>JBBDGP010000584.1:1082500-3482500 GCA_037952835.1 Lithobates septentrionalis
ATTCTACACTTGACATAAAACCCCATGTGCATACATAAGCAAAGTACAAAAGGATAAAGAATTGTCCAGTTTTTGAGCTTATCTCTGTTAACTCACTTGTGTCTTGTCCTTGATGAGGCTTAAAGCAAGAATATGTAGATACTAACAATCAATTGTTAAATTCGTGTTCTGTCAATCTAACTCTGAGCTCAGGGAGCTTTCTCTGCAACTGAATCCATAACTCCTTCTCATTCTTCAATATTTTGTCTTGTTTCAAATTACATATATCAAACCTAAAACAGTTTTTGGAATTCCTTTGCACATCACTGCATGTACTGTCTATATACACATCACTGTACAAAGATCTTTTGCCTTGTCCTGGTTACCATTGCCCATTCTAATATCAATAAAATGCTTTCAGCTAATAATAATGGCAAGTAAGCATTGGCAGTTAAAGCAGAACTAAACCCATTGATTTAACAGTTTAAAAAAACTTACATTTACGGCATGCTAGGATTGCTAACTGTCACATTTGCTTGTGCTCTCAACCAAACTGCCAAACCATAAAATGTCTGGTTTCATACCTGATCACTTGTGCAGCCACATGGCAGTTGCAGATCAAACAGAAACTAAGATGGCAGCTTCCTTGGCTGAGAATGACAGGAGGATTTAGTTCCCCTTTAACCACTTGACATTCGGGCTATAGCCGAATGAGGGATACAGCGCGGACCTTAATTTACGGGAGGCCGTCATATGACAGCCTCCCCTGTGCACGCGCCCTACAGGGAGCGCTGTGATCACCGAGTCACTGAGACTCGGGTGATCACCTATCCGAGTAAGGGGCTGGTCCCGGCCCCTTACCATGTGATCAGCTGTCAGCCAATGACAGCTGATCACATGATCAAAGCAAATGCTCTGTGATCATTTTTTTTTCTCCTCATGCTGACAGCGCGAGGAGAAAAAAAGCCGATCACTGACTTATTAGCAAGGGACATTGGTCCCGAAGAGGAAGAGGCAATTCTTCCTCATATGTGCCACCAGTACCCCCTGCCAGTGCCACCTGCCATTGCCACCTGACAGTGCCCACAGTGCCCACCAGTGCCACCTATCAATACCCATGAGTGCCACCTATCAATGCCTACAATTGCCACCTATCAATGCCCACAAGTGCCACCTATCAATGCCCACCAGTGGTGCCAATCAGTGCCACTTAGCAGTGCTGCCTATCAGTGTAACTGATCAGTGCCCATTATTGCCACCCGGCAGTGCCCATCACTGCCAGCCATCAGTGCCCATCACTGCCACCTATTGGTGCCCATCAGTGCTGCCTCATCAGGGTCCATCAATGAAGGAGAAAAATTACCTTTTTTAAATTTTATAACAAAATATAATTTTTTTTTTTTAATTCGATCTTTTTAAAATTTTTTTAGCAAAGGTGAGGTGATCAAATACCACCAAAAGAAAGCTCTATTTGTGGGAAAAAAAATTATAAAAATTTCATTTTGGTACAGTGTTGTATGACCGCGCAATTGTCATTTAAAGTGCGTCAATGCTGAAAGCTGAAAATTGGTCTGGATAGAAGGGGGGTTTAAGTGCCCAGTAAGCAAGTTGTTAATAATGACATAAAAGCAGTATCGTGTGTACTAAACATCAATGTTTTAAAACACCTCCACATCATTCTGTTTTTTTCTAAAATTAGTAGTTTCCCCTTATTTGCAGAGAATTTTTTATGGTAAGAAACTTCCAGCTTGCATGGAAACATTCTGTGCACTGTTATAGAGCACTCATGTTACTATCTCACTGAAGTTTTTCTTATTATAGCACTGGTACTAATTGCGTAACTATAGCTAGTGAGTGCCTGACTGCAAGATCCAATAAAATGACAGCAGGCAGGACTGCACAGTGAAGTTTATTAAAGTTCTTGCAATATGTGTCATTGATCAGATAAAGATTTTATTTTTAAGCCAAAGTCCTGCCACAAAGTGCCCATGATTTTACCATTATTAGTCAGAAAATGTTCCTCAGTGGAGTTTTCTTGTTTAGTTTAATTTCTGAATCACCTCACCAATTGCTTACTATATAGACTAAACAAATATCTAAACTGGTAATCAAAACTGGCAATCAAAACTTTCAACAAAACTGGGGTGTGTACCCCAACGCACTACAGGTATCGATCGTAAAACATAAGCTTTTTTTAGGATTTATTTAAAATGTGTATAAATGTGTAAACACCACTTAAAGGGAGATCCGGAGTCCCCCTTAGATAGTGGAGAAATGTGCAGTGGTATCTTATTTAAGAGTAAGGAAGCGAGGCTACCACTCTCCTTCCACCCTACCCTAACAAGAATATATACATTACTCTAGCGATATTATATCAGCTGGTCAGGCAGGAATACTAAGACCACTTAGTAATTATAATTACCACTATCCATCCATGCCAGGAACAATGCAAGGAACACACCCCCTCAAATATGCCCTCAATAGAGATCAATGCAAATATATTCTAGAGGGGTGTGTTCTAATATCTGTCGACTGAGTTTAGATGTCAATACATTTAGGTCATACTATCCGTACTTACAGTGCTAGATGCTGCCTACCAATTTACTTAAGTACTCCTCTTGTCTCGCTCAGGCTGCTACATACTGATTTGTAAAATGATCACACTGCCTATATATCTATATCATTTATTTTAGCTGACTGTGATCTCCTAGTGGAAAGAACTAGCTTTGGAGACTCTTATAAATCGGTCACACGGTAAACCAGGTATCTTGCTAAAGATGCTAGCCACTTGTTGGTTATGAGGTCACACTGACTCTAGTATACTTAATATCTCTCTGCAACATTCTGGCCTCTAGTTTGTAATCTAGAGACTGCCCTAGACTAGAGTCTAGTCTAGAGACTGCCCATTAAGGGCAAAGTGGCAGTGCCTTTTGATAGCCATGATAACCACCACCCCTTTCTCCAGCATATAGCCACTGACCAATCTATGCTCCTTACTACTCAGATGGGACCTCTAGGTATGGGGAAGTGTGTGTCCTCCCCCATGTGACAGTGCTTTGGTCTAAGCAGCAAATCACCGACCCCCAAAATTCCTTTTGTAGTGATGCCCCTACTCCTAGGTAATCCCCAACACCAAATGAAAAACTGGAGTTTACTCTGGGTGGTCAGCAGTGGAGAGTTGGCAAGGTAGCACAGACTGAAGAGTATAACTTGCTGGAAGGGGGGATGAGATTCACTGTTGGTGAACCAACCCCTATAATTTAAAGCACATGCACCTGGAAGATATACCTGCTGTAAATATCATATTTACTGCCATATAAATATGCCTTTTATTGTTAATATTTTAAAATAGTGACATTGAACATTCTGTTTGTACAGATATAATTAACTGAAGAGCTGAAGGCATAATATGAATGAAATAACATCAATAATAATAACATTATTAATATTGTATGGTATTATTATCATTAGTGTTATTGTTGTTATTATTATTACTACAAAAATAATTGCAATTGCATTATTAATTGCAATGTATTGACAAACCATTACTTTTTCATTTCTAACCAAGGTAACTTAAGTGGAAGGACATTTGTCCTGTTAACCAGTAACTTGCAGCAGTAGTAAACAATTAGTCTTCGTCTCAGGAACATTGGTCCTCTGGCATATGTAATAAAATATCACTTTAGGTTTTCATACTGCAACGGAAATTGGTGTATTGTCCCGAGGGGGAAACTGTCCATTTGCACAAAGTGATTTCTGCATGTTATGCTCCCTATCGAGATATCATATTCATAAGAATTAATTCTACCAAGTCATCCCAGCAGTAATGGATCATACTCTAACTCACCAAGTACCGACACTAATGGCTAAAGATGGGAAGGAAAAAAGGAAAACAATTAAGGTTTTCTCTGCTATTCTACTGAGGCTAACAGGTTTATTACTATTTTTCTTTTTTTTTTTTCTTTTTTGCTGCCTGTCCGTTTAATACCCAATATAGACCCAGATAGCAGTGGAATTATTGTATTAGATAGTTTGCAAACGCAAATTATCTTTCTA
The DNA here is from genome assembly GCA_037952835.1 of Lithobates septentrionalis. Taxonomy (NCBI): domain Eukaryota; kingdom Metazoa; phylum Chordata; class Amphibia; order Anura; family Ranidae; genus Lithobates; species Lithobates septentrionalis. The sequence continues at coordinate 1,086,536 of JBBDGP010000584.1, forward strand.
CTGGATTTATAGAAACTTAAACGTGATTCAAATTTGTATTGTCAAAGGAATTTTTTGGAGTGCATTAAGCTCCCAGTAAAATCAATCATAGGTATTTAATTATATACTTCATTTCAAAGCATGTAGGTTGAGTCAGTGTGCAAAGCATTTTACTGACCATGAACTGTTGAAAAATATTAATTAGAAAAGAAACAAAATAAAATGCTAAAGTCTGGTATTCATTTATGTAGTGTTTTCCAGCTATTGGTTAACCCTTTTCACTGCCATTAAGGTTGGGCTTGAGATGCAACAGAACTGCTTCCAGCTGACCATCTCAGTAACCCTTACACCAGCTGCATTCCCTTCTGTTTTAAGCTCATGGTCACTTCCACTACCATGACCTTATAGCAGAGGGGTTCCCTCATTTATAAAAAAAAGGAATCACCCCCCCAAACCACTGCCACCCCACAGTATGATCTCCTCCCTTCCTGTGCTTTTCGCTGCTCGCTTGCAAAAGAAAGTTAAATGTGTACCCTGTGGTGTGGTTCTCCCCTCAGCCCTTGTGTACCCACCTCCTCTGGTATGACCTCCACCTGCTGTTGCCACTTAACCCCTGCAGTCCTTACCACCAATGAGACTGGCATTCTGGCTTCATGACAATTTCATCAGTGGATTTTCTGTTTAGGTTTGGCAAGTGAGAAGTTCAGTAAACATGCCTCTGATGTTTACTGATCTCCTTCACTTTGTGAATGAACACAGACAATCATAATACCAAACACTTCTGTGTTCATTCATAAACTGAAGGAGATCTGTAAACACAAGAGACATGTTTATTGACCCCTTGCAGATTGTAAATGAACACAGAAGAACTTAATACTGAACACTTTTGTGTTCACTAGTAAGTGCACAGCACAACATCAGAGACAAAGGAGACTGAGGACTTTGTGCATCCCCCAATCTCTAGTGGTGACAGTACTTAAGTTAAAAAAAAATGTGTACAGTTTGAGTGGACTTATTCTGAAAGCTGTAAGTAAAAAAAAATTAAGACATAAAAAATAGCAAAAATGATTTAGCCACTCGAGGTGAAAAAGGGAAAGTAGGGCATGGCAGCAAAGGGATAAATTGAACTGATTTATGGAAAATCTTTTTTTTCTGTTACTGTCTTCTGAAAGAGATGTTGGTTATTTTTGGTCGTTCATCATGACTACTTGTTGAAGGTGCATGTTCCAGGCCGGTCATCTTTCACCTTCCATTATTACTGATATTAAACACAATTTCAGAACAAGCTTGCACATTACTTAGCTCAGGTCTGCTAGGAATGCCAATTCTTGTTCCAGGTCAGCACAAATAGTGAATTAATTATAAGGACAAGACCCCAAAACATATTCAAATAAAGGGCAATCAATGAAGCTCATTATGTCAGCTTGATGTGATTTTCCTGCCACTTATACACCTATCATGACATTTCATGACATTTAATTTGTTGTCTTAAGCCTTGATTAGCACATCTTAAAAATGATAGAAATGGCAAAGAATACATCTTTTCTGGACATCAGGACTATGTGGCATCAGGCATCGCACTCACACTAAACACATATGACTTAAGAGCTGATGTGTGAAAAACAATCAGCATATTTGCTTTATTTTCCTAGTTGATGAAAGATGGGACCTGATTGGTCACTATGAGTACCTGCCCTCATTTTCTTCAGGTTCATCCATCAGCTCAATCTTTTCAGGTTTAACCATCAGGTCAATGATGATTTTATTATTTCCCAAAGGTGGTTTAAAATAAAAATAATAATAATAATTTGTGATGATATTGAAATAAAGAATATATTTTTTAGTTTAGCTGTTCAAATTGTTCTGACAAGTAATTTTTTTTTTGCATGGAAAACTTAGAGGATTCTTAGCTCTGTTATTTTTTTTTACGATTAACAAAACATAAAGAGGCTTTATCTAAAGCTGCCACATTATGGATTTGTGTCAGCATGAAATTAGCATAAAACTTCTGTAACAGTATAGTATTTTGATGTGTACGTCATTATCATTCTGTTGTGTGTGTGTGGTGAATTGATTATTGAAAAGTAGGGAGACATAATTACTTTTTATTAAAAGGTCACCGATATGAAGGTCACTTATAGTATAACATCCATCATTATAATAATATTTGTTGTGTGTGTTGTAACTAGGCATGCAACCACAAAGGACACATTTTGCCTGATTTTAATTGTGATAATTATATCATGCTTTAGTTCATTTTATTTCATTTAGCATGAAGAATGTGAATTTAAAATCTTGAAAAATCGTAACTAGTCATAAGTTAACTAACTGATTGGCGTAATTAGGGTCATATTGGATTTCTGCATATGGATCCATTTATATTTTTACTGCAAAGTAGGCTTATCATGGGACAAATGCATAGGCTGTAATTACAGAAGTACTTTAGAAGATGCTAATTGCCTGGCAATGATGCTAACCTTCATATTTCTAGCTTCTGAGCAACTGACAAACAAATATTTAGCAACTCCTGATCTGCATACTTGTTTTAGATTAGGGACTTATTAGGTAATGGAAGTACTGGGTCAGCATTACAGCCAAGAAACTAGCATTTTTAAAAGGCTGCCAGCAGTGGCAGCCTACATACCTGTATATATCTCAGGACAACTTTTGTTTTTTTTTGAAGGCAGCCACAACCTGAGTGGAAAAGCTTGTCTCCTTCCAGCGTGCTTTAAAAAGGAACCTTGTTTTCTGTGTTGAAGCTGTAGCCTCTCTGCAGAGGTCTGACACACCATCTGTTAAATTAGAGCCAGAACTCCCCAAACAGCAAGGGTGATTTTGCCGATTGCAATTTGCTAGCTAATTTAAACTGAAAGTTCATTTGGCCTATAAAAGAAAAGTATAATGGTTTTGGATCAATTTGATTTTATTGTTTACAATTGTTTATTGTTTACATGGTTTTACAACCATAAGTTTTAAACTGTTGTTTTTATATATCACCTTTTTTTTACATTATGCATGCACAACTTTTGTTTTCTCAATTTAAAGTGGAGTTCCACCCAGAAATAGAACTTCCACTAATCTGGTTCCTCCCCCCCTTCCGGTGTCACATTTGGCACCTATTAGAGGGAGGGGGAAGCAGATACCTGTCCAATCCAGGTATTTGCTCCCACTTCCGGCGAAAGATCGCCGCAGATACTACGCCATGTCCGGCCCCTCCTCTATTCCCCCGCTGTCTTCTGGGAGACACACACGTCCCAGAAAACAGCAGGGACCAGTCAGAACGCGCAACGCGACTGTAGGGAAACAGGCTGTTAAGCCGCAAGGCTTCACTTTCTGATTCCCTTACTTAAGATGCCGGTGCCTCCACCCGGAGCTGAGGGACGGGTTGGCTTTGGGTTAGAACATCGTGGGTGCCCTGGACAAGTAAGTGTCCTTATTTTAAAAGTCAGCTGCTGACTTTAATTTTTTTTTGCAGACGGAACTCCGCTTTAACTAATAGCAAAGGATTCACAAAGTACGATAGCCAAACAGGCAAGATTGCTTCCAGGCTTCATATGTTTTAATCCAAGAACATAATCATCTGATAAGGGATGTAGTACTGTGAAGACTCATTGGGGTTGATTTAGTAAAGTCAAATAGACTGTTCACTTTGCAAGGGAATGGGTAAGGTTTAAGGTCTTGGGGCACTTGATCTTAACTTATCTCTTATGTTTTTTCTGAAAATATATTGTATTTCAGAATAAATTGGTTTATTCACACAAGCTTTCCATCCTAACAATCTGTGTCTTTCTTTGGAAAAGGCTACTGAATATATTTATTATCAAAGATCCCAACAAAAATTCTAGAGTAAGGGTTTAGTTTTTTTCTAACAACTAAGACCTAATTCACACACACATTAGGAGGTGCAAGCAGGGTCTGGCATATATATAAATATGTTGGTAATTGTGACTGAAGAGCCACAGGTAGTACATGCAGCTGCCCATTGGGGCGAATGGCTGCATGCGTTTATACGCCAGATCCACCTGCACCTCCAAACAGCCATGTGAATGAGGCCTTGGAAACAAGCATATGGTGGTTGTATACATTAGAGGGCTAGTAGGCTGCTAAGATTCTATTCTCCACAGGAAAAACAGCTAAAATATTAATGATTGTATTGTGAAATTTAACATGTAATTTCTCTACTATGCTTATAGATACAGAGATAAATGAGGACTTGTTTCAAAGTGTTTTTACAGCTTATTCCAAATATGTGAATACTTTAGTTAGCATGATGTGATTGCTGGTTCACTTTAAGCTGCATTATAAGTTTAGGGATTGAACCCAAGTCATTTGAGAGCTGTCTATCAAAATAAGGCATGTGTAGTATTAGTTGTTGAAAAAACAAACAAATCTTTCACCATAGTTTAAAAAGAAACACAGTTATGAGAGTGCGTGGGCTTCACCATCTGTCTATATTTATTCTGCCTTTCTCAGACACGTGAGTTCAACTGCATGTTTGTTACAATTTTAGGTTTATTTTTTCCTGGGCATTTTATCTATAATAAATGTATGTTCTGTAAACAATTTATGCAGTGATTTTTGTTTTGCTTAAACTTGCAACTGAGCTGTTTTATAATAATACTTTTGATTGTGTTTAGTTATGAATCCTACGGCGTATGTTTTGGGCTTGCTAACAAATAGGAATAGGCACTTTTTTTTTTTAGGATGAAACACAAAAGAAGATGGACAATATGTTAGTACCCATCTTAGCTTAGCAATCCAGAAGTTAGAGTTCTATTTTGTAATCTCATCATATATTTTTATGGACATCTTCTGGTCTCCCGTGTGTGTTTTTTTTTTTTTTAATCCCATCTCAAATTTGGACATCTTCTGTTCTCTTCTTACAGTTCTACAGCATGATAGTAGGTGAACTAGCCCCCAAACAAATTTTCCAATGGGGGTGGGGGTGCTTTTGTAAAGATCATATTAGACTTTTAGCTCTTTCAACAGCAGGACTGATGCAGTTAATACTTTTTCAGTACTGGAAAAATAAAGTGTAAAGTTTACGTAAACCCCAATAGTGAACTTTTCTTGTTTGCTGCATTTTGATCTGTTAAATATACCATTAAAATTGTTTTGTTATATCTGTGCCATAGGGAAAAAAACTGTAGATCTTTTCAGGAATAGAGAGCTGTCCTGTGCCCTTTCCACACTTTCTGTGTTTTCTCTAAGGGGCTATTTAGCCCACCTAGTTCTTATCATAGACCACAGAATTATTATTAATATTATTGTTGTAGAGATGTTAGAGTGGCTGCAGTTGAGTAGTTTAGCAAAATACACTGGGCAGGACTGACACTCAGTCCACCAAAAAAAAGAACTGTTGCCTGTCCGCAGCAGGACTTGAGAGCTAAAGGCAGCTCAACAAAAGTATTTTTCTGCACTTGCAGCGTCTATAAAGGAATAAAACAAAAGTAAATGTGCATGTATTTCAAAGACTTACTGCATTCTTTGCCTTGGCATACACGTTAAACTATGGACTAAGATTCAAATACTTTTATAGTCAGACATTTTTGTTTTTGCTTAGCACTCTAAAAGATATGAACTAAATAATTCTGCAATGGATGTGGCAAAAAAAAACCAAAAACAATATTTTGAATATTTTATTTCCAATCATTAAATGTCATTCAGTAATCAAATGACAACTAAAAAAAATATAACAAAAATAGACAATACAGTGCCTTGCAAAAGTATTCACCTCCCTTGGCATTTTTTGTGTTTCGTTGCCTCGCAACCTGGAATTAACATTGTTTGAGGATTTGCATCATTTAATTTACAGAACATGCCCACAACTTTGAAGATTTTTTTTTGTATTGTGACGCAAACAACAGATAGGACAAAATAACAGAAAAAGTCAATGTGCATAACTATTCACCCCCCTAAAGTCAATACTTTGTAGAGCCACCTTTTGCGGCTATCACAGCTCCAAGTTGCTTTTGATCAGTTTCCCAGTCCCGACTGCTGAAAAACATCCCCATGCCGCATTATGCTGCCAACCCCATGTTTCACTGTGGAGATGGTGTTCTTTGGGTCATGTGATGTGTTGAGTTTGTGCCAGACATAGCGTTTTCTTTGATGGCCAAAAAGTTACATTTCAGTCTCATCAGACCAGAGCACCTTCCTCCATACAATTTGGGAGTCTCCCATATGCCTTTTCGCAAACTCAAAATGTGCCATTTTGTTTTTTGCTGAAAGTAATGCCTTTCTTCTGGCCACTCTGCCATAAAGCCCAATTCTATGGAGCGTACGGCTTATTGTCATCCTATGTACAGATACTCCAGTTTCTGCTGTTGAACTCTGCAGCTTCTTTAGTGTTACCTTAGGTCTCTGTGCTGCCTCTCTGATTTACGCCCTCCTTGCCCGGTCCATGAGTTTCGGTGTGCAGCTGTCTCTTGGCAGGTTTGCTGTTGTTCCATGTTCTTTCCATTTGGTTATGATTGTTTTGATGGTGCTCCTAGGGATCATCAAAGATTTGGATATTTTTTTATACCCTAACCCTGACTTGTACGTCTCAACAACATTGTCCCTTACTTGTTTGGAGAGTTCCTTAGTCTTCGTGGCAGTGTTTGGTTAGTGGTGCCTCTTGCTTAGGTGTTGCAGCCTCTGGGGCCTTTCAAAAAGGTGTGTGTATGTAATGACAGATCATGTGACACTTAAATTGCACACAGGTGGACATTATTTTACTAATTATGTGACTTCTGAAGGTAATTGGTTGCACCAGAGCTTTTTATGGGCTTCATAACAAAGGGGGTGAATACATACGCACATGCCAATTATCAGTTTTTTATTTCTGAAAAATAGTTTTATGTATATATTCTTCTAATTTTACTTCACCAACTTAGACTATTGTATGTATTGTGATCCATCACATATAATTGAGATTAAAAAAAAACATTGAACTAAAGGCTGTAATGTAAAAAAATAGGTAAAAAGCCAAGGGGGTGAATACATTTGCAAGGCACTTTATATATCTTAAAAACAATGTTTAGAAATATAAAAATGCATACAATAGCAATTACTTTGTTCTGGCTTCTAGTCATTCTACTGGTTACAGTCCTTGAGTCCTGTTTTCCTATTTCCTCTAGTCATTCGGTCTTTTTTTCTTCTGGCTGTCTTTCCATCTTTCTCCATCTCTCACTATTGTCCATTTGTATGAGAGTATGTAGAATTTATTAGAATCTTGGTTCATTTTAGTTTGCGATTGCATCAAACTGATACAGGTCCAGAAATTACTTTGTAAAATTGGTTAGACCGCAAAATGACAGCTGCAATGCCATTTCATATGCAAATTAAAGTTGTTAATTCTTCAAGACCCTTTATGACCTGAACAAACTATACTAGTTTAATTTTTCCAAATAAAAAGCAAGTAGCTATAAAATCCTTTAAAGCGGTAGTAAAGTTGAAAAAAAAAATTAGATATGTGAAAGCTGACTGGGCTTTCATCTTATCCCAGTCCTCCCTCCAGGTTTGCGGGCTCCGGTACTTTGAATGGCCGAGCCGCGATGACGTCACTCCTGTAAATGCGGGTGGGAGTCATGGTTTATGGCACAGAGCTCTGAAGGAATTGCACCGGTGACGTCACCGGCTGCTACACAAGTAAATATCTCCTAAACAATGGGTGCCTGAACCATTGGCCCTCCAGCTGTTGCAGAACTACAAGTCTTTTGAAGCGTTGCAAGCTGCTGATAGTTACAAGCATGACTACTGAAGGCAGAGGCATGATGGGACTTGCAGTTCCTAAACAGCTGGAGGGCCACAGGTTGAGCACTCATGTCATAAAAGGTGGACGTTTAGGAGATATTTACAGTACCGACAGGTAAGCCTTATTATAGGCTTACCTGTAGGTAAAACATAAACATTAGACTTTACTACCACTTTAATGCATTAATATGACAGTGTAACTTCAATTATGGTAAACTTGACATAACATATACAGTATAATTGGTACTTAAACATTTTGTGATCACTTTCTCTTCAGCTCTCTTTAGCTGTTTAAAGTTCCCCACTTAGTAGGCAGGAAGTATCTGTAGGAGATAGGGGCTCAGTGGAACCCAGGTGTGAATTTTTAGTACACAAATGACATCAGGTAGGACACTTGTTAAAATATTTCCAATGTATCCAACTGTTAAGAAGAGGATAGTGTTTTTTTCTCAGCAAAAATGGCACTTTAACCACCTCAGCTACAGAAGGTTTTATAACAAACAAAAAGAGACGGCAAAAAAGGCAGTTTGCCTTGTTTACATAGGCAGACCACTGTTCTGCCTCTCTATGAATGATTGCCAGGTTCTCGGTGGACATCGCGTTCACCGGACCCGCTGATTGACTCCCGCTGTGTCCAATCACAGCGGGAGCAGGGCTCCCCACACGTGAGCTCCAGACCCGAAGAGGAAGATCACATACAGGTATGTGATTTTGGGCTTAAGGGCCGCCCTGCTGCAGTATATGTACATAGGTGGTCCTTAAGCAGTTAAAGAGGACCTTGCATGCAAATGCAAGGGCTGCTTATACTGCAGCTCTCCAGCCCTAATACCTTACATTCACTGGCTGCTTCCTGTAGGCTTTAGCAACATCACTGGTCCTTGATGTAAGAGCTGGGGAAAGCTCAGGATTCCAAATCTTGCAAGAAGATACCTCAGCACTATGCTAGGGGGCATATTTTGGTAGTTAAAACCCAGTTTTCCCTAGGTTTGCCAAGACCACACAGTGATGTCACCCTCACATAGATGAATGTGCTGAACTTTGGGGTGTAAGATTAGTATTTTTTTTTAATTATTTAATTTATATATAGCTTTTACTGTGCATTTTGTATTAGGGTCGGGGTTGCTATATAAGCGGCCTTGCATTTTCTTGCAAGGTCTGCTATTCATTCATCAATGATGTCCATGAGTACCAACCCTACATCATCCATATTACCACTGGTCCTATTCATCCACATTCACAATCATGATACATTAATTAATTTTATTGTTAATGTATGAATTATTATTTTTTTTACCATAAGATTGAACAACATTCTGACATCTAAACAAAGTTTTCTGTTTAGAAAAAAACACTGTTGACTGTAAAAACACGGCATGGCCGTCAGAAAAGAATTATTGGTAATGCTTTGCGTGGGAGCTTTTAGAAAACAACCAGAACTCTCTACAAATTATGCGCAATACCCTTTGTGAAGCTCAGGCAAAAATCACAGAGCATTTGGCTATTTTTGCCCACATAATAATTTTATACTGTGACTTGACACTCGCAGTGAAATCAGGCATAGAATGTTATTCAGAAGAATGGAACAGAACTCAGCAGAGAAAATGGAAATAATTTATAGAGCCGGAGTCATTACATTAACTGCCTGGTGATGAATTTCTCCATAGATCTGACTCGAACCTCACATCATCCTGGGTTACTTAACAGGCTTCATCTCCATTCCCTTTGGTAAGGATGTATGTACAGCTTGATATAGAAATATAAAATAATACCTTCAATTTATATTTGTAAACAGGCCTATGCAGTTCTTGTGCATTTGCTATTCCTATAGGAGATAATCAGGTGTGATTAGCTCTTTCTGAAGATGCAGCAAAGTAGTATTTTATCTTTTATTCCACAAATGCAGGGAGCTTTTTTGCACCTGTGTTACACCAGAGAGCGTACTGCTTTATCTAAATGTAAACCACAGAATTTTGCTACACAATATAGGGCCATAATAATATATATTAAATCCACCTTAGTCACAGTGATTAATGCATTTTAATGAATAACCATTCAGGTTGTTCTAACTGTGCAGAATAAAAGTGTGTTTTATTTTTAACATTTGTTGAATACATCGCAGTACATTATTTCTTACATGGTCTGCACCGAGTTTGGATGTCTGAAACAGTTCGATTTCTGTTAAAATTGTGTAGAGTTTAAAGGCTAAGTTCACCTTTATGAAAAAAATAATCTGTGTCCTTATTTTTGCAGAAAAAAAGCACATTTTTTTTTTTTCACAGGAGCATGCAAAGTATTGAACTTGTGATTAGTGCATGGTAGATGCAATGTCAGGCTCCTGCAGACCCTGCCTTTAGCTCCCTGACTGTACCTCTGTATGGACTGTTACTGTTCAGAGCTGTAGAAAGTGTGAAGAAACTACAAGCACGCTGATCAGCTCACTCACAGTCCACTAAGAATTACAAGTCTGACTTGTACTTTATTTGTTCAATAGCATGTGAATAAATGACGTGGCTGTTCAGGAGAAGGAACCCCTGCATACTGTCTCAGGGAGGAGATGGTGGTGGGAAGCAGGTGATTAGGAGTATGTTATATGTTGCACCCTAAATACAGGTATAATATGAAACATGTTATTAAAAAAGGTGAACAAAAAATAGAAAGGAGAAACTTTGGAGGACACCTTGGGCATATAACCTAACAAAGTCCAAAGTAATGTGACTAACTTTTCTCCATTAACTATGTTAAGCAAAGACAATTCAGTAGGATAACAAAGACTCTTGAGTATGTGGATAGCACTATCCACCCTTTCAATATTTGCTATACTGAATCAACATTCAATATATTGGCTACTTTCTATGACAGTATAAGAATTTGGGCTCAGCACCATTTCTTCAAATTGAAGTGAAATTGTAGTGTGATATTATGCAGAGGCCAGCAGTTCATTTTCAAACAATCAAGCAGGTTTAATTTAGGTATTAACAGCCAATGCACCGGATGACTATGCAAGCTTCCACTTTCTCTGGTTCTTCCTTATAATTGGCTGAATAATTAATAAATGTTAAATCAGGCTCCAGTTTTTGGATGGCTACGTGCATGAAGGGATTGAACTGTCAGCCGTTCTGAAGTGATGACATAGTTTACCTCATAGCCTATGCTTCTCCATGGTGGGGCCATTGACAAACAATAAGTAGGGTTACTCCTTCCACTGATGGAACTTTGAGTCCTTCTGTAGTTGGCCCTGATACCAGTGAGGATGCTTAGTAACTTATGGCACATAGTGCTGCTTGTTTATAGACTGGGTCAGACTTTGACTGGTTATGCACAGAAATGAAGCTAAATCCTACAACCCTATTCATTTCCAACAAGTGTCCATGTGTTGAATGGGTCAATCTTCAATTTATTTTTTATTGGTTTGACTTAATATGCATCTCAGAGAATAAAACTGTCCTTTTCTTAAACTTTGCTATACATTTTTATGTACTTTGTTTTATTTATTTTATAGCCTTTAAAATGCTTCGGTACTTGCTAATTCCCTCTAGGAAATACAATTGGTGATAGCTTTCTTTTTTTTTCTATCTAAACTGGAATAGAAGGCATCTATTTGTTGGATATATCCACTGCATTTCTGCAGCTTCAGTGAACTGGCACAGTTTTATTGTTTGAATGCTGCTGGTATATATGCTTTAACAACTAAACTTTAAGTAGGTCAGTAATTCATTTTGCAAAGCCAGCACCAGGATAAAGCACGATGCAGGATTTTATCTTGAGAATGTGGCCTGCTTCTTACAATACATTGACCATAGAAGCCAAAATATGCAAACCTTATTGGTTAGATGTGAGTTTCTGAAGATCTGTGTTAAATAATTACTGTAAAACAGTATTTTTATTACATTCTGAATGGCTGCTTTTGGCCTCATGCAGTGAAATTTTGCCTTTTTGATTCTCGTTATTACTGATCCTTGGCACTATAAACCTGACTCTTCCAATTCTGTAAACACGTAGTAGTTGAATCTAATAAACCGTGGATTCTGTTCAGTTTTTTTTTCTAAATTCTGTGTTTCTATGGTTTTAAACTTTTTTATGGCATTGTTTTTATTATTTGTACATATCTTTACTTAAAAAGAAAAATACAGAGTGCTTTCATGCTTTAGTGTATGCAGTGCATGCTGGTCTTTCTAATAAGGAAGCCCAGCACTAGCTATTATTATCATTATTATCATTACACAGGATTTATATAGCACAACAGTTTGTGCAACACTCTACAATATAAAGGAAGGCAATATGATTACAATACAGTTCAATACAGAAGGAATATGAGAGCCCTGCTCATGGAGCATACAATCTAAAGGGAGGGGGCGGTGGTACAATAGGTAATAGCTATGTACTTGTTGGCTGCTCCTGAAGACTAATGCCGACCATAGATGGATCGAATCTCAATTGGTTCAGTGGGGACTGGCTGTGATTTTATCCAAGCATGGACAGGCTGATTTCACCCAATTCCGTCCATTGATTGACTTGGGTACATTTATCATTTCGGATATTAAGCATTTGTTTATTACCAGTGGCTATAGCCACTAGCAGTAATCACTGTGTTCTCCTAGCAGGGAGAACAAAATGGCTCTGTGGTAGCGATTACCCTATCAATACTGACTGTGTTGACGGGAAATGGAGCAATTTTCAACTTTGAATATCTTATCTTCAAGAAATTTAAAAAAAAAACATAATAAGGAATAAAAAAATAAAAAGGAAATATAATTAAATGGAAAAATGGACCAGAAGGATTTACCCGCCATTTTTTGCGATACGGCACTGCGTCACTTTAACTGACAATTGCACGGTCGTGTGATGCTGTACCCAAACAAAATTGATGTCCTTTTTTCCCCACAAATAGAGCTTTCTTTTGGTGGTATTTGATCACCTCTGTGGTTTTTTATTTTTTGCGCTATAAAAAAAATCGCAATAAGCGTATATTGATTGGTTTGTGCAAAAGTTATAGTGTCTACAAACATGGGGATAGATTTATGGAATTTATATTATTTTCATTTTTTTTTACTAGTAATGGCGGTGATCTGCGATTTTTATCGGGACTGGGACATTGCGGCGAGCAGATCAGACACTTTTGACACTTTTTTGGGACCATTGACATTTATACAGCGATCAGAGCTAAAAATAGCCACTGGTTACTGTATAAATGTCACTGGCAGGGGAAGGGTTAACACTAGGGGGCTATCAAGGGGTTAAATGTGTTCCCCCAGTGTGTTCTAACTGTAGGGGAGATGGGACTGCCTGGGAGAGGAGACCGATCGTTGTTCCTATATACTAGGAACACACAATCTGTCTCCTCTCCCCTGCCAGAATGTGGATTTGTGTGTTTACACACACAGATCCTTGTTCTGGTTCTGTCAGGAGCGATGACGGGGGCCCGAGGGGGCATAGCGACCACCAGGCACACGCATTGGCTCCTCGGTACGGCGGCGGGCGCGCGCCCCCTATATCCCTTAAAGTGGTGGCTCCAGTAAAGCTACGGCAATTCGTGCAGGAAAACCATTCTGTCGCTGTGAAATGACGGCGGGCGGTTGGAAAGCAGATAACGTGTCTCCTCGTTGTGGCCGCTATAATCCGTCATTTTAGGATACTGGGGATTTTTCCTGGTAATTGCCTAATATATTTATAAAAAGGAAATATATTAAAAACATTACATATTCTTTTGAATATACTGTATATTAAAAAATTTGACGGTATAGCAGATGGATGTGTAGTCATACAAACCAACTAGAAATGTGTTTATGTGTTTTAAGTATTTTTTGTTTTCTATATGCCTCACTGTTTAAAAGTGGCGTCTCACTGGTTGCTAGATTTCACTGAGCACCATTGCACATATCACTGTGGTAAAATAGACCTGCTGACTTGCAAGCCATGAAGATAATAATCTTGTTTTCACAGCAGCAGTAGTGATCATGGCATCAGTCAACTTATGTCATTTATGTGATAATTAAGGGAGGACATAGATGCTACAGTGTGCAGAAAACAAGAGAGATGCTAAAACTGAATGAAAAACGTATCATGGCTTTCCAAGCCAGTGGAATCAAACTATCCACCACCTGGCCAACATCTCAAGCAGGTGCAAAACATATTTAGAAACACTAATATCTTCTGAAAATGGCCAGAGTCCAATCCTCCCACAATGCAGATGCCCGGGGCCAAATTTAGAAACTGAACACTGGAAGGAATGGATATGGAGCTAATGAAAAAGTGATATTTAATGAAAATAAGTGGAGTTAGAGATGATAATAATATATATCACCAAACTTAATAGAGCTGTGAACTAATCTTTCGTGATCCACCGTAACTAAATCCTTGCAAGAAACCTTGATAGTGCCAAACTTGAGCGAGGAGTATTAAATATAATCAGGATATAACAAAAAAATAGAAGAGAAAACAATTACACTGACCTGGATTTATCAAGTTTAATAAAGCCAGCAACTTTATGCACAGAAGGACATACTACACAAATGAAAGCCTAGATGACTTCAGCTGTGCACTGTTAGCAACTTCATAGCAACGTCTCATTTTACGTTTAAATGTAATAGGCCTTATTTATAAAGTTACGTTTACCTTGTTCTGTTAAGTGTTCCGTACTCCTGTCATTTATTTCCTCATGCCATACAGAATCAATATATCACACAACACTTTATAAAACATGCAATACCATTTACAGCAGTTCTTCGCCCAACTATGGTTAACCAATAATCTATGCCTCACGTATACAACTATCTTACTAACATAATTTTGAATTGTGCAAAAAAAAAACAAAAAACACCTGTTTATTTTGATGCAGTTCAAAGAAAACATCTGCTGTATATTGATGTAATGCCATTTGCCACATTTTGTAGTTCTGGGGAGTGGCAGTCACATACCATGGCTCTGTATGCAGCATATTATTCACTTATTTGAATAGGCGTGCGCTGCCTTTTGCATTAGGATGTGCATCCCAAAGCTTAAACACACATGCCTTTCTCTGCAGCCTCAGCTGCATAGGACAGTGAATGAATGGGAAGTGTTCTGTGCTGAGTGGCTTCCTGTTGATTCACAGACTGATGCATAGTAAACAGTTTACTATGTTTCCGTTATGAATGAACACAGTGAGTGACTGTGTTTACTGTGTGCATTTAGAAAAGGATGGGGCCAGTAAATGACATATTGACTAGCCATTTCCTCCGCTCTCCATGCTGAAACATCCCCCACAGTAGCCGAGAGAAGAGGATGAAAGCCAGCAGCACTGGGTGGGGGGGGGGGGGGCAGCATGGGTAAAAGCCTGAGCAGTAGGGAGAGTTTGCCCTACACAGAGTGACTAGGGTTATCCAAGCACAACCCGGCACCTCCCTCTGCGCAGGCCTATGCTTATTTGCTTGTACAAAGCTTAAAAACTAACTCCAGTTTTCAGAGGGAAATTAGAAATAAGTAGTCCTGTCTGTGTAAAAATAAAGAAGTAACTGTGGCTACAATACTCACCTGTTTCACAGTACTCAGTGTTGCCAACCTACCAGATTGAAATTTACTGACACAACACCCAAAATTTACTGGCACAGCCAAGTTTTTACTGGCATTTCAAAAAGTTACAAAATTACAGTTTTAAGTGCAATTAGCAATATGATTCAAAGTAGATAATAATGCAAAAAACATATTTCTTATTTTATTTTCGATATAGTAAGTAAGTAGCTCAGGGACAGGACTCGGGAGGGCAAGAAATTAGAATGGGAAGCACACACACATAAAATTGACTTTCTCAGTGACACTGACAGCAGTGTGCAGCAGCACAGATGATGATGACACCTCACTGACACAACACGTCCCCTCCTGTGTCACAGTGACAGTCTCTCTCCAAGCCAAGCGGTCCTTCCAGTCCACTCCAGTCTAAACAGCACTGACGGTCCAGGTCCCAGCCTGCCTTGCTCCCATACCGCAGACCCGCACACGAGGCTCTGGCCACTCTGTTTGGCTTCATTGCACCATGACATCACAGGACATGCTCAGGCACCGCCTCCGCCAGAGACGCTCGATTACATTGTGGTTCAGAAAACTGTGGATTATAATAAAACAGCAGCCATCAGCTCAAGGGACAGTTTGCACTAATAGGAAGTCCTATTCCTTGTGCTATTAAAAAAAAAAAATGACTAAAAACGTAGGCTTTAACTATATTTTTTCCCCTAGAATACTGTTTACTGCTTCCTTTTTCTCCAGTGCCAGCTATACAACATTGCTTTGGACTGGCTTCTTGATAGTGACAATAGTGGACAATGCCTGAGCAATGTGTGTGAGCATAGTCACTTATAGGGGTTGATGTATTAAAGACAAATAGGCTTGGTAAATGAACAGAAGTTCTGCTGACTACCACCATCGAATCACGTGCAATTTATTTTTAAATTTTCCTTGCATGTGATTGGGTATTCTTAGCAAAGTGAAGCTTTACGTCATTAACTAATCTCTGGAGCAACTGATCTTGCAGAGTGCCACTGCGCTTTGCAAAGTGCACAGTCTATTTGCCTTTAGTAAATCAACCCCACAGTCTGAACCAGGAGCACATAAGACAGAATGACAGATTTTGGTGACTTGGTTTACTACAGTACTTAAAGGGGTTTAAATAAGCATTATCTGGAGTTATTTTGGAAAAAGTGGAGCAAGGAAAACATGTTTGTCTTTAACAACGAAAAATGTCTTAACTTATCTCTAATCAGGATCACTGCCTCTGTCCAATAAGCATAAAGGTGACATAGGAGATATAAAACTGACCCCAAAATTAGTAATGCTGAACCAGGTAGTAGCAGAGTAGTCTATCTTACTAGATGTGTGTGTATTGTAAGAATCACTGAGCAAAAATAAAAAATAATTTGGCATGAAAACCAATTAAATTGTATGTATTTAAATATTGTACTTTACTGTTTGCCTGGAGTTCCACTTTAAATTGAGATTGAAGATCTAAATCAGGTTAACAGCTGGAGTGCTGCCAGTTTGAGACCCCTGATTTAGATCTTCAATCTTAATTTAAAGTGGAACTCCAGGCAAACAGTAAAGTACAATATTTAAATACATACAATTTAATTTGTTTTCATGCCAAATGATTTTTAAATGTTTTTTTGCTCAGTGATTCTTATAATACACACATCCAGTAAGAAAGACCACTCTGCTACTACCTGGTTCAGCATTACTAATGTTGGGGTAAGTTTTCTGTCTCCTATGTCACCCTAATGCTTATTGGACAGAGGCAGTGATCCCGATTAGAGATAAGCTCAGACATTTTTGGGCACGAGTCTGAACCTACCTGAGCTATCCCACCAAGAAACAACCAGCCATAAGGAGTGGAGGCATTCTTTATCCTGTAGCAATACATATACATGCCCCTTGTTTACATGCGGGGCGGGGAATGCCTCTGCTGTTCACGATTGGCTGTCCACAGTGCCAGCTTCCTGATGGCATAGCTCAGATGGACTTGGACCCATGTTCAAACATGCCTGAGCTCATCCCTGATCCTGATTCATTG
The DNA here is from genome assembly GCA_037952835.1 of Lithobates septentrionalis. Taxonomy (NCBI): domain Eukaryota; kingdom Metazoa; phylum Chordata; class Amphibia; order Anura; family Ranidae; genus Lithobates; species Lithobates septentrionalis. The sequence continues at coordinate 1,103,787 of JBBDGP010000584.1, forward strand.
TCCAATGAGGAGGCTGGATGCAGAGAAGTGTCATGCCAAGCCATAAACCCAAACCAGAAGCTGAGTCGCTGAAAAACAATTTTGACCCCACGGCTAGCCACAGAATGACTAAAATGTACATCCAACATTCTTCTTTACTGGTCCAGCAGGGAAGCAATGGCAGAGCATGCCTGCCAGGTTCTGCCAGTGTGGGAGATATATTGTAGGAGCAGGGGAGTGTTCTCTATGTTCTCTTATCTTTTCCTACCTCCAGTGATAACATTACAAGTGTGATGTGGACTTAAGAGTCTTCTGTCTGGCTATGTGCTATGTAAAATGTGCATAAATCATAAGACTTGTTGAGCAGAAAAACAAATCATTCATCAGGAAATACAATAGACATATACAGTATACATACAGATATTTCAACTGTGTGTTTAGCCGCTTGCCTTGAGTTTCACTGCAAAGCCATTATATAAATGAGGCCTTATGTTACATTGAAGAACTTTGAATGTCATGTATGAAAACGTCTGACGAACTGTGTTCGATCTTAGCAACCAAACAAATTCTTTCTTTCATGAACTATGAAGCATGAAAAGGATATTTGATAGGTTGCTATGGGAAAGGAAGTTGTATTCTATAAAATTCTCTGTTGGTTCATTTTTCTGTAATAACAAACAGCTGCATTCATCTGTCAGTGCAGTTCCCTTTGTCTTTCACCAACCATTCATTAATTGTGTTGCTCGAGTCAGTTCAAGACATGGACAAAGAGAAAAAGCTACACTGATATAAAAATGATTATTTTTGTATGTGGAAGGGCAGACACATTGTGTTGAGTAAAATAGATTGTAAAATACAATGTAATTAGACATTACGTGGCTATGGAAAGTAAGTCCACAAATATTGATATGCACAGTGACATTCCTCTATTCGAGGGGGCATACTGTACAAATGTTTCAGCAGCTACAGTGGCAGCTATTATACCAGAACGGATTCCTTTGGTGTAAATGTAATTTTGCGAGTGTGGGCTCTGTGTAATGTTGCTTGAAGCGAATTGATGATTAGAAGACTGTTCCCTGCGATACATTATTTTCTTTTTACATACCTATAGGTACTCGGGAAAATGATACAAATGTATTTGATGACAGGTCCATTAGAAAGCATATATATTACCCTGGGAAGATTGTTTAGTCAGGATTAATAGTACAGACAAGACCATTACATTTTGTTTCTAAGGGTAAAACCTGTTACTGCAAAAATAATATATTAGCTAATTATAGCTAAAAGATCTAAGGGTGTTTACTAAAGGACATATATTTAATGAAGGCAACATTTTATTTTCAAAGTAATTAGTGGGAAATAGCTTCTGAAAACAAAGGTAAGGCAGCAAATAATAGCCTTTGTCTCATCTTGACCCTGGGGGAAAGAAGGTGGTGTTCAAAGTGGCTCTTTCACTTCTAAAAAAAAAGATACAAAGGCCAATCTGTAAGGGCTTGTTTACACTAGGTGTTGGGGTGCAATATAGCAATGCAGCTGCGCTTTTGCTGGCCCTCAACTGCTCCCCCTTTACCTGAAAGGGCAATGGAAGGGGAGCTGGGTGTACACATGCTGCGGCTGCCCTGCTTTGCTTTATGATCGAAGCAGATATTATATGTGAATGTAGCCACGCTGCAACCACCCCACAACTGCGTGCAACAAAACTGTTTCTCCACTGTCATATTGGTCCTTGAGTTTTTCATCTTAACTGCTTCTGGACTGCCCACCGCATATATACTAGACATGTGCATTCGTTTTCGTCCTAATGCATTTTCGTCCGAATTTCAGGTATTTTCGTTATCGTTTTAACAAACGATAACAAAAGTGCAGAATCCGAAAAACGAAAGATCCGACATAAACAAATGCTTTATTTTCATTTTCGTTGCTACAACAGTTCGTTATTGATAGGAGATTCGACATGATGATGACAATAACAATCTGTGTCCATCAAACCTGTGGTCGAATGTGCCTAACCTTAACTCTATTAGTCCAATATTATTCTACATAGAGAGAAAAGATTTGACGTAGAGAGGAAAGATTCGACGTAGGGGAGAAAAGATTCGACGTAGGGGAGAAAAGATTCGACATAGGGGAGAGAAGATAAATAAAAATGATGATGATGAATTTTATTGGCTGATTGTAACCAAAGAGGAGGAGCAGTAAAATAGCTAGAACTAAGTACACACGTATTTTGGCTTATGGTGTCTGTTGAAAGTTCTAAGAAGATTCAACGGAGCAGGTAAACTATACGGCGTCGTACAGTTTAGCTGCTCCGTCGAATCTTCTTTGAACATTCGACAGACACCATAAGCCTTCAATGACAGATTCAACCTTAATTAGGATTTTCGGACGAATGCAATTTTTAACGAAAAATAAAATAAATAAAAACGAATTTCGGGAGTAACTAAATAAATGTATTTTTCGGACGAAAACGAAATTCCGAAACAAAATATTTCAGTGTGCACATGTCTAATATATACTGCACATATACTGTGGTAGGGTGGCCCGGCTGCTCGAAATCACGTACCTGTACTTGATTTTGTGCATATAATCTGGGGCACACGCCCCGCTCCTGCTGTGATTGGACACAGCGGAAGCCAATCAGTGGGTCCGGCGGCCGCGATGGCCGCTAGGACCTGCCGATCATTCGGAGGAAAAGCAGAACAGTGGTCTGACTTTGTAAACAAGGCAGACCGCTGTTCTGTCAGGGAGTATAAGAGAACATAAACACAAATCTCTCTTTTCATCCAGTGCATTCACCCCCCCCCCCCCACAGTTAGAAAGCACTCCTTAGGAGCACACTTAACCCCTTGATCGCCCCTGATGTTAACCCCTTCCCTGGCAGTGTCATTTCTATACATTTTTTTTTTAGCACTGATCACTGTATTGGTGTCACTGGTCACCAATAAGTGTCACTTAGTGTCAGATTTGTCCACGGCAATGTCACAGTCCTACTAAAAATTGCTGGTCACCGCCATTACTAGTAAAAACAATAAAAAAGTCCATAAAAATAACCCAAAGTTTGTGGATGCTATAACTTTTAAAACACAAAAACAAAAAACAATACTCCGCTTGTGTAACAAAATATAACCAAAAAGCAGCAACAGTACATTTGAGTGATAAACACAGCAAATCAAAGTGGGCACACCCTAATCACCCTGTGTGGCACGGATTCTCCTGTTAAGACCCCTGATTATTCACCAAACCCCCCTAATGGGGCTCCTGAAAAAATAAATAATTTAAAAAAAAAATTGTAAAAAATACAAAAAAAAAAAAAACTGACACCGTCCACTGCCCTACTGACACCAATCTGTGCCCTAAAGACACTGTCCACTCTACTGACACCATCAGTATATATACACATGCACACACACATATGTGTTTGAGCTTTGGGGTGCACACCTATGCAAATGAAAAATAAAAAAGTTGCGCTAAGTAAAGACTATTGTTAACAAAGTCTAACAGATGATCTATGAATCCAACAGATCAAAGGAAAACCAAAAGTGTTGTATAAAGTGCTAGTGCAAATGGAATCCAAGGATATCATCCACCAAGTGACGTCACCAAGATATAGTCAGGATGTACTCTTACCCCACAATATGGACCCTCTACTATGGAAGGTCAAATGCGCTTTAGCATATACCAGCTCCAGGCATCAATAAAGAAGGAGTGCAGGCAGTACACGTCTCTCCAGCAGCAGAATCAAAACCTCATGTCAGCCAAGCAACACCCAAAAGAAAATAAATGGGGCTCCCAATAGTGTAAAACCTTTTTAAAGGTGTTTATTCAAAATAAATGCACTAAACAGAAGGTCACTGAAGGTGCATCAAAATATTAAAAACTGCAGCATGAATATTTTAAAAAGTCGCGGTGACTAGGATAGCTTCTCCTCGCCCAACCGGTTTTGTCATGATTGGATCTTCTTCTTGGGATTTTTTTGACAAAAATGTGTACCAGAATACATATTGGCCTACCGAAAATACTCAAGTATAAGTCGATCTGAATATAAGCAGAGGCACCTACTTTTACCACAAAAAACTGGGAAAACTTATTGACTCGAGTATAAGCCAAGGGTGAGAAATGCAGCAGCTACTGTAAGTGGAAAAAGAAGGTCAACAATGCCCATCTGCAGCTGCATGCCTCACTGTGTCCATTGCATACCTCCCTGTGTCCATTGCAGCCTCCCTGTTTCCATTGCATACTTCCCTGTGTCCATTGCAGCCTCCCTTTGTCCATTGCAGCCTCCCTGTGTCCACTGCAGCCTCCCTGTTTCCATTCCATGCCTCTGTGTGTGCATTGCATACTTCCCTGTGTCCATTGCAGCCTCCCTTTGTCCATTGCAGCCTCCCTGTGTCCACTGCAGCCTCCCTGTTTCCATTCCATGCCTCTGTGTGTGCATTGCATGCCTTCCCTGTGTCCATTGCCCTATGTCCATGCCTTCCCTGTGTCCATTGCCTCCCTGTGCCAATCTGCCTACCTGATCAGCCCATGTCATGCAGTCAGACAGCGGCCATCCAGTGTACAAAAGCCACGCCTCCTCGTCCTCGTCTGTGATAGGCGGAACACTGTTTCCCAGCTGTAAGTGTTCAGTGTTCAGCCTATCACGGACATCCTCTCATCCTCGTCCATGCGATGAGGACGACAGGACGTCCGTGATAGGCAGGACACTGAACACTGACTCACTGCTGGAAAACTGAGTGTTCCCCTATCACGGACGAGGACAAGGAGGAGGCGCGGCTTTTGTACATTGGTCGGCTGCCGTCTGAGCATGACACGGGCTAATTAGGTATGCAGAGATGGTAGTAAATCGAGTGCTGAAAAACTCAGCTTATACTCGAATATATACGGTAAATTTATGAAGAAATTCAATTTTTTACATTTTTTTTTATTGGATGTGTTTTATAGCAGAAAGTAGAAAATATTGTTTTATTTTTTTCAAAATTGTCGGTCTTTTTTTTGTTTATAGAGCCAAAATTGAAAAACGCACAGCTGATCAAAAACCACCAAAAGAAATCTCTACTTGTGGGACAAAAGGACATTCATTTTATTTGGGTACAGCCGTGAAATTGTCAGTTAAATAAACGCAGTGCCGTATCGCTAAAAATGGCCTGGTCAGGGAGGGGGTAAAACCTTTCAGAGTTGAATTGGTTAAAGCAGAACTTTACTTTTAACATCTTGATAAAAAATAATGTTCTTTAGTAAGGAACATATATTCCACATTAATAATCATGCTAACAAAATGAGTGTGTGCTGTAAATTGCCTCCAGCATTGCTCCTGTTCCTTTTAGCTGGAGGCTGCCATTTTGCTGAAGCCCAGAGCCCCTGAGCAACAGTAAATCATAAAGTGGAACTAAACTCATCAATTTAACGGTTTAAAAAAGATATGGAATGCCAGGATTGCTAACTGGTCGGACATTGATCGGACATTCCGACAACAAAATCCATGGATTTTTTCCACCGGATGTTGGCTCAAACTTGTCTTGCATACACACGGTCACACAAAGTTGTCGGAAAATCCGATCGTTCTGAACGTGGTGACATAAAACACGTACGTCGGGACTATAAACGGGGCAGTAGCCAATAGCTTTCGTCTCTTAATTTATTCTGAGCATGCGTGGCACTTTGTGCGTCGGATTTGTGTACACACGATCGGAATTTCCGACAACGGATTTTGTTGTCGGAAAATTTTATCTCCTGCTCTCCAACTTTGTGTGTCAGAAAATGTCCGATGGAGCCCACACACGGTCGGATTTTCCGACAACAAGGTCCTATCACACATTTTCCGTCGGAAAATCAAACCGTGTGTACAGGGCATAACAATTGCTTGTGTGCTCAACCTAACAGTCAAACCATAAAACGGCTGTTGTCCTAACTGATCAAAGTATTTATATAAATAACTGTGGAAGGGACTCATAAGTCATCAACTCAAAACAAGAAAAAACAAACAAAATAGTAAAACAGGGTGGTCTAAGATTACTCATTGGTAATGAAAACAACCACTATTACTAAAATCATTATTTTTTAAACAGAGCATAAGCAGAATAGATCATATATCACATCTTATTAATATCCAACTGTCACATGGTTAATTACCAATATGTGACAGTTGAATATTAATAAGAAACCTTCCCTATTGTATGATATATGATGTATTTTGCTTTTTACATTTACTCTTTGGAAGATTTTTATGCTATGTTTAGTAAATGATGACTTTAGTATTAGCAGTTGTTTTCATCACCAATGAGTCATCTTTGACCACCCGGTTTTGCTATTTTTTTTTTTGTCATAACTGATCACATGTGTAGCACCATGGCAGTTGCAGATCAAACAGGAGCAGCTTCCTTGGCTGTAAAGGATAGGAGGGTTTAATTTTCATTTTAAGGCTTTCGACAAATCGGCCTCTAAAAACTCAGCAGTGCCTAAAAATGCCTACAAATGGAGAGTAACTGAACATGTGCAGAGCACGGTGGGACAGTGTATTCCTGGATTTTAAACAGTATAGGCCCTTATTTTTAATGTTTTGCATAGCTGTACCTGCAAAAGGGGCCAGCCTGAAGTGATCTAGCAGGACTTCATTTTCTGACTAGAGTTCCACTTTAACCGCTTGCCGACCAGTGCACGATGATATGCATCGGCACAATGGCACGGCTGCGCAAATGGGCATATAGGTACGTCCCTTTTAAGAAGTGGCATTGTGAGCGCACGCACCACCGGCGGGGGGCGCGTACGTGCCTGCCGTGTGCTCCATGACTGTGGAAGCCATGGACTTGATGTCCACCGTGTCCCGCAATCGTGTCACAGAGCGGCAGAATGGGGAGATGCCTATGTAAACAAGGCATTTCGCCGTTCTGCCTAGTGGCATGATAGAGATCTACTGCTCCCTGTCATCGGGAGCAGTGATCGCTGTCATGTCCTAGGTAGCCCATACCCCCACAGTTAAAATCACTTCCTAGGACACACTTTACCCTTTGATTGCCCCCTAGTGTTTAACCCCTTCCCTGCCAGTGTCATTTATACAGTAATCAGTGCATTTTTTTTAGCACTGATCGCTGTATAAATGACAATGGTCCCAAAATAGTGTCAAAAGTGTCCGATGTGTCCACTATAATGTCGCAGTCGTGATAAAAATCTCAGATCACCGCCATTACTAATAAAAAAAAATTAATAATAAAAATGTCATAAATCTATCCCCACCATTTTGTAGATGCTATAACTTTTGTATAAACCAATCAATATACGCTTATTGTGATTTTTTTACCAAAAATATGTAGAAGAGTACATATCGGCCTAAACTGAGGAAAAAATGTGTTTGTTTTATTTTTTGGGGATATTTATTATCGCAAAAAGTAAAAAATATTGTTTTTTTTTTTTTTTAATTGTTGCCCTTTTTTGTTTATAGTGCAAAAAATAAACGCAGAGGTGATCAAATACCACCAAAATAAAGCTCTATTTGTGGGAAAAAAGGAGATCAATTTTGTTTGGGTGTAATGTCGCACGACCACACAATTGTCAGTTAAAGCGACACAGTGCTGTATCGCAAAAAGTGCTCTGGTCAGGAAGGGGGTAAATTCTTCCGGGGGTGAAGTGGTTAAGTAGAAACTGACACAGAACAAACAAGAATGTTGAAAGTTCCAGAGGCTAGTTGGAGCCCAAGTAGTCATAACGAGACTCCCAAAGTCACCATACAGAGAACTTGCACTTGTTCACAACTTATGCTATTATATGCTACTATTTACAGTAACTACTACTACTGCTACTACCAGAGGCGTATCTAGTGAAAATGGCGCCTATGGCAAGCAGTGAAACTGCGCCCCTCTCAAAACATTTGAAATCCATCCTTCAGATAACCAGGGACAGGGAGGGACACTGGGGACAGAGAGGGACGCCAGGGACACAGTGTGACAAGAACAGAGAGGGACGCTGGGGACAGACAGAGGGATACAGTGTGATGAGGACAGAGAGGGATGCAGTGCGGATAGGGGACACAGGGGGATGTGAGGGAGGAGGACACTATGTGGGGGGACCAGGAGAGTATCATGGGGCCTCCTGTGGTCCTGTTGGAGCCCAGGCCCCTTACATCTGTACTGGCTGCCCCTCCTCCCCCTTCCCCTGATGGTGGCAGCCCTGGTGTCTCTAGACTCCTCTAAAAAATAAAAAGTACACAGCCTCATCTAATGCCTGTAATAATAAGACCTCTCACGGCGCGCTGCTTCCTGCCGGCCCCTCCTCTCTTCTCGTCCGTCCGGTGATGTAACATACAGTACAAGCACCTGTGGTGGATGGGAGGGAAGGAGGGGCCGGCAGGGAGCAGCGCGCCGTGAGAGGTCTATTTAAAGCCGCTGCCCGTGCTAGACTGTATGTATTGCAGTCTTGCAGAGCCTCTTATGGGGCCCCCCTAATGGCCTCAGGCAGTGCCCAATGGGTCAGTCCGCCCCTGCTCATTAACCACTTGCCTATCCCGGGCACTTATACCCCCTTCCTGCCCAAGCCATTTTTCAGCTTGCAGCGATGTCGCACTTTGAATGACAATGACGCGGTCATGCTACACTGTACCCAAGCAAATTTTTTATCATTTTCTTCATACAAATAGAGATTTCTTTTGGTGGTATTTAATCACTGCTGGGTTTTTTATTTTTTACAAAAAAAGACCAAAAATTTGGAAAAAAAATGTTTTTTACTTTTTTCTGTCAGTAAATTTTGTAACTAAGTAATTTTTTGCCTTCGCTGAAGTGCACTGGTGAGGCAGCCCGGTTGGCATTGATAGGCTGAACTGAGAGGCATTGATGAGGTGGCACTGATGAGGAGGCACTAATATGTCGCACTTAAGGGCACTGATGGGTGGCACTGATATGTTGCACTGATGAGCACTGATAGGCAGCACTGATGGGCACTGTTGGGTGGCACTGATGGGCACTAATAGGCGGCACTGGTGAGCACTGATAGGCGGCACTGGTGGGCATGGATAGGCGGCATGGGTAGGTGGTACATATGGGCACTGATGGGCATTGATGGGTGGCACTGATGGGCGACACTGATGGGCAGCACTGATGGGCAGCACTGATTGCCAGCACTGACTGGCATCGCTAATGGGCACTGATTAGTGGCACTTGTGGGCACTGATTGCTTCCACTGGTGGGCACTGATAGCTGGCATTGGTGGGGAATGGTGGGCACTGTTTTGTGACTGTATTTATTGTAATCAGTGCCCTGATTACATCCCTAGATGTCCCCCTGTGAGGAGATGCCACTGATCGGCTCTCCTCTCCTCACACTCTGTCAGTGTGAGGCGAGGAGAGCCGATTACCGGCATCTCCATGATTACATGTGACCGGCTGTGATTGGACACAGCCGATCACATGGTTAAAGGGCCACGGACGCAGCTCTTTACAGAGATCGGGGTCGCGCCGTGTCCTAGCAACGTGGCTGCGATCACCACACTGCGCGCCCCCGTGAGAGCGGCCGTTTTTGGATGCCGTTCTGGGATGCCGTCATATGACGTCGTCCCAGAACAAGAGCTGCACCGCCCCGCCATCATTTGACGGTGGGCGGGCAAGCAAGCAGTTAAACAAAGTTCGCAAAGTTTGCAGTACATGAAGTTTCACTGATTGAGGACTGTTTAATGAGCTTGTTGCACGAATCACTTTATTACACTTTATTTATGATATCTATGGCTATGCATATTTATAATTTATTTAATCCATGTTGCGCACTATTTGATTGGCTGCTTCTGCCTGGCATACACGCACAATCGCACATGGTGATGACCAGTGGTGGTGCGTCCATAGAGGGTGCAGGAGCGCTGCCCCCTCTCTCCTGCACCCGTCAATCTCCAACAGATAGATTCATGCATTGCATGAATCTATATATTGTCGCCGCTGCCGCCCCCTATTCAGGTGTCTGGCCCCTTGTTGGGCGCCGGGCATCTGAATTACAGCGGTGGGGGTATTCTGGAAGTGCCCGATTAGAGCCATCGGCTCTAATAGATATCCTGATTAGAGCTGTGGGCTCTAATAGGCTTCCAAATTGGTAAACAGCGGGCGCACTACTGTGCGTTCACTGCTTACGTAGTGCTGTGTTAGATAATCAAATAAATCGCTTCCCTAACACTGACCCGTCTCTCAGCCAATCAGGTGCACCGAGTCTGGTTACCTGTCACCTGATTGGCTGAAGTGGCAGGCACTGTGATTGGACGCCAGGCGTCCAATCATAGCAGAAGGGGACGGGAGAAGACATCGAGGACTCGGAGGGAACGTGGAGGACAGCGCCGTGACCCGAGACAGGTAAGTGCTGGGCGGGGGGCAAACTGGCAGCAATTGATGGGGCAAACTGGTGGGGCAATTGATGGGGTACACTGGCAGCAATTGATGGGGCACACTGGCAGCAATTGATGGTTGCAGTAGCTGCGTTTGATGGCACAGTGTCTGCGTTTGATGGCACAGTGTCTGCGCTTGATGGGCACAGTGTCTGCGCTTGATGGGCAGAGTGTCTGCGTTTAATAGGCACAGTGGTGACAATTTATGGGCACAGTGGCTTCATTAATGGCACAGTGGCTTCGTTGATGGCACAGTGGCTGCATTGATGGCACAGTGGCTGCGTTGATGGCACAGTGGCGGTGTTGATGGCACAGTGGCGGCGTTGATGGGCACAGTAGCTGCGTTTGATGGGCACAGTGAGGCTGCAATTGATGTTTTGTTTTTTTTCAGTTTGTTTGCGCCCCCCCTAAAAATTTTGAGTACCAGCTGCCACTGGTGATGACTTTAAACTTTTAAGTCATCATAATGTGCATTTGTGGGTGTGTGCCAGGCTCAAGCAGAAGCAGCCAATCAAATATAGTGCTCAATATGGATTAAATAAATTATAAATATGCATAGCCATAGATATCATAAATAAAGTGTAATAAAGTGATTTGTACAGCAGCTGTTCACAAATCACTTTATTACTGTTTATGATATCTATGGCTATGCATTTGTATTTAATCCACCAAGCACTATATTTGGCTGCTTGCTTCTGGTTGGCATGTGGCACCCACACATGAACATGATGACGATCAAGAATGCTATCCTTGGTGCTGCTGCTGGGGGTTCCCCGTTGCGCCGTCATCCATTCCTTCTCCCATTCTCTCTTCTCCTCCTCACTTCAAGTCACAGTCCCCACTCCAGGGAGAACATCATGTCGCACAGAGGAGAGTAGGAGGAGCATTAGGCTCCGCCTCCGCCACTGTTACCCTACCCTATGTGGATCTGGTCTGGCCAGTCATCGGCCTTAATGGGGCACCTGTCACTCCCCTCACCAGGCCAAGTAGCAATATTAGCAATTGTCGTGCCGGCGCTGCGCTCCAGCAGGTCGGCGGCGGCGCCGGGGGGCTATATTAGTGCGGGAAGCAACCGTGGGCGGACGGGTGGGGGTTTTTTTTGTGCGGGGGTGGCTTTTTGCCGCCCCCCCATGGCGCCCATGGCACTTGCCATGGCTGCCATACCTTAGATACGCCACTGGCTACTACTGCTACATAACTTTTTTTAATCTATCCTGATAATAGCCCACTGAAATCCTCAGTACGATAGCACTCACACTGAAATGTAGTGTCAGAGTTCCAGTACTTTGGACAGTGCTGTCAATAGTTTGAACCTGTTTAGAATGGCAAAGTGAGGACCTCATCAGTGTGCTGCCTCTCCTGCTTGACCAAGCTGGTCACAAGACCAACTGGACATAATTACAAATGATTAGACAGGTAAAACCATTCTCATATACAGTATGTCTTTCAACTATGTACAGTGCCTTGAAAAGTATTCAACCCCCATGGCATTTTTCATGTTTTGTTGCCTCACAACCCGGAATTAACATGGATTGTTTGAGGATTTGCTTTATTTCATTTACAGAACATGATCACAAATTTGAAGATTTTTTTTTTATTGTGAAGCAAGCAACAAATAGCACAAAAAAACAGAAAAAGTCAATGTGCATAACTATTCACCCCCCTAAAGTCAATACTTTGTAGAGCCACCTTTTTCAGCTATCACAGCTCCAAGTCACTTTGGATAAGTCTCTATAAGCTTGCCACATCTTACCACTGGGATTTTTGCCCATTCCTCCTTGCAAAACTACTCCAGCTCCTTCAAGTTGGATGGTTTGCGCTTGTGAACAGCAATTTTTAAGTCTGACCACAGAGTTTCCCCTTAAACCACTTAAGTGCTGCTTTAGCAGTGTGTTTGGGGTAATTGTCCTGCTGGAAGGTGAACCTCCGTTCTAGCCTCAAATCACATACAGAGTGGTACAGGTTTTGCTCAAGAATATCCCTGTATTTAGCACCATACATCTTTCTCTCTGACCAGTTTCCCAGTCCTGATTGCTGAAAAACATCCCACAGCATGATGCTGCCACCACCATGTTTCACTGTGGGCATGGTGTTCTTTGGGTGATGTGATCCTAACTTGTACTTCTCAACAACATTGTCCCTTACTTGTTTGGAGAGTTCCTTGGTCTTCATGGCAGTGTTTGGTTAGCAGTGCCTCTTTCTTAGGTGTTGCAGCCTCTGGGGCCTTTCAAAAAGGTGTGTATATGTAATGACAGATCATGTGACACTTAGATTGCACACAGGTGGACATCATTTCACTAATTATGTGACTTCTGAAGGTAATTGGATGCACCAGAGCTTTTTATGGGCTTCATAACAAAGGGGGTGAATACATACGCACATGCCAATTATCCGTTTTTTGTTTCTGAAAAATAGTTTTATGTATATATTTTTCTAATTTTACTTCACCAACTTAGACTATTGTGTTCTGATCCATTACATATAATTCAGATTAAAAAAGCATTGAACTAAAGGCTGCAATGTAACAAAATAGGTAAAAAGCCAAGGGGGGTGAGTGCTTGTGCAAGGCACTGTATTTAGCTGTTTACCTGGAGTGCAACGTAAGGTTTCAGAGTAAGGATAGAGACTAAATTGCATCTAAAAGAAAAAAACTTTAGTTTTGGATATAGTGGGGGATGTTTAGAAACCCATTTTTTGTGTATGTCTGTGCCCCTTTAGGGAGATTTTTCTTTATTTCATGTCCCGGAGACCCTAAAGGAAGTGAACTTGTGTTTCAATGAAAACAATAAAATTTGTGATTTCCCATCACTTTCTGGGACACAGACAGCAATGTTAAACTTACAGAGGCTCTAACTCTTCCACATTCTGTATATAGAATAATATAAATGACTATGGATACACTTAACTAAAACGGTCCCTTTTTCTGTAACTGGTTTGGAGCCGACAACTTTACAATACTGTTGCTGCAATAATTTCTTAATTAGTGATCTTTTGTAATGGTCAGTCAATTCATTTAACATAATAATACATTTAAAGTATATTTTGCGTTAATTAGCAGACCAGTGCTGTGTACTATTGTAAGACATAGCCCATGTTTCTTATTATGCAATTGATAAGATTCTGTGTGTATACTGCATTTAGAAAAATTCAGCATTATGTTTTTTAAAAAAAAGTACAAGCTCATCTCTGCTATTGATTAGATTGCATACATTTCTGTGTTGCATCAAGCTGACTCATATTTTCTGCAGTGTTGTAGAAAGGGCCACCTGCAGATTCAGAGTACAGGAAAGATAGTAAAGCTTTGTAAAAATGCTTAAACAAGAAAATTAAGAACAAGTCAGTAGATGCAGCACAAATGCACATGTACTGTATGCTTATTTTTGACAAGTATGTACAGCAAAAACTTTACTCACATACACAGAGCAGCTCTCGATGTGAGTACTCTCCATACAGTGTAAGTAACTCTACACCCCATTTGCATTATTTCGCAACGGGAACAGGCATTCCCACTACGGGATTTTGACAGCACCATTTTCACATGATTCTGTGTGTGACAGCCCATTCACCTGAATGAGTCACCCTATATACAGTATCTCACAAAAGTGAGTACACCCCTCACATTTTTGTAAATATTTTATTATATCTTTTCATGTGACAACACTGCAGAAATTACACTTTGCTACAATGTAGAGTAGTGAGTGTACAGCTTGTATAACAGTGTAAATTTGTTGTCCCCTCAAAATAACTCAACACACAGCCATTAATGTCTAAACCGCTGGAAACAAAAGTGAGTACACCCCTAAGTAAAAAGGTCCAAATTGCCCCAAAGTGTCAATATTTTGTGTGGCCACCATTATTTTCCAGCACTGCTTTAACCCTCTTGGGCATGGAGTTCACCAGAGCTTGACAGGTTGCCACTGGAGTCCTCTTCCACTCCTCCATGACGACATCACGGAGCTGGTGGATGTTAGAGACCTTGCGCTCCTCCACCTTCCATTTGAGGATGCCCCACAGATGCTCAATAGGGTTTAGGTCTGGAGACATGCTTGGCCAGTCCATCACCTTTACCCTCAGCTTCTTTAGCAAGGCAATGGTCATCTTGGAGGTGTGTTTGGGGTCATTATCATGTTGGAATACTGCCCTGCAGCCCAGTCTCCGAGGGGAGGGGATCATGCTCTGCTTCAGTATGTCACAGAACATGTTGGCATTCATGGTTCCCTCAATACAGTAGCCCCCCCAGTGCCGGCAGCACTCATGCAGCCCCAGTCCATGACACCCCCACCACCATGCTTGACTGTAGGCAAGACACACTCCTCACCTGGTTTCCGCCACACACGCTTGACACCATCTGAACCAAAAGTGTTTATCGGTTCCAGTAATCCATGTCCTTAGTCTGCTTGTCTTTAGCAAACTGCTGGCTTTCTTGTGCATCATCTTTAGAAGAGGCTTCCTTCGGGGGCGACAGCGATGCAGACCAATTTGATGCAGTGTGCGTCATATGGTCTGAGCACTGACAGGCTGACTCCTCACCCCTTTAACCTCTGCAGCAATGCTGGCAGCACTCATATGTCTATTTCCCAAAGACAACCTCTAGATATGACTCTGAGCACGTGCACTCAACTTCTTTTGTTGACCAAGGCGAGGCCTGTTCTGAGTGGAACCTGTCCTGTTAAACTGCTGTATGGTATTGCCCATCTTGCTGCAGCTCAGTTTCAGGGTCTTGGCAATCTTCTTATAGCCTAGGCCATCTTTATGTAGAGCAACAATTATTTTTTTCAGATCCTCAGAGAGTTCTTTGCTATGAGGTGCCATGTTGAACTTCCAGTGACCAGTATGAGAGAGTGAGAGCGATAACACCAAATGTAACACACCTGCTCCCCATTCACACCTGGAACCTTGTAACACTAATGAGTCACATGACACCGGGAGCAAAAATGGCTAATTGGGCGCAATTTGGACATTTTCAACTTAGGGGTGTACTCACTTTTGTTGCCAGCGGTTTAGACATTAATGGCTGGGTGTTGAGTTATTTTGAGGGGACAGCAAATTTACACTGTTATACAAGCTGTACACTCACTACTTTACATTGTAGCAAAGTGTCATTCCTTCAGTGTTGTCACATGAAAAGATAGAAGAAAATATTTACAAAAATGTGAGAGGTGTACTCACTTTTGTGAGATACTTTATATGTTTATTGCCTGAAAAGAAGCTCCTGCTCCTTTTCGGGGGACAAACCCCACAGGGTTTTTTAAGGCGCGGTTTGCCACGCAATCCTGTCGCACGACAATTGCAATTGAAGGATAATGGCACCCAAATGCTCACTGCGCATTATGCTGCAATTGCCACATGATTTGGCATCATAAGCACAATTGCAATGATACTGCCCTCGGTTCCAAATTACAAAGTGTAAATGGAGCCTAGGGCTAGATTTACATGCATGTTTGTATCTGACAGCAGCTAAATGCTAATAATCTGCGCTTGAAAAAAAAATTTAAATATTTTCTGCAGATAGTTGCAGTTTGTAAATGAGTGCATTCATCAGCATTTCATTATTTTTCTCAATACCGCATTCTTGTGGGTGTTATACCCCAGGCATCTCCTCTTCCACCTTTTTGGTAGTTTTCTGAGCAAGGAGAGCAAAGCTGGTGCTTATCATTGAGAGGAGAAAATTGAGGGCCAGTTTACATGCACAACACTACTTTTAAAAATGCGCTGCGCCAAGCTGCATGGTACTATGGTATCATGCAAATTGGTGCTCAATATCGCACTGGTTTGTGATTTGCATTTGGGGGGCCACTAGTTTAATTGGCACCTGCATGCAGATCACAAGGGCAGTGCAGTCACCTGCAGTATGGTAAACATGCATGGAACAATCCCTTTCCACATTGAGTTCTGGTGTGAACTGTCCCTGAGGCAGCTAAAGAGGCAGGAAGAGATTCACATGAAGCAATAAAGTGGACATCCGCTAGCATCCCAGCATCGAACTAGAGGATATTTTGTCCTGATGAATGAGGAAATTAGAACCTATCCTGATACATTTTATAACTTTACCAGGATGTCAGTGTCCACCTTTGACAGCTTACTAACTGAAGACATCTTATTGGACGAAAGCTGTCGGGGTGGAGACTGTGTGTTGACGTCAGGCTGCTGAATGATCTCTGCCTGCAATGCACAATTATCTGCAGACAGCTGTAGGTAGTCGACCCCAGATGCAGCACCTTCCTTCTTTTCCTAAAAGCAGCTTGCAAATAAATGTTCCTAATAGTTATCTATAAATATGCTATGCCTACAATTCTTGTCTGGCAATGGGCCATGTTTCAACACTTTCTTACTGGAAAGACATAAGGAAACAAGATATGAAATTAATATTTTTGATGACTTTTGTAAAATATTAGGGCCCTATTCACTCTATCCCACTATCCCAATGCACTTATCAGAACACATTGGCATTTTTGCACAAAGCAATGCAAACATTTGTGCATTGTGTTGTGATGCAACCAAAAATAGCACATATTTTTCCATGTTTTAATGTGGACTGCCAACCCATTAAAAAAAATGTGCCTCCCTAACACAGTGCACCTTAACCCATGTTAGCACATTGCTCTAATGCAGAAACTTTAGGCTGGGTTAACACTGGAGCACGGAGCGGCTCACAGCAGGGGTCAGTGCGTCCCTGTTCATCCTTTCAGGTCTGATTTCAGTCTGAAATTTTAGCTGAATTCGGGCCTGAAATGGACCAGAAGACGCACAGGGTTTTTGTGCAATTCGCACCAGAGCCGCTCCAGAGATGTGTGAACCGGCTCCATAGAGAGCTGGTCACAATCTCCTGACATTCGTAATAGTGTGAACCCAGCCTAAAGATGATGCATATAGTAAATGGGGTCTGAAAAATGACAAGCAAAGATATTTGTATAAAGGAACTGAACTGTTGAAGGCAGGCACCAAAAAATACAAGCGGAGGGCAAAGGACTAGACACCAGGATTGCCTATAGGCTTCCTGATGTTATATTTTTCTTTTTATCGGATTATTGACTTGTGGAGGCTGGTGAGATTTGCTCCCCTGAGGTTTAATCTGGCCATACACTGAATTTTGTCTGGTGCAGCAGCAAGTGGATGAATTCCGATCAATGTTTGGCAGTCCACACATTCTACTACTGGTTCACCATCATGATACGCAGGCTCAGTAGCTAATAGTCAGAGTGAGCGGACAGCGTCAGATTGGTCAGAATTTGAATAGAGAACCTAAGCTGACACAAGACATTTAGAGGTGTCTGAAATTGTATACCAGAAGTGCTTCATAAAAAAAAAAATCGCACTATTGTCCAATTTAGTGAAAATGTAGTAAAAAAACATGGCGCTCATGTGTCTTAAAGGAAATTTACTGGCTTTGCCTACTGTGACCGTAGACTGTGTTTACATTCGCTATGATTTGAATGACAGCCTTTGTTTGCTTTAAAGTCATCTTGTTCTACAAAACCTGCAAGTGTTTCATTTACGCAATTATAGAAGACAGTATTATTGTATGCAATCCATGCCAAAATATTTAGTCTTGCTGATCAACCTGTCATGCTTATAATAATCAGATGTCATGTCATATTTATCTATAAAAAGTCTATGGAAGGCATTTGATTATTTTGCATAACAGGAAAATGAAGGGCACATGCTTTGTATTGTATTTAAATGAAATAAGAGCTCTGCTAAGCATGTAATTCCATTCCAAACTATAATTGTTTTGTTCTAGGTCCAGGGCTACAAACGATCTGTCAACAAAGAAAGAAACTGCCTATGCTTAATACTGGTGTATTTGTCCCCATTGGGGACATAAACCTCACTTCATGTCTTGTGACAGGTGTCAGAGAGGATGGGAAGTCCTCCCAGCAAAAATGCAGTTAGTAACTGCTATGTTTGGAGTACCATTCCATTTCTGTTTCTCTGGTATGACCATTTATAGACTCCACCTAGTGGCCAGCACTACTCAAAACCGTATAAAACAGTTTTAGCAGTAATTTCACCCTGCTCTCCTTCCATCCTATGACATCTAACCCTCCCTGAGAGGGGGTAAAACAGCAAGGTTGTGGGAAGCATACACATACACTTCTACAGTATATACCATCTCAGTTTTTGGAGGAAAGCTGCACATAGGCCACAGGGTAACCTGTAGAAAGAATAAAACTGCAATACATTTTGTTTTAGAGTAGGGTGAATTTCTGTCAGTTTTATACAGCTGCCTGTGACCCAATTTTGAAGATTTACCTTCACTTCCTGTCCAGGTAACTGGATTCGGGAAGAACAGGAAAAATTTATCACTGTAGGCTCTAACATTGCCTTACTAATTCCAAAAATTGGTTAGAGTTTTACTTTAAGCTGAACTCTGGATATGATTTTTATTGACTAGTTACATTGGTCTAGCTTGAACCAATGTAAATTTGCATATTCCATACCTAAAGGGCCAATAAGGAAGCTGACCACCACTGTGGTAGTTGATGCTACTACAGTGGTAACTACGATGTTCGGTGTATTGTGCCATCAGCCTCCCCTCTGCACACTGACCACAGGGAGTTGCCCACTTTAGCACTGCCACTATATATATAGCACCTTGTATTTTTTTCAGTAATCATAAGGTATTCTATGTTTGGATGAGGTGGAGAGGGTGTCATGATCTCCACTGCATCTAGTCAGAGAATTCCTTTTATTCATTGAAAAAAATACAAGGCGTTCCATGATTGGTGGCAGTGCTGAGTGAATGACCCTCTGTGTGCAGAGATAAATCTACTTAAGACAAGAACCAGAAGATCTTGGTTATATAGTGCCTACTATTACAGTGATTGTCAGCTTCCCCAGAAGCCAATCAGAAATAAAATATGCATACTTACATTGGTCAGAGGTGGACCAATGTAAGTATGCAATAAACTATTCCAATAATGAGGAAACACCACTCAAGGTGTGAGTTCTGCAAGTCTAATGTTGCTGCCAAAGCAGACGTTCCCCACCCTGCTTGCCTCTGAGATCAACAGGGAAAAATGGATGAATGGCTGCACACTTTTATCTGTGTGAAACGCGTTAACATTTTTATCTCCTGTTGCTCGCTGTGCTGTACATGCTTTTATTTGTTGATCACTACAATAGAGATTTTGGCATCCTTCTGGAGTGTGCAGGCGTACATCCATTTATCCAAGTATGCAATAAAGATCAAACCTGGAGCTCAGCTTTAGTGATTTTTTCACCATCCACCATCTATGTAAATGGGTATAATAATAATAATAATAATAATAATAAAAATAATAATAAAAATAATAATAATAATGATAATAATAAAAATACTATAATAAAAAAATCTTGCCTTAAAAATTCTTCTTTCTCTTTTTTCATTTATATTTTAGACCACAACTTAGTTTTACTTTACAGATCACAGACATATACAGATATGTGTCTGTTGAATTCCTCCCATTTAAAATAATAAGAGTAAGGTACATTTTCTTGAAAAACCAGTAGGAACAAATCCACCTACTCAAAGGCTAATTTGCAGGACTATTGAGATGTTGGAGAGATCCGGCACCATTTTCACAGATTACATTTCGTCTGTGAGACAGATAACAGCATGGACAATTTCCAGCAGATGTGCTTTCCCTATTGAAATGACTTGGTTGTTATAGAGAAATGACAGGAGATGCTAACTCTGAGAAGAATTGGATCTCTAAAGCTAGGGTTGGACCAGGACACAGTAGTTATTTTTATGGCACTTGGGCCTGCTGTTGGAAAAATCATCACATTTTGAATAAGTTTGTGTAATACACTTCATACATTAACAACATTTTCTCACTGCAGAATTTTATAATCTGTTGAAAATTCATGGTAAAGATTACCATTAGCAATGGTATTAGTTTGCGGTAACCATATAAAAAATACACTCCAATCAACAGTCAGATTTTTACCTGTGATTAGATGGATCAAAATGGACAGCAGTTTATCCCTTTGTGCATTCATTTAGATATGGCTCTGTTCAGGTCTGTTGGACTGAATGCAATAAGTTTGCATTCAGTCCATCAGACTTGAACAGAGCCAGATGTAAACAGACACACGTCCATTTACACCTGGCTACTCATAAGGATTACATGGGTCTTTATTTCTTTCATCACAAGATGGAGAAAAAAAAGAATTGGGACGAACATCATTGTAACATATGCAACATCCCTTTCCGCTCTGACTTGACTTAGCAGACGATATAATCCCCTAATGAGACATAATGAAGGTGTCCAGGTAAAAGGAACCTAACTGTAATTAAAGTTTTGGTAAGAAAATGTTGGGCAAATAGGTAAAAACAATTACGTTTTTTATCATTGGATCTTTCAACTCAGTAGTCTATAAAGATTGAACCAACTACAGGAATCATCCATTCGACTTATATGTCCATGTGAACTCTTACAGAAATTTTCTAGCTCTGCTCCTCTCCACCATATTACTTAGAAGTCCAACAGTGTGAGAGCATGTAGGCAGACCCTATTTCAAGGATCTTACTGTCCAACACAGATATGAATATCTGGTGGATGATTTAGACAACCAATACAGGCATACCCCACTTTTAAGTACACAATGAGGTTTATTTACTAAAGCTGGAAAGTGCAAAATCAGGCTCACTTCTGCATAGAAACCAATGAGCCTCTAACCTTGGCTTGTTCAATTAAGCTTTGGTAATAAAACCTGGAAGCTCATTGGTTTCTATGCAGAAGTGAGACTGATTTTGCACTTTCCAGCTTTGGTAAATAAACCCCATTGTGTACTTAAAAGTGGGGTATGCCTGTATTTAGTTTGGGAGATGGTGACACTTTACTTCAAGTAAAGAAAATTGTGTATTGTTCACTGCAATCAATCATAAATACAGAAGCTCAAAATGCATAAAGAGAATATTTTCAGTGGCTTCTAATTTATTAATCTCCTTTTATTGTTCCTTGTTAGAACCAGCGGGAGACTGCCTGTAGACGTTAGGAAAGTTGTAAACTCCTGGGGTGGGGCAAGGGACACTGCAGAAAAAAAAACAGCTTGGAGGTCAGAAACAAGATGATAGGGCACCAACAGATGAAAAAAAGACTTGGCAAACTAAGTAACTTTTGTCTTGATCGAAACCCAATTAGTGACTGGAAGGCACCTTCAAAGTCAAGACCTTGGATTAGGTTCAATGTCTACAATGAGGCGAAAAAAACAAAAACGAGACACAGCTTTAGCAAAGGAAGAATAATGGAAAGAAGGAATAGGCACAGGGATTAGGTAACAAGACATCAAGATACAAAATTTAAAGTAATATGGTAGATAGTTACATGACTAACAGGTCAATGAGAGCCTGCGTAGCTGAGACAGAATGACAGTGCTCCAGCCACAAGGCTAGTAGAAAGATAAACATATATATCCACTTGCAAAGTACAAACAATATACCGGTGTGATTGGTCAGAAAAGGGAGAAAACACAAAGCAGAACAGCCAACATAGACAGTCTAAGAGACAGGAGACACACAGCTAAAAGAGGGCAGGCAGCGGAAGAGAGGAGAGAAAGGTAAGAACAGTAAGTAGGTAAGATTCCCTGAGAGCCAGGACATATATGATTGGAACCCAAATGACGGTGCTTCTTTTCATATTTTGTTCAGCATTTCTGGTTTACTTGGTAATTTTGGATACCTGTAAACCCCCATGTACCTGTAATGTGCCACAATTCTAGCTAGAAAGAAAATCATATAGTTCATTGGTTGCTGTTGAAGACACCCTCATAATACAGTGTGCAATTCCCTTTATTTTCATCTAGTTTTTCTTATACTTAAAATGTAGTTAGTTATGTATTGCCAATGACAGATTTTCTTTTTATATATAAAATTTCATTTCAGTTATAAACTAAAATAGGTCTTTGAAAATTCTCAAATCGTTACTGTGTATGGTTGATGAATGTGTTTGTGCTTTTGGCAGGCATTACTAATGATTAAGTTCAATGTGATCAACTTCTATCTTCACTAGCCTAGAGTAGCCTAGGGTAAAAGATCCCTATGACAGTTCTCTTGGACCTTTTTATTATCCATTTTTATATTTTTTTGGCCCCTCATTCAGCTGATTATAATTGCACAACAAATTTCTATCAATAAATATTACCAGTTTGAAGTGCAACCTATTGCTAAGAATCATGACATTCTGAGCCATTTCATCAGTCATAGCAGCAAAGAGTGGTTAAGACTGAAACAAGGCTATGAAGGATGTAGAAAGGATCTCTGTTGCTCTACTGGAACAGGTTACATCCTGTATTGGTGAAATTCAACTAAAAGAAGATTTGAATCAGGGCGCTGATGGTTATTAACAACATTTCTTAAAGAGACACTGGCACTTTGCCCATTAAGGGCAAAATGGGAGTGTCTCCTGGTAGCCCACACCTCCAGCAAGATATGATTATCCATTTGCACTTCCCACCTGTCTTGCCACTCTGTTAAATCCCTTACTTGCTTACTTTAAAGGACAGGACTTCCCATTATGTAACATCCTCCAAATAATAGTGTTCTGGCTTGAGTTGCCAATTACCAAGCCTGAAATTGTCATGTGGGAGGGACAGTGATATCACCCATGCAGGTAGCTCTGACACCTTCCAACACCAAAGCTTACTCAGGGTAGATTCCCTGAGCAGGGAAGTGATAAGGAAGCGTGGATCCGTGAGTATATCTTGTTGTGGGTGCACAGTCACATTTCCCTTAATGGGCAGGTGACAGTGTCAATTTAACTTTATTTTTTTTTAATAAAAGTGTACAAAAGCAGAAATTCCTGTGTTACCTAAAGTAACTATTCATGTTCTCCTTACTAGTTTCCTGGCTTTAAGACAGATCCTCTCACTTCAATGCTGTCTAAGCTACCGGTCTAAAACAAGCAAAAAAGGGCTTCTTACTTTAAATGTGCATACTTGTTCTAGGTCAGTGACTTAGTATAAAAGTAGAAAGTAGAAAGTATGGAAGGTAGTTGGTCCAAATAACAGCCAGGCCTCTAGAAATTTCAGAAAGTGGGGAGCAGGGGCCCCATGGTTAACAGATTTACTATTACCATGCATTGAAATTATAGCTGGAATCTTATCTACATGCAAATATAAATTTATAGAATTTTATTAATGCATGCGCATGTTTTAAAAAACCTTGTTTTGATTTTTTAGTTTGAAATTGAAATTATATGTTTGCATGGGGGTAAGCCATTAATGTGCTGAATTTTCTACCCAACTCAATACAAAGTGTAATTAAAGGTAAACATTGAAAGGGAATCCAAAATTTTGAGGTTTTTTTTCAGAATAAGAAGTGTCCAATGTAGACACCTGTTCTGATAAAAGCTGTCTAAGATGGTAGAGAGTATTATATATGAAAGAGTAGTGGATTCTTGAAACATACTTGCAACAAGGTAGTAAATCAACGGTAAATTAATTTAAACATACTTGGGCTAAACATAGGTCTGTGCTCAGACAAAAATTTTAATTAAAAAAAGAAGAAAACAAAAAAGGGCAGACTCAATTGATCACTTTGTTCTGCCTGTTCTTTCTATATTTCTGTGTTTGTAAGATCTTATCTCTCTCAGCAGTTGTTGATCAGGGAGGGTAAAATTGTGATTAAAAATAGCCACTAGAGGGATGATCTTCCATATGTATCGGAAACCTTATACAGCATCATTGCGAAATACGGTATATACTGTTTACATAAATAATTCATTTATTAAAACAGTACAATAATATTTAAAAATATGTGTGACTAGAAGGGTGCATGGGCAATAAAATAATGGTATTGTTAAAAAAGCGGTATAACAAGCATGTAAAATGAGGTTAACCCAAAACATATTAAACAATACATATAACAGTAAAAATACACTATAGTTTAGCTCTAAATCCAAGAAAAAGTATTAGTCATTTAAAAGATTTAGCAACATTATAGCAGATTAACTTTCTCAGTTGCTTAGGATTTGAAAAGAGAAACCAATGGTCTCAATCACCAGCCAAGTGGGAAATCAGTGTTGCAGCTTAAAATATTTTTCAAAAATCAATTTTGAATCAGGAAGCATTCTTTTTTTGTATGAGAGGCATAGTATACGTTGGCGGCCTGAGGAATATTTACCATCTGCAGCCTTCTATTAAAAGTTATTTGTTAACTCCAAAGGAGTACTTACTTTTTAGGTTTCTATACAAAACTTTTAATTCTAATGGTATTTTTAACTAATATAAATGCCTAGTGAATTGATTCATTTATTTCAGATCCAACTCAGTTTCTGATTACTATATTTATGAATTCATAGCACATTTAAATGGAATATCTGCCTTTTGAAAAGAAATAACACAACATTGAGGTCCTCTTTTTGTTATATTGTTTATTTTTGATTAGCTTAGTTAGGCAAGAATAATATCAACCAATGGTGGGAATTATAGACAGGTTGCTTATTTTACTGAGATGAGTTAAGGTCCACTGAAATTCTTTAAAATGTGTCAGGTTTATTTAAAGAAATCAGCCATTATACAAGATGGAATTTTCCTTTCTGAAAATCCAGGTTAGCAGTTTGACAATAAAGAATATGTAAAACCAGTGACTGAAATTTCTAAAATAAGTAATTAGCTTGTATTAATCTCTCAGTTGTACTCCTGTGTTCTTACTCTGTAAGATAGCCTTCTGCCGGAGACTACAGATAGCCACTGCTTGCTTCCCAGAGGTCATCTATGTAAAAAAATGTAAATAAAATCAATGACAAAAATGTAAAAGCACCCCCGTGTCCTCCTGTGTTCGCGCGCAAATGCTGGTATGCATATGCAAATGGTGATAGCACCACATATTCCAGGTATCACTGTGAACTTGTGAACGAGTGCAATAATTCTAGCACCAAAGCTAACTCCTAAAGCGGAGTTCCTCCCGCCCCTTTAAAAATTAAAAGTCAGCAGCTATACATACTATAGCTGCTGACTTTTAACATTAGGACACTTACCTGTCCTGGAGTCCAGCGATGTTGGCACTGCAGCTAATGTTTCCATCGGCTGGTTGGGGCTGCGGCTGCCATTGTGAGTAAGGGAACCCTGCAGTGTAGCCTTCACGACCGGGCCCCTACTGCACATGCGTGAATGTGCGCTGCGGAGGGGGAGGAGAAGGGGCCTGGATATGTAACGTAATTCCCTGCGGCCTGGTCTCCCGGAAGTGGGGACAGTGTACCTGTCATCCGAGGGGGGGAAGAATCAGATAAGCGGAAGATCCACTTTTGGATGGAACTCCACTTTAACTCTAAACTAATAACCTGTAAAGGTTTCCAAATTGTCACCTTTGGACAATTTTAGGTGCAGTAATTTGTCGTCATTTCACAGCCATGCACAATTTTAAATCTTTACATATTTGGTATCTATTTACTGGACACAACATTATATGTTATATTTTTCTATATAAAAAGGGTATTATATTGTGTCTGTATGCTCTAAAATTCATTTAGATGTATTTTTCCTGGTAAATTGTGTTTCTTAAATGACGATGTGAATGTCCTGTGACATAAAAAAATGTAAACAGCCAACATTTTATTCTCCAGGGCCTCTACTTTCAGAAAATATATAATGTCTGGGGGTTCTAAGTAAATTTCTAGCATAAAATGCAGATTTTATCTTGTATGTGAAAAAAAAATCCCCAGTAGGCAAGTGGTTAACACACTGTGCATGCATGGTACACTGTCTTCACCATCCATAAACCTGCCTCCCAAAAAAATCACATACCACCTCAGCTGGAGTGCATACATGTAGACCGGAAGTGACTGTAAAGAAGCCGCAATAATGCAACTTCTGATGGGAAAAAAAAAAAAAAAAACACATTTTTTTTTTTTAGAAAAGTGGAAATTAATACATTGATCTTGGGCAAACTAAATGTCATTCATTTATGGTTTTCATATACTTATAAGGAAAACCATAATGGTTTGTGGTTATCTTCTAAATTTTCTACACATGATTTAAATAAAATGTTTGTTTTACAAATTAACATTTAATACAAGATGCACCCACATGTATACAAAACCATTTTACATTCTTTTAAGGGTGTATGTTCAGCCAAAAGTATTAATTTTATTTTAAATATAAGAACGAATGGGAACCTCTGTCATGTTTTTGCTTATATCCTGGGCTACATTAGAGAGAATATTCCCTCACTTACAGTTTTCCAGACAGGAAATTAGGAAAAAATTGCCATAGAAACACAGACAACACTAAAAGAACCTGTCAGGGGTGTTACCCGTACCATACCATATGATTTAAAAAAGAAAAAAAATATATATATATTTGTGTGTGTTGTTATTAGAGATTTATCCTCACTTCCTGTCTGGTAGAGCCATTGTCACCAAGAAAGGTAGTGAGGGGAAATTTCTCCAGTGTAGAGAGCAACAAAAAGAAATGAAAATTAGACAGGGGATTTAAACCAATCCTAAAACCACTCTATCCAAAACTAAAAAAAAAAAGTGTTAGCATTTTACACACTTTTGGAACAGTGCTTGGTTGTCTGACAATATTTTTAAAAGTAATGGGCAGCCAACCATACCTTGTAAGTTTGACATACAGTTTAACATACTGTTTAGGCACACATGTGTGAGTTTTACACGCTTTGACGTTTTTTAAATGCCAGCACTGTCATCTGAATCAGAACACAAAACGTACAGATGAATTCTTGATGCGGCTTTGAATATGTACGTATTTCTATTTACGCATCAGATGTTTTCAATTCAATACACAGAAAGACAAAATTAAAGCATACCTTTTTCATTCATTTTTGATGCCATGAGCATGATTCCAGTCAACTGCATTAATGGAAAAATGCACTCGAACAGATTAACAAATACAACATAGGGTCATCGACCCAGCACTGTATAGTCAATGACAAGTTGTGAAATGGATAATAAAAGTCAGCAAAGGAATATGTGCAAGTACAGGATGGCTTTTTAAAATGCCCATTTTACTGTGTAGCACATCACTTGTATATTTGCCTTAAAAGGAACCTGTTAGGACAGAAATATGACAGCTGTCACTGGTGACTTGTTATTCAACGTCCAAACTCCCTCCATGTCTGTTACCCTTGCTTACTTCTTAGTGAATCATCGATAAAGGAAAAGCATGTAGCTAGTAAAATGTCAGAAAACCTAATTTGTGCAAAGTTTTGGAACATCTTTTTTGGCTTTCTTAAGGCAATGACAGATATTACCCACTTGCCAACCACCCCATAACGCATTTACAGCTACAGGGCGGCCACGCTGCGCAGGATCAAGTATATATATACAAGATCCTGCACTTCTGGGGATTGGGCGCGCCACCGACAGTTTGCTCTCGCTGGGATTTTACACAGCAGGATCTAATCTGCAAGTCCCACAGACCTGATGTCCACCGGCACACACAGTTTGTTCGGTACACAGGTAGAAGGGCAGTCTGCCTAAGTAAACAAGGCAGATTGTCTTTCTGTCAGTACAGAAGGCATGGATCCTGTGTTCCTGTAAAGCAGAAACACTGATCCATACCTTCAACTAGTAAAAGCACCTCCCCCACTACACTGTAACACCAGCTAGGAATGCATTTAATCCTTTGATCACCCCTGATGTTAACCCCTTCTCTGCCAGTGTCATTAGTACAGTGAAAGTGCATATTTTTAGCACTGATCACTGTATTAGTGTCACTGGTCCCAAAAAAAGTGTCAAAAGTGTCAGGTGTCTAATTTGTCTGCTGCAACATCGCAGTGCTGCTATAAGTCACTGATCCCCGCCATTACTAAAACAATTTTTTTTATCTATCTATCTATCTATCTATCTATCTATCTATCTATCTATCTATCTATCTATCTATCTATCTATCTATCTCTCTATCTCTCTATCTATCTACAGGTATCTATATCCCATAGTTTGTAGACGCTATAACAATTTTTTTTTATCTATCTATCTATCTATCTATCTATCTATCTATCTATCTATCTATCTATCTATCTATCTATCTATCTATCTATCTATCTATCTATCTATCTATCTATCTATCTATCTATCTATCTATCTATCTCTCTATCTCTCTATCTCTCTATCTATCTACAGGTATCTATATCCCATAGTTTGTAGACGCTATAACTTTTCCGCAGACCAATCAATATTTGCTTATTGAGATTATTTTTACCAAAAATATGTAGTAGAATACACCTTGGCCTAAATTGATGCAGACATTTGATTTTTTTACATTTTTTTATTGGATGTGTTTTAGAGCAGAAAGTAAAAAAATTTGTTTTTTTCAAAATTCTTTGTTTTTTTTTTGTTTATAGCGCAAAAAAATAAAACCTGCAGAGGTGATCAAATACCACAAAAAGAAAGCTCTATTTGTGGGAAAAAGGGACATCAATTTTGTTTGGGTACAGCCCTGCATGACTGCGCGATTGTCAGTTAAAGTAACGTAAAAAATGGCGTGGTCAGGAAGGGGGGTAAATCTTCCAGAGGTCCAGTGGTTAAGTGCTAAAATTTTCTGTGTGATTTATTTTAAATAAAATAAAAAAGTACAGCATCCACTAGCTACAAGGCCAGTCCCCTGGCTGTGGATTTTAGCGACAAGTTAATCTTACGGAATCTATGACCAGTCCTCTTTATCCAGTTCACATAGCTATCTGTGAAAGCCTGAAAAGAGCTTCTTTATTAAAAGGAATGCCTGCTTCTCTGTTGCCAGTGGCTATTCAACGCCCTTTGTCTATGCGCACTTGTTACGGTTGCTGTTAGAACAGTGTGGCGTTTCATGTCTCGACTGGCATGGAAAGAGCCAATTCAGTTGAATTTGTGACTTAGGAGGTTTTGTATATTTTGTACTTGCAGCAAATAACTCATCAGCAAAGTGGAAAAAACAGGAACTGAAATTG
Organism: Lithobates septentrionalis; assembly: GCA_037952835.1. NCBI lineage: Eukaryota > Metazoa > Chordata > Amphibia > Anura > Ranidae > Lithobates > Lithobates septentrionalis. The sequence goes on from JBBDGP010000584.1 coordinate 1,132,984, forward strand.
CAGTGACAGTAAAAGAAAGCAATGCATTTTAACAAACAGCCTCGCGTAGCCTGAGTCACTTCTACAAAGGTGGCAAAGGCATTCGTGATCCGTAGATATGTTTCTGTCATGTGGATCTGCCCAAATCGCAGTTTAGCACCTCATGTGTAAGTAAGTGATTCAGGAGTGAACAAGGGACTCCTGAGGACACTGTCTCAACTGTCTTAGCAGACAATAAAACAGAGTGTATATTACAGCAGTGATGGCAGGAGGAATTCAGTATTGCTAAGCTGCGGGAGATATGTGACTAGGCTGTTTCAAGTCTTCCTCTTTCCTCTGGCCAAAATACGGATTTCTGTATAACCGATGGGTATTCTCAGCTTAGGGAGTATTGTGTAGTTATATATAGACTCAGGATGTATAATTTACAAAAATCCCTTTGGCAACAACTTCAGAACTGCATAAAGGTGGTGATAGGAGACTTGATTGAAAAGTACAAGGAGAGATTTCTAAATATACAGTAAATGCTCCATTAAAACAAATGCTGTTCTTTAGCAAATCAGTGCTGGCTAAACATTTTTAAAGCTAATTATTTTATATAAGCTTGATGATGCAACATTGTAAAGTATTTTTTTTATATTCTGTGTAGCTTTTTACTGTCCCCTTGCTTGTATGACTTAGGAGGACCTTTTCATAGGTACTTGCCAACCAGGCTTTTTCTGGCACTTTTTGTTTAAAAGTATAATTCAGTAAATAAAAATAATCTTGGAATCTGGCTGTTGGATTTTTTTATATTTACATGTGGAGCCCGGTATTGGCGTACTTTATACAAGTGCTTTGTAAGTGCGATAATTTTTACTAAATACAGTGCCTTGAAAAAGTATTCATACCCCTTGAAATTTTCCACATTTTGTCATGTTGCGGCCAAAAACGTAAATGTATTTTATTGGGATTTTATGTGATAGACCAACACAAATTGGCACATAATTGTGAAGTGGAAAGGAAATGATAAATGGTTTTAAACATTTTTTACAAATAAATATCTGAAAAGTGTGCCGTGCATTTGTATTCAGCCCCCTTTACTCTGATATCTCTAACTAAAATCTACTGGAACCAATTGCCTTCAGAAGTCAACTAATTAGTAAATATAGTCCACCTGTGTGCAATTTAATCTAAGTATAAAGCTGTTCTGTGAAGCCCTCAGAGGTTTGTTAGAGAACCTTAGTGAACAAACAGCATCATGAAGGCCAAGGAACACACCAGACAGGTTAGGGATAAAGTTATGGAGAGGTTTAAAGCAGGGTTAGGTTAAAAAAATATCCCAAGCTTTGAACATCTTACGGAGCACTGTTCAATCCATCATCCAAAAATGGAAAGAGTATGGCACAACTGCAAACCTACCAAGACATGGCCGTCCACCTAAACTGACAGGCCAGGCAAGGAGAGAATTAAGAGAAGCAGTCAAGAGGCCCATGGTAACTCTGGAGGAGCTGCAGAGATCCACAGCTCAGGTGAGAGAATCTGTCCACTAGACATGTGCATTTGTTTTCGTCCAAATGCATTTCCCCCCGAATTTTTGGTATTTTCGTTATCGTTTTCACAAACGATAACGAAAGTGCAGGATATGAAAACCGAAAGATCCAACATAAACAAATGCTTTATTTTAGTTTTCGTTGTGACAACAATTTGATATAGATAGGAGATTCGACATGACGCTGACAATAGCAATCTGTGTCTATCGAACCTGTGGTCGAGTGTGCCTAACTTTAACTCTATTAGTCCAAGATTATTCTACATAGAGAGAAAAGATTCAACATAGAGAGAAAAGATTTGACATAGAGAGAAAAGATCGCTGCTAGAATTGGGTGGGGGAAGTAAAATAAAAATAATCATGATGATGAATGTTATTGGCCGATTGTAACCAAAGAGGAGGGGCAGTAAAATAGCTAGAACTAAGTACACACGTACAGCCAACTTACTTTCACTCACGATTTGCTAGCAGAGAGAGACACACACACTGAATAATTTCAGAAGACAGTCAATCTTAGTTGGTCCGTTTGTCAGAGAACCTGAATTATTTAGCAATTAAGCATAAGCACAGCAGCAGAACAATAGTGAAGCAAGCTACAGTTCAACTTAACTTTTTCATAATAATCTGCTGCTATTGTGTTAGTGTTGTGAACTTGATAGTGATACTAGTGTTGCTAGTGTTGTGATAGCCTCAGAGGCTGCCCATGTTGTGGAGGGGGATTTATTATTATAGATTCTATATTATAATGCCATATCAATATCTGACACAACGTTGGATGCCGTGCCCGCCATTGCACTTGGAGATTGAGAAACGAATGTGAAAGTTGGCTGACTGTTGGGGTAGAGTAGACCATTCAACATGAACGATGAAGATTCGACAAAGCAAAGAAAAACATACAAACGTTGAATCTTTGGCTTATGGTGTCTGTCGAAAGTTCTAAGAAGATTCGACGGAGCAGCTAAACTGTACGACGCTGCAATCGTACACTCCGGTTAAATGCATCCGCCCATATTCTATAGAAAAATTCTAATGTTGGTTGACTAGTAAAATAATTAATGCATATAATTATTACTAGTCATACAAAATTAGAATTCTACTACAGCTAGCTTGTAGGCGGAAAATTTGACCGGAATTGTACACGTACAGTTTAGCTGCTCCGTCGAATCTTCTTTGAACATTCGACAGACACCATAAGCCTTCAATGACAGATTCGACCTTAATTAATTTGGATTTTCAGGTGAATGCAATTTTTAACGAAAAAAAAATAAAAACGAATTTCGGGAGTAACTAAATAAATTTATTTTTCGGACAAAAACGAAACTCCAAAACAGAAGATTTCAGTGTGCACATGTCTACTGTCCACAGGACAACTATTAGTCGTGCACTCCACAAATCTGGCCTTTATGGAAGAGTGGCAAGAAGAAAGCCATAGTTGAAAAAAAGCCATAAGAAGTCCCGTTTGCAGTTTGTGAGAAGCCATGTGGGGGACACATCAAACATGTGGAAGAAGGTGCTTTGGTCAGATGAGACCAAAATGTAACTTTTTGGCCTAAAAGCAAAATGCTATGTGTGGCAGAAAACTAACACTGCACATCACCCTGAACGACACCATCCCCACTGTGAAACATAGTGGTGTCAGCATAATTTTGTGGGGATGCTTTTCTTCAGCAGGGATAGGAAAGCTGGTCAGAGTTGATGGGAAAATGGATAGAGCAAAATACAGGGCAATCTTAGAAGAAAACTTGTTAGAGTCTGCAAAAGACTTGAGACTGGGACGGAGGTTCACCTTCCAGCAGGACAACGACCCTAAACAACCAGCCAAAGCTACAATGGAATGGTTTAGATTAAAGCATATTCATGTGTTAGACTGGCCCAGTCAAAGTCCAGACCTAAATCTTATTGAGAATCTGTGGCAAGACCTGAAAATTGCTGTTCACAGTTGCTCTCCATCCAATCTGACAGAGCTTAAGCTATTTTGCAAAGAAGAATGGGTAAAAATGTCACTGTCTAGATGTGCAAAGCTGGTAGAGAAATACCCAAAAAGACTTGTAGCTGTAATTGCAGTGAAAGGTGGCTCTACAAAGTATTGACTCGGGGGGGCTGAATACAAATGCACTTCACACTTTTCACATATTTATTTGTAAAAAAAAAATTAAAACCATTTATCATTTTCCTTCCACTTTACAATTATGTGCCACTTGGTCTATCGCATAAAATCCCAATAAAATACATTTATGTTTTTGTTCATAACATGACAAAATGTGGAAAATTTCAAGGGGTTTGAATACTTTTTCAAGGCACTGTAGTTATTTTATATGCAGCACTTCACTATGGTCAACTTCTTTCTTCTGTCTCTATACATATGAGTGGTTGAGCTATATGGATTGGTCTGGAAGTGGTGTTTATCCAGCTAAGAGATTGACTTGCGCCTGATGAGACCAGGATTGGAGCTGTGATTATATTAAGGCATATATTGGCCGCTTCATTGTGGTCAAAAACTTCTGATAAGCCCCCCATTTTGCCACACTAGGGTGGCATGACCCCACTTCTTCCACCTTGGGAATTTGAAAACTATCTGGCTTTGCTTTGGAGGCGCCTCTCTATCCATCTGAGGAGCTGTCACTCATTTACTTTATGAACCCTGGAATTTTATGCACTAAGCACTTTATGCCACTTTATATAAGTTGTATGTTTTTTAATCAATGTATTTTATGCACATGAACTACAGTCAGGTCCATAAATATTGGGACATCGACACAATTCTAACCTTTTTGGCTCTGTAAACCACCACAATGTATTTGAAATGAAACAAACACGATGTGCTTTAACTTCAGACTTTCAGCTTTAATTTGAGGATATTTACATCCAAATCAGGTGAACAGTGTAGGAATTACAACAGTTTGTATATGTGCCTCCCACTTTTTAAGGGACCAAAAGTAATGGGACAGATTAACAATCATCCATCAAACTTTCACTTTTTAATACTTGGTTGCAAATCCTTTGCGGTCAATTACAGCTTGAAGTCTGGAACGCATAGACATAACCAGACGCTGGGTTTCATCCCTGGTGATGCTCTGCCAAGCCTCTACTGCAACTCTCTTCAGTTCCTGCTTGTTCTTGGGGCATTTTCCCTTCAGTTTTGTCTTCAGCAAGTGAAATGCATGCTCAATCGGATTAAGGTCAGGTGATTGACTTGGCCATTGCATAACATTCCACTTCTTTAGCTTAAAAAAGTCTTTGGTTGCTTTCACAGTATGCTTCGGGTCATTGTCCATCTGCACTGTGAAGCGCTGTCCAACGAGTTCTGAAGCATTTTGCTGAATATGAGCAGATAATATTGCCTGAAATACTTCAGAATTCATTCTGATGCTTTTTTCAGCAGTCACATCATCAATAAATACAAGAGAACAAGTTCCATTGGCAGCCATACATGCCCATGCCATGACACTACCACCACCATGCTTCACTGATGAGGTGGTATGCTTTGGATCACGAGCAGTTCCTTTCCTTCTCCATACTCTTCTCTTCCCATCACTCTGGTACAAGTTGATGTTGGTCTCATCTGTCCATAGGATGCTGTTCCAGAACTGTGAAGGCTTTTTTAGATGTTGTTTGGCAAACTCTAATCTGGCCTTCCTGTTTTTGAGGCTCACCAATGTTTTACATCTTGTGGTGAACCCTCTGTATTCACTCTGGTGAAGTCTTCTCTTGATTGTTGACTTTGACACACATACACCTATCTCCTGGAGAGTGTTCTTGACCTGGCCAACTGTTGTGAAGGGTGTTTTCTTCACCAGGGAAAGAATTCTTCGGTCATCCACCACAGTTGTTTTCCGTGGTCTTCCGGGTCGTTTGGTGTTGCTGAGCTCACGGTGCGTTCTTTCTTTTTAAGGATGTTCCAAACAGTTGATTTGGCCACACCTAATGTTTTTGCTATCTCTCTGATGGGTTTGTTTTGTTTTTTCAGCCTAATGGTGGCTTGCTTCACTGATAGTGACAGCTCTTTGGATCTCATATGGAGAGTTGACAGCAACAGATTCCAAATGCAAATAGCACACTTGAAATGAACTCTGGACCTTTTATCTGCTCCTTGTAAATGGGATAATGAGGGAATAGCACACACCTGGCCATTAAACAGCTGAGCAGCCAATTGTCCCATTACTTTTGGTCCCTTAAAAAGTGGGAGGCACATACACAAACTGTTGTAATTCCTACAACGTTCACCTGATTTGGATGTAAATACCCTCAAATTAAAGCTGAAGGTCTGCAGTTAAAGCACATCTTGTTTGTTTCATTTCAAATCCATTGTGGTGGTGTATAGAGCAAAAAAGATTAGAATTGTGTCGATGTCCCAATATTAATGGACCTGACTGTATATTTAGCACTTTAGTGGTTGCTTGTGTCATATATGTGTTGTATTTTTATATATCCATTTATATTGGTGTATTTTCATATACAAATTGCTTTTTCACAGTAACTTCAATAATTACCTAACATTCAAGTTCGCTTTGCTTATTATGTGGTTTATACATATACCCATTTTCGCACATGAGTACCAATATTAAGTGTTGCTCATTTTGAATATTTTCTATATCATTATTTTTTTTTTTAGCGCTGCACTTATTTCCTTTTCAAGTTTAATTTAGTATTTTTTGCTAGACCATTACTTAGAATCCCCAAACATTATACATTTTTTTTTTAGCAGAGACCCTAGGGCAGCAGCGGCGAACCTATGGCACACATACCACAGCTGGCACTCAGAGCCCTCTCTGTGGGCACGCAAGCAAAGTCGCCTGGATCGCTACCCCAGGCAGCAAAACCTCAGAATTTTTTTATATGTGCACATCAATGTGTTTCTCTTTATGTATCAATGCATATTGTCACACAATTTTCCCCTACACAGAACTGTGATTATTTTGCCTTAGTTTGGCTGGTTACCTGGGGATTGGGGGAGTGTCTCTGCTGTAGGGCTGTCTCCACTCGGCGCATGGGGGGTCCCCTGTGATTGGCTCGCGTGGGGCCCATTGGATTGGCATCATCAGTGCCAGATAGAGTTTCCTTTCTGGGGGGTCTGCCTGTGGACTGGTGGAGCTGCGCACGTGCGCCAGTGGACTTGCATGGCACCACCCCACATGATGTTGGGGCAGCACCATGCCGTCCAGGCTCAGTTGGTCCTAGAGCCAACCTATGCATGCGCGGTAATCCCCTGAGCCGTGTACATGCGTCCGGTGCCATATTTAGGTCCCCAGGTAGGCTGTATCCACAGTGCTTTGCCTTGGAGGACACCATTGGGACATCAGTAGAAACCACTTTTTTACTAACAGGTAATTACCATTTTCATCTTAAATGTATGGCCCCAGTGTCTATATATATAGTATATTGATTGTGTGATTTACGAATCACACCAACCATGATGAAGACCCTCATTATCGTCAGTGGCCCAGCTCACACATGAGCGTTTCCTCATTTGAAAAAGTATTTTTTTGGGCAGAATCACGTTTTTTGGTCCCTTGGGGCTCATTTAAAGGGATGATCAGTCCCAGTCTCTTTTCAGTGTTGGCACTTTGAAAAGAATACGTTGGTTATGTGTTGCAGTTTGGGCACTCAGGCTCAAAAAGGTTCGCCATTACTGCACTAGGGGAAAAAATTTGAAAAGTTGCATTTTTTTATGCCACACAGTATTTGCGGAGCATTTTCAAACACAATTTTTGGGAAAAAAATAAATTTTAACAAATTTAAAAAAATAAACAAAACACAATATATACCCCATTTTTTTTGTTGAAAAATGTGAAAGATGATGTTATGCAGAGTAAAAAGATACCTAACATGTCACACTTAAAAATTGCACATGCTCGTGGAATGGCGAAAAACTACAGTATTTAGGCAAAGTTTTTAAATGCCTTTTGAGGTAACCTAAGTTACAGAAGAGGTTTAGCACTAGAATTTTTGTTATCGCTCTAATGTTCATGGCGAGACCTCACATGTGTGGTGCAAACACTGTTTACATATGCGTGCGTAAGATACATATGCGCTCGCTTCTGCGTGAACACTGAGGGATGGGGCGCTTTAAGTTTTTCTTTTTCTTATTTATTTTACTTTTATTTTTTTTATTTTTACATTGTCTCTTATTTTTTTTTTTCTTTTGATCACTTTTATTCCAATTACAAGGAATGTAAACATCTTATGGAGAGATCTGCAGTCAAAAAGACCCCAAATCACTTCTTTACCCTTAAAAGCAAAAGATTAAAAAAAAATTGATCTTTTGCTTAAAAAAAAAATATATATATATATATATTTACTTCCAGCCTGGACCGGAAGTGACGTCATGAATTGCTCAGGTCTTCCAAGGCCAAAGAGTCGATCAAAGAATATCTACTCTTTGCTCCCCTGTGGGAGCAGCTGGCCTCACCATCGGATTGTTTCTCGGTGAACCGGTGGAAATGGTATGGAGCGGATGTCCCCTCCCGCTGCTTCAGAAAGCATTCCAGCAGCTCATGAGCCACTCGGAATGCTTTCATGAGAAGTCAGCTGCAAAAAACGGTACCGGGGTTATAGCTGATAGCTTCAGCCATAATCCCGGTAAACCACTTGCAAGCTGCAACTGAAATGTACATACTGTAATCAGCAAGTGGTTAAAGTGACACTAAACTCTGGTTTAAGAAAAAATACATTTTATTCAAGTATGTATTTCTTAACTCAGAAAAATACTTTTTATTGCACTCAGTTTCCTTTTTCTTGTATGCTGGTGTTATCTGACTTTCTGTTAGCAGGTTGCTACGTTTAATCTCCATGGCCCTACTGCTTGTTAGGTACATAGCCACGCTCTCTTGCCTGCTCATGAGATAAACTAGTGTCTATGGACTATGGACTCAGAGATGTGTAGTATGCATAGAACAGTGAATGTGACTTCAACTAATGTGCACTGTTCATTCAAAATAAAAGGAAATGAGAGAAAAGGGAGAGGTTTCGGAGGTCATGGAGGATGTTACAATGAGGCAGAGAAACACAGTAAGAAACAATTTAATGAAAAATGAATTACAGGGTCATTAAAGAGAGATAATAGAAATGAGAGCAAGCCATTTGTGCAGAGATTTAAAAACATTATAAACACCTTTTTTCCCTTTTTTATGAGTGACTACATTCCCTCTGTTCTCAGTTGCAAACAAGCTGGGGGAGGAGAAACAACAGCACACTGATCTTCCCAGTGAATTGCTGTGGGGGGGGGGGAGGTGTCAGGACAAGTCTGATCATTGGAGAGGAGGCTTAGCTTCCAGCATAGCTAGAGAACTGATCACGGTGTGTTCTTCTGTTTAGTGTGGTCAGTTTTTAACAGGAAAGCATAGGGATTGGGAGGAACGCCAGGGATTTCACACAAAGGAAGCACTACAAAGAGAACAAGATACTTTTTCATACAAGTACACGGTACAGCAGGCATAGATCAGAGAAATAAAATGTTGGAGTAACATATTATTTAAGTTGTGAATGTGTATGACTTCTTTTTGGAAAATAAGGATTTCATTTGGTTTCACTTTTAAGGAGAAGTATGGGCAAAGCTTTTTTGGCCCAATATCTTCTGTTAATCACAGGAGCGCACTTCATTCTGCAGTCCTGTGACCCGTTTTCAGCTGACAGCAGGCTAAAGTCTGTTGGAGGCTGAAGTCACTCAACCAGTTCAGGCTGTGGATTGATCCCAACTTTAAAGTCGGAGTTCACCCAGATACCTGGACCGGCAGCTGGCTCAGCCTCTTAGCATGCCAATGAGAGCCTGAGAGAGCTGCTACCGTCTCCTCCCCAGCCCAACACTTCAGTGAGCACTGGAGGGGCAGAGAAGAGAGCCAGTGACTGACAGTCTCTGGCTCTCTTCTCACCAAAGACTGAGAACTGAGAAATCAGCAGCCTTTGATCGCTCAGTTCTCGGTCTTAGAGGCGGTGGGGGACAGATGCAGCATTGGACCGATGCTGTATCCACCTAGGTAAGTATAACTGTTTTTTTTTAAAACCCATACTTCTCTTTTAAGGATCAGTAACATATAGCAACTGATCAGCTTTCACTTTATTGAATTAAGATCTGTACTGTACTTTTTCTGATGCTAGATGTCCTCCGTTTGATGTCCAGCATAAGTCAGCTCACTTTTCCTGAGCCCAGCTTGTCCTGGGCTAACCCCAATTTGTGATGGAACAGTAAAAGGAAAAGCAGCACAGTGATTAGCTCATATCTCTACTTTCTCCTCCTATCTGCATGTTTCTTGTCAGCACATTAACTGATTGGCTCCTTGTGCTTACATGTTTTTGCAATTAAAAAAACATTTATTTACTTATTAATGATTATAGAGCTGCATTCGTTTCTGCCTTTTATATTTGCTCAGCTTTTGTAGTATTGAATAGGGTGTGGAAAGGGTAAAATCCGTGTCAGGTTTCTATTGCTGTTTGTGTTTCCCCTAAAAAGAATGACACTCACATTTACTGTCCTGGTGACCACTGTCATTGGTGCAGACAGTGATGGTAAATCCGAAGCTTTAGGGTTGTCACTAGAATACAAGGTATATAAAAATCTTCCAGGTGGGAAAACATTGACAATTATATAATAGGGAATTTCTCTTTACTTTAGAGAAATTAACACTCAATTCCTGCCCCCTGTCATATTTCTGGGACAGGAAGTGAATGGAAATCTCTCCAGTTAACTGATCATTAACCATTTATTTGCCAACTGAACTTCCTGATTTTCCCACAGGTTGTCTCTTTATTTTTAATTACTTTTGCCATTCTTCAATCAATCCAGTCTCAGAAGCAGTTACAACCTCCTCTAAGGTTTTGGCTGAGGTCTTTAGCCCTCTTTATCTGGTGCTGGAAAAGTTAGTAGCAGTGACAAATGATGGTGAATTCCAGTAAATTACATTGACCTTATTTTGAGAAATTGGTCCCCTATTGTGTAGGTAGTAATGTAGTAATTGTGCTTTATTGCTCTTCCTATGTAGGTTTCTGGGCTAGGGCTAACTAAACAGGACAATCTTCATGGGAATAATGTTGTGATTTTCTATATGTTAGCAGCTGTTCTGATAACTGATTGTACTTAAAAGAGTACTATAATGTGAAGATTTCGCTAGTAGCAACCAGTCAGTTTTGGTAAGAGGAAACATATGTGGCTATCCCCCACTCCCTTCTGTCAAAATGCTATATTACAGGAAAAGAAAAAAACACTTTGGGGTTGATCTTCTAAAAATGGAGAGTGCAAAATATGGTGCAGTTCTGCAAAGAAACCGGCTTCCATTTTTTTTTTTTTTGTCAAAGCTTAATTGAACAAGCTGAAGTTAGGAGCTGGTTGGTTTCTATGCACAGCTGCACCAGATTTTAGTAAATTAACCCCTTTGAGAGAAAATCATGAAAAATCTTTACCTTACTCCCAAGCTTTGAGCAGGCTTGCTTAGACATCATTGGATCTTCTTGTGGGATTCTGGGGAAGTTGACAAACAACAATCCCATAATAATACACTTCTGTACAGTGCAGTGGTGTCCTTTTGGGAGATTCGTGATACTGAGCTTTCCCAAGATCCCTCTGTGAGGACCAGTGACATCAGCAACCAGATACAAGAAGCGGCCACATCTCAGCAGCAAGGTGAGGTTTTTTTTTATGCATTTTTTAAAAATCTTTTACTTCTATAAGTCAGCATGTTGTCGACAGGGGGTGGGGACAGCCATAAATGCAGACTGTGCATTTTAGAGGATGCCTAAAATACGACTAAGTCCCTTTTCATGGGGACGATCCGATAAGGTCTGCCTGTCAGTTTTTCAGGCAACCATAATCCAATAGTACAAACAAATGGCCACTGCTCTCACCTATAACTGGTCTTAGCGGCAAGGAGCACATGGAAGGGCAATGCATGTAAAGCAAAACCAAAGAAAATTCACAGCTCAACTTGTCAGCCAGCCTGCAACCAACCAAATTATCCTGTCCAACCCTCATCAGACACTCCAGTCTCTTCTATGGAGCGGACACATGTCTGCTGACACCCACCGCCATCTGATCCTGTCCGCCAAAAACAGACGGATGGGGGACCTATTCCCCATCCGTCCAGTGGATTAGATCAGGTGGCATCAGATGGAAATGGACCATTTCCATTAGATTGCCCCATAGACAAGAGTGCTCTGTGTCCATGTGCACTGTGCAAAGTGGAGTTGACACTGACCTGTCATCCGCCTGCTAAGCAGGGATCGGCAGGGGGAGGTGCCCATGTGAAAGGGGCCTTAGCGTATCCTAGTCCAGACTTCTGAGAAATTCAGTGAGCCAATCACACAAGATGGGGAAAGTCTGTACACCAACTGTGTACAGAAGGCCTCTTGGTTGCCATATTGCATTGAATTGCATAGAAAATTACAGTAGCTGCAGACTGAAAAGTAAAGGTAGTTTTTAACATTTTTTAACAATAACAGTGTAGCTCGTGTAACAATTTAATATGCTATATTACTTTTTTTACTATTAATTACTATATTTCTTTCCCCACAAAAGTGGAGCTACCCTTTAAACTCATGTCATGATGGAAGAACAAGCACTAGTAAGCCTGGAGACTAGAGTCCAAATGGTCTTCTGAGACTGGAACAATACATTTGCATTTATTTGACTTCAAATGTAAAACATTTTTTATTTATTTCGTAACATATTTCTTATATTTATTTGTGTGTTCATGAACAGTACTGTTGCTGAGCTATATCAGCTTTTTTTTTTTGTACTATATGTGATGCATCCACTTTAAGAGAACCGTGATGGAAAATATGCATAAAATCACATGATCCAATATCACATCCCATGGGTTAGTCAGAACTGCTTCTCTAGTAGACAAACTATTATTATTATTGTAATACACAGCACATTCCCAGCAAGCGTTAAGCTCATTGTCAGTCATGCTACAGCAATGATATAATTTCATGCATGTCATAGGAGCCAGGCTCTCAGGTGCAGCTCCCACACAACATATTAGAATCAGCTTCATTCCAGCTTGACTTGAAAATTAGAATTCAGCACTTTTCTTCATTACATTGTTAATCAGCCGTATTCCAGTCTTCCGGGACCAGAGATATTTTGTGGCTGCTAAAATAAATCAATAAATAAACGTATCCCTCCAAAATATATTTTCCAGTCTTCTCTTTAAAGTTCTCCCTGGGATTTTTTTTTTTTTGTTATGCTGACCATCTGAGCTGAAACCCAATTAAAAATAAAAATGTATGGTTTTCATCCACATAGGTATATCATGAGCGGTTAATTGGCTCCCCTTTTAGTAAGCATCATTTCACATGATTAAACTGAACTTCTTAACATAGCATAAATGGCAAATGAATCGCCCAGATCTGTGCTACTTTTCATTCACTGTTGCAGACTTTTTCCTGACTGTTACTTAAAAAGACAAGAAGTCTCCAGATATTTATTCCCTTACTCTAATTCACATGCTTCTGCACCGGAATCTTGCATTATTTAACAGATAGTTAAAATGTATGCCACAGCAAAGAGGTTGCTTAACTTTTTAAAAATCTTTTGAAGGTAATTTACTGCACATTAACTATGATTCAGTGATCCCCCTGCTCCCAGTTCAGGGTTATATGCATTTTATTGCAGACTTTAATGTCTAACACATTGAAAGCCATTTCACCTTCGATGCTCTAGTAACCCTATTCAGCCAAACAGTGATGTGGAGTGATGTCATGAGCAGCAGGGGTTGCTAGCTGCCAATGGTGGACATGACGATCAGAGGTTCTGAGATTTGGAATATCAGAAACCAATGACAGAAGCATGATAAAAAGTCTGGGATAGGCACAGATAGGAACAAAAGCCAGAGGTTGAGCCAAAGAAGGTAAAGCTAAAATCAGGATAGGAAATCGGCCAAGCTATTGGTGAAACTGGAAAATCTGTAAGAGACAGAGAGGCGTTAGTCATTTTTTTTCCTTTATTGAATGTATTGCAGACCTGAAGTGTAGTGTTATTAGCAATCTAGTAGGTCATGACCCTCCAACCATGATTACCAGCTTGTGTGTTTCATTTGCTATGTTGGTATTGTTAGGAAGGTGAAGAAGGAGCATTTTTTGTTTTAAAAAAAAATATCCTAACTGAATGACTTTCGTTTTTTGTATTATGTTTATTACAGGTACTTATATAGTGCAGTCAATTTACGCAACGCATATATATATATATATATATATATATATATATATATATATATACTATATGTATATATATATATATATAATATACATTAACATCAGTCCCTGCCCTCAAGGAGTTGAAGGTCCCTAACTCACATTCATACATAAACATACTATGGCCAATATAGACAGGAGTCAATTAACCTACTGGCATGTCTTTCAAGTGTGGGAGGAAACTGGAATACCCAGAGGTCCAGGAATGTGGGCAGATCCCAACCATAGGGTCATGATCTTTCCCAAGCCTGGACTGGCTCTGTGACATCAGCCGACAGCGGGCTTTAGCTGGCTGTCTGCTGAAAATGGGTCACAGGAGTACAGAACGATTTGCACTCCTGTGATCCACAGTGCAGCCAAGCTTTGGGTGTAATTTTCCTTTAACATAGTTGACCTTAAATGAGATTCCAGATTGGGCTTGCTTTCATGAAAAATAGTAAAAAAAAGGTTGAAAAAAAAATTGTAGGGTGGCTAGTACACAAAGCTTGTGATTGGATGATATTATCACCCTACTCTTTCCTCCTCTCCTCCTCTGTGGACAGCTATGAGCACTGTAGTAGAGCTTTTGTTAGATTTTAGTTCAGTACCCCTCTCTCTCAATGCTTGCTGTGCAGGAGGATTACAGGAGGTTATCATTCTGGTGCTTATACTGCTTCTGTGTGAAAATACATTTAGCACCACACATAAATAAACAAAACTGCGCTGCACATTGCTGCTGCATTAGGCTACATTTTTAGGGATAAATATCTACTGCTAGTTTGCTGCATTTAAAGGTGGCTAAATGCCACCTCTACATGCAGCAACACTCTGTGCTTTGGCTGCAAGCTAACTGACTGAAGTCCTGCTGCAAGTTTGTGTGTGGCCAAAACTCCGCAGAGACGCCAACCCTGGATGCACAATGGCTGCGTCCAGTGTCAGTATTAACATGTTAACGCTTGGATGAGCAGTTACATGCAAACAGCAGTGGAGCTTTCCATTGATTTGTACAGAATACAAATCTGACAGCCTTCACTGACACACTGGGGTTGATTTAGGAAAACTTGAATGTGCAAAATCTGGTGCAGCTCTGCATAGAAACCAATCAGCCTCCAGGTTTTATTGTCAAAGCTTAAATGAACAGTCTGAAGTTAGAAGCTGATTGGCTACCATGCACAGCTACACCAGATTCCGAGTGCTCCAGTTTTAGTAAATCTCTCCCACAGTGTATGCCAGAGGCATTTACAATCACCAGCCAGAATCCACTGATTCTTGCCAGTTCCTGCACATACTCGGCCATCTAAATGTAACCTAATTGTGTGAACAAGGCATGACGGGTGTAAACAATTGTTTTCTATGTACCCTAGCAGTGATCTGCATTCTTCTGGGCGCAGAAAACACAGGTTCATTGTATGAACAAGCCTTTAATGTTTTTAAATAATTACAATAATAGCCATCTGTTTATATTTACCTGAAAATCCGTTTTGATGTATTTACCTGAGAAATAAAAATAATGAAAAAAAATCCTAAAAAATAGAAGGGAAAAAAATAGATTTTTGAAATTGAACAATTAATGGATCATCGATTAAAGGCAAGAGGCCATTTCCTATTGTCTTCCAGTCAGCGCTCACCCAAGCACTTGTGTGTACTGCTGGACAATTTCTCTATAGGATTATTTAAATCCTATATACAGTGCTTGAGAAGCTCCGCTCAACCCGTGCTGAACTGCCAAAGTCAAAGCACATCAGTTATCTTTTAATTTACATCAACACAACTGAGATGTAAAACCAGGGTGCCTTCTTGTATTATTTTGTTCTAGTTTATCCAAAGGGAATTTAGGAACCAAAGATATGTGAGATCATTTGGCATTTGACTTCAGGGTATTTTTAACACTGTTTTCTGCAGTATGTTAATATGGCTAGCTCAAAATGGTAAAATATGCTGCACTATGATATAACTCTAAAAGAATACCTGACACAGGATAATGAAAGGTTTTCTTTCTCAGTGCCATGTTTACTTGACAATCTGTAAGAAATAAAGCTAGCGTAATTGTTACAGCAGATTTTTCCCCATAGACAACAGCTCAGCTGAAATTCTCTGTACAGTTTAAATTAACTGAATTTGTCATGGATTAGTGAATGTGCAAATCAGCAGTCTAGAAAATCATGTAGCTGCTTGGGAACATAGTAACAGCAGATAGAGATCCAGAAGTTGAGTCAGGGTTATTTAGACTGGGGAAGATTTCAAACACTGGGATTTTCACTGCAGTGGATGGAACACACTCTAGTGGAAAAGAACAGGAATGACAGACAGGAGCTGATTAATCTGGATACTGAGGAGTCTCAGCCAATGAACTAAATTCAATGGTATCCTCTGCCTAAAGTCATTTGCTAAGAGACAGAAACATTTTTTCTGGCACAGTGTTTGATATACTTTGACACACATTCATTTACTTGTCCCCCTAATGCAGCTAGAGGACTGAAGATTTACAACTCGGCAACTTCACATGAAAGGAAACTCTACATTTCATTAGACGCTGGCTTCAGATGATCATAAACCTCACAAAAAGGTGTTAATTGGGTTAGCTTATTGCAGTTTTGGCAGATATGTCGAAATTCAGGGAGAATTATCGGTACCTGCAGAAATTTGTTTTACACACGTATGTCAAAAAGATAGCAAGTTTATTAGGCTAGTGTGTTTAAATTAGGAAGATTTCAGTTCCTGTCATACTTATGCCGGAAGAAGAGACCAGAGCTGTCTTAATAGCTTATAGTTTTAATTTAATCAGCTAATGTCTCAATATTTCTTGCTCTACATTTTTTTGTTACTTTAATTGTTAATGCAAACAACAATTTACAGCAATGATCTATAACTTTTTTCCCCAAGACAAAAAAACATTGCTTTTAGTATTTTTACCATTATAGAATTCCTGGAAAAGGCGTACTTGGACAAAGGAGAGATGGGGTTGGAATGAGATTTTGAGGTTCTTTGTACAGAGACATTCTTAACTTAACCAAAGGTCATTATATATTAAGTGTCAGAACCAAATTACCAGCATTAATATGTGTCAGTTAAATTGTCAAGAACTCTATGACTTGTTTGTCAGTTTAGCAGAGGCAACAAGAACCACAAACAGTTGCATATTCATAGTTCTGTGCTGCAACATTAATTACTCGTTTTATAGCACTCTGTGAGGACTTAAAAAAAAACTCATTGTAGTCACAAAGTGTAGGCTGAAGGTACTCATTCATGCCATTAGGAACCTCCTCAATACCAGAGTAGAAGGTGAGTAACAGCCTCCAGTTGAACCCCAACACTGAAGCTGCCTCTAAAACCCACCTAATCAGTGCCTGTCATGTACCTGGGTGTCTTCGAACGTTTCATGAATGACATTTTTCACGATTTCGGCAACAGTTTTGTGATCATCTACGTGGACGACATTTTAATCTTTTCCAAGACTCATCTAGAGCACATCTCACATGTAAAGCAGGTTAGGCTAGCGAGTCCAAGGCATTGCATCAAGCTGGGAGAACATTACAACAACTCCAAAGCTCCTCTGTGGCACAGCAGGTAAGACTGCAGCTGTGGAACCAAGAATATCCCGGTTTAAAGACACCCAGGTACATGACAGGGCCTCAGTGGTCAGTAATGGGGCTCTGATTAAATAGCAGGTCATTGAGGTGGAACAGGAATAATTCTAAAGCAGCTTTTTTAGCCAAGAGGAACCTTTCAAATAATTTTCAGGTTTCATTGAACTGCTGATAAAACCACTTCATTAGGGGTAAGTATGAAAATAACCACTTACATTTGTGGTCAGTGGTAACAATGACCCTCATTATAGTGGTGGTCAGAATGGCATGCTTAGGGCTCATTTATACTTTCTTCGACTATAACACACATTAAAGTGCTTAACGCTTCAACATGCTTTTTTGATGTGTTTGTGATACTTCTGTGATGCTTTGGTAATGCTTTTGATGATTCTTCAGTCTTTCCGGCACTGCACTTGACAGACTCTACACCTTCGTTCCACTCACAATGACAGGGGTCATGAGGATCAAAACTACAGGACAGCTTCTATTATGACCCTGTTCGGATATAGTTCCACCACACATTACAGGAACATTGCTCTGGTTGGTTACACCCTCCACGAGCAACACTTTTTTCATATTACTGTAAGTGTGACGCAACTTATGTAGTCAATCCTTCTAAATGATTAAGAGCAACTTTGGGAACACAGACCGATCCGTGATATCCGGGTTGGCGCTCTCGATCTGGCCCTGACAGATACTTCCATCCTAGTACTTGAGTGTTTGTCTACTGCCGGTGAAATTGTTTTATGTTTGGGAATCACAGCATTTGAAGTGCTGAAGGCCGCATGGTCCCGGAGGAAGATCTACACTATATGTATAATCGAAATGCGTCAGCCATCAGTCTGCGGGCCTCCTTCCTTCCTTCAGCTGGTTTCCATACTTATCTCCCATACATATGTTTTATCATTGACTATAAATATTTTGTATGTTGTAATTAATGTATTGCACAATAAATTTTGTAATTTTTATACTCATCACTGCCTAGCATCCACTTAAAGTCCCATTTTTGAGGAATTTTTTTCTGCTATTTGATGATTCTTCGGTGATGCTTTTTTGAAGCTTTATTAAAGCTTGGTAAATGTCTTGTGTGTGTTGATATTCTTTTTTGTTTTAAAGGGGCCCAATAGAACCCTGGCTCAGTATTACACCCACTCAGCAGATCCCCAGCACATTAGTATCCCTATTTAGCAGATCCCCAGCTTATTAGTACCCTCATCCAGCAGAGCCCCAGCTTATTAGTACCCTTGTTCAGCAGATCCCCTGCTCAGTAATACCCACAGCTCTGCTGATGCCCCACTCAGTAGTTCCTCCCGCTTTGCTGATTCCTCGCTTTCTGGTTCAAGGTTCTCATGTTGGTTTCACATGCGTCCTGGAATTTCTCATACCTGCAATATCTCCAGAACAAAGAGAAGCAAAGCCAAATAAAAGCCCTCCAAAAGCTTCAGATGCTGTAAGCGAGGTTCTGTAGACTTCTATGGAGGCTTTGGAGATGTGTTGAAGCACCATGAAAGCAACATGGGGTATCATTTTTGAAGAAAAGCAAAGCAAACACAACATGTGAACAGGACTGTAAGGTAATCCCTTTATTTAGTGACAGGTGCTTTGACTGGCATTCAGAGTGCTTTAAAAAGCATGTCCAATGCCACATTTTGAAGCAAGTGTAAACAAGCCCTACAGCTGAAAAGATCATTGGTGTTATGTTGCTTACTTTGTCAAGTTGCACTGGTCCTGGAATTAAGCAGGCTCCATCAAATGTGAAGTCAGCCACAGCTCAAGGAACCCCAAGCAACCTCCGTAGGAACCCTAGGTACTCCACAGAATGGTAATTCTACAGTGTTGGCAGACTTAAAATTCAGTAACACGTAACAAATTAGCAGGCTGATCAGAGTGGTCATAAACCTGTCTAATTAGTACATATTTCGCTATATAAGTTAACAGTTATACCGTATTTGAACTCTCGCTTTGTAAAACAACTTATTCTGTTTAAAAAAGAAAAGAAAGGTAAGACATTTGTGTATAGGTTTAAAAAAAATATATAAATTCCTTTTTTCCCTTTTTATAAGTGATCGCATAGCCTCTCTTCTCAGCAGCACAGAGGTGAGGGCGGCGAAACAGCAGTACAATGATCTTCCCGGTGAATGACTGTGCAGGGGAGGCGTGTCAGGACAAGTTTGATCATTGGAGGAGAGCAAACTGAGTTCCCAGCATAGCTAAATAACTGGCCACGGTGTGTTCTCCTGCTTAGTGTGGTTAATTTTTAATAGGAAAGCAGAGGGCCTGATAGCAACAGCACAGATTTTTACACAAAAGAAGCAATACAAAGAGAACAGGATACTTGTACATGGTACAGCAGGCACATGTCAGGTATATGAAATGTTGCGATTTACATACTCTTTATCTGCCTAGAATGCACTGAACATGACAGATTATCTTTAACATGCAGTTTCCTAGCAGAACAGGCATAAAGAAGTGCGAAGATTAATAATGATGTACAATGTGTAGAGTTCCACAGTAACCAGTCAAATTTTACAAATCAGTGAAAGACTAACTAGATCTTCTAAGCAGATTTCTAATTTGGGCTATATAGTTTTTCTATTACTTCTTAATTTTTTAAATTGAACCTCTGATTTGAAGGGGGCACACCTTTGCAACTGCGGCTCTTTCTCAAAGTGGACGATTTCTATAAGTGGGAGCGCTTCTGACTCTGCACTTATCATTAACTGATTATCTGATTATCTGACTGTCTCATCTGAGAATCTCTTCTCTCATCCTTTAAATTGAACCTCTGATAAAGCACTGCACAAACTGTTGGCGCTATATAAATCCTGTATAATGATAATAATTTAAATAAAACCTATTCTGAAACAAACACCAAGGCTGCCATTGCAGAACTCCTTCTGAAAATGTTGGTTTCCTGGCTGCCATGGTGATCTAATAGTGTCCTTAGATCTGGGGATCTGACTTGACTCTGACATCATTGGCTGAATGCTTGTTCTCCAGTCACTGATTCAGAAAGCAGTGAATGAAGGAACCCAATGGCAGTCAGTCAGAAGCTGCACTAGTCTGAGACAAAGGTGTGGAGAGTTTGATGTGTTGTAATTACTCCAAAGATAGGAAGATCTCCTAACTCCTATTGTAAATGGTGACAGATCTGCCTATCCAGGGGTAGTCAATGTCTTAATATCTTACATGGTAATTTCTTTTCCCCAGATGTTCTCAAACAAATATCACAGTTCATACTGTAGCATGGCATTTGTTTTTTTAATTGTGTGACAAGTGTGCATGATAGATAAGGAATATTACCTGTCTGCTGTGCACTGTGCATTACTTCATATTGCTACAGTCTCATCATTTTTACAGTGATTATGCTTGAAATGATGTTGACTGAGGAGTGCTGATTAATTATTTTCCCAAGATTTAGAGTGAAGACATTCTAATTGCACAATGCATTGTTTCAGCAGAGGATTTCCACATTCATTCAACAGAGACATATTTTACAGGGGAGAAAAAAAATGTAAACGAACAATTTGACATTGTGACAGATTAATACTTAATCATTAGAACAGCAGAACAATTAGACAGCTTAAATGTGTTCTACATGCTAATGTCTATATCACTTCAGGAATCCACATTAAAACGTTCTCTTTTGGAAGGTCTGTCACTGTTTGACTGATCTAACTAAGTCAGTGACTAACCATGGATTTAACTGGATTACCACTAGGCTGGCAACAATTACACTTAATTCCAGGAAATTAAAATCTAGGGAATTACATTATGGCTTGAAAGGTCACTTGTCTCAATAAAATACTGTCAAGGGATAATAACGAATGCTGGGATTTTATTTTATTTTTTCAATGGCTAGTAAATTCTGAGTTGATGTCTGGGTCTTAGCAGTTACAGTACTTGGCAGGTCCTTCAAGATGACCTGTGACATCCTACACAACAGAATAATATCAGGAATACTGGGTTATTCTGTAACATAGAAAAAGAGAAGCAAAAGAAAAAAAAATAGATTTTAGTTGATTACATCAGATTAGATTATTCTGCTTTTGTTGTAGATTATTCTGCTTTTTGTTTTTTCACCCCTGCCTTTTTTTTTTCACAGGCCTCTTTGCACATATCTCTTTGCTGTGATTAGGTTAGCATATACAGATTTTTAGATTTATCTATTAGAGATGATCACAATCAAAAGTTTCACTTCCCTGAAAACTGGAATATTGGGGCAAAGTGTCACCATTTTGGCAAAAGCCTTTTGAGTCAATGGGCAAGGCAAAATTAAGGTGTTGTTTAGTGGATGAGATGGTGAAATAGGCTTTGAATGGTTCCAAAAGTGGTTGTAAAAGCACACAAGTTTTTTAGAATGCCTGAAGGAAAAAAACCCTTCTGTATGCAGCAGCCCCCACCTAATACTTACCTAAGTCCCCTCTTAATCCAGCGATGTCCATGAGAGCCTTGCCTCTCAGGGGACTCGCACTCTTGATTGGCTTTTGGCAGCAGGGGGAGCCATTGGCTCCTCCTGCTGTCAATCACAGCCAGTCAGGAGACGGAGGGGGCGGGGGCCACGCTGAGGCTCCTTGTGTGAATGGACACACAGAGCCATAGCTCGGGAGTGCGTCTGCTTGGGTGCACCCAGAGCAAGCTGCTTGATGTGGGGGCACCCAGCAGGAGAGTGGAGCCAGAAACGCCGACATGGGCCAAGAGAAAAGGAGGATCGGTGCTGCACTGTGCAAAACAATTGAACAGAGCAGGTAAGTAATATAACATATTTGTTATTTGTATTTTTTTAAAACAAGGCTTTAATATCACTTTAGGAGTTAGGGAAGTTCATATCAACTATCCTAGAATGGTTCCTCTCACAAAAAACAGAACCTCTTTATGAATATCATTTTTTTATAGAAAATAATAAAATACATAGGGAAAAATAATAAAATGAACATTAAAAGTGATAGCACACAAAAAACAATCAACTACACATAAAACAAGAAAACCCTAATACAAATAGCACTGAATAAAATAAACTAAGCTACCCTAAATACACTACATATTCCCCACAAAAAAGACTGGATCATTTATTTTAGGGAAACAAATAAATGGCGAAATCCAAGTAGCTAAACTCACTGGACTAATCCTTATTATCCATCTACAGAACACAAAACAGTGCCCAAAGCCCCCTTTTGTATAGGTGGCGTACCAATTTATTGATACAAGGCAAATAATAATAATGGAGACACTGTATAAAAATACCTCAAACAATATAAAAAACTTGTTAGTATAAAAGCTTCTTGTATTTTACACTCACATAGTGGTGAAGCTTCAAGAATGGTAATGTGAAAGATTCATAAAAGATTCATGAATGAGTGGTGGGTCCACCAGTGCCATGGGACCTGTAGTTGCGTCTTACTCTTGATAGTTTTTTCTTCCATTGATTTCAAATTTAAATTTATTGACACACAAATGCTTTCAAAATGCATAAACATGAATACATATGCCCTCAAATTCAGCTATACATATGTCCTCAAATTCAGCTATAGATTTTCATTAATGTTATAATGCTGTAATTGATCTACCAAACTGGTGAAAAAGCACACGGACTTGCACTGTTAATAGATTGTTAATGAACACAGAAGGTACTGGAATGTAAAATTTCTTAGAATTTTATTTCCTCTGGATAGGAAGATCTTTGCTGGCCTTCTGCCTTTTTAATTACAATATAATGACTGTTCTGGCAACGGTGTAAAAGAAACCTAAATCACTACTGCTAATGATTTACTGTAGTTTCTGTGCTTGCTGTCTGTGAATTTGAAGGAATGTAATTATTTCTATTCATGACAAAGCTTGGTTTATAGAGGAAGTACTCTAGAACAAGAAAACTCTTTTATATGTGTAAGAAAGCAACATCTTTGGGAAAGTAATGCAATAATTTGGAATCATGGTGTGAATTAGAAGGGTGCATAACAAGGGAGCAAAAAAAATTCAGTTGCATTTTTTTGGGTATCTATAGCAAATCCTTGAGTGTGAATTGTAATAACGTATCTCATTAAAGGCCAGGTTTAAAAGTGATATTTAATGTTTTTGGTGAATATGGGGGAAGGCATCATCAATGAGTCATAATGTTGATTTTACTAAAGTAGAAAGTTAACTTATTCCAGTAAAATTTAAATATTCAGTTGCATGCTGGAAATTTTAAAAAAGGAAGCAATTTCCTTGACCCAAATTGGAAGATTGAACTGAATGCTTTACTGAGCTAAGGGAAAATTCTGCTCCTTTAATTTATCACACCATGTACAGTAAGTCTCTTGCCTTATGCTGGCCATACATTATACAATTTTCTTATTAAAGTGGTTGTAAAGTCAGAAGTTTTTTTTTTTTTTTTTTTTTTTATCTTAGTGCATTCTGTGCATTAAGATAAAAAGCCTTCTGTGTGCAGCAGCCCCCTTCAGCCCCCCTAATACTTACCTGAGGTCCCTCTCTGTCCAGAAATGTCCACAAGTGTCTCAGCCATCCGAGATTCTCCCCCCTGATTGGCTGAGACATAGCAGTGGCACCATTGGCTCCCTTTGCTGTCAATCAAAGTCAGCTAGCCAATCAGGGGAGAGAAGCGACAGAGCCGGGTCGGGGATCCGTGTCTGAATGAACACAGGGAGCTGTAACTTGGCCTGGGTGCCCCCATAGCATGTTGCTTGCTGTGGGGACACTCAACAGGAGGGAGGGGCCAGGATCACAGAATAGGAACCCGACAAGAGGAGGATCTGGGCTGCTCTGTGCAAATCCACTGCAACAGAGCAGGAAAGTATAACATGTTTGTTATTTTTATAGGAAAAAAATTGAGACTTTACAATCACTTTCAATTTTCCTTTAGATTTACCAAAACCATATAATATGAGATCAAGCCTAAACACTTTCAATTTGTATGCAATCAGGCAGGCCGTGCACTATATAGTTTAAGGTAAATCTAAAAGAAATATAATAAATTATGAGAAATGAATAAGAAAATTGTATAATATATGGCCAGCCTTAGTGATGTCATGATTTCCACAGATTTGTTTGCAAGTATTAGCAATTATGTTGAGTCAGTAATTGGGCAATAGACATCTGTAAGGTGCAGTAACAGATTCCAAAGTACTTTGGTCATATCAGGTAAAGTGTATCTCTAAGCAAAACCTATTTTTTTTTTAATTTTAGTTTTGGACAGAGTGTAGAAGGGTCACACATTCTGTCAAGTCTCTGTCAAGTGTTGATTGCTGTCTATCATTGAAAGACATTTACCCTTCTATTTTTATTGGAGACATTTGTCACATAGAAAGAATGTGAGGGGAAATACAACATTTTGAAGCTATCCCCAGAAAGAAATATAAAGGGAAATCTTCCAATGGGAACGTATTTTGAGGACAACTGTCTGAGAGAGGAAGTCCCCTCACTTTGGGAGATTTCCTTTAACATCCTGTTGCATTCCAGGGACAGAAAATATAAAGGAATTGAAGAATATAAAGACAGGAAAAATGAACTAATGGGGTTTTAACCATTCCCTGCCCTATCTACAAAAAGCATGTTTTGGCTATACACTTTAAGAAACATTTCTAACTGATATGCTTTACGATTGCTGCACTTTGCTATTCATTGTTGTTTCCATTTTTTTAATAACCTAGAAACAATTTAAGCCATACATTTTCTTTAACCTTACATTTGTTGATATTGTGAGGTTCATTTTTAAACTCATCCCGTTCACTTGCCCAGCTCTCACCAGTCAGTGACCAAGCCTCTATTTTTGACTTTCCAGGCTGTGACAATAGACCCCAGCTGCCACCCATGGGCTTAAGAGATCATGAGAGCCAGGCCACCTGTAATGAAACATTTCCAGGAAGACGCTTCACTCAACGATGGGCAAATACCCTGCCAATCTGCCCCAGAGGTGGGAATTGCAGTATTTTCATAAAAAATATTATTGTCTAAGCCAGGGATGGGCAACCTACCAGACTATGGGGCATTTCCAAATGGCTATACACAAAAATTTTAAGTTTTCCTACAACCAAAGTAACTTGAATTTTTAAAAAGGATTATTAATGTCATCTGTAGTGCTTTATTGTATTAATAATCAGCCTAAAATTAATTCTCCACTCCACTGGTAGACTGTTTATACTACAGTATGGGTGTCAGCTGTAGTTTTAGCAATATTTCATCAGTACCATTAATGTACCACAAATTCTTCTAATATCTGGCAGTAATAGCTCTTATATTCAGTAAAGATTCAACATGCAGAGTTCACCAGCAAACAGAGAAAAGTGAAGTGTCTTATAACACTTCAATACTGCTATGAGTTGCCCCAGTAGAGAAACCAAAGGTTTCTGTTGTAGAATTATAGTTCTCAGCACATCTACTTTGGCAGGTGGCATGTTATAAAAGTGCAATCTTTTATTTTAATCATGCTTTGCCTCCTTCCTATAAAGCCATGACCCCTTCACCCTTACTCTCAAGGTGGGTACAAAATGCAACCCTGCCTTCACAAACATATAGCATGTGTTCTTGTTAGCAGGTTGGAATATGGTAACATCTGTAATACCCAGCCGTTCATTACTGGTTCACACTTAATTCTACAGTAGTGTTTAAAGAAATGTGAAATCCTGGCACTAAGGCAGGCTAGTGTTACTCATTTACCAATAGAGCTTTTCTCGGGTGAGGTAGCAAATCTAGCAGCAATTGAAGACTTGATAATTTAGTTGCCATCCTATGTAAGCACTGAAAACACCGACAAACTATAACTGGCATTATGCAATTTACCTATTAGTGGTGCTTAATCCATGCTTCTTTACATTGAAAGTAGCATCTGTAAAATTATATTCATTATGGCACTCATACCTATATGTAGCATAAGAGCCACAAAACTCACTAATTGGTAGATCTGCCTGACAATCTGTCACGTTAGCATATCCAGTATGAACTTATTACATGGAATGTAACTGTATAATAATAGTTAAAATGACCTTTACGCCTACAAGGTTTTACTTAGGTTTATATAACATGGAAGCTATTCTTGTAGCTGGCTAATAGGTTTTAAGTAGTAATGTATTAAATATTATGTATATAAAACATAAATTAGAAAAAGAAGACAACAGAAAGATGTTGTTGGTGTCGGGAAAATTACTAGATTGCCACCCGACAGATGTTAAAAGAACACTTTGAAATGCTACTTAAAACTTAAAAAAATGCTTTGTCTACCTATGGCCTTTCTATGTACTCAAAAACAGGGCTTGAGCAAGATCTAAATCCCTCTGTTGCTTGTATTGCCTGCTAGACATAAGTTCCCCCGTCAGGCCTAGTAGGTTTCATTGAGAACAATTGCATCTGATGGTTTTTGCTATCTTAACAGATTTCAGTACCAGGGATCTAAAATCCCATTCCATTTCTGATACTGATAATTATAGGAACAGTGGTTTAAAACCATTATGTAAATGATAGACAGAAGTAGAGAATGAAAACACGTATAGTTTTTGAAGATAAGAACTCTGATTGTGCACTCTATCCACTTCCAGACCAGTTATTTTCTGGCACTTTTTGTTTACATGTAACAATCAGGATTTTTTTTCCTAGAGAATTACTTAAAACCCCAATTTCAATCCATAACCAAATTTGTTCATACAATAAAAAATATGATGTTATGCCGAGTAAATAGATACCAAACATGTCATGCTTTAAATTTTTGCACGCCTGTGAAATGGCGACAAACTATGTAAATTTTACTATCCATAGACAACCCTTTAACCTCCCTGGTGGTATGATTATGTACGATTTTTGATGCTAAAACCAGTACAATTATTTTGCATGGAAATTTGGCATTTTATATTGTAGGCCTGTAATTCTTATGCCGCGTACACACGAGCGGACTTTCCGGCATAGTTGGTCCGGGGGACCAGAGTCCGCCAAACAATCCGATCGTGTGTAGGCTCCGGCGGACTTTTTTTCCCAAAAGTCCGCCGTACCTAGATTTGAAACAGGGTATTGCATCTCGCGCTCGCTGCAATAGAAAAAACTAATTTTCCTATTGCGGCAAGCGCGGGGCATCCCAGGCCCTTAGGTCTGGGATGGATTTTAAGGGGAAGCCCCTACGCCAAAAAAAACGGTGTAGGGTCCCCCCTAGAATCCATACCAGACCCCGATCCGAGCATGTAGCCTGGCCGGTCAGGAAAGGGGGTGGGGACGAGCGAGCGCCCCCCCTCCTGAACTGTACCAGGCCGCATGCCCTCAACATGGGGGGTTAGGTGCTTTGCAGGAGGGGGCGCCCAGCGGGCCCCCCCCACCACAAAGCACCTTGTCCCCATGTTGATGAGGACAAGGGCCTCTTCCCAACAACCCTGGCCGTTGGTTGTTGGGGTCTGCAGGCGGGGGGCTTATCGGAATCCGGGAGCCCCCTATAATAAGAAGGCCCCCAGATCCCGGCCCCCCACCCTATGTGAATGAGTATGGGGTACATGGTACCCCTACCCATTTACCTAGGGAAAATAATAAAACACACTACACAGGTTTTTAAAATAATTTATTAGACAGCTCCGGGGGGTCTTCCTCCGGCTTCAGGGGTCTTCTTCCGACTTCGGGGGTCCCTCCGGTTCCTCTTCTCCCGGCGTCTGGTTGGTTCTTCTCCGCTCTCTCTGGCCTCTTCTCCCGGTGTTCCAGTTCTTCTGCCGCCTCCTCCGCTGTCTTCATGCCGCTCTTTTGCCAACGGAGGCCCGGACTTCTGGCCTTCTCCCCTCTACTCTTCTCTTCTCATCTCTTCTCTTCTCTTCTCTTCTCTTCTCTTCTCTTCTCTTCTCTTCTCTTCTCTTCTCTTCTCCAGATGTTGACACGACGGTCTCTCCGGCTGGAATGCTCTGTGAGCGCTCCGATGTGACTTATATAGGGGGAGACCCCACCCCCTTATGCCGTCACAGTCCCTGGGCATGCTGGGACTGTGATGTTTTAGGGGGGCGTGGTCACCGGGTGATGTTGACCACACCCCCCTAAAACGTCACAGTCCCAGCATGCCCAGGGACTGTGACGGCATAAGGGGGCGGGGTCTCCGCCTATATAAGTCACATCGGAGCTCTCAGAGAGCATTCCAGTCAGAGAGACTGTCGTGTCAACATGGGAAGAAGAGAAGAAGCCCAGAAGCCAGAGGCCAGAAGTCCGGGCCTCCGCTGGCAAAAAAGCGGCATGAAGATAGCAGAGGAGCCGGCAGAAGAACTGGAACACCGGGAGAAGAGGCCAGAGAGAGCGGAGAAGAACCAACCGGACGCCGGGAGAAGAGGAACTGGAGGGACCCCCAAAGTCAGAAGAAGACCCCCGAAGCCGGAAGAAGACCCCCAAAGCCGGAAGAAGACACCCCCGGAGCAGTCTAATAAATTACTTTAAAAACTTGTGTAGTGTTTTATTATTGACACTTTTTCCCTAGGTAAATGGGTAGAGGTACCATGTACCCCATACTCATTCACATAGCCAACGGCCAGGGTTGTCGGGAAGAGGCCCTTGTCCTCATCAACATGGGGACAAGGTGCTTTGTGGTAGGGGGGCCCCGCAGGGAGCCCCCTCCCCCAAAGCACCCACCCCCATGTTGAGGGCATGCGGCCTGGTACGGTTCAGGAGGGGGGCTGCTCGCTCGTCCCCACCCCCTTTCCTGACTGGCCGGGCTGCGTGCTCGGATCGGGGTCTGGTATGGTTATTAGGGGGACCCCACGCCATTTTTTCGGTGTAGGGGGTTCCCTTTATAATTCATACCAGGCTTAAGGGCCTGGTATGCCCCGCAACGAGTCTTGAAAGGTGTCAATCTCGCCGATAAAAGCGGCGAGATTCACTTCCTTTTCTAGTCCCGTCGTACCCGAGTCAAAATTAACGGACTTGGCCGCGTGTGGGCAAGTCCGTTCATTCTAAAAGTCCGCCGTAACTCCGGCAAAAGTCCGTCGGAAAGACGGGCGGACAAAGCCTGCCGGAAAGTCCGGTCGTGTGTAGGCAAGTCCGTCTATTCAGGTAGTCCGCCGGAAAGTCCGGCGGAAAGACCGTCGGACCAAGTCTGCTGGAAAGTCCGCTCGTGTGTACGAGGCATTAGGTATAACTCACTTAAATCTGTCCACCCAAGAGTCTAGTAGACATCCCGGGTATGATAAAGTTTGAAAAACAAAATCATAAATTATAATATAATAAATAACTATAAATAATTATAACAAATAATAATATAATAATAATAAAAATTATTCAATAATGTAATCAAATCAAAAACACTGAAATTTGCTCAGTTGCAGAATTGTCGCTGTCATTACTTTCAGTGTTTAATGACAAATTTCCACACAAATCACTATTGCTCAATTCTGCAAGTGATTCTAATTTATTATCGCTGTTTTCTAGCTGGTCTAAAACCACTTTTGATGTAAAGGGACACTTTTTGGTTGCTATGGACAATCTCCAGTTTCCACGCAGAAAATACAGTATTTATAATATAAAATTGCATGCAGGGCACTGGAGAAACCACTAGGGACAAAAGGGATGTGAAATAAATTGATACAGTAATGTAATCTGTAAGATTACAGTGTACTGTATATGTATTGTGTTTTTTACTCTTTGAATTTGGTGCCCTTTCCTAGTCCCTGTGCGTCGCAACACTCGCAGGGATCCGGCGGAGGACGACTCACACACGGAGCAGGGAGACATCGCAGGATCCTGGGGACAAGATAAGTAACCTCTTCCTGGATCCTGCAATGTGATCCCGAGTGTGGCTCGGGGTTACCGCTTTTGGTACTGAAAATCTACCCCGAGCCACACTCGGGAATAACGTCATGGAGGTTAAAAGCCTTTACAGGTTACCACTTTAGATTTACAGAGGAGGTCTAGTGCTAGAATTACTGCCCATGATCTGATGTTCACGGTGATACCTTACATATGTGGGACTGTTTGCGTACTTGAGGGACCGACGCGTGCGTTCGCCTTTGAGCGCGAACATAGGGGAAAATGAAAAATGAAATGAAAAATTCAAACTATTATTATTATTTCCCTCCTCTGCCCTTAAAGGCATTTGGTCACACCAATATTTATGGTTTTGAATGCTTTTGATTTTTGAAAATAGTGCTGTTGACATCCGGATAAACCCAAGATGTCAGGCCATTGCTTTCGGGTTGCCATAGCCTTGAGCGCTTGAAATCCGGCTCTTTGATCAGCTGGTGGATGCCCTGGCTGGTCGCTCAGGTCTCCTGGTGGGAGGGGAGAGACAGAGAAAGCTGTGGAAGGCAGAGAGAGGGGGGCACGTCCCCTCCCGTTGCTTGTAAAAGCAATGAAGTGGCTGGTTAGCTGCTTGGATTGCTTTTACAAGCGAGTCGACCGCTGGATCTAAAAAATGGTACCGGGGTGATGCCTTGCTGTTAGGCAAGTGGCTATTGAGTTGATTCACTGAAGGAGAAAAAGCTGTTCACCTAGCAAAGCAAATTGTTAGTAAATTAGATGAACCTCATTCAATTTAAACAGTCAATCATGTTTTTTTTTTTTATTTCGGGTTTGCATTGACTGGGGAAGAGTAAGGCCAAGGTCACATAGACAGAAAGTAATGGCAAACCCAACATTTTTACAGTTGTCACCAGAACAATAGATGAGGGTCAATCATCCAATAAGGACAAATGCTTTGATGACAGTTGTGCTTCTAACTCTTCCCTACGTTATCCAAAACTGAAAAATGTGTTGCCCATACAAATACTTCAAAAGTTCACACAGCATCACTTTGTTCACTAACGCTCACTTTAGAACATGCAATGTGCTTAGTGTGCATTCTCTATGCCTTAAGTAAATCAACCCTTATGTGTACTTTGTGCATATGTTGTAGCACTTTAGTGGTTATGTCAAAAGATGTTCCCTTGCAACCCAACATTTTCTGACTATTTACAGAAAATGATAGGCTGGCCATTTCTTTTTTCATCACATTAAAATGAAATCTCCATTATAAAATAAAAAGGAAAAAATGTATGGCACAAAAATTCCACTCTAAGTAGCAAAAGGTTCATTTTACACTCCCATACACTGATGTGCATAGAATGTTTTTTCTGTCCACAAGCAATTAATAAGCACTGGAACTGTATCACAGTCTGCATGTCCCAAACAGAAGATTTATGCTTGATTTTATTCAGCTAGACTGCTTTAGAGATGGCATCCAGTATCCCAATGATACATGATAATGCCACATTCAAAATGACAGCAGTCAAAGCCTTGGGGCAGGAGATGCTTCTTGAGATATGTTCAATTGCTGTTTAACTCTGTTTAGCCCGAGGTGCAGAGAAGGAAGTTGCTGATTCTTTCAAACATGTTTAAGAATTTTAATAGTGTCCTACTATGTCATGATATGCTGCAACACTGCTGCTGGATTATTACAGCAGTCCTTTTTCCAGGATGCTTCAAACAGTTTTCTATTTTACATTAATATTAAATTGATAATTCTTCTTCTTATACATATATTGATATGAGTCATCAAATAGAAATATATTAGCAATATATGTTTGAAATTAACAAAAATATTTTACATGATAGGACAGTTTTGTGAGATATTTACAAAAAAGCTATATACTGTAAATCCGATCACTAATATCATATAAGCTTCAACATGTTAATGTTATTTCAAAAGTAATTTTTATATATTTAAACTGTAACTTTTATCACTATAAAAACTGGGGAACCTGCTATGATGGCCCTTGTTCAGGGATTTCCTGTTGTAGGGTGACAACTCTCTATCGCTTTCTCTTAGTTGATCTCTTACGCTTTCACCCTGTCACATATTATCCCAAAGCAGGCAGCTGTATCGACACACATTGCTCAGAAGTTGTTTACAGCTTTCATTATTGGGAAACCCACACTAAGAAGTACAGTGGAACATCGGTTTCTGAGTAACGCGGTTAACGAGCGTTTTGCAAACCGAGCACTGTATTTCTAAAATTCCTAACTCGGTTTGCGAGTGTTGTCTCGCAAAACAAGCAGGATTCAGGCCAAAAGCGGTGTGCAGTACCGCTTTTGGCCTGAGGTGGGGGGCGCGGAGCTGAGCAGAGCCGAAAGTCGCTGATCGGCGCAGTTCGGAAATGCACGGAAAGGCCCGAGGACAGTTCAGCTGACCTCAGCAAACCTTCGGAAAGGCTCATGAATGGAGTTTTTCCGAGGTTTGCCAAGGTCCGCCGAAGTGCCCCTTGGGCCTTTTCGGCTGTTTCCGAGGTTGCATTCCATTGGAGTCAATGCGGAACAAATTATTTTCATTTCCATTGACTTCAATGGGAAAACTCGCCTTGATTTGCGAGTACATTGGATTACGAACATACTCCTGGAACGGATTATGCTCGTAATCCGAGGTTCCACTGTAGTTGATGTAGTACACACATATAAGCTGGTATTTGATGTAAAAGGAAAGCAGAAGATGAGCAGTGCTGACCTGCAGCAAAAGGTAAAAATTTGAAAACAAAATATCATTAGTTAGGGCCTATTTACATCTGCTCAGTCCCTTTCGGTGTGTTAAAATACATTATATTGTATTCATTTTATTGGGCTGCCAATGCACCATGACAGACCAAAAAAAGATATGAACCATTTTCCAACTGTAATATGCAGCAACACAATACTAAGGGGGAGATTTACTAAAGGCCGGTTCAAAAGAAACCATCCGACATTGGGTTTATGTGTACAGCAGTTGGTCTGACAGAAGCCGGCCCAATGTCCGGCTTCTGTCAAAGGGGCATAACCGAAAAAGGTCTGCCGATTGGCATCCGATCAGTGTTCTCTTCCAATGGTTGAGAATGCTGACTGGTGTGTTCTGGCGGGGGGCCACCCCCGTCAGAACACAATAGCTCAGCGGGAAGATCGCTGTACTATCATTGGATTGTTAGTACAAGATCTCCTCCTGAGCTTCTCAGTTTTTTCCTTTCAGCCCACTGGGTTGAACAGAAAAAACTGATAGTGTGTACCAGGCTTTAAACTGGAACACTGGAATCTGGTGCAGTTGTGCATAGTAACCAATCAGCTACTAGATGTTATTGTCAAAGCTTCATTGAACATGCTGAATTTATAAGTCTCCCCCATGCTCCAGTGGTGAACTATCCTTTGGCATCATCACGTCCAATGCAGGCCTATGGTCTTGAGGACCTAGCGCGGAGGATTTGGTGGTTTCATGAGAATCTGACCCGACTTTCAGCAGAAGCTCTTTTGCTTACCAATGGACAGGATGGCACTTATCTGTTCGGGAAAAGTGATTCCAAGGCCAACGTGTACTCTGTATTGTCAGTAAGGGCCAAGGAATCAGTGAAACACTTTCAAGTCTACGAACGTGGAACAAGTCTTAAGTTTGGATTCAATTAATTATTATCTATAAAAGAATTTATTCAACATTTTGCAAACCAACCTCTGATCGGAAGTGAATCAGGCCATGCATATCCACTCATGAATTTGAAATGAAATGAGGAGTTTTGGAGTGTTATGAGGGTCGTTGGGCGTTTCTGGAGATCGTACTATCACTCCAAATACATTGAGGATAGTTGATGTACCTGATATGCTCTGGAGGGCTTTTCTATATACAGGCTTCCCTTGATCCTCTGTAACGGGGGATCACGGGCTTCCGGTAAGCAGTAACCCCTTACATTCTGGTGGTGGATTTCTGCACTAGTCCTTCATTCAACTGTGAAGGCTTTTATTGAGAGAAATTTGTCACACATAGGTTAACTGATAGAGGCAGATTTTTTAACCACTTGGCGTCCACGCTATAGCCGAATGATGGCCACAGCACGGACCTGAATTTCCGGGAGGCTGTCATATGATGGCCTCCCATTTGCACGCTCCCCACATGCGCCCTGCAGGGCACACGCGGCACGTGCTGTGAGTCACTGAGACTTGGGTGATCACAGATTTGAATAAGGGGCCGATCTCGTCCCCTTACTACGTGATCAGCTGTCAGCCAATGATAGCTGATCACATGATGTAAACAAAAGCTTGGTAATCTTTTTTTCCTCCTCACGCTGAGAGCGTGGGGAGAAAAAAAGCCGATCACCGGCTTATGTGCAAGAGACATTGGTCCTGAAGAGGAAGAGGCAATTCTGCCTCATCTGTGCCCACCAGTACCCCCTGCCAGTGCCACCAGCCATTGCCACCTGCCAATGCACACGGTGCCCACTAGTGCCACCTATCAATGCCCATGAGTGCTGCCTATCGATGCCCACCAGTGGTGCCAATCAGTGCCACCTAGCAGTGCTGCCTATCAGTGTAACCAACCAGTGCCGATCAGTTCCCATTATTGCCACCCATCACTGCCCATCACTGCCACCCATCAGTGCCCATCACTGGCACCTATCGG
Source organism: Lithobates septentrionalis (assembly GCA_037952835.1). Lineage (NCBI taxonomy): Eukaryota > Metazoa > Chordata > Amphibia > Anura > Ranidae > Lithobates > Lithobates septentrionalis. The sequence goes on from JBBDGP010000584.1 coordinate 1,167,563, forward strand.
TGCCCATCAGTGCTGCCTAATCAGCATACATCAATGAAGGAGAAAAATTACCTGTTTGCAAAATTGTATAACAGAATATAAAAAAATATAAAAAATGTTTTTAAAAAATTCGGTCTTTTTAAATTTTTGATAAAATACCACCAAAAGAAAGCTCTATTTGTGGGAAAAAAATTATAAAAATTTCATTTGAGTACAGTGTTATATGACCGCACAATTGTCATTCAAATTGCACCAGTGCTGAAAGCTGAAAATTGGTCTTGACAGGTGGGGGGTTTAAGTGCCCAGAAAGCAAGTGGTTAAAGGAGTTGGGAATTTTCACACAAAATAACCTGTGTGACTATTTACTACACTTATCCAATTATGTGAAAAGTAAATTCCCATTTACTTATTTCATCTGCACATGATTGATAGCGGAATTGTTGAATATCTACACAAGGTGGTTAATTAACTAAAGGCAAATGGACAGCTAATTTTGCCATTGTCCCTGTGATTAGCGAGTGCAGAGGTGAAGCTCTGGTGAAATCCATCATCCAATCATGTGCAAGCAAATTTTTTTTTTTCCTTGAACGTTATTGGTTATTATTTAAAAAGTGCAATATTGCCACATTTACTAAACTCTGAGGCAAATTCTTTTGCAAAGTGAACAGCCTAATTCTTACAATAAACCATGTACTTTAACTCCCACCTACCCACCTTTTATTATGCCAACCAGTCATTTCAGTACTGTGGGGCACTTTGTGTGGGACACTTTCTTTAGGTCACAGGAAAATGTCCCTATCATGAAAAGGCTAGTTGGTTTCATTTGCCTTCATAGTGAGACGTTCCGACTGACTCAGATTTTGCACCATTTTTGCCTGTTTTTGGACTCACTCTATTTTATCAAGATTCTTGTACATGAGGTCTACAAATCTGCACTCAGTTTTGTTAAATTAAGGCCAATAAAAACTCTCTAAAGGGAAATCAGGAACTCCTTCTTTGCTTTAACAGCTGCTTGGAAAATTTATTTGCTAATTTCAAAAACATCTGTAATTAGCACCCCAAATGTTTCTTCTGTAGTTTTTGTTCTGCATGCTTCCCCAGTAATAAACCCTGTGAGAGGATTGTTTTTCCCTGACTTGTTTCTTCTGGGAGTGGAGACCTGTGATCCAGCACTGTAATCTATACATGGTGCCGACCAGCCAAAGGGAAATGTCCACATTACCCAGGCAGCGACATGAACAGCTGAAAAGGGACCCTTCCACTTTGCTGTCCAGAAGAAAGGAGACCTGGAACCCTAATGTCACGTGATCACAGATTCAGCAAAAGGGTCTTTCACTGCTTTTAGGTCGTTTTCTTTATTATTAACGCACCAGTTCATTAGGGGGCAGGGGTGGTAAAGATATCCTTATCAAATCCAAGTTTCCTTTTTTAATTTCCCTGAATATGATTGTATATGTGAAAAGAACACAGATTCACTCCTTTTACCTTACATCATACTTCAGTACATTAGGCTCTAAATTGCAAAAAAGTTTATTTTACCCCCCTTGTTTTTTGCATTTTCAAGCAGAATGACCTGGAATGAATTATATTTTGTCTGCCTGCTCATCTGCAATCACTGTACCCAGTGTGATACTGCTGAGAAAATAATTAATAAGTATTAATATTTTAATTAAATGTTTTATGTGATTCCATTTATTTGTACTTTTTTTTTTAAGTGTGTGAGACAAAATTCAAATAAGTTGTAATCTACAGCATCAAAGGAAATGCACTATCATGGACATACTGTGAAAAGGTTAGGTTGCCATATTTTCTGTTTGATATCAATTGCAAACAAATTTCAATATCTCTAATTATTGTACTTGAAGATAAATGTGGTTCATTTAGGTTACATGTGCTTAGAGCTACCCACACACAGGGACACTGCACAGAGCAAGTTCAAAACTTAACAAATGCAAAAATAAAAAAAATCATTATATTTCTTTTAAAATTGATGACAGCTGGTTCAAAATATAATTTACAGAAAGAGAATATTATAAAAATAATGAACGTTTATTGTGATTAATCCTATGCTGCCCACTCTTCTACTTTGTGTTGAATGTTTCACTGTACAGTCAAACCCTTGCAGATGTACATACACGGTAAATTTAAAGTAGTTGTAAACCTCAGACATAACATATGAACACACATATCCCTCTATACTGTGTGCTTGTTTCAATCCAGAGCACTAAGTGTCATATCTGTCTGCTACCTCATTCCCCTGATATCAGCATGAATCACTTCTGAGAAGTTTTCCTGACACCAAGAGGTAAAATGGTGACAGGGGAGGGATCTCCAGCTGATTGACAGCCTTAGCTCTGTTCCTGTGGGCTGTATGAAGAGAGGTGTGTCTCTTCCCTCCAATCAGCTCTCAGAGTTCTCCTTACTGAGCTCTACAGAGTGTAATTTCAGCTCCCAGCCTCCTTCTATCTGGATGCTCAGACATTTTTTATAAATTCTGCAGATAAACAGATACAGCTTATTTAGGATGATTTGTTTCATCTCTGTGTATCACCTGCTAATTTCCATTCACTTTCCTGCTACTCTGTTCAGCCACCGGGAGAGAGAGCTAAAACCTGAGTAAGCTAAAAGTCACTTACACAGACATATGGACTCTCTTATGCCAGAAAACCACATCCACCAGTTACTGATGTGTCCAAGTTATTTTTTTAAATTTCAGGTACTTATGTAGCGCCATCAATTTATGCAGCGCTTTACATATACATTGTACAGTCACATCTGTCCCTACCCTCAAGGAGCTTACAACCTAAGGTCCCTAACACACATTCGTACATATACTAGGGCCAATTTAGACAGGAGACAATTAACTTACCAGCATGTCTTTAGAGTGTGGGAGGAAACCGGTGCACCCGGAGGAAACCCATGCAGGCACAGGGAAAATATGCAAACTCCAGGAAGATGGTGTCATGGTCGGGATTCAAACCAGCAACCCTTTTTGCTGCTAGGTGAAAGTGCTAACCACTATAAATAAGCATCCATATAAACAGTACAAATCAATGAATAAATGTCCAAAGAATAATCCATGCAAACATCCAGAGTCCAAAGATGAAAAAGTATTCTGGCCACTACTCAGATAGTGAAAAAACACCCAGTGCAAATCCCCATCATAAAGCTACTTATTGTTATAATTGACCCCCTATGCTTGGAAGGTCTATCGCTTTATACTCCACTGCACAATACCAGTCCTAATTCATACGGGCCACAGATGATTCTCTAGGGATAGAGTCCCCAGCAAAATAAAAGAAACTTGCAATAATGAAGTACTGTAAAATAAAATTATTTATAAAATAATGAGAGATTAAACTCACATATGTGGGTATTACATTAACATATCATAAGTGCATAAAATCTATCAAGCTGCAAGTGCAAACTCCAGCATCACAGCACCCACACAATTCCGTCTCCTAGTATGATGATGTTAGCAGACTCACCCTGTGACAGCACCGATTGACTTAGCATTGTCACATGCAGTAATTCACATGCTCCTCCAAAGCCTGAATTACTTGGTATTTATTTTGAATGCCAGGGGAAAGAAGGTAAGTTAAGTATATGCTGCTGGGGATAAGGATAGGGGGTAGGGACATTTAAAGCAAATCTATCTCTTTAAATTACACTGAATGGACACATCACAAGTTGCTTTGCCCTCTATTTTAACTAGTCACACATTGTTTTTACCCAAATAATCCATGCTAAATATTAACATACTAAAATAAAAAATGTAAATACTGTTTTACATTCCAAAGGAATTCTCTGCAGCTGATCATGTGATTTACAGCTATTTTCCACATTGCTCAACCAAAATAAGTGACATACAGCATGGGGGCTGGGGCTGGTTTGGGGCAGGGGGGCTCCTTGCTGATGGAGACAAGGGCCTCTTCCTGACAACCCTGGGCTGTGGTTGTGGGGGCCTGTGAGCAGGGACTTTATCTGAATCTGGAAGCCCCCTTTAACAAGGGGGCCCCCAGATCCCTGCCCACCCCCTATGTGAATGAGATACTTGGTACCCCTATTCATTCACCAAACAAGTGTTTAAAAGAAATAAAAAAACACACACACGGTTTTCGACACTTGCTTTAATAACTTTTAATTTTTTAAATAAAAAATAAAATGTCCCTTGTTGTAGATCCATTGTCAATCACAACATCATCGCCACCACTAGACCAGAAAAAAGATTAAAAAAAAAGCTCTGCCTGTGACGAAGGATAACCGCCATCTGACAGTTCTTAAATAGGTAAGGGGCAAAGCCACTTGGCGAGATCACATGGGACGGTGCCACCAAGTGACATCAACAGGTGGCCCTGCCCCTTACCTATTTAAGAACTTTCAGATGGCTGAGCAGGCAGGTGGCGGTTAGCCTTTGTTGTGGGCAGAGCATTTTTTGGGGTCCGGTGGTGGCAGTGGCGTAGTGATTGGTGATGGATCTACATCGGGGGACACTGTTTTTCTATTTTTAATAAAGAAATTGTCAAAAACTGTGTGTGTTTTCATTTCTTTTTGACACTTTTTTGGTGAATGGGTAGGGGTACTATGTACCCCAAACTCATTCACATGGGGGTGGGATCTGGGAGCCCCCTTGTTAAAGGGGGCTTCAAGATTCCGATAAGCCCCCTGCCCACAGACCCCCACAACCACAGCCCAGGGTGGGAAAGAGCCCATGTCCCCATCAAAGCACCCCCCCATGTTGAGGGCATGTGGCCTGGTATGGTTCAGAAAGGGGGCGCTCGCTCGCCCCCGCTTTTCTGGCCTGCCGGGCTGCATTCTAGGATAAGGGCCTGGTATGGATTTTTGGGGGGACCCAATACTGTTTTTTTTTTTCTATTGCCGGCAATGATTTTTTTATTCAGCTGTTAGCCGGGGAAGTCCAATGACAGCTGATGACTCATCCGTTGTTAAGGATGTGGGCTGTGATGAAATATGTCTTTAAGGTTTGAGAAGACCCAGCGTGGTCTAACTACTAGCCAAGAGGCTGATTAAGTTTTGTTAGATTTTAGACTGTGACTGTTACTCTTGCAAGGAGACCTTTTGTTTTGGTCATGCCTTTCTGCAATGCTGATAAATAACTTTGGCATTTGGATAAACTCTCTACAGGCTCTCCACTTGAAGCTGAACCCCAACTATATATATATATATGTATATAGATATAGATATATCTATATAGATATATATAGATATATCTATATAGATATATATAGATATACCTATATAGATATATATATATATATATATATATATATATATATATATATATATAGATAGATATATATATATATCTATCTATATATCTATCTATATATATATATATATATATATATATAGATATAGATATATATATAGATATATATAGATATATAGATATATATATATATACATGGGGTTATTTACGAAAGGTAAATCCACTTTGCACTGCAAGTGCACTTGGAAGTGCAGTCGCTCTAAAAAAGGGTATCCAGTTGTAATGTTACATACAGTATAAACATTAGAAACAGATCAATGTATATGTCGCACACTTCGTATGACACCCAGTGTGAAATACCCTGGCAGATATCTGTTATATATGAATCAGACTGTGAAGAAAAAAGGTTATATAGTCCCATGTTGTAGATATAATAATTCCATTCACCACGTGAGTAGCTGGTAAGACAAAGGACAGATATGGTGAATCTCCCACATAGAAGCAGTTCAGGCTTACCAGATAGGTTGGACTCATACAAACGTATGTTTAATGAGTCAACAAGACTTGTATTACCAACTGGCAATGGGGTAGAGTAGTTCAGCCAAACAGTGATGTGGTCCGGATTGCATCAAGGACTTTACTAGGGACTCTCCAACATATAGCTTGATATAGTTACATAGTAGGTGAGGTAAAAAAAAAAAAAGCCAGTTGGTATATTATATCTACAACATGGGACTATATAACCTTTTTTTCTCCACAATCTGATTCATATATAACAGATATCTGCCAGGGTATTTCACACTGGGTGTCATACGAAGTGTGCGACATATACATTGATCTGTTTCTAATGTTTATACTGTATGTAACATTACAACTGGATACTCTCATTATAAGTAGCGCTACACTCTTTATGCATCTGTTTCCTTTACAAATTTCCTGTTTTGTTGTGTGAGCTGCTATCAGAGTTTTTTTTTTTTTTTAATTCTCTAAAAAAGGGGTAGATCTGAAATTAGTTAAAGCTCTGCTGATTTTATCATCCAATCATGTGCAAGCTAAAATGCTGTTTTTTATTTTCCTTGCATGTCCCCCTCGGATCTACAGCGACTTTACTTCCAAGTGCACTTCCAGTGCACTTTTTAGTGCACTGGCAGTGCAAAGTGGATTTTCCTTTAGTAAATAACCCCCAGTATGTGTGTGGGTGGGTGTTTTACTTTGTATTTAGCTTTTGTGTTTGTCTGGCTGCTCCACTTTAAAAGTATAGACATATACATAGACATAGGTGATGCATGAGAAATGTAGTGTGTGCTATAGGAGGAATGTATTGTTGTCTATAGCAACCAAAAGCTTTGCTGCTGTCATTTCTACAGTCCAATTTTTAAGCATGAAAATTTTCTTGTTGGTACAATTACTATCTTTATATAATTTGCTAAAACAAATGCGAAAATTGCAAGGAGGAAAGGAGTGAATAATTAAAGTGTGAAGTCATGTGAAGTGAACCAGTATTCACATAAAGCTAGTACTAAAAGACACCTTTTAATCCAGTTATGTTTTCATTAAATACTCATTTTTTGTTAAACCCATCTAATGTGGCACCCAAATCTGTCTTAATATACACCTCCTGTACAGTAAACCTTAGGCTAGGAGAGGGCATATTGGTACTCAGGGACAATCAGGTTCTATTGCAAGCACATGTGCGGGCAAGGAACATACTGACAAAAGGAGAGAACACAGGGAATAGATCATCTGCTGCTGCTCACTCACTCTTCAGTTGCAGGTTAGGGGAAGGGATGTATCCAACTGTATTACTTATTGTGGAAGTTTAGTCCCTGTAAAGAAAAGATCTGTATACTTACCTATTCTGAAGCTGCTCAGGTCCAGTCACATTATCTCTCCAGCTTCAGCGTCTCTGTAGAATAGAGATTGCAAACAATGACTGCAAATGCTGGTGTGGTAACATCACCAATAGGCTTTCTATGGGGCAGCCATTATTGGCTGCCCCTCCTCTACATTAAAGCCACCACAACTGACAGCCAATCATGGATCAGAGCTGCTTCAGAATAGGCAAGTATAAAGATCTTTTCTTTGCAGGGTTAAATGCAATAATCTTGGAATGGGGGTGGGAGTAGGTTTAGCCTTTGTTTGCTTTTGATTGAACTTCCATTTTAACTGTGGTATAGAAAAGTCAAGACACCCACTTGGCTGTGCAAGACTAAATGTAAATCTCAAGACTGTTCATCCATGTGATAGAACAGGTTTATTTGTTAAATTCCCCTATGTATAGCTAGATTTTTGATGTGAACAAAGGTTCACATCACTTCACACTTTAGTAAACCACCTCCAAGGTATCTAGCTTATATTTTTTTGTCAGAGGTGTGGGAAAGGATTTAGCATCACAAAGCCAACCGTCCAGAAATCCTTGTAAAGGTAGGCAGTCCCTTTCTAGAATGAAATAACTGACTGCCAATATCATAAGATGGAATGTTCAGGGAGCTAAGCAACAAATACTGCAGCTATTTTAAAGGTCTTAACTTCAGGTATTTTTATATCATACAGTATCTCAATGTCATTTTTATTATTATAGGCCATTTTAAGACTTAATTGTGTCAGGCTTGTGATTCACTATTCAGTTCTATTAAATGTAACTTGTAGTAGCAGCTATTAGGTATCTAAGTATTTAAATGCAAAAATGTTACCATGGTCAAATTTCTAGGACATCTGTAAAATGAAAGTTTATAATTGTATGAATTGTACATTACAAAAGTATTATCAGTACAGCCTAAAGTCTCGTTTTTCTTCTTTGAAAATAACAAACATATTATACTTACTTATGCACTGTGTTATGCATTGTAAAGACACTGATTTTGGTCTTGTAAATGAGAGCAAGATAAAAGCCTGCTGTCTTCTCATGTGTGCAGCCTCAACCCAGTGTTTGCTTTTCTCTGCTCTATATCTCCTCCCCTTCATTCTCCCTCTGTGTCTCTCCTTTGCTCCCTCCCCTGAGGGGTTCAAATATGTTTTTATAATGATACTTCTTCCTTAAAGTGGTTCTAAATGCAGAAGGTTTTTTACCTTCATGTGTGAAACGCATGAAGGTAAAAAAACCTTATGAGTGCAGACCCCCCCCCTGCTTATTCTTACCTGAGCCCCATCTCGATCCAGTAATGTGCATGAGAACAGAGGATCTGTCTGCTATCTCCCTCCTCATTGGTTTAGAGACAGCAGTGGGAGACATGGGTTTCTGTTGCATTTAACCACTTGACGACCGCCTCACGCAGATATACTGCGGCAGAATGGCACGAGCAGGCAAAATCACGTACCTGGTACGTGATTGCCTTCCCGCGGGCGGGGGGTCTGATCGGATCCCCCCCCCCGTGCCCGAGGCGGTCGCCTTTGGTCTGGCAGCGATCAGAGATGAGGGGGAGGCCATTTATTCATGGTCCCCCTCGCGATCGCTCCCAGCCAATGTGAATCTTCCCCTGCCTCTGTGTAGTACACAGAGGCAGAGGAAATGATGTCATCTCTCCTCGGCTCGGTATTTTCCATTCCGGCGCCGAGGAGAGAAGACTGTAATGTGAGTGCACAAACACTACACACACAGTAGAACATGCCAGGCACACTTTACACCCCCCTTTACCCCCCGATCCCCCCGATCACCCCCCGATCACCCCTCCCCCCCTGTCACACTGACACCAAGCAGTTTTTGTTTTTTTTCTGATTACTGCATGGTGTCAGTTTGTGACAGTTAGTGTGGTAGGGCAGTTAGTATTAGCCCCCTTTAGGTTTAGGATACCCCCCTAACCCCCCTAATAAAGTTTTAACCCCTTGATCACCCCCCGTCGCCAGTGTCGCTAAGCGATCATTTTTCTGATCGCTGTATTAGTGTCGCTCTTGACACTAGTTAGGGAGGTAAAAATTTAGGTTCGCCGTAGCGACAGGGACCCCCATATACTACCTAATAAATGTTTTAACCCCTTGATTGCCCCCTAGTTAACCCTTTCACTACTGATCACCGTATAACCATTACGGGTGACGCTAGTTAGTTTATTTATTATAGTGTCAGGGCACCCGCCGTTTATTACCGAATAAAGGTTTAGCTCCCTGATCGCCCGGCAGTGATATGCGTCGCCCCAGGCAGCGTCATATTAGCGCCAGTACCGCTAACACCCACGCACGCAGCATACGTCTCCCTTAGTGGTATAGTATCTGAACGGATCAATATCTGATCCGATCAGATCTATACTAGCGTCCCCAGCAGTTTAGGGTTCCCAAAAACGCAGTGTTAGCGGGATCAGCCCAGATACCTGCTAGCACCTGCGTTTTGCCCCTCCGCCCGGCCCAGCCCACCTGAGTGCAGTATCGATCGATCACTGTCACTTACAAAACACTAAATGCATAACTGCAGCGTTCGCAGAGTCAGGCGTGATCCCTGCGATTGCTAACAGTTTTTTGGTAGCATTTTGGTGAACTGGCAAGCACCAGCCCCAGGCAGCGTCAGGTTAGCGCCAGTACCGCTAACACCCACGCACGTACCTTACACCTCCCTTAGTGGTATAGTATCTGATCGGATCAATATCTGATCCGATCAGATCTATACTAGCGTCCCCAGCAGTTTAGGGTTCCCAAAAACGCAGTGTTAGCAGAATCAGCCCAGATACCTGCTAGCACCTGCGTTTTGCCCCTCCGCCCGGCCCAGCCCAGCCCACCCAAGTGCAGTATCGTCCGATCACTGTCACTTACAAACACTAAACGCATAACTGCAGCGTTCGCAGAGTCAGGCCTGATCCCTGCGATCGCTAACAGTTTTTTTGGTAGCGTTTTGGTGAACTGGCAAGCACCAGCGGCCTAGTACACCCCGGTCATAGTCAAACCAGCGCTGCAGTAACACTTGGTGACGTGGCGAGTCCCATAAGTGCAGTTCAAGCTGGTGAGGTGGCAAGCACAAGTAGTGTCCCGCTGCCACCAGGAAGACAAACACAGGTCGTGCCCATAATGCCCTTCCTGCTGCATTCGCCAATCCTAATTGGGAACCCACCACTTCTGCAGCGCCCGTACTTCCCCCATTCACATCCCCAACCAAATGCAGTTGGCTGCACAAGAGGCATTTTCTTTATGTCCTCCCGAGTACCCCTACCCAACGAACACCCCCAAAAAAGATGTTGTGTCTGCAGCAAGCGCGGATATAGGCATGACACCCGCTATTATTGTCCCTCCTGTCCTGACAATCCTGGTCTTTGCATTGGTGAGTGTTTTGAACGCTACCATTCACTAGTTGAGTATTAGCGTAGGGTACAGCATTGCACAGACTAGGCACACTTTCACAGGGTCTCCCAAGATGCCATCGCATTTTGAGAGACCCGAACCTGGAACCGGTTACAGTTATAAAAGTTAGTTACAAAAAAAAGTGTAAAAAAAAATAATAAAAAAATATATAAAATAAAAAAAATAGTTGTCGTTTTATTGTTCTCTCTCTCTCTATTCTCTCTCTATTGTTCTGCTCTTTTTTACTGTATTCTATTCTGCAATGTTTTATTGTTATTATGTTTTATCATGTTTGCTTTTCAGGTATGCAATTTTTTATACTTTACCGTTTACTGTGTTTTATTGTTAACCATTTTTTTGTCTTCAGGTACGCCATTCACGACTTTGAGTGGTTATACCAGAATGATGCCTGCAGGTTTAGGTATCATCTTGGTATCATTCTTTTCAGCCAGTGGTCGGCTTTCATGTAAAAGCAATCCTAGTGGCTAATTAGCCTCTAGACTGCTTTTACAAGCAGTGGGAGGGAATGCCCCCCCCCCACCATCTTCCATGTTTTTCTCTGGCTCTCCTGTCTAAACAGGGAATCTGAGAATGCAGCCGGTGATTCAGCCAGCTGACCATAGAGCTGATCAGAGACCAGAGTGGCTCCAAACATCTCTATGGCCTAAGAAACCGGAAGCTACGAGCATTTCATGACTTAGATTTCGCCGGATGTAAACAGCGCCATTGGGAAATTGGGAAAGCATTTTATCACACCGATCTTGGTGTGGTCAGATGCTTTAAGGGCAGAGGAGAGATCTAGGGTCTAATAGACCCCAATTTTTTCAAAAAAGAGTACCTGTCACTACCTATTGCTGTCATAGGGGATATTTACATTCCCTGAGATAACAATAAAAATGATTAAAAAAAAAAAGAAAGGAACAGTTTAAAAATAAGATAAAAAAGCAAAAAAATAATAAAGAAAGAAAAAAAAAAAAAAAAAGCACCCCTGTCCCCCCCTGCTCTCGCGCAAAGGCGAATGCAAGCGTCGGTCTGGCGTCAAATGTAAACAGCAATTGCACCATGCATGTGAGGTATCACCGCGAAGGTCAGATCAAGGGCAGTAATTTTAACAGTAGACCTCCTCTGTAAATCTAAAGTGGTAACCTGTAAAGGCTTTTAAAGGCTTTTAAAAATGTATTTAGTTTGTCGCCACTGCACGTTTCTGTGCAATTTTAAAGCATGTCATGTTTGGTATACATGTACTCGGCCTAAGATCATCTTTTTTATTTCATCAAAAATTTGGGCAATATAGTGTGTTTTAGTGCATTAAAATTTAAAAAAGTGTGTTTTTTCCCCAAAAAATGCATTTGAAAAATCGCTGCGCAAATACTGTGTGAAAAAAAAATGAAACACCCACCATTTTAATCTGTAGGGCATTTGCTTTAAAAAAATATATAATGTTTGGGGGTTCAAAGTAATTTTCTTGCAAAAAAAAATAATTTTTTCATGTAAACAAAAAGTTTCAGAAAGGGCTTTGTCTTCAAGTGGTTAGAAGAGTGGGTGATGTGTGACATAAGCTTCTAAATGTTGTGCATAAAATGCCAGGACAGTTCAAACCCCCCCAAATGACCCCATTTTGGAAAGTAGACACCCCAAGCTATTTGCTGAGAGTCATGTCGAGTCCATGGAATATTTTATATTGCGACACAAGTTGCGGGAAAGAGACAATTTTTTTTTTTTTTTGCACAAAGTTGTCACTAAATGATATATTGCTCAAACATGCCATGGGGATATGTGAAATTACACCCCAAAATACATTCTGTTGCTTCTCCTGAGTATGGGGATACCACATGTGTGAGACTTTTTGGGAGCCTAGCCGCGTACGGGACCCCGAAAAGCACTGCCTTCAGGCTTTCTAAGGGCGTAAATTTTTGATTTCACTCTTTACTGCCTATCACAGTTTCGGAGGCCATGGAATGCCCAGGTGGCACAAAACCCCCCCAAATGACCCCATTTTGCAAAGTAGACACCCAAGCTATTTGCTGAGAGGTATAGTGAGTATTTTGCAGACCTCACTTTTTGTCACAAAGTTTTGAAAATTGAAAAAAGAAAAAAAAATGTTTTTTCTTGTCTTTCTTCATTTTCAAAAACAAATGAGAGCTGCAAAATACTCACCATGCCTCTCAGCAAATAGCTTGGGGTGTCTACTTTCCAAAATGGGGTCATTTGGGGGGGTTTGTGCCACCTGGGCATTCCATGGCCTCCAAAACTGTGATAGGCAGTGAAGAGTGAAATCAAAAATTTACACCCTTAGAAATCCTGAAGGCGGTGCTTGGTTACCGGGGCCCCGTACGCAGCTAGGCTCCCAAAAAGTCCCACACAAGTGGTATCCCCATACTCAGGAGAAGCAGCTAAATGTATTTTGGGGTGCAATTCCACATATGCCCATGGCCTGTGTGAGCAATATATCATTTAGTGACAACTTTGTGCAAAAAAACAATTGTCACTTTCCCGCAACTTGTGTCAAAATATAAAATATTCCATGGACTCAACATGCCTCTCAGCAAATAGCTTGGGGTGTCTACTTTCCAAAATGGGGTCATTTGGGTGGGGGGGGGGGAGTTTGTGCCATCTGGGCATTTTATGGCCTTCAAAACTGTGATAGGTAGTGAGGAGTGAAATCAAAAATTTACGCCCTTAGAAACCCTGAAGGCGGTGATTGGTTTTCGGGGCCCCGTACGCGGCTAGGCTCCCAAAAAGTCACACACATGTGGTATCCCTGTACTCAGGAGAAGCAGCTGAATGTATTTTGGGGTGCAATTCCACATATGCCCATGGCCTGTGTGAGCAATATATCATTTAGTGACAACTTTTTGTAATTTTTTTTTTGTCATTCTTCAATCACTTGGGACAAAAAAAATTTATATTCAATGGGCTCAACATGCCTCTCAGCAATTTCCTTGGGGTGTCTACTTTCCAAAATGGGGTCATTTGGGGGGGTTTGTACTGCCCTGCCATTTTAGCACCTCAAGAAATGACATAGGCAGTCATAAACTAAAAGCTGTGTAAATTCCAGAAAATGTACCCTAGCTTGTAGACGCTATAACTTTTGCGCAAACCAATAAATATACGCTTATTGACATTTTTTTTACCAAAGACATGTGGCCGAAATGTATGACTCAAATTGAGTTTATTGGATTTTTTTTATAACAAAAAGTAAAAAATATCATTTTTTTTCCAAATTTTTGGTCTTTTTCCATTTATAGCGCAAAAAATAAACACCGCAGGGGTGATCAAATACCATCAAAAGAAAGCTCTATTTGTGGGAAGAAAAGGACGCACATTTCGTTTGGGTACAGCATTGCATGACCGCGCAATTAGCAGTTAAAGCGATGCAGTGCCAAATTGGAAAAAGTCCTCTGGTCTTTAGGCAGCCAAATGGTCCGGGGCTGAAGTGGTTAATCACAGCCAGTGATAAGGGAGAGGGGGGGGGCAGAGCAATACTCTGTGTGTCTTATGGAAAAACAGGGCCAGCTCGGGAGCGAGCATGCATGAGTGCTCCCTTAGCAAGTGGCTTGCTATGGGGGCACTCGGTGGGAGGGGAGCCAGGAGCTCAGGCAGGGGACCCAAGAAGAGGAGGATAGGGGTTGCTCTATGCAATTGAGCTGGTAAGTATAACATATTTATATATCCTTGCTATACAAATAAGGTCCCTGTCATGTTTAATATATACTTTAGCCATAAGCTATCGATTTAAACAACTGAGCAAGCATTTTTCATGCAACAGACTTTGGATTTCCTCTACATGTGTTATTTTATTTAGTAACAGTAACAACAACAACAAGAACAACAGCAAAAAAAAAAACAAAAAACAAAAATTCACGTGTGAGTGAAATGGCTTGTTCAGCATTTAAAAAAAATATTAATGTTCCAGGAGTTAAAGTAAAATCTATGTTTACCTAGACCATTAAAGGTGTTCTCTTTTCATCAAGTGACATGAGAATCTAAATATGGGTGGCAGAGGTGATGTTCTCACCTTGCTGACATTTAATATTTGCCGCAGAGCTGCCTTCTACATATCATCCAATGTTATGTTATAAGTTCATTTTAAATTCAATAATCTTATTTCTTCAAATATAAAAATCCTGATTTACAGTTACAGAGTTGCTAAAAACCTAGACTATTTCCCAAGGTGGGCCCCTGACAACACTGTCTTCATTAGCGTAACTCTAGAACTATGCAATATACAGTATCTCACAAAAGTGAGTACACCCCCCTCACATTTTTTGTAAATTTTTTTATAACTTTTCATGTGACAACACTGAAGAAATGACACTTTGCTACAATGTAAACTAGTGAGTGTACAGCTTGTATAACATTGTAAATTTGCTGTCCCCTCAAAATAACACACAGCCATTAATGCCTAAACTGCTGACAATAAAAGTGAGTAGACCCCTAAGTGAAAATGTCCAAATTGGGCCCAATTAGCCATTTTCCCTCCCCAGTGTCATGTGACTTGTTAGTGTTACAAGGTCTCAGGTGTTAATGGGGAGCAAGTGTGTTAAATTTGGTGTTATTGCTCTCACTCTCTCATACTGGTCACTGGAAGTTCAACATGGCACCTCATGGCAAAGAACTCTCTGAGGATCTGAAAAAAAGAATTGTTGCTCTACATAAAGATGGCCTAGGCTATAAGAAGATTGCCAAGGCCCTGAAACTGAGCTGCAGCACGGTGGCCAAGACCATATAGCAGTTTAACAGAACAGATTCCACCCAGAACAGGCCTCGCCATGGTCGACCGAGGAAGTTGAGTTCACATGCTCAGCGTCATATCCAGAGGTTGTCTTTGAGAAATAGACATATGAGTGCTGCCAGCATTGCTGCAGAGGTTGAAGGGGTAAGGCGTCAGTCTGTCAGTGCTCAGACCATACGCCGCACACTGCATCAAATTGGTCTGCATGGCTGTTGTCCCAGAGGGAAGCCTCTTCTAAAGATAATGGGAGTGTTATGGTCTGGGGCTGCATGAGTGCTGTTGGCACTGGGGAGCCACAGTTCATTGAGGGAACTATGAATGGCAACATGTACTGTGGTATACTGAAGCAGATCATGATCCACTCCCTTCGGAGACTGGGTCGCAGGGCAGTATTCCAACATTATAACTAACCCCAAACACACCTCCAAGATGACCACTGCCTTGCTAAAGAAGCCAAGGGTAAAGGTTATGGACTGGCCAAGCATCTCTCCAGACCTAAACCCTATTGAGCATCTGTGGGGCATCCACAAACAAAAGATGGAGGAGCGCATAGTCTCCAACATCCACCAGCTCCATGATGTCCTCATGGAGGAGTGCAACCAGTGGCAACCTGTGAAGCTCTGGTGAACTCCATGCCCAAGAGGCAGTGCTGGAAAATAATGGTGGTCATACAAAATATTAACACTTTGGGCCTGATTTGGACATTTTCACTTAGGGGTTTACTCACTTTTGTTGCCAGCGGTTTAGACATTAATGGCTTTGCATTTTGACGGAACAGCAAATTTACACTGTTATACAAGCTGTACACTCACTACTTTACATCGCAGCAAAGTGCCATTTCTTCAGTGTTGTCACATGAAAATATATAATAAAATATTTACAAAAATGTGAGGGGTGTACTCACTTTTGTGAGATACTCTATATAGAATAATAAACTCTAGGAGTTTTGATATTTACTATAGTTGCTAGCATTCCTAAACCCAGGGGAAAAATGTATTTTTGTTGTAAAAATCATATCGTTTCTCTTTAACATAGCAAATCTGTTTTTTCTGCTGCAAATGATTGGATGTGAAATTTCTTTTAAAGTATTTTGTTGACGGTGAGCAAAAAAAGGATATTCACCAAATGGCCCGTAGGCTCAAAGTCTAGCCTCACTCTGTCAAGAATAGTTACAGTTTGCTGTTTTGATCCAACCTTGCTCTGAAAAGATTGATTTTTTTTTTATATTTATAAACAAGTAAAAAAGAAACTATGTAGTGAAGAAGTAAAGATGACAATATATATATATATATATATATATATATATATATATATATATATATATATATATATATATATATATATATATATATATATATTGTATATATATATATTGTATATATAAATATTGTAGGTCACCATATCAGCTTTTCCAATTGATTAAACCTGATTTCTGAAAAATAATTATTGCTCAAACTGGGGAAGTCAGAGATATAAAATTTCCTTTAGACCTATGGACAATTCTCCTTGGATTGCCAATATAACCTTATTATCCCCTCAAGAATAAGCTCATAACTCACGCTTATCAGCCACTAGATGCTCCCTGGCAGCTGAATGGAGGGGAAAAGATAAACCTCCCACTGGAGATTATCACTTTTCTCAGATTGGTATATACAATAAATGTGTTTAACTTTGGGAATCAGACTTACATCAGATGACTTACAGAGCAGGGATGAAATCCAAAAGAGACTTAAAGAGACCATGTTACCTACACACTAGAGTACAGAAAAGTGGTTGTGTAGACAGAAAGAAAATATGCTTAGAATATTGATAAAGGTTTCCATTATGGTCATTAGATGTCTGCTTAACCTATAAGGAACTGTTTTTTATTATGCACTCTGCATATCTGTGAATTTCTGGGTGCCCTCTAAAATGTGCTTCAAATAAATATAAAATCTGAGGATAGTGATAGTGAACAGCCTGGCTACATAAAGCAGAGCTCCACCCAAAAGGGAAGCTCTGCTTATTTTCCTCCTCCTCCCCTCCGCTGCCACACTTGGCACCCTTTGGCAGAATCCAAAAGCCGATTGAAAAAACAGCTTGGGTGAAGACACCCAAAGACTAATCATTCTGTAGTTCCACGATAAGATCAGGAAGGCTAATTACTCTCCTTGAAATAACAGGAATATTACTCCTGTCAGAACAGAACAGGGAAGTGTGTGTTTACACACACTCGTCCCTGTTCTGTGTCTCCTGCTCACGATTGCTCGTGGCTGGCAGTCATCGCGACCATCGGCCACGAGCATCGGCACCCCCGCTGTGTAGCGGCGCGTGCTCGCCTGCTATCCTGACCCGCGAGCCGACGTATAGCTACGACGGCTCGCGCAGGGGAGCCAACCTGCCGCAGTATAACATATATATGCGGCAGCTGGTCAGGAAGCGGCTAAGGCACCCATCTAATAGTTTTTTGACATTATCCATGCTCCCCGCTGATACCACTGCTTGTGGAAGAGAATTCCACATCCTTACCGGTCTGACAGTAAAGAGCCCTCTACGCAGTTTAAGGTTAAACCGCTTCTCTTCTAATTTTAGTGAATGGCCATGTGTCTTTTTAAATTCCCTTTCATTGAAAAGTTTTTTCCCTATTGTGGGGTCACCAGTACGGAATTTGGACATTGATATCATATCCCTTCTCAAGAGTCTCTTCTCCAGTGAGAATAAGTTCAATGCTCGTAGTCTTTCCCCATAGCTGAGATCCTCCAGTCCCTTTATTAGATTTGTTGCCCTTCTCTGGACTCTCTCCAGTTTCAGCACATTCCTCCTGAGGACTGGTGCCCAGAACAGGATGGCATACTCCAGGTGCAGCCAGACCAGAGTCTTGTAGAGTGAGGGAATTATCGTTTTATCTCTGGAGTGAATCCCTGTTTTAATGCATGCTAATATTCTTTTGGCTTTGCTTGAAGCAGCTTGGCATTGCATGCCATTGCTGAGCCTATCATCTGCTAGGACCCCCAGGTCCTTTTCCATCCTAGATTCCCCCAGAGGTTCTCCCCCTAGCGAGTAACTTCTTTCAGCATGTAGTTGCCCATTCCTTGAATTTGTTTAGGTCTTTTTGCAAGGTTTCCACATCCTGCGTAGAAGTTATTGCCCTGCACAACTTTGTATCGTCCGCAAATACTGAGATTGAGCTGTTTATCTCATCCTCCAGATCGTTTATGAATAAATAATAATAACTAAACAGGATTGGTCCCAGGACAGAACCCTGGGGGGACCCCACTTTCCACACCAGACCACTCTGAGTACCCCCCATTTATCACCACCCTTTGGATTTGCACCTGTAGCCAGTTTTAAATCCAGGTACTTAACCTATGGTCCATGCCTACAGATCTTAGTTTGTACAGTAAACGTTTGTGGGGAACTGTACTGAATACCTGTGCAAACTCTAGATACACCACATCCACAGGCCTTCCTTTATCTAGATGGCAGCTCACTTCTTCAAAGAAGGTTAATAGATTGGTCTGGCAAGAACGATTTTTCATGAATCCATGCAGATTACTGCTAATGATACAATTTTCATTATTAAATCTTATATAGTCCCTTATCATCCCCTCCAATAGCTTGCAGACTATTGATGTTAGGCTAACTGGCCTGTAGTTCCCAGGTATATATGTCTGCCCTTTTTTAAATATTGGTGCCAAGTTGGCTTTTCTGCAATCAGTTGGTACCATTCCAGTCAGTAAAATGTCCACAAAAATTAGGAACATTGGTCTGACTATCACTTGACTGAGTTCCTTAAGGACCCTCAGGTGTAATCCATCTGGTCCCAGTGATTTATTTTTGTTAAGTTTTTCAAGTCTATTTCTAATTCTGTCCTCTGTTAGCTATGAGGGTGCTTCCTGTGACATGCTATGAAAATGAACATTACCGTCTTGGTTACTGTATTCCCTTGTGAAGATTGAGGAGAAGAATATATTCAGAACCTTGGCCAGATTCCCTTCATCATCCTTTATAGGGTCAATATGTACTGGCCTCTCTTTCATACTATTTATATCCCTAAAGAATGTCTTGGGATTTTTTTTTACTCTCCTTCACTATGTGCCTTTCATGTTCTATCTTAGCCTCCCTGATTGCACCCTTACATTTTTTGTTGCATTCTTTGTAAAGTTGGAAATGCTGACAATGAACCTCAGCATTTTTATGTTGATGTTAAGCCACCCAGGATTTTTATTAGCTCCTTTAAATTAATTTCCCTTTGGAATGCACTGGCCAATACCGTTATTTAGTATGCTCTTAAAGCACTCCCATTTTTCCTCTGTGTTTTTTGTTCCTAGGATTTTTTCCCACTTAATATCTTCTAGCAAAGTGTGCAGTTTAGGGGAGTTGTCTCTTTTGAAATTCAGTGTCTCTGTATTACCCTTGTGCTTCTTATTTCTGTGATTTACGCTGAAACTAATTGACCTGGCACTAACTGACACTAACACTGATACTAATTAAAAAAAAAACCCATCCAAAAAAAAAATTACTGACCCTGACCCTGACCTTTGACCCTCACCTTGACCCAAACACTAACCCTGGCACTGACCTAGATCAAACCTTGATCTAGGTATTTTTTTGTATTTTATATTTTTATTATTCTTTTATTTAAGGCTTCATGTACAATGCTGCTGGTAAACGGACGTTTAGGAGCAGTTTGGCGTTTTTTTCAGCTGCCCTTGAACTATCCCCTATGTTATCTTATTAGTACATGTACACAGGGTCGCTTATAGTCGTTTCTAGGCAGTTGAGTTTAGAAGCATTTTTGAAAAGCAAAAAAATGCATTCTGGATGGATGTTCAGAGGCATTTGAAATGCAAAATGCATGTAACAGCTTGTAAACGCGGTAACTCATGTTTAGCCATGTTTTGTTTACTAGCGTTTTTAACCACTTCAGCCCCGGAGGATTTTACCCCATTCCTGAGTACTTTTTGAGGTTCGGCACTGCATCACTTTAACTGACAATTGCGCGGTCATGCAACCTTGTACCCAAACAAAATTGACATCCTTTTTTCCCCACAAATAGAGCTTTCTTTTGATGGTATTTGATAGCCTCTGTGGTTTTTATTTTTTTGCGCTATAAACAAAAAAAGCGTCAATTTTGAAAAAAAGCAATATTTTTTACTTTTTGCTATAATAAATATCCTCAAAAATATATAATTTTTTTTTTCCTCAGCTTAGGCCGATATGTATTCTTCTACATATTCTTGGTAAAAAAAATCGCAATAAGTGTATATTGATTGGTTTGCGCAAAATTTATAGCGTCTACAAAATAGGGGATAGTTTTTTGCCATTTTTAGTTTTAATCATTTTTTTATTAGTAATAGCAGCGATCTGCAATTTTTTTCAGGACTGCAACATTATGGCGGACACATCGGACATTTTTGACACTATTTTGGGACCATTGTCATTTATACATCGATCGATGCTATAACAATGCATTGATTACTATGTAAATGACATTTGCAGTGAAGGGGTTAACCACTAGGGGGCAGTGAAGGGGTTAAGTGTGTCCTAGGGAGTGATTCTAACTGTTAGGGGGCTGGACTTCAACGCACAGGACAGTGATCACTGCTCTCGATGAAAGAGAGCTGTGATCACTGTCCTGTTACTAGACAGAACGGGGAAATGCTTTGTTTACAAAAGCATCTCCCCGTTCATCCTCTCCATGACACGATCACGGACACCTGGTGGACATCGAGTCCATGGGACCCACGGTCACGGAGACAGCGGCGGGCGCGCGCCCGTGGTGCCGGCCGCGGGTGCACACCCGCGACACCACTTCTTAAAGGAGATGTACCTGTATGCCCTTTTGCTTACCAGCGCCATTCTGCCGATGATCGGCGTGAGCTGGTCTGCAAGCGGTTAATGGAGATACATTTTTGACTATTTGAAAATAAATAAATAAATAAAATGCTCCAAAATGCAAACGCGGCATGTAAATGTGGCAAAATGGACGTTTTTAAACATCGTTTACTATGTGTCAAGTTAAATCGTTCAGGGTAGGTCGTAAAATATTGCTTGTACATTAAACCTCACACACACTTTTGTCCTCTGCAAATAGAGAGAGAAAGTTAAGATTTATCTCTCTCCTCTATTCACAGAGAAAGAAAACATGGGGGTGGGCTTGATCTAGTTTTTTTTTTTTTTTTTTTTCATGTAAAATGTCCCATGTACATTAAGCCTCACACAAGCTTTTTTATAGCAAAAATAGCAATAGCAAAATACGAGGCTGTCACAGAGATCAGGTGTCCCGATTGTTAGTACGGGGCCCAGGGCTCTCAGTGAGACCCTGATCTCTTTGCTGGGAGCATGCTGCATAGGATATACGCAAATATGCAGCCCCAGGGAAAAAAGCCCAGTCCAGTGAGCATGCATATTTGTGTTACGTCGGTGTAAGAGGTTAATCAATATCCATTGATCATGTAGTATTGAAAATGACTACTGACTATTGTATATAGAAACATGTTCTCATGTTCCCATAAAATCTCTTATCTAGAAAGTCTAAATCCAAAACTTGCCAAATAAGGCTTTGCCATCATGTCTACCCAGTGACAGGAAGAATCCAAATCATTGCTACAGACAGTAAGCTCAATTCTGTCTTGAAATGCATTTATACATAAGAGGAAATGTAAAAGTGACAGCACAGCATGTGTAGGATACAACATTTAAGAGAAACGTCCAGGATCATTATGTTAGAATACTCTAGATTCTATACATGTGCTATGTACTGTACATTTACTGGATGGCAAAATGCTCATTTTTACTGTGATGTCTGTGAACATGTCTATGAAGAGGTTGCAAAGCCATAATTTTGTGTGTTGCTCATCGATAATGCGTGAGAAATCACATGACTACTTAGGTGCATTTATATCCATCAAGCCATGCAAAAAGCAGAGCTTTTGCTTTGCTATGTAATTACTTTTATTTGAAGGCACCTGAAAGAAATATACTGTATATGGCAGGCAATTATGAGACATAGGAAAGCCTGACAGAAGTGCTTATGCAGTCATGTACTATGTCATGTGCAGTGTTAATGCAGAGGAGGAGTCCAATGACCATGACACAAAATAATGAATATTTGATAGCTGTTTTGGAGTTTTTTAAAACATTTGAGATTCCAACCATCTAGAAATTTTACAGCTTACAATGTAAAATAAAAATGTTTGTGTCCAGGTTTGCTCAGTGACCTTGTAGTTGCAGTCGTGATGCCTTGGATACTGTTCTTGCAAAGAGTCATAATGTAGATATTAATGATATGTAATTCTATTTCTATAGTTTGGGATATGTCCTAACCTGTGGCAGTTCCTGGCTGGTTGAGATTCATATGTATATTCTGATCCATCTCATAGCAGTCAATAATTAAACCACTGGGTTTATTTTATTGCCAATGTTCAAAAGACTTGCAGCCACCCCTTGATGATACCAATACGCCACACCAGGCATATAAGCTGGGATTCCTCATAGCGAGGATTGGTAATAGGTAAGCTCCCTGCCATGCTAGTTCCATTGGTGCTTTTAGAAGGGTGTTCTGCAAATTGGAGACTAACTACCACTGGGTGTTTCTCTCAAAGCCCAGGAAGATGTATGGGTAGTTAAAGGGTTTGTAAAGGCAGTTTTATTTTTAAATACCAAACATGTTAGACTTGCCTGCTCTATGCTATGGGTTTGCACAGAGCAGCCCTGATCCTCCTCTTCTCGGGTCCCCTGACAGCGCTCAGGGCTCCTCCGCCCTTCCGAATGCCCCCAAAGCAAGCAGCTTGCTATGAGCGCACTCAAACGTGCTCGTTCCCGAGCTCCGCTCTCTGTGTCCATAAGCAGCTACAGGCATTCATTCAGATATCTTTTTTTCTGCCAGTGATTCCCTGCACCATAAAAAGCAATCATAGTGGCTTTTCAGCCACTTAATTGTTTTTACAGGTGGCGGGAGGGGACATTCCCCCTCCGACCGCCCTATGGTGCTTCTACTGGCTCACCCGTGGGATCAGCGAGCCAGAGAATGAATCGCCCGGCGGTGTCCATTTACCATATAGTTGTCTCTATGACCTTCGGGGTCAGGGCACGACGTTAAGACATCACATCATGCTTCGGCAGTTGTAAACACTGCTGTTGTCTTGGCTGGGAAGTCAAGATTGTTTTTTTTTTTCAATTTTAGGCTTTCCAGCATAGAGGCAAGACCTGGGGACTTATAGACCCCAGATCTCACTGTAAAGAGGATCTATCATACCCTATTCCTATTACAAGGGTTTGTATTAGGAATAAAAGTGCTAAAAAAAATGTAAAGGGAAAGTGTCAAGATATAAAAATGACAGTAAAATAAACAATAAAAAAATAAAATAATTTATAAAATTTATTTATAAAATAATTTAAAATTTAAAGCGCTCCCGTCCCTGCGTGCTCACTTGCAGAAGCGAACGCATATATACATTGCGCCTGCATATGTAAACAGCGTTCAAGCCAGACATGTGAGGTATCACCACAAACGTTAGAGTGAGAGCAATAATTCTAGCACTAGACCTCCTCTGTAACTCCAAACCTGTAAAAAATTTGAAAGCGTTGCCTATGGAGATTTTTAAGTACCAAAGTTTAGCGCCATTCCACAAGTGTGTGCAATTTTAGAGCCTGACATGTTAGGTATCTATTTACTTGGCGTAACATTATCTTTCACATTATGGGAAAAAAATGGGCTAACTTTAGTGTTTTTTTTTTTTTTTATACTTCATGAAACAATTTTTTTTCCAAAAAGAGCGTTTTAAAAATTGCTTACCGTGTGACCTAAAAAGTTGCAATTTCCACCATTTTATTCCGTAGGGTCTCTGTTAAGAAAGATATATTATGTTTGGGGGTTCTGAGAAATTTTCTAGCAAAGAAAATATAATTTTTTACATGTAGGAGAGAAGTGTCAAAATTGGCCTGGGGGGGCAAGTGGTTAAGTGGCAGTGTGTTCCTAGCATAGCTATCTCTCTGATTACTGCAAGCATTGCTGTGTATACAGAATGTATTATATACCATATGGAATGTACAGTTGCTGTTTTATAGATGATACAGTGCATTGGGGTTCATTTACTAAAACTGGAGAGTGCAAAATCTGGAGCAGCTGTGCATGGTAGCCAATCAGCTTCTAACTTCCACTTGTTCAATTAACAATTTGACAATAAGGCTCCGTTCACAATTATGTGGCTTGTCATGCAACATTGTACACATCTTTTTAGCACTTCAACACTGTGGGTGTTTTCCACTGCCCCAGAAAGTGGCTATGTGTTGGCAGCTTGCAGAGACGGAGCCGTCTAATGTCTTGGGTTACCATGATGTTGGCAACTCTGGCCCGATAGCGTTCCCGACTACTAGGCATTCTCTGGTCGCATTGCACATGTGTGGCTGGCGGCTCCGGTTTTGATTGGATTAAGTGCAGTTGCCTGGCAACCCATTACACCTGTCCTGATGTCTGCTTCTGACAGATGTGCCCGATCGAGCTCCAGAATAAAGTTAATACTGTTGCTGATGGTGCTAAGAACCATGCAAAGCTGAGTGTGCAGGTCAGTGAGGGCAATCCAACTTTCTACAAATAAACAATACTGTGAGATGTCTGTTGGTAATTACTGGCTTTTTGGCAGAACTTATGATGTCATACCTATCCAGGGGTGGGTGGTTTATTTTTTGCCTCTTTCCGATTGGTGGATGTTTATTTAAATATGTTGCACTGTAAATTTACACTTATCACATGCCTGATGAAGGGGTCCTGTGTGGCACCAAAAAGTTGCACTTTCTTGCTTGTGATGTGATTAAGCTTTAATAAAAAACGTTTGGACTGAAAATCTGTGGCGTTCTGGCAAATATATTCATTGTGGCTTTCATGATCCAGTCTCCAGCTGGTGGTTGCTACAGCACCCAGTATCCTAGAGCTTTCTCCAGGAACGTGTGGGATGGGAATAGGGACTATCAATTGTACACACAAAGTCACATGACAAGTCACAGCCCATTGATTTCAGTGGAACCTACTCAAATCTATGCAACTTAAAAGAGGTTCCTGCACTACTTTTAAGCGATTTTCTTGCAACTTGAGTATCGAAGAGTGTAAAAGTCACGTGAAAGTCACACTCTAAAGTCGTACTCGAAATTAGATGACTTTGGAGTCGTAGAAGTGTGAACGGAGCCTAAAACCTGGAAGCAGATTGCTTCCTATGCAGAGCTGCACAAGATTTTGCACTTTTCAGTTCTAGTAAATCAACCCCAGTGTGTATTTATATGCTTACTGCTGTATAGGCTCTTTGCAATTCTGCACCTACCCTGTAAGAATTAAAAGGCTCCTGTCTAGGTTTCAAAGGCCTCTGTTTATGTGATTGAAGAGCTGTATATATTGTCTGTAATATTTTATTTAAATAGTTGTTGTCTGTAATTATGGCATGGTCTTTTATAGTTTAGCGACAATCTAAAAGGTCATGCACTCTATTTTCATTGTGCACATCTCATCATTTTCATCCTAAAACTGCTCTTCTAGGATGACATCTCTGCAAATGGTGTTCAGATATTATTTTCATACCTGTCCTAGCATACTGTATACTGCTGCTGGTGTATTATATTACAATCAGCCATGTAACTGTATCGCAGAGCAAGTAATTATTTTGAGGCTTAAGAGAACAAGCCTGCTTATTGTACTAACTTTTTGCTGTATCATTTGTCCATAAAAGAAAATCTTTTTTATTTTTATTATTTTATTAATTTGTATTTTATTTTACTAATTTTATATGTTATAAAATTGTATTTTGTTAAATTGTATGTGTTTATACAGTATCTCACAAAAGTCACATTTTTTGTAAATATTTTATTATATCTTCTTGTGTGACAACACTGACGAAATTACACTTTGATACAATGAAAAGTAGTGAGTGTACATAGTTATACCGCTGACTAAAAATGTAGAAGTAGTACATTTAAATCTCTACAATACAGGAAGAACCAACATAATCTGGGTTAAAGCTACAAAATACAGGTCATATGCATTGCATAAAATGAACCTTTATTTGAAAAGCAATCCTCTTGCCATACCTTTAAGAAGTAAGAGAGTAACAATAGCTGTATGATGGTGATGAACACTTGTGTTCTCTTGTTGTATTTTCTGCATGCTGGGTAGAACTCCCAAGTGGCAGTGGTCTGAGAATTGATGTGCTGACAAATGTCAATATTTCTGTTATCCATCATTGAGGAAAGAAACTGCAGGAGTCAGGGCTGCAGCAGAATTTAAAGGTATTGCTTAAAGACGTATTGATGATTAGTTAGAGTACACTACTGCAGAAACATGCAAATGGTAAAATGTCCCATGTTAATTTTACAAATAATTGGAAACACTTTGCTAAAATGTTGACATATATTTTGCGTAGCCTATATTTTATTAACCTTAAACCTTTATGACTATATATTACTGTTAATGCTAGTTATCTCAATAAAAAGATATACACTTGTGTAAGTAAGGCATTAACCTAGGGCTCTCTATCCTACAATATCTAATCATAACAGACTAAATATCAGCAGGTTAATCAGGATATACATGGGCCAAAAATCAGTCAATCAGTGTTGTCTTTTCCTTTTGGTCTGTGCATACTAATGCCTGTTCTGTCAAACAGTCATGCTGGAAAGCATCAACATTCAATCAGTGCTTTCAGCCAATGGCTGCAAGTGCTGATTTGTATATTCTAACAGGAAAGGGGGGTGGGAATCCCAGCCAGTAGATTTGAAAATAAAATTACCTGATTCCCCCATACACACATTCGAGGTGGATGATGGAATCCTCCCTGCTGAGTCATTGTATTCTGAAAACTGGGAGACTTCATCCATTAGAAAGCACTGACTATAGCCTGCAGCCTGCAGTGCTGGTCAAATGAAAAATACCAACAGGCTAGTTGTACAGAAGTTGAACAGTAGATTGAGTTCTGTACAACCAGCCTGCCCATACATGGATTGAATTTCATCCAGTTCCTGCTGAACTGGTTAAATTTTGATCCATGTATGGCCAGCTTTAGGCTACTTAAATAAAGGGATACTGTGCAGAAAAAAAGCAACATGTTCACAAATTCACCTCCTTTGCATATATTCACTTTCTATTTGTTCCCCCACTGCCTTGGTCACCTGCCAGAGCAAAGCAGTGTATAAGCCTTAACACAGTTTGGTTGAAGCTTAAACAGGGCTAAGAATTACATTTTCCCCACATGTTTTACTTAACAGAACTGGAGAGACATAGGCACCCAGTGCAGCTTTGTGAAGGAAAGAGAGGAGAATATCATTTTCCCCCATACCCAAAAGTACTAGGTATTGTACTTCACACTGGCATGTAAACAAGTGAATGAAAAGTGAGCATAAAGAACCAAAGTCGGCAAGGAGGATGGGACAGCTAGGTAAAACTGTTACTGTGCCCTGTATAAGTAAAGGAAGGGATATTTTTTTTAGTTTAATCTACTGATATTGTAGCTGTACATGTAAATAAGTTGGGTCTCGCCACAATAGTCAACACGCATTTTGAATGGTAGGGATGGAAACTCTAACTGAGTAATAGCCCCACCCTTACAATGTGTGAAGAAATAAGAAAATGTTAAAAGGGCTTTTAACAGCATTAGGAGTATTTAAATTCAAAGTAATGTTGTACCAGTTAGATGGGAAATGCGAAATTAACAATCAAATTCACATTTTTGTTTTGTGCACTTTACCATCAGCAGTATGGAATATGGAATATTTGGTTTCTTTATTTCAACTGACTTTTATTTCCCTGATTAAAATGCTTTTTTTTTTCTCTACAAATGTGACTAATATGAAAAATGTGTTCATTTTAGTGACAAATTATGTAATTCAAAGGGAATGTCAAAATATGTTGCATTCAAATGAATTTTAAAATGATATATTTTTATGTGATAAAATGCTGTGAAAATGATACATTATGGTAAATTACCAAAGAACTCATATTCCAATAGAAGGATACTTTTTATGGAATTGCAGAAAATAATTTAATGCTACATGATTTTAAAAAGCAACTTTTCAAAGATACCCTTTCTTCTTATACTTATTAAAATCATAAAATCAGTACTAAATGGTAAATATTTAATTGTACTGACATAATATAACATAAACAGGTATTATATCTGCTGATCCCTTACATTATTATTATTGTTATTACATATGTTTTTTTAGCAGACACCCTAGGGAATAAAATGGCGGTCATTGCACGGTATTTGTGCAACAATTGTTCAAACGCTTTTTTTTGGAAGAAAAACTGTTTCATGAATTAAAAAATAACAAAACAGTAAAGTTAGCACAATTTTTTTGTATAATGTGAAATATGATGTTACGATGAGTAAATAGATACCCAACATGTTACACTTTAAAATTGTGCACACTCATGGAATGGTGCCAAACTTCATTACTTAAAAACCTCCATAGACGACGCTTTAAAAAATGTTTTACAGGTTACCAGTTTAGAGTTACAGAGGAGGAGCTCTAACGTACGTGGCAATACCTCACATGTGTGGTTTGAGCGGCATTTACCTATGTGGGCGGGACTTATGCATGCATTCACTTTTGAGCGCCAGCTACTCGAGACAGGAGAGTTTTAATTTTTTTTTTGCTTTATTGTTTTTTTTACATTTCCTTTTACATTTTTTAATCACTTTTATTCCTATTACAAGGAATGTAAACATCCCTTGTAATAGGAATGGTTTGTGACAGGTCCTCTTTATGGAGAGATGCAGGGTCAATGGTCAATAAGACCCCACATCTCTCCTCCAGGCTGGAAATCATGAGATAAAAAAAAATCCACGATCTCATGCTTACCAGCTGCTATCGCGGCTTTGTTTACAACCGTGGCCCAGACGTGACATCATAACATCACGCCTGGGCCTCCGACGTCATAGAGATGACTGGTGACCATTTGGTCACTGGACATCTCTATGGTCGTTATCCGGCGGTGGCCGATTCTTTCTCCGGGTCCCCGATGGCACAGGAGAGCCCCGAGAAGCACCGAATGGCGGCGGGAGGGGGGAGGCATGGCACCTTGTTGATGGAGACAAGGGCTTCATCTATACATTCCAGAAGTGATGTGAGGGTTTTCTGGGAGTGACATAGAATCTGGAAGACCTCTTTAAAATAAGGGGAACCCCAGAAATCCCCCAAACGGAATGAGTATGGGACACATTTTCCCCCTTGTCACTTATTTCAAATAAATAAATACATAAATAAAAGTAAATAAAAAACCCATACTCTGACAAAGTATTCTATTTGAGAAAAAAAAGTAAACCATAATTCCAATGTATATCCAAGCTGTCTAGCAATGTAGATCCTTGAGAGCATGGAATTAAAATGAATTTAAATTGTTCATGAGGAAAGAGCCCTAAAGAGATATAACACCATAAAACAAGTGGTCTGAAAAGCTTTTTTATGTACACTCCTGGCTTTGCTTAGACTTGTCTGATGTTAGGTCAGAAACTCAGGAGTCAAACCATGTCTGGCAGATACCTTCCTGTTCAATAAGAGAGCTTAGTGGTAGTTGGAGTTGGGGTACCCATTCATAGGCTGTACTTTTAAAAGTTTTAAAGGCTTGACAAGTTCTTTGTAAGACTTTGTAATATCAGTGTGTGGCACAGATATTTGTGTTTCTTCTATAAGTATATCAATATGTATAAATGTATTGTATAATAAGATGGAGAAGAAAAATTGAAGGATATAAACGATAATGAACAAACAGCAATCTTCTTCCTGTGCTATGATGAAAGGTGATATTTGACTGGTTTAAGGGACAACTGCAATATGCACATCATTATTGCTGTTTGTTTTTAAAAATAGGTCCAAAAACCCCAGATGTAAACTATGATCCAGCGCTTAGAGTTAGGGTTCCAAAAAAGACGTTTAAGTCAAATTATATCTTGTAATTTATTACATATGGAGTGTACCTGCTATACAGTGCTCAGACTTCAGGAAAAGTCTGTCTGCCTAGATGTCTTACCAGTGCGGGCTATTAATGAGATGGTCTTTTATGGGCCCCATGATATTTCTCCTGTTGATGAAGCAATGAAATATTTGATGTTAACAAGACGTCATTGTTCATGGTCTGACAAACTGGCTTTTACTATTTCTATTGGATAATGACAGTAGATTTACTGTATACTTAGCAAGCAATGCTTCTTTAACTGAAATACGATGTTTTATGTATGTAAAAAGTCTACTCCAAAATATCTTACTTGTTGCACACATGCTGGAATTGATAGTTATTTTTTTCCCCCATCATTATTTTGAATGGATTTTAGATTCTAATATTAATCAGAATGGTAGACCATAGATTTTCTCAAGTTGTTGAAAGAACTCTAAGGCTGGGTTCACACTATTGCGAATTGGATGCGGGTTTCACTGCATCCAAATCGCATAGCAGGAGATTGTGACTGGCTCTCTATGGAGCAGGTTCACACATCTGCGCAGCGGCTATGGTGCAAATTGCACTGGAGCCCTGTGCATCTTTTGGTCCATTTCAGGTCCAAATTCAGCCCAAAGTTCGGACCTTAAAATGTGAATGGAGACGCACCGGACTCCTGCTGTGAGCCGCTGAGTTCTCAAGTGTGAACCGAGCCTTAGGTAGGCATTATGACACCTATGTTATACAGTATGTGAAACTACAGGGATGGTACAACAAAGCTCTATTTTTATAATATGGAGTATATGCCAACCTTTTAATACGTATTCACATCAACTAAATGATTTGTATCAAAAACGTAATAATAATTTATATTAATGTTATTAATAAATGAAAGACAAGAAATCTGATTAGAAGAAACCTGCCAGTTGCTTGACTGTCGCACAGAACCTCTTGCTGAAAGTACAGGTATGCAGATAAGGTCTTCTGAATTTCCACTGGCATTCCTGATTTGCATAATTACTTTATATCACTGATTCTGAAAGTATAAAAGCAAAAGTAAACTCTCATTGGTGGGAGTGATTGCTTGCCATAATGTGCAAGTGTGCACCGCCTACTTATGTATTATGGCATACTTACATCTGAATGTGTGGTCCTCCAGCAATGATGGGTCCAGGATCCTGTTACTTCTTTGTCCCCTATCACTCTGAGTATAAAGCCGGAGTGTATACTGTAACATACAGTGTACATAGCAGACAAAATATACCAGGAGACATGAAAAAGATACTTTGCATTTCTCTTCTGCCAAACAATTCTACATCTTGGTGATTTTTTGTTTTGGGCAGCTTAGTTTTGATATAAATGCAGGTGATAAAAGTTAGAGCTACAGTTATTGTTGGAAATTCAATAAAGCTGTTGTACAACTTTTCTGGTGTTAATTCCTCTTGCTAATGAGCTGAGCCAAATTCATGAAGCATCTGTGACACTTTTTTTCTGACAGCGACTTGTGTACCAAATTCAGGCATTACTTAAATGTGCCACATTTACATTGTGGTGCAATGAACGCGCCAAATTCTAAATGAAATACTCGACAGCTCGCATCTTACGAAACTGAAGCTAATTAAGACCAAATTTCTTTTAGCGTAGAGACAGATTTTAGTAAAATGTGTTTTAAAAGTGGCGCAGTATGTGCCAAATCTAAGTAAAAGTTCTAGCTACATGAATTTGACACCTGCTACACCACTTTTAAAACACATGTGAGACACTTTCGCAGAATCTATCTGTACCAGTCTTTATGAATCCCAGGGATTGTGTACAGAAGGATGAAAGTAATGACCAATGACATTTCCCATATTACCCACATGACAGATTTATCTTAACATAACATAAGGAATAATTTCACTCAAGCCCCTGTTCCTTTTTTACATCTAAATAGATTTAGAATAAAGTGCAATTAATCCTCTAGAAAATCAACGTTTATGATTCTTTACAAATTTCAAGGTCAAAATAAAAATAGACATATATATATATATATATATATATATATATATATATATATATATATATATATATATATATATATATATATATATATATATATATATATATATATATTATATTGAGAATCACAGACATATGTATATGTTAAAGTTTTAAAGGCAAATATAGAAATTGTTTTATTTTTATAAACGGTTTTAACAAGTTTTACAATTTTTAGTCAGCCACTGTCTTGTTTTGTTTTTCGGTACTTCAAAAATTTGTTTTATTTCATAATTAATAAAGGGCTTTTTTTTCTTTCAGACTCAAGACCTTTGCCGGATGTAGCTTTAACTGGTAAATGCACAAGAGAATGTGATGAATATGGGCACTCTGACTCCTGCTGGATGCCAGTTCGTACATCACCTGAAAGGAAGCCGAAGAACCAGCCAAAACTTTCAACATTCATGCCAGTCGATGAAAGAGATAACCAAGAAAAGATGGCCAATGGAGAGGTTTCACTTATGGGCGATCGCAACAGGAATCTACTTAACAAAAAGTTGGCATCGTATGAGACCTTCAATGCAGCCACATTCAGTAAAAGTGAAGAAGCCAATCCCGAGGATATTCCCCTTAAGCAAGCAGGGGAGTACAAGCCATCTCCCGTCAACACTTTAACTAGAAGAGAAGTTTACTTGTGAGCTATTTGAAGCAGCAGGGTTCTTTCATATATATTACGAGCAAAGAATTAAGTTAAAACTTTACAGTTACAACAATATAACACAGAAATATGAGGGGGCCACCAAAGAGACAAAGGCTTTGCCTGCCACTTTTGCCTCCATATCAGGCACTTCATTATCATGTCTGCTTGACAATATTGTGATATAAAGAGACCATTGTTATTAATTGCATGTGTTAGCTTTTCCACTGCTATTCTTTTCACTCGATTGATGGTTGCAAGAGATTTTAATGGCAACTGGACTGATTAACAGAACACAGATCACTGATGTTATTCATAAGCAAAAGCATGTAACATAGCATTCTAATTGTGTCTAATTGTGAAATGATTCATTTTTGACAGCTTAGTTGACTACAATCAAGATATATCTGAATGGAACATATGTTAAAAAGAGCCCTTTTCCATATTATACACATTGTTTGTATTAGGCTTCATCAGATGGACAGCCATATTGACTACTAATGCCATTTATACAAAACAGAACACAAACAATCTAAAGTTAATCCTTTGTGTGTAGGGCATTGGTCCATGTGTAGGAGAACATAGTGAAAATAAGCACAATGTTTTTGAGAGGAACCTTTCCTGATGTCAACAACTGAAGGTTTCTCCCAGGCTGTTGTGCTTTTCTGACTGCATTTGTTTCCTTGTTTGTGTTTACCTAGATTACTTCATACTTTGGGAAGACTGTTTTCCAAAAAGCACCTAGCTGTTTGATGAAAATTAGAAAGACATAGAGGCTTCAAGCCAATCAACAGAAGTCTCATTTGTGTAGTGCAAATAACATTTTAAATAATAAGTTCAGAACCAGAAGGTTCTGAATATGTAGTGTCATTGACATGTTTGGTCACTGTCGTTCTTAAATGAAATCAGCATTAAAAAGAACAATCCATGCAATATGTAAACATGATCATATAATGTATGTTTTTGGATTAAAGAGCTAATATGAGAAATAGCAAATAAATCTTACAAATGGCCTTCAATAAAAGCCTAAGGTAGTACAACCTAATATGTAAGTCTGCAGGTACAGATACAAACACACATATGAATGAATTACATGTTCTCAAGCAAAGAATGCAATTTGCTGTATTATAATGAGGAAGCTAAGTAGGATTTAGCCATGCAAAGAAAAATGTATATTCAGTTTTTAAAATGGGCACATCATTATCCACTATGGTGTAAAATAAGAACAATAATCTAAAGATGGGAATTCACAAAAAACGTAAAAGTAAAAAACTCATTAAAATAAAAAAAATTACCCTTTAGCGTTATTAAAATTTTACGTTTAGAATGAAAAAGACAATTTACTTCTATGACAGAAAGAGTTGAGCGATAATATGCAATAGGCTTGATTCAAAAAGCGTTAACACCCACCTAAGGCACTCTATGTTCAGTTATGTGACTGTAATGTTCAAATAACTCTGGACTCAGCTAAAAATAACTGTCACTTTAAAAAAAAATTCTTGTCCTGGTGTGTTAGCTTTGTGAATTGAACCATTTGTGATTTACAGGTAATAATTTGCATGGATGGGGTAAGAAAAGAAACAAAGAACATTTGACATTGCTTTGGTAGATCACAAATGATCTCTTTGGTTTACCTGACATGCCAGAATTTACTAATGTACAGATCATTCCTATTACCTAGAAGACTGCAAGCCAAACACAATTTACCCACACTGATCATTACAGGTCTCTCAGGTGACACTTTATATGGTAGCAAAATAAATAGTTCATATTTCAGACTTAGAGAAGTAAATGTAAAGCATTGACTTTTAAGTAGTTATAATTTCCCCTAATTTTATTATGCAAATATACACTTAATTGTGTTTTAATATTTTATTTTTATAACTAAATTTAATGCAGTACTTCATTCAATAATTATCTGTAATATTTTGTGTGTATATCCTTCATTTTTGTTTCTCTTTGGGGGTCCTTTAGCTATTTTGCTTTTGTTGTTTTGTGCATGGTAGTTGTAAAACATGGGCATACCTACATGAACATAAATGCACATTAATTGTATGATAGGCATAGGAAAAGTGGATCCAAAACTTGACATCACTGAAGTTATGAAACATTGTATAATTTGTAAGTACTAGTTGAAAACAAAAACTCATCAAATGCTTTTTGTATACCTATGGATTTTACTGCATGTGTCTCCTGTCTGCATAGTCAATTATTTAAGCATACTGTATGCAAACATATTTTTTTTTACCAGTATATTTTATTTGCTTAGTAAAAATACAGTTGTAATAGAAAAAAATGACATAAATAATAAACATAGGATATTATAACTTTAAGTCATTCAGCAATTTTTACTCCATTAGAAAAAGAACAAAAAAAACCTTCTACGATACACCTACATTTTATGCAATTACATTTTGTTAGAGCTAAATTAAATTAGAAAAATACAGTCTCTTTGTTTGTACACATCATTTCTAGTCAAACAACCAATAAAGTAACCCTCATACTATAACATGTTGATTACTCTATTTACTTGGCTTGGCATGATAAAGAGAGCAGTATTTCCTTTTTTAAAATAAATTAGATTTCATTTGAATAGTTTCTGTATGTTGCCTTTACTTATATTTAAAGGATTTTGTAGTAAAGAAAACAAAAAAAGAAAAGAAAAAAAGGAAAAAAATAGTAAAAAAAGAAACAATAAAAAGAGTGAATGCAAATTCTGCAACGTGCCTTTTATTCCTATTATTATTGTAAGATGGTGGTCAGATTTGGAAGATAAAGGGTACTGGGCTCATCCTGACTTTATAAATTCTCTGCATTTCATAAGATTTATTTTCTGACAGCTCAGCTTCTACAGTTTCTACATCATGTTCAAAACTGTAAAAGAAAAATCCCTTCCTAATGATAGACCAATATAAATAATTTGTTTATTCTCTGAGGGGTTTACACCATTGCTATAGAGGAGCATCTTTGAAATATGTGTTATACACTTGGGCTTGTGTTCTGTACATAATGAGGAATACACAAATCCAAAGTCGAGTAATCAAATCATTTTCTTTGATTAACTATTATTATTTTTCATCAATTGTGTTTGACTGCTCTTTCATCTTGTTTGTATAATATTCATACAAATACCACATTAGGATTTCAGATGAACTGTGCATGCCTTTTTACATGACATTTCTAGATTTATGCATAATATCTTAACTACTTTATATGTGTGTGTATATAGGTAAATATGAATATATAAAGTCTGTAACCTCAATCTTACCGTCTGTTGCTCTTTCAGAACTGCATTTAATTGTGTTGAATATGATTCTGGACTGGCTGGCTTGCTGCCCGAGTTTCAGAGAAAGAATAATTATATATATATATATATATATATATATATATATATATATATATATATATATATAATTTTTTTTGAGCAGTAAAGGGAACAAGGTTTAAAAAGTTTCTTTTTTTTTAATGTTATTTTCTCTATAAAAAGCCCAAGCAGGTCAAAAGCAAGAACAAGAATTGAGCCACATTGGTTTGAGTTGCAATTGGCAGAAATAAACATGTTTTTCTTTAAATTTAAGGCTGGGATAGTTATCATTATCTGATTTTCTAACTTTCCTTAAAGGAACTGAATACACTTGCATACAATGTGGTATGATCTGTTTGTAATATTAATCATTGACTATTGTTCTGCAACTTGGATGTTGATAGTGAAGCAAAGAACAATTTAGTATTGTTTATTATAAGTCACTATGCACGCGGCTATGCTAAACAAGCAAAATGTATTAAATGCTAGTCCACTTCTATTTATGAAATATTTTACATAATTTAATTTGCTTTTGTACAGTTTTCTGTAAATAAATTGCTTGCCATGACTATTTTTCTTTCCTTTGGTCTTTGCAGATTAAAATATAATATGTTTAAAACCGTCTCCTTTTTTCCCTTCCCCTGAGTGTGTTACCAGAATATTGCCCATTTGAAAGAAACTGCACAAATTCCTGTGACATTTTGGTCAAAGCTTCTTTTTTTCAATAATCATTGTAAAGCAAAAAAAGAAAGAGAAACTTACTCTGATGATTGCCCACTTCATAGTGCAGCCAGGGCTATGCTTATGTTTGGATTATGAAAAATCACATGAATTTATTTTGGCTTTTAGCACAAGAAAAAAAGGTTTTCTTCTAACTTGCTTTTAAAGTGTACATAAAGCATCAATAATGGTAGAACTTTTGTCCAGATGCAAAAAGGGTGACCTTCTAGTACAATATTTTCACATTTTCCAGAATGATGAAAAAATAGCTTAAAGTGTAGTGACACATATCTGCATATGCTTCACTTACATCTCTGAATTAGACTTTAATACATATAGTATAGAAAAAAAACCTGCTTAATGCAGAAAACAGGAAACATATATCAATTGTGAGGTTGGGATAGGTACATGATGAAATGCTCTCTGGGGTGAGCAACCTTTTAAGGTACAAGGACCAATCCAGACGTTGATCTTGATATACAATGGTGCATTTATTAGTGAATTGATTAGTGCTGTTTTCAATATATACAGGTACTTTACAATGCTCCAACGAAACAAAATGTCAAAAACAAAAAGCTAGCTTTGTCTTGGCACTAACCACACAAACGCATTACAGTCTTAACTAGCAGGGTTCACAAGTCAGCAACACAAATAATTTGTTTTTCAACCCAGCAGTCCTATATGCTTCCCAGGTCACAAAGCCCTCACTGTGTGTCCCAACTGTTCCTAAATTGACTGAGGTGACCTAGAGGTTTCAGAGGGTGCAAAACAGGAGCCTTGGGGATGCATAAAGATGGCCATAGATCAAAATTTGGTCAGTGTGTGGTCATCCCTGTTTGACAGAAGTTGCTGAAGTGGTTGCTAAGCCACTCTAACCTGTAAACACCATCAGCACTGCATCCTATTGTTGTACCCCCCTCTGTGTGTGATTTTTAAAAATTAATGCTGTAAATACCTAATTTCACTGCTGAGAGTGCAATCACATGACTGGCCAGCTTTCTCCTTTCCTCCTCTGAGAGATACAGAGGGTGAGGCTGAGATTCCTCTGCTGATGTCAGTCTGGAGGGGAGAAGGAGGGGAGGAGAGAGCTGGCTGGTCATGTGATTGCATTCTCATCTCTTAAATGAGGTATTTACAGCATTTTTATTTATTAGTCATTCACAGAGGGGGACACTGCAATAGGAGGCAGTGCTGATGGTGTATACAGGTTGGTGTTATGAGAACAGCAGGGGGGAGGGGTGGCTCACACACAGACAGAGAGGGGAGGGGAGATGAGGACACAGGAGCAGAGAGGAGAGCAGATAGCAGGCTGCTGATGACAGAGGCAAGTAAACTGACCACGGTGTCTGGTCTCAGCAGCCACGATACACGGTGGTCAGTTTACAGAGGCTGGGGAGAAACTGGCAGGATCAGCCAGGTTTTTTAGGTGTTACAGGGGGCCAAATGACACAGGACAAGCACTGTGTCATATACCATGCTTTAAAGGAGCCGGATCCATTTTTTATCTTTTTTAAGAGGTTTCAGATGCCGGGAGGCAGGGCTGGGTTTATGATCACGTGACTGCCATAATTGACTGTCACGGCAATCATATGATCAGAAAGCTCCTGATCGTTTCTTGCGCATCTTTCCATTAGCTACCTGTAACTGTGCTGGGAGTGCACAGGGCGCGCGCTCTCGGCACAGCTGTGTCTGCTAACTGGTACGCAAATATGTCACCACTTGGCGCCAAGGCCCCACTCACTGAGAGGCTGCATATTTGTGTACTATCAGTGGTTAGGGGTTAAAAGAACTGAATACACTTGCACACAATTTGGTACAATCTGTTTGTGATGTCAGTCATTGACTATTGTTCTGCAACTTGGATGTTGATAGTGAGGCAAAGAGTAATTTAGTATTATTTAAAGCCACTGTTATTATAAGCCACTATGCAAAACAAAATTCCAAAACAAAAACCTAGCTGTGTCGAGGCTCCAGAAGGTGTACGACAGGAGCCTGTGAAATGTGTAACTGCTAAACAAGACCTTACCAGGCTCCCTGTAAGATATCCTGTTACATACCCCCTCGTTGGAACACCTGTAGCAAGAGTGTACCTGGGACAAAGTGTATTTATTTATTTTTTTAGTACTCGGCTGATGCTTTACTGCAAAAAAATTACAACAAACCACTAGTTCATGCACCTATTCATAAAAAAACACTGTGGGTGAACACACAGTTCACCCACGTTTTTCTGAGCCATCCACTTCAGGGGAGCATGACTGGTCACTAGATCAAAATAGCACCCTAAAAATAGTATGCTAGTGCATCCAATACCTTATTTATAGCTAAACGTTCCTTCTCAAAAAACTGCATATTTCTCTTTATGTTCATTCATTTTTTTTGCTTAGGTACACGATGGGGCGTTCCTCCCCATCCTGTACCTGTAACAACACCACCCTAGACCAATATCAGTTGCATCCATCTGAACTGAAATTTTCCTGGAGAATACAAAACTAGCTATATAGAAAGAGCCTTCTTCAGGACCTGAAGTGATTCCTCCACTTTGGGGGACTATTTTATCATAACAGAGCCTTTCCCTTTGATAAGGTCAATTAATGGGCTACAAGAGTTGTTAAGATACCAAGTGCTTGTATCCTGCAAAAGCAGGTGTGATCAAATCTGTGTAGATGATAAAGGAGATGGAATATGATCTAAGTGTAATAAACATAACATTTATTTGGAGCACAGCAAGAGACAAAATCATACAACATCACAAACATATAAAAGCAATAGTCAACACACATGACAATTACTACTTAGTTAAAAACAACCTATCTAACTGATTATCTAACTATATACAATCGGGGAAAGATCAGTTAAGACTGGGTCGGTGGGAGGTGTAGTGGAGAGCAGTGAGATGGGTCAGAAAAGGGACCAGAATGGGGATCAAGTACAAGGGAGCAGGTAGAGGCAGCTAGATCAGGTAGTAGGTGCAATTAGTGGGAAAAAGAGAAAAGGTTCAAAGCAGCTGGGTTAGGGTAGCAGGTATAACACAAGCTGAGTTAAGATAACAGGTACAAAGTACGAGTACAGGAGCAGGATCACTGGGTACAAAGCAGCAGGAGCAGTGTGGAAACCTAATGAATGGGATAAATATCATCCAAGCAACCAGAATCATGTGAAGACCAATTGCTGGGGTCTGCTGGTTGCAGGGCGGCACCCACTGGTGGATACAGGGTCTGCACCATTGAGGCCCGAGAACCACAGTGCCACCAGCAGCTAATCCAGTTCCTAACATAAAGATTGTGAGGAACCTCTTTTAGCAACTAGATATACCAAGAAAAGATCTGACCCATTTCTTATCTGTGGGATGTGGCTATTTTTGGATAGATTGTATTTTGTTTGGTGTAGCCTAAATACTTGGCTTCCTCAAAACCAGTGGCACACTTTTTGGGATTTCCAGTAAAATATGCTATACATAGTGAGATTCCAAGTCAGTGCACTGTATCGCTATATTATTCAGATATTCTGCAGCATACTGCTGGTAAGGTCATAGGATTCTGTCCTTGGAACTCTGGAAATTGGTGGGGGCAGTTTGTGCACCTGCAATATGCAAACTGCAACCTGCATATGTGTGATTTAGGCCTAAAACAATGGGACTGAAACAGTCTCTACTGATCTCTTCAATTATGTCTAGCTTTGACATTTTCTTAACTTACTCAGCGATGTCTTTTCTCTTCATGATATGCACATCAGGTTCAGAAATAATGCCATATTGTACAATTGAAGTCCAGCCAGGTAATTTTGAAAAAATGTCTGTTTTTTTTTTTTTTATCAGGAATTCTTTGGTTTCTTGCCTTTGGAACTATATAGCAAATTTGCAACTTTCACTTCAGGACCCTGAGGGGACTCAGTACTCACATGAAAGGCCATTGGCATGAATTCATCAGCTAAAAACACACCGTGTTCTTCCAGGCCTTTAGTAAATTTACATGGTATATTTGTTGAGGCTTTATTTTTCCTGTTGATGAACTTAGTAATATACTTCCCCAACTCTCTCAATCAATTCAAAGGGATTTAGCAAAGAACTTACTCTCAATGGTGGGGATCAACATCAGCACCCGGTCTCCAGGTAAGAAAGTGCAGACTTGGGCATCCTAGCTGTATATTTTTGTTTTGCTGCCAGTACCTTAGCTAATTGTTAATTTACAATCAGCATTACCACTGCAATTCTATCTTGCATTTGTGAAATATGTTTCACTACACTTTTGTGAGGTGTTTTCTCCCCGTCTCAAGTCTACATTCAGAAGTCCCTTAGAGTGTCTCCAATAGAGCAATTCAAAT
Source organism: Lithobates septentrionalis (assembly GCA_037952835.1). Classification (NCBI taxonomy): domain Eukaryota; kingdom Metazoa; phylum Chordata; class Amphibia; order Anura; family Ranidae; genus Lithobates; species Lithobates septentrionalis. Next base: position 1,208,683 of record JBBDGP010000584.1, read on the forward strand.
GGTAAGTACACTGTAGAGGACTTAGGAACTCCTCTATGGAATCAGGTACAGAAGTAAATAGTCTCAATTATTTTCAATCTTATTTTGTTTTTTCCTAATAATCCATTTGTTTGCGGGAGATACATGGAAGTTTGCAGATGTATCACCTTAACCAATCTGAACATCTCTTTGGACATAAATTGAGTGTCCTGGTCTGTACATATTTCTTTAGGTATGATGACCCTGCTGAATACTTTAAGCAATTCTTGCCAATGTTTTTGGCAGGTGTATTACATAGTGAAATTGCCTCAGAGTAATGTGTAGCATAATCCATATTAACTACAATGAGCTGATGGACCCTGTCAGACTTGTGCAGTGAACCCACAAGGTCCATGGCATTTCTCTCAAAGGCCCCTTTAATAACCAGGCACTAAGTGACTCCAAAGATGGGTCAGGGGGTAAAGACATCCAACAAATTCCTTTTTGTATCTCAGGCTAGTAAAACCCTTGTAAGTCAGGACTCAGAGGAAGATCTTTTGGTGTCAGACCTGGGCACTGGCACCTCAAACCAGGGAAGTTAGGGCCCTCAAGCAGATTGCCCATTGCTGGGAACACAGGCACATGGCGGCAAACTGTCCATAAGCCTATACAGTGTTACTTTCCTTTCAAGGATAGGTGGCAATCTTTGTTTAACTGTTTATCTTTCCAAATAGAACATGGGGTTGTTCCTGCACAGCTTTGATCTTCTATTTGTTCTGTTTGTGCATCAACTGCTCTTACTCTTGCAAACCTGCATTTGTATCTGCACAACATGTATAATGTCCCAAAACTAGGTCATGCTGAGCAGTATTTGCTTGCTGCTTTGCAGTATTGCTTGCATCCACCACCATATGTGAGTTGGGGGTAGATAGTTCAGTGGTTATTTTCACAAACAGTTGTTATTGGTTCTATTTACAACAGTATATACAGGTGCTGTACATTGCTCCAACAAAATAAAATGTAAACAAAAATCTAACTGTGTCTCAGCACTGACTAACAAAAACATTAACCACTTGACGACCGCCTCACGCCGATGTACGTCGGCAAGGTGGCACGGACAGGCAAAATCACGTACATGTACGTGATTTGCCTTCCGCGGGTGGGGGGTCCGATCGGACCCCCCCCGGTGCCCAAGGCGGTCGGGGCCCCACCCTCGCGATCGCCGCCGGCCAATCAAATCATTCCTTTGCTGCTGTATGCTAAACAGCAGCAAAGGAAATGATGTCATCTCTCCTCGGCTCGGTAATTTCCGTTCCGACCCGAGGAGAGAAGACATCTATGTGAGTGCACAACACTACACACACACAGTAGAACATGCCAGGCACACAAAACACCCCGATCCCCCCCCTGATCGCCCCCCGATCCCCCCCCAATCACACCCCCCCCCGTCACAAACTGACACCAAGCAGTTTTTTTTTTTTCTGATTACTCCATTGGTGTCAGTTTGTGACAGTTACAGTGTTGGGACAGTTACCGTTAACCCCCTTTAGGTCTAGGGTACCCCCCTAACCCCCCCTAATAAAGTTTTAACCCCTTGATCACCCCCTGTCACCAGTGTCGCTAAGCGATCATTTTTCTGATCGCTGTATTAGTGTCGCTGGTGACGCTAGTTAGGGACGTAAATATTTAGGTTCGCCGTCAGCGTTTTATAGCGTCAGGGACCCCCATATACTACCGAATAAATGTTTTAACCCCTTGATGGCCCCCTAGTTAACCCTTTCACCACTGATCACCGTATAAGTGTTACGGGTGACGCTGGTTAGTTTGTTTATTTTTTATAGTGTCAGGGCACCCGCCGTTTATTACCGAATAAAGGTTTAGCCCCCTGATCGCCCGGCGGTGATATGCATCGCCCCTGGCAGCGTCAGATTAGCGCCAGTACCGCTAACACCCACGCACGCAGCATATACCTCCCTTAGTGGTATAATATCTCTACGGATCAATATCTGATACGATCAGATCTATGCTAGCGTCCCCAGCAGTTTAGGGTTCCCAAAAATGCAGTGTTAGCGGGATCAGCCCAGATACCTGCTAGCACCTGCGTTTTGCCCCTCCGCCCAGCCCACCCAAGTGCAGTATCGATCGATCACTGTCACTTACAAAACACTAAACGCATAACTGCAGCGTTCGCAGAGTCAGGCCTGATCCCTGCGATCGCTAACAGTTTTTTTGGTAGTATTTTGGTGAACTGGCAAGCACCAGCCCCAGGCTGTGTCAGGTTAGCGCCAGTAGCGCTAACACCCACGCACGCAGCATACGCCTCCCTTAGTGGTATAGTATCTGTACGGATCAATATCTGATCCGATCAGATCTATACTAGCGTCCCCAGCAGTTTAGGGTTCCCAAAAACGCAGTGTTAGCGGAATCAGCCCAGATACCTGCTAGCACCTGCGTTTTGCCCCTCCGCCCGGCCCAGCCCAGCCCACCCAAGTGCAGTATCGATCGATCACTGACACTTACAAAACACTAAATGCATAACTGCAGCGTTTGCAGAGTCAGGCCTGATCCCTGCGATCGCTAACAGTTTTTTTGGTAGTATTTTGGTGAACTGGCAAGCACCAGCCCCAAGCAGCGTCAGGTTAGCGCCAGTAGCACTAACACCCACACACGCAGCATACACCTCCCTTAGTGGTATAGAATCTGAACAGATCAATATCTGATCCGATCAGATCTATACTAGCGTCCCCAGCAGTTTAGGGTTCCCAAAAACGCAGTGTTAGCGGGATCAGCACAGATACCTGCTAGCACCTGCGTTTTGCCCCTCCGCCCGGCCCAGCCCAGCCCAGCCCAGCCCACCCAAGTGCAGTATCGATCGATCACTGTCACTTACAAAAGACTAAACGCATAACTGCAGCGTTCGCAGAGTCAGGCCTGATCCCTGCGATCGCTAACAGTTTTTCTGGTAGCGTTTTGGTGAACTGGCAAGCACCAGCGGCCTAGTACACCCCGGTCGTAGTCAAACCAGCACTGCAGTAACACTTGGTGACGTGGCGAGTCCCATAAGTGCAGTTCAAGCTGGTGAGGTGGCAAGCACAAGTAGTGTCCCGCTGCCACCAAAAAGACAAACACAGGCCCGTCGTGCCCATAGTGCCCTTCCTGCTGCATTCGCCAATCCTAATTGGGAACCCACTGCTTCTGCAGCGCCCGTACTTCCCCCATTCACATCCCCAACCAAATGCAGTCGGCTGCATGAGAGGCATTTTCTTTATGTCCTCCCGAGTACCCCTACCCAGGGAACCCCCCCAAAAAAGATGTTGTGTCTGCAGCAAGCACGGATATAGGCATGACACCCGCTATTATTGTCCCTCCTGTCCTGACAATCCTGGTCTTTGCATTGGTGAATGTTTTGAACGCTACTATGCACTAGTTGAGTATTAGCGTAGGGTACAGCATTCCACAGACTAGGACACACTTTCACAGGATCTCCCAAGATGGCATCGCATTTTGAGAGACCCGAACCTGGAACCGGTTACAGTTATAAAAGTTAGTTACAAAAAAAGTGTAAAAAAAATATATATATATATAAAATAAAAAAAAAATAGTTGTCGTTTTATTGTTCTCTCTCTCTCTATTCTCTCTATTGTTCTGCTCTTTTTTACTGTATTCTATTCTGCAATGTTTTATTGTTATTAAGTTTTATCACGTTTGCTTTTCAGGTATGCAATTTTTTATACTTTACCGTTTACTGTGCTTTATTGTTAACCATTTTTTTGTCTTCAGGTACGCCATTCACAACTTTGAGTGGTTATACCAGAATGATGCCTGCAGGTTTAGGTATCATCTTGGTATCATTCTTTTCAGCCAGCGGTCGGCTTTCATGTAAAAGCAATCCTAGTGGCTAATTAGCCTCTAGACTGCTTTTACAAGCCGTGGGAGGGAATGCCCCCCCCCACCGTCTTCCGTGTTTTTCTCTGGCTCTCCTGTCTCAACAGGGAACCTGAAAATGCAGCCGGTGATTCAGCCAGCTGACCATAGAGCTGATCAGAGACCAGAGTGGCTCCAAACATCTCTATGGCCTAAGAAACCGGAAGCTACGAGCATTTTATGACTTAGATTTCGCCGGATGTAAATAGCGCCATTGGGAAATTGGGGAAGCATTTTATCACACCGATCTTGGTGTGGTCAGATGCTTTGAGGGCAGAGGAGAGATCTAGGGTCTAATAGACCCCAATTTTTTCAAAAAAGAGTACCTCAAGTTGAGGAGGGGGAGGAGCTGATGTCCAAGATGGCTGCCTAGGGAGATCGGGAGGCAGACATGCTGCAGACGCTATAGAGAAGGAGGGCCATGCCAATTGTTACACAGGCTTAACTTCTAGACTGCATGCCAGAGACTACCTCTAACTAGAGATTGAGTCACCTAAATAAGTGCCGCCACAACCGGAGCGGTGTATTGAGGCGGCCTGAATAGTTCCAGGAGATTAAGGAAAGAGCGGTACCTGTTGGGTGCTGGTGAGAGATCGAGGACGGAGCCAGGAGCCAGGAGTCTGCGCAGTACCGTGCGGGAGTCCCCGTCTGTCTACATACACAGGCAACGGAGGCAGCTCGCTGGGAAGACACGCACTCCGGCGGAGGAGCTCAGGACACAGACAGCAGAGCTCGGGAGCAGAGCTCAGGAAAAAATCAAGCGTCCTCAAGCCACAGAGTCTATACTTCTTACACAGAGGAAACAGGAGCACCACGGTACTTCAAATAAACAACAAACGAAGAAAGGAAAACAAAGATCTCTATACAAGGTATGAAGGCATATAAAGGAATGGTGGAATATATAAGGACTATATAAGGGCTGCATACAAGCCCATAGGACTGCATAAATAATTACTGTCTTTTAAACCTTCCTTAAATAGTGGCATGGAGAAGATTTAAGGGTCTCTTTCATAGGTATTGTTGGGGCAATAAAGCCAACTAAACCCTAATCACACAATACAGGTGTAGAGACAACACACACTATGCCAATAGTTTCTATGGGTTTCCCCAGTACTAATTAAGGATCTGTGTATATAAATTTAAATTAAATTAATAAAACACCCCAACATCAAAAAAATAAGAAAGATAAAATGGAGAGCACAAATAAAAACCCTACAGGGGCCCAATCTACACAAAAAATGGATATAAAAGAGATTTTTCAACAATTACAATTGCAATCACCCCGAACTATTCAAGGTCTGCACCCACCACAGGAAATATCAAATATTGCAGAAACCTCAGTCACATCTAGATCGTCAGGGGAAGAGCAAAACACTCACCCAAGAAATAGCTCACCAATAGATACATCAGGCTCTTTAAGCGAACAAAAAGAAGAGGATAAAGGAAATTGGGATATGAGGACATACATTCAATCTCTCCCTACCAGAGCAGATATGGATCAATATGTACATAGATTGGAAAAAACATATAAAACTGAAATCCAAGAACTCAAGATAGCCACAAAAGATGCACAAGAAAAAACAACTAAATTAGATAATAGAGTTTCAAAAACAGAACAAGAGCTATTGAAGATAAAAGAAAAAATACAAAAACAAGGGAATCAAATAAACCAATTAATAAATAGCCTAAATGAGCAAGAAAATAGAAGTCGAAGGTCCAATATAAGAATCAGAGGATTAAAAGAAGAGGTTAATGCTAAGGATCTTACAACAACGTTACAAAAAATTTTTCAGGAAATAAGTCAAGATACAGATATAAAAGACCTGATAATAGACCGTGCACATAGAGTATCAGGAATAAGGAGAGTAGATCCTAGAAAACCAAGGGATATCATCTGCAAGATGCATTATGCTCACATAAAGGACAGAATCATGCTAGCAGCAAGACAAAACCAAAATATCCAGCATGAGGGAGATTCATTACTATTTTTTCAAGATTTATCAAAATATACACTAGACCGGAGAAGAGCACTGAAACCCTTGGTGGAACAACTTAAAAGAAATAATCTGCAGTATAGATGGAAATTCCCATTTCAGTTACAGGCCCAAAAAGAGGAAGCAATTGCAACATTCAACGATTTAGAAGACCTACCACAGCTTTTGGCAACCCTTAAACTTTCAGAAGTGGAACTGCCGGACTGGCCCATTTCTTATATGAAATCGCCGAGAAGATTTTGAGGAGCAATGTATGGGGGAGGGGGGAGGGGAGAGAAAAGGTGATACGGGATCATTAATCGACTAGTTATACAAATAGAAGCTGCATGGGGGGGGGGAGGGGAGAGAAGAGAAGGGAAAAGTAAAAAAAAAAAAGTAAATAATATAGGGGGGAGTGAGGAAAGGGGATTATGTAAAAAAATTTTTTTTTTTTTTTTTTGGACTCGCACATTATTTTTGTGGTGAGATACTAGCACAATATAGTACACAATAAGGTATCATAACAGAATAGTTTGTTGGAATGGTTTTTTTTTTTTCTTTCTTCGTAGGATATTTTCATAGATTTGACACTGTTTTTTCTTAGCGAGATGTTTCCACCATATTACTTATTATTTATTTATAATAAAATAGCATAGATTGACAGATTGGTTGGACACTACGGTCACTGTTGGATATGACACTTAGAGGGTAGGGGGGAGATATGGGGGGAGTGGGAGTCGGGGAGGATGGGGGATGGGTGTTTTTTTTTTTTCCATATTGGATATTTTTGTAGATTTGAATACTGTGTTTTGATGAGATGCACTATATATTTATTACTATATAACAAAATAGTTAGATTGATGGATATGCTGTTATTGATGGATACGACACTAAGAGGGTTTGGGGTAATATGGTAGGTGTGTGTTGACATGGGGGAGGGATAGCTAGGGGGGAGGTGGGGGTTCCTTTTTTTTTTTTTTTTTTGGGGGTAAACAAGGTTTTTGGTGAGATGTTCACATTACACAATTTATTATTATGCAATAAATCAGCATACACTGATGGAATCGACATCAGAGGGTTTTAGGTAATTATAGCAGGGTTTTCTTTTTTTTTTTCTTTTTTTTTTTTTTCTCTCTTCCCCTCTCCATCCCCCCTCTGGCTGTGTCTCTGCACCCCCTCCCCGCAGTGTCGGATAGAGACATCCCTCATGCGGGATGGGATGAGGAGGGGAAAATAGATAGGTACACATAAGATGTAGGTTTTAAGATGAGAGACCCTCCCCATGCTCCCACCCCCGCCTGTGCTCTCCTATTCTCCCTCTCTACTGACCTAGAGTGAGGATAAGGAAAATCAATATGGGACGGGAGATGGGAGTAGATGAAATAAAATAATAGTAAATTAAGGCTTAATCATAGCATGCGCCACCGATAGAGCGGCTAATCTGGGACAGCGGTGTCTGGTGACCCCCCTATAGGGAACTTACTTTAGTTAGTAAGACAGACTTTATATAAGTCAATAGTTTTAGGGTAGTGTGAGTGGCGAGTGTGAGTGTGTGTTTTTCCCCCTCCCCTAAATTTTTTTCTTTTTTTTTTTTTTTTCTCTTTCTTGGGTACCTCTTGGATTTTGAAGTATGAAAATATGTTCTTATAATGTTAGAGGCCTTAACTCGGCGGCAAAGAGGTCTCAGATTCTGTGCTCTCTCCATAAACAAAAAGTTGGTGTAATATTCTTCCAGGAGACGCATTTCCGCACAGATCATATCCCTAAACTACAAAATAGATTCTATACTGCATGGTATCATGATTCCTTCGGGTATTCAAAATCAAAAGGTGTCTCTATTGCAATACATAAGACAATACCACACCAAGTGTTGGAGGAATGGCGTAATAGAGATGGAAGAGCGATACTACTCAAAGTGTTGATACTCGGTAAGAAATATACTTTCATCAATATATATTTACCTAATCAGGGTCAACACAAAGTAGGAACACAAATGTTAAAAATGCTTATGGAAAAGGCAGAAGGGATAATAATAATAGGGGGGGACTTCAACTTTGTCTTAGATAGGGAGAAGGACACTACAGCACCATCACAAATACAGGCGGGTAGGGAGAAAAAAAGTTTTTTAGACATGATGGTAAAATATCAGTTGTTTGATATTTGGAGAGTATTGCACCCAACCGAAAAAGACTTCACGTTCCACTCAAAAGTCCACGGGACATACCATAGATTAGATTTTTTCTTGATAAATCAGAGGGGGATAGAAATAACCTTATCCACTGAGATAGGTAGCTCCTTGTGGTCAGACCATGCGCCAGTATTCTTGGTGCTAGATATATTTAAGAGTAAAAATAATAGGGGAAATTGGAAACTTAATGACAATCTGTTGTATGATGAAAAATGTGTGACAGAGATTAGAAAAGTGATAATAGATTTTATATATGATCACATAAAAGATACTACATCCTTGCCGAATCAGTGGGAAGCATTAAAGTGCGTAATTCGGGTTTTTTTTATAAAACATGGGGCCAGGTTGAAGAAAATAAAAGGGAATAAAATGACTCAATTATTAAAAGAAATACCTAAAATAGAAACCCAACATAAACAAAACCCAACGCGTGATAAATTAATCGAACTAACGGATATGAAAACAGAACTAAAAACACTGATAAATGAGCAAACTCTACGAATAAGAGATAGTAATCGCTCTTTATATTATCAGCAGGGTAATAAACCAGGTAAACTTCTTGCTAGGGCTCTGCGCCACCGGGGCAATACAATGCCCATAATTAAAATCAAGTCAGAAAAAGGAGATGAGGTATGATTCAAAAGAAATATTAAAAGAGTTTCAGATTTTTTATACAAAATTATATAATATACCTAACGATAGCATAAACAGCGATCCGAAAGGATTTCAACAAAGTGTGTATCAATATGTTAAAGAAACTGCACTCCCCACACTAGCACCAACAGAAACATCACAATTAGACCAGGATTTCTCAGAGATAGAGGTACAAAAAGCAATTGATGCATTAGTACCTGGGAAAAGCCCAGGCCCGGATGGTTTTACTCCTAGATTCTACAAAACATTTAAAGAAGAACTTATCCCTATAATAACGCGGACCTTTAATGCAGTATCTACCTCAGTGCCTTTTGTCCCACAAAGTATGCAGGCGTATATATCACTTATACCCAAACCAGAGAAGGATCATACATTATGTGGAAATGATAGACCAGACTCATTAACAAACATTGATTTAAGATTGTACTCTAAAATAATCGCCAATAGACTGACACCTATAATGCCTCTGTATATACATTTAGATCAAGTAGGTTTTGTGAGAGGTAGGGAGGCAAGAGATAACACCCTAAAAACACTCACACTGGTGGAACATGCACAGAGAGGTTCCATCCCATCCTGTCCATTGGCAATTGATGCTGAGAAAGCTTTTGACAGGGTGGGATGGAACTTTCTTAGAGAGGCATTAGTACAATGGGGATTGGGCCCGATACTTATAGATAAAATAATGGCATTATATCGGAATCCAACAGCTAGGATAAGGGCAAATGGTGATCTTTCGGAGGTAGTCCCTATAACGAACGGCACCCGACAGGGTTGTCCGCTATCCCCACTGCTATATATACTAATGATGGAGCACTTACTAAAAGCAATCCGAGAAAATAAAGACATACAAGGAATCAAAGTGGGAGACATAGAGTACAAGATGTCAGTATATGCAGATGACATTCTATTATATATCTCAAATCCCTTGATATCATTACCAAATATAATATCTGAATTTAAACGATATGGGGCACTCAGCAATTTCAAGGTAAACTATAATAAATCTGAAGCTCTAAATATTAATCTGCCAAATAGTATGTTGGAACTCCTTAAAAACAATTTTTCTTTTAAATGGCAGGTAAATGCAATCAAATATTTCGGTATCTATATTCCTACCGACCTTGGTAAATTGCAGGAATATAATTATGTCCCGATGGTGCAGAAAACTGCGAGAATGTTACAGCAGTATGAGAAAGGAATGTTTTCCTGGATGGGTAGAATAAGTATAGTGAAAATGGACATATTACCCAAGATTCTCTATATGTTACAAGCGATACCCACTTTTCCCTCAACAAATGTTGTAAAAAAACTACATAGTTTAATAGGTAAGTTTGTCTGGGGAGGCAGGACCCCCAGAATCAATAGAACAGTGTTAAACAAAAATAAAAGAGACGGGGGCCTTGCCCTTCCAGATATAGATTTATATCTTAGAGCAATTTTGGTAACAAGAATGGTGGATTGGTTCCACAACAGAGATAATAAACAGTGGGTGAGGCTTGAAGAAGAGATCACGGCCTTAAAATTAAAATCATTACCATGGATTAGAAAAGAGCTAAGACCGCCAGACGGAGAAATGCCCTCTCTAGTGGTATCAACACTAAAGGTATGGGATAGCATGATAAAAAAAGGGATAGGATCTACCAATAGAGGCCCAATGATTCCATTATTTGGTAACCCAGAATTCCCATTGGCACTTGAAGCCAAAACATTTCTTAAATGGAAGAGATCTGAGGATACCAGGATAGTGGAAACAATGGTAGGGAATACACTCCTCCCATTGGATAGATTAGGCGAAGAACATAAAACAAAATGGATGCAGTATGGATTGCTTCAACGGTATATTACATCTTTAATAAAGGAATCAGTAATAGATAGGCCTCTGACAGATCTAGAAAAATTTTTCCTGCAGGAACATAGACCCACCCATGTTCTTTCTAAGATATATAAATATTTAAATTCAGAGAACAAAGAACTGGAATTACCCTACATTAAGAAGTGGGAAATAGAGATAGGGATGGAAATCCCTAGGGAAAGGTGGAAAAAAGAGTACCTGTCATTACCTATTGCTATCATAGGGGATATTTACATTCCCCGAGATAACAATAAAAATGATTAAAAAAGAAAAAAAATGAAAGGAACAGTTTAAAAATAAGATAAAAAAGCAAAAAAATAATAAAGAAAAAAAAAAAAAAAAAAAAAGCACCCCTGTCGCCCCCTGCTCTCGCGCTAAGGCGAACGCAAGCGGCAGTCTGTCGTCAAACGTAAACAGCAATTGCACCATGCATGTGAGGTATCACCGCGAAGGTTAGATCGAGGGCAATAATTTTTGCAGTAGACCTCCTCTGTAAATCTAAAGTGGTAACCTGTAAAGGCTTTTAAAGGCTTTTAAAAATGTATTTATTTTGTTGCCACTGCACGTTTGTGCGCAATTGTAAAGCATGTCATGTTTGGTATCCATGTACTCGGCCTAAGATCATCTTTTTTATTTCATCAAACATTTGGGCAATATAGTGTGTTTTAGTGCATTCAAATTTAAAAAAGTGTGTTTTTTCCCCAAAAAATGCGTTTGAAAAATCGCTGCGCAAATACTGTGTGAAAAAAAAATGAAACACCCACCATTTTAATCTGTAGGGCATTTGCTTTAAAAAAATATATAATGTTTGGGGGTTCAAAGTAATTTTCTTGCAAAAAAAAAATAACTTTTTCATGTAAACAATAAGTGTCAGAAAGGGCTTTGTCTTCAAGTGGTTAGAAGAATGGGTGATGTGTGACATAAGCTTCTAAATGTTGTGCATAAAATGCCAGGACAGTTCAAAACCCCCCCAAATGACCCCATTTTGCAAAGTAGACACCCCAAGCTATTTGCTGAGAGGCATGTCGAGTCCATGGAATATTTTATATTGCAACACAAGTTGCGGGAAAGAGACAATTTTTTTTTTTTTTTTGCACAAAATTGTCACTAAATGATATATTGCTCAAACATGCCATGGGAATATTTGAAATTACACCCCAAAATACATTCTGCTGCTTCTCCTGAGTATGGGGATACCACATGTGTGAGACTTTTTTGGAGCCTAGCCGCGTACGGAACCCCGAAAACCAAGCACCGCCTTCAGGCTTTCTAAGGGCGTGAATTTTTGATTTCACTCTTGACTGCCTATCACAGTTTCGGAGGCCATGGAATGCCCAGGTGGCACAAACCCCCCCAAATGACCCCATTTTGGAAAGTAGACACCCAAAGCTATTTGCTGAGAGGTATAGTGAGTATTTTGCAGACCTCACTTTTTGTCACAAAGTTTTGAAAATTGAAAAAAGAAAAAAAAAAAGTTTTTTCTTGTCTTTCTTCATTTTCAAAAACAAATGAGAGCTGCAAAATACTCACCATGCCTCTCAGCAAAGAGCTTGGATTGTCTACTTTCCAAAATGTGGTCATTTGGGGGAGTTTTGTGCCACCTGGGCATTCCATGGCCTCCGAAATGGTGATAGGCAGTGAAGAGTGAAATCAAAAATTTTCACCCTTAGAAATCCTGAAGGCGGTGATTGGTTTTCGGGGTCCCGTGCACGGCTAGGCTCCCAAAATGTCCCACACATGTGGTATCCCCATACTCAGGAGAAGCAGCTAAATGTATTTTGGGGTGCAATTCCATATATGCCCATGGCCTGTGTGAGCAATATATCATTTAGTGACAACTTTGTGCAAAAAAAAAAAAAAAAAAATGTGTCACTTTCCCGCAACTTGTGTCAAAATATAAAATATTCCATGGACTCAATATGCCTCTCAGCAAATAGCTTGGGGTGTCTACTGTCCAAAATGGGGTCATTTGGGGGGGTTTTGTGCCACCTGGGCATTCCATGGCCTCCGAAACTGTGATAGGCAGTGAAGAGTGAAATCATAAATTTACACCCTTAGAAATCCTGAAGGCGGTGATTGGTTTTCGGGGCCCAGTACGCGGCTAGGCTCCCAAAAAGTCCCACACATGTGGTATCCCCATACTCAGGAGAAGCAGCAGAATGTATTTTGGGGTTTAATTTCACATAGGCCCATGGCCTGTGTGAGCAATATATCATTTAGTGACAACTTTTTGTAAATATTTTTTTTTTTTTTGTCATTATTCAATCACTTGGGACAAAAAAAATAAATATTCAATGGGTTCAACATGCCTCTCAGCAATTTCCTTGGGGTGTCTACTTTCCAAAATGGGGTCATTTGGGGGGGGTTTGTACCGCCCTGCCATTTTAGCACCTCAAGAAATGACATAGGCAGTCATAAACTAAAAGCTGTGTAAATTACAGAAAATATACCCTAGTTTGTAGACGCTATAACTTTTGCGCAAACCAATAAATATACGCTTATTGACATTTTTTTACCAAAGACATGTGGCCGAATACATTTTGGCCTAAATGTATGACTAAAATTGAGTTTATTGGATTTTTTTTATAACAAAAAGTAGAAAATATCATTTTTTTTCAAAATTTTCGGTCTTTTTCCGTTTATAGCGCAAAAAATAAAAACCGCAGAGGTGATCAAATACCATCAAAAGAAAGCTCTATTTGTGGGAAGAAAAGGACGCAAATTTTGTTTGGGTACAGCATTGCATGACCGCGCAATTAGCAGTTAAAGCGACGCAGTGCCAAATTGGAAAAAGATCTCTGGTCCTTAGGCAGCATAATGGTCCGGGGCTCAAGTGGTTAAAGTCTGCATAAGCTGAGTACCAGTCAGCAATACAAATGCCTATTTTTTCTAGAGGCACAAACCCCCAGCATACTGACTTCTATCTGCTTTCCATGCTAAAATTCCCTGACTATGTGTCCCAGTTGTTCTCAAATTCACTTTCAGGAGAGGAGTATTCCTTGGGGTGGCCTAGAAGCTCCGGAAGATGTAAAACTGGTCATACATGGTTGTTATTTTTTTTTCGGTCAGCCAGCAGGCTGAACAAATAAACACCAACAGATTCTTCCATTCGCACAAATGATGTGGATGCAGGAATTTCCCCCGGTGGGCTTATTGTATTCGGACAGTGGCACCTGACGCTTTCAGAATACACCAATAAGTGGCTACACCAATGATTGGCTGCAGCAGCCACTGATCACTGAAAAAATTTCCAACATATCCTTTTGATAGAAATCAATTAAAACATTGACTTCTGTTAAATGGATCTCTATCTATTCATCTGTGATACTCTTCTATTTTTTTAATATCATAACTATGTCTAAGGCAGTCCAAACATGTGCCATTTATTTTAGTTCAACCAATGGTGTGAATGAAAACAAAATGGCCTAATTCTCCAATCCACACACTTGATGTGGATGGGGAAATCCTTCCCACTGAGTTATTGTATTCTGATGGTGGGGAGACTTCCCTGTTGTCAGAATACACTGATCAGTAATATTCTAAGTAACTGCAGTCCAGATTTGAACATGTATTGGTTCCATGCTTCCCACACATGCTTCTCTTCATTTTCATCTTGCTATTTGTTCCTGTTCATCATTCAGGGTCTCCATCCAGCTTTGTCCTGTTCCCAACTGGTGTATCAACTGTTCCTGTTGGTATTTTATGGGGTGTGCCCATTTGCCTTTTTTGGAACATACTTCTCTTATACATGAGCAGTTTATTTTGACAATACTGCGTTGTCTCCTATTTCCAGCATATACAATCTTATCTTTGTCTTGTTTTATTGTTCTCCTAGCAACTTTCTGTGTTGGAGTTAGTTGTCAGATTGCTTCTATCTTTGCATTGTTGCTCCCAGCAACCTTTTCAATCTACCTTCTGTTGACTTCTTCCAGTTGCAAAGCTGAACTAAATCTGCCTATACTTGTGTAGCTAAAGACAGCATCACCTTAGACTAGCTTAGATCTGCAGTTTCCATAGTGTTGCATACAGTATCTCACAAAAGTGAGTACACCCCTCACATTATTGTAAATGTTTTATTATATCTTTTCATGTGACAACACTGAAGAAATGAGGCTTTGCTAAAATGCAAAGTAGTGAGTGTACAGCTTGTATAACAGTGTAAATTAGCTGTTCCCTCAAAATAGCTCAACACACAGCCATTGATGTCTAAACCACTGGCAACAAAAGTGAGTACACCCCTAAGTGAAAATGTTCAAATTGGGCCCAATTAGTCATTTTCCCTCACCTGTGTCATGTGATTTGTTAGTGTTACAAGGTCTCAGGTGTGAATGGGGAGCAGGTGTGTTAAATTTAGTGTTATCACTCTCACTCTCTCATACTGGTCACTGGAAGTTCAATATGGCACCTCATGGCAAAGAACTCTCTTAGGATCTGAAAAAAAGAATTGTTGCTCTACATAAAGATGACCTAGGCTATAAGAGGATTGCCAAGACCCTGAAACTGAGCTGCAGCACAGTGGCCAAGACCATACATTGGTTTAACACAGTGGTTCTCAACTCCAGTCCTCAGGACCCACCAACAGACCAGATTTTAAGTATTACCTTGGGAAGATACAGAAATCACTGAGCAGCAAATGATGTCACCTGTAGGGATGAGCCGAACACCCCCCTGTTCGGTTCGCACCAGAACATGCGAACAGGAAAAAAATTTGTTCGAACACGCGAACACCGTTAAAGTCTATGGGACACGAACATGAATAATCAAAAGTGCTAATTTTAAAGGCTAATATGCAAGTTATTGTCAATAAAAGTGTTTGGGGACCTGGGTCCTGCCCCAGGAGACATGAATCAATGCAAAAAAAAGTTTTAAAAACGGCCGTTTTTTCAGGAGCAGTGATTTTAATAATGCTTAAAGTCAAACAATAAAAGTGTAATATCCCTTTAAATTTCATACCTGGGGGGTGTCTATAGTATGCCTGTAAAGGGGCGCATGTTTCCCGTGTTTAGAACAGTCTGACAGCAAAATGACATTTTGAAGGAAAAAACACATTTAAAACTACCGCGGCTATTGCATTGCCGACAATACACATAGAAGTTCATTGATAAAAACGGCATGGGAATTCCCCACAGGGCAACCCCGAACCAAAATTAAAAAAAAAAAAATGATGTGGGAGTCCCCCTAAATTCCATACAAGGCCCTTCAGGTCTGGTATGGATATTAAGGGGAACCCCAGCCAAAATTTAAAAAAAAAATTGACGTGGGGTTCCCCCTAAATTCCATACCAGACCCTTCAGGTCTGGTATGGATTTTAAGGGGAACCCCGCGCCAAAAAAAAAAAAAAAAAATGGCGTGGGGTCCCCCTAAAAATCCATACCAGACCCTTATCCGAGCACGCAACCTGGCAGGCTGCAGGAAAAGAGGGGGGGACGAGAGTGCGGCCCCCCCCTCCTGAACCGTACCAGGCCACATGCCCTCAACATTGGGAGGGTGCTTTGGGGTAGCCCCCCAAAACACCTTGTCCCCATGTTGATGAGGACAAGGGCCTCATCCTCACAACCGTGGCCGGTGGTTGTGGGGGTCTGCGGGCGGGGGGCTTATCGGAATCTGGAAGCCCCCTTTAACAAGGGGACCCCCAGATCCCGGCCCCCCCCCTGTGTGAAATGGTAAGGGGGTACTTACCCCTACCATTTCACTAAAAAACTGTCAAAAATGTTAAAAATGACAAGAGACAGTTTTTGACAATTCCTTTATTTAAATGCTTCTTCTTTCTTCCTTCATCTTCTTCTTCTTCTGGTTCTTCTGGCTCTTCTGGTTCTTCCTCCGGCGTTCTCGTCCAGCATCTTCTCCGCGGCGTCTTCTATCTTCTTCTCCTCGGGCCGCTCCGCACCCATGGCATGAGGGGAGGCTCCCGCTCTTCTCTTCATCTTCTTCTCTTCTTCATCTTCTTCTTCATCTTCTTCTTCCTTCTTCTCTTCTTCATGTCTTCTCCGGGCCGCTCCGCAGCCATGCTGTGGCATGGAGGGAGGCTCCCGCTGTGTGACGGCGTCTCTTCGTCTGACGGTTCTTAAATAACGGGGGGCGGGGCCACCCGGTGACCCCGCCCCCCTCTGACGCACGGTGACTTGACGGGACTTCCCTGTGACGTCACGGGGAATGCCACAGGGAAGTCCCGTCATGTCACCGTGCGTCCGAGGGGGGCGGGGTCACCGGGTGGCCCCGCCCCCCGTTATTTAAGAACCGTCAGACGAAGAGACGCCGTCACACAGCGGGAGCCTCCCTCCATGCCACAGCATGGCTGCGGAGCGGCCCGGAGAAGACATGAAGAAGAGAAGAAGGAAGAAGAAGATGAAGAAGAAGATGAAGAAGAAGATGAAGAAGAGAAGAAGATGAAGAGAAGAGCGGGAGCCTCCCCTCATGCCATGGGTGCGGAGCGGCCCGAGGAGAAGAAGATAGAAGACGCCGCGGAGAAGATGCTGGACGAGAACGCCGGAGGAAGAACCAGAAGAGCCAGAAGAACCAGAAGAAGAAGAAGATGAAGGAAGAAAGAAGAAGCATTTAAATAAAGGAATTGTCAAAAACTGTCTCTTGTCATTTTTAACATTTTTGACAGTTTTTTAGTGAAATGGTAGGGGTAAGTACCCCCTTACCATTTCACACAGGGGGGGGCCGGGATCTGGGGGTCCCCTTGTTAAAGGGGGCTTCCAGATTCCGATAAGCCCCCCGCCCGCAGACCCCCACAACCACCGGCCACGGTTGTGAGGATGAGGCCCTTGTCCTCATCAACATGGGGACAAGGTGTTTTGGGGGGCTACCCCAAAGCACCCTCCCAATGTTGAGGGCATGTGGCCTGGTACGGTTCAGGAGGGGGGGGGGCCGCACTCTCGTCCCCCCCTCTTTTCCTGCGGCCTGCCAGGTTGCGTGCTCGGATAAGGGTCTGGTATGGATTTTTAGGGGGATCCCACGCCGTTTTTTTTTTTTTTTTTGGCGCGGGGTTCCCCTTAAAATCCATACCAGACCTGAAGGGCCTTGTATGGAATTTAGGGGGACCCCCACATCATTTTTTTTTTTTTTTTGGTTCGGGGTTCCCCTGTGGGGAATTCCCATGCCGTTTTTATCAATGAACTTCTATGTGTATTGTCGGCAATGCAATAGCCGCGGGTAGTTTTAAATGAGTTTTTTCCTTCCAAATGTCATTTTGCTGTCAGACTGTTCTAAACACAGGAAACATGCGCCCCTTTACAGGCATACTATAGACACCCCCCAGGTACGAAATTTAAAGGGATATTACACTTTTATTGTTTGACTTTAAGCATTAATAAAATCACTGCTCCTGAAAAAACGTCCGTTTTTAAAACTTTTTTTTGCATTGATCCATGTCCCCTGGAGCAGGACCCAGGTCCCCAAACACTTTTTATGACAATAACTTGCATATAAGCCTTTAAAATTAGCACTTTTGATTTCTCCCATAGACTTTTAAAGGGTGTTCCGCGGCATTCGAATTTGCCGCGAACACCCCAAATTGTTCGCTGTTCGGCGAACTTGCGAACAGCCAATGTTCGAGTAGAACATGAGTTCGACTCGAACTCGAAGCTCATCCCTAGTCACCTGTGATCTATTTCAGTTATCTTGCAAACCTGACCTGTTAGTGGGCCCTGAGGACCGGAGTTGAGAACCACTGGTTTAACAGGACAGGTTCCACTCAGAACAGACCTCGCTATGGTCGACCAAAGAAGTTGAGTGCATGTGCTCAGCGTCATATCCAGAGATTGTCTTTGGGAAATAGACGTATGAGTGCTCAGACCACACGCAGCACACTGCATCAAATTGGTCTGCATGGCTGTCGTCCCAGAAGGAAGCCTCTTCTAAAGATAATGCACAAGAAAGCCTGCAAACAGTTTGCTGCAGACAATCAGACTAAGGACATGTATTACTGGAACCATGTCCTGTGGTCTGATGAGACCAATATAAACTTATTTGTTTCAGATCGTGTCATTCATGTGTGGGGGCAACCAGGTGAAGAGTAAAAAGACAAGTGTGTCTTGCCTACAGTCAAGCAAGGTGGTGGAGGTGTCATGGTCTGGGGCTGCATGAGTGCTACCAACACTGGGGAGCTACAGTTCATTGAGGGAACCATGTATGACAACATGTACTGTGACATACTGAAGCAGAGCATGATCCACTCCCTTCAGAGACTGGTGAAGGTGATGGACTGGCCAAGCATGTCTCCAGGTCTAAACCCTATTGAGCATCTGTGGGGCATCCTCAAACGGAGGTGGAGGAGCCCAAGGTCTCCAACATCTACCAGCTCTTTGATGTCATCATGGAGGAGTGGAAGAGGACTCCAGTGGTCACCTGTGAAGCTCTGGTGAACTCCATGCCCAAGGGGGTTAAGGCAGTGCTGAAAAATAATGGCGGCCACACAAAATATTGACACGTTGGGCCCAGTTTGGATATTTTCACTTAGGGGTGTGCTCACTTTTGTTGCCAGAGCTTTAGACATTAATGGCTGTGTGTTGAGTTATTTTGAGGGGACAGCAAATTTACACTGTCATACAAGCTGTACACTCACTACTTTACATTGTAGCAAAGTGCCATTTCTTCAGTGTTGTCACATGAAAAGATATAATAAAATATTTACAAAAATGTGAAGGATGTACTCACTGTTGTGAGATACTATATGTGATCAGCTATGATACCAGTCATTTGAGGGTTTAAATGTTTTTTGTTTGTTTGTTTTTTATCAGTATAGGGGGGGTTTTGAAAGTTTAGTTGAGAGCTGACATAAGCACACAGACAACTGTGACAATTGCCAATGGAGACATGCTAGTAGACAGAATGTAAATGAAAACAGAAGAAAAAAACTGCAGAAAAAAAAATGATGGTATGTTTGATTAAGAATTTATTAACATTTATTGAGCATTTCTAAGCTAAAGTAGGTCTAAAATCTAAAATAAAAAAAATTAACAAGCAGGCTCTTTACTGTAGAATAGACATGCAATATAATAAACATACATGCCTGCTCACAGGCTCACAGCCTTCTGTAGAAGGTAGACTGAGCTGAACATACACAGGCTTTGGGATGGGAGTTGAAGTAGAGGTGAGTATTTCAGGGATTCATTCTGCTTTAACCACTTCAATACAGGGCACTTTCACCCCCTTCCTACCCAGGACAATTTTCAGCTTTCAACGCTGTCAGACTTTGAATGACAATTGGGCCAGATGGCTGGCTCCCTCCCTCCTCTCCCTTCTCCCTTCATTAAGAGGCCAGTGACGGGACATTGTGTGTGGGGGTGTCGGGTGTCCTGCTGCTGAGTCTGAAGTAGAAGCTGTTATGCTTAAAGGTAAGGAGGGGAAAGGCGCTGCAAACATTACCAAAGCTATGATGGTTCCTGGAGGATTGGGAAGCGTTAATGTAGTGCCCCCCTCTCAAACTAGAGCTACTACAAGAGCTGACAGTGCAAGAAGGAATGCCGGACGCCAAGAGGGTTCCAACCTGGTGCAAGATCATAATAGTCAATTAGAGGAATGTGGGGTGGTTCCCCTCCATGGGGGGCCCTGCCCACAGTTGATTAAAACAGATGCCCAGGTGATTTTACACCCTTGTGCTAATGAATGCCCCCTCGTCTTCATCCTCCTCTTCACTCACCATGAGTATGAATGCAAATACATCCACTGTTCAAACTGTCTCTATTCAGAATGTTACTACTCAGAAGCCAATTGAAGGGGAGAATACAGTTGAGGAGGTCTTTGAACCAACATTAAGGGATGTTTACGCTTTGATACAACACTGTTCCTCCTCCCTTTCTCTACTTACAGGCCAGGTACAGGTCATATGGGAAAAGGTGGTTCATATACGTTGGGATCTTCAAAATGTACAGGAATGTACTAAGGCATTAGTAAGCCGGGTTAGTGGCATAGAGGATACTTTTCCTCCGTTGGTAACAGATGAAGTACACTGCTACACGCGAGCTTAATACTACAGTTTCTAAAGTTGAAGACTTGAGAACCGTTTACGTTGCAATAACGTTCGGGTACTGGGTATACCAGAGAAGGCCAACGGTAATGACCCAATTAAATTTGCTGAACAGTGGCTCATCAAAATCCTTGGCAGGGACTATCTTTCTTCATTACTTATAATAGAACGGGCTCATCCGGTTCCTACCCGGCTTCAGAAACCGGGAAATACACCATGGCCTTTTCTAATACGCCTTTTAAATGATTGAGACAAGGAGAATATCTTGCGAAGAGAGCGAGTATTAAATGGCATTAGATATAATGGATCCAAAATCATGTTTTTTCCCGACTTTTCACCAGAGGTTCAAAAACGAAGGGTAAATTTTTAGGCAGTTAAGAAACACCTGCGACTGCAAGGGTTAAATTCTATGCGCTATCCTGCTCGCTTGCGGGTGGTTCATGAAGGCAACGTACATGTATTTGAAACACCCCAGGATGCACAGAACTGGCTTGATGGTCAAGTTAAAAACTAGACCTTGGGGCGGTCAGCTCCAAGATGGCTGCTTAAGTCCGGAGCTCCGCACTGCCTCAGCCATACGGCGCACATAGCAGGGGATCCGGGGCCCCGGAGGCCGCAAATTGCACACACACCGCGGGCAGAACGGCTTGGGCACGAACCTATGAAGGCAGGTTCGTGCAGGAGGGACCTGGAGCCGCGATTTGGAGCTTCGGCGGGACGGGCCGAATCCAAGATGGCGGACGCCATACTGCAGACGGCACAGAATGCTGCACAGCACACTGAGGAAAGACAGGGAGACAAGCTGTCCTATGCTGCAGTCACCCGCTCTAACCATCCTGGAACTCCAGTGAGTACAACTAAACCTGCTACTCCCACCCCTGCACTTATAGAGCCCACCACTACACAGTCGCTGGAAGAGCTTCAGCACATGTCCATGGGGCCTACTTCTCCTACCTCAGGAACAGGGCCTGTTTTGACTGACTTATCATCTCACACATTGCTCTCTGCTCCAGACCTCTTCTCCCAATTGTCAGCACTTCTTGACAGAGGCCTAGCACAAACTGCAGCTAAAATCACGGGAGACATTAGGGAAGATTTCCAAGTACTGGGCTCCCGGATGGAAGCAATTGAGGACAAACTGGATCAGACTATCTCTAAGACCAGGCAAAATTCTGCACACATCCAGGTAATACAGGATCAGCTGGACATTGCGCTCTCCCGTATTGATGATCTTGAAAACAGGTCTAGAAGGGAGAACTTCAGAATAAGGGGGCTCCCAGAATCGATAACAGACACAATATCAGTTGTTCAAGACTTTCTTAAACTACTTATCCCTGACATACCTTCCCATAAGTTGGAGATTGACCGAGCCCACAGGACACTGGGACCCCTCAGGAAAGATGGCCTACCTAGGGACATAGTGGTCAAACTTCACTACTTTTCGGTGAAGGAAGAAGTTATGAAAAAATGCAGATATCAGCACCCTCTCACATGCAGAGGCCATGCAATACAAGTATTTGCTGACATTTCACCAACCACAATACAGAAAAGAAGGTCGCTGAAACCCCTGCTTACGGTTCTGGCTCAACATGATATCAAATATAAATGGGCCTTCCCCTTTGCACTGAAGTTTGACTACAAAGGCAAGACACACTCCTTTCGTAATCTACAAGATGGAGAACGGCTCCTCCTGGACCTCCGTCTCATCTCACAAGAATCAGCAATGGACTTAACGAATTCGTCTGCAAGCTCTTTCAAACGCCCTTCTCCAGCGAGTCCACTTCAGCCGGTTTGGGACAAACCCAAATACAAACGCTCCAAAGAGGCCAGACCCCCGTGACACAGCGAGTCAAGAATTTTTTTTTTCTTTTTCTCTTTTTTCTAATAACACTAACTTTGTTTTTGATCTCTCTCCTCAGTGTGTAGTCTGAGCTCAGAGAGAATTGGGGACAGATGTCTCCTTAATGGGGGAGGGAGGGGGGGAGAGGGGGGATGAGTTCTAGGGGGGATTTATTTTACAGGGAAGGGAAGAGAAGAGAAAGAGAGAATGCCTTTTTCCCCCTTTTGCTTGTTTTATTCGTCTCCCCCCCCCCTTTTCCTTTTTCTTTTTCTTTTTTGTTTTTTTTCTTGCCTAATTAACTGTTTATTGACATCTACACCCATAGGGGTCCCTCTTGCGGGAAGCTCACTATAGAAAAACAGCGTTGCTGTGGGCTCTCCTTGCTGATGTCCAGGGCTTACTGTTATTTCCTCGTTTTCCACTGGCACCCTGGTGGTTCTAGGCATGCAGTTACTATTGCTAAAATCCGTGAAAGTTTTATATCTAATATTTGTTGTAGAAATGCTTGCTGGATGGGCCCGGTTCCACTCCCCCTAGGCTAGTTACTAACGAGTCCGTCCCCCCACCCCCGGGTCCCTTTTTGACCCGGGGGTGGGGGGTCTGGTGGGTGGTGGGCGGTTGGGGACACCGGATCCCCCAAATTAGAGTGATTATATTTTTACAGTTTGGTTATTTAACCTAAGGTGCGCCGGGGCTGAGGCAGTCTTGCTGTGCCTCCCCCTACCCCGAGGTTTTGGTAATTCCTTCTCCCTGGGTTAGGTGTCCGCCCGGTACACAGGGACAGGACATGTATGGCTATACATTGAGTGATTGGCCCCTAAGCCTTCACTGCTCCCTCAGGCCCCTAGGAGGCCTGAAATGTCTTCCCTCAACTTCCCCTTTTTTCTTCCTTCTTCTCTTTTTTCTAACTTCTCTTGTTCCTGCAGTTGGTCGTCTGCCTGTGGGTGTCCATGTTCCACACGAGATGCGACAGGTTTCTTTCTCTACACTCGCTACGATTTCCCTCAGCTTCGTGGATCAGGTAAGCGTTGGTAGATGGGGAGCGGGCCCACCCCCTGTGCTCCATGGCTGTTGACAATGTATCACCTCCCCCACTTCGGGTGGCGACTCATAATGCTCAAGGGCTGAACTCACCTTCTAAACGAAGGAAGGTCCTGGATTATATGAAGTCCCGCAAAATAGATATCCTGTTTCTTCAAGAGACGCACTTCCCGATCCGGTACAGTCCCCCCTTCATTCATGCACATTTCCCCTTATTCTATTTAGCTAACGCGGAAGATAAAACTAGAGGGGTAGCTATTCTCATCTCCAAGAGTTGTAGATTCACTGCACAACAGGTGCTGCAGGATCCAGAAGGGAGGTTTATCCTGGTGAAGGGATCTATAGAGGGTAGATTAGTTTCCCTGGTATCCTACTACGCCCCGAACACAGGACAACTGAAATTCTTCAGTAATCTGTTCAAGACTCTTGACCCCCTACTGGAAGGTTCCATAATCTTAGGCGGAGACTCGAATGTTGCCTTCGACCAAGGTCTAGATAGGTCCAAACCTCCACGGGCTCAGTCCGTCCGCCCAACCAGAACTAGCTCTAAGATAGCTAAATTGATATACTTACATGGCCTCACGGACATTTGGAGAGAACTTAACCCAACAAAAAAAGACTACACTCATTTCTCCCATGCACACCAATCATATGCCCGTCTGGATCATTTATTAATCTCCAATAGCCTAATTCCGTCAGCCAGAAAAGCACAAATTTCAGACACAGTATGGTCAGATCACTCCTTGTTGAGTGTAACAATAAATAACTTTGCTACACAAACCAAACCCACCTTCTGGAGATTACCAGAAACAATTCTCTCTGACCCTATCAGGAAAGTTGAAATCGAAAAGGCTATCTCGGAATACTTTACATTAAATAATACTGCTGATGTTTCTGCTGAAACCCTATGGGCGGCTCATAAGGCGACCATTCGGGGGAAACTAATCCAACTTTCCTCCAAAATCAAAAGGGAACATAGGGTGGACATAGATAATCTCGAAAAGACCTTCCACAAATTGTGTTCGGAGCACAAGAGAGACCCAGCCAGGGTTCCGGTATCCAAACTGGACGCTGCACGTTTGGAGCTCAATCTAGCTCTCACAGTTAAGGCAGAAAAACGCATTTTATGGCAAGGAGCAAAATACTACTACCAAAAAGATAAACCTGGATCTCTCTTGGCCTCCCGACTCACACCACGCACTCACTCGTACTCCTTCCCCAGAATTAAAATAGCAGGCCAACAACACACGGCAAATCCCCTGAAAGTCATGGAAGCCTTCCATGGCTTCTATGCGAATCTTTATAGCAACCATAAGTCGAGTGGGACCCGGGATGTTAACAAATTCTTGGATGACTTGCCGATTCCCACTCTGTCGGCAGAGCACAGAGATAGACTGGAGGCCCCAGTCTCGACTGAGGAAGTACTGGAGGTAATAAAAAACCTAAAGAGACGCTCGGCCCCGGGTCCAGATGGCTTCTCCACGCCATATTATAAATCTTTTGCGAACACCTTAGCGCCGTTTCTAGCTAAATTTATTAACTCTAAAATTACTGGGGAACCTCTGGGCCCACAGCTGAATACTGCGTTCATCACCGTCATCCCCAAACCGGATAAGGATCCGGGAGAAGTGTCCAACTACAGACCCATTTCTTTGATCAATAATGATCTTAAAATAATGACCAAAGTTATGGCTGACCGCTTAGCATCCTTTATTGGGTCTTATATAGAAAAAGACCAGGTAGGGTTCATTCCTGGACGACAGGGTCCAGACCAAATCAGAAGAACTGTTGATGTGGTCTCGATCTTACAGTCGGGATGGGATGGCGGTGGTGATCAACAAGGTATGCTGTTGTCGCTAGACCTACAAAAGGCTTTCGACTCGGTCTCCTGGTCTTATCTATTTAATATTCTAGAAAGATGGGGCTTTGGCCCCCGATTTTCCGGCCTACTTAAATCATTATATTCTAACCCAGAGGCTAGGATTAAATTACAAGGGCAATTGTCAGAACCCATTAAAATAGCGAGAGGGACTCGCCAGGGATGCCCGCTGTCGCCACTTATATTCGCGATAGCAATTGAATCGCTGGCAATTGCTATCCGTACTAACCCAGACATAGCAGGGGTCAGGTGTGGCCCCAAAATTCACAAATGCGGCTTATTTGCCGATGATCTCATTCTCTACCTTACGTCCCCGATTACTTCCCTCCCTGTGGTCTGTAAACTCCTGGAACAATTTGCCAAGACTTCAGGACTACATGTCAACTATTCGAAATCTCAAGCGCTCAATGTGTCACTCCCAGAGTCACTAGTATCCCGGTTAAAGGCCTCCTTCCGCTTTTCGTGGAGCGAGTCCTCCATACGATACCTTGGTATCAATCTCACACCTAAATTTGAACAACTATACCAGGCTAATTACCCCCCAATCTACAAAAAATTGGAATCAGATCTTAAACAATGGTCCCCGCACAAAATTTCCTGGCTAGGTAAGATAAATTCTATCAAAATGACCCTACTCCCAAGATTATTATATATATTTCGCTCGCTCCCGATTGCCATCAACAAGGATCATCTCCTAGCGTTCCAAAATAAGGTAGTTAAATTCATTTGGGGAAAGTTTGGCCACCGATTGGCAAGACAGTCCTTATATAATCTGAGAAAAAGGGGGGGCCTAGGCCTCCCAAACTTCTTTTGGTATTACCAAGCTGCCAGGCTAGCTCAGCTTTCCACGGTCTATGCTAAATCAGCCAAACCTGACTGGGTAGAAATGGAGAGACAAGCGGCTCCTTCTTTCACGATAGATTTTCTCCTCTGGTGCCCCCCACAGACTAGACCTCCCACCCTATCCCCCTCCTTGTCACAGTCATTGAGAATCTGGGATACTCTTAGGAAGGACCCCTCTCTAGTCTCACAAAGCAAACCTCTGGCTCACGTTTTCCGTAACCCAGATTTCCCCCCGGGCCTAGATATTAAAGCGTTTAGATGGTGGTTGGATAGGGGATTGTATCGGATCGGGAACTATTTTACCTCAGCTGGACCAATTTCTCTAGCCCATTGCATTAAACATCTGGACCTGCCCATGTCGGAGAGGTTCAGATATATGCAACTATCACATTTTCTTCACTCCATCTGGGTCTCTAAGCCGGACCCTCCTCAATTTACCCCATATGAATTATGGTGTGGGCAGCTTCTGGAGCAGAGGGGGGGGATCTCCATAATCTACTCCTCGCTTGCAACAAACGACAGGAAAACAAAATTCATGCTGGAATGGGAGAAGGATTTTCAGGAATCCTGGGACCTGGAACACTGGCACAAAACCTTCTTTAGATCCTTTAAAGGCATACTAAACATTTCATTAATTGAAGCTAGCTTGAAGGTCATCACTAGATGGTATCTAACTCCCTCCAGACTTTCCATCATGTACCCCTCGGTATCTCCACTATGTTTCCGCGGATGCCACATGAAGGGCACCATGATACACATTTGGTGGGAATGTCCTAAAATCAGAAGCTTTTGGACTAAAATCTTTCAAATAATCTCTAAAGTCACAGCCCTGACGGTCCCCAGGTCTCCTCTGACGGCTCTTCTCAATCACCAAATTCCAGGGGCACCGAAATACAAGCATAAACTAATATTCTTCATCCTGCTTGGTGCCAAACTCACTTTGGCCAAAGCATGGAAGCTCCCTAAGGTCTCTGTTATAGCAGCAAAACGCAAAATCTCATGGATAATGGCCCAAGAGAAGATGGTGAGTTCCATGCTAGACACCTCAGTACAGTTTGAGAAGACTTGGGAACCATGGGCTAAATACGTCGGAGTGGGGGTTCCCCCACTTAAAGTTAATAGTAATGAATAAACTCAGGAATGGACGGGCAGATGACTAACTCTTATCGCTCTCTCTCTGTCTATCTTTCACCTCTTTTCCTTCTTACCCTCCCCCCCACTTACCTCCTTGTCCCCTTACGGGATAACTCGGGTCATGTCCCATGGTAACTATAACCGACATCAGAACGTGTGTTAAGTTGATACCGGGACATTTTTTCGTTGCTTTAATTATATACTGATTTCTCTGTACTTAGTTATTTTACCTGGATTAACTCTGGATTGATCTCTGTATCTGGTTTTGAATGTTGATAAGAAGAATAGAAGACATATCTATTACCTTGCCCGACTTGAGGCCTCTAGTAGCAAGATGTGGTCTTCCTCTTCCTCTCCTGACACAGTGAGTTCCCTATTGGGGTATTAGGAGACGAGGTGGTAAATAAAGTCATCAGACATTTAGAGGCCTGTGACGGATTAATAATCGCCTCTTTATATCACTCAGGTCGCACAAGGTCTTCCTAAAGACTGTCTTCTCCTTGGTGAACATTATTGACCTAGAATTTATTGACTTATTTTGTACATTGAACCTATTTTACAGCTGATACTCTGAATGTAATGGTATTTCATGTTATCCTTTTGAAAAACCAATAAAACTTTAAAACGTCAAAAAAAAAAAAAAAAAAACTAGACCTTGGGGCGATGGGCCCATTCTATTAGGAAATTCATATAAGGCTGGTTGTGGGGAAAATGGTGCACATTTAGGTATAGGCCAGGTTGTCGGAGGCTTAATCAGCGATACCAACTAGATTTTTTTTTTTGGTGGCTTTCTCCCGTGTGGAACTGTTGTGGTTTTTTTGGCTGGGGGGGAGTGGAGTGGTTTTTTTTTTCTTCTTGGAGTATTTATTATCTTTTATACCTATGTGCTATCTATCATTGTACTTAGTGCGAGTTGGCTGGCTAGTAGTTTAATTTTACTTTTGTACCTATGGTAAATCGATCAATTAGAATTTTTTCTTGGATGTTAGGGGAATGAATAATGCTTTCAAAAGACAATCTGTCTTTAATTATATTTCCTCTTTCTGCCCTGCCCCCGACTGTCTGCAGGAGACACATGCCACATGCAATGTGACTAGATTTTTGAAACGTCATTCTGTTCGAGAAGCATATCATTCGGTCTTTACCTCCCATTCAAGGGGGTCTCTGTTTTTTTTTTTCATTTAACCGTATTTTTTGGTACATTCAATAAAATATACATTAAGAACATTATCACAGTTAATGTCAGGAAGGGTGACAATAATTTCAGTATGAGGGAAGAGAAAGGCATCCCATATAGAAAGGAGATTGCAACTAGAAATAACAGAGGATTTACAGTATATGGCAATACAGCAGAAACCATGGAAACATATTGTGCATGGCACAGCAAACAATCATCATTCTTATAATTCCCACTCCACTGAGAGTATTATTTGGGGGACCCAGCTACCTATATACAAAAAACAAGTATAGAGGCGGAGCATCATAATAGAGTCTCTGGGGTTTGTAACCACTTATCCCAAATTTTACCATATTTTGAAGGGCAACCTCTATGCCAGGGATATGCAATTAGCGGACCTCCAGCTGTTGCAGAACTACAAGTCCCATGAGGCATAGCAAGACACTGACAGCCACAGCATGACACCCAGAGGCAGAGGCATGATGGGACTTGTAGTTTTGCAATAGCTGGAGGTGCACTAATTGCATATCCCTGCTCTATGCAAATATATAAGTTTTTTGTATTTTAAACCATTGTTTACTTCCATTAGTCACATCTTAGACTCTGGTGGGGTAGACCTCATCCATTGTCGCGCTATGGTTTTAGTTACAGAAAACAACGTTTCATTTAGGAATAGCTTAATGAATTTGTTGATGTCTGGTTCTGGGTATATGCCTAGTAGGCACGATTTAGGGTTTAGTGTGATGGGGGAGCCCATGGTGTCATGGAGGAATTGGACTACTTGTGCCCAAAAGCCCTGTATCTTAGGACACTCCCAGATCAGGTGGTAGAACGTACCAGAGGCCTGAATGCACATAGGGCAGTTGGCGGTTTGGTCATGTTTGTACCTCGACACTCTAGTTGGGGTAAGGTATGCTCGATGGGTGATGTATATCTGTGTAAGGCGATCTGAGAGTTTGGGGGATACCAGTTTACAATGGTCTAGAGCTTCACTTCATTCCTCATCCTCGAGTGCCCTAATATTTTCCTCCCACCTAGCCTTCAGTGCAAAAGCTGACCTACTCGCCGAAGGCGTGAGTAACATATTATAGAATGTAGATATCAGTTTTTTGGGATCCGAGCTACATATTGCAGCCACAAAGGGGTTCACTTCAAGTGGGTTAAAACCTGCTGAAAAGTTCTGAAAGCGTGACGAAGCTGAAGATAGCGAAAAAATAGTTGGGCCGGAAGTCCAAATTCATCTCTCAGCGTATCAAATAGCTTCAGATAGCCATTGGAGATCAAATGGCATAGTCAGTATACGCTCTCCATAGTTCCGAGTATGGTAGGGAGCAAAATTCTGACAGGTCAAGGTTATACCAGAGAAGAGTGTTGTCATATAGTGGTGGTGGTAGTTGTATTTTGGTCATTATTATGGCCCAGATAGGTCTGTAGTGATGTAATAAAGTTGTCCTGTCTTTGGTTGAGTTGAGGTTTTGCTTCCAGGCCTACAATGGTTATAAGGGGGTCCCCGGTTGAGTGGGACCATTTGGGCCATAGGAAGGTTAAGAATCTTTCTCTATCAGTTTTCCCTATGTGGAACAGTTGTGACAGTTGTGCTGCTATATAATACATATCAAGGTCAGATAGTGCTGTCCCTCCCAAATCAGTAGGGTTCTTTAATTTGTGCCATGGAAGTTTATGCCTACTTTTTCCCCATATGTATGTTTTTAGTATAACTTCCATCGCCTTGAAGTGCCGAAGCGCAGATATACCGGGGAGTGCCAGAATATGTATAAAATTTTTGGTAATAACACAATTTTAACAAGGTTGATGCGTCCCATGACCCCCAACGGCAATCTGGCCCAGATTTGGGTCTTGTACTTGAGCATATCAAACAGAGGTTGTACATTTAATCTCGTGTAGTCCACTGGTATCCTGGTGACGTATATACCCAGATATTTGATACAATCTACTCTTTGTAGAGGGAGTTGAGTCTGCACTTGGGTCTCTGGGAAACTGTCTAAGTATTGAAGGGTTGAAGTCACGAGCGGTGACGTAACGCGTAGGGCGTGGCAGAGAGCAGACGTAACCGGAAGTCAGTAAGGAGGCGCCTCAGACGCCGCTCTTATCCATCATTTTGCAATTTATGCTGTTTTTATTCGTTTTTAATGTAAGAGACCACCCTATTACTTTAATAAACTCCGTTTTATTTAACTATACTACACTATTGGAGGCCTCTTTCTCTCCCTTCCCCATACATCCCACCGGATTGGTGGAGCCCAGGTGGGCAACCCCCCCTTTCATCTTTTGATAGGTTTTATATATCGGGAGGATCATCAAACCATCAGAGAAGCCCGACCTGAATCACATCATACAACATTCAAGATAGAACCTGTTTGATGCCTAAGTTCATCTTACTTAAGGTGAGAGTTTAGAGAGCCCGGTTTCACCGGATCCCTCCATTTTAAAGGATATCACCATCACTTCTCCCCTCCCATATCTGATCCCAGTGGATGAAACACATTATTATGAACTTTTGATTCATTTATGCACACCAGCACTTTGGATTATCACTTTTATTAGCACTTTGCACTTTTTTTACTTGCACTGTTGATACATATTCGTAGAACACACTTGATTTATATAGTCACTATAAGTTGTATGCACAAGTACTTTTATGCTTTCATGTGATAGATTTGAAGCGCAAAATCACTTTATTATTACCATGTTGAGTGTATGTGAACACTTTTGATTTTGCTGCAGTCCACAGAGACATCATCACTATTCACACATTCTTTTACTATTTTTCAATATTTCGTTATTTTATTCTGGTATTGACTTAGTCCGTTAACTCAATATAGCGCGAGGGACTACACCACATTTTATATAGCAATGTGTCGTCGGTATAGGTGCTAACATTATGGGTCCTACTTGAAATCCCACTATGTCTGGGTTAGAGCTCAAGGACACTGATAAAGGTTCTGCTGCCAGTGCATATAACAAAGAGGAAAGGGGACACCCCTGACGTGTGCCTCTGGTAAGGGGGAACTGTTCGGATGCCCAGCCATTAGCTATAACCCTGGCTACCGGACTCTGGTACAGTAGCTGAACCTGGGTCCTATACCAAACCGTTCCAAGCAAGTCCATAAGTTGGTCCATTCGACAGAGTCAAATGCCTTCGCTGTATCCAGCGCAACTATCATTCTAGTACCCGTATTGTCATGTTGTGTCTGCAGATTAATGAATAGTCTCCTCAAATTAAAGGAGGTATTCCTTCCCGGCATGAAACCCGCTTGATCATCATGTATAAGGGAAAGAATGACAGTGTTGAGGCGAGTAGCCAGGATCTTAGCAAGGATCTTGACATCAACTTGCAATAATGATATTGGGCGGTATGATTCTGGACGGTGTGGGTCCTTACGAGGTTTGGGGATTAGTACTATCGTGGCTTCATGCATTGAAGAGGGTAGAGTGGAGGTCTCAAATATATGGTTGTATAGTTTGTGGAGTCTAGGGACTAGAAACTTGGAGTATGTCGAGTAAAGTTCCACTGGGAGTCCATCAGAACCCGGTGACTCAGAACGAGGGAAGGCCGCTATGGCTTCAGCTATTTCCTCCGTGGAGAGGGGTCTATCATGTTCTGTCACCTGTTGCTCCTTAAGGTGTGGTAGTTGTATCTCGCCTAGAAAAGATTCAATGGCTGGGTAAGCACCGACTACTGTTGAGGTGTACAGGTTGGTGTAAAAGTCCCTGAATATCTCCGTGACTCTTCTGGGTTCTAGTATCATCATGCCATCCCCAGATCTAAGTGAAATAACTACAGCAGTGCAGTCCTCACAATGCACCATGCTCAAAAAGGTTTTGTTTGCAGAAAAATAGTTTACGTTTTGATTTCTCATATTGCATCTGCGTGACCACCCAGGAATGTAGCTTAAGTGTAGCAGCCCTCTCCACTGAGGGGTCATGTAAAAAATCCTGCTCTGCTCTAGTTAAATCCGCTGTCACATTCTCCAGGTCAGCCGCAAAAGCTTGTTTTAAACTATTTATGTGTGTGGCTAAAGTAGATTTGACATGTAATTTAAAGGCATCCCAGACTACATGAGACGGGGCAGAATCGTCATTGTCCGCAAAGTATTGTCCCCATGCTACAAGGATAGCATCATCCTCCGGCAGCAGTGTAAGCCAGAAGGGATTCAATCTCCAAGCAGCAGGTGTTCGGTTGTAGGGTAATGTTAGGGTGGCCCAACAAGGGTTATGGTCCGAGAGTGATCTCGGTGAGATACCCACATCCTGCAGTCTGGGAAGTAATGAGTGAGAAATTAAGATTAAATCTATTCTAGAGGCCGTATGATTGGAGGAGGAGAAACACGAGTAGGCTCAAGCATCTGGGTGCACAGATCTCCATGTGTCAATGAGGCCAAAGCTTCCAATGAGCTTCGCAAATCTGGTGGATAGGGGCAAAGCAATTGGAGACAGTGGGACTTGTAGCCTATCAAGGCTGGGGTTAATGGTCATGTTAAAGACCCCTGACGAGACTATTGGGACAGTCGGATATAAAGCCATATAGCCCAGACCCTCTGATAGAAGTGCAGAAATGGTGGAGGTATATACATTGCCAATATTATCAGAGGATCCTCGTAAACAGCCACATGTAGGAATACAAACCTAGAACCCTGGAGCTCAAAGTGAACAGATTTGGCAACAAGTACAGTAACTCCCCTGGAGTGGAATGTGTAGGAAGGATGGTATGCCCACCTGACCCAGGGGCGTTTAAGAGCCATACGGAGGCGGCCTTCTATGTGGGTTTCTGGCAGAATAATTATATCAGCATGCTGTTTCTTCAAAAAGGAGAACACAGCAGATCTTTTAATTTTGTCGTTCATGCCCCTGACGTTCCAGGTGAGTACTTTTAGACGGCCATAGATTTTGTGAATAACTTAGTAGTGATCCAGGGTTCTTGGTAATAGCAGTGTATCCCTTCCTCTCACTCAAATAACATAAAGAAAGATTACAGAGTAATATCATATATTGTCTGCTGTACCATTTGGCATTTACCTGTAGATAGTGTGATAATACTTTTCTAACCAACAAAATTAACCTTTCCCCCCTCCCCGCCCAACACTGTCCCCAACGTGTGCAGGCATAATACCCCAACTGTAAACTTGTGAACAACTGAGACCAACCCATAAGAGAATTGCAAACAGACCAATGGGCTTCTCAGCTGTAATTGAAAAGGTTATGACAAAAAGAAGAAGCGTTAGAACATTCCAGCCCAGATTATCAGAAGTGAGTATGGGGGCGAAACTTCGCTGCATAACGATACATAACATAGGACTGAGCTCACATATTAAAGTGAGTATCTAAGTAAACTGTTATATGGCTTCCGCCGAACAAAAGGTGTAAAAATAAAAAAATGAAAAACAAAATTGTAAAAGAGAAAAAAGGAGTTCCAGGTCCAACATCACATAATGTGGAGGGGTAAAGTAGCTGATTCTAGGACTGAAGAAGGATGGAGAACAGGACTCTCCCATATGACCTGAGTGTAGGTGAGATATCATGACTGTGAGAAATCGTGGGACAACAGTGCCCTCCGGTGGCAAATAAGCGTGTGTAAGAGGAATACAATTCCAACATGTGCTAGTGCATGTATAGGAGTTAGGAACCAAGGCTTGGCATGTACACCTGAGAGGCAGTTCCAGCGACCTGCCCAAGCTGTATAACCACGTACAAAATAAGGTGTAAGGGGTAAAATGTCATCCATCATTCCGGGGAGGGGGGTCTCTGTTTTAGTTTATACTGGCATAGTGTTCTCATGCAGTAGGACTTTGTGGCAAATATACTTTTTTACAATGTAAGTTGGATAGTTGGATAAACTTGAGTTAATTCTGGCTGGCTATATATATATATATATATATATATATATATCACCTCCATATAATCCAGAAATACTTTGTCAGCTTATTTCCTTTGCAGGGGCTTCCCCCCAGGTGCCAATATTGGTACTTGGAGATTTCAACAATTTAATTGATCTGAATCGGGACAGATGCCCAGCTGAGCATCTTTCCCCTCTTGCAAGACTATACAGGGAATTAGGGCTCTACGACATGTGGAGGAGGTTACATCCTGAAGAATGTGCTTATACATGCTATTCTAAAACACACAATTTATTATCCAAAATTTATTTAGCTCTGTGTACAGTAGATCTTATACCATGCATAGTAGATGCTTCTATAGAACCTCGAGGAATTTCAGATCACTGCCCTCTGATAGTCACCTTAACATCAGGGCATCGGGTGTCCAATATGCCATGGTAGCTGAACCCCTTTTGGCTTGAACTATTTCCCAAAGAGGATACTATCGCTGCTCACATTATGGATTTCTGGTCTCTTAATTTGGGCTCTGCTCCCATACGGGTTGTATGGGATGCTCTCAAGGCCTACCTTCGGGGACTGTTGATCCAAAATATTAGTGTCATCAAAACTGCTTTCCGTAGAGAGCTTGAACTTGCAAGGGCTGAATACTCTGCAGCGGAAGCCCTATATATCCAGGATCCCTCTCCTGATGTCCAACAGGAATGGCTTTCATCTCAAAAAAGGCTGAATGAACTGTTGGAATCCAGGGTGAGGAATAAACTCTTCTTTCAGAAGAGACTTAGTTGGGCAGAGGAAGAGATGAATGGTAGACTGTTGGCTCAAATAGTGGGGTCTCAATCCAACCCCACACATGTTTCGGCCTAAATGAATGGAGAGGGGGAGGCTATTAACCAGACTAGCCTCATTGTATTCACTTTTAAGTCCTATTATCAGGATCTATATACTTCTAGGGTAGACTATACGATAGCCGAGTTATCTATTTATCTGACTATCAGTAATCTCCCGGCCCCTTCAATGGAAGAGGGGGAGACCCTCAACGCTCCACTTAATCTATTGGAATTGGAGAGTGCGGTGGCTAGTTTTTCTAATTCCAAAGCTCCAGGGACTGACGGTCTCCCTATAGAGGTCTAAAAAAATATATAACAAGGAGATGCTTCCTGCCCTTCTCAATACACTAAATGAGGCCTTCCATATAGGTCAGCTTCCAGATAGTATGGGTCGCTTCATTATAATAGTTATACCTAAAAAAGATAAAAACCTGTTACATCCTGAATCTGATAGACCAATTTCCTTACTGTCTACAGATGTTAAAATTCTTGCCAAAATACTCCCTACCAGATTAAATACGTTTATTAAACATATTATTTACTCAGATCAGGTAGGATTTATGCCCAATATGTCAACAGCAGTTTATATTGGAGGTGCATACTTAAATATGAAGGTTCCAGCCCTGGACCATCGAAATCGTGCCTTTCTGGCACTGGATGCAATAAAGGCCTTTGATAGTGTTAAATGGCCTTACCTATGGGCCATTCTGGAAAAATTTGAGCTTGGTTCTAATTTTTGCCAATGTGTACGTTTTTTTATATGCAGCTCCTATGGCATCAATTAGGGTTAACGGCCTCCAATCTTCTAGTTTCAGACTTTGCATCAAAAGGGGAAAAAAGCAGGGGGAGTGGGACTTTATATGAAACACTAGGTTGCAGAGAGGTAAATAGGTGAAAAATAAAATTAATAATACACCGTAAAACTTGCAAAACCCATGGCCATGGGTTTTGCAAGTTTTACGGTGTATTATTGTTTATGCAATGACCATATTGGTGAACCCTGGAAGGATGATTAATTGCCATTTTACATGATACTGTTTTTATGAAGTTATGCCATGTATCAATGTATATCATTACTGTTGTAATCAAATGTTATGGATGGTTATTTCAGATGGCAATTAATAAAACTTTTATTTTTCACCTATTTACCTCTCTGCAACCTAGTGTTTCATATAAAGTCCTACTCCCCCTGCTTTTTTTCCCTTTTGATGCATGACAGGGATGGAAATTTGTAGCCTTACCAGGCTACAGTTTCATTTAAAGTCCCGAGGGATGGAACAATGGTGCCTTACCAGACCATGCGTTCATTTAAAGTCCCTATTTATTTCCCTTCAACCCTATTCATTAGTTTCAGACTTTGCCGGGGCACTAGGCAGGGGTGCCCATTGTCCCCCCTGCACTTTGTCCTAGCTATAGAGCCCTTGGCTTGTCTTATGCAGGCCTCATCTTATGTTACTGGTATGATTAGGGGAGATATGGAGGAAAAGGTATCTTTATATGCAGATGATCTCTTCTTTTTCTGACTAATATCACTTCATCTCTACCGGTAGTAATGAAATATGTTAAGGAGTTTGGTAGGTTTTTCGGGTTAGGCATAAATTGGGAGAAGTCCGTGTTGATGCCCTTAGATCTTCCCCTGGACCCACTACCATCCTCACTTTCTCAGCTCAGGGTTGTGTCTTCTATAAAATACTTGGGGATAGTTATTTCTGATTCTCCTCAGTTGTATATTCTAGATAACATACTTCCACTACTCGCTAGATTTCAAGACCAAAGCAAAATCTGGAATAAACTCCCTCTCTTCTTAATAGGCCATATTAATCTAATCAAGATGATATGGATGCCTCAGCTTTTGTATCTTTTACATAATGCTCTGATCTGGATACCTCTACGGATTTTTACTAATAGCAATAGCATATTTAGGCGTTTAATATGGCAGAATAAAACCCCTCGTATTAAATTGGAGACTCTTCAACATCCCAAAAATGCGAGTGGACTGACAGTTCCCAATCCAACGATGTATTTCTTTGCATCACGATTACAGCATTTTGCTGGAAGGGAGCTTGAACAGTTACCGCTTCCTGCTCGATGATTATTTTCCTATGCATTTAAGGGTCGATCAACACTCCATGTTTTGGACAGTGTAAGAGGGGGTGTTTCATGTGGGGATATGCCCACCTGTAAGCTAATGTGTAAAGTATGGGATACAGTCAAAAAAATGATGGGCATTCCATACCCCACTAGATATACCCGATATGGGATAATGATAGACTCCCCCAACTTTCAGTTATCAGAGGCTTTCAGAGGTGGGGAAAATCAGGAAACACAACTTTAGCTCAACTGTACAAGAATGGTTTACTTAAGTCCTTTGAAGAGTTAAGGGGAGAAATTTCTTTACAATCAAATTGGTTTTATCATTTCCTCCAATTGAGACATGCTTTGCATGCCCAGTTTCCATCTGCTGAGATACTCTTTCCCCCTACCCCTGTTTTTGACAAGATCGTACAAGCTAGGTTAACAAAAGGCCTTACCTCTGTTACATATAGGGTGTTGTTAGATTAGGTTTAGATTTCTGCTGAATTTTCCCACACGTTCCAGGGCCGGATGGGAACAGGATCTTGGTCTAATCTCGGAAGAGGTCTGGGAGGATGTTCTCTGGTCTGTGCCTTGGGTATCCCTTTCTCCATCACACAGACAGACCCAGATCTTTATCCTTCACAGGGTTTATCAAATTCCTAAATTTTTGCACACCATTGGCCTGAGATCTGAGCCAGCCTGTGTTAGGTGTGGTAACACAGTTACATTGATACATCTTCTCTCCCTTTGTCCCAAACTCCAGAGATACTGGACGGAGGTGATTGGTACCTTAAATGGGCTACTGGATATTAATATCTCGGCTGAACCACTTATGTGCCTTCTGGGCTACTGTGATATCTCTACTTGTACTTTTTCTATAGGCAACACTATTAGGCGCACACTCTGTGTTGCCCACAGAAAGATTGGCCTTAAGTGGACCTCTCCTCATCCGCCGACTGAATTTCAGATCTTAATAGGATTATGATATTTGAAAAGCATACATATTTTTTAAGGAACACCATGAATAAGTCTGATGCTATCTGGTCAAAGTGGCTTGGGTCTATGTCTCTGGCACCGGTATAGATCAATCTGTACTATGTATACTGCAATATCAGATATTGGTCTATAGGTGACCATCGTAAGATAGGTACCTATGGGTAAATATAGGTTTTTTTTGTTTTTTCTTTTCTCTTCTCCAGCGAAAGCTGTATTCTGTGGCCACCTTCAGTGTTTATAAGTATTAAAGGTTTTTTCTTTTTTTTTTTATCCTTTTTTTTCTATACTCCAAGAAATAGAGTGTGGGGGCTTATGTTTTTTTTCTTTGTTATATAGTGTCTGTTTATATTGTTTTAATGTTGTTTTATTGTTGTTTGCATATAAAAGTAAAAAGAATCTGAATTTAAAAAAAAAAGACAATTGCGTGGCCATGCAACACTGTACCCAAACTAAATTTTTATAATTTTCTTCCAATTGCTAAACAAACTAAAAAAGACCATCTTCTTTGAAAAAAAAATTTTTTTTCTTTGTTTCTGTTATAAAATTTAGTTTTTTCCTTTACTGAGGGGCACTGATGAGGCTGCACTGAGGGGCACTGATGAGGCAGCATTGATGGGCACTGATGAGTTGGCACTGATGGGCACTGATGAGGAGGCACTAATATGTATAATTCATGGGCACTCATATGCAGCAGCGATAGGCGGCACTGATATGCAGCACTGATGGGCACTGATAGGCGGCACTGATAGGTGGCACTGATGGGTTCTAATAGGCTGCACTGATGGGCACTGATAGGCACTGATAGGCGGCACTGCTGGCACTGATTGGTTGCACTGATGGGCACTTATAGACAGCACTGATGAGGAGGTGATTGGTCACAGCTGATCACATGGTGAAGAACCTACATCATAGGCTCTTTACCACCATTGTTGATGCGGTGTGTCAGAGTGACACAAAGCACCACCGATCGCCACACTGCGTGCCCAGCAGGCGCACGACTGAGGCTTATCCTGCTGGACGTCATATGACATCGATTTAGGATAACAAAGCCACACTGCGGACATCAATCCGCAATGGGGTGGGAAGTGGTTAAAGTGGTTGTAAACCTCAGTCATGAATTATGAACAAAGCACATATATCTGTAGTGTTTACTTATGTATCTCCAAAGCTCTAAGGCCAGCCATACACGGTTTGAATCAAACAATTAATGGACAGGCTTTATGTACCAAGTTGATTGATCAATCAACCTGGGTACAACCAGCCTGCCTGATTGTCTTGCAATTATATATATATATATATATAGGAGCCGCTAGTGAGAATCACTGTCTTCTCCCAGTGGGGGCGGCTTCTCCTGTCCGCCCCCACCCCCCTGCTAGGAGAAGACAATTGCTGATTCCCCTGTCAGCACCGTTTGTGAAATTTGCACTGTTTATGGCCAGCATAAGTGTCGTTTCTCTCTGGTGCTTCATTCCTCTGTTAACAGCATGAGTCACTTCTGACAAGTTCTCCCGACACATGAGATAAAATTGTGATGGAGAGAGGAAGCTCAGTACACAGCTTATCTATGCAGAACACAGCTCTGTATCCTTCCTTCTTTCCTGTGCCATGTCTGAAGAAGGGTGTGTTTGGTTGTATAGTCTCAGACTGGTTGCACAGCTTTTTTCCCTGCTCTTGGCTAACTTCCTCGTCTGGCATTTGTCCCTCGGTAGGTCCATAAGAGTTGAATGAAATCTGTCAACTAATGGTTCACCTAATTTGTTTTTGTCATCTATTTTGTGGTGTAAAAATCCGTAGTGATTCATACATTTTCCCATTAGAGTCTTTT
Organism: Lithobates septentrionalis; assembly: GCA_037952835.1. Classification (NCBI taxonomy): domain Eukaryota; kingdom Metazoa; phylum Chordata; class Amphibia; order Anura; family Ranidae; genus Lithobates; species Lithobates septentrionalis. Next base: position 1,248,701 of record JBBDGP010000584.1, read on the forward strand.
AGTTTTGGTTAAAAAATTTCTGACACATAACCCCCTTTGCAGAGAGGTATCCAGCGGACTATATAGTAAGAGAAAACAAGGAGAAACCAAACTATTGAGAGAGAGCCTAGGCTATCTCAATGAAGATGGGATTTTTGAAGGAGAGCATCAAATCTGTATAATAAGGTAAGCACAAATTCATTGGAATTGAATTAAAAAAACATTTAATTTAATCAGTAATCAATACAAAAATACAATATCTATTACATACAAAATCACAAAATTCATGAAATCATTGTTGGTGGTTGATACTGGGATATACTTTTGCACAAGATGCTTGAATTTGCAGAGGCAACATGTTTTGCAGTGTCCTGCTTCTTCGAGGGCGTCGCATGCATCTGTGGATTTATCTAGATTATATAGAATAACATTAGAACCACCATTTTCCTTAAACCCATCACCAATATTCATTAAAATATGTAGGTGCTTACCCACTTGGAGTTTGTCGGTGTTTAACATGAATCATGTATGGCAAAAGCTCACATCCAGGACTCAGTTAATGGTATCAGCCAGCCAAGATTAATACCCCGTGGAGGCCAGATCCATAAGGGTTGGATAATGTGCTGTCGGACCACGCAATAGCCACAGTGTCATTTAAGTGTAGACTAAGTTATTGATCTAAAAACATACAATGTATTATATTTTAATGTTATGTATTGTAACTATTTGTTATGGTTAAATTGAACTAGATAATAAATAAAAGTTTCCTAGTTCCTAAAACAACCATACCCCTTGGTATAGCATATTACTAGATAGTTCATAGTGTGGAACCAAGTATTAACCCCATCTATACCATCAGTAATGTTAGATGAGGTATATTAATAAGGTGTAATTAGTTAATCCATAATCATAACAAAAAAGTACTTATATATTAATAAATAAACCGACATGATATGTCATAACATGCTCCATATGTAGTACTGGTATATAACTAAAGATATGACCAAGATAAGGGGGCACTGAGGTAATTACATGCATGTCAATATATGATGGAAATATATGTAGTATGTTTAACATAGTCAGCTATAATTACCAGATAACTCATTGATAATACATTACAATCCATGCTATTGTAGATGGAGAGTCTTACTAGCCTTAGGTAACATGTCATATTGAGCCAGCAACACGGCTGGGCAAAAATGTTTCTCATTATGCCTAATGATCATGTAATGAAGAGTTCAAAGTTTTTAATTAAATTAAATGTTTTTTTTAATTCAATTCCAATGAATTTGTGCTTACCTTATTATACAGATTTGATGCTCTCCTTCAAAAATCCCATCTTCATTGAGATAGCCTAGGCTCTCTCTCAATAGTTTGGTTTCTACATACTACTAGGGATTGGGGACAATCATCTGTATCTGAAAATAACCCAACAATACCTTTTTCTCTACATAAGAGCAAACAAGTAGATTTTGCTATAAAAAAATTCCTTGGGGCCTTTGTGGCTTGACAGGCAGGTACCTGGATTAAAATAGGTCAGTTTTAAGACCACTGACAGCCCAGAAATGATCTGACCATCTTTTGTTATGTTTTGGTTTTGGATGAGTACACAGGTAAAAGAGTTTGTGGAAAAACGCACACCAAATTTGGTATTTATGAGTCCACTCAGTGTGGTGCTGATTGTCTAATTGACCAAACCATTGAACCAAAGCTTGGAGCACTATTAACACTACAAGTAGTAAAAATTCACTCAAAGTTTAAAACCACACATGTAGAATAGAGTATATACAGTACATACAGGTATATATTTTTATGCTAATAGGAATTATACTTTTGTGACTGCATCCACAATATATAATTGCAGGGACATCATTACAAATACTCCCCTGCTCCCCACGGGAGTAAACAAAGAGTGCATGGGCTGCATGTGCCAGGTGACCCTGAGACCACCTTTACACAATTAAAGGGGAACACATCCATTTTTTACAACAAAAAAGAAACAAAGAATACATGTACAACATAATACATCAAAATTATAAAAGCCAATATACATGACATTCACAACATATGCATATACAGAATGACATCACCCTGATAATGGAAAATAAAGATAACCTAATCTCCTAAGATAATTGATCAATAGTAACAAATTATGTATAAACCATTAAACCCCAATAAAGACAAGAAAAGGATGAATTTTTACAGCTGCTATCTAGGGATTGATTGAGAGATGTGACTTTAGTTATATTTTAAACAAAGTAACCTAAGCCCTAAATTAGGGCCCTAACACTAATCTTTCCCTTCTTCTGCAAATTAACCTCATATTGCTTGACATGTAGCATCTTGTGCTGAAATCATGCAGTGCTGAAATCCTGGCATTAGGATAACCTGCTTCAGGAAAACATATCCTTAAGACATTCATATCTTGAATCTGCCCCCTAATCATAGTCTGAATCTAAAACTGACCCTGTCTGATGCCTATCATTCATGAATGACAGAAAAAAAGCATGTGTTTTACTATAAAAAAAAAAAGTGTGCAGTTTTTTACTTTCAATATGTTTTTATTTTCAATTACGTCATACAGTGTATGCATTGACATATTAGAATGCACAGGAGGGAACGCCTCCTCGAACCTGAGACATAAAGGTTACAATTCGAGAAAGAAAATAACATATAAAATACGGTTTCTCAGCCTTAAAGGCTATTGGTGGGGTCAACCTGATATATATCAATGACTATGCTCTAAATAATCAGTCTCCATGTATTGTCCCTAAAACATCACGGGATCTTTCCCCAACCCCGGCACCCTTGACGGGATCTAGCTGTGCCAGGTGGGGAAATCTCCGTACTTCTCCTTTGCCCATTTGGGCTGAGCCATCAGGAGTATTGAGGGGTTATGGATCCCCGTAAGCTAGGTAGTTTACCGTATGGTAGCTTCATATTGAATTGCCACCAGTTAGCTAACTGATATGAGGTAGAAGACAGGAAGAAGAGTTGAAAGAGAGGGAGAGAAGAGTGAGGAGGGAGGGGGGGTGGAGGGGTTCTTCAAGGTGGGTGAGGAGGGAGAAGGAGTACATCTGTGTACCTCTAATAGTACTGAAGGATGGATTCGTCTAGGTGTGGGTTAGGTGTTGTTGCGCACCTGAACCCCTGGTATGAGGGAGGTTCCCATATATTGGGCCCAAGTTTCCCATATTGTTTGGAATTTCGTGGAGGTGTTTGTCAGGATGCTAGAAGGTTTTTCTTGGGCCATAATCCATGAAACCTTCCTTTTTACTGCGTTGAACGAGGGCCTCGGCTGTTTCCAGGCTTTGGCAATGGAGATTTTAGTGCCCAGTAATATAAAGTTGATCAGTGTTTGGTTAGCCTTAGAAATTCCAGATAGGTTAGCATTGAGAATAGCCACCTCTGGGCACCTAGGGATCTGGCAAGTCGTCACCTTGTAAATCATAGAGAAAACTTTTCTCCAAAAAGTGCGTATTTTGGGGCATTCCCACCAAATGTGGGCCATTGTGCCCAGGTGTTGGCATCCTCTGAAACATAAGGGGTTCGCTGAGGGATAGATTGCTGCCAACCTGGGAGGGGTCAGGTACCATCTGGTTATCAGTTTGATGCTTGCCTCCATCAAGGAGATGTTCTGGATCCCCTTAAAGGATTTAGTTAGAGCTGCTTGCCAAATCTCTATGTCCCTGCAGCATTGGAAGTCAGCCTCCCAAGCCTTCATGTATGTGGTTTTGTCCGTAGGGCAAGTGAGGGCCGAATATATCACTGATATGCCTCCCCTCTGCTCCATGGCTTGTCCGCACCATTGTTCGTATACAGTAAATTTAGGGGGAAGCGGTTTCTCCTGCCAAACAGTGTGGAGAAAGTGAGCGATTTGGTAAAAGCGGAATTGTTCCGATTCCGGGAGGTCCAGGTGTTTGATACAGAATTTGAGGGTGATTGGTCCATTGGGGGTAAAGAAGTGCCCTATCCGGTATAGCCCTTAGTCCAGCCACCATTTGAATGCTGAGATGTCAAGTCCAGGTGGAAAGTCAGGGTTGTGGAATAGGTGAGCTAGGGGACGACCCGTGGAGACCAGGGCTGTGGAGTGCCGGAGGGAGTCCCAAAGGGCGCAGGAGTGGGATAAAGTGGGTAATAGGATGGGCGGTCTAGATTTAGTCGGGCACCAAAGTATGTAGTCTAGCGTATGTTTGGGGATGGCTTGTCTTTCAATATTCACCCAGTCTGGTTTTTCATAGCGTGAGTAAATTGAGGACAATTGGGCTAATCTAGCAGCCAAGTAGTATTTATGTAGATTTGGAAGACCCAGCCCTCCCTTGCGTCTGTGAAGGAATAGGGTGCTCTGATGGATACGATATCCTTTCTTACCCCAAATAAATTGGAGTATTTTACTCTGTAAAGCTCTCAGGTGATCTTTCCTGATTGGGATAGGGAGGGAGCGAAAGAAGTAGAGGAGCCTGGGGAGTAAGGTCATCTTAATGGAGTTGATCCGACCCAGCCAGGATAGCTCGTGTTTTGACCATGTAGTAAGGTCTGCCTCCAGTTTCCTGAAGAGTGAAGGATAATTTTGTGCATATAGATTTTCCATTGTGGCCGTCAGTGTGATACCTAGGTAGCTAATGGAGGTGTCGCCCCATTTGAAGTGGAAGGATTGTTTTAGAGAGTCAACTGTTTGTGGTGGTAAGGAGACATTAAGAGCTTGAGATTTGGCGAAATTAACTTCGAGTCCAGAAATTTTAGCAAAGTTCCTTAACACTAGGCAGAGATTGGGTAGTGTAGTGAGGGGGGATGTCAGGAAAAGGAGGATGTCGTCGGCAAAAAGCCCACATTTGTGCGTCTGGTCTCCACAGGTCACCCCTTTTATATCCGGGTTCTGTCAAATTGCGATCGCTAAGGTTTCTATGGCTATTGCGAAGATTAGGGGGGATAGAGGGCACCCTTGCCTAGTGCCACGTAAAATGTCTATTGGTTTGGAATAATGTCCTTGGAGGCGTATTTGGGCCTTTGGTTGTGAGTAGAGAGTAGGGATGAGCCGAACACCCCCCTGTTCGGTTCGCACCAGAACATGCGAACAGGAAAAAAATTTGTTCGAACACGCGAACACCGTTAAAGTCTATGGGACACGAACATGAATAATCAAAAGTGCTAATTTTAAAGGCTAATATGCAAGTTATTGTCAATAAAAGTGTTTGGGGACCTGGGTCCTGCCCCAGGGGACATGAATCAATGCAAAAAAAAGTTTTAAAAACGGCCGTTTTTTCAGGAGCAGTGATTTTAATAATGCTTAAAGTCAAACAATAAAAGTGTAATATCCCTTTAAATTTCATACCTGGGGGGTGTCTATAGTATGCCTGTAAAGGGGCGCATGTTTCCCGTGTTTAGAACAGTCTGACAGCAAAATGACATTTTGAAGGAAAAAACACATTTAAAACTACCGCGGCTATTGCATTGCCGACAATACACATAGAAGTTCATTGATAAAAACGGCATGGGAATTCCCCACAGGGGAACCCCGAACCAAAAAAAAAAAAAAAAAATGATGTGGGGGTCCCCCTAAATTCCATACAAGGCCCTTCAGGTCTGGTATGGATATTAAGGGGAACCCCAGCCAAAATTTAAAAAAAAAATTGACGTGGGGTTCCCCCTAAATTCCATACCAGACCCTTCAGGTCTGGTATGGATTTTAAGGGGAACCCCGCGCCAAAAAAAAAAAAAAAAACGGCGTGGGGTCCCCCTAAAAATCCATACCAGACCCTTATCCGAGCACGCAACCTGGCAGGCCGCAGGAAAAGAGGGGGGGACGAGAGTGCGGCCCCCCCCCCCTCCTGAACCGTACCAGGCCACATGCCCTCAACATTGGGAGGGTGCTTTGGGGTAGCCCCCCAAAACACCTTGTCCCCATGTTGATGAGGACAAGGGCCTCATCCTCACAACCGTGGCCGGTGGTTGTGGGGGTCTGCGGGCGGGGGGCTTATCGGAATCTGGAAGCCCCCTTTAACAAGGGGACCCCCAGATCCCGGCCCCCCCCCTGTGTGAAATGGTAAGGGGGTACTTACCCCTACCATTTCACTAAAAAACTGTCAAAAATGTTAAAAATGACAAGAGACAGTTTTTGACAATTCCTTTATTTAAATGCTTCTTCTTTCTTCCTTCATCTTCTTCTTCTTCTGGTTCTTCTGGCTCTTCTGGTTCTTCCTCCGGCGTTCTCGTCCAGCATCTTCTCCGCGGCGTCTTCTATCTTCTTCTCCTCGGGCCGCTCCGCACCCATGGCATGAGGGGGGAGGCTCCCGCTCTTCTCTTCATCTTCTTCTCTTCTTCATCTTCTTCTTCATCTTCTTCTTCATCTCTTCTTCCTTCTTCTCTTCTTCATGTCTTCTGCGGGCCGCTCCGCAGCCATGCTGGCATGGAGGGAGGCTCCCGCTGTGTGACGGCGTCTCTTCGTCTGACGGTTCTTAAATAACGGGGGGCGGGGCCACCCGGTGACCCCGCCCCCCTCTGACGCACGGTGACATGACGGGACTTCCCTGTGGCATTCCCCGTGACGTCACAGGGAAGTCCCGTCATGTCACCGTGCGTCAGAGGGGGGCGGGGTCACCGGGTGGCCCCGCCCCCCGTTATTTAAGAACCGTCAGACGAAGAGACGCCGTCACACAGCGGGAGCCTCCCTCCATGCCAGCATGGCTGCGGAGCGGCCCGCAGAAGACATGAAGAAGAGAAGAAGGAAGAAGAGATGAAGAAGAAGATGAAGAAGAAGATGAAGAAGAGAAGAAGATGAAGAGAAGAGCGGGAGCCTCCCCCCTCATGCCATGGGTGCGGAGCGGCCCGAGGAGAAGAAGATAGAAGACGCCGCGGAGAAGATGCTGGACGAGAACGCCGGAGGAAGAACCAGAAGAGCCAGAAGAACCAGAAGAAGAAGAAGATGAAGGAAGAAAGAAGAAGCATTTAAATAAAGGAATTGTCAAAAACTGTCTCTTGTCATTTTTAACATTTTTGACAGTTTTTTAGTGAAATGGTAGGGGTAAGTACCCCCTTACCATTTCACACAGGGGGGGGGCCGGGATCTGGGGGTCCCCTTGTTAAAGGGGGCTTCCAGATTCCGATAAGCCCCCCGCCCGCAGACCCCCACAACCACCGGCCACGGTTGTGAGGATGAGGCCCTTGTCCTCATCAACATGGGGACAAGGTGTTTTGGGGGGCTACCCCAAAGCACCCTCCCAATGTTGAGGGCATGTGGCCTGGTACGGTTCAGGAGGGGGGGGGGCCGCACTCTCGTCCCCCCCTCTTTTCCTGCGGCCTGCCAGGTTGCGTGCTCGGATAAGGGTCTGGTATGGATTTTTAGGGGGACCCCACGCCGTTTTTTTTTTTTTTTTTTGGCGCGGGGTTCCCCTTAAAATCCATACCAGACCTGAAGGGTCTGGTATGGAATTTAGGGGGAACCCCACGTCAATTTTTTTTTTAAATTTTGGCTGGGGTTCCCCTTAATATCCATACCAGACCTGAAGGGCCTTGTATGGAATTTAGGGGGACCCCCACATCATTTTTTTTTTTTTATTTTGGTTCGGGGTTCCCCTGTGGGGAATTCCCATGCCGTTTTTATCAATGAACTTCTATGTGTATTGTCGGCAATGCAATAGCCGCGGGTAGTTTTAAATGAGTTTTTTCCTTCCAAATGTCATTTTGCTGTCAGACTGTTCTAAACACAGGAAACATGCGCCCCTTTACAGGCATACTATAGACACCCCCCAGGTACGAAATTTAAAGGGATATTACACTTTTATTGTTTGACTTTAAGCATTAATAAAATCACTGCTCCTGAAAAAACGTCCGTTTTTAAAACTTTTTTTTGCATTGATCCATGTCCCCTGGGGCAGGACCCGGGTCCCCAAACACTTTTTATGACAATAACTTGCATATAAGCCTTTAAAATTAGCACTTTTGATTTCTCCCATAGACTTTTAAAGGGTGTTCCGCAGCATTCGAATTTGCCGCGAACACCCCAAATTGTTCGCTGTTCGGCGAACTTGCGAACAGCCAATGTTCGAGTAGAACATGAGTTCGACTCGAACTCGAAGCTCATCCCTAGTAGAGAGCATGCAGAAGACCCAGGAAACGGCCACCAAATCCCCATCTCTCCAGCACAGTGAAGATGTATTGCCAGGAGACCGTGTCAAAGGCTTTCTGCAGGTCTAATGATAGAAGGAATCCCGATTGGTTTGGCCCCCCTTCCCAGTTAGTTTGAAGAATCGAGGTGATATCTATCGCCCTCCTTATTTGGTCAGGACTCTGTCTCCCGGGTATGAATCCTACCTGGTCCTTATGTATATATTGAGTAATAAAGGATGACAACCTGTTAGCCATTATTTTGGTGAGTACTTTTAGGTCATTGTTTATGAGTGAGATCGGTCTGTAGTTGCTAACGTCTTCGTGGTTTTTGTCAGGTTTGGGTATGACCGTGATTAAAGCTGTATTGAGGTGGATGTCTAGGGGGGTTCCATTGGTTTTGGAGTTAAAGAAGGAGGTCAGGTGAGGTGCCAGAATGGCTGCAAAAGACTTGTAGTATGCTACAGAAAGACCATCAGGACCCGGAGCTGACCCCCCTCTAAGATCTTTTATGACCCCCAAAACCTCCTCCTCTGTGATGGGTATTTCCATCTTTTGTTTGCGGGCATCTTTTAGGGAGGGTAGGGGGATACCCTCCAGAAACTGAGGGATTAAGTTCGCTTTTGGCGTACTTGTTTGGCTATATAATTTAGAGTAAAAACCCCGAAAGGCTTCTAGTATCTTAGAAGGGTTGGTTGTGGGGGGTTGACCATTTATTCTGAGTTTGGGGAAGGCGTGGGTCTTGATGGGGGGAGACAGTTTTTTAGCAAGGAGGGGACCTATTTTGTCTGCCTGGGTGTAAAATTTTTGTCCAACCCAGCGAACGGCCTTTTCGGCCTTGGATGTGAGTGCTAGATTGAGATCAAGTCTAGCTTTATCGATAAGGGAAACAGGGGTCTTGGAGGGGTCCTTTTTGTGGGAAGCCTTCAGTGTGGTATATTCCCTGTCCAACCTAATTAGGTCTGCTTTAAAAAGTGTGCAGTTTTAGCACCCTAAGATTCACATGTTGCAGCTCTGCTCCACCATACTCTTTTGTGTGCCCATTGCATGGTGTGCCCCAGGGAGCAGCTATATATATGACTCAGCCTTTGTCATCAGGTTGTTTAAACAATGGAGGTATGCTGCGGTGGAAAAAACAATCATGGTTCCTTTAAATTTGTGATTCTTCCCGTGGTCTGCCCCTATTTAAACCCCATTTGCAGTCTATGTCACATGACCTGAAAAAGGGCCATGCCCGATATGCGTAGTCAAAACAACAGCTATTTTCCCTCTCTACTCTCCTCAGCTTGCTCTCCACCTGTTGTGCTCCAAGCTTCGTTTTGGACCTGTGTTCTCTGATCGAATGACGTCACATTTGGGTGTTCCCGTCCACCAGCTCTGGTTTATGGCTGCTCCGGCTGCCTCTTGGTCCCTCCTTTGCTTCGTGGCTGCCCCATCATTTCGTCACTCATCATTGGGGATCTGATAGAGGTTCCACACTGTCCACCCAGCTCTGCACACGCTGGCTTCCCTCTTCCTAGTGACATCCAGGAACACATGAAGGTTTTGCCATCGCAGCACTGCCCCACCAAGCCAGTCCACCACTGACTGTTGCTTAAGGTACTGTCACAGTAAGGACCACGCTTTGCAGTTGTTCCATCTATGCAGGGAGATGTCTAGATAATTGTTCATCCACTCATATGTTATTATTAAATCGGCACATGCTTTTATCTCATTGAACATTTTAATTATTTGACTGTTTGTCCTTTCAAGACTGTCTCAATCACCGCTTTCATTTGTGGTTGCGCCTAAGTGTTTTTACTTGTATTCACACCCCTCCTGGGGTGCTCATCCACACAGCTGCTCTTTGTGCTCTTGCAGGACATTCACAAGGTTCTTAGTGCAATAGATGTCCCAGTTGCCTGGTGCCAGACTGTTTTTGTCTGTACACATACAGTATGTCTCACACAACAGGAAGAACCTCCATGGACTGATTCCTTACCAAATACTTACTGGCTAAGAGGGCTCTATCTAAGAACAGCACCAACACAAAATGGCAGACCTAGATGATCATTCTCACAGTCCTGATTGAGACACTGATGGGGAGTAAATCTCCTCTGGTATTCATATTGGTTATAAATAATAAACAGTCACAGTGGCAATTCACCTTAAATTGGACCTTTCCCACAAACCTCTCATCCCTTCATTTAGACTTAAAGAAAAAGGGGGAGAGATTGACAGAGGCAGAGGCTAGATGAACACACCCGTGAGACACTAGCGAAAGCCCAGAGTTCTCTCTAGAAAATAAATCTTAACACCGCAATGAACTGAATGAATTATGCTCCACCAACATCCCACAAGCCTTGGGGAGTGCCACACTATGTAAAGGCACATAGACCAGGGCTTCCAAAAGAGGTTGGTAAGTCTCTTAGGCTGGTCATTGTCAGATATCTGGACCCTGGAGTAATCAGTTACTCAGTGCATACTCTACTCAAAGCAACTTAGTTGTTGCCAGACACAAGGTACTACTTTTTTCTGTCTTTTAAAGAGAGCTGGCTAAACAGAAAAAGTAATTTAACTAAGTATGCCAGCACCTGGTCAATAGACTTGTCAGTTGTTTGCTCATCCTGGCAGTTGTACTCAAGGTAAACTAGTAATGGCAAAACCCAAACATTTACATCCCCTGAGGCAGCTCAGGAGGTCATAGGTTTTATTAAAATGTTATTATTATTATATTATCTGCTCTTCAAGGAAGGTAGCCTACCCTCCTACACCAAAGCACTAAAGCAACAATGAGATTAAAAGAGGCCTCGGCTCTCCACACAGCTCTGACCACTTGAGTCCCTACTTTGGAAGGAGGGATGGGGGTTGTCACACACCTCAGGGAACACTGGTGGCCATTACTAAAATTCACCAACATGTTTCCTTTTAGGTATACTTCAAAAAACAGTTTTTTGTTTTTTTAATTCAATCGGTTTACTGAAGATTTTCAAACAGTACAAAGCATATGCTCCATACATGTTGTGGTGACTGAAAGAACAAAGAACATATAAGTGAACATCTCCAATGAGTAGAGAAGGAGGCATTATGTGATTATCAATATAAAGTGCACCCTGTGAGCAGGTCAAACATCACAATATTAAGAGCACCCATCATATAGCACGTACAAGGTATGAACTGGAACATATCAAGGCCTGACAGGGCCATGCTTATAATAATAAAGGTATAGATGCCCCTATCCTCAAGAAAATGCCTCCAAAGGCACCAATGCACAATCAAGGTACACTAGGATAGAGTCAGATCAAATCCAACAGAAAAGTGAAGGAGAGATCAGAAAAAGAACTAAGAAAAAAAAGGAAAGAGAGGGTGTTCCAAAAGCGGAAGAGGTGAGGAGGCCCATCCACTCTCAGTCCACCATAGACATGTACTTAATCCAGGGGGCCCAGGTTTTGTGAAATTGTGTAATATTATTATGCAGGGTACAGGTGAGTTTATCATTTACCATAACCCAGCTCAATTTATGTTTATCATAACCTAAGTGCACTACAGCTGTCTTCCAACATCATGCTTTTGCAAATTCTTGCTGCTATAAGCATATATAGTATGAGCTGTTTAGGTCATTTTGGGATATCGGAGTCTAATTTCTGAAACAAGACTGTTTTTGGGGCTCTAGCAAGATTGACATCTGTGACCAAGTGTATGGGGTTAAAAATTCTTATCCAAAACCAAGACACCTTCGGCATTGCCACCACACATAAAACATTGTTCCCAGCTGTCCACATTGATGAAAATTCAGAGAGACAGACGGGTGCATCTTAGCCATCCTTGTTGGTACTAAATACCAAAAGGGTTTTATAATTAGATGCTATCAAGATAGTATTGATCAAAATCTTAGACAAGTTGTTTGTGATGTCCTCCCAATCCGACAAGCTTTAGGAAAAGAACAGTTTTTTTAAGTGAAAGAACTGTTTATTACAGCAGTGTAAAATAGGACAGCAGCAGGACCATTTTAAGTAGCAATTTTAGGCCCAAATTTACTACAGACAAAGAACCCAGGTAGGGTGATGCAGTAAATTAGATTGAAGTAATATGAGGTGGATAAAATACACACTGTTCTTGCAATTATTGTTTTTTTGTCCACTTCTGGACCACTCACGACACATTTACTGCGGCAGGGTGGCCCAGCTGGGCAAAATCACTTACCTGTATGTGATTTTGTGCACGCGGTGTAGAGAGCGCAGCTCCCGCTGTGATTGGACACAGCAGGAGCCAATAAGCGTGTCTCTAACAGCTGGTGATATTGGTGTACCTGTTTTAGTAATCTCCAAGCTGCAGAATGACAGAATCTCAAGGGTTGCATAGTTACATAGTCATTCAGTCCATCTAGTTCAACCAATAGATAAAAAATAAATAAATAGAGCATCTTCATATAAACAATCTTATTCCCAAAATTGATTCACAGAAATGGAAAAAAGAATTGTGGTAGCTAGACCTCTGGATTTGCAGAGATTCCTATAGTCCAGTTCCAAGGAGTTGTAGGTGCATTGTCCAGGACCTTCATCTCAATGCTGGAATTAAATCACTGGTTTAATACAAGAATGCACATATCTGGTGTGGACTAGCCTGGTACCTAACTGGCTGCATGTCTTGTTCTAGATCAGAGACTGAGTAGTAAAGCTAGCCATACAGTGTTCAGTTGCAGCTGAACTGGTTGAATGTCGATCAGTGTGTGTTCCTCCCCCCTTTGCAGAAGGCAATTGTTTAACTAACCTTTGTCAATGAGACATGTTGGAGGTATTTCCATCAATCCACAGCTGCAGCCAATTAGCTGCAGCCACTGATCAGTGTATTCTGAAAGTGGCGGGTGCTACTGTCAAAATACAATGTCCTGGATGGAGGAATCTGTCAGTTTTGGCCAGTGTATGGTTAGCCTAAGGAGTGGATAAGGATGATAGTCTCAGAACTTGTCTTTGCTTAATTACTGTAAGTGCATATCCTTACAATGAATTTCTTATTTGTTGCTACAAGTGTAAGGCTGACCGCAGGTCAGCCTGTATTTGTAGGAGGAGTCAGGCTGCATAAAGCCTGCCCTCCTTTGCCTCCTCCCTCGTGGTCATAGGTTCTCGTATCAGCGTAATTTCCGGGCGACTCTGACGTCACTTCTGGGTCGGACTGAACAAGGAGGATGTTCGGCGGTTGCTCTCTCTACTCATGGCAGGTCTCAACAGCGTTACCATGCGGCAGGGTCTCGTGCGCTGCTGGCGCAGGGATAGGGGTAGTGTTCTTTCCTCCGTTTTCAGTTTACTATAGTGGTTCAGATAGCACCATGTTTTAGGGTTGCAGGGTGGGGGGAGTGTATTTGTGGGAGGTTTTCAGGGGATGACGGCAGGATGTTATGTGACACGATGTCCTGCCACTGTCACTAGCACTGGATAGCACGTCTTTATTCCAGGAATACGGGTTAGCAATCAGTGTTTCTGTATACCTTCACTAGCTGAGTTCCCTTTTTGCCTGAAGTTTCCTTTTCACAGAATGAGACAGGTGGTAGAAATCTGAACTTCTAAAATCCGACCTACACCATTTATTTGCTCCTGCACACAGGAAAACAAGGTTTACTTAGCTTTTGATGTGAAATTGGCACTTGCCTTTACCTCAGAAGGTTACTTTCCTGGTGCCTCCATGGCAGCATACTAGTGATAGAGCTCCGCCTCGACTCCTCCCTCAGGACCAGTGAATAGCATAAATTAAAGACGTAGTCCCTCCCCCAACATTCTCCTTTTTTTCCTCATACCTCTTGTGCTGGTGAAGAGTAGCAGTATGTCCATACCTCTGCAGTCGGCAGCGTCCGCCGGGTTTAGCCTTTCCCGTGCGCAGTCCCTGTTCTTGGATCTGTTGGGGTCTTCTTGCAGAGTTTCCTCACTGGAACGCAGTCTGCCACCATATCCTATGATGAAGGCAAAGGAGTCGCAAAAGGATCAGCTCCATTCTGCCAGGCTTGTGATTTTACATTTTTTTGTTTCCATTTAAAAAAAAAGAGAAAGAAAGTTGCATTTGTATCCCCCCCCCTTTCCCTTCTGCATCATTCCTTTTTCCTCCCATTCAAAGAAAGTATAAATATAAGAGGCTGTAAGACATTTGTTAAATACCTGTGAGGTTTACAGGCTACTGTATCAGGAGAGACATCCATCGCCCTGTTACTGTGGGGCTGTGTTGTGTTTTCTTTGCCTTCCCTTGTAGGTAGCGTGGCTCGGCGTCCCCTTAGTCCTACTGCGCATGCGCGATCCGGGAAGCTAACAGCCGTCGCTTGTCGAGTGTTTTTCTCGGCTTCCCGGGGTCGGCTCTACTGCGCGGTCTCGAAGCCGCGGCGGCCATCTTTGTTTCTGAGAAAAGGGCCAATTTTTGCCCTTTTTCCTCTAAAAACTTAAAAAAAAAAGGGGGCAGAGTGACTGGGGGTTCATGGGTTCTACCAAACCCACCCTCAGGCTATTTAGGATCGGCCTTGGGGGCTGGTGGTCGGAGTTACCTCAGCTGTGCCCTGCTAAGGTCTCTCTAAGCTGCTCTGTGGTAAGCATTCCAAAAAAAAAAAAAAAAAAAAGTGAATTATGTGCCTCTTAAAAAAATATATATATATATATATCATTCTTTTCTTTCCTTATCTTTCTTGCTATTTTTTTCCGCAGCTGATCCTTATGCCCAACTCCGAAATGAGCCATTCATCTCGCAACAAAGATCCTCACACCTCCGTTAGGTATGGGACCACCTATACGTGAGTATAAAAAAAAAAAAAAAAGTGCGCTCGCTGGCCTGACATGATTTTTCTTAAAATCATAGCCCTGTCCACTCCAAGAGGACCGAAAAATCCTCAAGGCACCACGATGACGACAGCCCAAGTCGCAGATCTCGTTCTTCACGCCACCGGTCCCGCTCGTCAAGACATGAGTCCCATTCTTCGCGACATAGGTCAAGATCCAGAAGACGGGACCGGTCCCCCTCTCCTAGATCCTACAAGAAGAAGAAGTGCTGGACCTGTGGGGCTAGTCCGCTGCCGAATAAAGTAGTCTGCAAGGATTGTTTTGCGGACTATGCGTCCAGCCGCGAGTTAGAAAACCAGCAGGTGGTGGACCTGCTCAAAAGAACTATGAAGGACTCCTTCTCTGAGCTTGCGGCCTTGGTTCCTGCCCAGCCAGTCCCGCAGACGTGTTCTTCCTGGTCCTTCCGCAGCCAGTACGCCTCTACCTCCATCAGGCCGACTGGCCAGAGATTCCCCACCTGAAGACCTCTCGGGCGATTCGTCAGATGAGTCAGATCCTTCCGGCTTCAGCCATTCATTGGTAAAGCCATTCATCCAGGCAGTAAGAGCCGCAATAGCTTGGGAGGATACTGAAGAACCTCCCCAGGAAGCAAAAAGCTACTTCCCATTCCTTAAAAGGAAACAGGCTTTCTTCCCTTTGATGGGAGAAATTACGCAAATCATTCAAAATGAGTGGTCTAGGACTGATAAAAAGCTGTCGTTGGGCCGTTTCAATAAATTGTATCCCTTGCCGGAGGCGGGAACAAAGTCATGTGGTAGACGCATCAGTGGTGCGACTCGCAAAGAATAGTACCCTGCCTATGGAAGATTCCGCTTCCTTCAAGGATCCTCTTGACAGACGAATCGACCTGGATCTCAAGAGGAGCTATTTAGCTGCAGGAGCGGCATGTAAGCCAGCGATCGCACTCACCTCCGTGTCTAATGCCATTAGAGCTTGGACGGATAACACTGAAACAGCTCTGCGCCAGAATGTCCCCAAGAAAGACATAATTAAAGCCTTGGAAGAAATTAGATTGTCAGCAGACTTTGTTGGAGTAGCAGCTATAGACACGATTAGGTGTTCAGCAAGATCTATGCTGCACTCAGTAATGGTGAAAAGGGCCTTGTGGTTAAAACCCTGGACGGCGGATTTGGCTTCCAAGCAAAATTGGTGCAAAATCCCGTTCGACGGGAAGGCATTATTCGGAGACAGGATGGATAAAGCCATATCTAGGTTGTCAGGAGGAAAGTCAGGTATGCTTCCCCAAGACAGAAGGATGCGAAGATCCAGAGAGGGTTCTTCCAGGTTCCGCCAGTCAAACCCTAGGGATTTCAGACAATCAAGGCAGTTCAGAGACGGCAGAAGACCCTGGAGGGGCACTCAGGCATCCTTTTTGGGCAGAAAGTCGAAGGCCCCTCCGACTCCACATGAGCAGAAGCAATCCTTTTGACGCCAGATTAGCCCAGACACTCCCGGTGGGAGCCAGGCTAAAATTCTTTCTTCCAGTCTGAGCCAGCAAATGCCAGGATCCCTGGGTTCTGTCAACAATCCAATGTGGACACTTTTGGAGTTTCTCTCATCCTCCACCTCAAATTTCGTTCACGAGAACGGAAATTCCATCCTCTCCGCTGAAGGCTCAAGCCCTAAGACAATTCGTATCGTCACTCCAACTTCAGGGAGCAGCTGTGCCGGTTCCTTTAGCGGAGCGCTTCGCAGGCTTCTATTGCACTCTATTTCTCTTCCCAAAGAGAACGGGTGGATGGAGGCCTGTGATCGATCTAAAAAGACTCAACAGGCACATACACCCAGAAAGCTTCAAGATGGAGTCTCTACAAACAGTTATTCAGGCAGTACAGCCAACAGATTGGATGACCTCAATCGATCTGCAGGATGCGTACTTACATGTGCCAATTCTACCTGCTTTTCAGAAGCATCTCAGATTTGCAGTAGGTCGGATCCACCTGCAGTTCCAAGCCCTGCCCTTCGATCTGTGCACCTCCCCCAGGGTGTTCACCAAGATTCTAATATCCGCTCTGGTTCCCCTGCGGGAGAGGGGTTTGAGGATATACCACTATTTGGACGACATCCTCCTCCTAGCAAGCAGTCCGGGTCAGTTGGTGTATCACCGAGACATTCTTCTCCAGTCCCTGAGAGAACTAGGATGGTTGATAAACTCAGAGAAGAGTCAGCTTGCACCTACACAGCGGATGATCTATCTAGGTGCAATGTTCGACACCCGGGAGGGGACAGTGTCATTACCATCCCTGAAGATGAGGATTATTATCCAGAAGATGGTCAAAACCATCGCGAGCCGGTATCTAACGGCATCGCAATGCCTGAGCCTCATTGGCACAATGTCTGCTTGTATACCGATGATTCCTTGGGCCCATTGCCATTTGAGGTATTTTCAGATGGGTTTCTTGGCGCAGTGGAAAAAACAGCGACTCTCTCAGACAATTCTGCTGACGGGAGCAATGCGCAGGAGCCTTCATTGGTGGACTCTTCCGGAAAACCTCTCCAAACCTCGTCATCTGGGTTCCCTCTTCTGGATCACAGTTACGTCCGAGGCAAGTGGTCAGGGCTGGGGAGCCCATTGCGGGGAAACAAGGATACAGGGGAGATGGTCCTGTTCCACCCAGGGAGTAGTATCCAACATACTAGAGATGAGTGCAGCGTTCTTGGCACTAACTTCATTGGCTTCTCAGATCAGGGGCCAGAGAGTACTTTTACGCCTGGACAACAGGACAGCTGTCGCGTACCTGCAAAGGCAGGGGGGCACTCGCAGCACATCACTCCTCAGGGAAGTAGAGCCGATTATGCTCTGGGCAGAGAAGAACGTCCTAGACCTCAGGGCGATGTATCTCCCGGGAAGGTTGAACACGGAAGCAGACAAGTTGTCGAGGAACTTCTTGGACAACAACGAGTGGGCTCTTCATCCCCAGGTCTTCCATCAGATTGCCAACCTCTGGGATCCTCCTCAAGTAGACCTATTTGCCACTCCGGGGAATGCCAAACTGACCAGATTCATCTCTCGCCTTCCGTATACGCAAGCGGAGGAAGTAGATGCCCTGTCATGCCCCTGGAGGTTCACCACCGCATATGCCTTCCCCCCCTGACCATTAATATTCAAGTTCCTCCTGAAACTTCTCAGAGAAACAGTCCAGGTACTGGCAGTACTCCCATATTGGCCGAAGAGACCCTGGTTTCCTCTAGCTATGCGCCTCAGTGTGAGCTCTCCAATCAGGATCCATCCTTTCCCTCAACTTCTGACGCAGGGCAGTTTTGTTCATCCAGACCCTCAGAAGCTGAACCTTCGAATCTGGAGGTTGAGAGGCGAAGGTTCGAGTCCCTAGGATGCTCCCCAGGGGTCATAACAACCCTCCTAGGAGCCAGGAAGCCAGCAACCAATGCTATATATTCAAGAATATGGGACAAGTTCTTGTCATTTGCTGCCTCAAATGAGTTTAATCCAATCTCTCCTTCTACATCAGGTGTTCTCGGCTTCCTCCAATCAGGACTTGATCTGGGTCTGGGCCTAAGTTCCCTCAAAGTCCAAGTAGCAGCAATTTCTGCCGCAACAAATAAAAGGTGGGCAGAAGAGCCCTTAGTAGTCACTTTCCTCAGAGGGGTGTCAAAGATTCATCCACCTGTCAGACGCTCTTTTCCCAAGTGGGATTTATCCCTGGTCCTTGAAGTCCTCTCTGACCATCCATTTGCCCCAGTGGAACAACTGACAGTATGGAACATAACACTAAAAACGGTTTTCCTGATAGCCATTACATCTGGTAGAAGGATCTCAGAACTCCACTCGTTAGGGATAGGTGATGACCACATCTCTTTCTTCCACGATAGAGTGGAGCTTCGCCCCCTTCGGGGGTTCACACCCAAAGTCGCTACTCCAAGTCACCTTTTGGAGCCTTGGGCACTACCAGTATTTGATGAAGCAGATTTGGGATCATGTCATGAGCTGGACGTTTCCAGAGTGCTCAGAGCCTACCTAGAGGCCACTAGATCCTTCAGGAGCTCGGAAAGACTTTTTATTGTTCCATTCGGTAAATACAGGGGCAAGGAAGCTTCCATCAGAACCCTGGCATCTTGGGTGGTAAAACTAATCCAGAAGGTCTACAGGATGAAGAATATGGAACCTCCATCCCGAGTGAATGCTCATTCTACAAGGGCAGTCTCAACAACCTGGGCAGCAAGGGCTAACGTGTCACTAGAGACGGTGTGCAGGGCCGCCACCTGGTCTTCTCGCAATACTTTCCTCAGACACTACCATATCGACCCAGGAGCTCTCACAGCGGTTGAATTCGGGAGAAGGGCAGTTCAGGCTGCAATGTCCCATTCTAATTAAAACATTTATTGTTAAGCATTATCCCACCCGTGTCAGCTAGTTATTTATCACTAGTATGCTGCCATGGAGGCACCAGGAAAACGGAAAATTGTATCATACTTACCGTAATTTTCCTTTCCTGGTGCCTATCCATGGCAGCATACGCTCCCACCCTCGGTATTCTATTTAACGGAGAATGTTGGGGGAGGGACTACGTCTTTAATTTATGCTATTCACTGGTCCTGAGGGAGGAGTCGTGGCGGAGCTCTATCACTAGTATGCTGCCATGGATAGGCACCAGGAAAGGAAAATTACGGTAAGTATGATACAATTTTCCGTTTTATCTATGTATGGGATCACCGGACTAGAGCCCCTGATCTCTTTAGGCTGTGCCCTGCAGACTTGTTCCCTGAGTCTCATTGCTGACGGATGGTGGTCTGGTCTGTGTTCTATGGGATCATCATACTGCACATGGCTGTGTGATGCTTATGGGCTTCCCTCCCTATTACAAGGTATAGATAGATGGTATGTCCATCCTTCCCCAGTTAGTAGGTGCTGGCCCCTTGTCAGAAGTAATGTATTTGTATTTGTATTTTTTTTTTCCTGTTAGTCCAACAAATGCTTATTTCTTATTGTGATAAATCCTCCTGCAGGCTTTCGTCAGTTTTCCATTTCCTTCAGCATTTCGTTCAATAGGTTTTCCTGTGTAGCATTTCCTGTGTAGCTTTCAATGTGTAGTATTTCATTTCATGGCATTACTTTTTCGTTCACTGCTTTTTCGTTAGCTAGTGCTTACATCTAAGATCTGTCACGTCCTACAGTTCCATACGGGCTGAGGTTTCGTTTTTAAATTGATTATCGTTCCCTCAATCTCCTCACCCATATACCATATGTCATACATGCACGTTCACCATTACACCTTTACTACTACCCACCACGGTCTGTGGGTACCTTTAGCCCTGAGTGTTGGTTTTAATTTCCTGTCTTGGTGCTGCAGGTTGCTCCGGCTCGCTTACTGCTTACACTAGGGTGGTGGCAGAGGCGGCTCTCTAATTAGGCAAATAGGGCGGTCGCATTGAAGAGCCGCCTCTGCTGACAACAATGCCGCTGCGGGTGGCGTTAAGCTCTGGCCAGCAGTTGTTTAACAGGCAGAGGAGAGAGAGGACAGAGTGTGGCTCACTGGCTCTGTCTCGAGGAGGAGGCGGGGCCAGTGCTGTGTTGTCCGGGATAGGAGAGGGGGAGGAGAAGGGGAGGAGGTTCCAGCAGCCGGAGCAAAAAGTTTCTGCTGCTCCGGAGACGCAGATTGCGCCCCCCCCCCCGGCCATCACCCCCCACCACTGGAGTTCTCAGCGGAGCGGTCCCCGCACACCCAGGCTGGAGGAGGAATCTGGCATGCAGTGAGACGGACAGGAAGAGGAAGGTCCCGCGGAGGAAGCCCCACGAGCGCTGTATGGAGCAGATGTGAGGTAGGAAATAAGGTGTCCGGACCGGGCCACCTCTCTCTCTCTGGGGCTGTCAATCAGTGGGGGGAGGGAGGAACCGAGGCTCCAGCTGCAGGGAGAGGCACAGCTACCATGCCACAACCCCTTCTGCAGCCAGCAACCACCAACATGGGAGAGAGCCAGCCCCCCCCCAGCATCCCTCAGCCACAGACTGGTCTTTATATTCACCCCCTGTCCCATGCACTCCACTGCCTTCCTCCTGATCATCAGTGTCACAAACAGTAAGGGCAGCTCAGTCCCACTGTGCCCACCTGTGATTAGCAGCCCCTGACCCTTCCCTCTGCCCTGCCCTTACCCCCACCTATGCGGGACTCCACTGCGGGGGGGCGGGTTGGGAGGTCCCAGTTCAGTGCTGATCCTCAGCCTTGGTGGGCCAGGCGCTCTGCATCCTGCGCTGGCACTGCCTGCTGATTGGCTTCTCCGCTGCTACCTCCTTCACTGACACCAGCACCGAGATAGAGAACGCAGACACCAGCACCGAGATAGAGACACTGACACCAGCACCGAGATAGAGACACTGACACCAGCACCGAGATAGAGACACTGACACCAGCACCGAGATAGAGAACACTGACACCAGCACCGAGATAGAGAACACTGACACCAGCACCGAGATAGAGAACACTGACACCAGCACCGAGATAGAGAACACTGACACCAGCACCGAGATAGAGAACACTGACACCAGCACCGAGATAGAGAACACTGACACCAGCACCGAGATAGAGAGCACTGACACCAGCACCGAGATAGAGAGCACTGACACCAGCACCGAGATAGAGAGCACTGACACCAGCACGAGATAGAGAACACTGACACCAGCACCGAGATAGAGAACACTGACACCAGCACCGAGATAGAGAACACTGACACCAGCACCGAGATAGAGAACACTGACACCAGCACCGAGATAGAGAACATTGACACCAGCAGCGAGAGAGAGAACACTGACACCAGCACCGAGATAAGGACACTGACACCAGCACCGAGATAGAGACACTGACACCAGCACCGAGATAAGGACACTGACACCAGCACCGAGATAAGGACACTGACACCAGCACCGAGATAAGGACACTGGCACCAGCACCGAGATAAGGACACTGACACCAGCACCGAGATAGAGAACAGTGACACCAGCACCAGGATAGAGAACACTGACACCAGCACCGAGATAGAGAACACTGACACCAGCACCGAGATAGAGAACACTGACACCAGCACCGAGATAGAGAGCACTGACACCAGCACCAAGATAAGGACACTGACACCAGCACCGAGATAGAGAGCACTGACATCAGCACTAAGATAAGGACACTGACACCAGCACCGAGATAGAGAACACTGATACCAGCACCGAGATAGAGAATGCTGACACCAGCACCGAAACAGAGAACACTGACACCAGCACCGAGATAGAGAACACTGACACCAGCACCGAAACAGAGAACACTGACACCAGCACCGAGATAAGGACACAGACACCAGCACCGAGATAAGGACACTGACACCAGCACCGAGATAAGGACACTGACACCAGTACCGAGATAAGGACACTGACACCAGCACCGAGATAAGGACACTGACACCAGCACCGAGATAGAGAACACTGACACCAGCACCAGGATAGAGAACACTGACACCAGCACCAGGATAGAGAACACTGACACCAGCACCAGGATAGAGAACACTGACACCAGCACCGAGATAGAGAGCACTGACACCAGCACCAAGATAAGGACACTGACACCAGCACCGAGATAGAGAACACTGACACCAGCACCGAGATAGAGAACGCTGACACCAGCAGCGAGATAGAGAACACTGACACCAGTACCGAGATAGAACACTGACACCAGCACCGAGATAGAGAACACTGACACCAGCACCAAGATAGAGAACACTGACACCAGCACCGAGATAGAGAACACTGACACCAGCACCGAGATAGAGAACACTGACACCAGCACCGAGATAGAGAACGCTGACACCAGCACCGAGATAGAGAACGCTGACACCAGCACCGAGATAGAGAACGCTGACACCAGCACCGAGATAGAGAACGCTAACACCAGCACCGAAACAGAGAACACTGACACCACCACCGAGATAAGGACACTGACACAAGCACCGAGATAAGGACACTGACACCAGCACCGAGATAGAGAACACTGACACCAGCACCAAGATAGAGAACACTGACACCAGCACCGAGATAGAGAACACTGACACCAGCACCGAGATAGAGAACACTGACACCAGCACCGAGATAGAGAACACTGACACCAGCACCGAGATAGAGAACACTGACACCAGCACTTTAAAGCTCTTAATATATGTAATTTATACAGTTTATTTTTGTGTCGCTTGAATTATTTTTCCCATTATGGGCGTGAGTGGGGCCTCATGTCTAGGTTTTGCCTAAGGCCTCATAAAGCCTAGAGCCGCCTCTGGGTGGTGGTATCCTCAGATTCACGTTCATGCCCTATTGGTCTTGTCGTTTCTGCACCCACATCCTCATACTTGTCAGATACCTAGGGGTGTTGTTATTTCATGGGCTGGTTGTCTGTTTATGGTCTCTGGTCATTTTCACACAGCAGGGCTGTCTACATTCTCCCACTGTAGGTTACCCTTCACGTCTATGGGCTTAACAGATTGAGGTGATCGTTTTTAATTGGTTTGGTCAGTGGCAAGTCTCCTCATCTATTCTTACGCAACTTACGTTTCTCATGCTAACTTACGTTTCTCATGCTAACTTACGTTTCTCATGCAATTTACGCTTTTCTCATGCAATTTACGCTTTTCTCATGCAATTTACGTTTCTCGTGCAATTTTTGTGGTCTCTGGGCAATTTACGTTTTCTCATGCAATTTACATTTTCGCATGCAGTTTACGTTTTCTCATGCAATTTACGTTTCTCGCGCAATTTTACGTTTCTTGTGCAATTTTTACATTTCTCGTGTAATTTTATGTTTCTCAGGCAATTTACGTTTCTCAGGCAATTTACGTTTCTCAGGCAATTCACGTTTCTCAGGCAATTCACGTTTCTCAGGCAATTCACGTTTCTTGGGCAATTTTTTGTTTCTCGTGCAATTTACGCGTCTCGTGCAATTTACGATTATCATGCAATTTAAAGTTTCTCATGCAATTTTACGTTTCTCATGCAATTTACGTTTCTCATGCAATTTACGTTTTTCATGCAATTTTATGTTTCTCGGGCAATTTTATGTTTCTCGTGCAATTTACATTCTCGTGCAATTTTACGTTTCTCGTGCAATTTTATGTTTCTCAGGCAATTTTATGTTTCTCAGGCAATTTACGTTTCTTAGGCAATTTTACGTTTCCCGTGTAATTTTACGTTTCTCGTGCAATCTTACATTTTTCGTGCAATTTTACGTTTTCATATAATTTTACGTTTCTCGTGCAATTTTATGTTTCCCATACAGTTTACGTTTCTCATACAATTTTACGTTTCTCATGCTTCTTTACGTTTCTCGTGCAATTTTACGTTTCTCATTCAATTTTACGTTTCTCATGCAATTTATGTTTCTCATGCAATTTTACGTTTTTCATGCAATTTACGTTTCTCAGGCAATTTTATGTTTCTCAGGCAATTTTATGTTTCTCGTGCAATTTAAATTTCTCATGCAATTTTATGTTTCTCGTGTAATTTTACGTTTCTCGTGCAATCTTACGTTTTTCGTGCAATTTTACGTTCTCATAAAATTTTACGTTTCTCATACAATTTTACGTTTCTCATACAATTTTACATTTCTCATGCATTTTTACGTTTCTCTGGCAATTTTACGTTTCTCATGCAATTGTACGTTTCTCATACAATTTTATGTTTCTCGTACAGTTCACGTTTCTCATGCAATTTTACGTTTCTCGTGCAATTTTACGTTTCTCGTACAGTTCACGTTTCTCATGCAATTGTACGTTGCGCGTGCAATTTTACGTTTCTCATACAATTTTACGCTTCTCGTACAGTTTACGTTTCTCATGCAAACTTTACGTTGCTTGTGAAATTTTACGTTTCTCGAACAGTTCACGTTTCTCGTGCAATTTTACGTTTCTCGTGCAATTTTACGTTTCTCGCACAGTTCACGTTTCTCTTGCAATTTTACGTTTTTCGTGCAATTTTACGTTTCTCGTGCAACTCGCGTTCCGTGTTACTCACGTCTTTCCTGTGTTTCTCACCTTGTCCATACCTTTCACGTTCTCATGCAACTTGCGTTTCTCATGCAGTTTGCGTTTCTGGTTCAGTTATGTTGCTTCACGCAGCTTGCATTACATCTCGATTTCTGTTTCATGTATTTCAGGTTACCATTTACTTCAGTACCCGGACTCGTTTTCAGGTTTCTAGGCCTGAGCGTATTTGTTAGTTTGCCTATTTCGCCTCAGGTATTTGGCATGGTAATCGCACAAGACTGGCATACATTGGTCCCATTCTAACAATGTGTTTTTCAGGGGGGGGGCGGTTGGTCACAGGTAAGTCTTGGGGGCGATTGTTACATTTTTGGTTATGTCTAGTTTATTTTTCTTTCTTTCATGCAGGTCATGTCTCGCACAGCGAATGTTGGGGACTTCGCTTCTAGCCCTCCTTCTCTGGCTAGGGGGTCGGAGCATGGTAGCTCACCCTCTTTCAGAGCCTGGACCGGCTCAAGGCCTCTTTGTTCACACATAGCTAGCTGCAACTCTTTGATCTGATGGCAGAATTACAACGCAGGGGGTTTGCTTTCTCGGCTTCGGCTCAGGAAGCCAGTTTTTAGGTTGCTGTTCCCTTGTGTGTCGGACACAAGTGCGGAGCGAGTTACCCTGCGGACTGTGGTTTCTTCCCTGTCCTAATTCTACACTACCCTTAATTTCCTAGCTACGTGCTGCCAGAAGTTGCGTAATAAAGTGGAACTGTTGGAAGACGGCCAATGCAGCTCCTGCAGCTTCGACTGGCTCAGTGGTTAGGGTATTCCGGAACCCCCTCGGGCCTAGGCCAGTACCGGTAGGTTCAGGTCTCAGACGCAGATGCCTGCGCCACGCCTTCTCCTCGGTTCGAGCAATTAGGTTCCCATTGGGCTGACGCAGCAGCCTTGTTCGATTAGATCTTTATTTTTGTATGCCAGGATGGCTCATGTCACTGTTTGGAATGTTTTCCAGGCTTTCGTGGCAAGGCGTGGTGCCTAACTTTTGGTTAGACCAGCTCATCAGTGTTATGTCTGATAAACCCAGGGATGGTCCTCTGTTGCCTTTTCCTTTGTGCTCCCCTCTCCGCAGCTCATTGCATACTTCATTGCCATTCCCTTTTGGCCAATCGGGGTCTGGACCCCAGAGCATACTCTGGCCATTTATTCAGGATAGGAGTGGTTTCCGCAGCTTTGCGCCAAGGGGTCCCGGCCCTTACTATTTAGAATTTGGGTGGGTGGAGGTCGTCTTGTTTCTCTGGGTATGTCCCAGAGCCACTGTTTGAGATGTCACAAGCGTTGGTCGATTTCGCAGATTGTACGTTAATTCAGTGTGTAATAATCTGTTTGTTAAGCTTCCATCCTACTGTGTTTATTTTTGCCCCCTTTTAGGCATACTGACCACGTGACCCTGGCACACCTCAGGTCAATGTTCTCTGTTGCTTTTTGTTCCTTTCCTATACTATCCACAGATTGACTCCGAGTACAAGTGTAAGGCTAACCGCAGGTCAGCCTATATTTGTAGGAGTCAAGCTGCATAAAGCCTGCCCTCCTTTGCCTCCTCCCTCGTGGTCGTAGGTTCTTGTATCCCACCCACCCATTCCCTTTTTCTTTTACTTTTCATTTCATTCTTTCAATTCACACTTGGGTATGCCCCCTTTTAGGCATACTGACGACGTGACCCTGGCACACCTCAGGTCAATGTTCTCTGTTGCTTTTTGTTCCTTTCCTATACTATCCACAGATTGACTCCGAGTACAAGAAAACCAATGCATGTCTAACTTCATATGCTCTATGCCTGTACTGCCCTGATATAAGTAATAGATGATAGGTGAATCTGCTTGGGTTTGATTTGGCAAGAATTGGGCAAAACTTGTTTGAAATTTGCAGAACTTTAGGGTAAATCTCATTGATGTCTGGGAGTGTATATCTTGAGTTCATAGGCAAAGTACTGTTAAAAATGTCATAGGAAGCTGGGCACTGCCAAGCAGGACATGTGCCAGTGCAACAAAAAAAAAAAATACCATACAGTCATGAGAAGATCTTATCATGCAGCTTTGAGGACAACATTGAACATATAAAAACTCTTGTTACAGAACTATACAATATTCACAGACAGCCTCAGTGACAGCATACAGTGGCAGCACATATTTGACATTGGAGTTGTTTTTTTTTTCCTTTTACAATCAGTTTATCTT
Source organism: Lithobates septentrionalis (assembly GCA_037952835.1). Taxonomy (NCBI): domain Eukaryota; kingdom Metazoa; phylum Chordata; class Amphibia; order Anura; family Ranidae; genus Lithobates; species Lithobates septentrionalis. The sequence goes on from JBBDGP010000584.1 coordinate 1,275,764, forward strand.
GCATACAGCATCAGCAGCAACCCAATTTGTTAATCTCAGTTTGGTTTGAAATAAAGGGTTTTTTTCAGAGATGCATGTTTTTTTTCCCTAAACAAAAATAGATCCCCTTTAACCAGCAGATAGAAGCTGTCAAGTAGTTCCCCATGGCTGTTATCTCCTGTTCTTGCTGATGCAAAACTGTCTTACAGCTGGCCAATTTCTATCAAGCTTTCATAGGAGACAGCAAATGATTCAGCAGTGTAAAATTGGTTTGCAACAAGACATTTTAATGAAGGAGAATATACTAGAGGAAAAAAAAATCAGGCAGGTATTTTACTAAAAGAATTAAGAGAGGACAGATGACATAGCAATGTGAAATTGGCCAGCAGCAGGGCAATATTACATAGCAAGGCTAGGGGTAAAGTTACTAGAGACAAATAACACAGGCTGGAGTTTTACTACAAGATTTAGGATACTGAAGAGGATACAGCAGTGCAAGATAAGCAAGCAGTAGGACAGATCTAATGAGGAACAATAGGTCTAACTGGTGTATACCTAACTTTAATACTATCTAAGGGGATAGGAGGCAGAAATAAAAAATACATAATAATAATCATAAAAAAACGGAAAAGGCCACTCTTAGACAGGACCACAGCTAAAAGTGTCAGCTGAGGTTTTTGTGTGTTGAAACATGTTAAGATTAGGCTTCCCTAATGTGTATGTGTCTCAATGCATGAAAACACATGGACATTATCACAATCTATATACAGTAAAACCTTGGTTTGAGAATTAATTGGTTTGAGAGCATTTTGCAAGACAAGCAAAATTTTTAAATACATTTTGACTTGATATGCAAGCGATGTCTTGAAATACAAGTAGCCTCACGTCATAACTGAGTATAAAAAAGAAGAGAGGCGCAACTAAGTGTAGGAATATGGTTACAATTAATGAAGGTACAACATTTAGCAACTCACTATGGTTGATGATTAAAACAGGCACATCTAAGTATGCAGGCATCAGGGGTAAAACTGTCCACATAGACCATCCTCTTCACCGCCATTGACCTCATCTCTTCCACGCTGTGCTCCATGAGTGATTCAATCTCTCTACTGCAGGAAAGTCTTCCCGGTCACGATTGTAGACTGACACTGGTGAGAGCAGGTGGTGTGGGGGATGGTGTATGTGGACAGCTTTACCCCGGATGCCTGCATACTTAGATGTGCTTCTTTTAATCATCAACCATGTGAGTTGCTAAAGATTGTACCTTCATTAAATGTAACCATATTGCTACACTTAGAGGCGCCTCTCTTCTCTTTTATACTATGTAGCTCCTGCTGGAGTTTGCTTGTAATCCCCTTGTGGAGGCTGCCATTTGTGGATTGACATTTTATTGTTAAACAATCTGGTCACATTGCTATAATCTTTTTATATGGACTTTAAACTGAAAGATTTATGAATAAATGGTTTTGGAATGAATCATTTGAATTTCCATTGTTTCTTATGGGGAAATTTGCTTTGATATACAAGTGCTTTCGATTACAAGCATGTTTCTGGAACAAATTATGCTTTCAATCCAAGGTTTTACTGTACACTATATTGCCAAAAGTATTGCGACACCTGCCTTTACATGCACATGAACTTTTTTTTTTGCTTTTTTTAACAGATAGATTTTTATTGAACAAATCAGCAGTATAAAAACACATGCCAACAGGCATAAAACAATTTGCATGACACCATATTTGACAATAACATTTTCCTATCGAGAGGGGGTAACCCCTAAGTATACACCATACAAGATATAGTTACAACAATTGGAAACCTAAAAAGAGGTGTCTCTTTTCAGACAATATTAGTCACCTGCTATACTCCCTATAGCTAACATGTATAAATTTGAGGAAAGAGCGAGGGGAGAGGGGGGATGAGGAAAGAAATTAGGTGAAGGGGGAAAAAAAGGGAGGGAGAGAGGGGGAGAGAGGGGGCGGGGGAGAGGAGGAGGGGAGAGACTGAGGAATAATACAGCTAGGTTGCGGACGAACCATTTAAAAGCATTTACCTTAGCATGAGAAATTAGCCACATGCATCTATCCATTTTGATCAAAAAATATCAAATTTCCTTGGGCATTGTCTGCTCTCATACATAGTTCTATATAGCGGTAGGACCGAATTAACGGTATGTAACCAAGAGGTGCGGATAGGGGGTTCCACAGATTTCCATCTCAAAAGAGTTTCTCTTCTTGCGTAAAAGAGAGTAAAGGTTAAGCAGAACTTAATTCATCTCCCTCAATATCCTCCAAATGACTCAGTAGCAGAACAAGAGGGTTTAGGGTTATGTTTGTGTCACGGACATCACTCAAAGTTGTAGCCATCATCTCCCAGTAAGCGTGGAGTTTGGGACAGGACCAGACCATGTGCCAAAAAGTGCCAATCTCAAGGCTACATCTAGTGCACCCTGGATTTGCTTGGGGATTATAAGTGGGCCAGTCTATATGGGGCATAGTATGCCCTATAAAGGAACTTTAGTTGTATGAACCTATCTTTTGCCACTATCATAGAAGGAACAAAAGAAGAAACGCAGTCCTCCCGCACCTCCTCGCTAAGGGCCGGGATGTCCACCCTCCACTTGTCTAGGAAACAAGTCGGTTTAGTGTCATAGGATACAGTTAGATACAGATAAAGGAAGGATAGAGATTTCCCCATCACACTGGAGGTCAGAAGGCATTCAATAGAGTCTGACTCAAGGACCACAGGTTCTGGAAACTGAGCCCCGATGTCATGCCATAATTGTCAATATCTAAATTTGAAGGAGCTAAGCGCCGAGTATAAGCATCTCATTTTCTGAAAGGGCATAAGTTTACCATCCACCATTATGTGTTTCAGAGTAGTGATCCCCCTTTTGGCCCAAAGCAAAGGATCCTAAATAGTATATAATTGAGGAAGCATAGGGTTGCCCCATAGAGGGGTATGCAAGGAGACATGAAGAGGCTTCCTGTATATCGTTCTAGCGCACTGCCATACCCATATCATAGTTTTCATAGGAACTGTCACGGATGAGCTCTAGCTCCCCGGAAAACCAGATTACTCAAGACTGCATAGGAGCCCAGTATAGCTGCCTCCAGCTGCACAGCTGGGTTCTGTCTGGGCTGGAGGAACCACCAGCGCACCTTAACAAAGACGGCTGCCCAGTAGTAAAGTAGGAAATTCAGAAGCACCAGATCACCACCAGACAGCGGAAGGTACAAAACTTGTTTCATCACCCTAGGGGGTTGCCTGGCCCAGACAAAAGACTCAACCACTCCTCCAGCTGCTAAAAAAAAGGTCCTAGCAATAAGTGATGGTGAATTTAGGAAGAAATCAAAGAATTTGGGTAAGTATATCATTTTCAGTAAATTAACCCTGCCTACCGGTGTCAAGGGAAGATTAAACCAGGTCGCACATTTATGGGTGAGTTGTACCAGCATGGGACTCACATTTTTTTCTACATAATGATCTGTGTTGCCACTCACCCTGATTCCCAGGTAGACAAACTCATCCACCCACTGAAGAGATGTATGTGTATCGATACAAGGGACAGAAGGATGCAGCGGGAACAGCACAAATTTGTCCCAGTTAATACGGATGCCCGAATATCGGCTAAACTGATCGCACAGGGCTAACGCAGAGCGAAGAGATGAAGAAGCGTCCGTAAGGTAGAGTAGGGTGTTATCTGCATAAAGGGACAACTTTTCCTCCAGTGGCCCCACCACTATACCCCTTATCTCCTGGGCTGCCCGCAGAAGGATGGCAAGGGGTTCCAAGGCCAGAGCAAACCATCCCGGGGACAGGAGACAACCCTTATGCATCCTATGTCCCATGGAAAAGCAACTTGAAAGGCTTCCGTTAGTTCGGACCCGCGCCTGTGGGGTGGCAGCACATGAACTTTAATGGCATCCCAGTCTTAGTCCATAGGGTTCAATATTGAGTTTGCCCACCCTTTGCAGCTATCGCATTAACTCTTTTAGGAAGGCTGTCCTCAAGGTTTAGCAGGGTGTATATGGGAATGTTTGACCATTCTTTCAGAAATACATTTGTGAGGTCATGCACTGTTGTTGGACGAGATGGCCTGGCTCGTAGTTTCCGCTCTAATTCATCCCAAAGGTGTTCTATTGGGTTTAGGTCAGGACATTGTGCAGGCCAGTCAAGTTCCTTCACCCCAAACTTGCTGATCCACACTATATTGCCAAAAGTATTGGGCTAACCCTCTAAACCCACCTTTATAGGTGTTTGGGTACTGCCCTGGGGGACATGTATCAATGCAATTTAAAAAAAAAAAACACTTTGGGACTAAAATGGATTTTAAGGGGAACCCCACACCATAAAAAAAAAATGGCATGGGGCCCCCTAATCCATACCAGACCCTTATCTGGTCATGCAGCCTGGCAGGTCAGGAAAGGGGGGGGACGAGCGAGCACCCTCTCTCCTGAACCATACCAGGCCACATGCCCTCAACATGGGGAGGGTTCGTGCCAAAGCACCTTGTCCCCATGTTGGTGGGGACAGGGGCCTCTTCCCGACAACAGGAAAAAAGTGGCAGTAAAAAAAAAAGGAAGAAAAAAATGGCGTGGTGTCCCCTGACAGGAGGTGTTCGTCCCATCCCTACTTGCTGCCCTCCAAGACTGGGAATGTTCTTGAGCCTCTATAAAAATGAACAAAAGAGGGTGCGCCAGTCCAGTATATTATCCCAAAAACATTATGAAACATATAAACTGCAGAAAAATTATGTCTATTACAGCTGTCCATGCCTGTTCATCCTTGTGAATGAGGCCTAAGGCTTTTTTTAATTCACTTTGAATGTATTTAGCTGTTTTAAACTGAAAGTTTGGCTAGGCTTTAACTCTGCAGATATTTTTTTTCCTACTTTATTTATTTATATATTTATTTCTTGACACTTGTTGTTCAATATGCCCACATAATGAAATGTACCCATGTAAAGTAGCTGAAACACCAAGGTGCTGTTGTTTACATTTGTCATTAAGTGAGAGCACAAAGCACGAAAATCTTAGCATCAAAGTACCTCGTCTCTATATCCATAGCAACAGTGTAACTCCTCATGCTAAGTCATATTGATTAGCTTTCATGATTCTTGAAACATGAAGCTCCCAAATCTCACTAACTTCTTTCCTATGGCTTGGGAATTATTTGTTTATACATTTTCAGTACAAGGTATAACCACAAGCAATGCCACACATGACAAGCCAGTGAATAAAGTCAGTGTGCAGGAATTGTTGCAGGCTCTGATCTACCAGTGAAGCTGGATGAAAGTATTGAACCTGACCCACCATTATATAATGAAATACTGTGGTTCCTATAACTTATTCACCCAAGTATATGAGAACATGTAAATGTGTTAAATCTCCACATCTGCTACATATTTAATAAGAAAAATGATTGAAAGTAGTGGGAAAACATGTTTTGTAGTGAAATTTATATCAAATCACATAACAGTTTGTATCATTCCAAGTGCACATTATAAAGGAGACAGTGTATTGTTATATTACAATGTTAGAGTATCATATACTGTATATTATTAAATAAAAAAAGAAGACTACTTCTATCTTTTGTTTGTAGTTTGTGGAGAAAAAAATGAAATAAATGCAATAGATGCATACTTACATTTAAAGAGGATAAAAGAACCGCGCTAGAAAAAATGTATCTTAAATCAAAAAGCAGCAGTAAACAGTGCGACAACACAAAAAGTCCAATATAAATTAAAAAACTGCGCTAAAAGAGAATAAATGTCCAAAAAAAATTTTTCTGTGGGCATCAAACAAAGGCGCTAAGGATCTCCCAAAAACCATAGTGTATGAAAAATATAAGTGAGGTGCCCGACCACCGTGACTGTAAATTGCGCTTACCAAACAGCAAGCAGTATGAGCAGATGGCTTAAAACCCAGCCCCAGCCTTTTGGGTGTAGTAAATACTTCCACTCTCTCCAGGCTCAGATCACCGTTCCCTCAGTACATATATACCAAAAGGAGAGAAAGAACAAGAAAACTGCCCATAGTGTAGTATGTCTGAGTATCACATGTGGACACTTAGTTGCAACAAACACCCTGATGTGCACGTAAAACAAAAAGTGATAACCCGGCCACCGTAGCTGTAGAGTGTGCTTACCAACTCACAAGCTTTAAACGCAGATGACTTAAAACTCAACCTGGAATCTTTAAGGATGATGATAGGAAGTGAGGATATTCACCCACTACAGCCAGGAGATCCTTTTCCTCAATGTGTGACCCAAAAAAGAAATAAACTGGCCATAGTGTAATACATCCAAAAACCGCTTATTTAAGCATTGCTGTACATTTAAAGGCTCCCACTATTCACATGAAAAAGGGTTTTTTTTATGAAAATTGTGAACTCACTCAATCTGCAGTATGTTAGTTATTGCTGCAAATATCTGCTCATTTTTAAATAATAATTATAAATCTGTGGTATACATGACTCATTGGGCATTCATTTTGCTTTTCAGGGGTTATGAGAAATGGCCCTCCCCAAACAGGATATTGCACTAAACCAGTAGGTAAATAAGAAAATTTGAACCTTCGCTAAGTGGAAAATTGGGTTTGATAATAAGGTTGGCAGTGCCTCCATCCAGTACAGGGCCTCTGTGAATAGAGGGAATTCCCTTCCTGGGAATTAACCAGTAATTTAATCTAAGTAATTGGGAGCAGAGTAACTACTGGAACCAGCATATAACGTTAACCATAAGTTTACAGATGCACACCAATACAGTATGCACACCAGTATGGAAATACCGTAAAACAAGCTTTGTATAGGAAAGGATTAATACTTACTTACTGTACATCCAATTCCAATATACAAACGGGTATTATCAGCAAAGGAGCCCAAAAAGACTCCTTGTGGAATTGTGCACATATACCCTGGTATTTATAGTTATTTATAGCGATACCTCCAGATGAATGTTGCAGCAAAATTCAGTTACAAGGCCCCTGAGGATGAGAGCTGAAGACAGTAACAGTAATGATGGAGAGATCCTCCAACTGTTTTTCAACCAGCCTGGAACGCAGCTTGTCACCAGCAGAAACTATGGTGCGGCACTGAAATATAGAGTTGTCGACCTTCTCTGCCTCCTAGTCCCTAGTAGTTTCTAATCTGACATGCAACCGGACCTCTAACTACCAGAAGTGCTTATCAGATACCTAAGCTGACTCTAGCCTTAAGCTAAACCTACAGTGGCTATAGAATCCCAGACTAGAAAAGACGGGATTAAATAAAATACCAGGAGCTGAATATAAACTCTATTGCAATAAACATGTTCACCTACTGCTATAAGAAGGAGAGCGCTACACATATACAGACCTAGCTATCTGGCACTGTGTATGTGAGATAATAACAATAAGACAGAAATGCTTCTGTCACCATTCTTTAGATATATACAGTATATACAGTATCTCACAAAAGTGAGTACACTCCTCACATTTTTGTAAGTATTTTATTATATATTTTCATGTGACAACACTGATGAAATGACACTTTGCTAAAATGTAAAGTAGTGAGTGTACAGCTTGTATAACAGTGTAAATTTGCTGTCCCCTCAAAATAAGTCAACACACAGCCATTAATGTCTAAACTGCAGGCAACAAAAGTGAGTACACCCTAAGTGAAAATGTCCAAATTGGGCCCAATTAGCCATTTTACCTCCACGGTGTCATGGGACTCGTTGGTGTTACAAGGTCTCAGGTATGAATTCGGGAGCAGGTGTATTAAATTTGGTGTTATCGCTCTCATTTTCTCATACTGGTCACTGGAAGTTTAACATGGCACCTCATGGCAAAGATCTCTGAGGATTTGAAAAAAAAGGAATTGTTGCTAAAGATGGCCTAGGCTATAAGAAGATTGCCAAGGCCCTGAAACTGAGATGCAGCCTGGTGGCCAAGACCATACAGTGGTTTAACAGGACAGGTTCCACCCAGAACAGGCCTCGCCATGGTCGACCAAGGAGGTTGAGTGCACATGCTTAGCATCTTTTTTAGAGGCTGTCTTTGGGAAATAGACGTATGAGTGCTGCCAGCATTGCTGCAGAGGTTGAAGGGGTGGGTGGTCAGCCTGTCAGTGCTCAGACTATAAGCTGCGCACTGCATCAAATTGGTCTGCATGGCCGTCGTCCCAGAAGGAAGTCTCTTTGAAAGATGATGCACAATAAAAAGCCTGCAAACAGTTTGCTGAAGACCAGTAGACTAAGGACATGGATTACTGGAACCATGTCCTGTGGTCTGATGAGACCAAGATAAACTTATTTGGTTTGGATGGTCTCAAGTAGGGATGAGCCGAACACCCCCCTGTTCGGTTCGCACCAGAACATGCGAACAGGAAAAAAATTTGTTCGAACACGCGAACGCCGTTAAAGTCTATGGGACACGAACATGAATAATCAAAAGTGCTAATTTTAAAGGCTAATATGCAAGTTATTGTCATAAAAAGTGTTTGGGGACCCGGGTCCTCCCCCAGGGGACATGAATCAATGCAAAAAAAAGTTTTAAAAACAGCCGTTTTTTCAGGAGCAGTGATTTTAATAATGCTTAAAGTCAAACAATAAAAGTGTAATATCCCTTTAAATTTCATACCTGGGGGGTGTCTATAGTATGCCTGTAAAGGGGCGCATGTTTCCCGTGTTTAGAACAGTCTGACAGCAAAGTGACATTTTGAAGGAAAAAACACATTTAAAACTACCGCGGCTATTGCATTGCCGACAATACACATAGAAGTTCATTGATAAAAACGGCATGGGAATTCCCCACAGGGCAACCCCGAACCAAAATTAAAAAAAAAAAATGATGTGGGAGTCCCCCTAAATTCCATACAAGGCCCTTCAGGTCTGGTATGGATATTAAGGGGAACCCCAGCCAAAATTTAAAAAAAAAATTGACGTGGGGTTCCCCCTAAATTCCATACCAGACCCTTCAGGTCTGGTATGGATTTTAAGGGGAACCCCGCGCCAAAAAAAAAAAAAAAAAAACGGCGTGGGGTCCCCCTAAAAATCCATACCAGACCCTTATCCGAGCACGCAACCTGGCAGGCCGCAGGAAAAGAGGGGGGGACGAGAGTGCGGCCCCCCCCCTCCTGAACCGTACCAGGCCACATGCCCTCAACATTGGGAGGGTGCTTTGGGTTAGCCCCCCAAAACACCTTGTCCCCATGTTGATGAGGACAAGGGCCTCATCCTCACAACCGTGGCCGGTGGTTGTGAGGGTCTGCGGGCGGGGGGCTTATCGGAATCTGGAAGCCCCCTTTAACAAGGGGACCCCCAGATCCCGGCCCCCCCCCTGTGTGAAATGGTAAGGGGGTACTTACCCCTACCATTTCACTAAAAAACTGTCAAAAATGTTAAAAATGACAAGAGACAGTTTTTGACAATTCCTTTATTTAAATGCTTCTTCTTTCTTCCTTCATCTTCTTCTTCTTCTGGTTCTTCTGGCTCTTCTGGTTCTTCCTCCGGCGTTCTCGTCCAGCATCTTCTCCGCGGCGTCTTCTATCTTCTTCTCCTCGGGCCGCTCCGCACCCATGGCATGAGGGGGGAGGCTCCCGCTCTTCTCTTCATCTTCTTCTCTTCTTCATCTTCTTCTTCTTCTTCTTCTTCCTTCTTCTCTTCTTCCTGTCTTCTCCGGGCCACTCCGCAGCCATGCTGGCATGGTGGGAGGCTCCCGCTGTGTGACGGCGTCTCTTCGTCTGACGGTTCTTAAATAACGGGGGGCGGGGCCATCCGGTGACCCCGCCCCCCTCTGACGCACGGTGACTTGAGGGACTTCCCTGTGACATCACGGGGAATGCCACAGGGAAGTCCCGTCATGTCACCGTGCGTCAGAGGGGGGCGGGGTCACCGGGTGGCCCCGCCTCCCGTTATTTAAGAACCGTCAGACGAAGAGACGCCGTCACACAGCGGGAGCCTCCCTCCATGCCACAGCATGGATTGCGGAGCGGCCCGGAGAAGACAGGAAGAAGAGAAGAAGAGAAGAAGGAAGAAGAAGAAAAAGAAGAAGAAGAAGATGAAGAAGAAGATGAAGAAGAGAAGAAGATGAAGAGAAGAGCGGGAGCCTCCCCCTTCATGCCATGGGTGCGGAGCGGCCCGAGGAGAAGAAGATAGAAGACGCCGCGGAGAAGATGCTGGACGAGAACGCCGGAGGAAGAACCAGAAGAGCCAGAAGAACCAGAAGAAGAAGAAGATGAAGGAAGAAAGAAGAAGCATTTAAATAAAGGAATTGTCAAAAACTGTCTCTTGTCATTTTTAACATTTTTGACAGTTTTTTAGTGAAATGGTAGGGGTAAGTACCCCCTTACCATTTCACACAGGGGGGGGGCCGGGATCTGGGGGTCCCCTTGTTAAAGGGGGCTTCCAGATTCCGATAAGCCCCCCGCCCGCAGACCCTCACAACCACCGGCCACGGTTGTGAGGATGAGGCCCTTGTCCTCATCAACATGGGGACAAGGTGTTTTGGGGGGCTACCCCAAAGCACCCTCCCAATGTTGAGGGCATGTGGCCTGGTACGGTTCAGGAGGGGGGGGGCGCACTCTCGTCCCCCCCTCTTTTCCTGCGGCCTGCCAGGTTGCGTGCTCGGATAAGGGTCTGGTATGGATTTTTAGGGGGACCCCACGCCGTTTTTTTTTTTTTTTTTGGCGCGGGGTTCCCCTTAAAATCCATACCAGACCTGAAGGGTCTGGTATGGAATTTAGGGGGAACCCCACGTCAATTTTTTTTTTAAATTTTGGCTGGGGTTCCCCTTAATATCCATACCAGACCTGAAGGGCCTTGTATGGAATTTAGGGGGACCCCCACATCATTTTTTTTTTTTTTTATTTTGGTTCGGGGTTCCCCTGTGGGGAATTCCCATGCCGTTTGTATCAATGAACTTCTATGTGTATTGTCGGCAATGCAATAGCCGCGGGTAGTTTTAAATGAGTTTTTTCCTTCCAAATGTCATTTTGCTGTCAGACTGTTCTAAACACGGGAAACATGCGCCCCTTTACAGGCATACTATAGACACCCCCCAGGTACGAAATTTAAAGGGATATTACACTTTTATTGTTTGACTTTAAGCATTAATAAAATCACTGCTCCTGAAAAAACGTCCGTTTTTAAAACTTTTTTTTGCATTGATCCATGTCCCCTGGGGCAGGACCCGGGTCCCCAAATGCTTTTTATGACAATAACTTGCATATAAGCCTTTAAAATTAGCACTTTTGATTTCTCCCATAGACTTTTAAAGGGTGTTCCGCAGCATTCGAATTTGCCGCGAACACCCCAAATTGTTCGCTGTTCGGCGAACTTGCGAACAGCCAATGTTCGAGTAGAACATGAGTTCGACTCGAACTCGAAGCTCATCCCTAGTCTCAAGTATGTATAGCGGTAACCAGGTGAGAAGTACAAAGACAAGTGTGTTTTGCCTACAATCAAGCATGGTGGTGGGAGTGTCATGATCTGGGGCTGCATAAGTGCTGCTGACACTGGGGAGCTACAGTTCATTGAGGGTACCATGAATGCCAACATGTACTGTGACATACTGAAGCAGAGCATGATCCCCTCCCTTCGGACACTGGGCTGCAGGGCAGTATTCCAACATAACGACCCCAAACACACCTCCACGATGACTACTGCCTTGCTAAAGAAGCTGGGGGTAAATGTGATGGACTGGCCAAGCATGTCTCTAGACCTAAACCATATTGAGCATCTGTGGGGCATCTTCAAACGGAAGGTGGAGAAGCGCAACCTCTCTAACATCCACCAGCTCCATGATGTCATCATGGAGGAGTAGAAGAGGGCTCCGGTGGCAACCTGTGAAGCTCTGGTGAACTCCATTCCCAAGAGGGTTAAGGCAGTCCTGTAAAATAATGGTGGCCACACAAAATATTGACACTTTGGGCCCAATTTGGGCATTTTCACCTAGGGGTGTACTCACTTTTTTTGCCACCGGTTTAGACTTTAATGGCTGTGTTGAGTTATTTTGAGGAGACAGCAAATTTACACTGTTATACAAGCTGTACATTCATTACTTTACATTGTAGCAAAGTGACATTCCTTCAGTGTTGTCACATGAAAAGATATAATAAAATATTTACAAAAATGTGAGGGATGTACTCACTTTTGTGAGATACTGTATATATATATATATATATATATATATATATATATATATATATATATATATATATATACACACTATGTGACAGTAGGAGATGCTGTCAAGGTAAAATTGATAGTTTGGGGGACACAGGGTATGCACATTTGCTTGGTGCAAGGCTACAGAGCATAAATGTGGACTGGAGAAAACTGCTTTCGCAGCTTTCTCCAGGTTTTGGTATTCGGTCATGGGGCTCTGTAGTTTGGAGATTCCATAGTGTCTTGGGTGGGACGGGATCTGTAACCCTGTGTCCAGACTTTGTAGATTACCAGCAGGGTGTGTGCTCAGGTGAGCACAGCACTTATAATGAGGATATGGGAAGACCTCATGGCTCCCAGTTGGAGGCTGCTCCACACTCAGAGAGACAGGAGGTCTTCAGGAGTCAGAGGGGCTGCAGGAGGCAGCCAGAACGTGTGACTGCATAAGGCAGTGGAACGGCCTGAGGACTAAGGCCAAGGTGGAGCTGTGTGCGCTAAAGTAAAGCCATCCACATTGAGGAATCCTGTGGTCTGTGTGACCAGGATAAAGAGCAGAGGTACTGCTAAAGTGAGCCAGGTGGGTTAGCATTTTCTATTGTGTTTATTTGCTGGAGATGAACCCCTGCGTGGGAACCCTTTATGTTACGGACTTTTATTTGCCTTTTTAATAAAAATGGGCTACCATGCCCTTAAATATAGTTCCTGACTGGCTTGAATCACTGACAAACGCATCTGCCACGAGAGCTAATGGTCCCCGATATTACAAGTGGTGGAGAATGCGGGCACAAGACGGTAGAATCCGGGTCCTTGCTCCACAGTGAGTTCAAGTCAGGAACTAGTGGCTGTGTGTGGAAGTGCAGCCAGGCAAAAGGCATTGCGTGTTGCAGGTGGTGTACCTGTGAATGAAAAGTCAAACTTATTTTTTCTGCTATGAACTGTGTTTGTGTGCATGAGACAGCACAATCTGTGTGTGCACTGTGCAGGTGAGGAAAGCTTGCATGAAGTGAAAAGCAACTTGCTTTAAAGTGACAGTGCTTCATTTTTTGCTGGAAAGCGCAAAAGTGTGGTAGAGTGACTGCAAAGATGAAGCAAGAGTTTGAGCCTGCCGGAGAATATTGCAGACTGTTTTTTGCTACACTTAAAGGGGAAGTGCATGCTGTTGCCCCTGGCAACTCTGGTGCAAGCAGGCCAGCTATTAATGTGCAAAGTCCCAAGCTTACAAGAGGATGCAATTGGGGAAGCCCTGTCAAGGCTCTGAAGCAAGAGCGCTGTTTTCGGTGCAGAGAGTGGGGGCATGTTATCTCCAAGTGCCCTTTGTCTCAGTCTCCAATACAAGGTGACACGGCCAGACAGAGGTCTGCAACAATGTTTAGGAAGCCTGATTTAAGTCCCAGGAGTGTCCAAAAGGCTTATCAGAAGTTTGAGAAGTATGTGGTTGCCCGTAGCAATGGCGGTGATGTCAAGTCTGTGGACTACGCGAGAAACGTATTGCCGACAGAGGATTGTGGCAAGTTTAAAGCAACAATGCTTCAAGGAGCGCAAAGTCGCTGCGTTTGGGAGAGTCAGCAAAGTACAGCTGGAAGAGTGCCATCTCCCTTAGCAACAAGAGATCGGGTGTTAACCGGAAGGAGGAGATACAGTGGAGATGTGGAGCGGCGTCCCACTAAAGATATGGGTAAAAATGTACCATGCCTGGAATGTGGTCAACTGGGGCATGGAATTTTTTCTTGTCCCAGGTTATGGAACATGCCTGGAGATGCGGTTACTGGGCAGAAGTCTTTGTCTGCAAGCCCAGATTTTTGTGCAAACATATTTTCAGTCACCTCTGGCAACAGTGAGGAAGTACCTGTTGTGCCTGCAGGGGGTGCTAAGGAGTCAGAAGTGGCTGCTGCAGTTTTGTCCCATGGGCACCAGGGAGAAGTGGTCAGTAAAAGTGCGGCAAAGGATAGACAACGTACTCAATTGAAGCCAGAGTTACCTGCTACAGATTATGGTAAGACTGTTGCAGTTTGTGGGACTGATCCCAGTGAAGTGGGAGTATATCCGGCTGGGAGATCAGCAGAAGTTGTAAAAATGGACTTGCTGCAGTGTGCTACCCCGAGTAGTGGGGAGACACAGGTTGAAGCTCAACCTGCAGCAAGGTTAAGAACTCAAAAAGACTGGACTCTGTATGTGCCTGGTGTAATCCACCAGAGTGCTGGAAGTGGTAACCTAGGGGTGACCTATACAGTTTGTGTGCCAGGTTCCCTAGTGACAAGTGCTACAGAGATGCCCAGGGAAACCTCCCAGGAGCCCGCAGTGGTGAGGCACATGGTTTCCCGGGACAACTGTGGAGCCGCCCTAGTGGGCAAAAGAATGCCTTTGGAGAGGAAGGGTGGTGTGCTGAGCGTTACACGGGGTGCTGAGTGTTCTGACCAAAAACGGCCTGTTAAAGCTTATAACACTGCTATGTCTATGAATGCTGATGGTAAAGGTATGGCTGATGATACATGTACTTATTGTGATGTGTTCAAAAGTAATGAGGAAAGAGGAGTATCTCCCTTGGCAACCAGACACAGAGCCAAAGGGTTGTCCATGGAAGTCTCAGGGGCTCTCCATGCATTTGAACCAGAGATTTTCCAGGACAGCACTGAATTTGCTCTGGTGGAACAGACTGGGTCTACGCCATGCAGTAAGAGTTTGTGTGAGCAGTCCGTTTACCATCTGTGTAACCCAGCTGGTAAGGGGTTAAGTCAGCTGGCCAAAGCTGAAGGTACACAGCTGAGTGTGTTAGCGCCCCAGGAGCAAGGTGGTGATGGTGTATTGCAGCCTGCCTTGTTTGATGAAGCATTAGCCAAGAGTAAAATCATGTTGTCAAAATGTGATTTATATAGAAATGACAAAGGTACTGTTTGTTCTGCAGAATCCCAGGTGCTTCCTAGAGCAGATGAGGTACTGCTGAGCCCTCATAATGGAAGCACAATGGATTGGGACAGTTGGGCCGAACAATTACTAGCCATGTTAGACAAGGCTATATTGAGTGACAGGGGTGTGAGTACAACAACTGCTATGCCAGACAGGGAGATTGCAGAGCGACCGATGGTTGAGGGTGCGTTGGTCCCTGCAAGGGTTGTTTCACTCCAGTTGGAAGGACCAGATCAGGGCGCATGCATGGCAGATGTGGTGTTCACAGCCCAGCAGATGAATGTCAAGTGTCAAGGTGACAATGTAATGAATGTTGACTTGCAGAGGCTTATTGGTGAGTTAGAGGGCATGAGTGGGAGACATGCGTCTAACAGTGATTCAGAGGAGTGTCAGGCTGTGATGGGTACTTCCAGTGAGGTGGAGGCTCCCTTAAATGTTGTGGCCCCTCAAGCTGCAGTCAGATGTGGTAGTGCTGCATGGTACCAAAGGGTGGAGCCAGGTAATGCAAGCTGTGCTGGGTAACATTAATCACCATTGGAACTGGGTGGTACGGTGCTTATTAATAGTCTGGCAAGTGATCTCACAGTTCCCTGTGAGGGTGCTTCCGGATACGGTTCAGTACGGAAGACGCTCTGGGGGGCTGCTGGAGACATCAGAGGTCTCTCCGCCTTTTGTGGTGATGGACATCTCTGCTAGTGCGGTCCAAGGTGCGGCTGAGCAGGGTTTAGTAAATGGCGCGGATACTGCCTCACCCGCTAGACCTCCTAAGGAGGAAGGGCCAGATATGGACACGGCAAAAGCAGAGATTCTGTCTGTCACCTGCAGAGAGGTACAAGTTGGGGTACCCGGAGACGCTCTCAAATATAGTATGGAGAGGAACAAAAATTGTGACATGGAAAAGTGTGAGCTGGCAAAGATTGGTATTGCTAGAAATGGGTCATGCGTTGTTCAATGTCAGTTGTTAGGACAACTGCCCACAGAGATTTGGACAACAGGTGAAGTGAAGCCTTGTGAAGGTCTCATAGGGGATAGCTGCTCACCTGTGTGTTGTCCCTCCTTGAGCCTGGCCCTAACAAACCCCGAGCAAGAAAGAACTGACGGTATTGGTAATTGGAGAAATGGTGACTTATTGCTGAATGTTAATGTAAATAGTGGCTTGGATATGAAAATTAATTTTTCCTTGGAAAATGAGCATGATAAACAGATATTGAGCTCTGGGGAGTTGGTAGTCAAAGGTAACGGCAAAAGAGTTGGTAAACCCAAGAGACCTATTGTGATGGGGAAAACGGGTACCAGTGAGGGAAAAGGTGGTTATTCATCAGGCGTAGTGTCTGGAGCAGGTTCTCTACAGAATCGGGAAACTGAGTTGGAAGGAAGTAGCAGGAAAGGCAGGGGGCCAACAGAAAAGAAATGTAAGCCCAGGGAACCAAAAAGAAGAGGGAGAAGGCTGAGGATGGGAAAATATAGGACCCTGTTAAGATCCAGGGTGGAACGTACCTGGAAGCGCACCCGAAAAAAAGGTTGGGCGTACGTGGCTGACAGCCAGCACAGAGGTGTCCCAACCATGACGGGTGCTGGTGTTCCTCCCTTCGGATCGAAACAAAAGGGGGGATATATGACAGTAGGAGATGCTGTCAAGGTAAAATTGATAGTTTGGGGGACACAGGGTATGCACATTTGCTTGGTGCAAGGCTACAGAGCATAAATGTGGACTGGAGAAAACTGCTTTCGCAGCTTTCTCCAGGTTTTGGTATTCGGTCATGGGGCTCTGTAGTTTGGAGATTCCATAGTGTCTTGGGTGGGACGGGATCTCCAACCCTGTGTCCAGACTTTGTAGATTACCAGCAGGGTGTGTGCTCAGGTGAGCACAGCACTAATAATGAGGATATGGGAAGACCTCATGGCTCCCAGTTGGAGGCTGCTCCACACCCAGAGAGACAGGAGGTCTTCAGGAGTCAGAGGGGCTGCAGGAGGCAGCCAGAATGTGTGACTGCAAGAGGCAGTGGAACGGCCTGAGGACTAAGGCCAAAGCGGAGCTGTGTGCGCTAAAGTAAAGCCATCCACATTGAGGAATCCTGTGGTCTGTGTGACCAGGATAAAGAGCAGAGGTACTGCTAAAGAGAGCCAGGTGGGCTAGCATTTTCTATTGTGTTTATTTGCTGGAGATGAACCCCTGCGTGGGAACCCTTTATGTTACGGACTTTTATTTGCCTTTTTAATAAAAATGGGCTACCATGCCCTTAAATATAGTTCCTGACTGGCTTGAATCACTGACAAACGCATCTGCCACGAGAGCTAATGGTCCCCGATATTACAACATACATATATTTATTTATTTATACACACATAGAAGCTGTGCATAACAAAAGAAAACTCTTAAACATAAGATCACTCGCCTGGCAATCTCTGTATTGTATTCTGAACGAGGTTTGTAAAGCTCCCCATAGCAGGACATGTCATGTAGTATTAGACTCTCCCTTCCCCTCAACTTCCTCCTTCTGGGGTTCCAAAGCCAGCCTCCCAGAGAAAGGAAATTCTAATACATAATTATACATAAAGAATTATCATTGTGCCTGAAGGTAAATGAGTACTTCAGGAGGGTATCATCGTTTAAAAATGACTACAGAGAAAGGCACAGAACAGCACAAAGGGCTTTTATGCATAAAATAGTGGACATAAAAAGACTGAGCCCCACTGGCTGCCTAGTGACCGGGTTAAGGACAGATGGAATGCACTTGTGATTGTGTGCCTCAGGTGAGCATTTGTGGACCATTGTGTGAGCGAATTTAGTAGACCAGACTGTGTGGACTGCACAGAGGAAACCAGAAACGCATGTAAGTGAATAATAATGGTGTTTATTTAAAAAGGTGACAAGTAAGTGAATAGTGCAAAACCAACCACAGATCCATAAACAACAAATAGTATATACAAATAAATGGAGATACCGGAATCATAAACAAAAGCCAGGCTGAGGTCATACACAGGGAGTTCAGCAGATGGGTAAGGACGGGAAACCAACAGGACAGGGAGAGGATGGATGGATAGGCTGCAGGGAAAAAAAGGAAAATCGGGAAACAGGAGGGGCAGGTCCAGCATGGACTCGGGATAGGGATCGGATCAGATCAGGTCAGAAACAGGCTCATGGTCAGGGTACAGGCAGTAAGGTCAGGGCGCAGGGAGAAAGATACCAAGGCAAGCATGTGAGGGCTTGCCGGGTATTTACGAGACTGCCTGTAATTGACCTTATGTAACACTTGAGCGCAGGAGGTGCTGTCTGCTCCACACTGCCGGAATACACCCGCTGGTGGACACCGGTACTACGGCCCAAGGATCCAACAGTGCCACCAGCAGGTGAGGCCTCTTATTACAGGTCCTGGGTGTTGAAAGACACCCGATGGTGGACACTGGTACTACGATCCAAGAGACCAGCAGCGCCATCAACGGGTGAACCCTTTCATGACACATTGATTTTCCAACTCCCGAGGGGCTTTTTTGGCCTTTGACATGTTTTTTATTGTTATCCTTCTATCCATCATTTCAATATGAGGTGCTGGTGCGATGTTGGTCTATTGAGTGAGGTGGACCCACATCCCAAAATTCAGGGAGAAATGGAAATTTGATCCTCTTACGGGACTTTAAAGGGGACACCTACTCATGAGTAATGGAGTATAATAAAGAGTGTAATAGATGTAGGTTTGATAGCAAAAGTTTAGGTGTTTATTGGGGTAAGGATTCGGGTAAATTGGGGGTACAACAGATGAGGCATAAGGTACAGGATACAAGTTACAAACATGGAAACATGGCAATACAACATGCAGAAGATCCACAATCATGGGACTCCAGGTGTGTATGGAGCACACACCCAGAGAGTACCCGACGCGTTTCGAGATAAACTCTTCCTCAGGGGTGTCTGATAGGGATCAGCAAGCACAGAGGTATGTCATATTATGTTGCTTGGAAGGCATGTAATACTGCATTGTATCCAAAGAAGCACTCATTCCATTTCCATGCGGAGTGGCCTGAGCACAAAGAAGGGAAGAAGACGCCGCGGAGGAAGATGCCGGACGAGAACACAGGAGCAAGAAGCAGAGGATCGGAGGAAGAAGAAGATGGAGGAAGAAACCGAAGGAAGATAGAAGATAGAAGATAGAAGAAAGAAGATGGAAAGAAGAAGCATTTAAATAAAGGAATTGTCTCTTGTCATTTTTAACATTTTTGACACTTTTTTTGTGAAATGGTAGGGGTACTTTTGTACCGCCTTACCATTTCACATGGGGGGCGGCATCTGGGGGTCCCCTTGTTAAAGGGGGCTCCCGGATTCCGATAAGTCCCCCGCCCACAGACCCCCACAACCACTAGGCAAGGGTTGTGGGAATGAGGCCCTTGTCCTCATCAACATGAGGACAAGGTGCTTTTGGGGGGGACCCCAAAGCACCCTCCCAATGTTGAGGGCATGTGGCCTGGTACGTTTCAAGAAGAGGGGAGCGCTCTCTCGTCCCCCCTCTTTTCTTGCGGCCTGCCAGGTTGCGTGCTTGGATAAGAGCCTGGTATGGATTTTTGGGGGGGCCCACGCCATTTTTTTAAATTTTGACGTGGGGTTCCCCTTAAAATCCATACCAGACCTGAAGGATCTGGTATGGATTTTGAGGGGGACCCCCACGCCTTTTTTATTTTGGCGTGGGGTTCCCCTTAATATCCATACCAGACCTGAAGGGCCTGGTATGGAATTTAGGGGGACCCCCACGACATTTTTTTTAAATTTTGTTTCGGGGTTCCCCTGTGGGAAAATCCCATGCCGTTTTATTGATTAACTTTTATGTGTATTGTCGGACTGACAATTTATGAAGCCGCGAGTACTTTTAGATGACTTTTTTTCCTTTTAAAATGTCATTTTTCTGTCAGACTGTTCTAAACACGGGAAACATGCGCCCCTTTACAGGCATACTATAGACACCCCCCAGGTATGAAATTTAAAGGAATATTACACTTTTATTGTTTCACTTTAAGCATTATTAAAATCACTGCTCCCGAAAAAACGGCTGTTTTTAAAACTTTTTTTGCATTGATCCATGTCCCCTTGGGCAGGACCCAGATTCCCAAACACTTTTTATAACAATAACTTGCATATAAGCCTTTAAAATTAGCACTTTTGATTATTCATGTTCGAGTCCCATAGACTTTAACGGTGTTCGCGTGTTTGAATGAGTTTTTTGCATGTTCACATGTTCTGGTGCGAACCCGAACAGGGGGGTGTTCGGCTCATCCCTGGTGTTGAGTGATTTTCGTTGCTGGGCGACCTTACACATCATTTTCTAAGTACCAACAATTATCTGGTTTTACTTCCCTTTGGTGTATTTAGTATGTTTACTTCATATCTAGGTTCCTTCCCCATTTGTAGCCATACTTTGTTCCTTCCCCTCTTGTAGCCTACTTTGCCTTTTCCTTCCCCCTTTGTCTCCCTTTTTCATTTTTTCTCCCCTCCTCCCCTTCCCCCTCCTCCTCCCTTCCGCTCCCCTTTCCTGCCCCTCCCCTTCTTTTCTCCCTGATCCCTTTGCCCCCTCCCCCCTTCACTTGTTTTTCTACTTATTTCCCTCCTTCCCCCTTTTCCCTTTCTTTCACCTCCCCCTTCTCTTTTTCTGTCCTTCTGTCAAGATGGGCATGCCAGTAGACAAGATGGCCCCTCTGGGAAGACTTCTGTGCTTATTCACAGGCTAATCCACATTCCTTCTCATTGATGTAGGAATTGGACACATACTAATACTTATGTGCAGGTTGGTGTGTTCACGTGCACCCATGAAAGAAAGAAGGCGCCAAATGGCCTATTTCAAACTGAGCAAGTGCTCTGATTCAGTGCTGTTTTGTCTTCAGCCTTCTGTGTCCTGAGAACCTGTGATCCTGTATCCTGTCTCCAGTTACTGACCCGGCTTGTCTGACTACTCCCTGAACTCTGCCTGTACTGACCTCAGCTTGCCTTCTGACCACTGCTTCTGCCTGCTCCATTTGCTACTGTTCCACTGATCAGCTCCTGACCCTGCTTGTACCTTGATCGTGCCATTCTGCACGCCTGCGCCTTCTGTTCACACTATTAAGGGCCCCAAATGAGGGGTGTAAGGGAGGCCTTGCTCATCATATCAGGCCCTGCTACCAGGTACATGATAACTTATTTCCCCTCTGTTACTTTGCCCTCTCCCACAACCCTCACCCCATCTTTTCCTTTTTTCCCCCTTCACCCCCTTCCATTTCTCACTCCCCCCTTTCCTTTCCCCTCCCTTCTTCCCCTCATTCTCTTTCCTTATTTTATCTCTTCCCCCCGCCGCCACTTTTTTACCATTTGAGATTTTCTACTATCATACTACCTCTTGATTTTTTTAGCCCATGATTTGGCCACTGGTGGATGCTTTCCTTTGCCCCCCCCCCCCATGCCCGCCATGGGGGAGGATTTGGAGTCTTTGTCTGGTATCTTCCTGTTGATGCTCACCCCAGGACTCTATCAGTAAGTGGATCAATGATCACTACCTTACTTCCACATCATGTGGAATTACCAATCAATGTATAAAGTAAAATATTTTTGTGCATTTTGTATTAACATAATTATATGTACCTGTGTTCTATTATAGACAGCTTTCAGCTCATTTTTCCTACTAAAGAAATGTTGCAAAACTTGTCAAGGGTTGACCGCATATTGCAATACCACCTGTCACCATCTGGTATATGTTTCTCTGACCTTTGGTGGTCATTGATCAGTTTGGGGCAATATGTGCTACTTTATATGAGCTGATATTTGCCTAATTGTCAATTGTTTTATACTCGTATACTTTTTTGTATTCCATGTTTTTAAAGAATGTAATAAAAATGTGTTTATTTTATACATACACTACCGTTCAAAAGTTTGGGGTCACCCAAACAATTTTGTGTTTTCCATGAAAAGTCACACTTATTCACCACCATACGTTGTGAAATGAATAGAAAATAGAGTCAAGACATTGACAAGGTTAGAAATAATGATTTGTATTTGAAATAACATTGTTTTTACATCAAACTTTGCTTTCATCAAAGAATCCTCCTTTTGCAGCAATTACAGCATTGCACACCTTTGGCATTCTAGCTGTTAATTTATTGAGGTAAGCTGGAGAAATTGCACCCCACGCTTCTAGAAGCAGCTCCCACAAGTTGGATTGGTTGGATGGGCACTTCTGGCGTACCATACGGTCAAGCTGCTCCCACAACAGCTCAATGGGGTTCAGATCTGGTGACTGTGCTGGCCACTCCATTACCGATAGAATACCAGCTGCCTGCTTCTGCTGTAAATAGTTCTTGCACAATTTGGAGGTGTGTTTAGGGTCATTGTCCTGTTGTAGGATGAAATTGGCTCCAATCAAGCGCTGTCCACTGGGTATGGCATGGCGTTGCAAAATGGAGTGATAGCCTTCCTTATTCAGAATCCCTTTTACCCTGTACAAAGCTCCCACCTTACCAGCACCAAAGCAACCCCAGACCATCACATTACCTCCACCATGCTTAACAGATGGCGTCAGGCATTCTTCCAGCATCTTTTCATTTGTTCTGCGTCTCACAAACGTTCTTCTTTGTGATCCAAACACCTCAAACTTGGATTCATCCGTCCACAACACTTTTTTCCAGTCTTCCTCTGTCCAATGTCTGTGTTCTTTTGCCCATCTTAATCTTTTTCTTTTATTGGCCAGTCTCAGATATGGCTTTTTCTTTGCCACTCTGCCCTGAAGCCCAAAATCCCGCAGCCGCCTCTTCACTGTAGATGTTGACACTGGTGTTTTGCGGGTACTATTTAATGAAGATGCCAGTTGGGGACCTGTGAGGCATCTGTTTCTCAAACTAGAGACTCTAATGTGCTTATCTTCTTGCTTAGTTGTGCAACGCGGCCTCCCACTTCTTTTTCTACTCTGGTTAGAGCCTGTTTGTGCTGTCCTCTGAAGGGAGTAGTACACACCGTTGTAGGAAATCTTCAATTTCTTTGCAATTTCTCGCATGGAATAGCCTTCATTTCTAAGAACAAGAATAGACTGTCGAGTTTCAGATGAAAGTTCTCTTTTTCTGGCCATTTTGAGCGTTTAATTGACCCCACAAATGTGATGCTCCAGAAACTCAATCTGCTCACAGGAAGGTCAGTTTTGTAGCTTCTGGAAGGAGCTAGACTGTTTTTAGATGTGTGAACATGATTGCACAAGGGTTTGCTAATCATCAATTAGCCTTCTGAGCCAATGAGCAAACACATTGTACCATTAGAACACTGGAGTGATAGTTGCTGGAAATGGGCCTCTATACACCTATGTAGATATTGCACCAAAAACTAGACATTTGCAGTTAGAATAGTCATTTACCACATTAGCAATGTATAGAGTATATTTGTTTAAAGTTAGGACTAGTTTAAAGTTAGCTTCATTTAAAAGTACAGTGCTTTTCCTTCAAAAATAAGGACATTTCAATGTGACCCCAAACTTTTGAACGGTAGTGTATATTGTGTGAACTCCATGTTTAATGGGTACTGAGATCATCCATAATTATACATAACACTGTGAAATTAGCAGCTAACAATAGAGGGCAGCAGATCCCTACATTAGTAAATCTACTTTAAAGTATATAGTTGGACATACAATGGACCACACTTCAGTGATAAGTTATTGTCCTTAATGAATGTAGTGGGGGAGAGGGGATGTGTATTGTTGACCGGTGCTGCTTAAGCCATTTATCTCAGTGTAGAACAATATCAATCATATCAGGTTTGCTATTTGTGACTTTCCAGAAGACTTGAGGTTTCCTTTTGACAAGAAATTTTACTCTGTGAAAGATAGTCATATTGTGTGACTGTAATTTTGTGTCAATGGCTTGGTAATTATTATTTAAAAAAAAAAAAAAAATTGAACACACTATATTGCCAAAGTATGTGCAAATCCACCCAAATTATGCAAGTGAGATGTTTCCAGTGAAGAGAACTGTTTTCCAACATGACTGCTCATAAATATATGATTTATTCAGTTTGTTGTGAAGGAACTAGAGTGACCTGCACAGAGTCCTAACCTCAGCCATATTGAATGCCTTTGAGATGAATTGGAATACCAATTGCAAGCCAGACCTTTTCATCCATCAGTACCTGACCCTTTGGCTGAAAGGGTACAAGTTCTCACAGACACACCCCACAATTTTGTTGAAAGTTTTCCCCCAAAAATATGCTATATCTGCAAAGTGGGGAGAGGAGGGCAGCTCCATATTAATGCCCAAGGTTTTAAAATGAGCATATGAAACATAAAGGAGTGATTATCAGGTGTCCACAGACTGTATGGCTGTACAATATGGGCTGCTCATGCAAAGAACTCAAAGTTGGATATATTTCATTAAGCTGTCTGTTTTCATTGTAATATCAATACAGTAAAAAAAGAAGTTCAAAGTTAGATGCCTCATTACCATTTACACGATTCCCAAGCCTGGAAAACTTTGATCAACGGCACTCTTATTAATTGAATGGTTCATGCACACCTGTTTATTTTAGATTCTTTTAGTGCATTTGATAAACTATGTCATGGCAGTTCATTTTTCTAATTTTAATGAACTACTCATCTTTTTTTATATTCATACAATCTCTGGGCTTAAAATACATTTTCCCTAACCCTCCCATCCCCTGTGCAGAAGTCCCCACTGAGAATGTTAAGTTTACATTGCTCCTGTCTTGAGAAATCTTATTTTAGTCCCCTGTGATGTCATCATCGTCCTCCATAAAAAAATATATTTTGCTAAAACTTGGGAGGGATCGGCAAGGTGCAGGGAACTCTACATCACATACTAATGAGGTGGGGCTCCCCAGGGAGCAACATATCCCCAGAGCCTTCAGCCTACAAATGTGGGCAGGCATTTTAAAATGTATGTAACCAACTAAATGGGCAGTGACAGGTGAAATCGCCTGTCATTGTAATCACATGCCACAGACACCACTCCTCTTACTCCAGGCCTAAAAAGGAATGTCCCAATACTTTTGACAAAATAGTGTATGAGAATGGGAGTCCATACAAATTAAATTGAGAATCTAAATGTAACAGCTTGTGGATTCACTCTAGCAGCCAGTTTTAGCCTGCAGTCCAACTACTCAATCCGTTCTGTCTCTCTTCCCAGTGCTGCAGGGGTGGTCCTACCAGCAGATGTGGTTTTTGCAAGGCTCTCCCTCTTGTTGCAAGAGTGGACTAAGGAGACACAGGAGTCAGAAATCACCGGCAGCTCGACTGCTAGTGATGGAACAATACTGTATATTGCCATTGAGGGTTGCTGAGCAATGCATTTTTGACCACAGCCCTTAAGCCTCTAGCTATCCTTAAGTTCCTTGTGTGTATATATTAACACAAACAAAAACAGCAGCTGCAACCATTCTCTACTCTATCAAAAACTGAAAAAAAAAAGTTTTGCCTTTAGATAAACTTTAAATGCCAATAAAATAACTGGCTTTGGCTGGAAACATATTTAGAATGAAAATGATTCAAAGCTACCTAGTAGTATGGTAAGAAAATATCCTGAAAAACTGAACCTGCGGAAAAGAATCAGGGGTCTATTCTTTGGAAGATCACATGCATATTGCACCATAGAAAGGCCTTTGCACTGCAAAACCACATGCCATAAACCATCGTTAAATCTTTTTCTATGTACATTTAGAGCAGTTGCCCTCAATTGACCAAAACCTGCTACACGGTAGAAATTGTAGTTTGGTTATTATTATAGGTTAAAGAACAGGCAGAACATTTGACAAAAAAGCAATGAAAGTATAAAAGCAGCAGCTTTCTGTTGTTGTATATTTTATTTTGTAGCAAAAGATCTGTGATACTGTGAAGGGAAAAGAGCTGTCGTAGGTCACTTCTAATCAAGAAAAGGTAAAACTTGTGTGTGCAGTAAAAAATGACACTGACTCATTTTTAAACGATTGATATTAGGTGAACAAAAAAATACAAGGAGCAATTTTTATTTAGTTTTGATTTGCGGTACAGAAAGATCTTTTTAATGAAGAGAAAAAAGTCTATCAGTTTTTTTTTTTCAATTCTTTAAATAATATGTTATATAAGTAGAAAAAAAAGAAAGTTATCTAAATAATTTAGAGCCAAATGCTGGGATCATAGTTCCCTTTATTCCAGGTGTCTTTTGAGCATCTTCACCCTCTTTTGGGCTAATCTTAAATACTGCGGATAGTGGTGGTGATTAGGGATGGGCGAACGGTTCGGCCCGAGCATAAGTTCGGGCCGAACTTTCGTTGTTCGGGCCGAACTTTCGTTGTTCGGACGTTCGGAGAACAGCCGGACAAACGGGATGTTCAACCATTTGAACGCCCCCCCGAACCGACCACAATGCATTGTGGGGTTGAACAGTGCATTGCAAGCCCTGATTGGCTGAAGCAATGAAAGCCTCAGCCAATTGGGGCACAGAGCACTGTCAGAGTCATGATTGGACACTGTCATCATGACTTTATCCAATCATGGCTCATTCCCGCCCCACACTATAAAAGTATTCTTTCAATGGCAGCCATTTTCAGTGTAATTTTGGTGTGGAGAGAGATAGAACAGGGCTCTGGTTAGTGCTATTAGTTAGTGTGCTATACTGTGGTATTTTGTTTCAATTGTCAGTGTAGAATATTGGTTTAGTGTCAGTCTATGGATAGTGTGAGTGTAGTGAGGAGGACCATCATTCAGCTTTTCATAGTGTGCAGCTAGAGTAGGGACAGCTCAGATAGTTTCAGTGTAGTGTAGTGAGACCGTGTCAGTAATCTTGACATTAGTAAATAGCTAGAGTAGGGACAGTTCAGGTAGCTTCAGTGTAGTGATGGTTAAACACCGTCTATTTGATTGCGTTACTGCCAGTTTAACTCCATATAGTTTTGCGTGCGTTACTGCCAGTTTAACGCCATATAGTTTTGCATGCGTTACTGTCAGTTTAACACCACATAGTTTTGCATGCATTACTGCCAGTTTAAGGCCATATAGTTTTGCATGCGTTACTGCCAGTTTAACGCCATATAGTTCTGTGTGCGTTACTACATGTTTAACGCCATATAGTTTTGTGCGTTACTGCCAGTTTAACGCCATATCGTTTTGCGTGCATTACTGCCAGTTTCTGTGCATCACTATACGTTTGGCACATTATATTGCAGTATATTATATTGTACACGTGGAGTGTGTCTGTGTAGTGTGAGTACTCAAATTAAAGGGCACCAAACACCTCTTTACATTAATTAAAGTGCATCTACGTACACATTTCAACTTCTCCTTTACATTTGCTTATAAGCACCACCCCCTCCCTCCCAATAATATCTGGGAGAACAACAAGGAGAGGCAGACATTCCCTTGGCACTGTAAGGGGGACAGCAACAAATGTTTCCACAGGCAAAGGTGGACGTGGTGGTCAGTCCTCAGGCAGGGCATCATTTCCTCTGTTTAGTGAGTTTGCCCGTGCTATCCAGCCACAACATGCAGAGGAGGTGGTGGACTGGCTTACTAAACCTTCCGCATCCTCCTCATCCTCTGTCACACAAGCAGAGACAAGTGTGCAGTCCCCTGCAGTTGCCAGAGTGGATAAACCTGCCTCCTTGTCCACATCTATTCCTGCCATAGTCCTAACATCAGCCATTGAGGAGTCAGCTGAGTTATTTGACCACAGCATCAGCCACTAGGGATGAGCCGACTATAATGAATTGTCAGTCCGGCAATACACATAAAAGTTCATTAATAAAAACGGCATGGAATTTCCCCACAGGGGAACCCCGAACCCAAATTAAAAAAAAATGCGTGGGGGTCCCCCTAAATTCCATAGCAGGCCCTTCAGGTCTGGTATGGATATTAAGGGGAACCACACACCAAAATGTTTAAAAAATGGGGTGGGGGTCCCCCTCAAAATCCATACCAGACCCTTCAGGTCTGGTATGGATTTTAAGGGGAACCCCGCACCAAATTTTGAAAAAAAATGGCGTGGGGGTCCCCCCAAAAATCCACACCAGACCCTTATCCGAGCACGCAACCTGGCAGGCCGCAGGAAAAGAGGGGGGACAAGAGAGTGCCCCCCCTCCTGAACCGTACCAGGCCACATGCCTTCAACATTAGGAGGGTGCTTTGGGGTAGCCCCCAAAAGCACCTTGTCCCCATGTTGATGGAGAGAAGGGCCTCATGCCCACAACCCTTGCCCAGAGGTTGTGGGGGTCTGCGGGCGGGGGGCTTATCGGAATCTGGAAGCCCCCTTTAACAAGGGGACCCCCAGATCCTGGCCCACTCCAGTGCCCCCCCTCCTGAACCGTACCAGGCCACATGCCCTCAACATTGGGAGGGTACTTTGGGGTAGCCCCCCAAAGCACCTTGTCCTCATGTTGATGGAGAGAAGGGCCTCATGCCCACAACCCTTGCCCGGTGGTTGTGGGGGTCTGCGGATGGGGGGCTTATCAGAATCTGGAAGCCCCCTTTAACAAGGGGACCCCCAGATCCTGGTCCACCCCAGTGGGAATTGGTAATGGGGTACAAATGTATGCCCTACCATTTCACAAAAAAGTGTCAAAAAGGTTAAAAAACACAAGAGACGATTTTTGACAATTTTTTTTTTAATTTTGGCGCGCAGTTCCCCTTAAAATCCATACCAGACCTGAAGTGTCTGGTATGGATTTTGAGGGGGACCCCCACGTTATTTTTTTTTTATTTTAGCACGGGGTTCCCCTTAATATCCATACCAGACCTGAAGGGCCTGGTATTGAATTTAGGGGGCCCCCACACATTTTTTTTTAAATTTTGGTTTGGGGGTTCCCCTGTGGGGAAATTCCATGCTGTTTTTATCAATGAACTTTTCATTATAGCCGGCACTAGCGAAAGTAGTTTTACATTACTTTTTTTCCTTTAGAAATGTCATTTTGCTGTCAGACTGTTCTAAACACAGGAAACATGCGCCCCTTTATAGGCATACTATAGACACCCCCAGGTACCAAATTTAAAGGAATATTACACTTTTATTGTTTCACTTTAAGCATTATTAAAATCACTGCTCCCGAAAAAACAGCCATTTTTAAAACATTTTTTTGCATTGATACATGTCCCCTGGGGCAGGACCCAGGTCTCCAAACACTTTTTATGACAATACCATGCATATAAGCCTTTAAAATTAGCACTTTTGATTTCTCCCATAGACTTTTAAAGGGTGTTCCGCGGCTTTCGAATTTGCCTTAAACACCCCAAATTGTTCGCTGTTCGGCAAACAGGCGAACAGCCAATGTTCGAGTCAAGTTCAACCCGAACATAAAGCCCATCCCTATCAGCCACCTGCTCCTTGATGATGCCCAGCCATTACTGGATTCAG
Organism: Lithobates septentrionalis; assembly: GCA_037952835.1. Classification (NCBI taxonomy): domain Eukaryota; kingdom Metazoa; phylum Chordata; class Amphibia; order Anura; family Ranidae; genus Lithobates; species Lithobates septentrionalis. The sequence goes on from JBBDGP010000584.1 coordinate 1,305,129, forward strand.
ATGCTGGTTCTGAATTTGAGGATGACAAGAACATTAGCCTAGAGAGAGGGAGGAACACTGGTAGACAAATTGGCATTCATGTTCCCCAAGCTGCAGCGTATTGCTAAGTTGTCTCCAGTGGTAATGATGAAGATGGAGGAGATGGAGATGATGATGAATTCACTGATGCGACTTGGGTGCCAGATAGAGCAGTGGAGGAAACTGAAGGTTAGGTGGCCCAACCCCAAGGAGGTCGGCAGCAAGAAAGAGTAGAGAGCAGCCACCCTATTCCATCAGCAGCTGTTATCTCTCGGCCCACTCCCCACAGCTCAGCTGTCTGGGCCTTTTTTAGCACATCTGCAGCAGATCGCACTGTTGCTATCTGCAAACTGTGTCAAAGGCACATCAAACGTGGCAAAAACACCAACCATTTGGGTACCACATGCCTAACAAGGCATTTAACATCCAACCACTCAGCCTGTTGGCAAGAGCACCTAAAAGCCACACAAAAGGGGCACAAATCTGTCCCTCCTCCTTACCCACTTCAGTCTGCCCCTGCTATACCAAGTCATTGGAAACTGGAGATAACCAGATGCAAATTACGCCACCCCTGACCTGTATTACCACCTCCGCGCTATGTAAATAAATGTCAAAACCCTACCAAAGCTGCCACTTAACAATAAAATATATATAAACCAAATTCACCAAAAGAAAATTATAGATGAAAAAGTGGCGCTAATCCCCAGGTGGGGAGATGCCAGACACTCTTATCCAGCCAGTGAGCTGAATACAGACGTGAATAGAGAAAAAGTGAAAAAACATATATTGCTAAATATCCCAAAAAGTAAAAATTAATATTAAATAAAATAAAAAATTCAATATGAGCTAATATAAATTATAACACTCAGTGAAAGTGATATACAAATATATAAATCCAAGAAAAAATAATAAAAATTGAGCATAGTAAATATCTATAAAGTCCAGAAACCAATCAATCGTGAAAAATAATTGTGAAAATATTTGAAGAAAGTCCAAAAAAAAGAGTAAGGGTGACTCCAAAACTGCTCAGCTGTGTTTTCAAACATCCACCACACCTCTGTGACGTGAATCCACTCCCTGCTGAAATTCAAACTCACCAGCTGTTAAGGCCTCTCACTCTCGTGTATGGCCTGACAGAGCCTCTAACCCACTTACATGGGGGTTAACATGCGAGCATACACCTCCACTGCTCCATAGGAACACCGCTTTTCTCAGGTTGGTAGTATGACATAAAAATAAAAGAAGCTCCAATAGTGTAATCTCGTTTAAAAGATTTAATCACGTATAAAACAACTTGTATTGGACTCACATTTAAAATAAAATAACAGGCAAGTCACTTCACGGCAAATGGAGAACTCCCACAGCACAGCAAGCAATAGCAACCAAACTAACAACAGGCAGGCCACGGCGGACCCAGGAGGTGTGTGTGCTCACGTTCGTCTCACCCGTCCGCAGCACTCGTCCCTTCACTGGAGCTCCGCTCTGTCCCCCTTCACTCCCTCCTCTAGTACTCGTTTGAGATCGCCGTGTAGCTACGCCCCGACATGTTTCATCATAAAGATTTAATCATGGGGTTGGCTAACCGGCGAATCAATCAAACTATTTATCCACACCAGAATTAGAGTGGGCGGGTGTAACTCACTCAGCATTCACACACTTTCTGTGTCTCCATGTGTGCAATCTTTAGCCCTTCCCTTCATTCTGGTTCACAGTTCTATATTGAATATATTTCAATCAATATTTAAAAGGTATTTTACAGGTACATGCGTGGCGATCAGCTTAACAATATCCCTTCCCTCTACATTAGAACGCTAACCATCATACCAAGGGGTTATTACTTCCCAGATATTTCTCACAAAGGTTGAATTGTCTTAAAACGAATCATTTCTACCCCACATTAGAAGTCAGTACAATATATCCACATTCATAATGAATATACATAGTGAAAAAATATTCTTGTGAAAAATATTAAAAATAGAATAAAGAATAAGATAAAAGTAAAAAATAAAAATTAAAAATGACAGAAAAAAATAAATAAATAAATAAATAAATAAATGAATAATAATTAATATAAAATAAAATAATAATAAAAAATAAATAAACAATAAAATAAAAAATATGAAAAAATAAAAAATAATAATAATAAAAAAATATTAATAAAAAAGGAGAAAATAGTGATAAGAAACTAGACAATAAATCCTAGTAAAAAACATGCATGTATATAGACATCTGCATATACAAATATACATGCATATAGGTGTAAGCATAAAAGACATAAGTACACTGTAAATCATAATATGAAATTATAAGTGTGCAATCATATTTACATATGAACTACTACATTATATCATACACGTCTCTCAATTTCAGCATGTGTGACATAGTCTCTCGTGAAAAGTGACCATAGCAAATCCGTGATATCACTATTTAATTAATGTGTATAATATATATATGTGCAAACTGCATTCTAATATCTCAACAATAATAAAAAAAAAAAATTATATAAATAATTTGTGGATATCTCAACAATAGTGAAAAAATTTGTGGATGGACCAATAATGTACCCATTATGTGTCCCCCTGACTTCTAAACTATGCCCATGTGTTTAACATAGTTAGCTGTTACTGATGAAGCAGTTTAGGTCCAGTTCTATGTTCATACCCCTAGGGAACAAACATTTTAGGAGAAAGATCCATCGAGTTTCTGTCTGAGAGAGATCCCTAACCCGATTGGATCCTCTCCAGGACTGATAAACTACATCCACACCACAGAATTGTAAAAGACTTGGGTCCTGGTTGTGTTTCTCCTTGAAGTGGAGAGACACACTGTGGTATTGGAAACCCTTTTGGATGTTAGCTAAATGTTCTGCGATTCGCACTCTCAGTAATCTCTTCGTGCGGCCCACATAAAATAGCCCGCACGGGCACCATAAAGGATAGACTACATAAGAGGAATTGCATGTTATAAATTCTCTAATCCTGAACGTTTTATTATCCGCATTAGTAATTTGAGTCACACCCCTATGTGTCTATCCCTGCACAGAATGTGCCAGTGTCTCTTAAAGATCATCTCCACATCCCTGTACTGGTGATGGAAACCCGAGATAAATCCTAGCTGATGTTGATTAGTTGGTGCTATACAATCTCTCTCTTTCAAACATTCTTCCCTAGGGATGTTGGCTACCTCCTGGATGATATTATTCAAAGCATCTCCTTTATACCCCTTTTGCAGGAACCTTTCTTTCAGAATATTCGCTTGGATGGCATATGTGTCTAGGTCTGGATGTGACCCTAACTAAGATTAATAATACCATCAGTACAAAGGGCTATTTCAAAATGACAGACCGGAACAGCTATTTATCCATTAGGAGCGGACATCATCCGAATTGGATAAAAAATATCCCAAAGGTGCAGATGCTCAGAGTTCAACAAAATTGTTCAGACCTAGACACATATGCCATCCAAGCGAATATTCTGAAAGAAAGGTTCCTGAAAAAGGGGTATAAAGGAGATGCTTTGAATAATATCATCCAGTAGGTAGCCAACATCCCTAGGGAAGAATGTTTGAAAGAGAGAGATTGTATAGCACCAACTAATCAACATCAGCTAGGATTTATCTCGGGTTTCCATCACCAGTACAGGGATGTGGAGATGATCTTTAAGAGACACTGGCACATTCTGTGCAGGGATAGACACCTGGGGGTGTGACTCAAATTACTAATGCGGATAATGAAATGTTCAGGATTAGAGAATTTATAACATGCAATTCCTCTTATGTAGTCTATCTTTTATTGGGCCGTGCGGGCTATTTTATGTGGACCGCACGAAGAGATTACTGAGAGTGCGAATCGCAGAACATTTAGCTAACATCCAAAAGGGTTTCCAATACCACAGTGTGTCTCTCCACTTCAAGGAGAAACACAACCAGGACCCAAGTCTTTTACAATTCTGTGGTGTGGATGTAGTTTATCAGTCCTGGAGAGGATCCAATCGGGTTAGGGATCTCTCTCAGACAGAAACTCGATGGATCTTTCTCCTAAAATGTTTGTTCCCTAGGGGTATGAACATAGAACTGGACCTAAACTGCTTCATCAGTAACAGCTAACTATGTTAAACACATGGGCATAGTTTAGAAGTCAGGGGGACACATAATGGGTACATTATTGGTCCATCCACAAATTTTTTCACTATTGTTGAGATATCCACAAATTATTTATATCATTTTTTTTTTATTATTGTTGAGATATTAGAATGCAGTTTGCACATATATATATTATACACATTAATTAAATAGTGATATCACGGATTTGCTATGGTCACTTTTCACGAGAGACTATGTCACACATGCTTAAATTGAGAGACGTGTATGATATAATGTAGTAGTTCATATGTAAATATGATTGCACACTTATAATTTCATATTATGATTTACACTGTACTTATGTCTTTTATGCTTACACCTATATGCATGTATATTTAAAAAATATATATATACAGGGAGTGGCGCTGTGCATGAGGGAATAATTGGCATATATAATTGTCTATTGATTATAATTTATGTGTCTATGAATCATATTAAGGAAAACGACACAAAGATATGAAGAAATATACATATGTATCCCGCATGGGGATCGGTAAGTGCTAGTAAAAAAGTATGAATGCAAATAGGTGTTCAATATAACCTTAATCCCATAACCCAATAACCGCTGATTATCTCTGATGGTGTTATATGATGTGCATTAATAGGTGCCAAAGTGTCAAGTGCGATCCAATTAAGTGTTCCAGCCCCTGCTGGGATAAACTACAAGTGATTTAAATAAAAGAGGGGGTATCCACAACCCTCTAAAGTGCAGTGCTAAAAAATTGAATTACTATAAAAACAAATGTATAAAGGAATTATAAATATATATATATATATATATATATATATATAAGATATATTTTTAAGTGATATTAGATGTGGAATATAGGATTAGGGTAGTGATTAATAAATTAATTAATAATAGCACAATTCAATAGCAGCATGAGATCACATGTGAAAACGCAAAATAAGAGTAAAAATCCAGTAAATCGTTAAAAAGTTCATGTATTATCTTCCACCCGACGACTTCCAGACTCTCTAAAGATACAATCCCCCTGATGTGATTCCACTCACCGGAACGCTATACCCCTGCAGGGGTATAAGCATAAGATGTTTCCACTCCAGCCGATCAGATCCGGATGCCGATCGAATCCTTGTAGCCTCTCGCCTCTGATTTCCCAGTCCAGATCAGCCTCTCCAGCAGAGCAGGGAGACGGGGGAAGTGGATAATCCCCTAGTGTGATCCTATCTCCAGCCGGACATCCGCTCCAAGGATATTATATGTAATAAAGAAGTTGTGTCCACATAGCGTAACTCCTTTTTAAAAAGTTTATTAAGTAATAAAAAACATACAATCCGATAAAGTGGAGTTGCTTCAAGGAATAAGTTTAAAAAAGGGGAAAAAATAAGGAGCGTGCAAGCTCACTGGCTCCCCTTGCTGTCCCGGGACGCAGTGTTGTTCGCAACTACCGCTTGCGTTCCACCGGTCAGCTAGCAGAAACCACAGCGGCAGGAAGTGACGTTGTGCGTACCAAGATAGTCCCGCCTTACGCGTTTCGTCACACGGACGTCATCGGAGGCGCTGCCATCTTGGTCCTCTCAACGCCTTATATCTGGGTGCAGTACGTGCCATGGCCAATCATACGTCAAGTGTCGGTTGACGGACAGAGTGTAAGGCCAATTAAAAAACCGCTTCAATTACGGAGATGAGAGTTAAACCTTATTCGTTTTCAACCTCGTTTAACGAAGGAAAACAGTATATGAACAGGTGACATCTCCTTGAGCACCATCTAGTGGAAAAATTATATATATATAATTGAATGGCGGCCATGGGAAAATGTATTTTGCAAACCAGATATTAGCCGGTAAAACTATTTTACAGCATATTACGTCACATTTAAATGAAAAAGAGGTGATATAAATATATTAATTCTCATTTCCTCGGGAGGTATGTATTGGAATTAGGTTTGAGAAGGAAATTTTGTACATAAAAATATAATATAAAAATAAAAATAAAAATAAATAAATATAAATCAGTTTAAAAATGTGCTGATAGGGTTGGGAATGTGACTAAACCCTATTCCATAAAAACTTATTAAATTATCAATATGTGAAATATGTGAAAGTAAATCAGTTTAAAATGTGCAATTAATAGGATTGAAAGTGGAATAAGACCTAATGCGTAAACATTTTTTTTAAAAAATTCTTTATCCGTACTCGTTATGCATCCCAAACGTAAGTATTATGTGTTCAAGGTGAGTATGAACTGGAAGGGGGTAATCCAACTTGTATATAAGAAACAAAGCCCCCCTACAGCCCATTGGAAAAATTAATCTATACATTTAATTTTAAAATTATTAAAGCATAGGGAAGATTAGTAGTGTAGGGGACTCAGAAATAAGTTGAGAACGCATATAAAAACCTTATTCGAATTTGAATAGGAAGCCTATTAACAATGATTTTAGAAGTAGGGTAGAGAAATCTTAAAAAATATGTATATATTAAGATAGTGATTTTAGGAGTGGGATAAACCAATTATAAGAAATAGTGGAATGTGGGCACCCATCTAAAAATTGGATAAAAAGCAATTCAGATCGATGTCCACATTCAATCCTCTAGGAACCAGACTCCCCAAACGGTATATCCATTTAGTTTCGTTCTGAGAAACTTTTATTCTTTTATTGCCTCCTCTCCAGTGGTCTTTAATCAGATCTATACCGTAAAAAATTAATCCTGTGGGGTTCCTATTGTGGACCTCATCAAAATGCCTAGACAGGTTGTGCTTTGGAAAGCCTTTCTTAATATTGTTAATATGTTCTCCAATCCTAACGTGGAGAGGCCTAGTGGTTCTTCCCACATACTGTAGCCGACAGGGACATTCAATCACGTATGTGACGTGGGTACTTTCGCAAGTGATCAATTCCCTGATTTGGTACTCTTTTCCTCCTCTTGACTTGAAGGATAGCTTTCTCTTCGGTTGTCTTTTACTCACACGACAAGGTAGACACCTCTGGCACCTATAGAAACCTTTCATTTCGGGGAACAATTTAACCGTTTTAGGTGGGTCAATCACATTGTGCACTAACTGATTCCTCAGGTTAGGGGCCTTTCTGTAAATAAATCTTGGTTTTTTCGGGAGTATCTTCACCAAGGTTCTATCGGATTTTAAAATAGGCCAATATTTTCTAAAAATGTGTTCGACCGAACGATATTGATTGTTAAAACCAGTGATAAAAGCCATATCCATCTTGCTATGGTGGTCAGTTTTCTCCTTTTTTCTTAATAGGAGATCACGGTCTAGGCCCCCTATTTCCAATTTTTGCTTCATTAAAGGTTCTTTCTGGTATCCTTTGTCGGTAAACTTTTTAATTAAGGTATCAGCTTGTGCGTAGTAGTCGTCTATCCTGTGGCAGTTTCTTCGTAGCCTCATTAGTTGGCCTTTCGGGATATTCTGTTTCCATTTCGGATGATGGCAGCTTGATGTTGGTATGTACCCATTGCGATCTGTGGCTTTAAAAAAAGTTCTCGTATGTAATTCGTTGCTTTCTTTAAAAATCTGTACGTCCAAGTAGTCTATCTCCTGGAGATCGCATTTCCCACTAAAGGAGATGCCGTATTTATTTTGGTTCATTGCTCTTAGGAAATCCTGAAATGAGTCTACCGTGCCCCTCCATACTATGATCACGTCGTCAATATAGCGACGGTAGAATTCAATCTCCGGGCGTAGGTTCTTGTATATGTTCTCTTCTTCCCACATGTCCATAAACAAATTCGCCACGCTCGGGGCGTATCTGGCTCCCATGGCGACGCCCTTCGTTTGAACATAGTAGTCCTTCTGGTACCGAAAATAATTACTTTCCATTGCTAATTTCAAGGCTTCCAAAATAAAGTTAATCTGTTCCTGTTTGAGACTGGCATCTTTATGAAATGCTTTCTCTACTCCTTTTAGGCCGTGTTTTTGTATAATACTGGTATATAAGGAGTTCACGTCTATAGTCGCTAGGAGGCAGTCTTCAACCCCAGTTATATTTTTTAATTCGTTGATCAATTGTGTACTGTCCTTTAGATACGACCTCCCTTTGGTTACCATTGGTTTCAAGAAACAATCAATGTATTCCCCCAATCTGGAGAACAGGGAGTTTATCCCACTTATAATCGGTCTTCCTGGGGGTTTCTCCAACCGCTTATGCACTTTTGGTAGGTGGTATATGACTGGTGTCTTTGTGGACTCGCTCATCAAATATTTAGCTTCTTTCTTATTTAAAATTCCTCTATCTTTCCCTTTCTTAATGAGAGCTTTCAATTTTTTACTGTAAATTTGTTTGGGGTTTCCTTTGAGTTTCTTATAGGTGTTTTCCACTCTAAGGAGGTTCTTCATTTCTTCCTCGTAGTCTTTTTTCCTTAGTATAACCAGCCCGCCCCCTTTGTCTGCGGGGCGTATAACTACTTCTTTTCTTTTTCCGATTTCTTTAATTGCTCTCCATACATTTCTCCTTTTGGGATTCTTAATTTCAAGTTTCACCAGGTCACTCTCCACCATCTTCTTAAAAGCGTTCATACACTGGTCACCCGGAACCTTTGGATTGAAGATCGAGTTATTCCTAAGGTTGGTGTTTACAAAACTGGATGTTTCTTCTGCTGGTTTCTTATCCTTATTTAGAGTATAGTGTTTTTTTATTCTTAATTTGCGCATAAATTTCTGCAGGTCGATAAAAACTTCGAACTTATCAACATTCTTGTCTGGTGCAAATTTTAATCCTAAGTCTAAAACTTTCAATTCCTCATCAGTAAAAACGACATCACTCAAGTTAAAAATTCCTTCTCCTAATATTCTCTTCTCCTTTTTCCTCTTCTTTCCTCCTCGTTTCCCTCTTGCCTGTAACCTCTTTCTGTATCTCTTAGATCTTGATCTGATTCTCTGCCAGGGTTCCTGTTCAGTCCATTCCTTGTCTCCTGTGGATGTCCGTAGGTGCCAGAGTTCCTTTGTTGTGGGCGTGCGTAAGTCCCTGTATCCCTTTGTCCTCTGTATGTGGGTGGGCCCCCATACCTCTGGAAGTCTCTGTTGGTCTCTGGTTGGTCTTTCCAACCCTGCCTCCTGTATGGGGGTCGTGCTTTCCATCTTCCAGGTGGGCCCCCCCTGTGAAAATCCCTATATTCCCTAGGGGACACTCTAGGATAGGGATTATTATAGGTACCATGGTAACCCCTTTCTCTTAAGGGTGAGTACCTGTTACGGGTAGGGATACTGTATCTTGGAGTGGCTGGGGATCTTCCATACCCAGGTTCTGGGGGGTGTCCTTCCCTCCCCCTCATCCTAGGGCCATTGTTTCGATCATTAGGTGTGCGTGGTGAGTCAATACATCTGACAGTGGGGGTATGTTCAAATCTGGTTTGTCTTATGTTCTCCAATATTTCTTCCTCCTCTGCTGGGCTCTCGTCCATAGAGTCCACATCTTCTTCGTTGCTCAGTTCATCTACTTCTTCTTGCCACTTATAGACCCTTTTATTTGCGTAATCTAAAACATCTCTCTTAAATTTTTTCTGTTTCTTGGTTTGTATTTCCACATCATATTTTTTTATAATCTCTTGTAATTCTTTATCCTTATCCTTGTATTCTTGTTGCCCAACAAACGGATGTAACAAGTTCTTAATCTCAGTAATCTTTTTCTCTACTTTTCTTAATTTAAAATGCCTCCTTGCTAATATTTTTTGCAAAAGTTCGTTCTCACAGCCTAAGAAAAATGAGTACCATTCTTCGTTTAGGGAGGCATCATCAATACCATCGTTTGGGCTCAAATCCCACCTCAACCTTCTAGGTGTGATTTTCTCTTTCACATACATCTCAAGGGTAACAACATCCCACCACACCCTCAGCTGTTTTTCCAGGGTGTGTCGCAGCTGTTTCAACAGCCCATTCATGTCTTGACTATTATTGACATGTTCCTGGTTAAAAATCCCTCTTATGTCAATCTTCCTGTTGGACATATATCCAAATATGTCCATAGCTGCAGATCAGTAATTAGCGCCCGTAGGAGCCAAATAATATTATTATAGACAGTGGATCCGCGCTACAGGCTATACTTGCAACTGCAGCCCCCCTATGTAGGCAGAGGACACCAACGTGTACCCTCAAAGAGTAGATCTAAAAAAATATATATATACAGGGAGTGGCGCTGTGCATGAGGGAATAATTGGCATATATAATTGTCTATTGATTATAGTTTATGTGTCTATGAATCATATTAAGGAAAACGACACAAAGATATGAAGAAATATACATATGTATCCCGCATGGGGATCGGTAAGTGCTAGTAAAAAAGTATGAATGCAAATAGGTGTTCAATATAACCTTAATCCCATAACCCAATAACCGCTGATTATCTCTGATGGTGTTATATGATGTGCATTAATAGGTGCCAAAGTGTCAAGTGCGATCCAATTAAGTGTTCCAGCCCCTGCTGGGATAAACTACAAGTGATTTAAATAAAAGAGGGGGTATCCACAACCCTCTAAAGTGCAGTGCTAAAAAATTGAATTACTATAAAAACAAATGTATAAAGGAATTATAAATATATATATATATATAAGATATATTTTTAAGTGATATTAGATGTGGAATATAGGATTAGGGTAGTGATTAATAAATTAATTAATAATAGCACAATTCAATAGCAGCATGAGATCACATGTGAAAACGCAAAATAAGAGTAAAAATCCAGTAAATCGTTAAAATGTTCATGTATTATCTTCCACCCGACGACTTCCAGACTCTAAAGATACAATCCCCCTGATGTGATTCCACTCACCGGAACGCTATACCCCTGCAGGGGTATAAGCATAAGATGTTTCCACTCCAGCCGATCAGATCCGGATGCCGATCGAATCCTTGTAGCCTCTCGCCTCTGATTTCCCAGTCCAGATCAGCCTCTCCAGCAGAGCAGGGAGACGGGGGAAGTGGATAATCCCCTAGTGTGATCCTATCTCCAGCCGGACATCCGCTCCAAGGATATTATATGTAATAAAGAAGTTGTGTCCACATAGCGTAACTCCTTTTTAAAAAGTTTATTAAGTAATAAAAAACATACAATCCGATAAAGTGGAGTTGCTTCAAGGAATAAGTTTAAAAAAGGGGAAAAAATAAGGAGCGTGCAAGCTCACTGGCTCCCCTTGCTGTCCCGGGACGCAGTGTTGTTCGCAACTACCGCTTGCGTTCCACCGGTCAGCTAGCAGAAACCACAGCGGCAGGAAGTGACGTTGTGCGTACCAAGATAGTCCCGCCTTACGCGTTTCGTCACACGGACGTCATCGGAGGCGCTGCCATCTTGGTCCTCTCAACGCCTTATATCTGGGTGCAGTACGTGCCATGGCCAATCATACGTCAAGTGTCGGTTGACGGACAGAGTGTAAGGCCAATTAAAAAACCGCTTCAATTACGGAGATGAGAGTTAAACCTTATTCGTTTTCAACCTCGTTTAACGAAGGAAAACAGTATATGAACAGGTGACATCTCCTTGAGCGCCATCTAGTGGAAAAATTATATATATATAATTGAATGGCGGCCATGGGAAAATGTATTTTGCAAACCAGATATTAGCCGGTAAAACTATTTTACAGCATATTACGTCACATTTAAATGAAAAAGAGGTGATATAAATATATTAATTCTCATTTCCTCGGGAGGTATGTATTGGAATTAGGTTTGAGAAGGAAATTTTGTACATAAAAATATAATATAAAAATAAAAATAAAAATAAATAAATATAAATCAGTTTAAAAATGTGCTGATAGGGTTGGGAATGTGACTAAACCCTATTCCATAAAAACTTATTAAATTATCAGTATGTGAAATATGTGAAAGTAAATCAGTTTAAAATGTGCAATTAGTAGGATTGAAAGTGGAATAAGACCTAATGCGTAAAAATTTTTTTTAAAAAATTCTTTATCCGTACTCGTTATGCATCCCAAACGTAAGTATTATGTGTTCAAGGTGAGTATGAACTGGAAGGGGGTAATCCAACTTGTATATAAGAAACAAAGCCCCCCTACAGCCCATTGGAAAAATTAATCTATACATTTAATTTTAAAATTATTAAAGCATAGGGAAGATTAGTAGTGTAGGGGACTCAGAAATAAGTTGAGAACGCATATAAAAACCTTATTCGAATTTGAATAGGAAGCCTATTAACAATGATTTTAGAAGTAGGGTAGAGAAATCTTAAAAAATATGTATATATTAAGATAGTGATTTTAGGAGTGGGATAAACCAATTATAAGAAATAGTGGAATGTGGGCACCCATCTAAAAATTGGATAAAAAGCAATTCAGATCGATGTCCACATTCAATCCTCTAGGAACCAGACTCCCCAAACGGTATATCCATTTAGTTTCGTTCTGAGAAACTTTTATTCTTTTATTGCCTCCTCTCCAGTGGTCTTTAATCAGATCTATACCGTAAAAAATTAATCCTGTGGGGTTCCTATTGTGGACCTCATCAAAATGCCTAGACAGGTTGTGCTTTGGAAAGCCTTTCTTAATATTGTTAATATGTTCTCCAATCCTAACGCGGAGAGGCCTAGTGGTTCTTCCCACATACTGTAGCCGACAGGGACATTCAATCACGTATGTGACGTGGGTACTTTCGCAAGTGATCAATTCCCTGATTTGGTACTCTTTTCCTCCTCTTGACTTGAAGGATAGCTTTCTCTTCGGTTGTCTTTTACTCACACGACAAGGTAGACACCTCTGGCACCTATAGAAACCTTTCATTTCGGGGAACAATTTAACCGTTTTAGGTGGGTCAATCACATTGTGCACTAACTGATTCCTCAGGTTAGGGGCCTTTCTGTAAATAAATCTTGGTTTTTTCGGGAGTATCTTCACCAAGGTTCTATCGGATTTTAAAATAGGCCAATATTTTCTAAAAATGTGTTCGACCGAACGATATTGATTGTTAAAACCAGTGATAAAAGCCATATCCATCTTGCTATGGTGGTCAGTTTTCTCCTTTTTTCTTAATAGGAGATCACGGTCTAGGCCCCCTATTTCCAATTTTTGCTTCATTAAAGGTTCTTTCTGGTATCCTTTGTCGGTAAACTTTTTAATTAAGGTATCAGCTTGTGCGTAGTAGTCGTCTATCCTGTGGCAGTTTCTTCGTAGCCTCATTAGTTGGCCTTTCGGGATATTCTGTTTCCATTTCGGATGATGGCAGCTTGATGTTGGTATGTACCCATTGCGATCTGTGGTTTTAAAAAAAGTTCTCGTATGTAATTCGTTGCTTTCTTTAAAAATCTGTACGTCCAAGTAGTCTATCTCCTGGAGATCGCATTTCCCACTAAAGGAGATGCCGTATTTATTTTGGTTCATTGCTCTTAGGAAATCCTGAAATGAGTCTACCGTGCCCCTCCATACTATGATCACGTCGTCAATATAGCGACGGTAGAATTCAATCTCCGGGCGTAGGTTCTTGTATATGTTCTCTTCTTCCCACATGTCCATAAACAAATTCGCCACGCTCGGGGCGTATCTGGCTCCCATGGCGACGCCCTTCGTTTGAACATAGTAGTCCTTCTGGTACCAAAAATAATTACTTTCCATTGCTAATTTTAAGGCTTCCAAAATAAAGTTAATCTGTTCCTGTTTGAGACTGGCATCTTTATGAAATGCTTTCTCTACTCCTTTTAGGCCGTGTTTTTGTATAATACTGGTATATAAGGAGTTCACGTCTATAGTCGCTAGGAGGCAGTCTTCAACTCCAGTTATATTTTTTAATTTGTTGATCAATTGCGTACTGTCCTTTAGATACGACCTCCCTTTGGTTACCATTGGTTTCAAGAAACAATCAATGTATTCCCCCAATCTGGAGAACAGGGAGTTTATCCCACTTATAATCGGTCTTCCTGGGGGTTTCTCCAACCGCTTATGCACTTTTGGTAGGTGGTATATGACTGGTGTCTTTGTGGACTCGCTCATCAAATATTTAGCTTCTTTCTTATTTAAAATTCCTCTATCTTTCCCTTTCTTAATGAGAGCTTTCAATTTTTTACTGTAAATTTGTTTGGGGTTTCCTTTGAGTTTCTTATAGGTGTTTTACCACTCTAAGGAAGTTCTTCATTTCTTCCTCGTAGTCTTTTTTCCTTAGTATAACCAGCCCGCCCCCTTTGTCTGCGGGGCGTATAACTACTTCTTTTCTTTTTCCGATTTCTTTAATTGCTCTCCATACATTTCTCCTTTTGGGATTCTTAATTTCAAGTTTCGCCAGGTCACTCTCCACCATCTTCTTAAAAGCGTTCATACACTGGTCACCCGGAACCTTTGGATTGAAGATCGAGTTATTCCTAAGGTTGGTGTGTACAAAACTGGATGTTTCTTCTGCTGGTTTCTTATCCTTATTTAGAGTATAGTGTTTTTTTATTCTTAATTTGTGCATAAATTTCTGCAGGTCGATAAAAACTTCGAACTTATCAACATTCTTGTCTGGTGCAAATTTTAATCCTAAGTCTAAAACTTTCAATTCCTCATCAGTAAAAACGACATCACTCTAGTTAAAAATTCCTTCTCCTAATATTCTCTTCTCCTTTTTCCTCTTCTTTCCTCCTCGTTTCCCTCTTGCCTGTAACCTCTTTCTGTATCTCTTAGATCTTGATCTGATTCTCTGCCAGGGTTCCTGTTCAGTCCATTCCTTGTCTCCTGTGGATGTCCGTAGGTGCCAGAGTTCCTTTGTTGTGGGCGTGCGTAAGTCCCTGTATCCCTTTGTCCTCTGTATGTGGGTGGGCCCCATACCTCTGGAAGTCTCTGTTGGTCTCTGGTTGCATGTATATTTGTATATGCAGATGTCTATATACATGCATGTTTTTCACTAGGATTTATTGTCTAGTTTCTTATCACTATTTTCTCCTTTTTTATTAATATTTTTTTATTATTATTATTTTTTATTTTTTCATATTTTTTATTTTATTGTTTATTTATTGTTTATTTTTTATTTTATTAATTATTATTTATTATTTATTTTTTTATTTTTTTTATTATTATTTTTTTATTTTTTTTATTTCTTTATTTTTTTTATTTTTTTTTTATTTTTATTTTTTTTCTGTCATTTTTAATTTTTATTTTTTACTTTTATCTTATTCTTTATTCTATTTTTTAATATTTTTCACAAGAATATTTTTTCACTATGTATATTCATTATGAATGTGGATATATTGTACTGACTTCTAATGTGGGGTAGAAATGATTCGTTTTAAGACAATTCAACCTTTGTGAGAAATATCTGGGAAGTAATAACCCCTTGGTATGATGGTTAGCGTTCTAATGTAGAGGGAAGGGATATTGTTAAGCTGATCGCCACGCATGTACCTGTAAAATACCTTTTAAATATTGATTGAAATATATTCAATATAGAACTGTGAACCAGAATGAAGGGAAGGGCTATAGATTGCACACATGGAGACACAGGAAGTGTGTGAATGCTGAGTGAGTTACACCCGCCCACTCTAATTCTGGTGTGGATAAATAGTTTGATTGATTCGCTGGTTAGCCAACCCCATGATTAAATCTTTATGATGAAACATGTCGGGGCGTAGCTACACGGCGATCTCACACGAGTACTAGAGGAGGGAGTGAAGGGGGACAGAGCGGAGCTCCAGTGAAGGGACGAGTGCTGCGGACGGGTGAGATGAACGTGAGCACACACACCTCCTGGGTCCGCCGTGGCCTGCCTGTTGTTAGTTTGGTTGCTATTGCTTGCTGTGCTGTGGGAGTTCTCCATTTGCCGTGAAGTGACTTGCCTGTTATTTTATTTTAAATGTGAGTTCAATACAAGTTGTTTTATATGTGATTAAATCTTTTAAACGAGATTACACTATTGGAGCTTCTTTTATTTTTATGTCATACTACCAACCTGAGAAAAGCGGTGTTCCTATGGAGCAGTGGAGGTGTATGCTCGCATGTTAACCCCCATGTAAGTGGGTTAGAGGCTCTGTCAGGCCAAACACGAGAGTGAGAGGCCTTAACAGCTGGTGAGTTTGAATTTCAGCAGGGAGTGGATTCACGTCACAGAGGTGTGGTGGATGTTTGAAAACACAGCTGAGCAGTTTTGGAGTCACCCTTACTCTTTTTTTTGGACTTTCTTCAAATATTTTCACAATTATTTTTCACGATTGATTGGTTTCTGGACTTTATAGATATTTACTATGCTCAATTTTCATTATTTTTTCTTGGATTTATATATTTGTATATCACTTTCACTGAGTGTTATAATTTATATTAGCTCATATTGAATTTTTTATTTTATTTAATATTAATTTTTACTTTTTGGGATATTTAGCAATATATGTTTTTTCACTTTTTCTCTAGTTACGTCTGTATTCAGCTCACTGGCTGGATAAGAGTGTCTGGCATCTCCCCACCTGGGGATTAGCGCCACTTTTTCATCTATAATTTTCTTTTGGTGAATTCGGTTTATATATACCAAGTCATTACCTTTCAACAGCCTCCACCGACAGGGTGTCCAAGGTCCTAGCAGTTCATCTACCAGCTGCACACCACCAGCTGTAGACTGTAGCCAGCAAATTTCTCTGCCCCATCTTCTGCAGCGGAAAAAAAAATACAGTCCCTGCCACCCACATTCTTGCTTTCATCAAGATTATCTCTATTGGGTTACGGTGGGAAGGCGCCACCACCACCCAAAGACCAAATTTAACGCACCCGTTACTTCTATCCAAAGTCAAAGTGACACCAGAATGTATCCAAAAAATCTCTAATCCTGTTCCCAGTGCACTACATTGTGGCCTCATCATACACACTGACTCCCCAGCTGTTGCTGAGCATAATAAAGGCAGCTTGCAGGAAAAATTTAAAATTTTTTTGGCTTTATAAATTCAGTTATTGCTGCAACAGATTATAGACATGGTACAGATCTGGCACTTTACAGTTAGACTAAGGGGAACCCCCTGGCACTATATTGTAAGGAATTTTTCATTTTTAGGCTTTCACTTTAAAAATAAAAAAATCACTGGTCATTTAAAAATGACGTTTTTCACAAACTTTTTTTTTTTTTTATTGATCCATGTCCCCCAGGGCAGGACCCGGACCCCTATAACCATTGTATGACTAATTACTTGCATTTAAGCCTTCAAAATGGGCACTTTTGATATTTAACGTTTGGGTCCCATGGGCTTTAATGAGGTTCGGTGTTCGGGTCCGAACGTTCACGGTGTTCTGAAGTTCTGGTCCGAACCGAACAGGGGTCTGTTCGGCCCATCCCTAGTGGTGATGCAGCAGTGATATTATAATCCTATCTTATATATATTTTTTCTATTCTTTTAACCACTTCAAGTCCAGGAAAGCAAACATTTCAAGGTATTTTCTGAAAGGCATAATTAGTCTTTTGAAAATGTATTTTTTTTCTACAAGTATTTGGAAAATGTAGGAAAGAAAATGAAAATGCATTTTTTTACACAAAGCTGTCAATTAATAAGATATTTCTAACAAACAGCATGGACATTACTTAGAAATACACTCCAAAACACATTCTGCTACCTCTCCTGAGTGTGGCAATACCCCATGAGTGAGACTTTTTCACAGCCTAACCAAACAGAGGGGCCCAATATTCAAGGAGCACCTTTAGGCTTTCTAGGGGCATAAATTACGCATCTAATTTCCTCACTACCTATCAAATTTTTGGAGGCCCTGGAGTGCCAGGACAGTAGAAACACCCACAAAATAACCCCATTTCGAAGAGTAAAAACACAAGGTATTTTTAAAAGGCACAGGGAGTCTTTTAGAGACTTAATTTTTTGCCACAAGATTTTGGAAAATGTGAAAAGAAAATGTAAATCATTTTTTATACAAAGTTGTTAATTTAATATTTCCAACACACAGCATGGGCATGCTTAGAATTACACCTCAAAACACATTCTGCTACTCCTCCCGAGTAAGGGGATATTACATGCGTGAGACTTTTTCACAGCCTAGCCACACAAAGGGGCCTGACATCCTTAACCACTTCCAGTCCATGCCAATTCTGACATTCCTCTCCTACATGTATAAAACATAATTTTAAACAGAAAAGTTTTGGAAAAAATACACGTTAGTGAATATTAACCAATTCAGCCCTGGAAGGATCTACCCACTTCCTGACCAGGCCATTTTTTGCGATACGGCACTGCATCATTTAACTGACAATTGCGTGGTCGTGCGACCCAAACATAATTGATGTCCTTTTTTCTCCACAAATAAAGCTTTCTTTTGGTGGAATTTGATCACCTCTGCGGTTTTTATTTTTTGTGCTAAAAACAACAAAAAACCAATAATTTTGAAAAAAAAAATGTTTTACTTTCTGCTATAAAACACACGCAATAAAAAAACTTAAAAAAATCGAATTTCTTCATCAATTTAGGCCAATTTGTATTCTGCTACATATTTTTGGTAAAAAAAAAAAAAACAATAAGCATATATCCATATATTGAATAGGAGATAGATTTATGGCATTTTAGCTATGGTTTTTTTTTTTTTTACTAGTAATGGCGGTGATCAGCGATTTTTACACATTTGTGTAATTGTATTATTTATTTTATTTAAAAAAAATAACATTTTTACACTCTCTTTCATTTTTTGAATAAACTTTATTGCTATCAGAAAGGATGAACAACATGACAGTGTGACTTGGGCAGCATGGGCAGTGACAGGTCCTCTTTATAGCGAGATCTGGGGTCTAGTAAACCCCAGACCTCTCCTCTGGCCACCCATGCAGCCAATCTGACACAGATCCATCTAATCAGCTGCTTCCTTGGCCTGTAACAGCCAGGTAAATAAAGAACCAAAATGTTGGTATGGGGCATGGCGGGGATCGGGATGTTGGTATGGGATATGGTGGTGATCAGGATGCTAGTAAGGAGTATGGCAGTGATCAGAATGCTAATATGGGGTATGGCAATGTTTAGGATGCTGGTATGGGGTATGGCAGGGATCAGTATGCTGGTATGCTGGTATGGTATATGGCAGTGATCAGGACGCTGGTTATGGTGATGATAAGGACACTGGTATGGGCTATGCCTGTGATAAGGACCGTGGTATGGGGTATGACAGTGATCATAACGCTGGTATGACATATGGCAGTGATCAGGATGCTGGTTTGGCACATGGCGGTAAACAGGATGCTGGTATGAGGTATGGCAGAGATCAGGACACTGGTATGGTGTATGGCAGTGATCAGGATGCTGGTATGACTTATGGCAGTGATCGGGACACTGGTATGGTGTATGGCGGTGATCAGGATGCTGGTATAGTGTGACGGTGATCAGGACGCTGGTATGACATGGGGGTGATCAGGATGCTGGTATGATGTATGGTAGCGATCAAGATGCTGGTATAGGTTATGGCAGTGATCAGGTTGCTGGCATGGGTTTTGGCGGTGATCAGGACAGTGGTATGGCAGTGATCAGGATGCTGGTATGGCATAAGGCGATGATCAGGGCAGCAGTATGAGGTATGGCAGTGATCAGGGTGCTGATATGGCATATAGCGGTAAACAGGATGCTGGTATGGGGTATGGCGGTGATCAGGATTCTTATATGATGTATGGCAGAGATCAGGACACTGATATGGTATATGGTGGTAATCAGGATGCTGGTATGATGTATGCTGGTGATCAGAGTTCTTGTATGGCGGTGATCAGGGCACTGGTATGGTGTATGGCAATGCTCAGGATGCTGGTATGGCGTGTCAGAGATCAGGATGCTGGTTTGCATATGGTGGTTATCAGGATGCTGGTATGGAGTATGACGGTGATCAGGACACTTGTATAGAATATGGTGGTGATAGAATGCTGGTATCATGTGGCAGTGATCTGGATGCTGGTATGGCATATTACGATGATCAGGATGCTGGTATGGCATATTACGATGATCAGGACACTGGTATGGCATATGGTGGTGATTAGCCTGTTCCCGACCAGCCGCCGCAGTTGTACTGTGGCAGAATGGCACGGGCAGGCAAATCGCTGTCATGTTACAGCGGCCGCAATGATCGGATTCGATCCAGAACCGATCAATCCCCAGGTCTAGGCCAATGAAATCTGGCCTGGACCTGGTGATTGGTCCTGGCGAATGAGATCCTTCCCCTGTCTGTGTAAGTGTAAACACAGCAGGGGAAATTATGTCATCTCTCCTCATGTCGGTCTTTTCCGTTCCAGACCAAGAAGAGAGAACATCTAATAGTAAGTGCACCAACACTACACTGACACCAGTCCACGTAGGTCTCTCTGAGGGAACAGCAATTAAGGACCAATGTCCCAATGATTATGGGAACTGAGGGTGAAAGATATCTGCTGCCAAGAGAAATAGCACAGAGGTTCGGGGATTTTTATTCAGCTTTGTACAATTTACACTCAAACCCCCAAAATCAGACTGCGGTAGAGGAATATGTGTCAACTTCTGGTTTGCCTAGCCTGGCGTCCATTGCACGGCAGGAATTGGAAAAACCAATCATATTGGAGGAAGTTCATGAAGCAGTGAATTTGCAAAGATGGGGAGGCCCCGGGCCCAGATGGTTTTACCGCCCAATATTATAAGCTGCTCTTTCCTATTTTAGGACCTTATTTGGTTAAAATGTATAATGGATTGGGAGATTCAGGTTTGTTCCAGATGGAATCCCTGAAAGCGTTAATCACGATCTTACCTAAGGAAGGTAAAGACCCATAACAATGTGGGAGTTATAGACCGATATCCCTTTTAAATGTGGATCTGAAGCTTTTCTCTAAGATCTTGGCGATGCGGCTCCAACAGTATCTACCCTCCCTGGTCCATTTGGACCAGGTAGGGTTTGTCCAGACACGGGAAGCACGAGGTAATACGATTAAGACTTTGAATTTAATTCATATAGCTAATACTTCCAAAATCCCATCCTTATTTCTGGGAACAGATGCAGAGAAAGCTTTCGATCGCATTAATTGGCAGTTTATATTTGCGGTGTTAAGACAAGTAGGGATGGGTAACAATATGATTAGATGGATTTTGAGTATCTATACACAACCATCAGCTCAGGTTAAGGTCAATGGGGTGCTATCTCAGCCTTTTAGTGTCACAAATGGAACGAGGCAGGGATGCCCACTGTCCCCAATATTATTTGTTTTGTCGTTGGAGCCCTTAATGTGTAGGATCTGGTCAAATCCAGATATAGGGGGTATATCAATAGGAGGTATGCAGTATAAAGTTTCGGCATATGCAGATGATATGATGTTTTCATTGACTAATCCGGTTGTATCATTACCTAACCTTCTTCAAGAAATAGAGATATATAGCTCCTTATCAGACTTTAAGATCAACTTATCAAAATCCGAGGCAATGGGAGTTGGGATATCTAGCAACATATTAGGAACACTGAAGGCAAGTTACAAATTTAAATGGTCAGATCAAGCCTTGAAATACCTGGAAACTAATCCCAGCAAATCTTTCCCATACATACAATCTTAATTTCCCACCAATATTACATAGAGTGCGAGTCCTCTTGGAAAGGTGGCAGAGAGGGCTCCACTCCTGGTTTGGGAGGTGTAATATTATTAAAATGAATATCCTGCCGAAGTTTTTGTATTTATTCCAAGCATTACCTATCGCTATACCTAAATATTATTTCAAACAGATACATTACCTTCTTGTCAGATTTATCTGGGCAAATAAACACCCAAGGATTAGCAATGCCCTTTTGACTATCCCCAAACAAAAGAGTGGACTAGATGTAACAGACATGTAAAAATACTATCAGGCGGCTTTATTAAGCCGCTTGATTGATTGGAGTAGACATGGAGATGGGAAGTTATGGCCGGGCCTGGAGCAGGCTCAGAGCAGTGCTTTACTGCAATGAGCCGCTTGGTGTTATAAAGACCTTCCGACTATTACGAGGGCACACCCTGTGATAGGACCCACCCTAAAGATAGGCTTTGAGCTTTTTTCTAAGGGTAAACTTTCGGCAATAATCTCACTGTTGTTTCCAATACTGGGGAATCCCCAGTTTGAGCCAGGTCTGAGGAAGGGAAATTTTACGGCATTGATGGAACAGGGGATCTTCCAGGCCTCTCATTTTTTAACAGGGGAAGCATGGCCCACAATATTTTCATTGACAACAGGATCTTTACCATACTGTTTGGATTTTTGGCATGCGGTACAGCTGAGACATTTTTTGAACACTTTAATCCTGCCAAGTAGTTATGGGCGCACTCTAACAATCTTTGAGGAATATTGTAACGGAAGTGG
This sequence comes from Lithobates septentrionalis, assembly GCA_037952835.1. NCBI lineage: Eukaryota > Metazoa > Chordata > Amphibia > Anura > Ranidae > Lithobates > Lithobates septentrionalis. The sequence goes on from JBBDGP010000584.1 coordinate 1,327,472, forward strand.
TGTTTTCCACCAAACCCTTTCTAAAACGTACGCGCTGCTGGTAGCACCCTCGGAGGACTTTAGGTTGCCCTTTTTTAGGGGGTGGGAGAGAGATCTGGGTCAAACCTTTACGGAAGAGCAGTGTACTAATATGATACACAATATATTTGAGTCGTCAGTCTGCATAAGAATGCAGGAGACAAATTTTAAGATTCTGTCCCGGTGGTACCGCACCCCAGCATTCCTAAACAGATGCTACCCGGAGGTATCAGATAATTGCTGGCGTTGCGGGGGGGAAGGAAGGAGGGGACGCTAATGCATATTTTTTGGTCCTGCCCCAGAATAGAGAACTTTTGGAAGGAAGTCCGGAGAATTGCTCAAAAATTTAGTGATCAGGAGATTCCGGAGGATGCATCTTTCTTCCTATTACAAGATACTAAAATCCCAGTTAAATCATATAAGAAATCTATTCTATGTCATCTGCTGAATGCAGCTAGAGCATGTATTCCACTCACTTGGAAGCAGGCACAACCACCAACGGTAGGATTGTGGCTTAAAAGGGTAGAACAATTGAACCTTATGGAAGATTTGGTTTGGACATCCCGGCAAAAAAGAGGGATATATCTGAAAACATGGTCTCCATGGAATCTTTTCATTAATACAGAAGAGGGAAAAAACCTTATAGATGTAAGTTCTAATAACTGAAAACAGAAGATGTGGCCATTGGACTCTTGGCAGGGGAGGGGGATGTGGGGGAGAGGGGGAGGAGGGGATGGAGAGGCGGGAGATGGGCTCTGCCCCTCCCTAGCCTTAGGTTTTATTTATTTATTTTTTAATTTATTTATTTATTTATTTTTTTATGTCTTTTTTTTTTTCTTTAACCACTAAGCCACTGCCCACCATCATATGACGGTGGGACGAGGCTTCTCTTGTTCTGGGCGGACGTCATATGGCGTGATCGCCCTCTCGAGCCGCTAGGGAGCACGCGCGCCGCCGGCGGCACGCGCATGCCCGCTGCGTCGCTCGGGACCCGGTTAGCGTGCCCGGCGGCCGCGATGTCCGCCGGGCACCCGCGATTGCCGGGTAACAGAGCAGGAGCGTGGATCTGTGCATATAAACACAGATCCACATCCTGTCAGAGAGGAGAGGAGACCGATGGTGTGTCCCTTGTACATAGGGACACCGATCGGTCACCTCCCCCAGTCAGTCCCCTCCCCCTACAGTTAGAATCACATCCTTAGGTCATACATTAACCCCTCGAGCGCCCCCTAGTGTTAACCCCTTCCCTGCAAGTCACATTTACACAGTAATCAATGTAATTTTATAGCATTGATCACTGTATAAATGTGAATGGTCCCAAAAATGTGTCAAAAGTGTCCAATATGTCCGCCGCAATATCGCAGTCACAATAAAAATCGCAGATCGCTGCCATTACTAGTAAAAAATAAATAAATAAATAAAAATACTATAAATCTATCCCCTATTTTGTAGACGCTATAACTTTTGCGCAAATCAATCAATATACGCTTATCACAAATTTTTTTTTTACCAAAAATATGTAGAAGAATATATATCGGCCTAAACTGAGGAAAAAATTTGTTTAAAAAAGAAAAAAATTGGATATTTATTATAGCAAAAAGTAAAAAATATTGTGTTTTTTTCAAAATTGTCCCTCTTCTTTGTTTATAGCGCAAAAAATAAAAACCGCAGAGGTGATCAAATACCACCAAAAGAAAGCTCTATTTGTGGGGAAAAAATGATAAAAATTTTATTAGGGTGCAGTGTAACATGACCGCGCAATTGTCATTCAAAGTGCGACAGCGCTGAAAACTGAAAATCGGCTTGGGCAGGAAGGGGGTGAAAGTGCCCTGTATTGAGGTGGTTAATGTCTTTGTTGTTTTTTGTAGTTATAAATATAGAGGTAAGAGAAAGTTAGACGCTTAAGGAAAATATAGATAGAACCCCCCAGGACGGAGTTGGAGAATGGAGATATATTTTGATTAGGATCTCTGCCTTAATGCGTTTGGGGGATTGACTTTGTTGTAATTAGAGAGCATGGTCTTGGCTTTAGAAGAAAATTAATTTATTTGTATATTAGATTAGCATATAGACATGCATAATATGCTATATTTGATGTTGGTAAAGTGTATGCCTTTCTTCCTCTTAAATCAGTAATAAAAATATTAAATATGAAAAAAAAAAGAAAATGGTGGTGATAGAATGCTGGTATCACGTGGCAGTGATCAGGATGCTGGTAAGGCATATTACGATGATCAGGATGCTGGTATGGCATATTACGATGATCAGGACACTGGTATGGCATATGGTGGTGATTAGCCTGTTCCCGACCAGCCGCCGCAGTTGTACTGCGGCAGAATGGCACGGGCAGGCAAATCGCTGTCATGTTACGGCGGCAGCGACGATCGGATTCGATCCAGAACCGATTAATCCCCAGGTCTAGGCCAATGAAATCTGGCCTGGACCTGGTGATTGGTCCTGGCGAATGAGATCCTTCCCCTGTCTGTGTAAGTGTAAACACAGCAGGGGAAATGATGACATCTCTCCTCATGTCGGTCTTTTCCGTTCCAGACCGAGGAGAGAGAGCATCTAATAGTAAGTGCACCAACACTACACTGACACCAGTCCACGTAGGTACACTTGCCACCCCCCGATCACCCCCCCAGTTAAACCCTTCACCCCCTGTCACTGTGTCACCAAGTGCAGCATTCAGTTTTTTTTTCTTACACTGTATAAGTGTCACGGGTGACGCTGGTTAGCTAGATTTTTTTATAGCGTCAAGGCACCCGCCGTATATTACCCAATAAAGGTTTAACCCCCTGATCACCCGGCGGGTGAGATCAGTTAGGTTTGCGTCGCCCCAGGCAGCGGCACATTAGTGCCAGTAGCGCTAACATTCACGCACGCACCATACACCTCCCCTAGTAGTATAGTGTCTGAACGGATCAATATATGATCTGATCAGATCTATACTAGCATCCCCAGCAGTTTAGGGTTCCCAAAAATGCAGTGTTAGCGGGATCAGCCCAGATACCTGCTAACACCTGCGTTTAACCCCTCCGCCCAGCCCAGCCCACCCAAGTGCAGTATCAATCGATCACAGTCACTTACAAAAACACAACACACATAACTGCAGTGTTCGCAGAGTCAGGCCTGATCCCTGCGAACATTTTTTTGGTAGCGTTTGAATCAGTCGCTGACAGTCGGGTGCTTTTTTTCTTGTGAGTTTCACTAGTGTACCAGTAATTTAGAGACCAAAATGTCAAATCGAAGGTACACTAGTGAAGAGGCCTACATGTTTCTGATCATGACATGACATGACATAGTGAAGAGGGAGTCACTCATCTGTCAGATTCAGGCTCAGAATATGAACCTGTAGACAGCAGCGGCATCCTGACAGGCACCCTGACAGGACAGGAGTTGTGGTCCCTGCTAAGGTCAGGAGTACCGGACCCCATTCTTCTGCTGTTGTTGAGGTGCAAGAACCGCAGGTCCCTAGTATGGAGCAGAGAGCCAGTACTAGCACCGCTCATCCTTCTGGTGAACTGCAAGCAGCAGCGGCCTAGTACATCCTGGTCGTACATCCAGCACTGCAGTATCAAGTGGTGACGTGGCGAGTGCCATAAGTGCAGTTCAAGCTGGCGAGGTGGCTAGCATGAGTAGTGTCCCGCTGCCACCAAGAAGAAGACAAAGACAGGCCCGTCGAGCCTATAGTGCTCTTCCTGCTGCATTCGCCAATCCTAATTGGGAGCCCACCACTTCTGCAGCACCCATACTTCCCCCATTCACTGGCCAACCCAGAATTCAGGTGGAAACAGTTGATTTTACATCACTTGATTTTTATTCGCTGTTTTTCACCGAAGATCTCTATAGATCTATTGTGGACCAAAGCAATTTATATGCTGGTCAATTCATCACCACTAATCCCCAGTTGACCCTTGCCAGAGACTGGAAACCAATTACGGTTTCTGAATTTAAGACCTTCCTGGGTCTATCCCTCCTCACGGGCATAACTAAAAAGAGTGCGTTGCGGTCATATTGGTCCACTGACTCAATTCACCATATGCCCGTATTCTCTGCCTCCATAACCAGGACACAATACAAGCAGATCTTGTGGTTCATGCACTTCAACGATAATGAACTCTGTCGTCCTTGGGGTGACCCTGAATTTGATCGGCTCTACAAAATTCGGCTCCTTGTAAACCACTTCAACCAACTCTTTGCAGCCTTGTTTACTCCCCATCAAGTCTGCATTGATGAGTTCCTGATTAAGTTTTCTGGCCGCTTGTCATTCAAACAGTATCTTCCCAGCAAGTTTGCCAGATATGGGGTCAAGATGTATAAGCTCTGTGACAGGGCCACAGGCTATACATATAGAATTATGGTTTACGAGGGAAGAGATAGTTATGGAGAGCTGAAGAACTGCCCAGACTACATAGGGAGCGCTGGTAGGACTTGGTGTCACCCTTATTCGGAAAGGGTTACCACTTGTATGTGGACAATTATTACACAAGCGTGCCACTTTTTAGTCACTTGTTTGATCACCAAATTGGTGCATGTGGCACCGTGCGATCTAATCTCCAGCAACTTGTAGATTCCCGTCTTAGGCTGGGGGAGAGAGCCTGCTTGAGATGTAATAATTTGCTTGCCATGAAGTGGAGGGATAATAAGAATGTTCGAATGTTTCGTTCTGTCCTCCCTTCACGCAGACATGACGGTCCAAATTCCTACGACGACTGGTGTTGTGGAGAAACCCCTCTGGGTCCACAAATATAACCTTAATATGGGAGGGGTGGACCTCAACGGCCAGTTGTTGGTGCTGTACCTAATTGCCCATAAGGCCAGACGCTGGTACAAAAAAGTGTCTGTATACTTATTTCAATTGGCTCTGCTGAATGCTTTTGTGCTATATAGAGCTTCAGGACAAACTGGATCCTTCCTTAAATTCCAGGAAGAGATCATCACAGCCCTTCTGTTTCCAGGCGGTGCTGTGGCCCAACTTCCCAATCCAAATGCAGTAAGGCGGCTGCATGAGAGGCATTTTCCGCATGTCCTCTCTGGTACCCCTACCCAAAGAAACCCCCAAAGAAGATGTTGTGTCTGTAGAAAGTGCAGATATAGACGTGACACCCGCTTTTATTGTCCCTCCTGTCCTGACCAACCTGGTCTTTGCATTGGTGACTGTTTCGAATGCTACCACACACTAGTTGAGTGTTAGCGTAGGGTACAGCACACACAGTCCTAGGCACACGTACACAGGGTCTCGAAAGATGTGATGGCCATCACATTTTGAGAGACCCTTATCTGTAACGTTCAGTTTACAGTTTTTTTTACAGTTTTTATAAAAGTGAAAAAAGTGAGAAAAAAACACACAAAAAACACACAAACTCAAAAAAAAAAAAGCCAAAAATAGTTGTGTTTTTTTTATTGAGCAATATACAGTATCATTTAGTGACAACTTTGTGTCATTTTTTTTTTTAATAATTAAATATTCAATGGGCTCAACATGCCTCTCAGCAATTTCCTTGGGGTGTCTACTTTCCAAAATGGGGTCTTGGGGGGGGGGTTGTACTGCATAGTCATAGTCATAAACTAAAAGCTGCGTAAATTCCAGAAAATGTACCCTAGTTTGTAGACGCTATAACTTTTGCGCAAACCAATAAATATATGCTTATTGACATTTTTTTTACCAAAGACATGTGGCTTAATACATGTTGGCCTAAATGTATGACTAAAATTTAGTTTATTCATTTTTTTTTATAATAAAAAGTAGAAAATATCATTTTTTTTCAAAATGTTCGGTCTTTTTACATTTATATCGCAAAAAATAAAAATCGCAGAGGCAATCAAATACCATCAAAAGAAAGCTCTACTTGTGGGAAAAAAAGGACGCAAATTTTGTTTGGGTACAGCATTGCTTGACCGCGCAATTACCAGTTGAAACAGCGCAGTGCCAAATTGTAAAAAGTGCTCTGGTCATTTAGCAGCCAAATCCTCCAGGGCTGCAGTGGTTAGGATGCTGGTATGGCATATGGCAGTGATCAGGACCTTGATTGGACACAGCAAACACATGGTACAAGACCATGTGATCACCCGGACACAGCAGTAATGTGACCTGCTGTGGGACACACCAAATCACTGAGCTTCTGGGTGCGCTCTCTCTGAGTCGCACACAAGCCTCTGATGCTGCATAACGTATAGGTACATCAACCCACTTTGGCACTGTTCCTGTCCTGCCATTTATGTGCAGTGGGCAGATAAGAAGTAGTGAACACCCTTCAGCAAGTCTACCTGTGGGTGATGATACACTATGGGGTTAATTTACTAAAATTGGAGAGTACAAACTCTGGTGCAACTCTGCATGGTAACCAATAAGCTTCTAATTTCAGCTTGTTCAATTAAGCTTTAACAAAAAAAAAAAAATGGAAGCTGATTTTTTATGCAGAGCTGCACCAGATTTTGTACTCTACAGTTTTAGTAAATCAACCCCTATGACTCAGGAGGTTGAAGTTTGCAACAAGAAAATGAATGATGAAGCCAGTTATTTGTCAAATAAAGTATACAAAGCTTTTCCTGCAGTTATAATTACAGGGAGCATGTTATTAACCACCTCAATACAGTGCATTTTTGCCCCCTTCCTGCCCAAGCCATTTTTCAGCTTTCAGCGCTGTCGCACTTTGAATAACAATTGCGCGGTCATACAACACTGTACCCAAATGAAATTGTTATCATTTTTTCCCCACAAATAGAGCTTTCTTTTAGTGGTATTTGATCACCTCTGCAGTTTTTATTTTTTGCGCTATAAACAAAAGAAAAGTGAGAAGTTTTTAAAAAAACACAATAATTTTTATCTTTTGCGATAATAAATATCCAATTTGTTTTTCTTTAAAACAAATTTTTTCTCAGTTTAGGCCGATATGTATTTTTGTACATATTTTTGGTAAAAAAAATCGCAATAAGCGTATATAGATTGGTTTGCGCAAAAGTTATAGCGTCTACAAAATAGGGGATAGATTTATAACATTTTTATTTTTTTTATTTTTTTACTAGTAATGGCGGCGATCTGCGATTTTTATTGTGACTGCGATATTGCGACGGACACATCGGACACTTTTGACACATATTTGGGACCATTCACATTTATACAGCGAACCGTGCTATAAAAATGCATTGATTACTGTATAAATGTGACAGGCAGGGAAGGGGTTAACACTAGGTGATGATCGAGGGGTTAACTGTGTTGCTAGGGAGTGATTCTAACTGTAGGGGGAGGGGACTCACTAGGGGAGGAGACCGATCGGTGTTCCTCTGTGCTGGGAACACACCATCGGTCTCCTCTCCTCTGACAGGACCGTGGATCTGTGTGTTTACACACACAGATCCACGGTCCTGTTGTGTTACCGGTAATCGCGGGTGCCCGGCGGACATCGCAGCCGCCGGGCACGCGCACCGGGTGCCTAGTGACACGGCGGGCGCGTGCGATCGCCGGCGGCGGCGCGCGTGCGCCCCCTGGTGGCCTAGGAATGCGAGGCCGTCATATGACGCCCTCCCGCAACGAGAGCTGCGCCGCCTGGCCGTCAATAGACATTTTTATTGTGACTGCGATATTGCGGCGGACACATCGGACACTTTTGACACATATTTGGGACCATTCACATTTATACAGCGAACCGTGCTATAAAAATGCATTGATTACTGTATAAATGTGACAGGCAGGGAAGGGGTTAACACTAGGTGGTGATCGAGGGGTTAACTGTGTTGCTAGGGAGTGATTCTAACTGTTGGGGGGAGGGGACTCACTAGGGGAGGAGACCGATCGGTGTTCCTCTGTGCTGGGAACACACCATCGGTCTCCTCTCCTCTGACAGGACCGTGGATCTGGACCGTGGTCAGCAAGCGGTTAATCCAGAAAGTCCAAATGTGGTAATACCATTTTTTTGTCACAATGCATTGGGCACCCATTTCTATAAATTGAATCTATACTGAACCGTTTGAATTGAGGATACATTCGCAATTAGCCATAACTACCTTTCCTGACACAAGCATGACAGCATATATGTATGGGTAGGCTCCGCCTCCTGCCCTATTCCAGGATCAGTTATACCAGTGGTCATCAACCCTGCCCTCTGGGCCCACTAACAGGCCAGATTTTATGTATTACCTTGGGGAGATGCAGACTAGAATACTGCAAACACTGAGCAGCAAATTATATCACCTGTGATGTATTTCAGTTATCTTGCAAACCTGGCCTGTTAGTGGGCCCTGAGGACAGGGTTGATGACCACTGGGTTATACTATATAAGTAAGTCTCCTCCCTGCAGGCAGCATTCTCTTTTTTTCCCCTCACTGCTACAGCCGGTTATGCTGCTGCTGAAAGCAGGATTTTTTTCTCCCCCTCACCTTGCCAGATTCATCTGGCCAAGCTGAACAGGTTCAAGCCTCTCCTGTGGCGAAGCTCACTGCTGTACAGGCTGTAAATCTCCTATATGTTGGAGACCCCCCTCAGTATCCAGGATGAGGGGGTGATGGCATTGGGTCTCTAGGGATTGCTCCTTCATCATGACTCCATGGATGGACATGCATTGGACTTCCTGTTTGGCCATGAAGCATGCAGGTGGTAAGGCACCACGTGGTGCACAAGTGTATAGTATTCAGTTACTGCTGCAAGTCTGCTGTTAACTTGCACCACTGAAAGTATATGTCACACGTGTGAATTTTGCTGGCTTGTCTATAGTTTCAGTCTGTTTACTAATGCCTCACAGGTTGTGGTTGTGTCTGCAATACTGTTTATGCTGATAGCAGGTGTGTTGTGCTGGGCTGAAGCCTTCCTATTAACTCAGCAAGGCCTGGCCCTACAGCAGGGATATGCAATTGGCGGACCTCCAGCTGTTGCAAAACTACAAGTCCCATCATGCCTCTGCCTCTGGATGTCATGCTTGTGGCTGTCAGAGTCTTGCTATTCCTCATGGGACTTGTAGTTCTGCAAGAGTTGGAGGTCCGCTAATTACATATCACTGCCCTACAGGCTTGACTTATTGTCTGCAGGTATGCTGTTAACTTGCACCACTGAAAGCATATATCGCACATGGGAATCTTACTAGTTGTCCAAAGTGCCACTCTGTTTACTAAACGGGTGGTGCTGAGCCTCTCCTATTAACGTAGGGCCTGGCCCTGCAGGCAGGGCTTACTGTGCATTAATGTTTAAATTCTTGGTTGTGGTATGGACCTTTGCAGTACATGTGTCTAAGGTAGGGTTAACCTGTTAGTGCTAATCGTATGATAACTATTAACACGTGCTGCTTTCCTGTGATTACATTGACTCTACAGTACTAATGACTGCTATGCGTTTATTAATATGCATGTACATGCTGACCTTGATGCTAAAATGAAAGTCAGGACCTGCTTAGTTACATTTCCTTAGTCCTTTACCTGTTTTCAATGTGTAATTGCTTCTGTTATTTGTGGTACACCACAGAGGAATATGTGGTGTGCTGCTTGTAGTGGTTACTACTGATGTTTTTTTTAACAAATTCTCCCAGGCATAGCTCCAGTCTTTCAGCTCATCCGTGAACCAGTAGCAATCAGCTTTCTTGGAGATCAGCAATGTTCATTAAGGTGAGGGCAGGTAGGTATATTCAATCCTAAAAGAGTGCACATTATGAGCATAATGGATTGTAAATGAGCATAAATGGATTGTCCTTCCTGAGATCCAATACATCATACAGCCTGGCCAACGGTATCGTCCAAATTCAGACAAGTTATATCGAGATGCTGGAGACCAAGAAGTGAAGGCTCACCTGGAGGTCTCACCTTTAGTGTTTGAAACCCTATGGAGGTCAGGGCACCTACTCCAAACTTTAAGTATATTAGATCATAGGAAACCCTTCAAAATTTAAAGGATGGAATCCTCTGTTCCCTACTGTAAGGATTGAATTGTATACAAGTAAGCCTAGAGACAGCATTAAAGGATAGATGAGGCTCGGTCGTGTCCTCACTCTCTGGGATCCAGTAACTGATGCATACCTTGGTAAACCAATTCCAAAAGACCTGGGTAGATTGTTCTTTCCCCTGGGGTCTTCCAAATAGTGTGGGACACTTTGTCTCACACTCCATTCAGAGGGATAAGACATCCTTAACATGGCCAGTAACACTGAAGAAGTATTTTGTATGGCTAATATGTCTAGAAGGATCTCAGATATCGAAGTGTCAAACCATAAACTACCTTATTGCTGCCATTATCAGGCAAAATAGCTCTAATCTCTTTGTCAGCACTATACAGAGGTCTGCATCTTTGCATCTGGGTTATAACATCAACATTCCGGCATATCCAAACTAAAGTGTTTGAAGTACCACAAGCATTGGAAATAGATTCAAGGCAGAAGAGAGACATAGATGTGGCCCTTCTTAAAAGAGCAAACAATAGGCTCTTTAGGCCTAGCAGCATTAGAAGAGGACAATCGCTGTCCATTAAAGACAATTTCTGTGGTGCGGATCAAGTTAGTCAAGGGGCTTAGATGGCTAGGACAAATCCATCAATTGAGGACAGAGACCGCTTTACCAGATGGATTGCGCATCCATGGATGGAACTCAAAGGAGTCCCTCCAGAACTAATATGTGAGCTGCGACCTGGTCTACATTCAACACCTTGGGGGTCCATTTTAAAGTGTACACAGTGGCATTGGCTACAATACATTCCAGTCGTTAGTGGGGATAGATCTAATCCTTGACTTAAACACTTCAGCATTACCCACCCTTGTTCTCTGTTGATTGGTACATCCCATACGTATATGCTGTCATGCTTGTGTCAGGAAAGAGGAAAATGTTATACTTACCTGACTGTAATTTTCCTTTCCTGATGCAAAGCATGACAGCATATAGGTCCCTCCCTAAAGGGATTTGCAGTGATAAAAAGGTTCAGAGAATGCTTCCTGCAAAGAGGAGACTTACTTGTATAGTATAACTGGTCCTGGAATAGGGCAGGGGCGGAACCTACCCATACATATATAAAGGAAAATTACCGTCAGGTAAGTATACAATTTTCCTCTTTACATACCTTTCATTATCTAGTACAACATTGTTCTCAATTTTGTAAAAACTACCTCCAGACCTTTTTTTTGGATAGAGTAAGTAGTAAAAACTTTTGTCAGGTTTCATTGTGCCTGTGGCCTCCATTGGAGAGATTTTTTTTACTCCCTTTCCCAGTGATACACATATAAGAATTAGGTGGCACAGTTGTCACTGGGATAAGAAGGCACAGATAGCAATAAAAACACTGTCAAGTTCTAATGCTTGTCACTACCTCACTCTACTAGACATGTGTTTCTTTTTGGGTTACTTTGTCTGTGCCCCATTGGAGAGATTTGCATCTGAGGTCAGTAGAAATAATATATGGCGAGCTGGTGGCTCTGAGTGAAGATCCTCTCCAATTCAGTCTTCCATCAGAGCAGGCCCTGTATTCTCCCTGCCCAGAATTGTGATGACAGCATGTGGCCAAGGGAAGTCTTTCAGCAAACTTCCTTTCCAGCTTTGAGCTGTTATGGGACCAAAATTCAGAGAGCTGCTACGAAAGTTGATGCTGGAAAAAAATCCATCTGTGTTTTACTCATTTGTTAAACACTTGCTAAAAGGTGATGGTAATTTTTTTTATTTGATATTTTGTTTAGGAAAGTCCAAATCATTTTTACAGAGCAACGGTCATTTAGGCCAGGTTCACATCTATGCCAATTAGATGCGGGTTTCCCCGCACCCAGTTTGCATAGCAGGATATTGTGACTGGCTCCCTATGGAGCCGGTTCACATATCTTCGTTGCGGCTGCAGAGCGCACTGCACAGAAACGCTGTGCATCTTTGGCTCTGTTTCAGGGCCGAATTCAGGCATAGAATCGGCCCTGATTCGTCCCTGAAACAGGGACACACAGCGCTCCTGTGCGATCCGCAGTGGGTTACAGTGTGAACCCAGCCTTAATTTAGTTCATGCAAAACTTGATTGTTTACAATTCAACTATTACAATCCTACTTTTTTGCATACAAATATAACATACCGGTAATTGTGTTTCTATAAACCCTATTCTTTATTAAATTTCCATGCCTACCAGGCACTGAGACACCATGGCACACTTTCAATAGTGCACTTTCTTTAGCCCACAGGAAACTGTCCTTACCATAAATGGGCCAGTTGGCTGTGTTTTTTTTATCAAGGCCAAATGTTCAGAGTTGTCCCCAACTGCCTACACTTACATTTTTCTGACCATTAATATATCTAAAACAGAGTCCAGGCATCTTTTATGTTAATTTTTATATATTTATGTAATTTCAAAATAAAATAAATGTCTTACTTTGCCACATGTAAATACATTTTGAGCATTGAAAGCCACACATTGTTGATTATCAATCTTTTTAATCAAAGCACAATCACATGTGCATTTATAAAAGGTTTTTAAAACAAACCAACATGTTTGTTGTATAACTATTTTTAGGTCACATTAAAAAGTCAAAATTGCCTTTTAAGGTAAAACAGGCATGTTTAAAACCAACAAGAAATACACAACTGTGGAACTTACAAAGTTCAACTTTTGTAGAAATTGAAGGCAATATCAGACATGAGTATTTATAAACTATGTTTGATTTTGCGTTCAGCATATGGGGTGAAATCACCCCTGGAAAAGCCACATTTTGAAGATCCACACAAATTGCCAAATGTCAACATGTGCTAGCTGCCATCATGGGGGCCCATAGCACATGTTGACACAGTGTGTGCATTTTCAAAATTTGGCTTTTCTATAATATGTCACAAAATTTTCAAAAAATTGTCAGAAAAACAAAGCAGAAATAACTTAGGGATTTCTAGGGGTTTTAAATTTTCCCAAAAACATCAATTATGTTCTTCATTTTGAACATCATTGATGTTTTGCTTGATGTTTTCCAAGTCCCTATTACACCCCATTATCTCCCCAATCAGGATCTGGGCACTTTCATTGGTGAAATGACCTTCATCCACAACATCACGATCACCTAAAAATATATATAAAAAAAAAACACCATGTATTATAAATATGCCGTCATCCATCTCTTACCTGAAGCTGTGGTCGCAGACACTCACCTGTTGTGGTGACTATTTTTACAACGTCTCCCTCCTCCTCCTCTGGTTGTGTTTGTGGGATTTCTTCATGAGGTGGGGGGTCTGTTGTCTCCTCTGATGAGTGGTGTCCTCCGAGTCTTTTCTCCCCTATGTAAAAAAAAAATAGGCATACTTAGCACACAGATATTTGATGGCAGAAATAGGAATATGAAACATTGCTTGGAAGTGGGGTACAATTGTCTGTTTTGGCAGAGTAGCAAGATGAAGAAATATTGTTTTCCTTTGTCAAACTTAAATACTTACCTGTTTTGGACAAGCTTCACAGATGGAGGCACCCCTATAGTATACACTGGAGCACCTGTGTGGGCCCCCTAAAAAAAGGGTGTTCTGATGTCCCACACTAGTGCTCCAGCGTCCAGATGTGTAAACAGCTGCTGAGTGTCCTCTCCTTACACAGAATCTAGTTTGCATTTCATTCTAGTTACAAACTCAACTAGACAACAAACTTCTTTTAAGAGAAGTAGGCCAGAAAAAATGTATTGAAATGCATCTGGACAAAACATGGTGTTTTATTGGCCGAACGAACAATGTTTCCTACGAACGAATAATGTGTCCATGAACATGAAAGTTGCAGTTTTAAACTGTACAACAGTAAAGAAAAGCACATGGAGCAGCACGAACATAATAAAAATAAAGAATAGGAACACAGGACAACTACTTACTTTTTTGCAGCACTCTCCTGATCCTTCTATACTGATCGTGCTCCCTTAATTTGAGGTCTGGCCACCGTTTCCTCAGTTGATCCTTGGATCGCCGTACCCCAAAATTCTTCTGCAGACTCTTCACAACTTTAGTCTTTAGGATCTTGGCCTTTCTGACATTGGGGTTGGGGTAAGGTCCATACTTCCCGTCATAGTTGGCCCTCTTCAGTATGTCGACCATCTCCAACATCTCCACTAGGGATGAGCCGAACACCCCCCGGTTCGGTTCGCACCAGAACCTGCGAACGGACCGAAAATTTGCACGAACGTTAGAACCCCATTGACGTCTATGGGACTCGAACGTTCAAAATCAAAAGTGCTCATTTTAAAGGCTAATTTGCATGGTATTGTCCTAAAAAGGGTTTAGAACAGTCCCTGCACAAAATGTCATTTTTAAAGGAAAAAATCTCATTTAAAACTGCTTGCGGGTTTAATGTAATGTCGGGTCCTGGCAATATGGATGAAAATCAGTGAGACAAACGGCATGGGTACCCCCCAGTCCATTACCAGGCCCTTTGGGTCTTGTATGGATATTAAGGGGAACCCCGCACCCAAATTAAAATAAGGAAAGGTGTGGGGCCACCAGGCCCTATATACTCTGAACAGCAGTATACAGGCGGTGCAAACAAGACAGGGACTGTAGGCTTGTTGTTAAGTAGAATCTGTTTATAATTTTGAACGGGTACATTTTTAACGTGTTTAGCTCCAGCCAAAAAATCTTTTTTAAGCTTTTTGGAAAACATAGGGAATGGTTATCACCCCTGTGACATTTGTTTTGCTGTCTTTCCTCCTCTTCAGAAGATTTCACCTCACTTTTTGTCCCAATGACAAATGTTTTTTGAAAAGTTGGGTTTTTTTTGTGGAACAAGGATTGGAAAGCATCAGTGGAAAGGAGAAATTTTTTTCCCATATTAACTCTTACAGGAGAGAATTTCCCTTCCTAGGGGTAGATTTCATCTCACTTCCTGTTGTCTCCTTCCGTTTGCAAGTAGGAATCGTTTGTAAGTTAGATGTTTGAAAGTAGGGGCCTGCCCTATATACTCAGCAGAAATTTGGGCCTTAGGTGTTGTTGTGGCCACAACACTGTAAGCCCTCACAGGGCCCTGCTGTGAAATATTAGATCAAGAATTGTAATTACATGCCCCTAATGAACAGGAGCTGAAAAATTAGGCCTTAGGCACTGGTGCTGGTGCCACAACACTGCAACCCCTCACAGACACTCTAGTTGGAACGCAGGAACGAGCCCTGCTGCAAAGTATTGCTTAAAAAATTGTAATTACACGCCCCTGTTAAACAGGGGCTGAAAAATTGTGCCTTAGGCACTGGTGGTGGCGCTCAGAACCAAAAATGTTCTTACAAGCTATCAGCATGATCATTGAGGAGGAAGAGGATAATTACTCAGGGATTGTCACTCAGCATCAGCATAGGCAGTCTTTGAAGGGATCTGAGATTTCAAAGAAAATTATTCGGTTACATCAGCATCAGGTGCTTGGTAGCTGGTGGTGATCCAAGACTGATTCATTTTTATGAAGGTCAGTCAATTGACCGAGTCGGTGGACAGACGCACCCTGTGATCGGTTACCACACCTCCAGCAGCACTGAATGTGCGTTCCGAAAGAACGCTGGATGCAGGACAGGCCAGTAGCTCAATTGCATACTGTGCAAGCTCTGGCCAGTGATCCATCCTCAAGACCCAGTAACCCAGAGGATTTTCGGTGGGAAAGGTGTCCAAATCTGATCTTTCCCCTAGGTATTCCTGCACCATGTAAAACAGACGCTGGCGATGGTTGCTGGAACCGATCATCCCTTGGGGCTGCGGACCAAAAAATTGTCTGAACGCATCGCTCAGACGGCCACCTTCTCCCCCGCTCCTTCTTTGACTGACCGAAGCCTCAGCAACACGTTGTCCAGAAACAGGAGTTTGTAACCTCCCAGTCTCTGGGAACGCGTTGCACAGACCTTTCTGCAAGGCCTCCCGAAGATGTTTCATCCTCTGCTCCCTCTGCGATGGCAAGATAAGGTCCGCAACCTTACCCTTGTAACGTGGATCAAGGAGGGTTGCCAGCCAGTATTGGTCCTTCTCCTTGATACCACGAATATGAGGATCCTTACGCAGGCTTTGCAGGATCAGGGAGGCCATGCAGCGTAGGTTTGCTGAGGCATTCGGTCCGGAGTCCTCTGGGTCACTAAGGACGACATAGTCTGCAGCCACCTCCTCCCAGCCACGTACAAGTCCATGTGTTTCTTGGGACTGATCCCTTAAAGACTGCTGCTGATGCTGAGTGCCAGGCTCCACCTCCATACTGACACAATCTTCCTCCTCCTCCTCGTCCTCTTCCTGTGTGATCGGCGGGCACGCAGGAACACTGTCTGGATAAAGGGGGCCTTGAGAGCTAAGGAAGTCCTCCTCTTCCTGCCTCTGTTCTGCCTCAAGTGCCCTGTCCATTATTCCATGCAGCGTGTGCTCCAACAGGTGGACAAGGGGGACAGTGTCACTGATGCATGCACTGTCACTGCTCACCATCCTTGTGGCCTCCTCAAATGGTGACAGGACAGTGCATGCATCCCTGATCATGGCCCACTGGTGTGGGGAAAAAAACCAAGCTCCCCTGACCCTGTCCTGGTGCCATAGTCGCACAGGTACTCATTGATGGCCCTCTGCTGCATGTGCAGCCGCTGCAGCATGGCCAACGTTGAGTTCCACCTGGTGGGCATGTCACAGATTAGGCGGTTCTTGGGCAGGTAAACTCCTTTTTGGAGGTCCGTCAGCCGAGCACTGGCATTATATGACCGGCGGAAATGCACACAGACTTTCCTGGCCTGCCTCAGGACATCCCGTAAGCCCGTGTACCTGCCCAAGAACCGCTGCACCACCAAGTTAAGGACGTGAGCCAAACAGGGCACATGGGTCATTTGTCCCTGTCGGAGGGCAGAGAGGAGGTTGGTGCCATTGTCGCAAACCACCATTCCTGCCTTAAGTTGGCGTGGCGTCAACCACCTCTGAACCTGCCCCTGCAGAGCTGACAGAACCTCTGCCCTACTTATCAATAGATATTTAATTATAGATCACCAAACCTTATAAAATTGTGTATAAAACAAAAAAGGTAATTTTATAGGTAACTTTACCCCTCCGTTTGTGCCAAAATATATAAATACATAAAAAAGTGTTTCTTTAAAGTGAACGTGCTAATCCTCTGTGTTACATAAATAATTATCACAATGTGTGGGTTTGATTTAGATTTGCTCCACCTCTGTTACAACATATCAACTTGTCATTAAGTAGCCTCCTATAGTATTAGTGGAGTTTGTAATAAGCCACACCAAATTAGGGGCTAGCAGTAACCGTGTGAGGGCCCCCTTATATCCCTTTTAAATATGGTAACAAAAGTGCACTGTGCATGAAGTGAAACAAAAGTGCATTAGACTATAAAATACTAAAATACATATAGATTAAATTCATATATAAAAAATTCATAAAGATATAAGTCCAAACCATTAGTATTCATATAAGAAGTAAATATACATCTGTGGGAATGAAAGTCCCTGAAATAAGCCCAAACAGGGTTAAAAAGTCTTAATATTAAAGGAAAGGATGTTTAAGAACGTCAGGATCGGTTGACATGCATTTGCAAATGTCCAAGGGGTGGTAATAGGTGACTTCTGTGCGTATAGAAGCTGGTGACTCCAAGTGCTCCCCCCCGTGCTCCCCCACTCACCAGAATTCGTCACCCTCTAGGGGGCATTAGGCAAGAGAGTGGGTGCTTCAGGATGACTGCCTCTGATGGATGTCCCTCTACCGCTCTACTGCTCCATGGGTTCCTTCTTATGTACTGATAGTAAGGAACCCCTTCTGCTGGTCCGAGTCCAGGTGCCTCCACTGTTTTCCACCTCCGTGCTGTTAGATCCTCCTCCTTTGTTATGAAGAAATCTTCCAATAGGGCCAAAATGTCAATGCAGCAGAGACCGGCTAAAAGGGGAATTCCCTTCACTTTGTAAAGGCTTCTTCCTATTTCCTGATGAATGGAGATTTCGGATGGTTTTGAATCTCCATTCATCCCCTCCCTCCTCATCACTGGAGCAAACCTGGCAGTATGTTGCAGCAGGGGGAGCATGACTGCCAGATTGCTGTCCTTCTTGGGCACCCCCTCTGTCCGTGCTCATGTTACTGCCTTCATCGAGCTCAGTATCATCATCAGAGCCTTCCAAACGCTGGGCATCCTCCTGGAGCATGTACCCAACATTGTGGTCAAACAGTTCGAGGGACTCCTCAGGAGGACATGGTGGGGCTAGGGAAGGAGTCACTGATGACATTGAGCCGAGGGAAAAGGCCGCTGCTTTGCCAGACAAAGTACCCTGGGCATGGGTGAGAGAGGATGAGGAGGATGAGGACGGCTTGGTCATCCACTTGACCAAGTCTTCCGCATGTTGCGGCTCAACGCGGCCAGCTGCCGAAAAAAAGGCCAAGCGTGTCCCACGGCCACGTGCTGATGAGGATGCACCATCTCCACGACCAGCACTAGACACAGAGCCTGTTTGCCCTCTCTTATTGGCTTGTGACTGTCTGCCTCTCCTTCTTGGCCTTCCAGACATACTAATGGCCTGTAGCTGCACTAAGCTGGGATATATATATATATATATATATATATATATATATATATATATGTATGTACTGATACTGCAGCTAGCAAAATCAACTGCCTGCCTGTAGTATGAGAACACCACCAACCTTCTACAGGTAGCTTTAGCTGAACACTGTGAGGTGGACGCACCCCACTAACTTGTAGGTTTAGCTGAACACTGTGAGCAGGACGCACTGCACTAACTGTAAATAGTCTAGCTGCCTGACTGTGGTACTAATAAGATCAAAAGAACACCAGTAATTTTCTTCAGGTAGCTGTATATACTGTAACAAGACAAGCCTGCCTGTCAGTAAGAAGTTAACAGGAACGGATCTAGCTGAACACTGTGAGCAGGACGCACTGCACTAACTGTAAATAGTCTAGCTGCCTGACTGTGGTACTAATAGGATCAAAAGAACACCAGTAATTTTCTTCAGGTAGCTGTATATACTGTAACAAGACAAGCCTGCCTGTCAGTAAGAAGTTAACAGGAACGGATCTAGCTGAACACTGAGCAGGACGCACTGCACTAACTGTAAATAGTCTAGCTGCCTGACTGTGGTACTAATAGGATCAAAAGAACACCAGTAATTTTCTTCAGGTAGCTGTATATACTGTAACAAGACAAGCCTGCCTGTCAGTAAGAAGTTAACAGGAACGGATCTAGCTGAACACTGAGCAGGACGCACTGCACTAACTGTAAATAGTCTAGCTGCCTGACTGTGGTACTAATAGGATCAAAAGAACACCAGTAATTTTCTTTAGGTAGCTGTATATACTGTAACAAGACAAGCCTGCCTGTCAGTAAGAAGTTAACAGGAACGGATCTAGCTGAACACTGTGAGCAGGACGCACTGCACTAACTGTAAATAGTCTAGCTGCCTGACTGTGGTACTAATAGGATCAAAAGAACACCAGTAATTTTCTTCAGGTAGCTGTATATACTGTAACAAGACAAGCCTGCCTGTCAGTAGGAAGATAACAGGAACGGATCTAGCTAAACTGAATACAGTGTATATATATATATATATATATATATATATATATATATATATATATGCAACACCTGGGATGCATATATATACACAATACACTGTAAGTGCAGCTAACTGACTGACTGTTCTGCCTAATCTATCTAACTCAAATCAAATGTCACTGTCTGTGTCTCTCTCTCTCTCAATGAACGCCGGAACACACACTACACAGGGCTGCCGTGCAGGCGGCTTTATATAGTGTGAGGCGTGTACTAAATCCCCTGAGCCATAATTGGCCAAAGCCTCCTTGGCTTTGGCCAATTACGGCTCTCTGTTCAGGCGGCGCTGTGATTGGCCAAGCATGCGGGTCATAGTGCATGCTTGGCCAATCATCAGCCAGCAATGCACTGCGATGCTGCAGTGAATTATGGGCCGTGACGCGCCACACGAATTTTACGCGAACGGCCCATATCGTTCGCAATTCGGCGAACGACCGAACAGCCGATGTTCGAGTCGAACATGGGTTTGACTCGAACACGAAGCTCCTCCCTAATCTCTACAAAGGACATATTTGATGCCTTAAATCGTCTCCTCCGGGATCGTGACGTTTCTGACTCCGGGCTTTCCTCCTCCTCCTCCTCCTCCTCGTTGCTGTAATTAGCACGCACCTGCTCTGTCTCCGCCATGTGCTCTTCCCCACTGCGCCGAACGAGAAGGGGCAGGGAATAGACTAGAAAGAACATCAGGGGCGGGCGGAGTTTCACGCATGCGCAGTGTATATAACATGTAACACGCATGCGTAGTACTACGATCTGTGAGCGGAGGAAGGAGTATAGGAAGCGCCGATCATGATAACGAGGGTAACATTTAAACTTGGGCCTATACTGCTTAGAGATTGAGGCCTATATTGGGACAAGATTAGGAGACTTTAGCCTGACATTAGTGTTTGTCTTGTGTTGTGTCTTGCAGAGAAAATGGATATATTGAATGATCAGGACTTTATTCCCATATTCATTGATATGTTCAGGGAGCTGCCCAGTCTGTGGCAGGTAAACCACCCACATTATAAGAATCAAACAAAGAGGAAGGCAGCGCTGGATAAACTGCTGGAATTTGTAAAGCCGGTGATCCCCACGGCAGACATCCCCTATTTGAAGGCCCTAATTGGTGGCATGAGGAATACTTATCTAAGGGAGCACAAGAAGGTCCAGGATTCCCTGAGATCAGCAGCTGCAGATGCCATTTATGTCCCCAGGCTGTGGTACTATGACAGACTGCATTTTCTGGCAGGTCAGACTGAACCCAGGCCAGAACTCTCCAGTCTTCCTTCAACGCTTACTTCCACCCCAGCTGAGGCTTCAGACGCCCAACCTGGGCCTTCCAGGCAGCAACATGTGGAGGACCCCAGCTTGAGCCAGGTATAGCATTCTTCTAAATATTTCTCTTGGTCAAATTAATGATGTTAAATCTATGTTAGTTTGGATTCCTAATTTCTGATAGTGATTGATGAACCAAAAACTAAAACAATGTCCCTTTTTCATACACAGGAAAGTCTCAGCCAGGGGGTGGGCGGGCCCAGTAGCCTGCCTGATACCCAGGTCCCTTCCCTCCGCATTCAAACAAAAAGTGTCAGGAAGAGGAGTAACCTGGAGGAGGCAGCAATTGGCCTATTTTGGAAGGCTACTGCGGCCCTCAGAACCCCCCACAGTGTTCAAGAGGACTTTGCATACATAACAGCCTGCAAAATGCAGGAAATGGAGGAGGGCCAATGCCTAATATGTGAGTATCTCATCTTCCAAGCACTAAATAAGGGATCGAGGGGCCTACTCACAAGCCAAAGCCACATTTGTGAGCTCAACCATGGTCCTCCTCCTCCTCCAGGTCCTCCTCCTCCTCCTGCCACACCTCCGATACCACAGACACAGCCTGGAAGGAAGCATATAAGGAAAACTAAAGAGTGATGACCTGGGTTCAGTCTGGTCTGACAAAAGATGCAAGCTCTTGTATGACCACAGCCTGGGGACATGTATGTCATCTGCTGCTGTTCATGATCTCTTGGACTTCTGGACCAGATTGTACTCCCTTATATATGGACCCCTCAGGCCACCAATTTTGCATTAAAATAGGTGTGTGGCCTGGGGGCCAAAGGCTTTGCCAATTTCTGCTGTTTATCTTGCGTTGCCTCCCTCTTTGTTTGGTTATGACCCCTTAATAAAGGTATTTTTTTCTATTATACTCCCCTATGTGTGTTTTCATTCAAAAAGGACAGTTTGTTTGTGAGGAGGCAGGTATATTTCAAAAATACAATGTGAAATTAACATGAGACACCAACACCAAGCAACCTCCTTGAGATTAAATATTACAAGATAGTAATCGTGTTGTGGTAACTTGACACACAAAACACACCCAAAACTATTCTGGAGTTAAGAAAATAAAAAAAAAATAAAACGCAAGATCGGGATTTACAAAAATCCAAAATAAAAAATTTTAATCTAAAAACATCAAAAACTATTTTTTTTTTTTCGGTAGATGTGACAAATAAAAATATTATATTGATGAAATCACGATAAATAATAAAGAAAGATGTTTGTGAGAACTCTGTGTGAATATGAGCAGCAAAACAACTTCATTCTTCTAGCATTATAAAGAAGAAGAGGGTGCGTTGCATTAAACAATTTAAAACATTGCAGCGTGACAAAAATGCTATATCCATTGCGAACGCTAATTTTACCAGACCGAGCAGTTCCGTCTCGGTATTTATTCTGAGCATGCGTGGCACTTTGTGCGTCGGAATTGGCCACACACGATCGGAATTGACGCAATCAAATTTTGTTGTCAGAAAATTTTATAGCCTGCTCTCAAACTTTGTGTGTCGGAAATTCCGATGGAAAAAGTCTGATGGAGCCCACACATGGTCGGAATTTCCGACAACAAGCTCCGATCGCACATTTTCAATTTCCGACAACAAGCTCCGATTGCACATTTTTCGTCGGAAAATCCGACCGTGTGTACAGGGCATAAGAGGAAGGAGTCAAACAGTTCATGTGCTGACAATAAGCATGCTGAATAGGAACGAGCCGAACACCCCCCAGTTTGGTTCGCACCAGAACATGCGAAGAGACAAAAAATTAGTGCGAACACCATTAAAGTCTATGGGACACGAATGTGAAGAATCAAAAGTGTTAATTTGAAAGGCTTATATGCAAGTTATTGCCATAAAAAGGTGTTTGGGGACCCTGGTAAAAAAGTTTTTAAAACAGACATTTTTTCAGGAGCAGTAATTTTAAGAATGCTTAATGTGAAACAATAAAAATGAAATATTTCTTTAAATATCGTGCCTGGGGGTCCCCTTAGTCTGCCTGTAAAGTAGCACATTTTTCCCATGTTTATAACAGTACCGCAGCAAAACTACATTTCTAAAGGAAAAAATGTCATTTAAAATTGCTTGCGGCTGTAATGTATTGTCGGATCTCGGCAATATACATAAAAAATCATTGAAAAAAATGGTGTGGGTTCCCCCCAGTCCATTACCAGGCCCTTGGGGTCTGGTATGGATATTAAGGAGAACTCCATGCCAAAAAAAAAATGGCATGGGGATCCCCCCAAAATCCATACCAGGCCCTTCAGGTCTGGTATGGATTTTAAGGGGAACCCTGCACCAAGATAGAAAAATGGCATGGGGCCCCCCAAAATCCATACCAGACCCTTATCCGAGCATGTAACCTGGCAGGCCACACGAAAAGGGGGATGAGAGAGCGCCCCCCCTCCTGAAGCATACCAGGCCACATGCCCTCAACATAGGGAGGGTGTTTTGGGGTCCCCCAAGACACGTTGTCCCCATATTGATTGGGACAAGGGCCTCATCCCCACAACCTTTGCCAGGTGGTTGTGGGGGTCTGCGGGCAAGGGGCTTATCGAAATCTGGAATCCCCTTTAACATGGGGACCCCCAGATCCCTGCCCCCCATGTGAATGGGTATGGGGTACATTGTATCCCTACCCATTCACCAAAAAAGTGTCAAATGAAAAAATGACTGCAGACAGTTTTTGACTATTCCTTTATTAAAACAAAAAAGTGTCCCGCGATGTAAGTCCATCATCAATCATGGCGCCGACTGTCCCGAGAAGAAAAATGATGGGAAAACTCCGCCTCCATGGGAGGCGTCCCGCTGACTAGTGTCTTTTCTCTTTGACAGCTGTTATATAGCCAAGGGCGGGGCCACCCCTCTGCCCCCCCCCGACATCACATATTTTTTCTAAGGACCGTCGGTGCCATGATTGATGATGGATTTTTACTTTTTTGACACTTTTTTGGTGAATGGGTAGGGGTACAATGTACTCATTCACATGGGGGGGCTGGGATCTGGGGGCTTCCAGATTCCGATAAGCACCCCGCCCCGATAAGCCCCTTGCCCTCAGACCCCCACGACCACCAAGGACCCCAAAGCACACTCCCCATTTTGAGGGCATGTGGCCTGATACGTTCAGGAGGGGGGGGGGCGCTGTCTCACCCCTCTTTTTCCTGCAGCCTGCCAGGTTGCATGCTTGGATAAGGGTCTGGTATGGATTTTGGGGGGCCCCACAATTTTTTTTTTGGTGCGGGATTCCCCTTAAAATCCACACCAGACCTGATTTGGGGTGGGGGGACCTCCATGCTTTGTTTTTTTTCTATTCTGGCACAGGGTTCCCCTCAACCACTTCAATACACTGTGTTATAAACTACACTGCCTGCATTGACTGAATATAGAGTCTACAATGAATAATGAATATCTAGTCTACACTAATTGCATATAGTATATATGTGTAAAAAAAGAAATATATAATAATAATAATAATAATAATATTATATCTATCAAATACACTGCCACTAACTAACCTGCCTGCCTAATCTGTCTTAATCTACCTCCGTCCACACACTATACATGGCCGCTATGTAAGCAGCCTTATATAGTGTGGGACCTTTGGCCAATTATGGCTCTCTCAGCAGAGCGTGCTGTGATTGGCCAAAGCATGCAGGTCAGGCGCATGCTTTGGCCAATCATCATACAGCAATGCACTGCGATCTCGCAGAGCATTATGGGGTGTTCTGCTGTGCTCGAATTTCCCACAAACGCCCCATAATATTTGCTGTTCGGCGATTGGGCGATCACCCGATGTTCGAGTCGAACTTGCGTTTGATTCTAACATTGAGCTCATCCCTAATGCTGAAAGGAAGCAAAAGCAGAGGGACAGACAGATGAGCTCATCGGTGTGTTTCTTTTACTTTACCTGCCGCTAACAGGCTGGGGCAGGTCCAGGTTGGCTGTAGCTCAGAGGAAATGAATTGAATGATGTTTGCCATCACACTGAAGACATCTAGTTGGACAAAAAAGGGGAAATATCTGGATTGAAGGTGAAAATTATAGCAGAAGGGGCTTTTGTTATTTTAACTTTGAATGGGCTTTTAATTGTTATCTTGTCATTTTTGGCTGAAATTTTGCTTTAAAGATTGCAAAAAATGTTACATTTATTTCATAATGCATTTCATAATCTGATGTTTTACACTCTGGTATAACTGATGTATTTATTAAAATTCTTTGCATCATTGCGAACCATCAATTCTGACTTTAGCATGGAAAATTGATAATTCGGCTTTCTATAAAATTGTTAGCCTTATGCTGTTTTACCCAAGAACACCAGAAGACACTCAACCTTGTAATTAAGTATTTTACCATTACACGTTTACACCCTAAGGAAACCTAGATGTTAGAAAAACAAATAAATAATAACCATCTCTTCAGATAAAATAAAACAGATATATGCTATATGGAAACCGACACAATTTTTCAATTTTTATTTGTCAATATAACCACCACAAGATGTGTCACTGTTGTTCTCAAAAGAATTTCATTATTTATTGGTGAATGATAGTAGTTTAATGAGTAAAATCTGCTGAAGATGAGAAGGAGGCAAGAGTGGTCCATTATATTGAAGGAAGGTATTCTGCATTCTCTGAGATTGCTTTGCCACCAGCCCTACCTCTTCATTTTTGTTTTAAAATGATACAAATTCATTCATCAAAACATTGCAGTGAAGCAAATATGAAAATTGTAAGAAACACCAACAGGCTTTGAATCAGAATATTTAGACATCATTCACATAATGCCTCAACAAATAATATATGTAGCCCAGTTCCTAGTTTGAAAACACTTAAAGGAAAGGGTTCACATAAAGAGACAATTTTTACGTTGTCTATTTAGGAAAAAGTAACAGTGTCTGTGTAAAGCAGAATCCCAATCTAATACTTATTCCTCCAGTGCTCTCATGCTGCATCATATTCTGTGGTCAGCATTAAACAATACCCAGTTGTTTAGGTGTAGGGAATTATGTGACCTTCTTCATGATGCAGCACTTGAGCCTAGCTGCCAATGGCTGGGTCCAAGCACTGTAGCATGATGGAGAGGATGATGTCATTGATTATTCTAGTTTCTGACATCAGTCAATTCTGGATATTTTAATGGTGTCTGTGATGGTGGAAGGAGCAGCAGGAGAGTGCTGAAGAGGTTAGTTGGTTAGTTAGTTGGTCGGGAGATCATTAATCATTTATCCCAGCCAAAGGCACTTATGTAGCCCTTTGGACCTCCAACACTCGGTGAATTCCCAGAAGACTTAAGGTCAAAAAGTTGTTTAGCTATAATAAGCATACTTAACGTAAGGAAACCCAGAGTCTCCCAGTCTCTCCTACTTCTTCCCACGTAACAAACTATACATTTAAAATGTCCACACATTCTTTTTTATTACCTCACTACAAGGTTGGGGGAGCTAGGGGGGACAAGACCATAACCATCATACCTACAGTATAGTCTGATTGAAGCCACGTTCAGAACTTCCCAACAGTCTTATGTAAGTCATGACTTCTCAGGGAACCTACAGAGAGATAAGGATTCTCGTCCAGGCCCTATCCAGCACCAGCATCATGTAAGAACTGAATGATTCATGTTCTCCCACTACCTAGAATTACAGGGTATTTCTAATCGCTCCATGTGATCAAAAAGAATGGTGTGGTGATGATGGGTATGTATGCTCAGCTAAGTGAGCTTTTTTTTTTTTGCTCTGTATGGGCACAACACATGTTCACTTTCATTAAAAGTTTTTATATAAACCTTAAACAAAAATGTAATATAAAGCATCTTATCAGTCCTTATATGAAGTGACTACATTTTTTTTCAGACTAGGAACATTTTCAGCAAGTACAAAAAATACCTGTTGACCTTGCCAGATATACAATATTCTTTTCACTTTCAGTGAGCTGAAAAACCAACCACAAACATTCTTATCTTTTTGTGTAACTACTAGTCCTAATAATCTACCATATACTGGGGGTGAGTTAAGGCAAGCATGTTTGAAGTCCAGCTTGTTTGACAACCATGCATCACTTCATTGATATAGTGGAACAAAGAGTGGAGACACGAAAGGACAGAGTGTGTAATTCACAAGAAATAAAGGAGAAAATCCTAAAAAAGGAAAATAATGCAGGCATATCATCTAAGATTTGGTAAGGTGCAATACTGTACAGTTTTTTCTTGAGTTTAACACTTTAACTTATCGATATAGTGTTAGGACTAGGGATGAGCTGAACACCCCCTGGTTCAGTTTGCGGCAGAACACGCGAACAGACCAAAAATTTGTGCGAACATGTGAACCCTGTTAAAGTCTATGGGACTCGAACATGAAAAATCAAAAGTGCTAATTTTAAAGGCTAATATGCAAGTTATTGTCATAAAAAGTGTTTGGGGACCTGGGTCCTGCCCCAGGGGACATGTATCAATGCAAAAAAAAGTTTTAAAAATGTCAGTTTTTCGGGAGCAGTGATTTTAATAATGCTTAAAGTGAAACAATACAAGTGTAATATTCCTTTAACCTTCTCAGATCCGGGCCATTGCCAAATGACGGCAACAGCGCGGATCTGAAAAACCGGGACTATGTCCATTGACGTCGTCCCCTTTCCTCATTCCCAGCGCGCTCTCGTGAGCGCGCCTCGGGGAAAATCTGTGTTGGCCGTGTCCCTTGGACACGGCCAATCACAGATCGCTGTGAACGGCCAATCACAGCGGCCGTTTACAGCGCGATCGCCGCCTCCAATGAGAGATGATCTAAAAGGCAAACAATTGAGATCATCTCTCATTGCCGGCTCTCTCTCTCCTCACACAGAGACAGCGTGTGAGGAGAGAGAGATTCTGTGAGTAGTAAAACAGCAAAGTGTGCCCAAAAAGTGTCCAACAGTGCCCACAGTGACACCAATATAGTGCCATCTGTGCCCACCTGTGCACATCAGTGCCCACTTGTGCTATCAGTGCATCATCAGTGCCCATCTGTGCCCATCTGTGCCCGTCTGTGCCCATCAGTGCCCATCAGTGCCCGTCTGTGCCCATCAGTGCCCGTCTGTGCCCATCAGTGCCCGTCTGTGCAGTGCGCATCTGTGCAATCAGTGCGCATCTGTGCCAACTCATCAGTGCCCATCTGTGCCACCTCATCAGTGCCCATCTGTGCCATCTCCTCAGTGCCCATCTGTGCCACCTCATCAGTGCCCATCTGTACCAATCAGTGCCCATCTGTCGCTTCAGTGCACATCTGTGCTGCCTTATCAGTGCCCATCTGTGCTGCCTTATCAGTGCCCATCTGTGCCGCTTCATCAGTGTCCATCTGTGCCGCTTCATCAGTGCCCATCTGTGCCACCTCACCTGTGCCACATCAGTGCATTTCTGTGCCCACCTGTGCCGACTCATTAGTGTAAATCTGTGCACATCTGTGCTGCTTCCTCAGTGCTCATTTGCTGCCTCAGTGCCCATTTGTGCCGCCTCATCAGTGCCCATCAGTGCCCATCTGTGCCGCCTCATCAGTGCCTATCTGTGCGATCAGTGCCCACCTGTGCCGCCTCATCAGTGCACATCTGTGCCATCAATTAGTGCCCCACATCTCAGTGCAGGCTTAGCACACAGCTGTGCAATCTCATAAACCACCAGCAGCCATGTCCAAAAAAAGCTTTTCCGCCGAGGAGGCATACCAAATTCTTTCTACGGCCGACGAGAGCAACGCGGAACTCTCTTTTTCAGATTCCCTTTCCAATTCGGATTCTGACGTAAATTACGAGCCAGTCCTCAGTAGTGAAACACTTACAGACTCGGAGGAAGAAACTCGGCCCGCCAAACGAAGGCATTCTAGTGAGGAGGCAGTGGCATCCGCCAGCACCGCAGTGGCATCCGCCAGCATCGCAGTGGCATCCACTAGCACTGCAGTGCCATCCACTAGCACCGCAGTGCCTCGGCAAGAAAGGCCAAGTACCAGTGGGGTGTCACCCCAGCCCCAAAGGGTTAGGTCCCATGCCAGCCTTCCCTTTGCACTTCAGAACCCCTTGTGGCTTCCTCCCAATTCAGGAGAAGCTAGCGTTCCCCCTTTCACGGCCCAGCCAGGAGTCCAGGTGGATACAGGGAATTTCACCCCAATTAATTTTTTTAATTTAATTTTTACGGAGGACATGTTGGCGTCAATTGTGGCCCAGTGCAACCTGTATGCACAGCAATTTATTTTGCAAAATCCCACATCATATTATGCCCGTCCCTATGAGTGGAGAGACCTGACAGTGGAGGAGTTCAAGGTTTTTTTGGGCCTCACATTGAATATGGGGCTCACTCAAAAAAACGAATTCCGTTCCTATTGGTCAACCCACCCCCTCCACCACATGCCGCTCTTCTCCGCGGTAATGCCCAGAACCAGGTATCTGATGATAATGAGGTTCCTACATTTCAGCGACAATACCCAGTGCCCTCCCCGAACTGATCCAAATTTTGACAGGCTTTACAAAATTCGCCCAATATTAAATTATTTTTCCGAAGTATTCCCCCAGCTGTTCACCCCGGACCAACAAATATGTGTAGATGAGTCCCTTGTGAAATTTAGCGGCAGGCTTAAAATTAAGCAATATATCCCCAGCAAAAGGGCCCGCTATGGGGTGAAGGTGTACAAACTATGTGACCGAGCCACAGGGTACACATATTCCTTCATAGTGTACGAAGGGAAGGACACCCAGCTGCAGCCTCCTAATTGCCCGGACTACTTGGGAACCAGCGGGAAAGTTGTTTGGGACCTCATATACTCCCTACTCGACAAAGGATACCACCTGTATGTAGATAACTTCTACACTTCTCTGTCCCTGTTCCACAACCTTCATCGGAAGAAGACGCCAGCATGTGGCACCGTGAAAAAAAATCGGAAGGGCTTTCCTCAAAGTCTTGTTAATAAGAAGTTGAGAAAAGGAGAAACGGCATGTCTGCGTAACAAAGAGATTCTGG
Source organism: Lithobates septentrionalis (assembly GCA_037952835.1). Lineage (NCBI taxonomy): Eukaryota > Metazoa > Chordata > Amphibia > Anura > Ranidae > Lithobates > Lithobates septentrionalis. The sequence continues at coordinate 1,357,228 of JBBDGP010000584.1, forward strand.
CAGTGAAGTGGAGGGACAGAAGGGATGTGTATATGTTGTCTTCCATCCACAACAACACCTATGTGGAAATCCCCAGAAGGAATGGCCCCATCCAGAAACCCACATGCATCCATCAATACAATTTGTTTATGGGGGGAGTCGACTTTAACGATCAAATGTTGGAACCATATCTTGCCTCAAGAAGGACATACCACTGGTACAAAAAAGTAGCGATTTATTTTTTTCAATTGGCCATATACAACTCCTATATCATTTACCGCAAATCCACCCAAAACCCCTAACGCTTCCTTGGCTAACTGGAGGAAATTTACACTGCCCTTATATTCCCGAACGGCCCACCAGTAAACATCCAATCAGATGTTGTTAGTCGACTCTCCGAGCGCCACTTTCCAGATAAACTCCCTCCCAGACCAACAGGCCAAAGACGCCAAAAAAGATGTAAGGTGTGTACCAGAGCAGGAGTCAGAAGAGACACATCTTATTATTGTGCAGAATGTCCTTCCGAACCAGGCCTCTGTATAGGTGAATGCTTCCGCCGTTACCATACTTCACTAAATTATTAGTGAAGTATGGTAACCGTAATCCCCAGTTCCTGCCTTCACACCCCTTATGCCACTGCCTGCTCTGTAACTGACCCTGGCTTGTTATTTGACCACGCTTCTGCCTGCCGATTTTGTACATACCGCTGCCTCATCTGGAACTGACCCTGGACTGTTTTTTCGACCATGCTTCTGCCTAACGATTCTGTACATATCTCTGCCTGATATGGAACTGACCCTGGACTGTTATTCGACCATGCTTCTGCCTAACGATTCTGTACATGCCTTTGCCTGATCTGGAACTGACCTTGGACTGTTTGACCATGCCTCTTGCCTGCCTCTTGGACTGATCTTGTACCCTGCAACTGGACTAGTGGGATTCAACACAGGGGTCTCACATATGTGAGGGGCTCCAGAATAGTTTTTCTGGATGAAGAAAACAATTTTCTTTGTTTTCTCATTCCTAGATTAGGGTCTGGAGACTCGGAGGCTTCAAAGAGATTTGGGTGGGAGAAGCCTCTACCCCTGTCCCCATTCTGTCCTGAACGAGGCCCTACTTCTGCCTGCTGCCTGTAGGAGTTACTGCTGTCATGCCTCTGTTTGTCGCACTGACCACAGCACATGGACCTTGTTCCTGCCTACTACCAAGACCAATATTTTGGCACTGCTGACAATCTCTGCCTGCACTGGCCCTGCACTGCACTGACCTATGGACAGTATCCCTGCCTGCTGCCTGTACTGACTATGGACAGTATTTCTGCCTGCTGCCTGAAAAATTGTGTTCGCTGTTGCTGACCAAGTCCCTGCCTGCTGCCAGGACCAGTGCTATCCTCCTGGGGACAACTATACTACTAAAACCACAGGTAATCTTTTGTTTCTCTTTGCTCAGCATAATGTATTTTGGGGTGTAATTCTTGGTATATGCATGCTATGTGTCCCTGGAACACCTGATGGTGTTCCTTGCATGTTGGATCTCTGTATGTGGCCAGGCTGTGTAAAGGTCTCACACATGTGGTATTGCCATACTCAGAAGGAGTGGCACAATGTATTTTGGGGTGTCATTTTTTCTATGTAAATGCTATGTGTTGGAAATATCTTATAAACGGACAACTTTGTGTAAAAAAAAATGCGTTTTCATTTTTTTCCACATTTTCCAAAAACTTCTGGAAAAAAATGAACCGTTCAAAAGACTCATTATGCCTCATAGATTATACGTTGGGGTGTTAGCTTTCCAAAATGGGGTCATTTTGTGGGCGTTTACATTGTTCTGGTGCTCCAGGACCTTCAAAATTGTAATAGGTGGGTGAGAATCGAGATGTGTAATTTATGCTCCTAGAACACCTGAAGGTGCTACTTCAATGTTAGGCCTCTGTATGTGGTCAGGCTGTGTAAAAGTCTCACACATGTGGTATCGTTTTACTCAGGAGGAGTAGCAGAATGTATTTCGGGGTGTTATTTTTGCTATGTAAATGCTATGTGTTGGAAATATCTTATAAACGGACAACTTTGTGTAAAAAAAAATGCGTTTTCATTTTTTTCCACATTTTCCAAAAACTTCTGGAAAAAAATGAACCGTTCAAAAGACTCATTATGCCTCATAGATTATACGTTGGGGTGTTAGCTTTCCAAAATGGGGTCATTTTGTGGGCGTTTACATTGTCCTGGTGCTCCAGGACCTTCAAAAGTGTAATAGGTGGTCGAGAATCGAGATGTGTAATTTATGCTCCTAGAACACCTGAAGGTGCTACTTCAATGTTAGGCCTCTGTATGTGGTCAGGCTGTGTAAAGGTCTCACACATGTGGTATCGTTTTACTCAGGAGGAGTAGCAGAATGTATTTCGGGGTGTTATTTTTGCTATGTAAATGCTATGTGTTGGAAATATCTTATAAACGGACAACTTTGTGAAAAAAAAAATGCGTTTTCATATTTTTCCACATTTTCCAAAAACTTCTGGAAAAAAATGAACCGTTCAAAAGACTCATTATGCCTCATAGATTATACGTTGGGGTGTTAGCTTTCCAAAATGGGGTCATTTTGTGGGCGTTTCCATTGTCCTGGTGCTCTAGGACCTTCAAAAGTATAATAGGTGGGTGCGAATCGAGATGTGTAATTTATGCTCCTAGAACACCTGAAGGTGCTACTTCAATGTTAGGCCTCTGTATGTGGTCAGGCTGTGTAAAAGTCTCACACGTGTGGTATCGTTTTACTCAGGAGGAGTAGCAGAATGTATTTCGGGGTGTTATTTTTGCTATGTAAATGCTATGTGTTGGAAATATCTTATAAACGGACAACTTTGTGTAAAAAAAAAATGCGTTTTCATTTTTTTCCACATTTTCCAAAAACTTCTGGAAAAAAATGAACCGTTCAAAAGACTCATTATGCCTCATAGATTATACGTTGGGGTGTTAGCTTTCCAAAATGGGGTCATTTTGTGGGCGTTTCCATTGTCCTGGTGCTCTAGGGCCTTCAAAAGTGTAATAGGTAGTCAACAAGTTAGATGGGTAATTTATGCTCCTTGAACACCTGATGATGCTCCCTGCATGTTGGGCCTCTGTATGTGGCCAGTTAGTGAAAAAGTCCCACACATGTGGTATTGTAATACTCAGGAGGAGTAGCCAAATGTATTTTGTGGTGTCATTTGTGGTATGCACATTCCATGTGAGAGAAATAAGCTATTACAATGACAATTTTCTGAAAAAAATAGAAAAAATAAAAAAAAACCTTAATTTGCAAAGAATTGTGGGAAAAAATTACAACTTCAAATAACTCACCATGCCTCTTACTAAATACCCTGGAATGTCTACTTTCCAAAAAGGGGTCATTTGGGGGGCATTTGTACTTTCCTGGCTTGTTATGGTCTCAAGAAAGGAGATGGGCCTCAGTACATCAGGTGTGATCAGATGTGATCATTTTTTTATGATTTGTACCATAGCTTGTAGACTCTATAAATTTCACACAGACCACATAATATCCACTAATTTGGTTTATTTTTACCAAAGATATGTAGCAGTATAAATTGTGGCCAACATTTATGAATAAAAATTGCTAATTTGCAAAATTTTATCACAGAAACAAAGAAAAAAGCATTTTTTTTCAAAGTTTTCGGTCTTTTTTCATTTATAGCGCAAAAATTAAAAAACCCAGAGGTGATCAAATACCACCAAATGAAAGCTCTATTTGTATGAAAAAAAGGACAAAAAAATTGTTTGGGTACAGTGTTGCATGACTGAGTAATTGTCATTCAAAGTGTGAGAGCACTGAAAGCTGAAAATTGGTCTGGGCAGGAGGGGGGTTTAAGTGCCCAGTAAGCAAGTGGTTAAATATCATGCCTGGGGGGTGTCTATAGTATGCCTGTAAAGTGGGACATTTTTCCCATGTGTAGAATAGTCCCTGAACAAAATGACATTTCTAAAGGAAAAAAAGTAATTTAAAACTGCTTGCAGCTGTAATGTAATGTTGCCCCCACCCCAGCCCATTACACTTTGGGTCTGGTATAGATATTAAGGGGAACCCCGCACCCAATTATTTTTTAAAAAGGCGTGGGGCCCCCGGGCCATATTTACTCCGAACAGCAGCAGTATACAGGCGGTCCCCGGGTTACAAACAAGATAGGGACTGTAGGTTTGTTCTTAAGTTGAATCTGTTTGTAATTTGGAACAGGTACATTTTGTACGTGTAGCACCAGCCAAAAAATCATTTTTTAAGCTTTTTGGATAACATAGGGAAGGGTTATCATCACCCCTGTAACATTTGTTTTGCTGTCTGTGCCCCTGTTCAGAAGATTTCACCTCACTTTCTGTCCCAGTTACAATTGGATTTTGAAAATTTTGAGTTATTGGGGACCCAAGGATGCTTTATCTTTTTCCCATATTAACTCTTATGCCCTGTACACACGGTCGGATTTTCCAACGGAAAATGTGTGATAGGACCTTGTTGTCGGAAATTCCGACCGTGTGTGGGCTCCATCACACATTTTCCATCGGATTTTCCGACACACAAAATTTGAGAGCAGGCTATAAAATTTTCAGACAACAAAATCCGTTGTCGGAAATTCCGATCGTGTGTACACAAATCCAACGCACAAAGTGCCACGCATGCTCAGAATAAATAAAGAGATGAAAGCTATTGGCTACTGCCCCGTTTATAGTCCCGATGTACGTGTTTTACGTCACCGCGTTCAGAATGATCGGATTTTCCGACAACTTTGTGTGACCGTGTGTATGCAAGACAAGTTTAAGCCAACATCCATCAGAAAAAATCCTAGGATTTTGTTGTCGGAATGTTGGATCAATGTCCGACCGTGTGTACGGGGCATTACATGAGAGAATTTCCCTTCCTAGGGGTAGATTTCCTCTCACTTCCTGTTGTCTCCCTCCGTTTGTAAGTAGGAGTCGTTTGTAAGTCGGATGTTTGAAAATAGGGGACCGCCTGTGTATACTATACAGCCTGCTCTTTACACTCTGTGGAAAATTGGGCCTTAGGTGTTGGTGGTACCAGAACACTGTAAGCCCTCACAGTTACTCTTGGTGGGTGCTGGAACGGGCCCTGCTGTGAAATATTATATCAAGAATTGTAATGACATGCCCCTGTTAAACAGGGGCAGAAAAATTGGGCTTTAGGCGGTGGTGGTGGCACAACACTGTAAAGCCTCACACTTTTGTTGAGCGCAGGAACAGGCCCTGCTGTGAAATATTAGATCAAAAATTGTAATTACACGCCCCTGTTAGACAGGGTCAGAAAAATTGGGCCTTAGGCGGTGGTGATGGTGGTGGCACAACACTGTAAAGCCTCACAGATAGGGATGAGCCGAACACCCCCTGGAACTTGCGAATGGACCAAAAATTCGCACGAACGTTAGAACCCCATTGAAGTCTATGGGACTCAAACGTTCGAAATCAAAAGTGCTAATTTTAAAGGCTAATTTGCATGGTATTGTCCTTAAAAGGGTTTGGGGACCCAGGTCCTGTCCCAGGGGACATGTATCAATGCAAAAAAAACTGCAGTTTTTTCGAGAGCAGTGATTTTAATGATGCTTAAAATGAAAAAAAAGTGAAATATTCCTTTTAAATGTCATACCTGGGGGGTGTCTATAGTATGCCTGTAAAGTGTTGCGAGTTTACCGTGCTTAGAACAGTCCCTGCACAAAATGACATTTTTAAAGGAATAAAAGTCATTTAAAACTGCTTGCGGCTTAAATGTAATGTCGGGTTCAAGCAATATGGATAAAAATCAGTGAGACAAATGGCAAGGGTACCCCCCACCCCCCAGTCCATTACCAGGCTCTTTGGGTCTTGTATGGATATTAAGGGGAACCCTGCACCCAAATTAAAAAAGGAAAGGCATGGGGCCTCCAGGCCCTATATACTCTGAACAGCAGTATACAGGCGGTGCAAACAAGACAGGGACTGTAGGTTTGTTGTTAAGTAGAATCTGTTTGTAATTTTGAACTGGTACATTTTTAAGTGTAGCTCCAGCCAAAAAATCAATTTTAAGCTTTTTGGAAAACATAGGGAAGGGTTATCACCCCTGTGACATTTGTTTTGCTGTCTGTGCACCTCTTCAGAAGATTTCACCTCACCTCTGTCCCAATGACAAATGTTTTTTGACAATTTGGGTTTTTTAGTGAAACAAGGATTGGTGATAAAGCGTCAGTGGAGAGAAGAAACGCTTTTCCCATATTAACTCTTACAGGAGAGAATTTCCCTTCCTAGGGGTAGATTTCATCTCACTTCCTGTTGTCTCCTTCCGTTTGCAAGTAGGAGTCGTTTGTAAGTTGGATGTTTGAAAGTAGGGGCCTGCCCTATATACTCTGCAGAAATTGGGGCCTTAGGTGTTGGTGTTGCCACAACACTGTAAGCCCTCACAGGGCCCTGCAGTGAAATATTAGATCAGGAATTGTAATTACAGGCCCCTTGTTGAACAGGGTCAAAAAAATTGGGCCTTTGGTGATGGTGGTGGTGGTGCTGGTGCCACAACACTGTAAGTCCTCAATTACTCTTGGTGGGCGCAGAAACAGGCCCTGCTGTGAAATATTAGATCAATAATTGTAATTACATGTCCCTTTTGAACAGGGGCAGAAAAATTGAGACTTAGGCACTGGTGCCACAACACTGCAACCCCACACAGATACTCTAGTTGGAGCGCAGCAACGAACCCTCCTTGCAAAATATTGCATCAAGAATTGTAATTACACGCCCCTGTTAGACAGGGGCTGAAAAATTGGGCCCTTAGCCACTAGTAGCGGCGCCCAGAACCAAAAATATTCTTACAAACTATCAGCATGATCATTGAGGAGGAAGAGGATAGTTACTCAGCATAACAGGATAGTCACTCAGCATCAGCATAGGGAGTCTTGAAGGAATCTGACATTTCAAAAAAAAATATTTGGTTACATCAGCATCAGTTGCTTGGTAGCTGGTGGTGATCCAAGACTGATTCATTTTTATGAAGGTCAGTCGATCGACCGAGTCGGTGGACAGGCGTACCCTGTGATCAGTTACAAAGCCTCCAGCAGCACTGAATGTGTGTTCCGAAAGAACGCTGGATGCAGGACAGGCCAGTAGCTCAATTGCATACTGTGCAAGCTCTGGCCAGTGATCCATCCTCAAGACCCAGTAACCCAGAGGATTTTCGGTGGGAAAGGTGTCCAAGTCAGATCTTGCCCCTAGGTATTCCTGCACCATGTAAAACAGACGCTGGCGATGGTTGCTGAAACCGATCATACCTTGGGGCTGCGGGCTAAAAAATTGTCTGAACGCATCGGTCAGACGGCCACCTTCTCCACCGCTCTTTCTTTGACTAACCGAAGCCTCAGCAACACGTTGTCCAGGAACAGGAGTTTGTAACCTCCCAGTCTCTGGGAACGCGTTGCACAGACCTTTCTGCAAGGCCTCCCGAAGATGTTTCATCCTCTGCTCCCTCTGCGACGGCAAGATAAGGTCCACAACCTTACCCTTGTAACGTGGATCAAGGAGGGTTGCCAGCCAGTAATGATCCCTGTCCTTGATACCACGAATATGAGGATCCTTCCGCAGGCTTTGCAGGATCAGGGAGGCCATGCAGCGTAGGTTTGCTGAGGCATTTGGTCCGGAGTCCTCTGGGTCACTAAGGATGACATGATCCGCAGCCACCTCCTCCCAGCCAAGTACAAGTCCATGGGTTTCTTGGGATTGTAAATGATCCCTTAAAGACTGCTGCTGATGCTGAGTGCCAGGCTCCACCTCCATGCTGACACAATCCTCCTCCTCTTCCTGTGTGATCGGCGGGCATGCAGGAACACTGTCTGGATAAAGGGGGCCTTGATAGCTAAGGAAGTCCTCCTCTTCCTGCCTCTGTTCTGCCTCAAGTGCCCTGTCCATTATTCCATGCAGCGTGTGCTCCAACAGGTGGACAAGGGGGCGAGTGTCACTGATGAATGCACTCTCACTGCTCACCATTCTCGTGGCTAGGGATGAGCTTCGAGTTAGAGTCGAACTCATGTTTGAGTCGAACATCGGCTGTTCGCAAGTTCGCCGAACAGCAAACAATTTGGGGTGTTCGTGGCAAATTCGAATGCCGCGGAACACCCTTTAAAAGTCTATGGGAGAAATCAAAAGTGCTAATTTTAAAGGCTTATATTCATGGTAATGTCATAAAAAAAGGGTTTGGGGACCTGGGTCAATGAAAAAAAAAGTTTTAAAAATGGACGTTTTTTTCAGGAGCAGTGATTTTAATAATGCTTAAAGTGAAACAATAAAAGTGTAATATCCCTTTAAATTTCGTACCTGGGGGGTGTCTATAGTATGCCTGTAAAGGGGCGCATGTTTCCAGTGTTTAGAACAGTCTGACAGCAAAATGACATTTCAAAGGAAAAAAAGTCATTTAACCACTTCCATACCAGCCACTTATGCACCTTCCTGCCCAGACCAATTTTCAGCTTTCAACGCTCTCACACTTTGATTGACAATTACTCAGTCATGCTACACTGTATCCAAACAAAATGTTTATCATTTTCTTATTCAATTACACCCCAAAATACATTCTGCTACTCCTCCTGAGTATAGCGATACCACATGTGTGAGACTTTTACACAGCCTGGCCACATACAAAGGCTCAACATTGAAGTAGCACTTTCATGCGTTTTACAAGCATAAATTGCACATATCCTTTCTCAACCATCTATTACATTTTTGAAGGCCCTGGAGCACCAGAACAATGGAATTATCCACAAAATGAACCCATTTTGGAAAGCACACACCCCAACGTATAATCTGTGAGGCATAATGAGTCTTTTGAACGGTTCATTTTTTTCCAGAAGGTTTTGAAAAAAGTTGAAAAAAAATGAAAATGCATTTTTTTACACAAAGTTGTCCATTTATAAGATATTTCTAACACATAGCAAGTACGTAGCAAAAATGACACCCCAAAATGCATTCCTCTACTCCTCCTGAGTATGGCGATACCACATGTGTGAGACTTTTACACAGCCTGGCCACATACAAAGGCTCAACATTGAAGTAGCACTTTCATGCGTTTTACAAGCATAAATTGTACATATCCTTTCTCAACCATCTATTACGTTTTTGAAGGCCCTGGAGCACCAGAACAATGGAATTATCCATAAAATGAACCCATTTTGGAAAGCACACACCCAAAAGTATAATCTGTGAGACATAATGAGTCTTTTGAACAGTTCATTTTTTCCAGAAGGTTTTGGAAAAAGTGGAAAAAAAATGAAAATGCTTTTTTTTTACACAAAGTTGTCCATTTATAAGATATTTCTAACACATAGTATGTACGTAGCAAAAATGACACCCCAAAATGCATTCCTCTACTCCTCCTGAGTATGGCAATACCACATGTGTGAGACTTTTACACAGCCTGGCCACATACAAAGGCCCAACATTGAAGTAGCACTTTCAGGCGTTCTACAAGCATAAATTGCATATATCCTTTCTCAACCACCTATTACACTTTTGAAGGCTCTGGAGCACCAGGACAATGGAGTTATTCACAAAATGACCCCATTGTTTGAGACTTTTACACAGCCTGGCCACATACAGAGGCCCAAAATCCAAGTAGCACCTCCAGGCATTCTAGCAGCATTAATTACACATATCATTTTCTGACTACCAATCACATTTTTGAAGGCCCTTCATATTTCTAACACATAGCAGGTACATACCAAATAACAAAAGATTACCTGTGGTTTTAGAAGTGCAGTGGTCCACAGAGGAGAGCATCGGTCCAGGCAGCAGGCAGGAATGAGGTCAGCGACAGCAAAAGCAATCATCCAGGCAGCAGGCAGGAATACTGTCCATAGTTCGTACAGGCAGAGATACTGTCATCACAGCCAGAGCACAGCCAGAGCACAGCCAGAGCACAGCCAAAGCACAGGTCCAGGTAGCAGGCAGAGGTGTCCCGGCAGAAATACTGTCTAAAGTCAGTAGAAGCAGCAGGCAGATATATGGTCAACACAGCCAAAGTATTAGTCCATCAGCAGGAAGAAACATGGTCCATAATGTCATGGGTCATTACTGGCAGCAATATGGTCAGCACAGCCAAAGTATTGGTCCAGGCAGCAGGAAGGACCATCAAGCTTAGGGCCAGGGGGACAGGGGTAGAGGCTTCTCCCACCCAAATCGCTTTGAAGCCTCCGGGCAGCCAGACCCTGTTCTGGGAGCACAGAAAACGAAAAACTGGTTTTCTCTACTCAGAACGCTATTCTGAAGCCCCTCACATATGTGAGACCCCTGTGTACTAAAGTAGATGGCCAATAGATCAGTCCAAGTGGCAGGCAAAAACATGGTCGATTAACAGGCCAAGGTCGGTGCACGTGGAAGTCAGAAACGTGGTTTAAATCGGCAGGCAGAGGCATCGTCGGTAAACAGGCTGAGGTCGGTGCATGTGAAAGTCAGAAAGGTGGTTTAAATCGGCAGGCAGAGGCATCGGCGGTAAACAGGCTGAGGTTGGTGCACGTGGAAGTCGGAAACGTGGTTTAAATCGGCAAGCAAAGACATCGTCGGTAAACAGGCCAGGGTCAGTTAATTAACATGGTAGCAGGCAAATGGGGAAATGGCAGTCTGGTAATAATAAAGGGAACTAATATTGGATGGATGTATGATAATTTTTGAAGCAATCTCCGATGCACAGGCCAGGTTGGGAGGGACATTGGGGACAATAATAGCTGGAATCTCTTCTTACTCCTCCTCTGCTGCATACACGGCATTTCTTTTGGCATCTTCTTCCAGATTCTGTGGGGGGAATGCTATAGGGAAAGTGTTGCTCATGAAGTCGACTCACATTATCAGATCGAATGCTTCCTGGGGCAGGACCTTGTTGGTAAATGAGGGCAGTGACAATATCTTCAATATACTTGAGGTAGGTGATTTGTTGGTTTTGAGTTGCTTTTTGGTAGCAGACAAACTAATTAAAAAGGGTCATGTGAAACAGGTGAAATGCAACTTTCTTGTACCAGTAATGGGACTTTCTGGTTGATAAATAGGGCTGTAGCATCTGATCGTTTAAATCCACCCCCCCATATACATATTGTAGTCGTGGACACATTCGTGCTTTACAATGGGGACGCGTCTTCTTTGGATCTCCGCCACGGTATCATTGTGGATGGTAGAGAGGATGTGGACATCTTTCTTGTCCCTCCACTTCATGGCCAACACCTCCTCGTTGCTCATGAATGCCGATTCTCGGTTTTGCAATTTTTTTGTCAAAAGATTTTGTGGGAATCCCTTACTTTTTTTTTTTTTTGAAGGTACCACAGGCCGGGGTTTTTTTACTGTAAAGATGATGAAAAAGGGGCAGGCTGGTATAATAGTTGTCGACATATAGATGGTATCCTTTTTCAAACAGGGGGTATGTCAGCTCCCAGACAATTTTCCCACTGGTTCCAATATATGTGGGGCAGTCACGGGGCTGGAGCTGGGAGTCTTTGCCTTCATAGATCCGGAATGTGAAGACGTATCCAGTGGCTCAATCACATAATTTATTTAATTTCAGCCCATACCTGGCTCTCTTGTTTGGTATATACTGCTTGAAGTGCAGTCGGCCAGTGAAATGTATGAGGGACTCGTCCACACAAATTTTTTGGTCTGGGATGAAAAACTTCTCTAAATCGCTGGGAAAAGGAATTGATTAGAGGGCGTATCTTGTACAATTTGTCATGGTTGGGATGATCTCGGGGAGGGCACTGTGAATTGTCATTAAAGTGGAGAAAACGCATAATCATGTCGTATCTTGTCCTGGACATGACTGCGGAATATATGGGCATGTGTTGGATGGGGTTGGTGGACCCATATGCATGGACTTCGTTCTTTTTTGTTAGCCCCATATTGAAAGTAAGGCCCAAAAACAATTTAAATTCATCCAGTGTGACACATCGCCACTGGAACATGTGGACGTAGGAAGAATTGGGGTTGGCAGCAATAAATTGGGATGCATACAAATTAGTTTGATCCACCATATTTTGCAGAAAATCTTGTGGCAAAAATAAAGAAAAATAATCGAATAGATAAAAATTTGTAGTGTCGGGCTGCACACCTGGCTGTGCGGTGAAAGGGGGGACGATAGCGGATCCTGAGTTGGCAGGCAACCATAAGGGGTTTGCCAGGGCATCGGGAAGGTAGGACTGGGGCTGGGTTCTTCGGGTTGGGTGTGTAATTCCAGTACTTGTACTGGGCTCCTCTTCCTGGGGTCTGGCGCTGCTGGTGGTGGGCAGATCTCCTGATCTTGGTCCTGATCTTGGTCCTGATCTTGGTCCTGATCTCGGTCCTGATCTCATTCTTTTGGGAGGGACTGTTTCCTCCGTGGACTCGGACTCTGATCCACTATCATCCACTGGCTCGTATTCCGAACCAGAATCGGATGATGGGAGCTCCCCGCTGCTCTAATCATCCGACATGGCAAGAATCTCATATGCCTCCTCAGGTGTGTAAACCCTTTGGGACATTATAGCAATGCTTATTGGTGAGCCTGTATAATGGTACTGCTGGTGGTAGTGGTACCGATTGAGCTATTCGTGGCGGGCCTGTGTGGTGGTACAGATGGCGGTATGGGTGGTGGTGGTACCAATGGTGGTATGGGTGGTGGTACCGATGGCGGTACAAGTGGTGGTGGTGGTGGTGGTGGCGGTACTGGTGGCGGTACGGGTGGTGGTGGTACCGATGGCGGTACAGGTGTTGCTACCAATGGTGGTACGGGTGGTGGTGGCGGTACAGGTGGTGATGGCGATACAGGTGGTGGTATGGGTGGTGGTGGTACCAATGGCGGTACTGACGGTGGTACGGGTGGTGGTGGTACCGATGGCGGCACTAGTGGCGATACTGTTAGCAGCCTGTGTGGCAGTATAGATGGTGGGCCTGATGGCGGTACTAGTGGCGGTACTGGTGGTGGTACCGATGGCAGTACTGGTAGCCTGTGTGGCGGTACCGATGGCGGTGGGCCTGTGACAGATGGACTGATTGACAGATAGGCTGATTGACAGATGGGCTGATTGGCTGGGCTGTGTGACAGGTCCTCTTTATTGGGGGGGGCGTGTTGTACACAGTACAGTACAATACAATAAAATGTCAGACAGACACTGATTTCACTCATGGATCCCTGCTCTCTTCTCACACGATCGGTGTGTGAGGAGAGAGCAGGGATCAGATAGTAACAGCTACTCAATGTTTACATTTGTGACCGGCTATGATTGGACACAGCCGGTCACATGGTAAACAGCCAATTTCATTGGCTGTTTAGCCTGATCGGGGAAGCGCTGTGTCCAAGGGACACTCGCCTCCATCGATCCCTGCTCTGCATGCCCTCGGCGGCGCGCATAGTGCGCCGAGTTTGTTGTGACAGATGATCGGCTGTGACTTTGACACAGCCGATCACGTGGTAAACAGCCAAATTCATTGGCTGTTTACCGTGATCGGGGAAGCACTGTGTCCGAGGGACACATGCTGTCCCCGATCGCCACGCTGCGCGCCCCTGCGGGCGCGCGCCTGCATGTTATCCTGCTGGATGTCATATGACGCCCAGTCAGGATAACGCAACCACTTCCCGGACGTCAATATGCTATTGACCGGGCAGGAAGTGGTTAAACTACTCGCGGCTATTAATGAATTGCCGGTCCGACAATACACATAAAAGTTCATTGATAAAAACGGCATGGGAATTCCCCACAGGGGAACCCCGAACCAAAATTTAAAAAAAAAAGACGTGGGGGGTCACCCTAAATTCCATACCAGGCCCTTTAGGTCTGGCATGGATATTAAGGGGAACCCCGGCCAAAATTTTTAAAAAAATGGCGTAGGGTCCCTTCTCAAAATCTATACCAGACGCTTCAGGTATGGTATGGATTTTAAGGGGAACCCCGCGCCAAAATAAAAAAAACGGCGTGGGGTCCCCCTATAAAGTCTATACCAGACCCTTATCCGAGCACGCAACCTGGCAGGCCGCAGGAAAGGAGGGGGGATGAGAGAGCGCCCCCCCTCCTGAACTGTACCAGGCCACATGCCCTCAACATTGGGAGGGTGCTTTGGGGTAGCCCCCCAAAACACCTTGTCCCCATGCTGATGAGGACAAGGGCCTCATCCCCACAACCCTGGCCAGTGGTTGCGGGGGTCTGCGGGCTTATCGGAATCTGGAAGCCTCCTTTAACAAGGGGACCCCCAGATCCCGGCCCTCCCCCCTGTGTGAAATGGTAAGGGGGTACAAAAGTACCCCTACCATTTCACTAAAAAAAATGTCAAAAATGTTAAAAATGACAAGAGACAGTTTTAGACAATTCTTTTATTTAAATGCTTCTTCTTTCTTCTATCTTCTATCTTCCTTCAGTTTCTTCCTCCATCTTCTTCTTCTTCTGGTTCTTCTGGTTCTTCCTCCAATGTTCTCGTCCAGCATCTTACTCCGCTGCGTCGGCCTCTTCTTCCCTTCTTCTCCTCGGGCCGCTCCGCATCCATGATGGCACGGAGGGAGGCTCCCGCTCTTCTCTTCATCTTCTTCTCTTCATCTTCTTGTCTTCATCTTCTTTTTCGGGCTGCTCCGCATCCATGATGGCATGAAGGGAGGCTCCCACTGTGTGACGCTTCTCCTCTTCTGACAGTTCTTAAATAATGGGGGCGGGGCCACCCAGTGACCCTACGAAGACATGACGGGACTTCCCTGTGGCATTCCCCGTGACATCACAGGGAAGTCCCGTCAAGTCACGTGTGTCAGAGGGGGGCGGGGTCACCGGGTGGACCCACCCCCCCGTTATTTAAGAACCGTCAGAAGAGGAGAAGCGTCACACAGCAGGAGCCTTTCTCCATGCCATCATGGATGCGGAGCGGCCCAAGGAGAAGAATGGAAGAAGACGCCGGCACGGAGGAAGATGCTGGATGAGAACACCGGAGGAAGAACCAGAAGAACCAGAAGAAGAAGAAGATGGAGGAAGAAACCGAAGGAATATAGAAGATAGGAGAAAGAAGAAAGAAGAAGCATTTAAATAAAGGATTTGTCAAAAACTGTCTCTTATCATTTTTAAAATTTTTGACAGTTTTTTAGTGAAATGGTAGGGGATCTGGGGGTCCCCTTGTTAAAGGGGGCTTCCAGATTCTGATAAGCCCCCCACCCACAGACCCCCACAACCACCGGCCAGGGTTGTGGGGATGAGGCCCTTTTCCTCATCAACATGGGGACAAGGTGTTTTGGGGGGCTACCCCAAAGCACCCTCCCAATGTTGAGGGCATGTGGCCTGGTATGGTTCAGGAGGGGGGCGCTCTCTCGTCCCCCCCTCTTTTCCTGCGGCCTGTCAGGTTGCGTGCTCGGATAAGGGTCTGGTATGGATTTTTAGGGGGACCCCATGCCGTTTTTTTTTAAAATTTTGGTGCGGGGTTCCCCTTAAAATCCATACCAGACCTGAAGGGTCTGGTATAGATTTTGAGGGGGACCCCACGCCATTTTTTTAAAAAATTTTGGCCGGGTTCCCCTTAATATCCATATCAGACCTGAAGGGCCTGGTATGGAATTTAGGGGGACCCCCCATGTCATTTTTTTTTAAATTTTGGTTCGGGGTTCCCCTGTGGGGAATTCCCATGCCATTTTTATCAATTAACTTCTATGTGTATTGTCGGACCGGCAATGCACTAATAGCCGCAAGTAGTTTTAAATGACTTTTTTTTCCTTTGAAATGTCATTTTGCTGTCAGACTCTTCTAAACACGGGAAACATGCGTCCCTTTACAGGCATACTATAGACACCCCCCAGGTACGAAATTTAAAGGGATATTACACTTTTATTGTTTCACTTTAAGCATTATTAAAATCACTGCTCCCGAAAAAACGGCCGTTTTTAAAACTTTTTTTGCATTGATCCATGTCCCCTGGGGCAGGACCGGGGTCCTCAAACACTTTTTATGACAATAACTTGCATATAAGCCTTTAAAATTGGCACTTTTGTTTATTCATGTTTGTGTCCCATAGACTTTAATGGTGTTCGCGTGTTCAAACAAATTTTTTGCCTGTTCGCATGTTCTGGTGCGAACCAAACAGGGGGGTGTTCGGCTCATCCCTACTCGTGGCCTCCTCAAATGGTGACAGGACAGTGCATGCATCCCTGATCATGGCCCACTGGCGTGGGGAGAAAAAACCAAGCTCCCCTGACCCTGTCCTGGTGCCATAGTTGCAGAGGTACTCATTGATGGCCCTCTGCTGCGTGTGCAGCTGCTGCAGCATGGCCAACATTGAGTTGCACCTGGTGGGCATGTCACAGATTAGGCGGTTCTTGGGCAGGTTAAATTCCTTTTGGAGGTCAGCCAGCCGAGCACTGGCATTATATGACTGGCAGAAATGCACACAGACTTTCCTGGCCTGCCTCAGGACATCCTGTAAGCCCGGGTACCTGCTCAAGAACCGCTGCACCACCAAGTTAAGGACGTGAGCCAAACAGGGCATATGGGTCAGTTGTCCCTGTCCGAGGGCAGAAAGAAGGTTGCTGTCATTGTCGTAAACCACCATTCCTGGCTTAAGCTGGCGTGGCGTCAACTACCTCTGAACCTGCCCCTGCAGAGCTGACAGAATCTTTGCCCCAGTGTGGCTCCTGTCCCCCAAGCACAACAGCTCAAGCACCGCATGACATCTTTTGGCCTGCGTACTTGCATAGCCCCTTGAAGGCCTACAGAGCACCACTGGTTCCGAGGACAAAGCACAGGAAGAGGCCATGGAGGAAGAAGAAGAGGAGGGGGTGGAGGAGAGAGGTGTGTCAGAATCACCAGTAGTAGCATTTTGGAGGCGTGGTGGCGGCACAACCTCCAACACTACTGCACCTTGTCCTGCATCCTTCCCAGCTGCCAGCAGAATCACCCAATGCACCATGAAATTTGGGTAATGTCCATGCCTGCTGGACCATGAGTCAGCGGTAATATGCACTCTACTGCTGACCGCCCTGTCCAGCAAGGCCAAGACATTGCCTTCCACATGCCAGTTGAGAGTCGGAATCACCTTCCATGAGAAAAAGTGGCGTTTGGGAACCTGCTACTGAGGAACCACACATTCCACAAACTCACGGAAGGGGGCAGAGTCTACCAAATGAAAAGGTAGCAGTTGAAGTGCTAGCAATTTTGCCAAGCTAGCATTCAACCGCTGGGCATGTGGATGGCTGGGAGCAAACTTCTTTCTGCGGTGCAGCAGCTGGGGCAGGAAAATTTGCCTGGTACAATCTGACGTTGGCGTACTGATAGCAGATTGCCCGCAAGTACTTTGCTGTGACACACCTAATTCTACACCTTCATTCCTCTCAGTGCAGGTTTTAGAGAGGACTGAAGGTATAGTGGGGTTGGAGATCCCAGCTGATGAGGAGCAAGGAGAGGTCCTCTTTGTTCTTTGGTGTGGGTCTTTTAGGTACGCTTGTCAACGAACTGTATGGCAGGTCAACATATGTCTGGTCAAGCATGTGGTGCCCAAGCAGGAGATGTTTTGGTCAAGCGAGATACGCTTGAGACATATGTTGAAAATAGCAGCAGTGCGATCTGATGCACTCATCTCAAAAAAGGCCCACACGAAAGAACTTTTGGGATAACGCGCAGAGACAGCAGTGTCCTGCACATGCGGAGCTCTGCGGTCTGATGCAGTCAGTTTGCTGCCCTTAAGCTGGCCCCTGGAGGGCATCCTGCCCCATTGGTGATGTGCCTCCTCCTCTCTCCTATCAGGCACCCACATGGAGTCAGTGACCTCATCATCCCCTCCCTGGCAGTATGCTGCAGCAGGGGGAACATGACTGCCAGATTGCTGTCCTTCTTGGGCACCCCCTCTGTCTGGGCTCACGTTACTGCCTTTCTCTAGCTGAGTACCATCATCAGAGCCTTCAAAACGCTGGGCATCCTCTGGGAACATGTACCCAACACTGTGGTCAAACAGTTCGGGGGACTCCTCAGGATGATATGGTGGGGCTAGAGAAGGAGTGACTAATGCCATTGAGCCGAGGGAAGAGGCCGCGTTGGCAGCTGGTTTGCCAGACAAAGTACCCTGAGCCTGGGTGAGAGAGGATGAGGAGGATGAGGATGGCTTGGTCATCCAATCGACCAAGTCTTCCACATGTTGCGGCTCAACACGGCCAGCTGCCGAAAAAAAGGCCAAGTGTGTCCCCCGGCCACGTGCTGATGAGGATGCACCGTGTCCACGACCAGCACTGTTACCTCTAGACACAGAGCCTGCCTTCCCTCTTTTATTGTTTGTGACTGTCTGCCTCTCCTTGTTAGCCTTCCATACATACTATTGGCCTGCAGTGAGATGTAGCTGCATAAAACTGGGATGTATATATATACTGCTTATACTGCAGCTAGCAGAATCCACTGCCTGCCTGTAGTATTATTAGTATGAGAACACCTGCACTTGTCTTTAGGTAGCTTTACTGTAAGTGCAACTGTGCAGGGTTACACAGTACACTAACTGGAAATACTTCAAGAGCCTGCCTGTGCTATTAATAGTATCAGAAGAAGCACACAAGCACCTGGCTTCAGGTAGCTATACTGTAGGTGCAACTGTGCAGGGTTACTCAGTACACTAACTGGAAATACTTCAAGAGCCTGCCTGTGCTATTAATAGTATCAGAAGAAGCACACAAGCATCTGGCTTCAGGTAGCTATACTGTAGGTGCAACTGTGCAGGGATACACAGTACACTAACCGGAAATACTTCAAGAGCCTGCCTGTGCTGTTAATAGTATCAGAAGAAGCACACAAGCACCTAGCTTCAGGTAGCTATACTGTAGGTGCAACTGTGCAGGGTTACACAATACACTAACTGGAAATACTTCAAGAGTAGGGATGAGCCGAACACCCCCCTGTTCGGTTCGCACCAGAACATGCGAACAGGCAAAAAATTTGTTCGAACACGCGAACACCGTTAAAGTCTATGGGACATGAACATGAATAATCAAAAGTGCTAATTTTAGAGGCTTATATGCAAGTTATTGTCATAAAAAGTGTTTTGGGACCTGGGTCCTGCCCAAGGGGACATGGATCAATGCAAAAAAAAGTTTAAAAAAAAGGCCATTTTTTTTGGAGCAGTGATTTTAATAATTCTTACACTGGGTGGCCCTGCCCTCCATTATTTAAGAACCGTCAGAAGAGGAGAAGCGTCACACAGCGGGAGCCTCCCATCATGGAGGATGCGGAGTGGCCTGAGAAGAAGGGAAGAAGACACTGGCGCTGCGGAGGAAGATGCCGGACGAGAACACCGGAGGAAGAACCAGAAGAACCAGAAGAACCAGAAGAAGAAGAAGATGGAGGAAGAAACCAAAGGAAGTTAGAAGAAAGAAGATAGAAGATAGAAAAGAAAGAAGATAGAAGAAAGAAGAAGCATTTAAATAAAGGAATTGTCAAAAACTGTCTCTTGTAATTTTTAACATTTTTGACACTTTTTTTGTGAAATGGTAGGCGTACATTTGTACCCCCTTACCATTTCACACAGGGGGGAGGGCTGGGATCTGGGGGTCCCCTTGTTAAAGGGGGCTTCCAGATTCCGATAAGCCCCCCGCCCGCAGACCCCCACAACCACCGGGCAAGGGTTGTGGGGATGAGGCCCTTGTCCCCATCAACATGCGGACAAGGTGTTTTGGGGGGCTACCCCAAAGCACCCTCCCAATGTTGAGGGCATGTGGCCTGGTACGGTTCAGGAGGGGGGACGCTCTCTCGTCCCCCCCTCTTTTCCTGCGGCCTGCCAGGTTGCGTGCTCAGATAAGGGTCTGGTATGGATTTTTGGGGGGACCCCACACCATGTTTTTAAAAAAATTGGCGTGGGGTTCCCCTCAAAATCCATACCAGACCTGAAAGGTCTGGTATAGATTTTGAGGGGGACCCCATGCCATTTTTCTAAAAAAATTTGTCCGAGTGGTCCGCGGTTTTCGAATTTGCCGCGAACACCCCAAATTGTTCTCTATTCGGCAAACTGGCGAACAGCTGATGTTCGAGTCCAACATGAGTTCGACTCGAACTCGAAGCTCATCCCTATTCAAGAGCCTGCCTGTGCTATTAATAGTATCAGAAAAAGCACACAAGCACCTGGCTTCAGGTAGCTATACTGTAGGTGCAACTGTGCAGGGTACACAGTACACTAACTGGAAATACTGTAAAAACACCTGCCTGCCTGTCAGTATATTAGGAAGAGAATAACAGAAATGGATCTAGCTAAACTGAATACAGTGTGTATATATATATACACCTGGGATGCCTATATATATACACAATACACTGCAAGTGCAGCTATATGACTCGACCTGCCTACTCTATCTAACTTAAATCAAATAACACTGTCTCTCTGTTTATCTATCTCTCTCCACTGCAACACACTACACAGGGCTCGACGTGCAGGCGGCTTTATATAGGGTGGGGCGTATACCAAACCCCCTGAGCCATAATTGGCCAAAGCCTCCCTGGCTTTGGCCAATTACGGCTCTCTGTACACACGGCACTGTGATTGGACAAGCATGCGGGTCATAGTGCATGCTTGGCCAATCATCAGCCAGCAATGCATTGCGATGCCGCAGTGAATTATGGGCCGTGACGTGCCACTCGAATTTGGCGCGAACATTAACGTTCGTAATTCGGCAAACGACCGAACACACGATGTTCGAGTCGAACGCATGTTCGAGTCGAACACGAAGCTCATCCCTACTCACACATACTTTTGTTGAGCACAGGAACAGGCCCTACTGTGAAATATTAGATCAAAAATTATAATTACGTGCCCCTGTTAAACAGGGGCAGAAAATTTGGGCCTTAGGCGATGGTGGAGGTGGCACAACACTGTAAAGCCTCACAGATACTTTTGTTGAGTGCAGGAACAGGCCCTGCTGTGAAATATTAGATCAAAAATTGTAATTACGCACCCTTGTTTAGGCAGTGTTGGTGGTGCCACAACACTGCAACCCCTCACAGATACTCTTGTTGAGCGCAGGAACGAGCCCTGCTGTTAAATATTTGATCAAAAATTGTAATTACATACCCCTTTTAAACAGGGGCAGAAAAATTGGGCCGTAGGCAGTGGTGGTGGTGCCACGACACTGCAACCCCTCACAGATACTCTTGTTGAGCACAGGAACGAGCCCTGCTGTTAAATATTTGATCAAAAATTGTAATTACGCGCCCCTCTTAAACAGCGACATTAGATTTGGGCCTTAGGTAGTGGTGGTGGTGCCCTGAACTGAAAATATTCTTATAGGGCGTACACACGGTCGGACTTTGTTCGGACATTCCGACAACAAAATCCTAGGATTTTTTCCGACGGATGTTGGCTCAAACTTGTTTTGCCTACACACGGTCGCACAAAGTTGTCGGAATTTCCGATCGCCAACCACGTGGTCACGTACACCACGTACGACGAGACTAGAAAAGGCCGGTTCAGAACCAAGCGCGGCACCCTTTGGGCTCCTTTTGCTAATCTCGTGTTAGTAAAAGTTTGGTGAGAGACGATTTGCGTTTTTTCAGACTCGTGGCTTTCAGATCGTTTTCTGCCGTTCAGTTTGTGCTTGTGGGTTTGTATCTGCTCTTCAGTGCGTGCAGCAAGTTCCGCATGACTTTAGGTAGTCATTGTAT
Source organism: Lithobates septentrionalis (assembly GCA_037952835.1). Lineage (NCBI taxonomy): Eukaryota > Metazoa > Chordata > Amphibia > Anura > Ranidae > Lithobates > Lithobates septentrionalis. The sequence goes on from JBBDGP010000584.1 coordinate 1,378,814, forward strand.
TCTTGTTCGTTCGTTACTGGTTTTCAGGTCGCTCTTCACAGGCCTTGCTGTTCTTCAGTGCGTTCTGTTACTTCGTTCTGAGCAGCTGACCGTTTTATAGCCATGTTTCGTATGCGTACTCCTCGTAGAGTTCATGCTGTGCGGGGGCTTGGTGTTGGGGTCCTGACCTTGACACAAGTCCAGTCCATGAACAGGGTGGGGAGGAGTTCATGGACCAAGAATTGGTTGTTTCAGCGTGACCAGTTCTGTCATATGCCTTTGCTCCGTGAGATCCGTGAGAATAATCCTGATGATTTCAGGAACTTTCTCCGGATGACGGACCCCGTGTTTCACCGTTTGTTGGCTTTGCTGACCCCCTATATCAGCAGGCAGGATACCTGCATGAGGCAAGCCATCACTCCGGAGCAGAGGTTGGTCGCTACCTTGCGGTATTTGGCCACAGGGAGAAGCCTGCAGGGCTTGAAGTTCTCGACAGGCATCTCCCCCCAGGCTCTGGGGATCATTATCCCAGAGACCTGTTCTGCCATCATCCAGGTCCTGCAGAAGGAGTATATGAAGGTAAGATTTTTATCCTTTAATATGACATTTTATTGTATTGAATGTTTGCTAATATATTATATTTCTTTCCTCATTCCCTAATTACCATGATTGTAATATGCTGTGAATGTCCCCTTTGTCCTCATGCATGCTGGATTTTTATGTAATTATTATTTTAGGTCCTTCATACATATTTGCCCTTCAATAAGCTCCCCAGCATGGTGTCTACTGCCCTATATTCACCTCATGTAGTCACTTAACAATGTATTTTATCTGCTCCATAGTAGGGCTTTACCTCAAACACCCCCTAAAATGTTTGGTAATGTTATTTTTGATTTAAATTCAGGCAGAGTGCCAGAGGCTTTTTTTTGTGGTGTCCCCAAATTTTTAGTAACCCTCCCTCCCCCCAACTGCTAAGTCAGCTGATCCCAATTCTCTATCCTCAATCATCTATCTGCTGACTTTGCCAATCCCATACACACTATACCCATCTCTTTACTGGTCAGATTTATGGATGAATTCCCCAAAGCATGTAGTGCAAGGGCCTGCCTGTATAATTTCCAATGGTACTGTTTAAAGTTTTTGTATCCTTTTATTATCTTGATAGGTAATAGCAGAATGTTCAAATGTGCTCAAATGTGTACAGTGTGTATTTATATCTTTGTATTAAGACACTTCTTACCTGTCCAGTGGTCTGCCAATAGTGTAACTAAGGAGGGGCTGTTCCAAGTAATACCCATTATTTAGGCATTCATCTCTCAATGAAGTGAAGAGGGTTACCTGTCCAAGAGTCCCCCCCCCCTATAATGTTAGAAATGGCCCATGAGAGGGGGGAGGGGGAATATGATAGGTGTACCCTATACTTTGGTGTTGTTAAATTCCCCTTAATAAATGCTATCTGGAGGTTGCCCCATAATGTTTGTGTCTAATCTGCTTGCCATGTTTCTGTGAAAAAATAGTAATGTTTATTGTTTTTTCCTCAACAGTTTCCTTCAACGCCACAGGAATGGCAGACTGTGGCCTCCCACTTTGCCCAGCGGTGGGACTTTCCTAACTGCGGAGGGGCAATTGATGGGAAACAAGTCCACATCGTCCCACCACCCAACTTGGGGTCGTACTATTATAATTACAAGGGGTTTATTAGTATAGTGATGTTGGCGGTGGTGTCGGCTAATTACGAGGTCCTGTATGTGGACATGGGGAAAAATGGCCGGATGTCCGATGGTGGAGTCATCGCCCAGATGGAGTTCTACAGGCGTCTCCAGAATGGCAGCTTGGACTTGCCAGCACCAGAGGACAATGTTGAAGGTCTCCCATTTGTGTTCGTTGCTGATGAAGCGTTTGCGCTGGGGGACCACCTGATGCGGCCATTCCCGATGAGGACCCTCACCCCGGAACAGAGGGTTTTTAATTACCGGCTGGCCAGAGCCTGAAGAGTGGTGGAGAACACATTTGGAATCCTGGCCAGCAGGTTCCGACTATTTCTGACACCCATCCATATGGCGGAGTATAAACTGAACCATATAATACTTGCCTGCTGTGTTCTCCATAATTTTTTAAGAAAACATTCAGCCAAATATGCTGGCTCAGTTGGGCCTGAGGCCGGAATCCTACATCCAACAACACTGATGGCGCTTGAAAGTGGCCGTCCTGGCTTGCCCTCCCTGAATGCCCGTGATGTCCAGTTACGATACCTGGAGTTCTTTGCGGGTAGGGGGGCTATCAATATGCCAGACAATATGTGAAACCTTTTTCGAATAAAAAACAACCAAAAGAAATTCTTTGTGGACATTTACTGCTTGTGTTTGTTTTAGCTGACCCTGACAGAAATGTGTTGAGTGCAGAAAATGTCGTGATTGGGTAACCTTATAAAAAACACTGTTGGCTGGTACTTCCTAAATGCAAAAACACATTTCACTACAAGTGCACTTGCAACTGCACTGAAACTGCACTTGTAGTGCAAAGTGTATTTGCCCTTAGGAAATAACCCCCATGTTTGCATAAAACAGCAATTACATCACCCCAAAAGTGTTGTAGTGTTGAGACAATAATCCACACATTCTTGAGTAACCAACTTTTTTATAGCTGCACAATCACATGTGCATTTACCAAAGGTTTTTAAAACAAACCAACATGTTTGTTGTATAACAATTTTTGCTGTAGCATAATCAAAAATCGAAATGTCCTTTTCAGATAAAACAGGCCTGTGTAAAACCAACAAGAAAGCCAAAAAATTTGAACTTACAAAGTTCACATATGGTAAAACCTGAAGGCTATATCAGACATGAGTATTTAGGAACTGTGTTTGATATAGCGTTCAGATGGGGGGAAATCACCCCTGGAAAAGCCAAATTTGGAAGATGCACACCAAGTTCAGAATGTCAACATGTGCTATCTGCCATCACAGGGGATCAAGGGACGTGTTTTGGGGGAGCAAGCCCTTCCTCACCGCTACTTTATAATTGAGGAAGGTGTTGCACCCCCAAAACGCGTCCATTGATCTCCCGTGATGTCAGATAGCACATGTTGGCACACTGTGTGCATCCTCCAAATTTGGCTTTTCAAAACATTGCAAAAAGATTTAAAAGATTGGACCACAACCAAAAAAGTGATTTTGTGGGCTTTTTAATTCGCCCCAAAACATCAATGATGTTATTATTTTTTTTAATAACATCACTGATTTTTTGCTGTATGTTGTGCAATTCGAGATTACACCCCATGATCTCCCCGATCAGGATCTGGGCACTTTCTGAAGTAAAGCGTTCTGGATCCCTCACATCATGATCACCTAAAAAGAGATAAAGAAAACAAAAACACGTATCAAAAATCTGCCACCATCCATCTCTTTTACCTGAGCCTGTGGTCGCAGACACTCACCTGTTGTGGTGCCAGTCTCCACCACATCTTCTTCTTCCTCCTGCTCTTGTTCTTCTTGGGTTGGGGGTATTTCACCTTCTTCCATAGGTGGGGGGTCTCTGGTCTCCTCAGATGAGGGGTGTCCTCCGAGTCTTTTCTCCCCTATGTAAAACAAAAATGGTATACTTAGCACACAGATATTTGATGGCAGAACTAGAAATAGGAAACATTGCTTGGAAGTGGGGTACAATTATCGATTTTAGCCGAGTTCCAAGATGTAATTTTCTTATTGCCCTTTGTCAAGCTGCAATACTTTACCGGTTTAGTACAAAGTTCACAGATGGAGACCCCCCTATAGTATACACTGGAGCACCTGTGTGGCCCCCCCTAATAAAAATGGTGTTCTTGTGTCCCACACTAGTACTCCAGTGTCCAGATGTGAAAACAGCTGCTCAGTGTCCTCTCCTTACACACAATCTAGTTGGCATTTCATTCTAGTAACAAACCCATCTACACAAACAAATATTTGGCATCCAAGTAGGCCCAAAAAAAAATGTGGGAAAATGCATATGGCCTAAACAATGGTGTTTTAGAGGCCCAAAGAAAAATGTTTGATATGAACGAATAATGGGCCCATGAACATTAAAGTTGCCCTTTTAAACGTTACAATTACTAAAAGCATATGGAGCAGAACGAACGGAATAAAGACAGAAAGAATAGGAACACAGCACAACTACTTACTTTTTTGCAGCACTCTCCGGATCTTTCGGTACTGCTCTGGCTCTCTTAATTTGAGGTCCGACCACCGCTTCCGAAGATCTTTTGATCTTCGGACCCCAAAATTCCTCTCAAGACTCCTGACCACTTTCGCCATGATCTTTCTGATGTTGGGGTTGGGGTAAGGCCCATACTTCCCGTCATAGTCGGACTTCTTCATGATGTCGACCATCTCCAACATCTCCCCAAAGGACATATTTGTGGCCTTAAAACGTCTCCTTCTGGATCGGGACGTGTCCGGATCCGGGCTTTCCTCCTCCTCCTCCTCGTTCCTGCAATTAGCACGCACCTGCTGTGACTCCGCCATGTGCTCTTCCCCCACTGCGCCGAACAAAAAGAGGCGGGGAATAGACTAGAAAGAACGTCAGGGGCGGGCGGAGTTACACGCAAGCGCAGTGTATATAAAGCGTAACACGCGTGCGTATTACGTACGATCTGTGAGCAGAGGAAGGAGCATTGGAGGTGCCGATCGTAAGAACGAAGGTAAGAGACAAACTTGTGCCTATACTGCTTCTACATTGAGGCCTATATTGTAACAAGATTAGGAGAGTTTTGTCTGACATTAGGCTTTGTCTTGTGTTGTGTCTTGCAGTGAACATGGATATGGTACTCAAAGATAATGACTTCATGTCAGTATTCATAGATATGCTAAGGGAGCTGCCCTGTCTGTGGGAGATTAACCACCCCCATTTCAAGAACCAAGCAAAGAGGAAGGCAGCACTGGTGCAATTGTTGGTAATTGTGAAGCAGGTGATCCCCACGGCAGACATCACTTATTTAAAGATCTTAATTGGTGGCCTGAGGAGTACATATCTAAGGGAGCGCAAGAAGGTCCTGGATTCGCAGAGATCCGGAGCAGCAGATGACATCTATGTCCCCAGGATGTTGTCCTACGACAGGCTGCATTTTCTGGCAGGCCAGACTGAACCCAGGCCATCCCTCTCCAGTCTTCCTTCCACGCTTCCTTCCCCCCTGGCTGAGGCTTCTGATGCCTAACCTGGGCCTTCCAGGCCACATGTGGAGGAGCCCAGATTGAGCCAGGTATAGCATTCTTCTAAATATTTCTGCTTGTCCAATCAATGATGTTAACTAGATGTTAGTTTGGAGTACTAATTTATGATTGTGATTGATGAAGCAAAAACTAAAACCATGTCCCTTTTTCATACACAGGGATTCTCAGCCAGGAGGTGGCCGGGCCGAGCCGGCTGGCTGATATCAAGGTCCCTCCACCCCCCCTGAAAAGAGAAAGTGGCAGGAAGAGGAGTGCCCTAGAGGAGGCTACCGGAGGACTCTTTTGGAGGGCTACAGAGGTCCTGGGAGCACGACAGACTGTGGAGGAGGACATTGCTGCCGTCATTGCATATAAAATGCAGAGGATGGAGGAGGGCCAACAAGTAATGTGTGAGGCCCTCATATCGGAGGCTCTGGAGAAAGGTATGAGTGGGCAAATTACACCTGAGACACACCTTTGTGATGGTCCTCCTCCTCCTCCTGCAGGTCCTCCTCCTCGTCCTCCCTCTCCTCCAGGTCCTCCCAGTCCTCCTCCTCCTCCAGGTCTTACTCCTCCTCCTGCCACCTCTCCAACAGCACAGCCACAGCTGGGAAGGAAGCGTGTAAGGAAGACCAGAAAGTGAGGACCCTGGATCCATTCTGGTAGGCCAAAAGATGCAGCCTCTTGTGGTACCACAGCCTGGGGACATACATGTCATCTGCTGCTATCCGGATCTCTGCGAATCCCGGACCAGACTGCCCTCCCTTACATATGGACTCCTCAGGCCACCAATTTTGATGTTGAAGAATTGATGTCTGCCGCGGGGGTCCCAGGCTTCGCTAATTTCTCCTGTTGATCCAGTGTTGCCTTCCTCTTTGTTTGGTTCTGATACCTTAATAAAGGATTTTTGTTTTGAATTATACCCTCCTATGTGTTTTACTTCAAAAATGATGGTTTGTTTGTGAGGATTCAGGTACATTTCAAATATACAATGTGAAATGAACAAGGGAGACCAACACCAAACAATCTCCTTGAGATTAAATAATAAAAGATATCAATGGTGTTGGGGTAACTTGACACACAAAACACACACAAAAATATTCTGGAGTAAAAATAAAAATAACATTGAACAAAGATCAGCCTTTGAAAAAATTCAAACATTACAGAAAAAAAAAGGCGTAAAAAAAACCCCAAAAAAATATATAAAAAAAAACTGTCAGATGTAACAACTAATAACAATATATTGAGGGAATCCCAATAAAAAAAACACAAATAAAAGTTTGTGAGAAGTGTGTGTGAATATGAGCAGCAAAACTACTTAATTCTTGTCACATTATAAAGAAGAAGAGAGTGCGCTATATTAAACCATTTTTAACATTGCAGCGTGACGAAAGTGCTGTATCCATTGCGAACGCTAAGTTTACCAGAACGAGCTGTCCCGTGTCGGAATTTCTTCTGAGCATGCGTGGCACTTTGTGCGTCGGAACAGGCCACACACGGTCGGAATTGACGCAATCCCATTTTGTTGTCGGAAAATTTTATCTCCTGCTGTCCAACTTTGTGTGTCGGAAAATCCGATGGAAAATGTCCGATGGAGCCCACACACGGTCGGAATTTCCGACAACACGCTCCGATCGGACATTGTCCATCGGAAAATCCGACCGTGTGTACGGGGCATTAGAAGCTATCATCATGAAAATTGAGAAGGAATAGGATAGTCACTCAGCATAATAGGATAGTCACTCAGCATATGCAGTCTTCAAGGGATCCCACATCCATAGAAAAATAATTTGGTTACATCAGCATCAGGTGCTTGGTAGCTGGTGATCCAAGACTGATTCATTGTTATGCATGTGAGCCAATCAACAGAGTCTGTGGACAGGCACACTCTGTGATCGGTTACAAAGCCTCCAGCAGCACTGAATGCGCGTTCAGAAAGAACGCTGGATGCAGGATGGGCCAGTAGCTCAATTGCATATTGAGCAAGCTCTGGCCAGTGGTCTATCCTCAAGACCCAGTAACCCAGTGGATGTTCTGGTGGAAAGGTCTCCAAGTCTGATCTTGCCCTTAGATATTCCTGCACCATGTAATTCAGACGCTGGCAATGGTTGCTGGAACCAATCAGACCTGGCCGCTGAGGACTGAAAAATTGCCTGAAGGCATCGGTCAGCCGGTCACCTTCTCCACCGCTCTTTCTGTGAATGAATGAAGCTTCATCAACAAGTTGTCCAGCACCAGGAAATTGTAATCTCCCAGGCTCTGGAAACGCATTGCACAAACCTTTCTGCAAGGCCTCCCGTAGATCTTTCATCCTCTGCTCCCTCTGCGAAGGCTGGATAAGTTCTGCAACCTTACCCTTGTAACGTGGATCAAGAAGAGTTGCCAGCCAGTAATGATCCCTCTCCTTGATACCACGAATCCTAGGGTATTTCCGCAGGCTTTGCAGGATCAGGGAGGCCATGCAGTGTAGGTTTGCAGATGCATTCGATCCTGAGTCCTCTGGGTCACTAAGGGACACATGATCCTCAACCACCTCCTCCCAGCCAAAATCTCTGCCCCAGTGTGGCTCCTGTCCCCTAAGCAGACCAACTCAAGCACCGCATGGCATCTTTTTGCCTGAGTGCATGCGTAGCCCCTTGAACGCCTACGGAACACTGCCAGTTCAGAGGAGAAATCTGCAGAGGAAGAGGCCATAGAGGAAGAAGAAGAGGAGGGGGTGGAGGAGAGAGCTGTGGTAGAATCACCACTAGCATTTTGGAATGCGTGGTGGCAGAACAAGCTTCAATACTGAACCCTGTCCTGCATCCTTCCCAGCTGCCAGCAGAGTTACCCAGTGCGTCATGAAAGAAAGGTAACATCCCTGTCCATGCCTGCTTGACCATAAGTCAGCAGTAATATGCACCTTACTGCTGACCGCCCTGTCCAACGAGGCCAAGACATTGCCATCCACATGCTGGTAGAGAGCCAGAATGGCCTTCCATGAAAAGAAATGGAGTTTGGGAACCTGCCACTGAGGTACCGCACATTTCAAAAATTCATGAAAGGGGGCAGAGTCTACCAGCTGAAAAAGCAGCAGTTGCAGTGCTAGCAATTTGGCCAAGCTAGCATTTAGATGCTGAGCATGTGGATGGCTGGGACCAAATTTCTTTCGATGGTTTAGCAACTGGGGTAGGGAAATTTGCCTGCCTAAATCCAATGTTGGTGTACCGCTAGCAGATTGGCCACAAGTACTTGGGACACCTATTTCTATACCTTCATTCCTCTCAGTGCAGGTTTCTGAGAGGACTGGAGGTATAGTGGGGTGTGTTTTTAAATACAGATGCGGAGAAAGCCTTTGATAGGGTAAACTGGAGGTATAGTGAATTATAAACAAATATATACCGTGCTGTCTCAAAAAAACAAACAAAAACTAAAGCAGCCAGCACAGCAGTGGATAAAGTTGCAAAAATGACAAATTGGGTGAAATGTGCAGCGCTTATGTGATCATATAAACCATAACAAATAATATGAGTACAGAAAACGTGAATGATAAATGATGTGCTCAAAAATACTCCAAGCAGTCCTCTATTATGACATGTAATGTCTATAAACAGAGGATGATGTGCATGTGTGATGTCCAAAAAAGAAAAAAGTCAGTGACAAGCTTCAGTCATGTGTGATGATAATCCTCAACCACATGTGGATATAATATAGTGACAATCTTTAACTTCAAATATGTATGAAGTAATAGCAGTTAATAGTAGGTCCACCACCAAAGACACCAGAAGCTGCTTACCAGAGGGATTGAACTCAAATAGGTGTACACCTAGTGAAAAACACGGGCTGAGGGGTGCCATCATTTGTCACACCTTAGTATCATATATTTTTTATATATATTACATAATTTTTATTTATTTATTTATTTTTCTACCCCCACATGGAATCTCCGGATTCGAACCAGCGACCCTTTTGCTGCTGGGTGGGAGTGCTGGCCACTACGCCACTGCCCATGTTCAGGCTAGAGCAATGTTTGGATGTATTATATTGTTCTCCATTGCGCCATGTTGTAGGTTATATACACCGGACATTGTGCCGTTTTAAGCCACATCTGCCCCTATATGTCCCCGAAAATAGCGGTGCCATGTTTTTGGCTGTTTAAACCAGTCACTGTTCCACATGATGACACATCCTCTTTCACATGTTAAAATGAGGCTTGGAACTCTTGTCCGGGCGCCATTTTGGCAGAACCAGGAAGTAATCCTCCTCTACATATGAAAACGAGGCTTGGAATGCAAGCCCGGGCGCCATTTTGGAGGAACCAGGAAGTGATCTCCATAATTTGCACTTTCAATCAGACGGAGCTGCCACTTGTTATGGGGGTAACCAGTACCTATAAATACTCAGCCAGTACAGTGGTCCAGCACCCCAGATGATGACTTCTAAGTCGAAACGCGTCGGAGGGATATGCTGAGACCACTGTCTTCTTTTATACAAGCGCTTGATTTTACTGCTAAACACGTGAGTGTATTTCCTTTGCTTTTTATGTATTAAAATTTCCATACGGAGTTACACTATATGCCTTCCTCTTTCTTTTAATGATGGGGCTGACTGCCTATATCTACTGAGTCCATCCATACCTTACACTTGTTCGGAGGTCTATCTGGAGGTCATATCTGGATAGAGCATCTGATCCCCTTGGTATATTATACCACAAAGCTTGATTGACTCACTAGGTGTACACCTATTTGAGTTCAATCCCTCTGGTAAGCAGCTTCTGGTGTCTTTGGTGGTGGACCTACTCTTAACTGTTATTACTTCATACATATTTGAAGTTAAAGACTGTCACTATATTATATCCACATGTGGTTGAGGATTATCATCACACATGACTGAAGCTTGTCACTGACTTTTTTCTTTTTTGGACATCACACGTCCAAGTTCCTCTGTTTATAGACATCACATGTCATAATAGAGGACTGCTTGGAGTATTTTTGAGCACATCATTTATCATTCACGTTTTCTGTACTCATATTATTTGTTATGGTTTATATGATCACATAAGCGCTGCACATATCACCCAATTTTTAAACTGGAGGTATATGTTGGCAGTTTTGCGATATGGAGGTTTTGGGAGTAAAATGTTGCAGTGGATTACCTCCATTTACTCTCGCCCAGCAGCTCGAGTACGGGCTAACGGAGTATTATCAGAAACTTTTTCAATCTTTAATGGGACACGCCAGGGATGTCCCCTGTCACCACTCCTATTCGCCCTGTCATTGGAGCCGTTTCTCTGCACAATCCGGCTAAATCAAGATATTACAGGAATACAAATAGGGGAGGCCCAATGTAAAATTTCAGCGTATGCAGACGATATGCTATTCTCTCTTACAAACCCTTTGATCACAATTCCAAATTTAATGAGAGAATTTGAGAAGTATAGTCAAATTTCCAATCTCCATATTAATTTTTCTAAGTCGGAAGCAATGGGAGTTAACTGTCCTCAAATATCAATTGAGCAACTTAAGCAAAATTTTAAGTTTAAATGGACGGATAAAGCGTTAACATATTTGTGTACGCTGATCCCACCCAATATAGGTAAGATCTTTGAGTCAAATTTCCCCCCATTGCTTAAAAAGGTTAAGAGTTTATTGGATAATTGGAAAACTGGCTTTTACTCATGGCTTGGACGCTGTAACATCATTAAGATGAGCATCCTCCCCAAATTTATTTTTCTTTTACAGGCATTGCCGATACGTATACCATCTAAATATTTTAAACAAACTCAGTGGTTAATTTTTAATTTTATTTGGGCACATAAACAACCTCGGTTGAAACGTAACCAACTAACACTTCCAAAAAGATTTGGGGGACTGGCGGTTCCAGCTATACGAAAATACCATCAAGCTATACATCTGAGCAGAGTAATCGATTGGAACAGACATAAAGATCTTAAACTTTGGGTACAGTTGGAATATGCTCAGTCGCCCGTTCCATTGGACGGAGCCCTATGGTGCTCTGCCCACCTCCCTGGAGAGCTTACCAAACACCCTTTAATAGGTACTACTATTATGCTCTGCTCAGCTTTGTTACCTAGTATGGGCATAACATCTGAGGAATCCCCGTTGTACCCGATACTGGGAAACCCCTGCTTTCCTCCCGGGATGGAAGGGGGGGGCATTTAAGCACCTATGGAATATGGGCTTTGTACAGGTGTCTAGCTATATAAAAGATGGGGCGTGGCGGACAGTCCCGGAGTTGATGGAACAGGCGGGTACGTTTAGACTAGGATTCTGGAGTGCTCTTCAGATCACCCACTTTCTTAGCACTCTCCCGACCCCGGGACGATTTGTCAGGTCCCTCACTACTTTTGAAAAAATGTGCTCAGGGGCTGGAGCAATATCTCATACTTTATCGGTCAATTATGAAATATTGATTACACCCAAGGGAATTAATCTTTTGAAATGTGTCCAGGAATGGGAACAGGAACTGGAAAAGCCTTTTAGCTTAACACAGTTACAACATATTCTTAAATTTACGCATGAATCATCGATCTGTGCGAAAGTTCAAGAGACTAATTTCAAAATTTTTACTCGGTGGTACAGAACGCCAGTGAAACTGAAGAGAATCTTTCCTGACTCCTCTGACCTGTGTTGGAGACGTCAGAGAGACAGTGGTACGATGTTACATATTTTTTGGAAGTGCCCCAAACTAGAGAAGTTTTGGACAGAAATTAGACGTATTGTTCAAATTTTTATGGATAGTGAAATACCAGAAGATCTGGCCTTTTTTCTCCTCCATGCGTCTCATATACCAGAAAAGACCTACAAGGAATCTATTATTCATCATCTTTTAGATGCTGCTAAGGCATGTATCCCCCTGACATGGAAGACACCGAAGCCTCCGACAATAGGGATGTGGTTACGTAAAGTAAAAGAGATTAACAAATTGAAAGACCTGGTTCTTTCTGCGCGACATCAGCAGGAGTGTTACTCTAAGACTTGGTCACTTTGGAATGCGTTTATGGCTTCAGGGGAGGGAAGCACCCTCCGTGACAATAATTTGGGTAGTTAGAGTGGGTACTTAATTCAAGGTTGTTAGCTCAATCCTCCTTTTGATATACGAGCACAATTGAGGTGTATTTCCATGGAGGGGCTTGACCCTTCCTCCTCTTTTTTTTTTTTTTTTTTTAGGTTTTGTTAAGTTTTGTTGTTTTTGTTAAAAAAATAGATTAAGACGAGTTTGAGATCACAAGCTGGCTGGACACGGGATCCTTGGTTAAGAATATTGTGTTGATGAGTAATGTCTGGGTAGCGACTTAATGAACTGCATGATAGATATAAGGATATGATTTTATTGTGATAATTGATGTTGTGTTATCCTGTTCTACTGTATATGTATTTGAATTTGTCTTATGATTGAATAAATAAGATTAATTGAAAAAAAAAGAAAGAAAGGTAACATCCCTGTCCATGCCTGCTTGACCATAAGTCAGCAGTAATATGCACCTTACTGCTGACCGCCCTGTCCAACGAGGCCAAGACATTGCCATCCACATGCTGGTAGAGAGCCAGAATGGCCTTCCATGAAAAGAAATGGAGTTTGGGAACCTGCCACTGAGGTACCGCACATTTCAAAAATTCACGAAAGGGGGCAGAGTCTACAAGCTGAAAAAGCAGCAGTTGCAGTGCTAGCAATTTGGCCAAGCTAGCATTTAGATGCTGAGCATGTGGATGGCTGGGACCAAATTTCTTTCAATGGTTTAGCAACTGGGGTAGGGAAATTTGCCTGCTAAAATCCAATGTTGGTGTATCGCTAGCAGATTGGCCACAAGTACTTGGGACACCTATTTCTATACCTTCATTCCTCTCAGTGCAGGTTTCTGAGAGGACTGGAGGTATAGTGGGGTTGGAGATCCCAGCTGATGAGGAGCAAGGAGAGGTCCGCCTTGTTCTTTGATGTGGGTCTTTTAAGTGCTGTTGCCAACAGACTGCATAGGAGGTTGTCATATGTCTGGTCAAGCATGTGGTGCCCAATCGGCTGCTGTTTTGGCCATGCTTAAAACATTTCAGACATATTGTGCAAACAGCAATGGTGCAATCTGCTGCACACGTGTCAAAAAGACCCACACCAAATAACTTTTCAAAATATGTGGGAAGTCAGCAGTGCCCTGCACCTGCTTATCTCTGCGTGGGGTGATGCAATAGGGTGGCTGCCCTTAAGCTACCCCCTGGAAGGCTTCCTACCTCATTGGAGATGTGCCTCCTCCTCCTCTCTTCTATCAGGCACCCAAGTTGAGCCAGTGACCTCATAATCCCCTCCCACCCCATCACTGGAGCAAACTTGGCAGTATGCTGCAGCTGGGGAAACATGACTGCCAGTTTCTTGACCTTCTTGGGCACCCCCTCTCTCTAAGCTGACGTTACTCCCTTCCTCAACCTGGGTAACATCATCAGAGCCTTCAAATCGCTGCACATCCTCCTGCAGTATGTACCCAACACTGTAGTCGAATAGTTCGGGGGACTCCTCCATGCATGATGGTAGGGCTAGGGAAGGAGTGACTGTTGACATGGAGCTGATGGAATAGGCCACTTTGGCAGCTTCATTGGCAGGCAAACTACTCTGAGCCTGGGTGACAGAGGATGAGGAGGATGACCTTTGTCATCCATTCCACCAACTCTTCTGCATGTAGTGGCTCAATAACACGGCCAGCTGCAGGAAAAAAGGACAAGCGTGCCCCACGGCCACGTGCTAAGGATGCACCGTGCCCATGACCAGCACTGTTGACTGTAGACACAGAGCCTGCTTGCCCTCTTTTAGTGGCCTGTGGACATCTGCCTCTCCTTGGTGGCCTTCCGGACATGCTGTAAATTTTGTTTAGCAAAAAAACACTACATTGTATTGTGTACTGTATATACCACCAAGAAAGTAGTAGCAACTGCACTAGGGGTGCACGTTACTGTGTACACCAATAGAAGTGTAATAACTATGGGTGCACTGTATGTATTGTGTACATCACCAGGAAAGTAGTAGCAACTGCACTAGGGGTGCACGGTACTGTGTACACCAACAGAAGTGTAATAACAACTATGGGTGCACTGTATGTATTGTGAACACCACCAGGAAAGTAGTAGCAACTGCACTATGGGTGCACGGTACTGTGTACACCAATATCAATTTAATAACAACTATGGGTGCACTGTATGTATTGTGTACACCACCAGGAAAGTAGTAGCAACTGCACTAGGGGTGCACGGTACTGTGTTCACCAACAGAAGTGAATTAATAACTATGGGTGCACTGTATGTATTGTGTACACCACCAGGAAAGTAGTAGCAACTGCACTAGGGGTGCAAGGTACCGTGTACACCAACAGAAGTTTAATAACAACTATGGGTGTACTGTATTTACAACCAGAAAAGTATGAGCAACTGCACTATGGGTGCACAGCACTGTATACTGTGTACACCGCCTGAAGTATATTAGAAACAGTACACCAGGAACGGACTGCAGTCAGATCTAGCTAAACTGGATACAGTGGAGTATATATATATATATATATATATATATATATATATATATATATATATACAGTGGGGCAAAACAGTATTTAGTCAGCCACCAATTGTGCAAGTTCTCCCACTTAAAAAGATGAGAGAGGCCTGTAATTGTCATCATAGGTATACCTCAGCTATGAGAGACAAAATGTGGAAACAAATCCAGACCATCACATTGTCTGATTTTTGAAAGAATGTATTTGCAAATTATGGTGGAAAATAAGTATTTGGTCAATATCAAAAGTTCATCTCAATACTTTGTTATATATCCTTTGTTGGCAATGACAGAGGTCAAACGTTTTCTGTAAGTCTTCACAAGGTTGTCACACACTGTTGCTGGTATGTTGTCCCATTCCTCCATGCAGATCTCCTCTAGAGCAGTGATGTTTTGGGGCTGTCGCTGGGCAACACGGACTTTCAACTCCCTCCAAAGGTTTTCTATTTGGTTCAGATCTGGAGACTGGCTAGGCCACTCCAGGACCTCGAAATGCTTCTTACGAAGCCACTCCTTCATTGCCCCGGCAGTGTGTTTGGGATCATTGTCATGCTGAAAGACCCAGCCACGTTTCATCTTCAATGCCCTTGCTGATGGGGGGAGGTTTGTACTCAAAATCTCATGATTCATGGCCCCATTCATTCTTTCATATACACGGATCAGTCGCCCTGTTCCCTTTGCAGAGAAACAGCCCCAAAGCATGATGTTGCCCCCCCATGCTTCACAGTAGGTATGGTGTTCTTTGGTTGCAACTCAGCAATCTCTCTCCTCCAAACACGATGAGTTGTGTTTCTACCAAACAGTTCTACTTTGATTTCATCTGATAATATGACATTCTCCCAATCCTCTTCTGGATCATCCAAATGCTCTCTAGCAAACCTCAGACGGGCCCGGACATGTACTGGTTTAGGCAGGGGGGCATGTCTAGCACTGCAGGATCTGAGTCCCTGGCAGCGTAGTGTGTTACTGATGGTAACCTTTGTTACGTTGGTCCCAGCTCTCTGCAGGTCATTCACTAGGTCCCCTCGTGTGGTTCAGGGATTTTTGTTCACCGTTCTTGTGATCATTTTGACTCCATGGGGTGAGATCTTGCGTGAAGCCCCAGATCGAGGGAGATTTTCAGTGGTCTTAATGTCTTCCATTTTCTAATTATTGCTCCCACAGTTGATTTCTTCACACCAAGCTGCTTGCCTATTGCAGATTCAGTCTTCCCAGCCTGGTGCAGGTCTAAAATTTTTCGTTTCTGGTGTCCTACGACAGCTCTTTGGTCTTCACCATAGTGGAGTTTGGAGTGTGACTGTTTGAGGTTGTGGACAGGTGTCTTTTATACTGATAACAAGTTCAAACAGGTGCCATTAATACAGGTAATGAGTGGAGGAAAGAGGAGCCTCTTAAAGAAGAAGATACAGGTCTGTGAGATCCAGAAATCTTACTTGTTTGTAGGTGACCAAATACTTATTTTCCACTATAATTTGCAAATAAATTATTTCAAAAATCAGACAATGTGATTGTCTGGATTTGTTTCCACATTTTGTCTCTCATAGTTGAGGTCTATCTATGATGACAATTACAGGCCTCTCTTATCTTTTTAAGTGGGAGAACTTGCACAATTGGTAGCTGACTAAATACTTTTTGGCCCCACTGTATATATATATATATGTATATGTATATGTGTGTATATATATATATATATATATATATATATATATATATATATATATATATATATTACACTGCAGCTAACTGAATTGCCTGCCTGCTCAATCTAAATGACAATCTCTCTCTGTCCACACCAGCAATGACACACTACACGAGGCCAATGTGCAGGCGGCCTTATATAGTGTGGGGCGTGGACTTAGTCCCCCTGAACCATGATTGGCAAAAGGCACCCTGCCTTTGGCCAATTATGGCCCTCTTAGCTGAGGGCGCTGTGATTGGCTAAAGCATGCAGGTCATGGTGCATGCTCTGGCCAATCATCATACAGCAATGCACTACGCTCCCGCAGTGCATTATAGGCTGTTACACGCCGCTCGAATTTGGCGCGAATGGCCCATAATGTTCCGTTTTTGACGAACGGGCAAACAGCCAATGTTCGAGTCGAACTCATGTTTGGCCCGAACAGAAAGCTCGTCCCTAGTTATGACCAAATAAATTTATTGATACTAAAATTTTACTTAGTATCAATGATGAAACTCTTGCAGGAAACATTTTAAAAGGTAAGAGGATATGCATGTATACATATGCATATACCGCAGAGCTGAAATGGGCTGTTGGGAGTGCAGAATCTTGATATTGAATTTTAATTCTGCAGACATGGTGCAGGAATTTTCAATCCACCTTAAAAGTAAAAATAATAAGTACAAATGCAGCCACCACATCCAATGATGTGTAAGCTGTAATATATTACTTGTTTTTGGGGTTTTGGGTTTCTTACCACTTGAATGTTCTCAAGCTTACCACTTTAATGTTCTCACGCTTAGCAGTTAGTACCTCTGCCTGGAAGCAATAAAGTCATCAGTTTGATTGCCAACCACAACACTACCTACCTATGAATGTGAGTTAGGGACCTTAGATTCTAAGCTCCTAAAGTTCCAGGGACTAAAGTGAATGTACAATATATAGCATATATATACATATGTTAAGCACTGTGTAAATTGCTAGTGCTATATAAGCACCTCAACTAAATAAAATATATTTTTTTTTAAATCAGATGTGACATCATGTCTTATCTGAACTACTGAATGTCCAACAGTATCTTATCGATGATATATCAATGTTTAGGTATGCAACCATTATAAAACAATTTTCAAAGTAATGATGCTGTCAAGAAAGATGGTGGCACCCCATAGCTGTGCTTTTGAGAGTGAAATGGCCCAATAGGTCATGAAGACTATGAAAAATAAACATTGGAGAACCACAAACATAAGCTGTCTCTTGGGCTGATAAACTACTTAAATCAATCAAATGACTTTTCTGCCATTTCTGTATAAATTCTGTCAAAGGTTTCAGAGTTCCTGCTGTAATCCATCTCCCTTCTGATCTACTTGGTTAGTGTCCAGGTAGGTAGTAGAAATCATAAGTGTTTCAGTTTATTTAGCACTACAGGAGCAGTCACTTCAAATCAATACTTTAATTTGTCTGGTGAAAAGCATGAACATACAATTTGAGATTGAATATTATATTTATTTGTGTAACAAAATACAAAAACAGCATATATACAGCTACCTCTTTTACATTACAATTATTTTGTTATGTTTTATACATCACATGTACTCTACATTTACATTGTGCTTTTTAGTGTGTTTTCATGCACTAGTGATTTTTTTTTACCTTTATACTAGGTTTAGGTGATCATGTTAAATTACCAATTTTGCAGCTGTGGTTATACAAAAAGTTGTGGTTTGTGGGGAAAAAAAAAAATGTGATGGTCTTGATGGGCAATGATCTTAATTCACTAAGTCAATAGACAATCTTCGCTTAACAAAGTTAAAGTGGAAGTTTACCCAAAAACTTTCAAAATCTACTCTCAGCCACAATCTAAAACTAATTTATCTAACCCTGTAAAGAAAAAGTAACTTTACATAGCTTTTCTGAAGCCAATCTGGTCCGGTCTCCAGCAGAGGATGCTGTGTGCAGGAGGGAACCAACAACAATTGGGAAATGCCGGAGAAGTGACGTCATCTATAGAGTTACTATGGGGCTTCCGTGGCCAGCTACTTTTCCTGCCCACTCCCACACACTGAAGCTGCGGCTGACAGCTCAGTGTGGGACCGGACCAGGGTGACTGCATAACAGGTATGTATAGTTATTTCTTCTTTACAGGGCTAGATAGATTAGGTTTAGAATGTTGCTGCGAGTAGGTTTAGAGTTTGTTTTGGCTGAACTTTTACTTCAAAGCGTAGTTCCACCCAATAATGGAACTTCTGCTGATCAGATTCCTCCCCCCCTCCGGTGTCACATTTGGCACCTTTCAGGGGGAGGGGGGCCTTCCGGGCATAGATCACCGCAGGCTCCATGGTGATCTACGCCATGTTCAGCCCCTTCCCCCCCACTGTCTTCTGGTAGACACACAGGTCCCAGAAGACAGCAGGGACCACTGAGGACGCACAGCATAACTCACACATGTGCAGTAGGGAACCGGGCTGGGAAGCCGCTAGGCTTCACTTCCTGATTCCCTTACCGAAGATGGCAGCGCCTCCACCCGAGAGCCAAGGGGCAGATCAGCTTCGGGTGAGCACATCGCGGGCGCCCTGGACAGGTAAGTGTCCATATTTTAAAAGTCAGCATCTCCAGTATTCGTATCTGCTGACTTTTAAAAAAAAATATTTTCAGCTGAACTCTGCTTTAAGGTTGATTTTACAAAGTTTACTTAGCCTAGTGAAAAAGAAGAATCCTGTGGGGTTTTCTTTATCCTTTGCACAAAATTGAATATTCAAAGTGAATGGTGAATGTAACCTAACCTTATTCACTAAGCAAATTTTCCTGCTCCTTTTTAGTAAATCAACTCCAATAACCACATGATATACTGTATGAGTAATTGATAGATACTTACTGAATCTACATTTAACTATTTAATTTAAGAATTTTTGTGGCCAGTACCTGAACAGAGAAGTAGACAATGGTTTTGCTTTACTATACAATAGACCCGGGGTCGGCAACTCACGGCTCGCGGGCCACACCCGGCCCGCCAACGCTAATTGTTCAGCCCGTCAATGCCCGTGATTAATAGCAGACATGTTCGCCGCTGTCCTCCATAGTACAGCGGTGAGCGGCTGATATCACAGTACTGGATGGGGGTGGGAACCACTGAAGTTAACTTTTTACATTAAACAGCAGGTGATTGGTTGCTGGGTGATCATAGCAACCAATCACCAGCCTGGTAATGTACAGCCTGGGATACCAGCCGCTCTGCTCTACACCTGTTTAAGGTAGGAGGGTTCTACTTGCACAGTGTGTGATTGTGTGTCCGTGGGGTAGTGTGCAGATTACACTATGGGTGCAGAGGGCACTATGGAGGCTGGGGGCAGATGGCACTATGGGGGCTAGGGGCAGAGGGAACTATGGGTGAAGACGGCACTATGGGGGTAGAGGGCACTATGGGGGGCCACTATGGGGGCAGAGGACACTATGGGGGCAACTATGGGGGCAGAGGGCCCTATGGGGGCAGAGGACACTGGGCACTATGGGGACAGAGGGCAATATGAGGGCCACTATGGGGACAGAGGACACTATGGGGCAGAGGGCACTATAGGGGCACTATGGGGGCAGAGGGCACTATGGGGGCAGAGGACACTATGGGGCAGAGGGCACTATGGTGGCAGAGGGCACTATGGGGGCCACTATGGGGGCAGAGGGCACTATGGGGGCAGAGTACACTATGGGGCAGAGGGCACTATGGTGGCAGAGGGCACTATGGGGGCCACTATGGGGGCAGAGGGCACTATGGGGGCAGAGGACACTATGTGACAGAAGACACTGCAATCGGGGAACCCTTTTAGGGACCCCATCACCCCTGGGGATGGGGACAGAGACTCCTTCTCATTTGGGGACAGGGACCCCTTCTCGTTTGGGGACAGGGACCCCTTATCCCCTGGAGACAGGGACACATTCTCCAGACCATGCTGGCTGGCATCAGCCACCCTTGGGTGCAGGGGAGGGGGCAGTAAAATCAGAATCCCCAGCCATACGCTCCCTCAGGGTGAACTGGCTTTGTATTAGTGAAGTACCTTAAAGTGAGGTAAACCTGTAATGTAATTATTACTATGTTAGGATTATTATTATCATCATTTATTAGCAGGTGAATATGGCCCTCTATGCATTCACATACAGTGGATATAAAAAATCTACACACCCCTGTTAAAATGTCAGGTTTCTGTGATGTAAAAAATGGAACAAAGATAAATTAAATTTAGAGCTTTTTCCACCTTTAATGTGACCTATAAACTGTGCAACTCAATTGAACAACAAACTGAAATCTTTTAGGTGGAGGGAGGTAAAAATAAAAAACTAAAATAATATGGTTGCATAAGTGTGCACACCCTTAATACTTTGTTGAAGGACCTTTTTTGTTTTTTAAATTGTACTTTTTATTAAACGTTTATATTTTTTAAAACAAACAAATACAGGATTGTTGTATAATGTAAGTTACATAGATATTGAAAACAGAATGATATTAGTGAGGAGAGATAATGGAATGTAAGATATGAACACACAAAGTCCATGAGAGTAGAGCACAGGGGTACTCTGCACAGCAGATCTAGAATACATAGGGTAAACAGCTCATAAGTAGGTAATTTGGGTTTCAAAACCAGAGAACAATCATATAAGGGAAAATAGACAGGTTTCCTGCAGGACAAATGATACTGTACAAGGCAAAAGACTCAGAAAGGCACCTAATGACATACATCAAGATAAGGGAAAGGTGGGAGGCACCATGATCACATGTAGCACAATGCCAACATGATCTAAGATGCAATAGTTGGCGTAGGGTTCCCAGATTCCGATCGATCCCAAGGTTCCCACACTTTATCAAATTAGGGGATAGCATCATGTACTGAGGCTGTTAGATATGCCATCCTCCGAATTTCTGCTACTAGATATAGGAATTTGGACCAAGGAGGAGGTGTGTTGGATAACCAGAATATAGGGATAAGCCTTTTGGCAGCCAACAAAATATAAGAAAGAAACCTATTGGCTTTTTTGGTTATGCCAGAAAAAGGAAGACCCACCAGGTAATTCAAGGGATCGAGCGGAAGGGACACATCCATCACCTTCAGTATTAGGAGCCTCACCTCGTGCCAGAAGGGTTGGATCATTGAACATTGCCAAAAAATATGAAACAAGGAGCCTGTATCTGACCCGCATCGCCAACAACGCGGCAAAACTGAGGGATCATATTTATGAATTACATCAAGGGTTTTATACCAAAACATGAGGATCTTCATGGATGTCTCCCTTTGGGTTACACATTTGGAGGACTTGGAGGTAGAGGACCAAATCCTATCCCATGCTGGGACCGGAATAGGTCTGCCTATTAAATCAGACCATCTCCTCATGTAGTTATCTGGGATAGAAGGGTCCTTTCCAGGTTTTGGGATGACAGATATGTAGGAATGGGAAAATTGTGGGTGGGGAGATGTACCCTTAAGCAGGGAGTCATAGATAGTCAGCATGTGTGGAGACAGGATGTCAAAGAAGGATTTGTAGTAAGAGTAGGGCAGTCCGTCGGGACCAGGTGATTTATGCTGTGGGAGTTTCTATGGCCAAGAGTTCCTCAGCCGTTATGTCTACATTCATCTAAGTCCTCTGAAGATAATTTTGGGAGTTTTTTGTTGGAGAAAAAAGTCTCAAATTTCTGAGTAAGATTAAAATGGTTCTCCGGGGTTAGACAGTTGTATAGTTTATGATAAAAATTGCCAAAGATGTTTGACATTGCTCTGGGACAATGTGCTCTAGAACCATCTGCCTGTTGGAGGAAATCAGGGAATGAATTAAATGGACGTGGGTGTAGTTTGTTGACTAGCATTCTATGGGGTATATTCGAATATTCGTTAAATTTTTGTTTAGTCCACAATAAAGATCTGGCTGCCCTGCCAAGTTGTATTAGTTTGATTTGTTCTCTGAGAGAGGTGACCTTACGTAGCTTCGACACTGTGGGGCCACACAATAGTCTATGCTCCGCAGTAATCAAAGCAGGCCTGCATAAGTCTATCTCTATCTTTCTTTAAGCGAGAGCTTTCAGCTATGCAGGAACCTCGGAAAACAGTCTTGTGTGCCTCCCACAGTGTAGAAAAGTCGGAGATTGACCCCAGGATACATTGGAAATATTCTTCCAGATTTTTCGCTAAGATATTATGTGAGACTTCAGATTGCAGGAGGTGATCATTTAAACGCCAGTGGCAAGATGTAGTGTAAGCTTTGGAGAGCATAAGGTATATCATAATGGAAGCATGATCCGACCATGTAATAGGCGATATGTTAGAATCGACCACATATGGCATGAGTGGAGCTGAAATAAAGAAATGGTCAAGACGTGAATACATTTTATGAGCTGAGGACTAGAAAGTGAACTGTTTAGTGGAGGAATGTCTAATCCGCCATGAGTCGAAGAGTCGATGAGACCTTATACACTTGCAAAAGGAATTGGCTGGGGATATAATCCTTTTAGAAGGTGTAGTATTAAGGAGGGTTAGTCTATCTCTAGTGGGTGACATAACCAGATTGAAGTCCCCACCAATGATCATAAAAGGTTGTGAGGAATATTGAGGGGAATCAAAAAGTTTGTTTAGAAAATCAATCTGGCCTGTATTAGGGGCATAGAGATTGACAAGAGTAAGAGAGGTGGCCATATATTTGCATTCTAAAATGAGAAACCTGCCATGGGGATCAGCATGAGATTTTTTAACCTTAATAGGGCATGATTTCTTAATCAGGATCGCCACTCCTGCCTTGCCCGAGGAATCTGAGGCAAGGAAGGAGGTGGGAAAGAACCTTGAGGCAAATTTAAGCGAGCCCCCGGACTTAAAGTGAGTCTCTTGGATCATCACCACATCTGCGCCTGAGGCCCTGAAGTCCTTCAGGGCCATCCAGCTTTTGTGAATGGAGCCAAGACCCTTCACATTGTACGACATAATCTTCAAAGCCATGTGTGTGGATCAAATAGGCTTGTGTAAGGGCAGTGAATTTGAGGAGCAGTGAAACATATAAAACAAAAAAAAATGCATATATGATTATAAACATTGACTACAACAGCAATCTCATGGTACTGAGATGGTAGTAAACATATCCTGTAATATAACTGCATTTGGTTAGGAAGATACGGATAGTACATTTTCAACCTACAGAGCTGAGCAATATCCATGGACATAGTAGAAGACAAAAACCATCTGAAAAAAAAATAGTAGAAAAAAAAGAACTTACGTTTTTGAAGACCTGAGAGGCGCCAGCTCTCAGGAGGCCCTGGGTATATTCCAAGGCCAGGTAGGGGTGTATACGGACTTCCATCAGGAGACTCTGGATAGAGAGCTGGGAAGCGCCGGCTGCTCGCCTTATGAGCTTGGTGGCATTTAAAGTAGGTCTGTCGATAAAGGAACAATTCACAGTAAAAAGAGAGCATCAGCAAGTAAACAAAGGAAACTGTCAACTGAGGCCTTAATGCCAAGGTGAAAAACAGACCATTAATAGTAGTAGTACCTCATGGGATGTGGAAGTAGATACAAAAGGATTTTGTAGACCATAACAGCAATTTCCGTTAATCCTTAGTTGTGGAGAGCCGGGATTTATTTTGAACAGCAATGTATGAATGGATCCAGGGGGAGAAAAGTAGGAGGTTGCTTTGAGAAGTGTGGACGTTGGGGTGTAGAGAAACATTTCCTGGACTTGTCTCTCACGGGGGTCCAGATACAGCTGGGTGTGTTTGGAGGTGGACGAGCCTGGTTGTTAGGGGGAATCAAATATTCTTCCGGGAGAAGAGGAAGACCGAGACTTTTCAGGAATGCCTCACCCTCCAATAATTCAAGTAGAGTGTGTTGTACTCCGTCTTTGGAAACAATGAGACGAAAGGGGAAACCCCAATAATACGGGGTATTATGATGTTGTAGGTGTGAGGGGATTGGGCATAGATTCCTGCATTTAGCAAGGGTAATGGGGGAAAGATACTATAAGAAAAAAGTGTACATAGTTTATAAGGCTATTTGATATATTGCAACCAGTGATATTTTATAAATCTGTGATACCTTGTTGGGGTATCATGTGAAAAATAACTGTGATTGAATAATGGTCTTAGTTACATAAACTTAGTCTATATACAAGTAACACATAAACTTAGTCCTTATAAAGGTGACACAACAAAAATGTGACCCAAAAAAATTATATTGAAAGTGTGTTGATAGAAGATCCACCACCGCTCTTAATGGAGGCTTACCAGAAATATTGCACCCAGGTTGGCTTATACCAATCAGGCTTGTAAAGTGGGGATCATTGATGGAGGCTACTGTAGAGGACTCAGTTCCAAGTGGCCCAGGTGCTTGCAAAGATGTATTTTTTAAAGATAGGTCCGATCAGGCATCAAGGTTATATGTGAAAGAAATATGAGCGCACATAGTTTGATACTGTATAAAAAAAGCTCATAGAATATTTATTGAGGATAAAAAACACTCACATCTCTTGAAGATAAAAAAATCGCTTTGTAAGTAGAATGTGTGGCAATATCAGTGGTGTCAGTAGTCCGTCCCGACGCGTTTCGTCCTCTAGGAAACCCCAGATGATGTCCTAGAGGACGAAACACGTCGGGACGGACTACTGACACCACATATACGCTATGAGCTTTTTTATACAGTATCACGCTATGTGCTCTCATAGTTCTTTCACATATAACCTTGATGCCTGATTGGACCTATCTTTAAAAAATACATCTTTGCAAGAACCTGGAACTGAGTCCTCTACGGTAGCCACCATCAAGGATCCCCACTTTACAAGCCTGATTGACCCAGTGGGTATAAGCCCACCTGGGTCCAATATTTCTGGTAAGCCTCCATTAAGAGCGGTGGTGGATCTTCTATCAACACACTTTCAATTTTTTTTGTGTCACATTTTTGTTGTGTCACCTTTATACGAACTAAGTTTATGTGTCACTTGTATATGGACTAAGTTTATGTAACTAAGACCATTATTCAATCAGTTATTTTTCACATGATACCCCAACAAGGTATCACAGATTTATAAAATATCACTGGTTGCAATATATCAAATAGCCTTATAAACTATGTAAATTTTTTTAGCGCTGCACTTTTTTCATATAGTATATTCCTTTGCAAGATTAGATCACTTGTTGCGTGTTAGCTGCTTTTTAAATTTAATTTATAGTAGATAGCGCGATATATACACAACTTTTTTTCACATAATGGGGGAAAGATCACTGAAAATCTGGAGTTTTGCCCCCCTGTACATAAGTTGGGATTTGTTGCGTGTGGCTAAGGTGAGTGCTTTCTTGCTTTCAAAAAAATGGAACCTCACTATGACATCTCTGGGTCTAGCTCCTGCCAGAGGTTTTGGGCCAAGAGACCGGTGGGCCCTGTCTAGGTGCTTGTCTATGTCCACCACTGTGGGAACCAGAGTGTTAAAGAGACCCAGAAGATAGGCACGTAGGTCAGAGTCACCTACAGTTTCAGGGATACCTCTGAAGCATAAGTTCTGTCTTCTTTCTCTTTTTTCCAAGTCCTCCTGCTGTAATTGTAATTGGGAGACTGAGAGACATAAGTTGTGGTTTTCCTCTTCAATAGCCTGTTCATCTCGTCGAATTTGTTTTCAAGAGTATCAGTACGGTCTCCAATTTGGTCTATTTCACCTCTCAGTTCTGCAGCTAGTTTGCTCACCTCTGTGACGTTGTTCGTGATTTGTTGAAGTAAGAGTTGAAGCTTAGCATCTAACTTGGCATCCAGTATGTCTGGGGTGAGAATCTCAGGTAGAGAAGGTGAAACGGGACCCAGACCTTGAGTGAAGACAGGTGGTGTGTTCACAGCGTTCTCCACTCCAATGGATGAATCCCTTGTCGCAAAAGGGTCTGTGGAATAATTTGAGGTCATAAGTTGTGACCTGGTAATGTAACGTTCCATGTTTGAACCCTCACGTGACCCAAACAGAGGTTTGTAATTTCGCTGTTGCTGGCCAACTTTGCCCATGAGATGATCAGGGAGTATGATAAATGATCAAGCTTACCTCCGTAGCTATAAGTGGCTAAGATAGCATAACGGAGGTCTCAGGGAGCAGGCAGAACTCTGAGCTCACTTAAAGAACATATTAGGTGGAGTGGCCATCATTCAGTCAGTAATTACATCTGCTGGTTATGATGCTAACTGTTTAAGTAGCTGCGAGGATAATATTCCCAGTGGTGGGCCCCGTTCAGTGAGTGTGGAATTGAATCACAAGTGGAGTAAGAAGAGAGTGACTGGGTGTATTTGGAGTCCCAAGATGGTCACCAGCTTCCGTGTGTAGGCCGAAGCCGCGGACTTTCCTAGGGGTAGCCGCCGGCCATGTAAGTTCGTTGATGTCTAAGAGTTTCCCACTAATCTCTGTCAGCGTGGCAGAGGGTAGTCACCGCCAGGGATATTAGCTGTGTGGGAGGAAGGCAGATGGCCTGTTACTCACTATGCCTGTGAGAGGAGGAGGAAGCCGGATCAGTAGGCCGCAGGCCACAGAGTGGCGTTAGGTCGCGAGATGAGAGCACATGACCAGGGAGTCTTCAGGAAGCTCTCCCCCGCTGCAGATCCATCTAGTGTCCTTCGGGGATGAGTGGTCAGTGAGCTGGGACAAATCGTTTGCTGAGTTCCTGGATCGCGGTGTAAAGAAGGAAGGGGGCCCGCAGGCCTCAAGATGGTGGCGAGCCTTGAGCTCCGGGAGCAGGGAGCCGATCTGGGACCCACAAAACCAGACAGGTTCCGAGATAAAAAAGCAGCTGTGGTTACAGGACACACCATCTTGAGAGGTATGCCAAGGGTTTGGGTGGTCGCTGAGGTGAAATAAAGGGAGGATGGCAATAGATGTTTGCCGGCCGCTCGGAGCTCAGCATAAACACGTCTTACCGGCTGTGTCCGGACACGCCCCCCGTTGAAGGACCTTTTGATTTTATTACAGCACTCAGTCTCTTTGGGTATGAGTTTATCAGCATGTCACATCTTAACTTGGCAATATTTGCTCACTCTTTGCAAAAACACTCCAAATCTGTCAGATTTCGAGGACATCTCCTGTGCACAGCCCTCTTCAGATCACCCCACAGATTGGGATTCAGGTCTGGGCTCTGGCTGTGCCATTCCAAAACTTTAATCTTCTTCTGGTGAAGCCATTCCTTTGTTGATTTGGATGTATGCTTTGGGTTGTTGTCATGCTGAAAGATGAAGTTCCTCTTCATGTTCAGTTTTCTAGCAGAAGCCTGAAGGTTTTGTGCCATATTGACTGGTATTTGGAACGCTTCAAAATTCCCTCTACCTTGACTAAGGCTTCTGTTCCAGCTGAAAAAAACAGCCCCAAACTGTGTTGTTGCCACCACCATGCTTCACGGTGGGTATGGTGTTCTTTTCGTGATGTGCAGTGTTGTTTTTGTGCCAAACATATCTTTCGGAATCATGGCCAAAAAGTTCAACCTTTTCATCAGACCATAACACATTGTTCCACATGCTTTTGTTAGACTTCAGATGTGTTTTTGCAAAATCTAGCCAGGCTTGGATGTTTTTCTTAAGAAAAGGCTTCCTTCTTGCCACTATACCCCATAGCCCAGACATATGAAGAATACGGGAGATTGTTGTCACATGTACCCCACAGCCAGTACTTGCCAGATATTCCTGCAGCTTTGATGTAGGCCTCATGGCAGCCTCCCTGACCAGTTTTCTTCTCTTTTCATCAATTTTGGAGGGACATCCAGTTCTTGGTAATGTCACTGTTGTACCATATTTTCACTACTTGGCATATGCAAATACAGGGGATATCTCCTAAACCGTGCAGATTTAGGAGATATCCAGTGTAGCTACAGGTAAGCCTAATTATAGCAAAAAGTGGTTGTAAAGGGTTTATAACCACTTTAAGGTTTCTTGGCTGTCTTTTGGCAACTAAAAGTTTCAGCTCCCTCCATAAATTTTTTTATAGGATTAAGGTCTGGAGACTGACTAGGCCACTCCATGACCTTATTGTGCTTCTTCTTGAGCCACTCCTTTGTTGCCTTGACGGTATTTTTTGGATCATGCCGGAAGACCCATCCATGACCCATATTCAGTGTTCTGGCTAAGGGAAGAAGGTTCTCATCTATGATTTTACAATACATGGCCCATCCATATGCCCCTAAATGCGGTAAAGTTTGCCCGTACCTTTAGCAGAGAAAAAGCCCCAAAGCATCATGTTTCCACCTCCGTGCTTGACTGTAGGGATGATGTTCTTAGGGTCAAAGGTCAGCATTTTTCTTCCTCCAAACATTGCGATTCGAGTTAATGCCAAAGAGCTCAATTATGGTCTCATCTGACCACAGTACTTTCTCTCAATCCTTCTCTGAATCATTTAGATTTTTATTGGCATGACTGTACATGTGCCTTCTTGAAAAGGGGGACTCGCTGTATTTGGAGGAAGAAAAATGCTGACTATGACCCTAAGAACAGTCAAGCACGGAGGTTGAAAAATTATGCTTTGGGGCTGTTTCTCTGCTAAAGGTACAGACTGATTTTACTGCATTGAGGGGCCAATGGATGGGGCAATGTATTGTAAAATCTTGAATGAGAACCTTCTTTCCTCAGCCAAAACACTAAAGATGGGTCATGGGTGGGCCTTCCAGCATGACAATGGCTCAAAACATTCCGCCAAGGCAACAAAGGGGTGGCTCGAGAAGAAGCACAAAGAGGTCATGGAGTGGCCTAGTCAGTCTCCAGACTAGACGTGTGCACTGCCGAAAAATGTGTTCGTTTTTCGTTACATTCGTTTGTTTTTTTTGGGTCATTCGTTATGATCGCAACTCATAAATTTGTAAATTTGAAAATTCGTATATTCGTAAATTCGAAAATAAGAAAGAAGATCCGAAAATTCGAAAGAATAACTAACTAATAATAACTAACTACTAAACTATAGGTATTGGGATTTCCTTTCAAATTTGGCTGTTAGTGAACGTAATGAATATGAATTCATCCGAAGTTACAAATTATCCGAAATAATGAATGCCCCATCTAAACAAATGGAAGGGAACAAATTAATTATAAATAATAATAATGATAAAAACGTTTATAATATTAGTATTATTATTATTGTTATTTATTATTATTAATTTGTTCTCTTCCATTCGTTTAAATACGGCTTTCGTAACTTCGGATAAATAAATATTCGTTATGTTCACTAACAGCCAACTTTTTGAAAGGAAATTCCAATACCTATAATTTAATAATTAGTAATAGTTAAGTTAATCATTAATTAGTTATTAATTCAGATTTTCGGGTTTTCGAATTTACAAATTTTCAAAAATTAAAATTTACGAATATTCGGAAAAATTCACTAAATGGGTTTTCGTTAATTTGGATATTTCCGAATTAATGAATTTGTCGAAATTTGTTAAACTAGTTTGGAACTAAACAAATTGCACATGTCTACTCCAGACCTTAGTCCTATAGAAAATTGATAGAGGGAGGTGAGACTCCGAGTTGCCAAGAAATCTTAAGGATTTAGAGAAGATCTGTAAAACAGAGTGGACCAAAATCCCTCCTGAGATGTGTGCAAACCTGGCAACTACAAGAAACGTCTTACTGCTGTACTTGGCAACAAGGGTTTCTCCACCAAGTACTAAGTCATGTTTTGCTTAGGGATTAAATACTTATTTTACTCACTGAACTGCAACTCAATTTATAACATTTGTATCATATCATATTTTTTTCTGGATTTTTGGTTGATATTCTGTCTCTATCATTTAAAATACACCTATGATAAAAATTATAGACTCTGTATTTCTTTGTAAGTAGGCAAACTTACAAAATCAGAAGGGGATCAAATAATTATTTTCCCCACTGTACATGATAACACTGGCTGCATAACAATAGGTGCATTTTTGATGGACTATAGTCAAAGCACACATCTCTTGAATAAATAAACCACTAGGATTACTGCTGATCATGTATTGCTAAAATGCTGAAGACAAAAAGGGTTGACAGCGCTCAGGAACTGAGCTCGAATCGACGGGTAATGGCTGCAATGAACCACATGTATACTTAAAAAGGTTGCTGGTGATTTTATTACAAAGATTAAAACAGTACACATTTGAATGACAACTTTGCCACAAGGCTGTAAGGCTGGCTCAGGCACTGATGGATCACTAGAACAGACCGGGACAACCAACCAAGGGACACCGACCATGGAATGCCACAAGGACACACCAGCTGCAGTGTGTGGGGTGTAGAGCTGGATCCTCTGAAATTCTAAAGACAAAAAGGGTTGACAGCACTCAGGAACTGAGCTGGAATCGATGGGTAATGGCTGCAATGAACCACATTTATACTCAAAAAGGTTGCTGTCATGTTATTACTAAGATTAAAACAGTGCAAATTTGAATGATGACGTTACCACAAGGTTGTAAGGCTGGCTCAGGCAATGATGGATCACTAGAACTGACCAGGACAACCAACCAAGGGACACTGACCATAAAAAGCCACAAGTACATGCCAGCTGCAGTATGTTGTGTGGAGCCATACCCTCTGAAATGGTGAAGACAAAAAGGGTTGACAGCACTGAGGAACTGAGCTGTAATTGATGGGTAATGGCTGCAATGAATCACATGTATACTCAAAAAGGTTGCTGGTGATTTTATTCCAAAGATTAAAACAGTACAAATGTGAATGACAACATTACCACAAGGTTGTAAGGCTGGCTCAGGCACTGATGGATTACTAGAACTGACCGGGACAACCAACCAAGGGACACCGATCATGGAAAGCCACAAGGACTTGCCAGCTGCAGTGTGTGGTGTGTAGAGCCGGACCCACCGGCAAGGGAAGATGATGTCACTGACACTGGCAATGGGAAAAGAGGCAAGCAGCTGACTGTGTCCAGAGGAGGTGTGCCGTTTGTTAGCTGATACCAACACCTATATGAAAATGACTTCTGGTCCTTTTCCAGGTGCTTGGCGGGGAGGTGTGCTGGATGATAGGGAGAAGAAGTTCTAACTCACTTCATTTTGCAGTATACCATATTTTTATCACCTTCCCAAGGTGCACAAGTCTCTAACCAATCCCCCAGGCAGACCTATAGTTGCCAGCACCAATAGTTTCACCAGAGGCCTGTCAACATACATTTATAATTTTCTCCAACCCATTGTAAGTCAGCTTCCATCATACATAAGAGACTCCAGTCATGTACTGGAAGTTCTCAAACAGAATTCATGGGTTGAGGGCTATATGTGGGCATCTTTGGATGTCTCCTCCCTTTACACGTCAATTCCTCATCATGTAGGGTTGGCTGCATTACAACATTTCTTGGTCAAAGCAGTATTTTGTATTTTTTGGACCAATTTTTCTTGCAAATCAGAGGCACAGTTATGGGGGTGAATTTCACCCCATGCTATGCCAACCTCACAATGGGCCACTGGGAGGTGGGGCACATCTGGGCCAACAACCCTTTCGCCCAACACATTGCATTCTATGGTTGATACATTGAAGAAATTCTTCTCATCTAGGATGAGGGTCTTGATGTATTCTCCTCCTTTGTGGCCCACTGCAATGCGAATCCTTTGGGTTTGTCCTTCACCCATGTGATTGATCCTGGTGAAATAGTCTTTTGGACTTAGTCCTGTCACATGAAGGAGATACCATCATCAGCAAAAACCATACCAAACCCATCTGTGGTAATCCTTATCTCCATCATTCTAGCTGCCACCACCCAGCTTGGATTGGGAACATTCCTAGTGGACAAGTCAATAGGTTGCACAGAAATTGTACCAAAATGGAGGAGTATGTTACACAGGGAGCCCCAACGTCCAAAAAATTTGAAGATAATTTGTTAAAGAAGCATTTGATAACAACTTAAATCCCCCACATATGGAGAATAAAAATAAGAAAGATAGGAACATTCAGTTAGATTCCAATTCCAATGCAATAAGATTTACCACCACGTTTAATGACAAATTTAGGTCTATTTAAAAAATCTTACATAAGCATTATGGAATCCTAAAGCTAGATCAGAGATTGGCCCTGTATTACCTCCGGCCCCTCAGGTTACATTTAGGAGGGCACGTACATTGAAAAATGTGTTTTCCCCCAGTGAACTAACAATGACAAACAAGAAACCCAATATGACATCAGATCCTATTTCGACAACAGAGTTGGAATATATCAAAGAAGGAAAAGGGGATGTCTCACATGCCAACTCATCCCCCATGGACGGGTTGAAATAAGTGATCATAGAAGGGGGGCAGGAGGCGGAGCCTAGCGGAGCAGACATGCATTGTTAGAGCTCCACACCGCTGAGGAGAGAAGAGAAGGACAAAGCGGAGCCTGCAGGCTCAAAAGGTATCCATTTGAACCTTTTTGCCCCAGGGAACAAACTGTGAAAGTTTGGGCAGGAAATATGGTACTGGGAGGAAACCGTGGCAGAAATAATAATCACCTCACAAAGAGCTCACAGGCACTCACTGCAGCTGAAGCAGCTCCAGTCACCTCACAAGTTACAGCATCAGGGCGCTCTCACAGACAGAAAATGTCACAGCAAGACTCTCCATTTGAGTCAGATACAGAACAAATCCTCTCACAAACTTCTCCACAAGCCTCCTCAGTATCCCCAGTGATATTATTACAATTTGAAGAGATGCTTTATAAGGCTTTAAAACAAACCTCAGACCAAATAACAAAAAGCCTAACCAAAGAAATAAGAGAGCTGGGAAACCGCACCGCAGCCTTAGAAATAAAAATGGATGAAATTGAAATTACAACCCAAGAAAATATAACAGAATTGGAACAATTAAAAAAAGAGAATTTAATACTTCAAACTAAGCTCGAAGATTACGAAAATAGAGCCAGACGTTCAAACTTGCGCATAAGGGGAATACCTGAAACTGTGACAGACCTGCAATCTACTATTACTGCTCTATTACAAGAACTAAAGCCAGATATCCCTATTGAACGTTTAGAACTGGACAGAGTACACAGAGCCCTCACAGCCAAAAAGAAAGATGGACCCCCACGTGATATAATCACAAAATTTCATTATTACAGAACGAAAGTACAAATACTAATTTCTGCAAGAGAAAAAAAGGAACTTAATTTTCAAGGACACAATTATCAAATTTTTGCTGACCTATCCCAACTTACTATTACTAAAAGACGATCTATGAAACCCCAACTAATGGAACTGCAACGCCACAACATTATGTATCAATGGGGCTTCCCCTTTTCAGTCAGATTTAACTACCAAGGTACAATTTACAGAAGCAGATCAGCAGATGAACTACAACAAACCCTTTTAAAATTAAATCTGACAGAACCCACAAGCAGCAACACTCCAACACGCAGAAGAATGGCGTCCTCTTCACCTTCAGGCAGCACCCAGAAAATTTCAGAACAAAATGGGAATCATCATTCTCACAAAAGAGGCCGTTATGCCACATCATCCATGGACCAAGAAGATTCAATGGACTGACATCCTAATTCCTGATATCTCTTCATTTATTATACTAAGAGATGGTTCTCTATAAAAAAACTATATTTATAACTGAATGTAACTGCATTCTGATAGTCACACACTGTGTGGGATCATGTTACATTCCAGTTATATTTCTTATTACTTCTGATTCATATAGCCTTAGAATATATAAGTGAAATAAGAAAATTCTTGTTCAGTTATATATTATCAGGTAATAACAATAGATTTATTACTTTTTAGGACAAATATGTTCAATAATCCAGAAGTAATGGAAGCTTTTTCTTTCTTTTCTTAAAACAAATATATTATTACCTAACTAGTTCCTAGAATTATGTTTTTGTTTATTCTAATCTGAAGCAATACAACCTCAATTTTATGAGTTAACATATCTAAACAGTTACATATGAATAAAATATGTAATTGTTTACTCTAAAAGGGTTAAAATCCCAAAATAATTCAAACTATCTTCATCAATACCAAAGTTATTAACAGTACCTTTCTAACTGAATTATTTAGCCTAGGGCAAGACTAACCATATACAACCACCCTGGAATAAATAATTTCAACAAAAACTATATTCTGCACTCCAATTAATGAAACATCATTTTGATGTCTTTTGACATAGCACTTCTCTCCTGTAAGCGGAAGATCCGTGTACCCCCATTAGCCCTCCTCATTCTCCCAACCATATTATGTGGGAGTGTGACGAAGGCACTTATTCCCCTGAGAGAGATATTTATTCTCTTTCACGGGTAAATTGTGATTACTTGCAAAAAATAATTTATACAATGTATCATCTAATCTCATATGTTTTTTGTTTACTCTTTACTCCAGAATTCACTGGTTTCTTTTCTATCTATTCATCTCTTCAGTCCACACAGGTTGATCTGCGCAGTCAGCTCTGCATAACAAAAAGTAAGTCAAAACGATTTGATCTATTGCCATGGCACCACTGAATATACTTTCCCTGAATGTTCAGGGAATAAATGTCCCTCAAAAAAGGACTAAAGCCTTCCGTACTTTCCATAACAAGAAGGCTCACATAGTATGCCTCCAAGAAACACACTTCACCAAAGATTCTACTCCAAAATATATTTCTCCTTTTTAACAACAAATTTACACGGCTTCTGCCTGTACCAAGCAAAGGGGAACTCTAATAGCATTTCACCGATCCACACCATTCACCTTATCATCAGAAATTAAAGACCCAGAAGGTAGATACCTGATACTCATGGGTTATATAATGGATACAGCAATCACGGTGATTTCCTACTACGCTTCTAACAAACAACCTACACCATTCCTCTCACATATATTACAAGTGATTAATACACACAAAATAGGAACAGTGATAATGTGTGGGGATTCGAACCAGGTCCTCCTCCCATTTCTAGGTAAATCACCTTTTACACCATCCAAAATAACCTCTAGATTACCTTTTTCTCAACTTCTTTCCAAATACAATCTGGTAGATTCATGGAGAGAAAGTAACCCAATGAAAAAGAAATTCACTTATTTCTCGCACCCTCATCAAACCTTCACCAGAATAGATCATATTTTTCTAACAATAGGAATGATACCAGAAATTATTGCATCAGATATAATTCCGATTCCGTGGTCTGACCATAATGCAGTATACACTACTATAGCCTCAGCCATACCAAAAGCGCATGACCCAACGTGGTACTTACCGGACATAATGCTCAAACACCCACTACATCAGATGGCCATTGAACAAGCTTTAAAGGAATACATATCAATTAATAATACAACAGACATCTCCCCAATAACACTGTGGGAAGCTCATAAGCCTGTCTTGCGTGGTACAATACAAACACAAATGGCACTATTTAAACGGGAACGCAAAAATCTAGCAAAAAAACTAGAACTCAATTTTAATGCAGCCTACATATCATTTCAAGATAATCCATCTCAGAGTACAAAATCTTATCTGGAAAAATCTAGATTGGAATACGATCTATTTCTCACTAAGTCAGTTGATAAATCCCTCAAACGCTCCAAACACAATTTCTACATGAATACAAACAAACCAGGTACATATTTGGTTTGGGCATTAAATTCAACTAACAAATCTTTCAAACCAATACGTTTGAAATTATCAAAAAATGTTTACACTTGTAGTCCAGTTAAAATAGTCCATAAATTTCACTCACATCTCGCAACTTTATACAAGACAAACAATGAATTTAATCCTACAGAAGCTGAATCCTTCTTCTCAAAAATAACCTTACCTGAGTTATCTCAGAATCAAAAAAGCAGTTTGGATGAGCCTATAACTATAGATGAAGTTTCTAACGCCATAAAAGACCTAAAACTTAACAAAAGACCAGGCCCAGACGGCTACTCGGCTTTATACTATAAAACATTCTCAGAAATACTCTCTCCCATTCTCACTGAAACTTTTAACAAACTTCTAGATGGACATTCTTTTCGGCAAGAAACACTAATGGCAATTGTTTGTATGATCCCAAAACCCCTTTCTGATGATACTTCCTGTGTGAATTATCGGCCTATCTCTCTGTTAAACCTCGATATTAAATTATTAGCAAAAATAATAGCAAAACGCCTCAATAGCATTATAGGAAAATTAATACATAGAGATCAAGTAGGCTTCATGCCAAATAGACAGGCAGGCGATAATATACGCAGGGCAGTGTTATTGGCACATATTGCTAAAAAACGGAAAATCCCTTTATGTTTTCTATCTCTCGATATTAAGAGGGCATTTGACACAGTATCCTGGCAATATATGCAATATTCATTACAAAAATGGGGTTTTGGACCCCACTTTTTAACATGGATCAAGGCATTATATAATAAACCCAAAGCCTATATAAAATATGCTGGATACAAATCTGAAGCCTTTAATATCGAAAGAGGTACCCGACAGGGTTGCCCATTATCTCCCTTATTATTTGCCCTTATACTCAAACCCATGGCCCAATACATCAGAACAAACCAAACTATAACTGGCATTGAAGTAGGAGGTATTAGACACCAATTATGTATATTTGCAGATGATATATTACTTTTTCTATCATCACCACAGGTATCTGGTCCTAACTTAATACCAGCTCTTGATGGATTTGCAGCCCTATCCGGCCTTATGATTAATCCTAAGAAATGCCTAGTGCTTAATATTTCACTCACAAACATGGAATTGATCCCGGCTAGGGCTGCACTCCCATTCACATGGGCAGAAAAATCAATCCCATATCTTGGAATTCATTTAACAGCATCTCATTCTGACTTATTCTCAACCAATTATCCTCCTGTATTAAGACAGATCACAAATCTAATAAAACAATGGTCGCAACTTCCTTTATCCTGGATAGGGAAGATTAATGCAATCAAAATTATTCTACCCAAATTGCTTTATCTATTCAGAGTACTCCCTATTCCAATTCCTTCCTATTTTTTGAGAATAGTACAAAAAAGAGCAACTTCGTTTATATGGGGCTCTTCTAAACCATGTATACCTATACACACACTACATCTTCCCAAAAATAAAGGAGGCCTGGGATACCCTAATTTTACTAACTACTACAGAGCAGCACATTTGGCCAGTCTGTCCAAATACCATGCAAAACAGGAAATCCCATTATGGGTATTTATAGAGGCTTCAGAAAATGACCCTCTATTAATATCAAATTTATTATGGCTTGATCCTAATGACCGCTTTAAAATTCATAATCCCATAACTAAACACTTCTTATCTCTCTGGGATAAACTAAAAACCAAATATCAGTTACAATCTCCACACAATCCTCTCCTTTCTTTTATCAGAAATCCGGCCTTTTATCCGGCATGGATCTACCCAAATTCTTTTAAAGCTTGGACAACATCAGGCATTCAGACACTAAATGACTTCATAGCATCTAAATCATTCCTTTCATTCCCATCGCTTAGAGAAAAATATGATCTACCAAACTCTGATATATTTAGATATCTCCAAATCAAAAATTTCTATACACCATTCCTAAAGGGGGATACACCATTATCCCAATTATCCATTTTTGAATCAATCTGTACAAAAGATCCATTTGCTAAAGGTATAATTTCATCACTTTATAATCAATTATATGGAGTAGCAAATCTTAATAGACGCTCTTACGTTCAGAGGTGGGAGGAGGACCTGGGACGAACTTTAGAAGACACGGACTGGTCTAACATATGGCTCACATCTAAGTCATCTTCACCCAACATCTTAGCACTGGAGACAAATTATAAAGTCCTAACTGGCTGGTACCTTGTACCCGCTAGAGTGGCAAAATATTCACCTAATACCTCAACTCTTTGTTTTCGAGGATGCCCAGAAATAGGCACATATTTACACATATGGTGGACGTGCCCAGTAATCCAAACCTTCTGGAAGGAAGTCTTTGTGATTGCATCTAAAATATTTTAAAAAATAATACAACCAGATCCATATTTAACTTTACTTAATCTAAAACCGGAATGGTTAACACTCTCTCAATTCAAACTTATGATCCAACTAATAACGGCTGCAAAACAAACAGTGGCCAAGGCATGGAAATCTCCTATATTGGTACTAGCAGAAACAATTCACAGAATGAATAATACAATGTCCCATGCTAAGATGGTAGCCATCAATCAAAATCAAATTCCAAAATTTGAAAAACTTTGGCATCCTTGGATAAAACAACAGTTCCTGTCAAACTTCAATGACTCTGTCCTGTTGCCATGGTAACAGATTAAATGACTTACAGAGACACCCATTCTAAGGCTTCAAAGAGAACTAAAAAGAATAATAAACTGACGAGCGGGACAACCTTGTGGACCATACCTCTACCTTTCAACCCTTTTTCTTCTTTCTCTTTCCTTTTCTCCACCTTACGATTAAAGCTCATTATCAGAATTTATTTGACCTATATACACTCTACTTGTAAACAATATGTATAGTAGGTATAAATCATTTAAATACCTACAAAAGTAACTAAGGAAATGATATATATCTTTAATTTAGGTTTACGTGAACCCAATATTTTAATATTTGAAATTTCATGATATTTACCTATATAAACCCTACTGTAAAACAATGAGCTTACTTTATAGATCCTTGTAAACTTACTTTATGTATCTTTATAACATTGTATACTCAATAACCTTCTTTTGACAAGGAAATAAGTGATCATAAAGGTAACATATCCCACATTAGGGATGAGCCGAACACCCCCCGGTTCGGTTCGCACCAGAACCTGCGAACGGACCGAAAGTTCGCACGAACGTTAGAACCCCATTGACGTCTATGGGACTCGAACGTTCGAAATCAAAAGTGCTCATTTTAAAGGCTAATTTGCATGGTATTGTCCTAAAAAGGGTTTGGGGACCCGGGTCCTACCCCAGGGGACATGTATCAATGCAAAAAAAACTTTTAAAAACGGCCGTTTTTTCGGGAGCAGTGATTTTAATGATGCTTAAAGTAAAAAAAAAAAGTGAAATATTCCTTTAAATATCGTACCTGGGGGGTGTCTATAGTATGCCTGTAAAGTGACGCGTGTTTCCCGTGTTTAGAACAGTCCCTGCACCAAATGTCATTTTTAAAGGAAAAAATTTCATTTAAAACTGCTTGCGGGTTTAATGTAATGTCGGGTCATGGCAATATGGATGAAAATCAGTGAGACAAACGGCATGGGTACCCCCCAGTCCATTACCAGGCCCTTTGGGTCTTGTATGGATATTAAGGGGAACCCCGCACCCAAATTAAAATAAGGAAAGGTGTGGGGCCACCAGGCCCTATATACTCTGAACAGCAGTATACAGGCGGTGCAAACAAGACAGAGACTGTAGGTTTGTTGTTAAGTAGAATCTCTTTGTAATTTTGAACGGGTACATTTTTAACGTGTTTAGCTCCAGCCAAAAAATCTTTTTTAAGCTTTTTGGAAAACATAGGGAAGGGTTATCACCCCTGTGACATTTGTTTTGCTGTCTTTCCTCCTTTTCAGAAGATTTCACCTCACTTTTTGTCCCAATGAAAAATGTTTTTTGAAAATGTGGGTTTTTTTGTGGAACAAGGATTGGAAAGCATCAGTGGAAAGGAGAAACTTTTTTCCCATATTAACTCTTGCAGGAGAGAATTTCCCTTCCTAGGGGTAGATTTCATCTCACTTCCTGTTGTCTCCTTCCGTTTGCAAGTAGGAGTCGTTTGTAAGTTAGATGTTTGAAAGTAGGGTCCTGCCCTATATACTCAGCAGAAATTTGGGCCTTAGGTGTTGCTGTGGCCACAACACTGTAAGCCCTCACAGGGCCCTGCTGTGAAATATTAGATGAAGAATTGTAATTACATGCCCCTGTTGAACAGGAGCTGAAAAATTAGGCCTTAGGCACTGGTGCTGGTGCCACAACACTGCAACCCCTCACAGACACTCTAGTTGGAACGCAGGAACGAGCCCTACTGCAAAGTATTGCATTAAAAATTGTAATTACACGCCCCTTTAAACAAGGGCTGAAAAATTGGGCCTTAGGCACTGGTGCTGGTGCCACAACACTGCAACCCCTCACAGACACTCTAGTTGGAACGCAGGAACGAGCCCTGCTGCAAAGTATTGCATCAAAAATTGTAATTACATGCCCCTGTTAGACAGGGGCAGAAAAATTGGGCCTTAGGCACTGGTGCTGGTGCCACAACACTGCAACCCCTCACAGACACTCTAGTTGGAACGCAGGAACGAGCCCTGCTGCAAAGTATTGCATCAAAAATTGTAATTACACGCCCCTGTTAGACAGGGGCAGAAAAATTGGGCCTTAGGCACTGGTGCTGGTGCCACAACACTGCAACCCCTCACAGACACTCTAGTTGGAATGCAGGAACAAGCCCTGCTGCAAAGTATTACATCAAAAATTGTAATTACACGCCCCTGTTAAACAGGGGCTGAAAAATTGTGCCTTAGGCACTGGTGGTGGCGCCCAGAACCAAAAATGTTCTTACAAGCTATCAGCGTGATGATTGAGGAGGAAGAGGATAATTACTCAGGGATAGTCACTCAGCATCAGCATAGGCAGTCTTTGAAGGGATCTGAGATTTAAAAAAAAAATATTCGGTTACATCAGCATCAGGTTCTTGGTAGCTGGTGGTGATCCAAGACTGATTCATTTTTATGAAGGTCAGTCGATCGACCGAGTCGGTGGACAGACGCACCCTGTGATCGGTTACCACGCCTCCAGCAGCACTGAATGTGCGTTCCGAAAGAACGCTGGATGCAGGACAGGCCAGTAGCTCAATTGCATACTGTGCAAGCTCTGGCCAGTGATCCATCCTCAAGACCCAGTAACCCAGAGGATTTTCGGTGGGAAAGGTGTCCAAGTCTGATCTTGCCCCTAGGTATTCCTGCACCATGTAAAACAGACGCTGGCGATGGTTGCTGGAACCGATCATACCTTGGGGCTGCGGACCAAAAAATTGTCTGAACGCATCGGTCAGACGGCCACCTTCTCCACCGCTCCTTCTTTGACTGACCGAAGCCTCAGCAACACGTTGTCCAGAAACAGGAGTTTGTAACCTCCCAGTCTCTGGGAACGCATTGCACAGACCTTTCTGCAAGGCCTCCCGAAGATGTTTCATCCTCTGCTCCCTCTGCGATGGCAAGATAAGGTCCGCAACCTTACTCTTGTAACGTGGATCAAGGAGGGTTGCCAGCCAGTATTGGTCCTTCTCCTTGATACCACGAATACGAGGATCCTTACGCAGGCTTTGCAGGATCAGGGAGGCCATGCAGCGTAGGTTTGCTGAGGCATTCGGTCCGGAGACCTCTGGGTCACTAAGGACGACATGGTCCGCAGCCACCTCCTCCCAGCCACGTACAAGTCCATGTGTTTCTTGGGACTGATCCCTTAAAGACTGCTGCTGATGTTGAGTGCCAGGCTCCACCTCCATACTGACACAATCTTCCTCCTCCTCCTCCTCCTCCTCGTCCTCTTCCTGTGTGATCGGCGGGCACGCAGGAACACTGTCTGGATAAAGGGGGCCTTGAGAGCTAAGGAAGTCCTCCTCTTCCTGCCTCTGTTCTGCCTCAAGTGCCCTGTCCATTATTCCACGCAGCGTGTGCTCCAACAGGTGGACAAGGGGGACAGTGTCACTGATGCATGCACTGTCACTGCTCACCATCCTCGTGGCCTCCTCGAATGGTGACAGGACAGTGCATGCATCCCTGATCATGGCCCACTGGCGTGGGGAAAAAAACCAAGCTCCCCTGACCCTGTCCTGGTGCCATAGTCGCACAGGTACTCATTGATGGCCCTCTGCTGCGCGTGCAGCCGCTGCAGCATGGCCAACGTTGAGTTCCACCTGGTGGGCATGTCACAGATTAGGCGGTTCTTGGGCAGGTTAAACTCCTTTTGGAGGTCCGTCAGCCGAGCACTGGCATTATATGACCGGCAGAAATGCACACAGACTTTCCTGGCCTGCCTCAGGACATCCTGTAAGCCCGGGTACCTGCCCAAGAACCGCTGCACCACCAAGTTAAGGACATGAGCCAAACAGGGCACATGGGTCATTTGTCCCTGTCGGAGGGCAGAGAGGAGGTTGGTGCCATTGTCGCAAGCCACCATTCCTGCCTTAAGTTGGCGTGGCGTCAACCACCTCTGAACCTGCCCCTGCAGAGCTGACAGAACCTCTGCCCCAGTGTGGCTCCTGTCCCCCAAGCACACCAGCTCAAGCACCGCATGGCATCTTTTGGACTGCGTACTTGCGTAGCCCCTTGAACGACTATGGAGCACCGCTGGTTCCGAGGAAGAGGTCATGGAGGAAGAAGAAGAGGAGGGGGTGGAGGAGAGAGGTGTGTCACAATCATTAGCATTTTGGAGGCGTGGTGGCGGAACAACCTCCAACACTACTGCATCCTTCCCAGCTGCCAGCAGAGTCACCCAATGCGCCGTGAAACTTAGGTAACGTCCCTGTCCATGCCTGCTGGACCATGAGTCAGCGGTAATATGCACCTTACCGCTGACCGCCCTGTCCAGCGAGGCATGGACATTGCCTTCCACATGCCGGTAGAGAGCCGGAATCGCCTTCCGTGAGAAAAAGTGGCGTTTGGGTACCTGCCACTGAGGAACCGCACATTCCACAAACTTACGGAAGGGGGCAGAGTCTATCAACTGAAAAGGCAGCAGTTGAAGTGCTAGCA
Organism: Lithobates septentrionalis; assembly: GCA_037952835.1. NCBI lineage: Eukaryota > Metazoa > Chordata > Amphibia > Anura > Ranidae > Lithobates > Lithobates septentrionalis. The sequence goes on from JBBDGP010000584.1 coordinate 1,421,814, forward strand.
ATTTTGCCAAGCTAGCATTCAACCGCTGGGCATGTGGATGGCTGGGAGCAAACTTCTTTCGGCGGTGCAGCAGCTGGGGCAGGGAAATTTGCCTGGTACAATCTGACGTTGGTGTACCAAAAGCAGATTGCCCACAAGTACTTGGCTGTGACACACCTAATTCTACACCTTCATTCCTCTCAGTGCAGGTCTCAGAGAGGACTGGAGGTCTAGTGGGGTTGGAAATCTCAGCTGATGAGGAGCAAGGAGAGGTCCTCTTTGTTCTTTGGTGTGGGTCTTTTAGAACTGCATGGCAGGTCAACATATGTCTGGTCAAGCATGTGGTACCCAAGCGGGAGATGTTTTGGCCACGTGAGATACGCTTGAGACATATGTTGCAAATAACAGCGGTGCGATCTGATGCACTCGTCTCAAAAAAGGCCCACACCAAAGAACTTTTTGAATAACGCGCAGAGACTGCAGCGCCCTGCACATGTGGAGCTTTGGGGTGTGATGCAGTCAATGTGCTGCCCTTAGGCTGGCCCCTGGAGGGCATCCTGCCTCGTTGGTGATGTGCCGCCTCCTCCTCCTCCTCCTCCTCCTCTCTCCTATCAGGCACCCACGTTGAGTCAGTGACCTCATCATCCCCTCCCTCCTCATCACTGGAGCAAACCTGGCAGTATGCTGCAGCAGGGGGAGCATGACTGCCAGATTGCTGTCCTTCTTGGGCACCCCCTCTGTCCGTGCTCATGTTACTGCCTTCATCGAGCTCAGTATCATCATCAGAGCCTTCCAAACGCTGGGCATCCTCCTGGAGCATGTACCCAACACTGTGGTCAAACAGTTCGAGGGACTCCTCAGGAGGACATGGTGGAGCTAGGGAAGGAGTCACTGATGACATTGAGCCGAGGGAAGAGGCCGCTGCTTTGCCAGACAAAGCACCCTGGGCATGGGTGAGAGAGGATGAGGAGGATGAGGACGGCTTGGTCATCCACTCGACCAAGTCTTCCGCATGTTGCGGCTCAATACGGCCAGCTGCCGAAAAAAAGGCCAAGCGTGACCCATGGCCACGTGCTGATGAGGATGCACCGTCTCCACGACCAGCACTAGACACAGAGCCTGCTTGCCCTCTCTTATTGGCTTGTGACTGTCTGCCTCTTCTTCTTGGCCTTCCAGACATACTAATGGCCTGTAGCTGCACTAAGCTGGGATATATATATATATATATATATATATATATATATACTGATACTGCAGCTAGCAAAATCAACTGCCTGCCTGTAGTATGAGAACACCACCAACCACCAGCTTTAGCTGAACACTGTGAGGTGGACGCACCCCACTAACTTGTAGGTTTAGCTGAACACTGTGAGCAGGACGCACTGCACTAACTGTAAATAGTCTAGCTGCCTGACCGTGGTACTAATAGGATCAAAAGAACAACAGTAATTTTCTTCAGGTAGCTTTATATACTGTAACAAGACAAGCCTGCCTGTCAGTAGGAAGATAACAGGAAGGGATCTAGCTGAACACTGTGAGCAGGACGCACTGCACTAAATGTAAATAGTCTAGCTGCCTGACCGTGGTACTAATAGGATCAAAAGAACACCGGTAATTTTCTTCAGGTAGCTTTATATACTGTAACAAGACAAGCCTGCCTGTCAGTAGGAAGATAACAGGAACGGATCTAGCTGAACACTGTGAGCAGGACGCACTGCACTAAATGTAAATAGTCTAGCTGCCTGACCGTGGTACTAATAGGATCAAAAGAACACCAGTCATTTTCTTCAGGTAGCTTTATATACTGTAACAAGACAAGCCTGCCTGTCAGTAGGAAGATAACAGGAACGGATCTAGCTGAACACTGTGAGCAGGACGCACTGTACTAAATGTAAATAGTCTAGCTGCCTGACCGTGGTACTAATAGGATCAAAAGAACACCAGTAATTTTCTTCAGGTAGCTTTATATACTGTAACAAGACAAGCCTGCCTGTCAGTAGGAAGATAACAGGAACGGATCTAGCTGAACACTGTGAGCAGGACGCACTGTACTAAATGTAAATAGTCTAGCTGCCTGACCGTGGTATTAATAAGATCAAAAGAACACCAGTAATTTTCTTTAGGTAGCTGTAAATACTGTAACAAGACAAGCCTGCCTGTCAGTAGGAAGATAACAGGAACGGATCTAGCTGAACACTGTGAGCAGGACGCACTGCACTAAATGTAAATAGTCTAGAAGATAACAGGAACGGATCTAGCTAAACTGAATACAGTGTATATATATATATGCAACACCTGGGATGCATATATATACACAATACACTTTAAGTGCAGCTAACTGACTGACTGTCCTGCCTAATCTAGCTAACTCAAATGAAATGACACTGTCTCTCTCTCTCTAAGCACACCGGAACACACTGCACAGGGCCGCCGTGCAGGCGGCCTTATATAGTGTGGGGCGTGTACTAAATCCCCTGAGCCATAATTGGACAAAGCCTCCTTGGCCAATCATCAGCAAGCAATGCACTGCGATGCCGCAGTGAATTATGGGCCGTGACGCGCCACACGAATTTGGCGCGAACGGCCCATATCGTTCGCAATTCGGCGAACGACCGAACAGCCGGTGTTCGAGTCGAACATGGGTTCGACTCGAACACGAAGCTCATCCCTGTCCCACATTAAATTCATCACATGCTTTACTGAGTTTATCATGTATGTTCTACGGTGCCCCTGCGGCTTCCTTTATATGGAACAAAAAATGCGCACCTTGCGGAAGCACATAGGGGAGCATAGTCGATTCCTACACAAAGGCTGTGACAAGCACAGTGTTCCTCGCCACTTCCTCCAGGCTCACAAGAAAAACTTTAGATGCCTGGAGGTAATGGCGATTGAAGCCATTCCCAAAGGTACCCTTACTGATAATGAAAGGTTCTCTCTTTTTTATGTAAAAGAGAAGTGTACTGGATTTACCATTTTGGTTCCTTGTCACCCAATGGATTGAATGATGACCTATAAGAACAGAATGTTGTTTGATATTGGATTTCAGTATATGTCTTGTCCTCTATATATATATATCCATCATGGTTTTCTTCTTTTTCCTTTTTTCTTTAGAGACCCCATCTGATTTAAATTCTGTATTGCTTTTATTTTAATTTGAGTTTAAATTAATATAACATTAACACAGAATTTTAGGTCTGCATGTGTGTAGATGCATATATTATATAGATATGCACAGGCAGTGTTTTCCATTATTTTTGCAGTTTTTTTTACTCTTGCAGTTTTTCTTTTTAGAATGTCTATGGGACTTGTAATACAAGAGTTAATAGTCCATAATTGTTCTCAATGGGTTAAGGGCACTGATTGATCAATTAGTCCAGACCTCCATTCGCTCTTTGCCTAGCCCTGCCCCTACAATGGGGTTATATTGCCTCTGTTAGCCATTTTCCAGTGACTTGACAAAGCACGCAAGCATGCGAAACCGGTAATCACGGCAACAGAGACGCCCTGCTCCATGTTGTCCGTGGCTGGTTCCTTCTCTGACACCTCAGTTCCGGCTTGTCTTCAGTGATGCCCCCTTCCTTCAACGCTCACAGAGCTTTTCCCCTGGACATGGTCAGCTGCTTGGCTCTATTCACATCGCCAGTGTCATTGACACCATCTTCCCTTGCCAGCGGGTCCAGCTCTACACACCAAACACACTGCAGCTGGCGTGTCCTTGTGGCTTTCCATGGTCAGTGTCCCTTTGTTTGTATCCCCCCGGTCGGTCCTAGTGATCCATCAGTGCCTGAGTGAGCCTTACAGCCTTGTGGTAACGTTGTCATTTAAATTTGTACTGTTTTAATCTTTGGAATAAATCGCCGACAACCTTTTTGAGTAAACATGTGGTTCATTGCAGTCATTACACATCGATTCCAGCTCAGTTCCTGAGTGCTGTCAACCCTTTATGTCTTAAGCATTTCAGCATCTAATACCATTAGACAGCAGCGCAGTTCAGCTGAACATATATTGCACATGTGTTTTTTCCTGTGATTAGCGCCTAGGACTAAACCTTGCTGATCAGCTATGTCTACATTTTTATTTTGAATGATGTGCATTAGTTTTCATCTTTCTGTAATCCTAAAGGTGCTCTTGTGACACCAAGGTTTCCTCATTTGGAACCCCTATCTTTAACTTCATTACAGCTTGTATTTAAAAATATGAAATATGAACTAAAGTGGTATGTATAATGCAGTGTTTGCATTTACCAAAGATTTTTGTTCACAATACATTTATTATAACCTAATTTTACATCTTATAATTTTGTTATGTTCCGGCCCGTGTGGTTCAGGCATCTCTAGTTGCAAAAAATTGAGGCAAGATGCAAGTGTCAGTAAAACAATGCGGTGGTTAGGGGATGTCGTTGAACACGTTTAGGGTACTGTTACAATCAATTATCACTGCCACAATGTCAACTTCTACCTCTTCGCAGCAGTTTCTAGGGCTTCATTCTTCTCATAGCAGGATAGACAGTGATGGGAATGCGAAAAAGAGGAACTGAGAATGCTGAGAGATAACTTGGCAATACGCCCAGAATCTAAGCTTGAGAAGGATAACCACAAACAGTCTGGCATTTTTAATGCTCATGATGCATGTGAATTTTGTAAGTGAATGTTTGAAGATTTTATGCAATAAATAGATTATGGTTTTAGATGTATTGCACTAGTGGAGCTTTCCCTTATCTCCCCTCTTATGTGAGCGTGTTACACCCGGATTGTATCAATTGGAGAGTGGCGCATTGAAGTCATTAACCCTTTGTAGGTAACTGCTCTGCTGCCAAACACGCGAGTGTGAGGCAAATATCTTTCGTGAGTTTACTACTGATGGGGAGAGGTGCTTGCTACACTCAGTGTTGTGTGAAGATTTCATTACTCTTTGGAGGACCGCTTCCATGTACTTTAGCATCTTTTTCACAAATTTGTGTGACTTTCCTGTGGACTTTCATACAATGTTCCATTTGATTTTGATGTTAAAGATTTTGGCGATGTTTTACCATTTTAACCAATTGTTTTTCATTTTTTTAGTGCTGCTGTTCACTTTTAGTTTTTAGTGATTTGGTTTATAATTTTGTCAAAAGACAAAAGAATAATCATGCATCTGTCCTGAAATTCAGATAATTATAACCAAAGTCACTAACACCAAAAAATGCACTAAAATGTACATATTATAATAAAATCCTCCACTTGTGCTTCACTGTACACATTATAATTAGCAGAAATATAACAAATACCATTAGGAGCATTGTAATCCTTAAGAATATACAATTTTGATATCCTGTAATATCAGTCAATAAGTCACAGATCACCTTTCTTCTAATTATTTCCAATGATTTATGATCAATATACTGTAGCACCCCATAACCCATGGAGGCATGTGAGGGACCCCCCAATGGAAGGGTGGGCTGACATTTACTCCAGCTCTGAGTCCATGGCTAAAAGTGGGGGATTTGAGAAACTTTGGCTGCCAGCCACTTTAATTGTTTGTTTAAAGATTTTATTGCTCAACATACAAAGAGAGAAGGATAAGGGCTGCAGATACCAAAAGGCAACAGTTACAGACTCCAGATCTGCATTCAGATTGTACAGTGTAAAGGGCCTTCAAGCTGGCACCAGCAAAGCTATAAAGCGCATCTCTGGCTGGCTACCAGACTTCTCTGTTTATTCTCTTATGCATCTCTGCATCTTCTAGGCCTTTGTACATCCTCCCAAGAGAGTCACCAGGTTCCTGCAAGAAAGGAATAACTTCCTGGCCCCTATCTCAAGTAGGGCCCTCCTCGTGGGTCCTCATTCCTCTTCCAGGCAGGATAGCTTCCAAGGATCACTCCTCCTAACTCCAGGCCTCAGCACAAAGCACATATTAGGACTGAATAGGACACATAAATAACAAGCCAGGTAATTTAGCAGCAACTCCCCAGGCCAAACCCTGGGGGGAGAAGCCACTTCATAATGTCAGCCCCAAATATTTATACTCTCATGCACCACTGTCAAAAAAACTCCTAGTGGTTGGCCAGAGGGAACATAAATATTCACAACCCAGAGTTTCTGTGTCCTCTCACTATGAAGTACATGGTGGAGATTGAACTGGAGAGGGCTTCTCTTGCACCTCTTGTCCAGCACCCCTAGTGGTGGTGACAGGTGGCGTGAGGACACAGAGTGGCACAAGAGGCAGTGTAGCAGGCAGCGCCAGATGTTGGTTGCAGGATGGAAATGACTGTGGATCATTAGATAAGGACCAGAGACTGGAACACGATGACACTTGATCAGCAGACAGGAGCATAGCCAGGACACAAACCAAAAGGTCATCAGCTGCCAGGCAGCAAGGTACAGGAACAACAGTGACAGAGTCAGGATACAAGTTTTGGTCGGTACACAGCCTGGCAGGGAGGTACAGGAATATAAGGTGGGAGCAGAGTCAGATTACAAGCTGAGCTCACAACAGATAGGCAGGAATCCAGAGGAAGGTCAGGGGCAAGCTGCATCATGCACAGGCAGGCAAATATAGCAGGTCAGGGTGCAGGTAAAGCAGAGCAGGAATTAGCTGAAGACCACTCAGTTCACTCTGTTCATGTCACAATCTAACTTAAATAGGTCGTTTGGCGCCAATGCCAGTGGCGCTTGTGCATGTGTGCATGCGCATTCGCTACTTAGTGTGCATGTGTGCCAGTACTCTTCCTGCAGTAAGCCTTTGGCCAGAATTATGAGCATGGGCATATGCATGAACATGCAACAGTCTTCAGTCGTCCTGGAACGTACTGGCCTTTTTTTATGCTCACTTTATTTTCAGAGGTAATAGTGATATCTACTGGCAGAAGCCAGAAACAACATCCACACTGGGCCAAGGGGAAGACCAAATGAATTCAGTAATATAAATCAGTGTAGGCTGTTTACCTCCCAGCAAACTAAATTTAGTTAGGGTAGAGTGGCTACAATACTTAAAAGTAAAGTGATATTTATGTTCACAACTTAATTTGTTTACTTAAAAAACTGGTACAACCTTTTTTCTTATTTACATTGTTTTATAAACATTCCATATTCATAAAATAATATAAAATCATAAAATCCCAGTTTCTGTATCAGTAAAAATTAGTTGCTATTCTTAGATTAAATAAAATAATCTTGTGTATAAAAATAATCCTATGGCAGGTGCACGTGGGTATTTTAGTTCTTTTATCATTTCTAAAGAAGGAAGAAGACTGCAGCACAATGCAGGTCTTTTTGTAACTCTCTGTCCATATGATCATTTATTATTTTCTTTCCTTTGAGAATTGTATCTAGTTTCAAAAATCCAAGTTCCAAATTCATTTTTTAAAAGCTGAAAACAGGAAAACATGTCATTGAAACACATATGTCTTACCTGCCAAAGGATTTGTATTTCTGCCCATCATTTTCTGAGATTTGCACAGCTGTAATAAATAGCACAGCTAGCTTTGCGACCTTACTTTTTCTTTGCTTCAGTTAAGCAATACATCTAGGTAACCTTTCTTCCCTCAGCCTGTGACTGGACAGTAAAAGAGAAGCACCAAGCTTATAAGTTTATGTCTCTGCTGTCTCATCCCCTCATAATGATCCTTGCAGCACATGTTCGTGTAGAAGAGACTGATTGGCCCCATAGTGCTGCTCTCTTCCTCTCCCAGTCTGAGTGTTTCTGAACAGAGATAAGAAAAGGACAAAATCAAGTTAAATTCAAACCATTAACCTAGTTGCATTTAAAAATACAGTGCAATGATATTAATTAGGAAACACTAGACACATACAAAGACTATTGACATTCCTTCTTTATTGTGTATTTAGATCCAATTGTTCATATTTGATAGAGAAGAGAATGGTTAGAACCCCTGACAGGTTTTCACTCATGTCTGTGTTCCAACTGGGTAGATTCACTTTCTCAACTTGTCATTAAAGTGGAGTTCCACCCAAAAGTGGAACTTCCGCTCATTTGTCTCCTCTCTCCCTCTGGTGCCACAATTGGCACCTTTTGGGGGGGAGGGGGGACAGGATACTTGTAGACAGGTATCCTGTTCCCACTTCCGGGAGTCTGCGCCGTGGCCCATGACGTCACCGCGGGGCTCCCTCCTCCTTCCCCTGTCGCAGGGCCAGTGGGAAACAGGAGCGGGGCCTCGCACATGAGCAATAGGGTTCCCGGCTTGACGCCGTAAGGCAAAACTGCTAGGTTCCCTTACACGCAATGGCAGCGGCAGCAACCAACAGCTGATGGAAACATCAGCTACGGTGCCGACATTGCTGGACTCCAGGACAGGTAAGTGTCCTATTATTAAAAGCCAGCAGCTGCAGTATGTGTAGCTGCTGGCTTTTAATTTTTTTTGTTTGAGTGGACCTCCACTTTAACAAGCAGTCCCTGGGGTAAATGATACCCAAGGTGGCTAATTTTCACTTTGATATCAAACTGTGGTTGGTCCTCTTCATGCAACTTGATCCTTAATTTTTGCTACCCACCCCACCATGGCAAAGATGGCCCCTGGCCTCAGTGTCCCCTACAACCATGCCTACATGACTACTGCCTGAAGTCTAATTAATTGACCCGTGCATAACACACTGCTCTTAGGGTGGCTACACTCATTCCTCCACTTTATCTATGGAGGTAGCCACGGTTGCCACCTAAGCTGTTCTCCTGATTTAGACAACAAAGTGGTCCTTCCCAATTTGTCTCCATTACATGGGGGTAGAAGAATTAGTAGTTTACAGAAAACAACTTGGAAGGCAGATAAGTAAATCTGTGCATTAGTTTTACAGCAAGTGACCAAGATACATTATTTCTGGCAAGATAAACTGGTATTTTCTGTAATTGCTGAAAATGTTGCAATGCATCCACCACATCATGGACTGGTAAGCTGGTATAGATTACATTTTAATTCTCAGTTTAAGATATATTTTGAGTTTGAGTTGACTTTTTTAGGCACAGCGACCTAACCAACTAATCAAAATTTACTTGCCCTGTTCTGTCCTTAGCAGAATCAATTCCTTGTCTGACCGAGTAGGTACAAAATAGTTTTGTTTGAGCAATGGCCATACACTCAGAATAATTACATATTGTACTATAGGAGTCTTGCTTTCATCCCTTCTTTACTGGGAAGACATCATTGGTAGGAAATTTTGTACAGGTAACAGGCACCACTAACAAGATTCCACACAGAAATGCAGTCTTTAAACTTGCTGCAGCCAGCTTATCAAACACAGGCAGCATAAAATAAAGTAAAATATAAAAATGAATCTTAACCTCACCATCCCATTATAAACAATAAATAGCCTTATCTGACTCTCTGACAAGGAAGCGGAGCTTGTTCCCATCTCCACAAAAAGCTTTGTACTTACATGGTTGCCATCTCAGATGTAGCATAGCCTGGCCCTCCTCCTTAAGGATTGAGTGACCTTGTGAAGACAGTTGGATTCCTCTAAACAGGATAACCAATAAATAGCCCGCAGCCCTCTTACACTTACCTAAACCCTTATTCAGTTCAGCTCAGCCCATCTGCAGTGGCTTTCTCCCCTCATTTCCTGGTCTCACAGGCTTTGATGAGGTAGAAGGCATCATTGGCTCCTGCTGCTGTCAATTAAATTCAGCGACAAGGGATCAGGGGTGTCACCATAGGAACTCGCCAGAGAGGAGGAGCCAGTGGGGGACCTGAGAAGAGGAGTATCGGGGCTGCTCTGGCTATTCTATTGCCCAGAACAGGTAAGTATAAACATTAGTATTAAACGTACCGTATATACTTGAGTATAAGTCGAGTTTTTCAGCACATTTTTTTTGTGCTGAAAGTGCCCCCCCTCGACTTATACTCGAGTCAAGCACTTTTCTTTTTTTTTTTTTCTTTCTTTTTTTTTTTTTTTAATTCTTTATTTTCTTTTATAAAAAAAAGTACAAAAAACCTTCACCCCTATAATTACATGGGGCTCTGTAAAACTTATCACAACATATATCTATTACTCATATTCAAGTTTAATTACATAGTGATATTTTCCCTTTTGTTCCCCACTCCCTCCCTCACCCCACCTCCCCCCCCCTCCCTACCTCTGCAGACATTCCTCTTCTTCACTCAACCCACCACTTCTCATACTCTCCCTTTTCAACAATAGTCTGGAGATTTACAATATCATTGCTTCCACATATCGTTTAGATTTCCGGAATGCCACCCATGGACCCCATTTGCCCTTTTCCTCCTCATGTTTTCTTTCTACTTGGGTTTCTGGTTCTATTTTTTCCATTAGGTACATTTCATTTACTCTGTTGAGCCAATCTCTAAGATTTGGGCCCTCTATTTCTTGCCACTTCTTTGGGATCACATTTTTTGCAGAATTTAACAATATTGGGGTAAAAGAGGACCTATACCCCTTTTTTCCTCCCTCCGACCCGTGAAACAGACAGTCCCAGGGGTTGTACGGTATGTTTTTCCCGTTATTTCTTCGCTTATTTTGATCACTTCTTTCCAAAATAATTTAATTTTGGGGCAGTTCCACCACAGGTGTGCCATGTTTCCTAGTTCCCCACATCCTCTCCAACGATCAGCTGACCTTTCTGTTGAAAATTTACTAAGTTTTACCGGGGTCAAATACCATCTGGCCAGGCATTTATAGTTGCTCTCTATTGTTTTCATATCTGATGCAGTTCCATATGTAGCCCCCAGGATGTTTTCCACAGTTTCAGTGCTACACCCTAAACCTAATTCCTCTTCCCATTTCTTCAGATATGGCGGTGATTCCAACACTTCTCTACTCTTCAAGATTTTATAAAATGCGGAGATCTTCCTCTTCCCCCCTTCCCTACAGAATAACTTCTCGATCTCTCTGAGGTCCTCTCCCCCCCTTAAGGGCCCTGGCAGACCTTGGATAAAGTGCATGAGTTGCCTATACCTCCACCCGTTTATTATCCATAAATCCCTTTGTGATTCTAATTCTTGTTGTGTACGGATTTTCCCCCTTGTGATTAAATATCTTACTTCGGCTTCCTTCTTTAATATCCAATTTCCCCCCACCTCTTCCATCCCGGGAGGGAAGAATATGTTATTCTTTAATAAAATGAAAGGTGAATTATACTCCCATTTGTTACTTTGGTGAATCTGATCCCATATTTTCAGTGTAAGGTGTGTAATAAAGTGCGTTTCTGTCCCTAGCCTCCTCTGACCAGGAGGGTTCCATACCATGTGATTTAACTGCGTGTTACTTAACTCCATCTCTAAACTAACCCACCTTTTACTTTTTCTACTTTTCTCCCATTCTAGTGCCCGTGCTATAATAATCGCTTTAAAATAATTTCTAAAATCGGGGATTGCTAACCCCCTTGTGCTTTTCCTCTATTCAGTACTTTATGTGCTATTCTAGGTTTTTTCTTTTCCCAGACATATTTACTTTTTAATTCTGACAGTCTTCTAAAGAAATTTTGCGCTAGGGGAATTGGAAGCATCTGCATTCTATACAATATTTTTGGTGCTAAGACCATCTTCACGACATTCACTCGTCCTATCCATGAGATCGGACAATAGCTTATTCTTTTTATTTCTGTTCTAAATTCATTCAGGAGGGGTATAAAATTTAAATTATATAGATTCTCCCTGGAAATTGCCAGGATTACCCTCAAGTATTTTATGTTATCTTTCCATGGGAAATGAAACACTTCAGCTAGGATACTGGCTTCTTGTTTATTGATGTTTATTTTTAGGGCTTCTGACTTTTCTAAGTTGATTTTAAAGTTTGAGAGCTCACTATATTGTCTTAGGATTGCTAGCAGATTAGGAATAGACATTCTTGGATTTGAAATATAGAGTATTACGTCATCAACAAATGCGGCTAATTTATGTTCTTCCCCATTTACCTTATACCCACTCACGTCCGGACTCCTCCGAATCCGGGCGAGAAGGGGTTCCAACGCCAGGACGAATAGAAGCGGGGAGAGAGGGCAGCCCTGCCTAGTGCCGTTTTCCATGGTAAACTGGGCTGAGGGCAGGTTATTCACATACGCTGTCGGTTGGTTATAGAGTGCACTAATCCACTTTAGCATTGTTGGCCCTACTCCCATCATCTCTAACGTAGTAAACATGAATCCCCAGTCGACTCTGTCAAATGCCTTTTCGGCGTCTATTGACAAGAGAGCGGCTGGGGATCTGCCCGCCCTAAGGGCTTCCATTACAAGTAGGGATCTGACCCCATTGTCTCTGCCCTCTCTCCCCGGGACGAATCCTACCTGATCTGGATGGATCAAGTAGGGCATTTTCTCTTTTAATCGGAGGGCAAGCACCTTGGCATACAATTTTGTATCTGCATTTAATAATGCTATTGGCCTGTAACTTGAACACAAGGCACGGTCCTTGCCCTCCTTGGGAATCAATGTCACTGACACCAGCAAAGCGTCCCTGCCCAGTTCCCCCTGTTTCCCCATCGTATTCCACAACTGGCATAGTCGAGGGATCAGGGACTCCTTAAACTTTTAAAAAAAACTCACTGTAAAGCCATCAGGCCCGGGACTCTTCCCTGTAGGGGTTGCTCTTAGTGCCTGCATTATCTCCTCCTGGGTCATTGGTCTCTCTAATTCCGCTGTTTCCGCCTCTGTGAGTGTTGGTTAGTCTGCTTCCTTGATGAACTCCCTCATCTTTACCTCCTCATTCCTACATTTTTCCTTCTTCCCCACTGAGTAGAGCAACGAAAAGTATTGTCTGAACTCCTCCCCTATTTCTCTAGAAATGTATCTACTTTCACCTTTTCTATTCCTGATCTTTTCAATATAATTCTCCTCCTTCTTTTTCTTAATTATTGTTGCTAGATGTTTCCCTACTTTGTTCCCCCTCTGGTACAAATTTTTAAGATGTCTATTTCTGTTTTTCCAGGAGTCTTCTGCTACTGCTTCCCTTAGTTCCTCTCTCTTTATCATTAATTCTGTAAGAACCTCCTTTTCCTCTTTCCCCCTGGCTTTGTGCGTTTGTTCTAATTGGTGTATTTTTACTATAAGATCTTCTATCTTTTTCCTTCTTTCTCTTTTCTCCCCTGCGCCAATCGAGATAAGGACCCCCCTAATATAAGCTTTAAAAGTTTCCCATATTATTATCCCAGGTATCTCCTCTGAATCATTATTGTGAAAGAATTTGTCGATTTCTGACTGGATTCTCTCCACAATAGTATCCTTCTCAAGTAATTTTTCATTTAACCTCCATGTAAAGGGGATCTTCTGTTGGCCCTCTAGTCTTATTGTTATTGTTACTGGTGCGTGATCCGATAAGGTCATAATTTCTATCCTCGATCCCGCTATTGAGTCTAACAAAGCATGATCGACAAACCAATAATCCAGCCTTGAATAGGTCCTATGGACCGGGGAAAAAAAAGTGTAGTCCCACTCCTTAGGGTGTTGGATTCTCCAGACATCCACCAGATGATTATCATATAGTTTCCGCCTGAGACTCAGTAGCTGTTTATTTACCTCCCCGCCTGTTCCAGATGACCTGTCCAAGACCGAATCCATACACATGTTCAAATCTCCTGCCAGTATCACTTCCCCGTTACTGAATTCCACCAACCTATTCAGGGTCCGAGAGAGATATCTGGTTGGGTCTTATTTGGGCAGTAAATGTTGGCCATCGTATAAATCTTGCCCCACAGTTGCATTTTAATAAACAGAAATCGCCCCTCTATATCCACCCTCCTGTCCAAAATTTTAATTTTTAGCCATTGTGAAAACCCGATAGCTACTCCCTTCGCCCTTTTGGATGGTGAATCACAATATATCCAGGTGGGGTACATCCTTGTCTCGAGCTTAATACCTTCCTCTTGAACCAAATGTGTCTCCTGTAAAAAAATTATGTCTGTACCATATCTTTGTATTTCTTTTAACACCATATTTCTCTTCCCAGGTGAATTTAAACCTTTTACATTATACGATAAACATTTAACTTCCATTATTATTTACTTTTTGGGCTTCCTCCCCTCATTCTCGGAGTTCCATCTACTCTCTCTCCCCTTTATCCCATAGACCCTGCCCAGGCTGTCCCCCGCAACCAACCAATAAGGGGAAAAGAAGCAACAGGGTACCAAAAATAATGATGTCTGCAGTGGTTCCCCCCCACCCTCACACCACCCCTCCCTTTCCCCCTCACCCACCCCCCCTCCTGCCCCCCTCTGTCAGCCGAAAACCTCTCCTGTAATCTGGGGAACCAGATCCTCCAATTTTAGAAGTAACTCCCGCTGCCCCATCTGGAGATTTTGAATTTGGGTCACGTTACAACCTTCCTCAATTTGGGAACCAACATAAGAGCCTTCAAATCGTTGCACATCCTCCAACAACATATAACTGACACTGTGGTTGAATAATTTTGGGGACTCCACTGTGCATGATGATGGGGCTACGGAAGGAGTGACTGTGGAGAAGGAGCCAGTGGAATAGGCCACTTTGGCAGCTGCATTGGGAGGAAAACTACTCAGAACCAGGGTGACAGAGGATGAGGAGGATGAGGACGGCTTCGTTATTCACTCCACCAACTCTTCTGCATGTTGTGGCTCAATATGCTCAGCAGCAGAAGAAAAGGACAAGCATGCCCCACGGCCACCTGCAGAGGATGCACCATGTCCACGACCCCCACTGTTGACTGTAGACACAGAGGCTGCTTGCCCTCTTTTAGTGACCTTGTGAGTGTCTGCCTCTCCTTGGTGGCCTTCCGGACATGATGTATTTTTTGTTTTGCAACACCACACTACACTGTATTAGATACTGTGTACACCACCTGAAGTGTATTAGAAAGTGTACAATGGCTGCACTGTATTGTATACTGTGTACACCATCAGAAGTGTGGTAGAAACTGTACACACTGTATTAGATACTGTGTACACCACCTGAAGTGTATTAGAAACAGTACTCCACGGAATTCACTGTTGAATTCACTGATTTACTCTGCACTGAATGCAGAGTGTATATGTGTATGTGTATATTTTTATATATATATATATGGGGTGAGGGGGTTAGCTCAGCAGTGGGTGTGTGTGACCCCCTGGATGGGTTCACAACACAAAATCAGGCACAGGAGACAGCGTTGCAGGTGAAAAAAAAAACAAAGGTTTATTTATGCTATATGCAGTGAAAAAATATAACAGCAAAACAAAAAGAAACATGAAAAGAAATCCTGGTCAGTTTGACCGCTTACTACACACATAGATTCCCTATCTAACAACTGTGTGTAGCCTTGTGATGCCCCAGTCCCTATCTCTCTTTTAGAAGTTTGCCACACAGGCGTTAACTCACCGCACAGGACAGATACCACACTCCCCAGTCTACACACACAGAACTGGTTCCAGGATGGAGCATCTCCCTAAGCATTCTAGGGTTTTTTGTATAGGTCTTAATGAGCCCACTTACTTCAGCTGGGCTCATTAACTCTTCCCCTGCAGGACTCCCAGCACTCCCCCTAGTGGTATAAGTCAGCATAAAGCCTGGACCTAGGGCATACATATTTTCCATCCTGGATGCAACCAGGTGACTTTACCTGCCTGCTGTCACAATATATACACTGCCTTACGTCTATTAGAAACTGTACACACTGTATTAGATACTGTGTACACCGCCTGCACTGTATTAGCAACTGTACAATGGCTGCACTGTATTGTATACTGTGTACACCACCAGAAGTGTAGTAGAAACTGTACACACTGTATTAGCAACTGTACACCACAGAATACACTGTACATATAGGCTACACCTGGATGCAGAGTATATATACAGTGTGTGTGTGTGTGTGTGTGTGTATATATATATATATATATATATATATATATATATATGCAGTATCTCACAAAAGTGAGTACACCCCTCACATTTTTGTAAATATTTTATTATATCTTTTCGTGTGACAACACTGAAGTAATGACACTTTGCTACAATGTAAAGTAGTGATTGTACAGCTTGTATAACAGTGAATATTTGCTGACACCTCAAAATAACTCAACACACAGCCATTAATGTCTAAACCGCTGGCAACAAAAGTGAGTACACCCCCAAGTGAAAATGTCCAAATTGTGCCCAAAGTGTCAATATTTTGTGTGGCCACCATTATTTTCCAGCACTGCCTTAACCCTCTTGGGCATGGAGTTCACCAGAGCTTCACAGGTTGCCACTGGAGTCCTCTTCCACTCCTCCATGATGACATCGCAGAGCTGGTTGGATGTCTTGCGCTCCTCCACCTTCAGTTTGAGGATGTCCCACAGATGCTCAATAGGGTTTAGGTCTGGAGACATGCTTGGCCAGTCCATCACCTTTACCCTCAGCTTCTTTACAAGGCAGTGGTCGTCTTGGAGGTGTGTTTGGGGTCATTATCATGTTGGAATACTGCCCTGCGGCCCAGTCTCCACAAGGAGAAGTTCATGCTCTGCTTCATTATGTCACAGTACATGTTGGCATTCATGGTTCCCTCAATGAACTGTAGCTCCCCAGTGCTGGCAGCACTCATGCAGCCCCAGACCATGACACTCCCACCACCATGCTTGACTGTAGGCAACACATACTTGTGTTTGTACTCCTCACCTGGTTTCTGCCACACACGCTTGCCACCATCTGAACCAAATCAGTTTATCTTGGTCACATCAGACCACAGGACATGGTTCCAGTAATCCATGTCCTTAGTCTGCTTGTTTTCAGCAAACTGTTTTTGCTGGCTTTCTTGTGCATCATCTTTAGAAGAGGCTTCCTTCTGGGACGACAGCTATGCAGAACAATTTGATGCAGTGTGCGGCGTATGGCATGAGCACTGACAAGCTGACCCCCCACCCCTTCAACCTCTGCAGCACTGCTGGCAGCACTCATACATCTATTTCCCAAAGACAACCTCTGGATATGACGCTGAGCATGTGCAATCAACTTTTTTAGTTGACCATAGCGAGGCCTGTTCTGGGAGGAACCCATCCTGTTAAACCATTGTATGATCTTGGCCACCATGCTGCAGCTCAGTTTCAGGATCTTGGCAATCTTCTTATAGCCTAGGCCATCTTTATGTAGAGTAATCATTCTTTTTTTCAGATCCTCAGAGAGTTCTTTGCCATGAGGTGCCATGTTGAACTTCCAGTGACCAGTATGAGAGAGTGAGAGCATGGACACCAAATTTAACACACCTGCTCCCCGTTCACACCTGAGACTTTGTAACACTGAGTCACATGACACTGGGGGGGGGGTGGCTAATTGGGCACAATTTGGACATTTTCACTTAGGGGTGTACTCACTTTTGTTGCCAGTGGTTTAGACATTAATGGCTGTGTTTTGCGTTATTTTGAGGTGACAGCAAATTTACACTGTTATACAAGCTGTACACTCACTACTTTACATTTTAGAAAAGGGGCATTTCTTCAGTGTTGTCACATGAAAAGATATAATAAAATATTTACAAAAATGTGAGAGTGCACTCACTTTTGTGAGATACTGTGTGTATATATATATATATATATATATAATATATATATATATATATATATATATATATATATATATATATATATATATATCAAATACACTGCCACTAACTGAATAACCTGCTTGCTTAATCTAACCCAAGCTATCTCTCTGTCCACGCCAACAACACTACACACGCTGCTCTGTAAGCAGCCTTATATAATGTGGGGCGTGGACTTAGTCCCCCTGAGCCATGATTTGCTCTCTCAGCGGAGCGCGCTGTGATTGGCCAAAGCATGCAAGTCACGTGCATGCTTTGGCCAATCATCAAACAGCAATGCACTGCGATCTCGCAGTGCATTATGGGGCATTCCGCGGCGCTCAAATTTTTTGCGAACGCCCCATATGTTCGGTTAATTTTAGAACAAATGAACACCAGGTGTTCGAGTCAAGCTTACGTTCGACTCGAACTGTGGACTCATCCCTAGCTCCTTCTTACAGTGGGATAATGTAGAATAAACATAGCCACCCATTAACATAATATATATTTTTTAAACCAGAGTTTAGTGTCACTTTTATAGTGATACTTATTTGGACAGATTACCTTTTAATTTTACTTTACTAAATATCTGCATTTTTTATTATCTTAGTTCCACAAATATTTTATTGAGGTAAAGCAAGTCTAAAAAGACAATAAGGGCCACAACAAGTGTTTACAGCATAACAATGAATTTTAAGAATACAATGAACGCCTTTATATGCAATCATTTTGTAAAATGTCCAGACTTATGAGATGAATGTGTTTAATCTGATCCATAATTGTAAATGCTAAAAAAATCAGTACGTAAACTTCTTGTTTATGAATAGTATCCTATATTATGAAATAATTACATTGGCCTTTATGCTAGCTACAGCTGAAAGAAGCTGCATATGTCTCAGTGAAAGACTGCATGGTCTGTAATTGCAATTACAATGGTAATTTTATTTTCCAAGAAAACATTTTTTGGAGCAAACCATAAAAATGATCTACTTTTATTCTGTATTAGAAAAATTGTCTTGGAAACATCTTTCAGTGAACTATGCCTAGACAGCCATAAGCTAGTCTGAACTCTAGATGGTGCTGGCATGCAAAAAAAAGCTACCTCTGCAGCAAGCATCAAGCCGAATTCCAAAATCCGTTCTCATAAGATGTTATGATAATTTATCTGATCAGACGATCAGAGAAGATTGTATAAAATGTACCAGAAATTTTAGAATCTGGATACATAATAAAACTCAATAAAAGCCCTCCAGGAAACAAATATTATATATATATATATATAGATATATATATATCTATATATATATAGATATATATATATATTACAAAAGCTTTTCTAAGTTAAGTTTAGCAGCTTTGACCTAGCAGTAAACATATGCACGCCTGTAAAGGGTGTCATGTTTTATTTGTTCAGAGCTCACTTTTGGTCCATTTTTTGTGATGGGTTTCCTCAGTGAAAAAAAAGAGCTCATAAGACTGGAGGGATTGGGCCTGAAGTACTGAATGCAGTGCTGAATGCTAGTTTTATATTTTATATTTATATTATCATATAGCACAGAGGTTCTTAACCTTTTTTGAATCACAGACCCCTTTAGGAAACCTGATGAAAGCTATAGACCCCTCCTCAGAAATATTCACACAACTTTGCATGCAATGAATATATGTACTTTATTTTATTGAAATTTAATTGTCTCATACATATATGACATACACAGTCTGAATAAAGTAAACAAAAAAACTCACTCCTTTCATGCAAAAAGTAATGGTCACCCATTACAAAAATAAAACACAATCATCTTGTGCAAATTAAACAAAACTATTTTAATTTTATTCAAATCTACTACTATTTCTACTTCTACTACTACTACTACTACTACTACTACTACTACTACTACTACTACTACTACTACTACTACTACTACTACTATGGGTTCCACTACTACTACTATCTATAGAAAATAAGAAATGGCACTTGCTATTATGGAGTGGCACAAGATGGTGGTCGTGCAGAGAAAGATAACACACATTTTAATAGTAAATGTGAGCCAACAAAGAGTCAAGAGAAGCTTAGTGGTTGGCACTATAAGCAGTGGCAGGGTGCATTTTCTTTCATTTCCTTTAAAGTCGTGTTAAACCCAAAACCAAAAATGTAATATACTGCAGCTTACCAATCATTAGCTTCCAACAATCAGTGTTCCTGATTGCCACCACACCAGACCAATGCAGCCAGAAGCAGTTTTCCTGATCACTGCCACACCAGTCCCAGTGACACCAGACCAGTGTATGCCAGCAATAGTGTTACTTATCACGGCCACATCAAATGCAGTGTCACCAGACCAGTGTAAGCCAGCAAGACCCTTATTGTCGCCACACCAGTCCTATTGTCTCAGATCAATGTAAGTCAGCAATAGTCTTCCTTATTGCTACTATGCTAGTCCCAAGTGTCACCAGACCAGTATAAGCCAACAGTGTTCCTGATTGCCACGTCACAAGTCCCAGTGCCACCAGACCAGTACAGGCAGCAACGGTGTACCAGATCATCACCACTCCAGTGCAGTGTTGTCTCTGCCTACCACTGTATTGAACCTGACCTGTTTATTGACAACATTTCTGCCAGCTGCCTGGATAGATCATTTGCATGCTTGATGACCATGAGTCTGACTGCCTCCTAAACTGGCAGATCTGCACATCTGATTAACTATGTTCCTGCAAGACCCCAGTCCCAGCCATCCCCTGCAGACAACTGCACTGCTGACCAGGAAAGCTTTTGTTATTTCTTTCTTCAGCCTCCTGTATTTCCTTGCCAGTAAACATGGCATTTCTGGGAGGAGCCATGTACAAGAAGGCTTGGTATGATTGGCTTATAGGAACAGGGACTGGTATCAGTGAAATTACATTAAGCTACATGCTCTGACCACTTGTACAGAAGTGTGTAGGCAGGTATAGTGTACCCTGCCCCAGTTGGGAAAGTTAAGGTTATTTGTGTTCTTTTCTTTGTGGGCTTTCCTGGGTTCTCTGTATTCTGTGTATTATAAAATGGACATTGGTCCATACCCAGAGGGCTGTACACTGAGAAATTGTTGGTACCGCTGACAGACTCCGCTGAACATGCCGAGTTCGGGATGACAAATCATGCACAACTGTGTTCAGGACCCTGCAACAGTCTAAAGGAGTTGCTGGGACTTACAGTGTGCCCCAAATATGCCAGTCACAGACACTGCCATTATGGACTCCTTTCTGTGTAAGAATGCTGGGGCAGCCACAAGCCAGAGTTTAGGGACTAGGGATGCTAGGAAAAGCCTTCCCTTTATTTTGAACTGTCATGTGTAATTTATTCTTCAGTAAAGCTTTTGAAAATTTGCCCTTGCCTGGTCTGAATTTATTCAAGGGGCCTAGTGCAAGTAAGCAGCATATATAGTCTACAGCTTGGGTAACGAAACCCATTGGGGTATGAAGATAATGGCACAAGAGTTTATACAGCCTGAAGATACAGTGGTTACCAAGGGTAACGGAGATCCCTCTAGCAGCCTGTCATGTACATGTGACAGTTGGGATATCTTTTGTAGTATGAGGAGTTGTTGTCGCCATGCTCTCAGTGAGCAGGTCTGTCTTCCATAGCAACCGGAGCAGATCATCACCGCAGGAGTTTCTCACTTGTACACAGATACAGAAAACGAAGGGTTAAGTGAAGTGCATGCGAGGAGTCAATGGTAGGTCCATTGAGGGGCTCTATACCATTACTGGGAGTGAGGTAACGGTGATAAGCTGGACAGGTGGAGAGGGCAAGGACTCTGCGTGTCCCTCCTAATTGCACAAGTCACTTGGTTATGTTTATTACATCAAGAGAGTTTATTATAATTAATTCCTCTGTTTAAGTAAAGTACCTTCTGTGTGAGGCAGGGACCCTAACCAAAGTGCCTAGCGTAGCCCAGAAAAACCCACCACGGAGTAGGCCTCCTATGTGACCCATACTTGGCACCCAAAGAGGGGGGGGCATGGAAGAGGTATCACCTGCCTATGCCTTACAGGCAGCCAATACTGTACAATGTTTTTGATATTTGATATAATTGGCCTAAACATTGAGAGTCTCACACTTGTGGTATCACCATACTTGAAAGGAGTAGCGGAATGTGTTTTGGGGTGTCATTTTAAGTATGCCTATGCTGTGGATGAAAAATATCTA
This sequence comes from Lithobates septentrionalis, assembly GCA_037952835.1. Classification (NCBI taxonomy): domain Eukaryota; kingdom Metazoa; phylum Chordata; class Amphibia; order Anura; family Ranidae; genus Lithobates; species Lithobates septentrionalis. Next base: position 1,443,416 of record JBBDGP010000584.1, read on the forward strand.
ATTAAATTTGCATCTGTAAAAAAATATTATTTCTGCATTTTCCAGAAAACTTGTGGCAAAAGCATAGTCTCAAAAAGTTCATAGTTCAAAAGACTCATCTTGCCACCTTGGAGTGTCTACTCTCCAAAATATGGTAATTTTGATGTTTCTACTGTCCTGGTGCTCCAGTACCTCCACAAATGTGATAGATGGTAAGGAAATTTAATGTGTAATTTATGCCCATGAAGGTGCTCCTTGGATTTTGGGGATCTTTATGTGGCTAGGCTGTGAAAAAGTCTCACTTATGTGGTATTGCCATACTCCCAAGAAGTAGTAGAATGGGTTTCGAGGTACAATTATAAGTATGCCTATGCGTTATGTGTTAGAAATATCTTATTAATTGACAACTTTGTGTAAAAAAAATACATTTTCATATTCTTTTTCTGCTTTATTTAGAAACTTGGCAAAAACAATATTTTTAAAAGCCTCATTAAGCCTTTCAGAAAATACCTTGAGGCGTTTGCTTTCCAAAACTTTCTCTTTTGTGAGTGTTTTTCCTGCCCTTGTTCTTCAGGGACTCAATAAATATGATAGGTAGTCTATAAAATTGGTTGTGTAATTTATGCTCCATGAAAGCCTAAAGGTGCTCCCCAGATTTTGGGCTTCTCTATGCATCTAGGTTTAGAAAACGTCTCACACATGAGGTATCCCCATACTTAGGAGGAGTAGAATGTGTTTTGAAGTGTAATTGTAAGTATGCCACTATTGTGTGTGAGAAACAACTTGTTTAAAATTATAATTTTGGGGGAAAAAAAACAATTTTATATTTAATTTATTCATTTTCCCAAAAAATTATTAGAAAATGACCTCCATAAAAAAAAATGCCTTTTACCAAATACCTTGTACTGTCTGGTTTCCAAAAAGGGGACATTTGGGGGTATTTTTTACTGACACTTTAGGGCCTCAAGAAATGAGGTAGGAAATCAGTACATAAGGACTAAAATCAATTTTCAAATTATATATATATATATATATATATATATATATATATATATATATATATATATATATATATATATATACTGTATATGTACACTATCATTTGCAGACTATAGCTTTCACACAACCTAATAATATACACATCTATTTATTTATTTTTTTACCAAAAATGTAGCAGAATTCCTTTTCAGCCCAAATTTTTGAAGAAAGATTATTTATTTGCAAAGTTTAATGACAAAACTTTCAGTTGTTTTTCCTTTATGTAGCAAAAAAAAAAAAACTGTGGTGATTAAATGCCGCCAAAAGAAAGCTGTATCTGTTTCAAAAAATTATATAAAGTTGTGAGTACAGTGTTGTATGACTGAGTAATTGTCATTCAAAATGTGACAACTGAAAAATGTCTGGGGTAGGTAGGTAGTAAAAGTGTCCAGTCTTGAAGTGGCAAATAGAAATTAAATTAATTTATTCAGCTCTGTAATCACTAATAAATAATTAAGATAGAAAGAGAGTGCAGCGCTGGACAAATACCACAAGTAGTGTGTGTGATATAACAATAAATCAATAACGTACAGAAATAGTTAATAATAACTAATAAATAAAAAATTGATATTAGCATCAGATGAAATGGTAAATAATAACATCCTATAAAATGTAATAAGTGGTGTAGATAAATTATCACAAAAAACCTAAATAAAATGTAGTGAAATACAATTCATAAAGTGAAATAAAGTCCAAAAGTGAAATGTCCAATGTAAGACCCTGGGTCTGTATTTTCACCACTAGTGCAGCCCGCCACCTGATAATGAAGCAATGGAGGCTTACCGGAAAGCCTGCGACCACCTTTATTCAGGGGGGCCAAAACAGGCTTAGTAGAGTAATTGAAGTCATGGGAAACCCTGCTGGAATCACACCAACTTCCTTCATGGATTGCCGATCAGCAGCAACAAGAGGCACCTTAGACGATGTGTCCCCAGGAGGCAATTACCACATGGCAATAGATGTACCCTTCCATAGATCCAGTCAAGGAATTCCGTGGGTTTTCAAAATAAAAAGGAGACTCTAATAGTGCAGAGAAACTTGGCTGGTTTATTCAAACTTAAAATGCAATACATAAAAATTCCTAGCAGGAATAAGAAGTAAAAGAAACTCCACTGCTATTTGAAACAGAATCACGCATGCGCGATGCGTGTCCATGTTGTGACCCTACGGCCATTTCTTCACAACTGACGTTATCAGGGGTACGCAACAGTGCACGCGCATGTGCCTTATAAGCTCAATCGGCGCGGTAAGAAGAAAGAACTGATTGGTCAAAGTGCCAATGACTCTAACCTCCTAAAATGGGCCAATATAATTGACATAGAGATAGCTCGCCCCTGACACCTACAGGGCGGCCAAAACAATGCTCATAGATAGAACTAAAGTAATGATAAAAAGATTTTTTAATAAAAACAATGCCATCTTGTGGATGTTTAAGATAATGCTTAAAAGATGACAATATGAGATTTTGAATATGCATTTTCTAATGGGGTATATATAAAAATATACTGTATAAAAGTATATATACAGAATATACATACAAAATACATAAAAATATGTATAAATATAAAACATAGCAAATAATAAAAATAGCCCTCCAATGGAGGTAGATCAATATTACAAAATACATGCCTCCATACTACCAAAACAAGATATAATATAATAATTCAGCAAAAATATTATTATATGTACTCAAAAGTTGATGAAAAATTGGAACAAAAATATCCCTGATGTTATAAAGTGCGAGAGAAAGTGCAAAAATATAAGATGTGAAGTCATTATAACATATAGTTAAACTGCAGGCTAGAATCCGATATTGCAAACACTGGCTAGAGGGGACATCAACAATTATTTATGAAACAGTTGATGTCCCACTCTACATTCAAGCCATTGGGGGCATGAGAACCAAGCTTATAGATCCAGTTAGTTTCTAATCTGGATATGGTTCTCTTGCCATTACTGCCACGCCAGTGGGGAACATATTTTTCCAAACCAATAAAGATAGTACCACTAGGGTCTCTGTTAAGTTTGACATCATAGTCTCTGGAGACACTATGTTTGTCAAAACCTTTCTTTATATTGGTAACATGCTCCCCTAACTTGTAGTGTAACATCCGGATGGTGCGTCCCACATATTCCAATCCACATGGACACCTTGGGAGGTACATAACACATTTAGTGGTGCATGTTATAAACGATTTGATGGGGTATGTGACACCTGTGCCATCTGATGTAAATTCAGTTAGTCTCTTATCGCATAAAGCTTTCACTCTGCAAACTTTGCATTTCCTACAAGGAAAAAACATTTTAGATCCCCAAAAAAGTTTGGGCGTATAGGTGGGTCCGGAACATTGGGTGCTAATATATGTCTGAAGCTAGTAGCCCCCTTAATAGTACACAGGGTTTATCAGACAACAGAGGTCCAAGGATTCGATCATTCTTAATGACCGGCCAATGCCTTTTAATAATTCTCTTTATGGCCCAATGCTGGCTTGAATAGGTGGTGAGAAAGGCTAGTCCAAAGTCCCCTCTATTTTCAACCTGAGGGGGTTTATCACCCAACAGGTCCTTACGATCCCTATTCCCTACCTCAGTGATCAAGGAGTCGAGGGCTGCATTGTTATAGCCTTTACTGAAAAATCTGGATTTCAAAATTAAAGCCTCCCCGTGGAACTCGTCCACATCGGACCCAGGGTCTTACATTGGACATTTCACTTTTAGACTTTATTTCACTTTATGAATTGTATTTAACTACATTTTATTTAGGTTTTTTGTGATAATTTTTCTACACCACTTATTGAATTTTATAGCATGTTTTTATTCACCATTTCATCTGATGCTAATATCAATTTTTTATCTATTAGTTATTATTAACTATTTCTGTACGTTATTGATTTATTGTTATATCACACACACTACTTGTGGTGTTTGTCCAGCGCTGCACTCTTTCTTTCTATCTTCATTTCTTGTTGCCCTTGGGTTACAGTGTTCAGCTGCAGGACATCCTTCAAAGTTTTTTCTAACATTTAAAATATTTTTTACACTATTCACGCACCTAGCGCAATTCTTTCTTTTATATTTTGTTACTAATAAATAATTGAATGTATGCAAGCAGTGTAAGTATTTTGACTTGTTAATAAGTCTCTTGTAGCCCCTGTACAACAGAACTCACAGGAAAAAGGGGCAGGGGCAGAAAGAGGAACTCATCAGTTTGCTCCTTCTATTCTTGCTTCCCAGTTAAATGGTGATAGGGACGACTTGTAAGTAAAAGTGACTTTTTTGGCACTCCAGTATTAAAAAAAAAGTACATTTAAGGGATATAGGTGTGTAGAGAAAAATTCCGCCTGCCATCTTTGGTTTCAGTACTTTCTGAGTCAGTCCTGAAATAAGCATGCAGCAGGTGAGGTGATAAAAATACAAAATAATAATAATAATAATAATAATAAAAATAATAATAATCATAACAAAACTCTGATTTGTGCTGTGTTTTTGAGTTCTGATCAGTGACTAAGAAACCTCTAAATTGCTACTGAAACATACAGAGTACTGGTCTCTGTTGAAAGCGGTTCCTGCATAAAAAGCTCATCTGTATATCCCTGCAAGCAAACTGTCAGGGAGGGCATGCCAGAACACAGAATGGGACATCAGGGTGGATGTCTGTGCAAGTTCCTGCTGAACTTCTATCTGTTGCCTAGCAAGTTCCCTTGTTTCACACACCTACCATCAATCAATCTCCACTGATCTTGCAGACAACGAGAAAAAAGAAAGAAAGGGTGCACCAGCCATGTGCATTATCCTTCAGATAATGAATTTACTAATGATATCATTAACTTTAATACATTTTATCTGAAGGATAATGCACATGGCTGGTGCACCCTTTCTTTCTTTTTTCTCGTTGTCTGCTAGGATCCCGCATCCTTGAGGGCAGCAAGGCCTGTGTTTTTACACCACTGGTTCGGCTACCCACTTGTGCGCAGGAGCATTTTTCTTCGTTATCAGTCCACTGATCTTGCACCTGTTCACCAACTTGACCCTGTAGATGCACGGACTACCTCCCTATGGCAGCGGCTGGAAGATCTATGAGGCACTCCACTTAAAATGCTCCTGTATAACCCCAGGGGGGGCAACAGGGCAATCCCCCCCAAGTTGCGGTAAGCAGCGGCCAGTCAGCGGGTGAGTGGGCGGACAGCGCAGTGGGCACGGTGGATGGGTGAGTGAATGGGCGGGTGAGTGAATGGGTGGGCAGCTCGCTGGGTGATCAGACGGGCCAGTTGGCAGGTGAGCGGGTGGCTGGCCAATCAGCAGGCTGGTGGGTGGGGGAGCAAAGAGATGACATCATCTCTCACTGCCCAGCACCCGCCCTGCATTCCTGCAGTTCCACCCTCACTGTGCAAGCAGCCATGGGCAGCAGAGAGATTACATCATCGCTCTGCTGCCTGAATTCACTCTGGGACACAGGAGGTGACAATTCCCACCTTAGCAGGCAAGTGACAATCCGCAACGTGTGGCAGGTGACGTGACGGGTGAGTGAATGGGCGGGTGAGTGAACGGGTGGGCGGCTCGGTGGGTGATCGGACTGGCCAGTCGGCAGGTGAGTGGGTGGCTGGCCAATCAGTGGGCCGGCAGGTGGGGGAGCAGAGAGATGACATCATCTCTCACTGCCCAGCACCAGCCCTGCATTCCTGCAGTTCCACCCTCACTGTGCAAGCAGCCGTGAGCAGCAGAGAGATTACATCATCTCTCTGCTGCCTGAATTCACTCTGGGACACAGGAGTTGACAATTCCAACCTTAGCAGGCAAGTGAGAATCCGCAACGAGTGGCAGGTGATGTGGCAAGTGACAATCCGCAATGTGTGGCAGGTAATGTGGCAAGTGACAATCCGCAACATGTGGCAGGTGACGTGGCAAGTGACAATCCACAACGTGTGGCAGTCGACGTGACCAGTGACAATCCGCAACGTGTAGCAGGCGAAGTGGCAATTGACAATCCGCAACGTGTGCCAGGTGACGTGGCTAATGACAATCCGAAATGTGTGGCAGGTGATGTGGCAAGTGACAATCCGCAACGTGTGGCAAGTGACAATCCACAACTTGTGGCAGGTGACGTGGCAAGTGACAATCTGCATCTGGTGACCGGCGACGTGGCAAGTGATAATCTGCACTTGTGGCAGGTGACGTGGCAAGTGACAATCTGCAACATGTGGCAGGTGACCTGGCAAGTGACAATCTGCAACTTGTGGCAGGTGATACGGCAAGTGACAATCCGCAACTTGTGGCAGATGACGTGGCAAGTGACAATAAACATCTGGTGGCAGGCGACGGTGGTAAGTGACACACTCGGGGCGCCCACTGATTCTGCATTATGGTGAGTTGAACTATTTCATTTTATATAACAATGTAATAATATAAATTATGTGCTTAAATCATCCTGACACCATAACAACCATGGTGCCAGGATGATCGAAGCGCCAACATCAGCCATTTCCCCGATAAATTGCCTGCGAAAAAAAACTATTTTCTGGCAGTGCCCCTCCCGAGACTACACTCTGGATCCACCCCTGAATAACCCTGCATGAAAATTGTCAGGAAGGGTATGCAAGAACACAAAATGGAACACCAGGGCAGATGTCTGTGTTCCTGCTGAACATATACTGTATCTTCTACCTAGCAAGTTCCTGTGGTTCACTAACCTGCTATCAGCCAGTCTCCACTGATCTTACACCCATTCACCAACCTGACCCCGTGGACATACAGACTACCTTTCCACACCAGCAGCTAGAAGATCTATGAGACACTCATGCCACTCTGCACCCTTGTGCCTCCTGTTACTTTACTAGGGGGACTCATCACATCAGGCTCATCCACTGGCTATATGACACAAACTCTGTACAGGCATGGGTGTCTTTAGCGCCCTTTACCTGGGGCAAAGTGAAGAAAATGTCATCAGCACATCAAGGATTCCTAGAAAGAGATTTATTTTTGTGGTTACATGATAAACATACAGCAACTGTATGATAAACCATGTGACCATGAAAATAAATCCCTTTCGAGGAATCCTTGGTGTGCTGATGACATTTTCTTCACTTTGATCATCCACGGTTTCCAGCCTATGGTTATTACAGCACTCAGCATTAGTGAACAGCCAGTTTCTTGAATAAGTGCGTAGGGAATATTGTGGTTGGAGTTCACCTAGGGCAGATGCCCTGCATCTCTTGTATGATGCCCTAGGGTCCAACACTGCTACCCTCTTCAATTCTTGTTAATTTCAATATTTCAGCACTACAGTGCCATTTACACAACAACTCCTGGGAGTCCTTAGTTACTGTGGCCCAATTGTCAGGCCTTAGATAAAATGGCAGTTCAGAGTTGAGGGATGCTCCTCCTTGACTCTGATGTGTCACATGACACTGGTCTGGTGATTTGACTTGAGGGGGTAGAGATGTGTGTACTTGAGGGGAGAGTTTTGTACAGCGGGGAGGGATATACACTGGGGAAAGAGATGTGTACTGGGAAGGAGAGATGTGCAAAAAGGAAGAAACGGCTGCACTCCAAGATGATGAATATGAGTCCTTTATTGATCCATCCAAGTGACACACCACAGGAAAAATGACAATTAAGGCATGAAGGCAGACATGTTTCACACAGTATCATGTGCTTAATCATTGCCAGGAGAGATGTGCCCTGGGGGTAGAGGGGTGAACAAATAAGGAGATGTGTCCTTGGGAGGAGGAAACATGTACTGAGGGGGAGATGTGTACTAAGGGGAAAAAATATGTGTTGAGGGTAAGGGGGACTTGATCTTTGTTCTCTATGTAATGCATCTTGGCCTTTGTATTACTCATTCCTTATCCATGCACACTTTGCATTACCTATTCCTGGCCCCTGCACTTATAACACTACATACTCTTGATCTCTGCACTCTGTGCGTTACACACTTCTGCACATTGGGCATTACACACTTCTCCTGTCCCCTGAACTCTGTGCATTACACACTCCTAACCCCTGTACTGTGTGCATTATGTATTCTAAGTCCTGAATTATGTTCATTATGTACTTCTGACCTCTGAATTCTGTGCTTTACATAATCTTGACCCTTGCACTCTATACATTTTACACTCCTGACATCTGCACTATGTAAGTTACAAACTGCTGAACCCTGTACTCATGCAATAAGCATTTAAGCCCTCTTCTGTGTATGTTACACACTCCTGGCTCCTGTGCTCTGTGCATTAACCTATTGTTTACACAGTTGTGATGCTGGCACTCTGTGAATTACACACTTCCAACCCCTGCACTCTGTATATTATGCACTCCTGAGGCCTACACTCTTTGCGTTACGCACTAATGTGCTCTTCACTCTGTGGGTTTCGCACTCTAGACCCTTGCACTCATTCTGTTACACAATCCTGAACAATTCAGTCTGTGTGTTACCTACTTCTGCGTTAGCTAAAAAGAGGATATCTCTTTGTATCATCCCTAGGTTCTATAAATTCAGCCTCTGAGGATAGCATCAGGCGCAGTTTAGAAAAACTATTTTGACATGAAAATCTTTTCTCAGGATTTCCCCACTCATCTACAATCAATTTCCTTAACTTTTAGAAAAAAAAGGGAAACAATTGAGGATCTTGTTTCAATTCCAGGTGACTCTTGTGTTGATTGGTGGACTGCTGAACTTCCTCTTCTAAATTTATTTCTCTTTGATAGCTTGTATGAAAGGAGAAAGAAAAAATGTATATTGTTTTCCAACTCACTTTCTTACTCTTTTCACATTTTTTCAGTGCATTTTGCATTTTTAACCACTTCAGCCACGGACCATTATGCTGCCTAAGGACCAGAGGTCTTTTTCCAATTTGGCACTGTGTTGCTTTAACTGCTAATTGCGCGGTCATGCAATGCTGTACCCAAACGAAATTTACGTCCTTTTCTTCCCACAAATAGAGCTTTCTTTTGATGGTATTTGATCACCTCTGCGGTTTTTATTTTTTGCGCTATAAACGGAAAAAGACCGAAAATTTTGAAAAAAAAAATATACTTTCTACTTTTTGTTATAAAAAAAATCCAATAAACTCAATTTTAGTCATACATTTAGGCCAAAATGTATTCGGCCACATGTCTTTGGTAAAAAAAATGTCAATAAGCGTATATTTATTGGTTTGCGCAAAAGTTATAGCGTCTACAAACTAGGGTACATTTTCTGGAATTTACACAGCTTTTAGTTTATGACTGCCTATGTCATTTCTTGAGGTGCTAAAATGGCAGGGCAGTACAAACCCCCCCCAAATGACCCCATTTTGGAAAGTAGACACCCCAAGGAAATTGCTGAGAGGCATGTTGAACCCATTGAATATTTTTTTTTTTTGTCCCAAAGGATTGAATAATGACAAAAAAAAAAATATTTACAAAAAGTTGTCACTAAATGATATATTGCTCACACAGGCCATGGGCCTATGTGGAATTGCACCCCAAAATACATTCAGCTGCTTCTCCTGAGTATGGGCATGTCACATGTGTGGGACTTTTTTGGAGCCTAGCCGCGTACGGGGCCCCGAAAACCAATCACCGTCTTCAGGATTTCTAAGGGTGTAAATTTTTGATTTCACTCTTCACTGTCTATCACAGTTTTGGAGGCCATGGAATGCCCAGGTGGCACAAACCCCCCCCAAATGACCCGATTTTGGAAAGTAGACACCCCAAGCTATTTGCTGAGAGGCATGGTGAGTATTTTGCAGCTCTCATTTGTTTTTGAAAATGAAGAAAGACAAGGAAAAACATTTTTTTTTTCTTTTTTCAATTTTCAAAACTTTGTGACAAAAAGTGAGGTCTGCAAAATACTCGCTATACCTCTCAGCAAATAGCTTGGGGTGTCTACTTTCCAAAATGGTGTCATTTGGGGGGGTTTGTGCCACCTGGGTATTCCATGGCCTCCGAAACTGTGATAGGCAGTGAAGAGTGAAATCAAAAATTCACGCCCTTAGAAAGCCTGAAGGCGGGGCCCGTACGCGGCTAGGCTCCCAAAAAGTCTCACACATGTGGTATCCCCGTACTCAGGAGAAGCAGCATAATGTATTTTGGGGTGTAATTTCACATATTCCCATGGCATGTTTGAGCAATATATCATTTAGTGACAACTTTGTGGAAAAAAAATAAAAATTTGTCTCTTTCCCACAACTTGTGTCACAATATAAAATATTCCATGGACTCGACATGACTCTCAGCAAATAGCTTGGGGTGTCTACTTTCCAAAATGGGGTCATTTGGGGGGTTTTGAACTGTCCTGGCATTTTATGCACAACATTTAGAAGCTTATGTCACACATCACCCACTCTTCTAACCACTTGAAGACAAAGCCCTTTCTGACACTTTTTGTTTACATGAAAAAGTTTTTTTTTTGCAAGAAAATTACTTTGAACCCCCAAACATTATATATTTTTTTAAAGCAAATGCCCTATAGATTAAAATGATGGGTGTTGTGCAGTGGCAACAAAATAAATACATTTTTAAAAGCCTTTAAAAGCCTTTACAGGTTACCACTTTAGATTTACAGAGGAGGTCTATGCAAAAATTACTGCCCTCGATCTGACCTTCGCAGTGATACCTCACATGCATGGTGCAATTGCTGTTTACATTTGACGACAGACCGCCGCTTGGGTTCGCCTAAGCGCGAGAGCAGGGCGCGACAGGGGTGCTTTTTTTTTTTTCTTTATTTTTTTTGCCTTTTTATCTTATTTTTAAACTGTTCCTTTCATTTTTTTTTATTTAATCATTTTTATTGTTATCTCAGGGAATGTAAATATCCCCTATGATAGCAATAGGTAGTGACAGGTACTCTTTTTTGAAAAAATTGGGGTCTATTAGACCCTAGATCTCTCCTCTGCCCTCAAAGCGCCTGACAACACCGAGATCGGTGTGATAAAATGCTTTCCCAATTTTCCAATGGCGCTATTTACATCCGGCGAAATCTAAGTCATGAAATGCTCGTAGCCTCCAGTTTCTTAGGCCATAGAGATGTTTGGAGCCACTCTGGTCTCTGATCAGCTCTATGGTCAGCTGGCTGAATCACCGGTTGCATTCTCAGGTTCCCTGTTGAGACAGGAGAGCCAGAGAAAAACATGGAAGACGGTGGGGGGGCATTCCCTCCCACGGCTTGTAAAAGCAGTCTAGAGGCTAATTAGCCGCTAGGATTGCTTTTAAATGAAAGCCGACCGCTGGCTGAAAAGAATGATACCAAGATGATATCTAAACCTGCAGGCATCATTCTGGTATAACCACTCAAAGTCGTGAATGGCGTACCTGAAGACAAAAAAATGGTTAACAATAAAACACAGTAAACAGTAAAGCATAAAAAATTGCATACCTGAAAAACAAACATTATAAAACATAATAACAATAAAACATTGCAGAATAGAATACAGTAAAAAAGAGCAGAACAATAGAGAGAGAGAATAGAGAGAGAGAACAATAAAACGACAACTATTTTTTTTAATTTTATATATTTTTTATTTTATTTTTTTTACACTTTTTTTGTAACTAACTTTTATAACTTTTATAACTGTAACCGGTTCCAGGTTCACCAATGCAAAGACCAGGATTGTCAGGACAGGAGGGACAATAATAGCGGGTGTCACGCCTATATCCGCACTTGCTGCAGACACAACATCTTTTTTGGGGGGGTTCGTTGGGTAGGGGTACTCGGGAGGACATAAAGAAAATGCCTCTCATGCAGCTGACTGCATTTGGTTGGGGATGTGAATCGGGGAAGTACGGGCGCTGCAGAAGTGGTGGGCTCCCAATTAGGATTGGTGAATGCAGCAGGAAGGGCACTATGGGCACGACGGGCCTGTGTTTGTCTTCTTGGTGGCAGCGGGACACTACTTGTGCTTGCCACCTCACCAGCTTGAACTGCACTTATGGGACCCGCCACGTCACCAAGTGTTACTGCAGTGCTGGTTTGACTACGACCGGGGTGTACTAGGCCGCTGGTGCTTGCCAGTTCACCAAAACGCTACCAAAAAATCTGTTGGCGATCGCAGGGATCAGGCCTGACTCTGCGAACGCTGCAGTTATGCGTTTAGTGTTTTGTAAGTGTCAGTGATCGATACTGCACTTGGGTGGGCTGGGCTGGGCTGGGCCGGGCGGAGGGGCAAAACGCAGGTGCTAGCAGGTATCTGGGCTGATCCCACTAACACTGCGTTTTTGGGAATCCTAAATTGCTGGGGACGCTAGTATAGATCTGATTGGATCAGATATTGATCCGATCAGATACTATACCACTAAGGGAGGTATACGGTGCGTGCGTGGGTGTTAACGGTACTGGCGCTAACCTGACGCTGCCTGGGGCTGGTGCTTGCCAGTTCACCAAAATGCTACCAAAAAAACTGTTAGCGGAGGCGTGGTTTGGAGCCGCTCTAAGATGGACGCGCTGTGCTGAAGCTCCCGTCCATGAGGTCCCGCTACACTAGCGTTTCGCTCTCAAACGACCATCTGCTATGGTAAGAAAAGCCCGCAGCATCTCAGCATCCCGATCCAGATCCCCTCGGAACCAAAACCCCCTGCGGGGAGAGCAAATTCCCGAGATCTTCCGCTCCCGGCCTAGAACCGCCATGCAGGCCGCACAACCAGCGGCCTCGAGTAAACCGCAGCCCCAGAGCGCCAGCACCCCAGGCTCAAGCACTCAGAGCAGAGCGGGCACGGGTGCAGAACAGAGACACCCTCCCGCAGTAAACCTAGATGATCTCCACTCTGTCGCCGCAGACATAAAAAACACTTTAATGGCGGCCATCTCAGACATGCGTTCTGACATGCAGGCAATCTCTCTCAGAGTAGAAGAAGTGGAAACTACCCAGACTCGACATGAAGCTTCCCTGTGCCATGTCCAGCAGATCACAGAGTCCCATGCCATACACTTAAGGGACATAAATCGCCACATGGAGGATCTCGACAATCGCGGGAGACGCCGCAATCTCCGATTTAGAGGAATACCGGAATCGATAGATCCACAACAGTTATCCCAAGCAGTCACTACCATCGTGAATGAGCTCCTGGACAGGCCCCGTGATGCCCTGGTGGGTTTTGAACGCATACATAGGGCGCTACGTCCAAGAGGGAGAGATACAGACCCCCCCAGAGACATTGTTTGTTGTCTCATAGATTTCTCACTGAAAGAAGACATTTTAAGGGCCTCCAGGAATCGCAATCAGATAACTTACCAAGGCTCAACCGTCAAAATTTATCAGGATCTCTCCAACATTACCCTACAGAGGAGACGTGAATTGAGGCCCCTACTCGACTTCTTGCGCACCAAGTCTATCGTATACCGATGGAAATTCCCCTTTGGTCTCTCCGCCTCACATCAGGGGCGTACGGCCCTTCTCAGAGTCCCTGAGGACTTGGAACACTTCTGCTCCACACTAGATATCCCCATGGTTGCCCTGCCGGACTGGTACAGTGATTTTCGCCTCCCCCAACTACGCAGAGCCACTTCGATGGACGGCATAGCAGAAGCAGGAAACTTCCACCTTGGACGCCGCCGACACCATCAAAGGCCAAACTTCTCCCCACAACGAGACCCCGACCTGCCAAGGAACGGCAGCCCCACAGCCTCCCCTGCACATCGCAGAGCCAGGATCACCTAACGACCTGGTAATGTCTGGATCTCAGAAGACACCCGAACAGAAGAACAAAAGATGCTGTTCTGTCACAAAATGATGGACACCTGCAGTAAATATAACTGTCTTTCTATTCTCTTCCTTTTCCCCCTACACCTCTAATCCCCTCACTTCATTTTTTTAGGTTTTGTAACCCAGGGCCTCCTCTCACAATCTCTCACTTTTAAGATAATCAGCTCAGAGCATCACCCCATAGCTTACTTGTATGTACAAATACTCCTTGCATAACAAAAACCAGGTGTCTGTTCATACATGCATATTAGTACTAATGGTTGATACTCGGTCAGAGCTATTGTCATGCTACCCCGCCCCTCCCCAATTTTTCTTCTGCTCTCCATTACGGTTTATAACCTTAATATGCTTAAACCTTAGGCAACTGTGTCTGCAGATCGACAGGGGCGGGCTCTGGTAAGTGATCTACACCAAAAACTATCTACCCATTCATGCTGACCATTCTTACTTAGATTTAACCCTCCCCCACGGAAGTTATTACTCTGTTCATTCAAACACCAACAGGGGGTAACTCCCAAATTCTCAATATTCTCACTCGGAGCTTGTGACAGAGCGTGCCCCTCTCGATACCAGAGAGATCCTATTGATGATCCACCTTCTGTAAAGGTATGCTTGTTTCTGTTAACCTTCTATCTCGTTTTGTTAGATAAGTTTATACTGGTGTAAATTCGCCAGTTACTCTGAAAGTTACCAGGCCTACAGGTACTGTTCACCTTCCTATTACCCGAGGCCTATACAGTTTTACTCAACACAAGTTCAACCGTTGACAGTGCTTTTGGCAAAGTAGGCAGTAAATCAATGCCACCTCTCCATTAGTAAACAATCTTTACTCGATAATGAACCTGTCCATCATATGGACTACATCTCTTAAATCCAAACACCCCTAAATCTCCCGTGTTACATACACACTATCATAACTCATAGAGCTCTTATGAGAGGGATGCATTCTCTCCCCCAACATTCCATAGACAGAAATCTTCTAGGTTACCATTCGGGCCCACGGTGGAATCCCTTCGACACCCACCGTGTAACCCCAACCCGCATACTAAGCGAACATTCATTTCGCCCGTCATGACCTCATTGGGACTCAGGACGACCTCCTTTCTCTGAGCGTCACCTTCCACTCCCGCACACAGCTGAACCCAGGGGTTCTAGCTGACTCATACCGGTCCCCTCGTCTTACTAGTGGGCACGCCGGCCGACCCGCTCAACCGGTTCCTCTGCCCACTTCCCCTGTAACCTCTCCTCCACATATCCTCCCACCACTCCCTTACCCACACCCCTAACCTTTTCACCACACTATAATCCCCCTGCTCTAAACCCAAACACACCCACAACCTAATCTCTGACTCCTCCCACACACCCTCATAACTCTAGGCCTCCAAGCTTCTTAAGTGAGACAATGGCACCCCATCAGCCGCAACCATCCTCCCATCCATTGAAAGTCATATCTATCAACGCAAAGGGCCTAAATATCCCTGAGAAGCGCTCACAGCTACTTGCTCAAATGCGTAGCTCTAAGGCAGATGTAATATTTGTACAGGAGACTCACTTTTCTAACACTAATATCCCTAATCTGGCAAACCACTTCTTCCCCCACTGTTACCATGCCACTTCACCTTCGTCAAAGACAAAAGGAGTTTCAATCCTTCTTTCCAAAAATACACACCTGCAAATCTCAGATACTTTAACAGACCCACAAGGTAGATTCATCTTCATCAAAGGCACATTCAACAATAGACCAATCACCCTGGCAAACATCTATAGCCCTAACACCTCTCAGGTCCCATTCTTTCGCACAATAACGAGTGAATTATCATCCTTTCAGGATGGCCTCCTGATTCTAGGGGGGGATTTTAATATCCCCCTTGACCCCATTGTAGACTCCTCAACAGGCAAATCTCATCTTCCATACAGGGCCCTAAAACAAATCAAAAAATGTTTACAAGACCTAGCTCTACACGACTCATGGAGAACCCTACATCCATCAGACAAGGACTACACATTCTTCTCTGCCCCACATAATAAATATTCATGTATCGACTACTTATTCCTATCACAACCAGACCTTCCCGCCCTCTCCAAAGCGACCATAGACCCGATGTCATTCTCCGACCACCATCCCATCTCAATGTCACTCAATCTCTCAGATGCTCCCCATCGTCCCTACTTATGGAAATTAGATCACACAATCCTGACAGACGAAATACAGGTAGCGGAAATTCGCTCATGTCTGAAAGATTACTTCATAGAGAACGATACCCCAGATACATCCTCCCTGACGCAATGGGAAGCGCACAAATGCGTAATAAGAGGGAAACTAATTTCTATCACAGCTTCCATCAGAAAAGCCAAAAAAGCCACCCTTCACAACCTTTTTCAGAGACTCAAAAAGCTAGAAGCAGCCCATAAACGAACACTAGCACAAGACACCCAAGCAGAACTAACAGAGATCCGTACTCTTATCAAAGACGAAATTTTCTCTAACCTTAAAAGAAAGTTCATCCTCTCACACAAACTATTTTATGAGTTCGGTAACAAAAGCGGCAGACTGTTAGCCAGAGCTCTACGCAAACAAAAATCGGACAACACCATACACAAATTACAGTCCTCTTCAGGACAATCCCTCACACAAAATGAAGAGATAGCAAGGGAATTCGCGAATTACTATTCCTCCCTTTATGACCTACGGACATCTGAACCAACACCTACTCCTACTGCAATAAAATCCCGAAACATCAAAACATTCCTGGATAAATATGCCCCTGAGAAACTATCCCCAGAGATATCAGCATCCCTTGATCTACCAATTACCTCTATAGAATGGTCCCAGGCCATCAAACAACTTAAACCCGGTAAAAGCCCGGGCCCGGATGGCCTCCCGGCCGCCTACTACAAAACATTTTCAGACATTCTCCAAGCCCCATTCCTACGGACCTTTAACTCTCTCTCCCCCACTAACCCCCTTACTAAAGGGATGCTAGAAGCCCATATAGTAGTGATCCCAAAAGATGGCAAGGATCCCTCCCACACTAAAAATTTTAGGCCGATTTCCTTATTAAATTTAGACATCAAAATCTTCTCCAAAATCTTAGCCAATAGACTTTTAACACTTCTACCCTCCATTATATCTCAAGATCAAGTCGGCTTTATCTCGGGCAGAGAAGCCCGGGATAACACCTGCAAAGCAATTAACCTTCATCATCTGATCACATGCACTAAACAAAAAGGATTTTTCTTGTCATTGGACGCGGAGAAGGCGTTCGACAGAGTATCCTGGGATTACATGCTAGCGGTTTTGCAAGCCATAGGACTAGGTCCTCAGCTGATTGGCCTTATCATGTCACTATATAGTTCTCCAACAGCGAAAGTAAGGATCAATGGTACTCTGTCGGACGCCTTCCCGATCCATAACGGAACGAGGCAGGGGTGCCCTCTATCACCCCTCCTCTTCGTACTAACCCTAGAACCCTTTCTAAGGAAAATTACACTTAACCCGGACATAAAAGGAATTCTTTCACCAATAAAAGAATATAAGTATGCTGCTTACGCAGACGATATTCTACTATTCCTCTCACAACCTTTAACAACATTACCAATATTATTATCGGAATTTAAATTATTTCAGTCCCTATCTAATCTGAAGATCAACTTCTCCAAATCTTTCGCCCTTAACATATCCCTAACCCAACATACAGTGGACCAATGCAAACACAACTTCCCACTCCAATGGAAACAAGACGCGTTAACGTATTTAGGGATTCAAATCACACCATCACTCGCTGACTTATACAGGAAAAACTTTCTCCCCCTTTTAAACAAATTAACTTCGGACTTTGACACCTGGAATAGATCGACATTTTCGTGGTTTGGCAGAGCGGCCATACTGAAAATGAACGCTCTCCCCAGGATTTTATATTTATTACAGGCGATACCGATACAAATTCCCCCCCTATTTTTTAAGTCATACAGGCAGATCAGCTCCAAGTTCTTATGGGGTAAACACAATCACAGAATAAGCCACCGCTTGCTCTCCCGCCCGAAAAATCTAGGTGGAATAGGTCTCCCTGACATCTCCAACTACCACATAGCCACTCATCTCACCAGGATAGTAGACTGGAATGTCCACACTCAACAAAAAGACTGGGTTTCCCTTGAAGCCTCCTTCACGAAATTAGAATGTAAATCACTCCCGTGGATCTCTCCTCACCATATCCCACAAGAGATCCACAACCACCCGACGATAGGCCCCACCCTGCGCTACTTCCACTCGATTTGCAAAAAGGTTCCACTCTCCTCTACTCCCAGCCCACTGACACCAATAAAACTGAACCCAGACTTCCCCCCGGGAATGCACCATCAGTTCCTAGGTGACCACCTACCTCAAGGACAAACCAGTGCCTCCCACTTCCTTCAACAGGGCAAAATTATCCCTGCAATACAACTAGCATCACGCTCCGAAAAAGCACTTATCCCACAGTGGACATACCTAATGATAACATATTACCTCCAAACACTCGATAAGGCAGGTCAATGCTCCAGACAACTCACACCCTTTGAATCTCTATGTACCAAATCATCACCACAAACGCACCTCATTTCTCAGATACATAATATGCTTTTTGCCGATCTCAAAGCTAATGACAGTCCGTTTTGCAAAAAATGGGAGAAAGATCTATCGATACAAATACCGGAAGAGAGCTGGGAGCGAATATTCTCGCACATACATAAAGGCTCAATAAATGTTTCCACCCAAGAGAATGGATTTAAAATTCTATCACGGTGGTACCATACCCCAGCATTATTGCACAAATTTAATTCCAACACTCCCGAAACATGCTGGAGGTGCCATCAAGCTAAAGGTACTCTACTCCATATGTGGTGGTCCTGCACCCCCCTCCAAACCTTTTGGTTAGAGGTTCACAAAATGATCGAACAGATCACCACCTACAACATAGAGTTCGCCCCAGCTCAATTCCTCCTCCACCTCTCTTCCCATTCACATGGCACATACCATAAATCACTTATGATGTATTTGATAAATGCAGCAAAACAATGCATACCCATACACTGGAAATCACATAAAATACCTACCCTAGCTGAATGGTTTGCCAGAATTAACAAGATAGAAGAAATGGAAAAACTTATCCATATCGCTCAAGACACCCCAACGAAATTCAACCATAAGTGGGCGTGCTGGACCCACTTTAAGACCCTGCCGGAATATAAATCCATTCTGGACTCCCCTGCATACAGTAAATAGGTCTTTTAACATGACCACCCAGACTATACCTACACACGCTCTCGATATATTCATCCTCTGCCCACACCTTGTTGGGGTTCCACCCCCGCTTTGTCCTTCTATACATACATTTTGGGTGCTCTTACTCATCCCCTCCCTCACCTGGAGGAGTCAGAGATTTCCCAGCCTCCCTATTTCACCCCTCCCCCCCCCACTTGTACACCCTATCTTCTCCTCCTACCCCCCCCCCTCTCCCCTGACCCCATTTTCCTCCATGTCTGGCCCCCCTTCTCTCACATTAGCCCCCAAACCTCCCATGTTGCACTCCAATCAGATACCCAATTGGATAACTGCAAGGCTGAGTGCTAGGAGAGGACTAGATATATGTATGCAAGTAAGACTTTGCACCATAATCATACAACACCTAACAAAGATATTGTCTTACAACGTTTAATGACATTCTTATTTGATCCGTTCTCTGGTTTGGTTATTCATTTCAATACCACAGCGTTCTGACTACGATCTATCTCATGTTGTACTGTACTTATAATGTATACATACAAAACGTGCTATCTTCATGACATTTCATTACTGCTTTGAAACATTCTTGTTACACTGAAATCTCCAATAAACATTTGGAGACAAAAAATGTAGGATGTCGGGGGTGGAGGAGTTCCGCCACAGTGAGTACCCAATTGGGGTGGCGGGCCTCTCCCTCCCGATATTGCATACAAATCAATCTAAATCTGATTTATAGCTCTCCTATGTTCACCTTGTTAATAGTACATGACTGTTTCTGTTTATTTTCTACTACACTGTTCTGTATACCAAAAGCCTCATTAAGTTGTACATAATGCGACCATGATGGTCATCATCTGTACTTTACTGTCTCAAAAATTTTTTGCAATGACATGTACTGTTTTCCCTACGTCCCCTTTCCCTTCTCTTTTGAAAATAAAAATATAAAAATATTGAAACAAAAAAAAAAAACTGTTAGCGATCGCAGGGATCAGGCCTGACTCTGCGAACGCTGCAGTTATGTGTTTAGTGTTTTGTAAGTGACAGTGATCGATCGATACTGCACTTGGGTGGGCTGGGCTGGGCCGGGCGGAGGGGAAAAACGCAGGTGCTAGCAGGTATCTGGGCTGATCCCGCTAACACTGCGTTTTTGGGAACCCTAAACTGCTGCGGACGCTAGTATAGATCTGATCGGATCAGATATTGATCCGTTCAGATACTATACCACTAAGGGAGGCATATGCTGCGTGCGTGGGTGTTAGCGGTACTGGCGCTAATCTGACGCTGCCTGGGGCGACGCATATCACCGCCGGGCGATCAGGGGGCTAAACCTTTATTCGGTAATAAGCGGCGGGTGCCCTGACACCCATAAACGAACTAACCAGCGTCACCCGTAACAGTTATACGGTGATCAGTGGTGAAAGGGGGCAATCAAGGGGTTAAAATATTTATTAGGTAGTATATGGGGGTCCCTGTCGCTATAAAATGCTGACGGTGAACCTAAATATTTACGTCCCTAACTAGCGTCACCAGCGACACAAATACAGCGATCAGAAAAATGATCGCTTAGTGACACTGGTGACGGGGGGTGATCAAGGGGTTAAAACTTTATTAGGGGGGTTAGGGGGGTACCCTAGACCTAAAGGGGGCTAACCCTAACTGTCCTAATACAGTAACTGTCACAAACTGACACCATGCAGTAATCAGAAAAAAAAACAACTGCTTGGTGTCAGTTTGTGACAGGGGGGGGTGATTGGGGGGTGATTGGGGGGTGATCGGGGGGCGATCGGGGGGGATCGGGGGTGTTTTGTGTGCCTGGCATGTTCTACTGTGTGTGTAGTGTGTTTTCACTCACAGTGCAGTCTTCTCTCCTCGGCGCCGGAACGGAAAATACCGAGCCGAGGAGAGATGACATCATTTCCTTTGCTGCTGTTTAGCATACAGCAGCAAAGGAATGTTCTCATTGGCCGGCGGCGATCGCGAGGGGGGGCCAGGAACGGATGGCCTCCCCCTCACCTCCGATCGCCGGGGGACAAAAGAGGACCGCCTCGGGCACCGGGGGGGGGCTCCAATCGGACCCCCCACCTGCGGAAGGCAGATCACGTAGATGTACGTGATTTTGCCTGCCCGTGCCGCCTTGCCGACATACATCGGCGTGAGGCGGTCCTTAAGTGATTAAAAGCGTTTTTATGCATTTTTGCATGCAGTTTCCATGCATCTTGCGTTTTACTTTTTTTTCTCTTTAAATGCACTGTAAAACACAATGTATAAAGCTGGTTGCTAAAGAGGGGGCGGAAAGCCAGCCGCCATGTCCCTAACAACTGATGAGCCATCAGCTGTCAATGGGCTTTCCGCTGAAAGTTGAATTTAAAAAAAATCGACAGCAAAAAAAATTCGGAGGGGACCCCACGCCAAAATAAAAAAAACGGCATGGGGCCCCCCAAAATCCATACCAGACCCTTATCTGAGCATGCGGAGCGAGCGCCCACCCTCCTGAAACGAAACATACCAGGCCGCATGCCCTCAACATTGGGGGATGGGTGCTTTAGGGCAGGGGGGCTCTGCGCCCACCAACCCAAAGCACCTTGCTCCCATGTTGATGAGGACAAGGGCCTCATTCCGACAGGCCTTGCCTGGTGGTTGTCGGGGTCTGCGGGTGGGGGGCTTATCGGAATCTGGAAGCCCCCTTTAACCACTTGCCGACCATCTCACGCAGATGTACTGCGGCAGAATGGCACGGGCAGGCAGGGTAACATATGGGTACGTTACTCCCCTCCCGCGGTAGGGGAGTATTTTGTCATTTTGCTCTCGGACTGTTATAAACACGGGAAACATGCGCTACTTTACAGGCATACTATAGACACCCCCCAGGTATGAAATTTAAAGAAATATTTCACTTTTATTGTTTCACTTTAAGCATTATTAAAATCACCGCTCCCGAAAAAACGGCTGTTTTTAAAACTTTTTTTGCATTGATACATGTCCCCTGGGGCAGGACCCCAGGTCCCCAAACACTTTTTATGACAATAACTTGCATATTAACTTTTAAAATTAGCACTTTAGATTTCTCCCATAGATTTTTAAAGGGTGTTCAGCGGCTTTTCGAATTTGCCGCAAACACCCCAAATTGTTTGCTGTTCAGTGAACGGGCGAACAGCCAATGTTCGAGTCGAACTCATATTCGACTCGAACAGATAGCCCATCCCTAGTGGTGACGTGGCGAGTCCCATAAGTGCAGTTCAAGCTGGTGAGGTGGCAAGCACAAGTAGTGTCCCGCTGCCACCAAGAAGACAAAGACAGGCCCGTCGAGCCCATAGTGCCCTTCCTGCTGCATTCGCCAATCCTAATTGGGAACCCACCTCCTCTGCAGCACCCATACTTCCCCCATTCCCTGGCAAGATTGTGTGGGACTTGGTGTCACTCTTATTCAGAAAGGGGTACCATTTATATGTGGACAATTATTACACGAGCGTGCCACTTTTTAGTCACTTGTTTGATCATCAGATTGGAGCATGTGGCACCGTGCGACCTAATCGCTGGGGCTTTCACCAGTGGCTTGTAGATTCCCGTCTTAGGCTGGGGGAGAGAGCCTGCTTCAAGTGTAATAATTTGCTCGCTGTGAAGTGGAGGGATAATAAGAATGTTTTCGTCCTCATCTCCCTTAATGCAGACACGATGGTCCAAATTCCTACGGTGACTGGGGTTGTGGAGAAATTCCTCTGTGTCCACGCATATAACCAAAATATGGGAGGGGTGGACTTCAGCGACCAGTTGTTGGCGCTGTACCTAGTTGCCTGTAAGGCCAGACACTGGTACAAAAAAGTGTCTGTTTATTTATTTCAATTGGCTTTGCTGAACGCCCATGTGCTATACAGAGCTTTAGGATGAACTGGATCCTTCCTTAAATTCCAGGAAGAGATCGTCAGAGCCATTCTGTTTCCAGACGGTGCTCCACCTCACCTTCCCAATCCAAATGCAGTAAACCGCCTGCATGAGAGACATTTTCCATATGTCCTCCCGAGTACCCCTACCCAAAAAGCCCCCCAAAGAAGATGTCGTGTCTGCAGCAAGCACGGATATAAATGTGACACCCGCTATTATTGTCCCTCCTGTCCTAACAATCATGGTCTTTGCACTGGTGAATGTTTTGAACGCTACCATACACTAGTTGAGTATTAGCGTAGAGTACAGCACTGCACAGATTAGGACACACTTTCACAGGGTTTCCCAAGATGACGTCGCATTTTGAGAGACTTGAACCTGGAACCTTTACAGTTACAACAATTACAGTTATGCTGCATACACACGAGCGGAATTTCCGACAGAAAGAGTCCAATGGGAGCTTTTCATCGTATATTCCGACCGTGTGTATGTCCCATCTGACTTTTTCTGTCGAAAATTCAGACGGACTTAGAGAACATGTTCTATATTTTTCCAACGGAACAAATTACTATTGGAAAAAACACTCATCTGTTTGCTGTTCCGACGCACCAAAAACAACGCATGCACTGAAGCAAGTACGAGATGGTAGCTATTAAATACTGGCTATTGAACTTCCATTTGCTAGTCCCGTTGTTCGTGTTGTATGTCACCGCGTTCTGGATGGTCGGAATTTGGTGTGACTGTGTGTATGCAAGACAGCTTGAGCGGAATTCCGTCGGAACTCCGTCAGAAAAACCTTCAGAGTTTATTCTGATGGCAAAACCGGTCGTGTGTACAGGGCATAACAAAAAAAAAGTGTAAAAAAAAAACCACAAAAAAAATATATAAAAAAAAAATAGTTTTATTGTTCTCTCTCTCTCTCTCTCTCTCTCTCTCTCTATTCTCTCTCTATTGTTCTGCTCTTTTTTACTGTATTCTATTCTGCAATGTTTTATTGTTATGTTTGCTTTTCAGGTATGTAATTTTTTTCCTTGTCAAAAGAAGTTTATTGAGTATACAATATTATAAAGATACATAAAGTAAGTTTACAAGGATCTATAAAGTAAGCTCATTGTTTTACAGTAGGGTTTATATAGGTAAATATCATGAAATTTCAAATATTAAACCTTGGGTTCACGTAAACCTAAATTAAAGATATATATAATTTCCTTAGTTACTTTTGTAGGTATTTAAATGATTTATACCTACTATACATATTGTTTACAGGTAGAGTGTATATAGGTCAAATAAATTCTGATAATGAGCTTTAATCGTAAGGTGGAGAAAAGGAAAGACAAAGAAGAAAAAGGGTAGAAAGGCAGAGGTATGGTCCACAAGGTTGTCACGCTCGTCAGTTTATTATTCTTTTTAGTTCTCTTTGAAGCCTTAGAATGGGTGTCTCTGTAAGTCATTTAATCTGTTACCATGGCAACAGGACAGAGTCATTGAAATTTGACAGGAACTGTTGTTTTATCCAAGGATGCCAAAGTTTTTCAAATTTTGGAATTTGATTTTGATCGATGGCTACCATCTTAGCATGGGACATTGTATTATTCATTCTGTGAATTGTTTCTGCTAGTACCAATGTAGGAGATTTCCATGCCTTGGCCACTGTTTGTTTTGCAGCCAGGTATGTAATTTTTTATACTTTACTGTTTACTGTGTTTTATTGTTAACCACTTTTTTGTTTTCAGGTACGCCATTCACCTCTAGCACGGATTTAATTATGTTGACAGCAACAGCGATACATAAAGCCGTGCCCCCATGCTTCGGCATATATATATTTTAGGCACAGATTGCTTTAAAAAATGTTTTATTTTTTACTGTGTTTTTTTTTGTATTTGCTTTGCAGGTATGGTATGTCTAATGCCCCGTACACACGGTCGGACTTTGTTCGGACATTCCGACAACAAAATCCTAGGATTTTTTCCGACGGATGTTGGCTCAAACTTGTCTTGCATACACACGGTCACACAAAGTTGTTGGAAAATCCGATGATTCTGAACGCGGTGACGCAAAACACGTACGTCGGGACTATAAACGGGGCAGTGGCCAATAGCTTTCATCTCTTTATTTATTCTGAGCATGCGTGGCACTTTGTCCGTCTGATTTGTGTACACACAATCGGAATTTCCGACAACGGATTTTGTTGTCGGAAAATTTTATATCCTGCTCTCAAACTTTGTGTGTCGGAAAATCCGATGGAAAATGTGTGATGAAGCCTACACATGGTCGGAATTTCCGACAACAAGGTCCTATCACACATTTTCCATCAGAAAATCCGACCGTGTGTACGGGGCATTACTGTTATACTGTAATGTTACTTTGTTTTATTGTTAACCATCATTTGCTTAGCAGGTACGCCATTCAGTTGCAGCGTAGATTTATTTATCATGACAGTAACAGAGTTTGCTCCCACGATACATAAAGCCGTGACTCCAGCGCTGTCGGAGGTGATTTCACGACCACAGTTAAAAAAAAGAGCAATAATGCCGAAGCATGGGGGGCAGCAGGGGTGGAGGAGCGATGTGCTCCTAACTTTTGGGGCAGATGCCCCCATGCTTTGACCTAGATTTTCTAGCCCATTCAGCTGCAGCACTGATGTATCCATCTTGACAGCAACAGCATTTGCTCCCACAATACATAAAGCCGTGACTCCGGCGCTGTGGGAGGTGATGTTACCACCACAGTTAAGAACATGTATGCCCATCATTAGAAGTGGGTGGATGAAGGGAGGTATTCTAATGGTGGGCATACCCACCGATCAATCTCTTTTTTTCGTTCAGCCCACAGGCTGCATGAAAAAAAAAGATTACAATATATGCCCAACAAGGACCAGCAACATACTGGTATGTTGCTGGACTTTGAGTGGTTATACCGGACTGATGCCTGCGGGTTTAGGTATCATCTTGGTATCATTCTTTTCAGCCAGTGGTCAGCTTTCATGTAAAAGCAATCCTAGCAGCTAATTAGCCTCTAGACTGCTTTTACAAGCAGTGGGAGGAAATGCTCCCCCCCACCGTCTTCCATGGTTTTCTCTGGCTCTCCTGCCCCAACAGGGAACCTAAGAATGCAGCCGGTGGTTCCGCCAGCTGACCATAGAGCTGATCAGAGATCAGAATGGCTCCAATCATCTCTGTGGCCTAAGAAACCGGAAGCTACGAGCATTTTATGACTTAGATTTCGCCGGATGTAAACAGCACCATTGGGAAATTGGGAAAGCATTTTATCACACCGATCTCAGTGTGGTCAAGTGCTTTGAGAGCAGAGGAGAGATCTAGGGTCTAATAGACCCCAATTTTTTCAAAAAAGAGTACCTGTCACTACCTATTGCTATCATAGGGGATATTTACATTCCCTGAGATAACAATAAAAATGATTTAAAAAAATGAAAGGAACAGTTTAAAAATAAGATAAAAAAGCAAAAAAAAAAAAAAAAAAAGCACCCCTGTCCCCCCTGCTCTCGCACAGAGGCGAACGCAAGCGTTGGTCTGGCATCAAATGTAAACAGCAATTGCACCATGCATGTGAGGTATCACTGGGAAGGTCAGATCGAGGGCAGTAATTTTAGCAGTAGACCTCCTCCTTAAATCTAAAGCATGTAAAGGCTTTAAAAAATGTATGTAGTTTGTCGCCACATATTTAAAGCATGTCGTGTTTGGTATCCATGTACTCGGCCTAAGATCATCTTTTTTACTACATCAAACATTTGGGCAATATAGTGTGTTTTAATGCATTAAAATTTTAATCCTGAAGGTGGTGCTTGGGTTTCAGGGCCCTGTACGTGGCTAGGCTACCAAAAAGTCCCACACATGTGATACCCCTGTACTTAGGAGAAGCAGCATAATGTATTTTGGGGTGTAATTCCACATATGCCCATGGCATGCGTGAGCAATATATCATTTAGTGACAACCTTGTGCAAAAAAAAAAAGTTTGTAATTTTTCCGCAACTTGTGGCAAAATATAAAATATTCCATGGACTCAACATGCCTCCCAGCAAATAGCTTGGGGTGTCTACTTTCCAAAATGGGGTCATTTGAGGGGGGGGGTGGGCCATCTTGGCAATGTATGGCCTTCAAAACTGTGATAGGTAGTGAGGAGTGAAATGTACGCCCTTAGAAATCCTGAAGGAGGTGCTTGGTTTTCAGGGCCCTGTATGCGGCTAGGCTCCCAAAAAGTCCCACACATGTGGTATCCCCGTACTCATTGGTTGCGTGGTATACCGTTGGATAGAAGGTGTTGTGAAGTTTGGGGATATTATCTGATCTAAAATGCATTTCTTGAAGAAAAAACTACATCAGCCTTGGCCTTTTCTCAAGAATAGGAGCAATTGTGATCTTTATTCGGGGGTGTTGAGTCCCCTTATATTTAGGAAGTATAGCTTGACCTGAGGGGGATGTGCCGCTCCGGGAGGTGGCATGATTCTGTGAGTGTTTCACTACCTTTGTTTGCAGAGAATGCTAGTGTTTCAAGGGGGAGGGAGGAGAAGAGGGGGGGAATAGTGCTGAGGGAGAGGAGTAGGAGGAGTCCAGAGCGGGAGTAAGAGCCAGATTGAAATCACACCTAACCAACAGCAAACCCTTGTAGAACGTGGTGAGACATTGTATGGTATTGCAGAAGAAGGGTACTTGTTGACTGTTGGGGGAGTAAAGGTTAGCTAGAGTGATAGGTTTTTTGTACAGTTTACCTTTAAGAAAAATGTAATGGCATTGGTGTCTAATATGGTGTCATGAATTTGGATGGGACAGTTTTTGGAGATTAGGATGGACACTCCCTAAGAGCCGGTACACACTGAGGCAGCACGACTTGCAGCGCGACTGCCTCAGGCGACCTGCACTCGACAGCAGTGGCCACTTGCAAAATGACTTCTATATAGAAGTCAATGCAAGTCGCCTCAAGTCACCCCCAAAGTAGTACAGGAACCTTTTTTTAAGTCTGAGCGACTTGAGTCGCTCCTATTAGAATGGTTCCATTGTACAGAACGGAACGCGACTTGTCAGGCGGCTAATTCGCCTGACAAGTCGTCCCAGTGTGAACCGGCTCTTAGATTTGGAATCATAATTGGTTGCGTGGTATAACGTTGGATAGAAGGTGAAGTTTGGGGATATTATCTGATCTAAAATGAGTCTCTTGAAGAAAAACCACATCAGCCTTGGCCTTTCTCAAGAGTAAGAGTGGTTGTGATCTTTCTTTGCGGGTGTTGAGTCCCCTTATATTTGAGGAATATAGCTTGACCTGGGGGGGTGCCCCATGCCGGGAGGTGGCATGATTCTGTGAGTGTTTCATTACCTTTGTTTGCAGAGGATGCTAATGTTTCAAGGGGGAGGGGGGTAGAAGAGGGGGGGGTAGTGCTGAGGGAGAGGAGTAGGACTGTACTCCTAGTCTGTAAACCGAGAAGACGAGAGGCCTGCCCTTTCTTCTAGAAGAGTGGTATCGGTAAGGTACAGAGTGAAGGTAGAGAGTGCCGTCCCGAAAGAGGCAAACTCTAGTCTAAACTGCTGTGTGGGGGTTGAGAGAAACTAAGTAGGGAAGATGTATACGAATAACATGTCAGCCTGCTGCTACTAACTCCATCGATAGGTATAGGGAAGTGCATGCTGTTTGTATATTT
Organism: Lithobates septentrionalis; assembly: GCA_037952835.1. NCBI lineage: Eukaryota > Metazoa > Chordata > Amphibia > Anura > Ranidae > Lithobates > Lithobates septentrionalis. Next base: position 1,471,900 of record JBBDGP010000584.1, read on the forward strand.
TTTGGTGCCGCAGTCCAAGATGCTATGTAAGGTGTGGCTCTATAATAACTGGCCTTAACGCCAGCTTTGTCTAGGTGCGGTGTACATTGTGCAGGGGGTATGTACCATTTGTGTCACCAATCTAACCGCAAGGAGCTTCGTATCTATAATGAAGCTTTCAAAAATGGGGTACATGTACGTTCTATATCAGCATAATAATAACTAACTTCAATGGTTGAAACAATATAACCAAAATGATCAACAATTAGTGCACTACTGTAGACTAGGGTCATTGCATGGCTATGCATAAATATTAAGCAGTCGTGTGCAAATTTTCTAGGGTAGCTACAGTGAGGTATGGTGTAAACCAGCCTGCCTCAGGCTGGTAAGAAGGTATCAAGGTGTCCGGGATGTCAAAGATATGCCTAACAGCATTCTAGGCAATGCTAGGAATTGTTTTGTCCATGTGAGGATCGGGGAATGTCATCTTTAGGTGTGATCAACAAACCCCCCCTCACTCCAGTGCAGGCTACTTAATACCTAGTAATCTGTAGTGTGCAGTCACAGTGAGTATGTTTAAGGCAGGTCTAGTGAATTCTGAAGGGGCACCCGTGCAGCCCGACGGAGCCTCTGAGACGAACATTGGCATGGAGGGGGGGGGTGAGGGGGACAACACTGGGCCCATCATATAAGCAAATGTAATTTAGTCAAATGCTTGGGGGTCCTCTTGGTATAAAACCTGGGAGTATGATTTCGAGATTGTTTGGTAAAAGAGAGATTCCAGCAAGCTCCCAGTGGCGCACCTATTATTCTAGTACTTCCCCTGTACAGAGCATTTGACTGAACCCTAGGCATCTATGTTGTCAGTCATGCTAGATTTGTAGTACATTGTCACAATCAAATGCCCTTTAACATAAAAACCTACAAACATGCAAACATTAAGGGTTAAGCCTGCATACATCATCTGTTGATCATCCTTGGTGTGACTGTGTCCATCAGGTATCGAGGCTATAGGGGTACACTGTCATTTTTAAACGTTAGGAATTGAGCACAGTCTCCTGATAAGTGTGACATCAACACCTGAAGATGTCTGTGGGAAAGTCTAATCCCTCCAGGAGTAGGGGCCCTTCGTAGCAGGTGTGGCATCAATGGTGGTGGTCTACCGATCTTGTGAAAAAACTTGTGCAAAAGTATCATGTAAACTAAAACCAGTGTAACAAGGAAAAAAGAAAGGTAATCATTTTCATGAACTTATCTATGTCAGGGGTATCCCTCTGATCAGCTCACAGGAGATTGACCACGATATGGCCCAATGTTACGTCTGGCTCTTCGTGGGCACAGGGATTTTGTCGGGCTGGTGCCATTGTGGGAGCTTCTGGCGGATGCGTAGTATCTGGTACCCGAGGCGGATCTGTGTCTGCGGTAGCTGGTGTCTTGAGCTTACATCAGTTCTTCTCGTCGCTGTTCTCGTCTGGATGTTTGGTGGCGAAATTCAGAATACCAATTCAGAACCTCCATCACAAGGATGCCCAGGGTATCACAGAAGGACTGGAGTTCCCCTGGTACTCACAGCAGTGCCGTGCGGCCTTGATTGGTGGCAGAGAGGCCAAAAGGGAACTTTCACCTATAATGTATGCCTTTGGAGCGCAAAGTGTCTAGCAGCGATTTCAGTTCCCTCCCGCATTGCAGGGTAATATCAGAGAGATCTTGATATATGTGGACGTCTGCGCCCCATGGGAAAGTTGGATCCTTTCTTGCTTTGCAGAGTATTTCTTCCTTCAACTTTTGTTCCACCAAGCAGCACACCACATCTCTGGGGGTGTCAGTGTCTCTCCCTTTGGGCCTGAGTGTGCGATGGATACATTTCATCTCCACAACTGTTTGCGCCGGTCTGTCCACTAGATTATTAAACAAGCCTGATATGGTAGCTGTTAGCTGTTCCAGTTCAACTGATTCAGGCAGTCCTCTAACACGCAGGTTATGGCATCTGCCCCTGTTGTCTAAGTCCTCCACATGGCACTGGAGGTCTTTTAGTTGAGCTGAGGTCTTCTCTACCTCCTGCACTCTGTCAGCTATGGCGTAGATGTCCAGGCGCAGGTCAGCAATGACCACTGACAGAGTGTCTTTCATATCCGCTGCCACCGCTCTGAGGTCAAAGAGACTGGGTTGTTGCTGGTGGTGTCATGATCCCCTAGCTCTGGAGGAGGAAGGGTAGGCGGCACTGTGAGCAGCGGTGGTGCTGAGGCCTATGACGGACCCTGGCGGGTGGCCACCATGCTGTTTCTCTGGGTCCAGAACATCTCTGGGATATTTTGGCTCATACCACTCTGTTGTCTGCGGGGAGAGTGGGAGCGTGAGGTGGAGGAGTTCCGCGAGGCTGTCCCCATGTTTGTGTGGCTGACAGGGTGATATGAATTTGTTACAGTGATTCATGACTGTGAACAACATGTTTGTTTCATATGGGTCCATCATCTTAGACCTGTCCGTGACCTGCACGGGTAGGTTATAGGTGATGGGATCAGTACTGCAGAGGTTTCTGGATTCCGAAGAAAGATGGGGTGTTGGAATATGTTTTAAAGGTAGTACTATTTTGCTAGGTTGCAGATGAACAGGATTTGCAAGACATTGATTTGCGTTTAAGTAAGCATGGTGTTTCACTTGAGGGAGTATATGTGAGAAAATTGTCAGTGGTATAATTGGTATTGAAGGGGGTGTTTGTCTTGGGAATCTTTGCCTACTCTTTCTTGCAAGAGAGCTCCAAATATGCCAGATTGCGAGGGTATCTCCTGTGCACAGCAGGTCATCACACAGATTTTCAGTTGAATTCAGCTCCAGACTGTGGCTGGGCCTTTTCAAAACTTTAATATTAGAAGAGCTTACATAGATCACTTCACTGAACAGCATAATTATACTTAAAGAAGACTACCTCACCACTGAGGGTATGCTGGAAAACATCCATTTAGGAATAAAATCAGCACTATTGTACCAAGAGAGGCTTGCCCAGGTCGAAAATGAGCTGATCTTTTGACATAGAAATATCTTCCATCTGAAGGTCTCAGGACAAAAATAAAAAACCTAAGTTAAATGTCATTGCATTTTTATTTTGGGGGTTAGATATGCTTTAAAAACCTTGAATTCAACTGTAAATACATTAGCCTAACTCTTTACCAGAACCATAATTGTAGGGTTATTATAACTGGGACAAATTATAAAAAAAAACATTTGTACTTTTTGTTTACCAGAGCTCTAGTAACATAAGAAAAACAGCCTATATTTTCCTTTTTATTTGTGTCTTGTTGTCTATGGTTTTCATAGCATGTAAAATGATTTTTGTAAAACAGTAATGCCCACAGTAAGCCTTGTTTGTTGTCCAAAGTCACAAAAAAAGCAATAAGTAGACTATATACTGAATGTATTACATCATTAACTTAAAGAGACAATCCCCCCAAACAGCTGACAAACACACCTTTCTAGCATTCGCTTGCTGAATACCAGTTAAAACTACCTCCATACTAGTCAAAACTAAAATCCCTATTGTTGACATGTGACAGGGAGAAGTGATGTCACTTCCTTTGTCATGTGACAGTGTTTGGGCCTAGAGAATTGATTACTACATGTGAGCAATGTCACAAGGGAGAAGGTTACATGTAGAGAGTTGACCTCAAGCCTTCTGCTGCATTCTCACTCTCCAATCATTGGCTTGAGTATGATCTAGCTGCATTGCTTAGCTGTAGTAGAGAACAGTCAGGTCACCAATTTTGGCTGAGTTGTCAGGTAAGGCTGTGTAATTATGAGGACTGGATGGAGGAAAATAATTTTTTTTCTCTACTGTAGTTAATGTATAACTGAAGGCAAAACACTTTTTTTGTTTTAGATAGACTGGAGAGGGATTAAAACAGCTGTCTGATTTTTTTCTGCTGTCTCTATCCCCATTAGGTAGATTCACTCTATTTATCCTGGTGACCATGATCAGTGAAAATCCCAAATTTTAGTTGTCACCAGAACAGGAATAGAGGGGAAATCTTTGAATGGTACTCTAGTTCTGGTTACCCTGGTGACTACTGAGGATTTTCCTAATTTTAGAGGGCTCTCTTTTCAATTATTAATGTGGCTTTGGGACTGGATGTGAAGGACAATCTACCAAATTCATTGCAGATTTAAAAAAAAAACTTGACAGAGGTCATAACCCTCCCTTATTTTATCCAAAATAAAAGCAAAATGATTTGCCTTCATTTTTACTATAAGTAATACAACTAGGCCCCGTCCCTGCTCTCCAACCTGTGACTGAACAGTATAGGAGAAGCAGCACACTGATTAACTCATCTTTTTGTCACTCTTCTCTCCTCCTATTAGCATGTTCCTTGTTAGCACAAGAACACTGTGGCACACCTGATTGGTGCCTTGTGCTGCTTCTCGTCCACCCAGTGCTGCTGAATGGGGGGATCCAAGAGGCTGGTACCAGGTCAAATTCAGCTACATCTGAAGTTGCTTTTTTTTAAAAAACACACTTAACTTTTAGATTAGAGCGATAGGGTAAATGGCGCTACCCTGTATGGCCCTTGATTAAAGAAAATTAAAGAAAATTATAAAATGTTTCAGCTTAGCTCCCAAGCCTAATTTATAATATGTATAATATAGGAGTGTGGGTCTCAGAAATAATCGTGTAAAAAAGGTGACACCTTGTGAATACTCACTAGGTGTGTGAGTTAAGAAATTTAAAGTGATAAGAGGGTAGTAATGAGAGAGGTTAGGATGCAGCTCCACTAAAAAAGTAATGGGATGCACACCCACCCTCATCCATCCACCCAAAACTAAATTAGTACCTAATATAATCAATCCAATAACAAAAAACTATAAATAGAAAATGTGAATAGTCTAAAGTACAGAGCTCTCCAACCTTGATATAAACACTATTAATATGTGCACACCCTAATTTGACGTGCAAAAAAAGTCCGCAATGGTTGCATAATATAAGTGAGTGTCCAATGTGTAGTCCAAATCCTTAGACAAACGTGAAAACATAAAAGCAATAAGTGAACAGAGAAATATGATCCAAGACTCCAAAGGATCAGGTGACTTCGGTGCACAGCAGGTATGGTGACTTGGTGCTCCCCCAATGCGTCCCCACTCAACGAATGTAGGTACCCCTACAGGGGTAATAAGCATAGAGTGGGCAGCTGTATCTGGATCTCCTCCTTGGGTAGCTGTATTACATCATCTGTACCTCCGGCAGCCTGTTCACTTAATCAATGGGGTTCCAGAATATACTCCAATTGGGGCTCCACCTCGGCAGCAAGCAGCACGGTCCTCACGGGAAAAAACAAGGGGCTCCCATAGTGTAGTAAAAAGGATTTATTTAAAAATGTAATGTATAAAAAGCACAATCGCTAATGGCGATAATAAGTTGAGCGAGGAAACACAGGAACAGTGCACGGGAAGCCAGTCCGTGGCGTGTGTACCAACTGCGTTCCAAGCAGGAAAGTTCCGGGTGTGACGTAAGAGTGTGGCTCTGCCTTACGCGTTTCTTCACTGGACGTTCTCAAAGGCATTATTAGCGATTGTGTGAAAGTGGAAACTCCTGCGCTGTCGGGGGGGGGGCTACGCTAAAAGGACACTGCTGCAACACCTAAGTACTGATCCAAGGCAGGACAAATGGGACCAAAGTGGGTGAAGATGGTAGTTGCGCTGTGATGAAGGGGGGGGGGGAAGCTACAAGGATGACTGAAGTGGCAAAGTGAACTAAAAAAGCAGAAACAGGCCAATGCATGAATGGATCCTACATGCTAAAAAAACATGGTGGGGATGCAGTGCAGTGCAGTGCAACGTAGCTGATCAACATGACTATAATGTTGAGGGCAGACAAAGCCTAATATATAAAGGTAATCGTGAAACAGTGACTGCTTGAATATAGCAAAACAAAAATGCATATACTAACACAAATAAGATGAATAATGACACAATGCAAAAAAAAAATATATATAATACAAGAAAAATATATGTGGGCTAGTGCCCCATTAGCAAAAACGTCCCAGATCCTGGTGAACTACAAGTGACAAATCCCTAGGACAAACATGGATATTAGTTCTATCATCCAGTCCAAAAAACAAAAACTCGTGATGAGAAACACAAAACAAGTCCAATCGTGAAGGGAGGGGGGATCTTCAGTGAGGACACCTCCGTGTATGCAAGCCGCTTACCTTACAGCTGTAGGGTGTACAGCCTGTGTTGCAAATGACCCGCAGGTGTAGACGTTCCGTGTATACAGGCAGTGACAATGATGAACATGCCAAGCGAAATATAAAAAATAAAAAGTATACAGCATGTAAAATAACTCTGCAATGACCACAGTGGAGGGGGGGCAAGACACACACGGGGGGAGGTTGCACTCACTTTCATGAAGTGAGTGTGGGCATCAATCCACGAGCGCCGAGCTCGTATGCCTCCAGGAGTGTCACCAATCTGGAATCTGTCCCCGTGCCTGGAAACTGGAATATGTCCCCGTGCCTCTCTCCTCAGTGTTCGTCAGGTAGAGTAGTGATGTACAGTGTGAAGGGGAAAGAGACGCACATAGCGTGATCCCATATAAAAGGTATATTTATTTAATAAAACAAGTCCAATCAACTTACATTTAAAACAATGCTGCAGTGTGTAGTAACTACGAGCGCCGAGCTCGTCTCCTGTTGTTTGTCTGTGGCAGCGTCCCGTGCTCCAATCCTAATGCATATCGTCACGTCACGTGACTTCTTCAGAGGCGTGTGTACCAACTGCGTTCCAAGCAGGAAAGTTCCGGGTGTGACGTAAGAGTGTGGCTCTGCCTTACGCGTTTCTTCACTGGACGTTCTCAAAGGCATTATTAGCGATTGTGCTTTTTATACATTTAATTTTTAAATAAATCCTTTTTACTACACTATGGGAGCCCCTCGTTTTTGGTAAATATACCATGTTTATTGATTTAATAATAAAAAAAAATTACTTTACAATCTCTTTTTTAGAGAATTTTCTTATATACCATATGAAACCGTTTTATTTTCTTATGTTTTCATTTGATATATATATATATTTATATTATATTTATAATGTATAAGCTGGTCAAGACAGCACACGCCCAGCAAAAAATGAATTCTTCAGATGAAAAGCAGATAACGGAGATCACCCAAACTCCAATTTATAGAAAGACAAGAAAGTCCAATCTGCAGCACCTTATAGATTTATTAACCACTTAAGGACCGCCTCACGCCGATTTACGTTGGCAAGGTGTCACGGACAGGCAGAATCACGTATATATACGTGATCTGCCTTCCGCGGGTGGGGGGTCCGATCGGACTCCCCGCGGTGCCCGAGGCGGTCCGCTTCTGACCAGCGGCGATCAGAGATGAGGGGGAGACCATCCGTTCGTGGCCCCCCCTCGCGATCGCCGCTGGCCAATCAGATCATTCCTTTGCTGCTGTATGCTAAACAGCAGCAAAGGAAATTATGTCATCTCTCCTCGGCTCGGTATTTTCCGTTCCGGCGCCGAGGAGAGAAGACTGCAATGTGAGTGTAAAACACAGACACACACAGTAGAACATTCCAGGCACACAAAACACCCCCCTTTACCCCCGATCCCCCCCCGGTCACCCCCTAATCCCCCCTCCCCCCCCCCATCACACTGACACCAAGCAGTTTTTTTTTTTTCTGATTACTGCATGGTGTCAGTTTGTGACAGTTACTGTGTTAGGGCAGTTAGTATTAGCCCCCCCTTTAGGTCTAGGGTACCCCCTAACCCCCCTAATAAAGTTTTAACCCCTTGATCACCCCCTGTTGCCAGTGTCACTAAGTGATCATTTTTCTGATCGCTGTATTAGTGTCGCTGGTGACGCTAGTTAGGGACGTAAATATTTAGGTTCGCCGTCAGCGTTTTATAGCGACAGGGACCCCCATATACTACCTAATAAATGTTTTAACCCCTTGATTGCCCTCTAGTTAACCCTTTCACCACTGATCACCGTATAACCGTTACGGGTGACGCTGGTTAGTTCGTTTATTTTTTATAGTGTCAGGGCACACGCCGTTTATTACCGAATAAAGGTTTAGCCCCCTGATCGCCCGAAGGTGATATGCGTCGCATAACTGCAGCGTTCGCAGAGTCAGGCCTGATCCCTGCGATCGCTAACAGTTTTTTTGGTAGCATTTTGGTGAACTGGCAAGCACCAGCCCCAGGCAGTGTCGGGTTAGCGCCAGTACCGCTAATACCCATGCGCGCACCATACACCTCCCATAGTAGTATAGTATCTGATCGGATCAATATCTGATCCGATCAGATCTATACTAGCGTCCCCAGCAGTTTAGGGTTCCCAAAAATGCAGTGCTAGTGGGATAAGCCCAGATACCTGCTAGCACCTGCGTTTTGCCCCTCCGCCCAGCCCACCCAAGTGCAGTATCGATCGATCACTGTCAGTTACAAAACACTAAACACATAACTGCAGTGTTCGCAGAGTCAGGCCTGATCCCTGCGATCGCTAACAGTTTTTTTGGTAGCGTTTTGGTGAACTGGCAAGCACCAGCCCCAGGCAGCGTCAGTTTAGCGCCAGTACCGCTAACACCCACGCACGCAGCATACGCCTCCCTTAGTGGTATAGTATCTGAACGGATCAATATCTGATCCGATCAGATCTATACTAGCGTCCCCAGCAGTTTAGGGTTCCCAAAAACGCAGTGTTAGCGGGATCAGCCCAGATAACTGCTAGCACCTGCGTTTTGCCCCTCCGCTCGGCCCAGCCCAGTCCACCCAAGTGCAGTATCGATCGATCACTGTCACTTACAAAACACTAAACGCATAACTGCAGTGTTCGCAGAGTCAGGCCTGATTCCTGCGATCGCTAACAGTTTTTTTGGTAGTGTTTTGGTGAACTGGCAAGCACTAGTGGCCTAGTACACCCCGGTCGTAGTCAAACCAGCACTGCAGTAACACTTGGTGACGTGGCGAGTCCCATAAGTGCAGTTCAAGCTGGTGAGGTGGCAAGCACAAGTAGTGTCCCGCTGCCACCAAGAAGAAGACAAACACAGGCCCTTCGTGCCCATAGTGCCCTTCCTGCTGCATTCGCCAATCCTAATTGGGAACCCACCACTTCTGCAGCGCCCATACTTCCCCCATTCACATCCCCAACCAAATGCAGCCGGCTGCATGAGAGGCATTTTTATGTCCTCCCGAGTACCCCTACCCAACCAACCCCCCAAAAAAAAATGTTGTGTCTGCAGCAAGCGCGGATATAGGCGTGACACCCGCTATTATTGTCCCTCCTGTCCTGACAATCCTGGTCTTTGCATTGGTGAATGTTTTGAACGCTACCATTCACTAGTTGAGTATTAGCGTAGGGTACAGCATTTCACAGACTAGGCGCACTTTCACAGGGTCTCCCAAGATGCCATCGCATTTTGAGAGACCCAAACCTGGAACCGGTTACAGTTATAAAAGTTAGTTACAAAAAAAAGTGTAAAAAAAAAATAAATATATATATATAAAATAAAAAAAAATAGTTGTCGTTTTATTGTTCTCTCTCTCTCTATTCTCTCTCTATTGTTCTGCTCTTTTTTACTGTATTCTATTCTGCAATGTTTTATTGTTATTATGTTTTATCATGTTTGCTTTTCAGGTATGCAATTTTTTATACTTTACCGTTTACTGTGTTTTATTGTTAACCAATTTTTTGTCTTCGGGTACGCCATTCACGACTTTGAGTGGTTATACCAGAATGATGCCTGCAGGTTTAGGTATCATCTTGGTATCATTCTTTTCAGCCAGCGGTCAGCTTTCATGTAAAAGCAATCCTAGTGGCTAATTAGCCTCTAGACTGCTTTTACAAGCAGTGGGAGGGAATGCCCCCCCCACACACTCTTCCGTGTTTATCTCTTTCTCTCCTGTCTCAACAGGGAACCTGAGAATGCAGCCGGTGATTCAGCCAGCTGACCATAGAGCTGATCAGAGACCAGAGTGGCTCCAAACATCTCTATGGCCTAAGAAACCGGAAGCTATGAGCATTTCATGACTTAGATTTCGCCGGATGTAAACAGCACCATTGGGAAATTGGGAAAGCATTTTATCACACCGATCTTGGTGTGGTCAGATGCTTTGAGGGCAGAGGAGAGATCTAGGGTCTAATAGACGCCAGTTTTTTTCAAAAAAGAGTACCTGTCACTACCTATTGCTATCATAGGGGATATTTACATTCCCCGAGATAACAATAAAAATGATTAAAAAAAAAAAAGAAAGGAAAAATAAGATAAAAAAGCAAAAAAATAATAAAGAAAAAAAAAAGCACCCCTGTCCCCCCCCCTGCTCTCGCGCAAAGGCGAATGCAAGGGTCGGTCTGGCGTCAAATGTAAACAGCAATTGCACCATGCATGTGAGGTGTCACCGCGAAAGTCAGATCGAGGGCAGTAATTTTAGCAGTAGACCTCCTCTGTAAATCTAAAGTGGTAACCTGTAAAGGCTTTTAAAGGCTTTTAAAAATGTATTTAGTTTGTCACCACTGCACGTTTGTGCGCAATTTTTAAAGCATATCACGTTTGGTATCCATGTACTCGGCCTAAGATCATCTTTTTTATTTCATCAAACATTTGGGCAATACAGTGTGTTTTAGTGCATTAAAATGTAAAAAAGTGTGTTTTTTCCCCAAAAAATGTGTTTAAAAAAATCGCTGCGCAAATACTGTGTGAAAAAAAAAAATGAAACACCCACCATTTTAATCTGTAGGGCATTTGCTTTAAAAAAATAGATAATGTTTGGGGGTTCAAAGTAATTTTCTTGCAAAAAAAAAAAATTTTTTCATGTAAACAAAAAGTGTCAGAAAGGGCTTTGTCTTCAAGTGGTTAGCAGAGTGGGTGATGTGTGACATAAGCTTCTAAATGTTGTGCATAAAATGCCAGGACAGTTCAAAACCCCCCCAAATGACCCCATTTTGGAAAGTAGACACCCCAAGCTATTTGCTGAGAGTCATGTCGAGTCCATGGAATATTTTATATTGTGACACAAGTTGCGGGAAAGAGACAAATTTTTTTTTTCCCACAAAGTTGTCACTAAATGATATATTGCTCAAACATACCACGGGAATATGTGAAATTACACCCCAAAATACATTCTGTTGCTTCTCCTGAGTACGGGGATACCACATGTGTGAGACTTTTTGGGAGCCTAGCCGCGTACGGGACCCCGAAAACCAAGCACCGCCTTCAGGCTTTCTAAGTTTAAATTTTTTGATTTCACTCTTCACTGCCTATCACAGTTTCGGAGGCCATGGAATGCCAAGGTGGCACAACCCCCCCCCCCCAAATGACCACATTTTGAAAAGTAGACACCCTAAGCTATTTGCTGAGAGGTATAGTGAGTATTTTGCAGACCTCACTTTTTGTCACAAAGTTTTGAAAATTGAAAAAAGAAAAAAAAAATGTTTTTTCTTGTCTTTCTTCATTTTCAAAAACAAATGAGAGCTGCAAAATACTCACCATGCCTCTCAGCAAATAGCTAGGGGTGTCTACTTTCCAAAATGGGGTCATTTGGGGGGGGTTTGTGCCACCTGGGCATTCCATGGCCTCCGAAACTGTGATAGGCAGTGAAGAGTGAAATCAAAAATTTACACCCTTAGAAATCCTGAAGGCGGTGATTGGTTTTCGGGGCCCCATACGCGGCTAGGCTCCCAAAAAGTCCCACACATGTGGTATCCCCGTACTTAGGAGAAGCAGCTGAATGTATTTTGGGGTGCAATTCCACATAGGCCCATAGCCTGTGTGAGCAATATATCATTTAGTGACAACTTTTTGTAAATATTTTTTTTTTTTGTCATTATTCAATCACTTGGGACAAAAAAAAAAATATTCAATGGGTTCAACATGCCTCTCAGCAATTTCCTTGGGGTGTCTACTTTCCAAAATGGGGTCATTTAGGGACTTTTTGTACTGCCCTGCCATTTTAGCACCTCAAGAAATGACATAGGCAGTCATAAACTAAAAGCTGTGTAAATTCCAGAAAATGTACCCTTTTTTCTAGACGCTATAACTTTTGTGCAAACCAATAAATATACGCTTATTGACATTTTTTTACCAAAGACATGTGGCCGAATACATTTTGGCCTAAATGTATGACTAAAATTGAGTTTATTGGATTTTTTATAACAAAAAGTAGAAAATATCATTTTTTTTCAAAATTTTCTGTCTTTTTACGTTTATAGCGCAAAAAATAAAAACGGCAGAGGTGATCAAATACCAACAAAAGAAATCTCTATTTGTGGGAAGAAAAGGACACAAATTTAGTTTGGGTACAGCATTGCATGACCGCGCAATTAGCAGTTAAAGCAACGCAGTGCCAAATTGGAAAAAGTCCTCTGGTCCTTAGGCAGCATAATGGTCCGGGGCTAAAGTGGTTAAGAGAACTACAAACTCATAGAGTTTGTAACTCTCTTAATAGATCTACAAGGTGTAAAGAACATAGCACATATCATGAGGGACTCCATTTTAGTTCTAAGACACCATCTTATGTTTTACAGGAAAATTGAGAAAACTCATATTTGAGTTTCAACTGAAACCCACATTATCTTTAAGCTGTTATCTATAGAAAACCTTCTCAAGGTTACCTATACATTTTAGCTAGAATATGGAGTTTGGCCTAGCTCATGTTTGTTCTTGATAAGATAAGTGCTTCCTTCAACACCTGTTAAAGAATATTCTAATAGTAGAAATGATGCAAGATTTTGTTTTATAACACCAGCTAATAGGTAAATATTAACTGAACCTATTTTCATTTCAATGACATGTATAAGGTTAGTAAAACTCCTCCCATCCCTCAAATGACATAAATGCTGTATTTCTGACAAACTCTAATTAGATATCATTAAGTGGCTAAGCAAACCTGTCTCCTGTGTCACTTTATTGATATCTCCAGGCCTGGGGGTCTACGGAGGTCTTCCTGCATTACCTGAACCTATCTGGGTGGTCTTAGAAGCAGAAATTTCCTACAGAACTGGGGGCTCGTCATCTGGGAAAAAAGCCAAAAATCATCTGAAGGTGAGTCTTTATTTTGTCTTTATTGACAAAATATTTCTTGCCTCAGCTCTGATTAAAGCTTTTTAGACCCGTAAATTAGTAGGGGATAAGAACCACGCCAGAGGTTAATATTGGAGGGTTTTTGGGAAACCCACAAAGATAAGCAGTACTGCATACACATATATAGAGACATTCCTTTTGGGAAGGGATATGAAGTGGTTAATGAGGAAATAGACTCCGGTGACCCCAAAATCTTTTGCTTTTTCTTATCTGTCGCATTAGAAGTTATAAGATAATCTGTCGTGTGTGTGTGGGTCAGAAGACTGGGTGGTAAGAACAGTCGGCTCCCACTGTCAATATGGGTCAGAAACAAGGTAAAGAAGATCCTCCCCCTCTTCCCAATCCAGGAGAAACGTGTAAGGATTTTGTAGCCAGAATTTGTGGTACTAATTATGAATTCATAGTCCCATGGGTTTCAAATTTAGTGGGATGGACCGAAGCCATACACGGTGTAGACCCTTTTCCCTGGGATGGCGCTAATGACGAATTTCACATAGATATGATAAAAGGATTGTGTTTAGGAGATAAGAGAGCTTTCCCTTGGTACCCCGGGGATCCTCAATGGGATATGGATTATATGGAAAAGGGAGCAGAGAACTGGTTAAAATACGCCCCATATTGGTTTCAGAGGGATAATAAGAAACAGAAAAAGCCCACCAAATGTTTAAGTAAGGAAGATTATGACCAGAAACATAGAGAAGAAGCCGATAAAAAGAGATTTGTCCCTGACCCAATAGCCCCACCCCTGCCAATAGTCAGTCATTCTCTACCTGCATATGTACATGTCTATCCGAGTTTAAGAAAGGAAGATATTGATTTTCTGGCTGGACATTATGCAACCAGACAACGGCAGGTCCCCCTCGCTCCACAACCACAACAGCAGATGCCTCCCGCTCCACAACAAGATAGACAGCACCCACAGAGGGCCCGAGTCGAGGTAGGTGAACCAGAAGATGATCAGGGAGCTATAGGAGGGGTAGTTTCACCACCTGGCCAAGAGCAGGAGGAAGAAGACGTTAAAGGGGATAGAATACTTAGTCCCCCTAAAACAAAGAGTGGAACTGTATATAGTAACACTAACCTTCAAGCACCTTTCATGACCATTGGAAATGAATTATTAAAAAAGGTAATAGACATTGAGGACATTGACAGGATAGTAAAACATTGCCCCAAACCCACCGCCTCTGCAGGAGGCACTTTAATTTACTTAAAAAAGGCCTGTAAGGGTAGAAATTACACACAGGAAGACATGCGTCTTATCATTGATGGTATCATAGGACACACCAGTTCCTGGAGCTGGGCAAATGTTCCAAGTATAAACACTATTGACACTGGAAACGCGGGAGCATATGGGTTAAACACAGTACCAGGTAGGAACACCATGTGGACAGAATTAGAGACTGAAATGATGAGAGTATTTAAAAATAAAAGTTCCCTCCCTACTGCCATAGCATGCAAACAAAAGTCAGGAGAAAATGTAGTTGAATTCTGGAAAAGGTTTCATGAAAATTGGACAACAGAAGCTGGATTAGCTACAACTGCTGATGTGGGAGCTTTGTTTATTCAAACTTATATGAATAATCTAAAACCCCAGTTCGCCTTGGTGGTAAAACAGATGATATCTGAATGGACCACACAGACGATTGACCAATTTCAGGAAACTTTAATACAGAAAGAAGCAGCAGGGTGTTTTGATGTAATCAAAGAGAAAGCAGTGAGTACCCTTTATCAGGGTGGAGTGCAAACTCAGCCTCCCCAAGATAATGGTGGACAATGGGGCAGTGGAAACAGAGGCAGAGGAAGAGGAAGAACAAAAGGGAGAGGGCATGGTTTTTCCAGACCACCCCAGCAGTCCCGCACATGTGGTTTTAACTGTGGACAACAGGGTCACTGGAGAAATCAATGTCCTTATGAATGGAATAACCCAAATACTCAAGATCAAGATCAAATGCATACACAGGGACCCCAATCTAGCCAACCGAATCAAGTTGCCCCAAAGCAACAGGGTCCCCGATTCCCTATACAGTGGAATCAACAGCAACTAAAATGAAGCTGCCCGGAAGGTAGTATCCCAGCATTTCCTTTGATCTCACACTCTTACAATGAACAACCAATTGTGACCCTATATGTCAAAAATAGGCCTGTTCCGTTTTTAACTGATTCAGGGGCAACTCGGAGCACCCTCAGTGAGGACTACTACAGAGGTGAGACTAAAATTGCTGAACCTTCTATGGGAATTAATGGGATACTTACCAAAACATACAAAACACCACCTTTACCAGTAAGTGATGTTGAAAGGGGAGGTGCAACAGTCTTGCATCATTGTTTCAGGATTATACCAAATTGTCCTGTGAATCTCTTGGGTAGAGATCTGATGGGAAGATTGGGTATAACACTGAAAATGACTACTGAAGGAGGGGTCTTCGTACACTCCAAGGTAATACCAATATATTACACTGAGGATAGTGATCTCCCTCCACCAGATGATCCGGTATGGTCAATAAGCTCCTTGGATGTAGGTCTTATTTCTTGTACCCCATACAAGGCAGCTTTAAAATCATGGGCACAGCCGGTTTATCACAAACAATACCCCATTTCAAAAGAAAAAGAGGAAGGAGTGGCCCCAATGGTGGAAAGGTTCCTGCAGCAAGGAATTCTTAAAGAGACACTGTCACCCTACAACACCCCCATTAACCCAGTAATGAAGCCGGACGGCTCTTACAGGTTTGTACAAGACCTCAGAGCTATAAACAACCTAGTGATACCCATTGCTCCTATAGTGCCTGATGTGCCATCACTCTTAACCTCCATACCATCCGATGCAGAGTATTTTTCGGTCATTGACCTTTGTAATGCATTTTTTTCAGTTTCTGTTGACGAAGAGACACAGCCTATCTTTGCATTCAATTTCAGAAACCGACAGATGACGTGGTGTAGATTACCTCAGGGCTATGTAGACTCCCCTGTAGTATACACAGTGGCCCTCCAAGCAACTCTGCGGTCTTGGACACCCCACCATGGTTCCGTCCTACTTCAATATGTTGATGATTTGTTGTTGTGTAGTCCAAGCCAGAAAGCATGTAAAAATGATGGTTTAGATCTGTTACATTGGTTAGCAGACAATGGTCACAAGGTTTCTAAGAAAAAGCTACAATGGTGTCAGGAAACTGTTGAATACCTTGGTTTTGTACTCTCCAAAGGAGAAAGGAAAATCAGTCACAAGAGAGCTGCGGCTCTCGTGGGTCTGCCCCGCCCACTTACTAAGAAGGACATGCTATCCTTTCTTGGAATGATTGGTTACTGCCGCCAATGGATACCTGATTGTTCCTACTATGATAATCTCCTGAGGCAAGCCACAGGTACTGACATGCCAAATTGTGTGAAATGGAATGATGAAATGTACAATGCTTTTGTGTATCTTAAAACTGCAATGGTCACATCTCCTGGACTTGGACTACCTGAATATGGTAAAATGTTTCACTTGTTTGCAAGGGACAACTGTAAAACAATGGCGGGGGTCCTGGCTCAGGAGCATGGGGGGAAACTCCGCCCAATTGCGCTTTTTTCAAAAGTTGTGCCGATGCCGGTACAGGGAATGCCGGCGTGTCTCAGAGCTCTGGCATCCTGTGCGATGGTGGTGGAAATGGCTACATCATTCACTCTAGGACATGCCACCACACTACACACCACTCACAATGTATCCATTCTACTAAAGAACATCCATACCCAGCACATGTCAGCCCAGAGGCTGAGCGGTTATGAAGTAATTTTACTTTCTAACCCAAAACTTGAGATCAAATATGCCTCTCCCACTTCTGGCCCAGCTCCAATCCTGAATGCCTTGCTAGGCTTGAAAGGTGAAGAAGATGAGGTAGTGCCTCAACATGAATGCATGGACCTCATCCACCAAGACACATCCCCGAGACAAGACATGTCTTCAATTGCTCTCCCTGGAGCACAGAATGTCTTTGTGGATGGGTCTTGTTCAAGACCAAATGATAACACATACCATGCAGGGTATGCTGTTGTTCAGCTGCCTGATAAAATACTGGAAGCAAACCCTGTCCCATTCCAATCAGCACAAGCTGCAGAACTTATAGCCCTTACTCGAGTTTGTCAGCTTTTTGAAGGGCAGGATGTAAACATTTACACAGACTCCAAGTACGCGTACGGTGTTGCGCATGATTTTGGAGTCATATGGAAAAGGCGGGGCTATATAGCAGCAGACGGTAAATCCATCTCACATTCCACGCTTGTCACAAGTCTGTTAGAAGCTATACAATTACCAAGGTCCATAGCTATACTACACTGTAGGGCACATACAGGGCAACAGGATGACATAGCCAAAGGCAACGCCTTAGCTGACAAAGCAGCAAAAGAAGCAGCATCCACACAGCCTGCAAACATACAAATGCCATTACTCTCACCAGAAATTCCTCTTTTGGATCAAACATTGCGTGATCTCCAAGCATATGCCACAGAACAAGACATCCAGCAATGGAACTCAATAGGTGTGTAGACAAACCCAGAAACTGACCTTGTCTGCCAAGAGGGGAGACCATGTATCCCTGTAGCCAGTGCACCCATTTTTATTTCACAATACCATGGGATAGGTCACAGAGGGTGGAAAGTCACATGTGAACTTTTGGATAAGGATTTTTACATTCCAGGTCTTCCCTCTCTCATTAAGGCATATGTTTCCAGATGCATCACATGCATTCGGAATAACCCTAGCAACCCTCACAAAGCAAAACACGAACATCTGATATATCCATCTACACCATTCACTCATCTGCAGATAGATTTTACACACATGCCCAAACTAGGTAAAAGACAGGAATATTTGCTAATAATAGTGGACATGTTCTCAAGATGGATAGAATTGTTTGTAACTACAAAGGAAGATGCACAAACAGTAGTGAGGATTCTGATACAAGAAATTATCCCAAGGTGGGGTTGCCCACTACAGATCAACTCTGACAATGGTCCTGCATTTGTGGCCAAAGTTTGTCAAGACCTGGTAAAAACACTGAAAATAGAATGGAAGTTTCATATTCCTTACCACCCCCAGAGTTCAGGTATAGTGGAAAGGATGAACAGAACCATTAAAGATAAGATCAGGAAGGCCACTGGAGGTACGTATGCAAATTGGAAGAAGGTCCTACCAGCTGTACTAGCCGGGGTAAGAATGACACCCTCTAAAAAGACAGGATACTCTCCTTTTGAAGTCTTAATGGGTAGGCCATTCCCCACCCCATGGGCCAGACAGCCACTTATGTTAGAAAGAGGGGACCTAGATCTTATTCAGGAAGAATATGTAAAAAAACTTATTGAAACTTTGGATAAAGTTGAAAGGAATGTTGCTCGCACCTCTCCTTCTTCTTCACAGGAACCTACACACCCTTTCCAGGTGGGTGACACCGTGGTGGTCCAGAGATTGAACCGCACCAAGAAACAAGAGTTTCCCTTCGGACCCCCAACCACAGTGATCGCAGTCACCCGCACAGCTATTTTGGTAGAAGGACAACAGGCCTGGATTCATGCAAGTCGCGTAAAGAAGGTCAACCAGGACCCTAAGAAGCAAGGCAAAGATAAAGCACAGAGAGGTGAAGCAGGTGATATAAATCCTCGAACACTGAGTGAAGCAGGTGGTCAAGACTCTGAACAAGATGACGTCGCTTATTTCACCACGGACTTCTGGGAAGGCCTTGTGCCTCCTATGCTGGGCTGCCCTGATTGTGTTCCTGCCAACTTGGCTGATAACTAACTGTATTTATCATTCTGAAGATTTGGGACTCATAAAGGGTATTTGTGGGGCCTCTAACACTCTACAACAGAATAATACACATGACAGACACAAGAGAAATGAAAACTCAGAAAGTTTTACAGATAAAATGTTATTGTTGAAGTTTAAATATAGCTACGCCCAGAAATCTGGATTTGAAAAATGTTGGATATGTAGTAAACTCCATCCTAGCACTGCTAGAATCCCCTTAATGGCAGTACCTCTAAACTTCACCCCACTCCTTAATGGCACACCTCCTGTCGTCCTTACAGAAGTCATAAGAACACTTTCAAATAATACCCTTACTTTCCAAATTACTGGTAGAAGTCATTCCCCAGACTGGTTTTTAAGTTGGGAAACTCCACAAATGGAGCTGAAGTTTGCCAACAAGCTAATATTAATTTTTCAATGACTTCAATTGAAAGCCCTTTCTTTCATACTTCAGAACCTGCCCTAAACACCACTCTAATAAACTTTCTTAACTCCAGTTCCACTTCCACAGTAGGACAATTATTGTCGAGTTTAACTTTTTCCAGTTTTTCTGATGAAATGATGACAATATTCAACAAACGATCCTTAGCTCTAGGAAACAGTATTTATATTTGTTGTGGAAAAATCTGTCACCCTTGGATCCCCACCGAACCCCAAGGATGGTGTTATCTTGCATCCCTAGTCCCCATCATGGGCGTAGTAGGAGATAGCAAGGGAAGACACCTCCTTGAAGCTAGCATGCATCCTAGGTACCCCCTCAAACACTGCAATAAAAGGGAGTTATTTCTTACAAAAGATATGGCATGGGATTGGTTCCCCTCATGGACTGGGTGGGGAATAGACTTAATGAAAAGGTTGAATAATTACACTGGAATCATTGATGAAATAATGGAAAAGAATTCTGATGATATTACTAAATTAAATATAGAAACTAGGGCAATTAGAAAACAATTAGAACTACACGAGTTAGCCATAGAAAGCATGAGTGCTGCCTTAACTGGGTTATGTGAAAACACAGAAGATTATGAGTGTTGTACCTGGTTTCATAACACAAGTATTGAAGTACCAGATTATTATGATATAATTGCACAACACCGGAAAGAAGTAAGCAAATTACAAGATGAAGCTAGAAACATTGCTAAGACATGGGATCCTTTTGCACACCTAAATTCTGGGATAGGAATTTTGGCAGAGATAAAAAGTGCTGCCATAACTATAATTATGATTGTTCTTTTTGTTTTGTTCCTATATGCCTGTTATAAGCTTATAATGTGTATAATTGTTAAGGCATCCCGAACCCCTGATCCTGCTGCTGCGAATAGGATTTATCTGAGTATGTATTATGATAGAAGAAAATTTACATAACTGTGAAAGATAGTGAGCCATATAAATAATGTCTCAAAGAGGGGATTGTAAAGAACATAGCACATATCATGAGGGACTCCATTTTAGTTCTAAGACACCATCTTATGTTTTACAGGAAAATTGAGAAAACTCATATTTGAGTTTCAACTGAAACCCACATTATCTTTAAGCTGTTATCTATAGAAAACCTTCTCAAGGTTACCTATACATTTTAGCTAGAATATGGAGTTTGGCCTAGCTCATGTTTGTTCTTGATAAGATAAGTGCTTCCTTCAACACCTGTTAAAGAATATTCTAATAGTAGAAATGATGCAAGATTTTGTTTTATAACACCAGCTAATAGGTAAATATTAACTGAACCTATTTTCATTTCAATGACATGTATAAGGTTAGTAAAACTCCTCCCATCCCTCAAATGACATAAATGCTGTATTTCTGACAAACTCTAATTAGATATCATTAAGTGGCTAAGCAAACCTGTCTCCTGTGTCACTTTATTGATATCTCCAGGCCTGGGGGTCTACGGAGGTCTTCCTGCATTACCTGAACCTATCTGGGTGGTCTTAGAAGCAGAAATTGCCTACACAAGGGACTACATATTCGACTTGTTATATATATATATATATATATATATATATATATATATATATATATATATATATATATATATATACACTTATTTATATATACAGTATATATTATATATATATATGTATATATATATATATGTAATATAAACATATATATGTATATATTTATGTAATATAAACATATATATATATATATATATATATATATATATATATATATATATATATATATATATATATATATATATATATATATATATATATATATATATAACTTTTTAGTTTTCCACACAAGCATATTTTCTCTAAATATACAGCTCTTTGCTGCTTTTCATGGATATGAAATGAAATATAAAAGGCATATTGCAAGCTGAATGCATGAGTAAGATATGTTTTCAGTGATCAGCTCAGAGAAGACAAAGCTATATTCGCCTTACTAAATATTTTGTGTAAATGCATGCAGAATAGATGTCCTTTGCCAGAGATACCTGGGAGATTAACTAGTGGCCTTAAATCATTTTAAAGACTGGGTAAATTAAGCAAGGCATGGACCAGATTTACTAATGCAGAACAAATCAATAATGAATGCTGCTGCTTTTGATTTTTAAAATCTGTGCTAGTTTGGTGTGCTAATCAAAAGACTGGCTATACTTATACTTAACATATTATTAAAGTGACCCTGTAACATTGCCATGCACAGAAAAGTAACAGCGAAATTAGTTAGCTTGCATCCACATTTTTTTAGAGCTTGCCCTCCATGCAAATATTGACTTCCTAAAAATCATTATTTGCATAAGGCTAGGCATGCAGTGGTGCAAAGTTATATGTTGGACTCTTCTTTTACCAGCTCACTTTGCCTTTTAATGAAAATCATTTATATTGCCCAGCTTTCCATGAAGGTTTAAGGATATTTCCTATAGGTGGGCAAAGATGCTTGAATCACAACATATTTATAACTGAACTGCAGACAGATCAGCAATAATAAATAATAATTCATGCAGGTATGTGTTTATTAAGCCTTTTGCTGCCTGGCCCTGTGCTCCATTTTGTACACTAATGCTGTGTACACACGAGCGGTTTTTCCATCGGAATAAACTCTGAAGATTTCTCCGACGGAATTCCGACAGAATTCCGCTCAAGCTGTCTTGCATACACACGGTCACACCAAAGTCCAACCATCAAGAACGCTGTGACGTACAACAAGTACGACGGGACTAGGAAAAGGAAGTTCAATAGCCAGTAGCCAATAGCTTCCGTCTCGTACTTGCTTCAGAGCATGCATGGTTTTTGGTACGTCGGAACAGCATACAGACGAGCGGTTTTTCCAATAGGAATTGGACATTGGCATTGCACAGTGCAGCCCGGAGCCTCCTCTTCTGGGGTACCCTGGTGGCGCTGTCCACTCCTCTCTTCACTTGCTATGGGGGCACTCATGCTGGCTCACTTCCAAGCTGGGCTGTGTGTGCCCATTGACACACACAGCACAACTTGACCCTGCCCTCCCGATCCCTTATTTAAGGGGGGACTGGGGGCAGCTGCTGGGGGGACTGGGGGCAAATGCATTAATGTAAAAAAAACGGCATGCCTTTAGAATCAATTTAAGTTAGGCAAATATCAAATACAAAATTGCATAAGAGGGGGGGAATCACTGTTCTATTTTGCTATTATGGTGTCATACCTTTGTATTTTGACTGTTGTTTTTAATAAAAAAAAAACATTTTCAACACTAACAACCTCTGATTTCCTTAGCTGTATTATTTTCTTAAAGGTATAAACACTAGAGTTAGCAAGAAACTAGCATTTTCAGAAGAAAGTCAGTGATGGCAGTCTCCAAGTCCCTATCAGTACATTTTTAAAAGAGCAAAAACATGCACTCCAGATCACTCACAGTACTTGATGTCACAGACAGGGATTTTACTCCCTTATCTACGAAGAATTGGTATATTGGAATAGTCAAGTAATGGACAGAGGTCCAATCATTGATTCTCAGTGAGACTTTCTGCCTCTCTGTAAGCAGTTTTGTTTCTATATTATGTGAATATATTTGTGATGGTGTACCTGTATGTAAAGTGCAGAAGAATGGAACCCTGTATTTGTAACTGAAATTGTGAAGTTGTTTGTTATTCACAACACAGGTATGGAGGTTATGTATTCAATGTGCATCTAGGGATCTGCAAGGAGCAACACATAACGACCGATCAGAAATAATTTGGTTTCGGATGTCAATATGTAAATGTATCAGAACTTATCAACATTTTGCATGTTTTCTGCAAACAGAAGGCCAGAGGTTTCTGGCCTTTTCCTAGATTAAGGTTGAGGACAAACTTGATGTATTTCTTTAGATAAATATATAGTATCTGGTATATAAAGACTCCCTCACCCACATAATAACAAACAATAGACACATCAATCAAACAATCAATCCTATGATAATACTTTATATCTCATGTAAACAAGGGAGGTTTGTCTGTGTCTGTATAAAATATTTATTACTTGTGAGGAAATAGTAGCTATGTTTAAAGGTACCCTGGTGCAAGACTATACTTTTAACAACAATCTTCCCATAAGATTATATGTGCATTTAATGTAATGTATGTATGTTACTTGCATTTGCAAATTAATGTTGCATTTTGCCGGGTCAAAATCTATGTAACTATAATGCACTGTTTGGCCTTTTAATTTAGGTTAGCTGGCTTGGAAGGGCCAATAATGTGGCATGTTCCCAGCAGCCATTTTTCAGTGTGTGTTGGAGTGGTTTGGGGAGAGCTAATAGCCTGTGATAGGGAGAGTTTGTTGCTATACAGTGCTATACTGTCCTATATAATGCCATAAAACATTAAATTACTGTGGGGATTTATTCTCCCTATTGAAATAACTGCTTACATTTAGCAATTCCCTTTATTTAAAATGTCAGGCGGGCCTAGGGAGAGAGGCTGAAGTTCTGAACACAGATATAGTAGTGAATAAGCAGGTTCTGCAGGGCCATACCATCTTGTATGGCCCTGATGGGAACATGTTAGAAATTCTGTATATAGCCATACAGAACAAACAGTGCACAGGCCACATGGGCTTTGGTGCTTAAATGCAGACTTTATTCAGGGAAAAGACATAGAGTTTAACCATAGATACAGCTACAAACTTGTAAACACTGCTACAATCTACTGGTTGTTGAATTTAATGCACAAAATACATGAACAATATATTCCAACACCTCCACTCAACAACTATTCCTTATATTAGTCCCATTTTGGATCTCAGTTCTATAAACCTGTTTCTTGTAAGCAGTTTTGTCAAAGCTTCTGATCCAGGTTTGTTTCTCATGAGTTGAACGTTTTTGCATCCCATTTTATGAATCTGGCTCTGGTTTTAATGCTACGCGAGCAACATAGGATAGACGTTTGGCTCAGATTCCTTTATTGCTTCTGGTGGAGTTCCTGATTTAAGTGGTTTGTGGCCTGGCTTCTTCTTTTACAATATTTAGATTGTGTGAATTAATTTCTATTTGTGTGTCACTTTGTTGCTTATCTTAATGTGACACTGATGTGGAATTTCTCTCAGCTCGAAATGTGATATTTTGAACCTACTAAAGTTTCATTGGCAATTACACTTCCACATGATGATTACTTTGTTTGTGTCTTGGTGCAGAATTCTGTATCCATTTTGAGATTCACTACACCCCACAAGTATACCTTATGTCAGGAAAGGTTTTACCTGCTGGTGGCACTGTGGCTCCCAGAACTATGGGCTGCAGCTCCGGTGTCTCTCAGCAGTTGGAGACTGATGGTCGGGAGAGGATTCACCTGCTGGGGGCACTGTTACTTCTCCTCCCTCAGCTCTTATGCAGCTGAGAACAGAGGAAATGTGCTTACCTATAAAAAAGGAAAAAAGTATTTACCTTTTACTTGTTCAAGTAATTTATTGGAGAAAAGAGACAGAATAGAATAAACATGTCACAGTAACATTTTGTAATATATAAGGATCAATACTGTTGAGAAACAAGAATCATGTCTCAGAGAGATATGTGGTATTAACATTGAAACAACAATCCTTCTTTATATTGAAGTGAAAGCAATCTTAATGATGTGTGGTGTGGAAAGCAATTGCTTTTAGAGCAAGAGTAAATAAAGTTAGTTGAGTCCATAGCATCCCAGGCATGGGTGTGTGCTTCATAGAACTGCTTCATTTAATTGCTATCAATTGTTCTATAAGTAGACCAGGGAGGCTGGGTTTGTGTTGGTTGTCTCCTGCCCCGGTTGTCATGACGGTCTTGTGTTGTGTAATAGATGGCAGGACAGGAAATGGTTGAGTGTGTGGTATATGATGATTGTGGTGAACCATCAGATTAGAGCAAGAGGCATGAGGGAGGAAAATTAGAACAGAGGTTGGGAGTAGAGGTGAAGGGTCAAGAGAGGCTAGAAGAAAGGATAGGGGGGTAGCAGTCCCATGGGGGATACCGGGTCATTTAGGGGGCGTTGTGGTCATTGCTTCTCGCTTATGCATGGGAGCTGCTAAGGAAGTAAGAGTGTAGAATCGAAGTTGGAGGGTAAGTAATGTTCAACCCAAGGACTCTAGAGTTTTTCATATTTAGGAATCCTATCTAGCAGTACATCATCTATTTTAGCATGAATCATAGCTTGTGTTATTCTGTTTTGGGCTGCTAGGACACAGAGGGTAGGGGTTTTCCAGGCTCTCAATACTGTTTGCTTGGCAGCTGTAGTAATCTGGAGGCATAGTTTGAACTGTTGGTTGGTGATGGTTGGTGGTATCAGGTTGTTTAGAAGCTCCATTTTGGGGTCTGGATCAATGTGTACATTACAAGGTTTTGACAGGATACGGAAGATGTCAGACCAGAATACCAGAATACTTGCACCACTGGGCATTCCCACCATATATATGTGTGTGTCTGGCAGGTCATAGCCACGGAAACATTGGGAGGGGTATTGTGGAAGAAAATTAGATATCCTGATGGGGACCAAGTACCACCTAGTGAGGACTTTATAGTTGGTTTCTAGGGCGACAATATTTTGTGAGGCCGACTTAGTGGCTTCCCATATGTGGGACCAGTCTGCGGGGTCTAAAGAGGTGTTAATCTCTCTCCCATTTAGCAACGTAGGATAAGGTTAGTAGTAGTTGCTAGCAACAGTCGTTTGTATAGGTCTGAGATGAGTCCTCTCCTATGTGGATCAGATTTGCAGGTGTGCTCGAAGTGGGTAAGCTGTGGGGCCACGAAGTCAGGAGGGATAAGGGGGGTCAGGAAGTATATGAGCTGAAAATAACGGAAGAGTTCTGTGTTTTGCAGATAGAAGGAAACAGGATTATTTTCCCAGCTTGTATGAAATTGTGGGTTCAGATCAAGCCTGATGTGGACCATGCCGAGAAGGAGGATGGGGATGTCCATGCCAGTTAGAAGAATGATTAGATTGTAGACCATAACGTGTTTTGAGTCTGTCCCATATATGGAGAGAGTGGTGCATTGTAGGGTTAGTTAGGGTACAATAATGAGGTGGGGCTAGCCACAGAAGGTTAGCCACAGATAAGGGGTCACAATCAATAGATTTTAGGGCCACCCACAGAGGAACTTTCTTGTTAGTGTGATACTTAGGGAGTTGGGCCAGCTGGGCAGCGTAGTAGTATGACCTTAGGTTGGACAACCCTAGTCCACCCTGCAGTTTAGGAGCGTAAAATGTTGCTTTTGGGATACGGGGTTTCGATTTTCTCCAGACAAATGCAGGGATTCGGCATTGTAGAATGCACAGAAAATGAGCTGGGTATTGTATAGGAAGGGTAAAGAATAAGTAGAGTATTTTGGGTAGGACAGTCATTTTTATTTCCATCATTCATCCTAGCCATGCAAGGGGTAGAGAGTGCCATCAGGACATTAGTGCAGTGAGGTACGAGAGTATTGGAGGGTAGTTTGCTGAAGTGGCGTCACTAGGGTTGGTGTCACCTGGTGCGGTAATACATGGTGTCACCCCCCCACCCCGGCACTAAGCAGGCTAGTGGGTCGGTGTGGTTCTCCCCCCCTTAACCTACCACAATAGATGGAGTTTGGATGTGATTGGGGTGATGGATGGAGCCGGAATTGGATCGGGGGGGATGGATGGTGCGGGGATGGGATCAGGGGGGTGGATGACGTGGGGATAGGTTCAGGGGGGATGAATGGAGTGGGTATGGGATCTGGGGGGATGTATGGAGTGGGTATGGGATCAGGGGGGTGGATGGAGCCGGGATGGGATCAGGATCAGGGGAATGGCTGGAGTGGGCATGGGATCGGGGGCTGGGTGGAGCTGGGAAGGGATGGGGGGAATGAATGGAGCCAGGATGTAATCGGGGGAATGGATAGAGTGGGGATGGGATCGGGGGAATAGATGGAGCCGGGATGGGATTGGGGATGGGATCGGGGGGATGGATGGAGCAGGTATGGGATCAGGGGGATGGATGAAACCGGAATGGGAACGGGGGATGGATGAGTGGGTATGGGTTTAGGGGGGATGGATGAGCGGGTATGGGATCAGGGGGGATGGATGAGTGGGTATGGGATCAGGGGGGATGGATGAGCGGGTATGGGATCAGGGGGGATGGATGGAGCCAGAATGGGATCAGGGGGCATGGATGGAGCCAGGATGGGATCGGGGGGGTGGATGAGTGGGTATGGGATCAGGGGGAGGGATGAGCAGGTATGGGATCGGTGGGTGAAGCTGGGTGGGATTGGGGGGTGGATGGAGCCAGAATAGGATTTGGGGGGTGGATGGATCCGAGATAGGATCTTTGATTTGGGGGGGTAAAAGGATATGTGCTAGGGGGTGCTTTGGGAGGGGAGAGGAATTGCGCTGGGGGGAGGGGGGTCAAACTTCAAATCTGCCCTCTCCTACTTCTAGTACAAGTCCTCTCCAACCCAAAACAAAGAGCACCCCCTAGCACCTATTCTCTAACCCCCCTAAAATCACTCCTGGCAGCATAATTGTTATCTGCCAATGGCCCCAACCACTATGTCCCCCTCCTCTGCAACACTCCTGTTGCATACCTCAGGGCAGGTGCTGTAGCATGGATGGTGTCCATCCACATCCTCGGGTCTTCCTCCCTGCCTGTGTACACCACGTCAGAGCCAACTCAGCCAAGGAGGAAGCTGCAATGAGTGCAGCCGCGGCCGCGCCATGTGGAGGTGTGTGTGTGAGGACTGTCGGATCCCGGGCAGCCAGTCTATCTCTGCCTCACTCCCTCCTCCCCCACTCTCCCCACAGATCGCATAGAGCAGAGGAGAGGAGGAGACCCCGGAAGGGAAGGAGGGAGCCAAGGCAGCGGCGCCCCTCTCAATGCGGCGCCAGTGCCAGTCTGAGCCGGGTGTCACCCTCTGGCGGGTGTCACCCGGGTGCGGCCCCCCCGCACCCCCATAGCAACGCCGCTGTTTGCTGAGTATAGGTCGGCGGGGTTAGCAGTTAGTTTGATTTCAAGAAAGGGGATATGGTGAGAAGACCACGTAAACGGGAGTACTTCGCACAATTGGTGCTGGCAGGCCTTATATACTGCCAAAATGGTCTAGGACCTGGAGTAGAGTAGGAGCAGAGATGAGCGGGGATGTCATGAATAGCAGGGGTCAGAATGAATCAGGAGCGCTAAAGGTTATATGGCTAGGGCAAAGAGTAAGCGTGAAAGTGGACAACCCTGGCGAGTGCCTTTAGTAATGGGGAAGAGTTCAGATTTATATCCGGTGTATTGAACATAGGCTTTGGCGTACAGAGAAGAGACCTAGGAAAGAAAGTGTGCTCCAAAGCCCTATCTGTGTAGGACAAACTGAAGGTAAGGCCATGAGACTGTATCAAAGGCTTTGTCAAGGGATAGGAAGCAAGAGTGTATTCGATGAGTACGTACAGCGTGGGCTAGGAATATCGCTCGTGGATGTTTTCGCCTGCATGGCAGGAGGGTATAAAGCCTACCTGATCTCTATGGAACAGAATGTCTATGATTAGGTTCAGGAGAAAATTTTTGCAAATATTTTTATTTCTAAGTTAAGGACTGATATAGGTCTATAGTTGGACCATGCTGTATTATCGGAGTGTGGTTTGGGAATCATTGAAATACTCACTGTCAAGGTCTCTGCCCAGAACGAATGTTCAACTAAGATTGAGTTTAGCCCCTTCTCAAGCATAGGTGCAAGGAAGACGGCAAATTTTTTATAGTATGTGGCTGATAAACCATCAGGGCCCGGGTGCTTGTAAGATTTGAGGGCTTTGATAGCCGTTAGAATTTCCAAAGTTGTGATGGGTTTATCTAGGTTCTCGGTGTTAGGGCTTGAGAGTGTGGGGAGGTTGATAAGAGAGAAAAGGTTCTCGGCTCTAGTGTGGTCGAACATGCCCGGGGCTGTATATAAGTCAGTTAGTCTACGACTGAATTTGCATAGTATTTTTAGGGGATTGCTAGAATATGTATCGCGTGAGAGTTTTAGGCGTACAGGTTTGTGGGTATGGTTCGCTTTACAGAGGGCGAGGGCAAGAAACTGGTTTATTCGCCTTAGTATAAAATTTGTGTCAAGATTTGCGTAGTGTTTTCTCAGCCAATTCTGTTAGGAGTAGGTTGAGTCAAGCTTTATCCAGGTCCCGCCTAGTGGCTGGAGAGGGGTGATTTTGAAATGTGGCTGATGCTGTGTAGAACGTGCCTTTAAGGTGTTTTGGAGTAGATGTTTCTCTTTACGTATGTGGGATGCCTGACTGATACAGGTCCCTCTAATGACTGACTTATGGGCTTCCTATAGGGTCAGTGGAGAGATTTCATCTGTAGAATTGTGGGTAAGGTAGTCTTTGAGAGCCCATTCTAATTTGAAGCTGTGTTCTGGGTGTGATAAAATGGTGTAGTTTATGCACCAAAATCTGCTGTTAGGGTTAAGTATAAGAGATGACAGGGTGGTAAGAACCGCATTGTGGTCTGACCATGGAATTGGAAGGATAGTCAAGGATAGAAGTAGGGGTGAGGAGCCAATTGTGAGAAAGATATGGTCAATTCAGGAAAATAGTTTGTGTGGGTGGGAGTAGTGTGTGTATTGACGTCTGGCAGGATTGCATTCTCGTCAAAAGTCTAGGAGGGAGTGGCGGTTTAGAAGTTGCTGGAAAGTCAATCTTGTGGGTTGGGATGCGTGCAAGATGGGGGATTTGTCTAAAAATCGGTATAGAACTTGATTGGAGTCACCACATATTAAGAGGGTACCCTTTTTGTAAGCATCTATGGTCGGAAGCTGATGGGAGAGGAAGGGAGTTGTGTTCTTGTTGGGTGCATAGTAGGATATAGGGATGAGCTTCGAGTTCGAGTCGAACTCATGTTCTACTCGAACATTGGCTGTTCGCAAGTTCGCCGAACAGCGAACAATTTGGGGTGTTCGCGGCAAATTCGAATGCCGCGGAACACCCTTTAAAAGTCTATGGGAGAAATCAAAAGTGCTAATTTTAAAGGCTTATATGCAAGTTATTGTCATAAAAAGTGTTTGGGGACCTGGGTCCTGCCCCAGGGGACATGGATCAATGCAAAAAAAAGTTTTAAAAACGGACGTTTTTTCAGGAGCAGTGATTTTATTAATGCTTAAAGTCAAACAATAAAAGTGTAATATCCCTTTAAATTTCGTACCTGGGGGGTGTCTATAGTATGCCTGTAAAGGGGCGCATGTTTCCTGTGTTTAGAACAGTCTGACAGCAAAATGACATTTGGAAGGAAAAAACTCATTTAAAACTACCCGCGGCTATTGCATTGCCGACAATACACATAGAAGTTCATTGATAAAAACGGCATGGGAATTCCCCACAGGGGAACCCCGAACCAAAAAAAAAAAAAAAAAAAATGATGTGGGGGTCCCCCTAAATTCCATACAAGGCCCTTCAGGTCTGGTATGGATATTAAGGGGAACCCCAGCCAAAATTTAAAAAAAAAATTGACGTGGGGTTCCCCCTAAATTCCATACCAGACCCTTCAGGTCTGGTATGGATTTTAAGGGGAACCCCGCGCCAAAAAAAAAAAAAAAACGGCGTGGGGTCCCCCTAAAAATCCATACCAGACCCTTATCCGAGCACGCAACCTGGCAGGCCGCAGGAAAAGAGGGGGGACGAGAGTGCGCCCCCCCCCCTCCTGAACCGTACCAGGCCACATGCCCTCAACATTGGGAGGGTGCTTTGGGGTAGCCCCCCAAAACACCTTGTCCCCATGTTGATGAGGACAAGGGCCTCATCCTCACAACCGTGGCCGGTGGTTGTGGGGGTCTGCGGGCGGGGGGCTTATCGGAATCTGGAAGCCCCCTTTAACAAGGGGACCCCCAGATCCCGGCCCCCCCCCCTGTGTGAAATGGTAAGGGGGTACTTACCCCTACCATTTCACTAAAAAACTGTCAAAAATGTTAAAAATGACAAGAGACAGTTTTTGACAATTCCTTTATTTAAATGCTTCTTCTTTCTTCCTTCATCTTCTTCTTCTTCTGGTTCTTCTGGCTGTTCTGGTTCTTCCTCCGGCGTTCTCGTCCAGCATCTTCTCCGCGGCGTCTTCTATCTTCTTCTCCTCGGGCCGCTCCGCACCCATGGCATGAGGGGAGGCTCCCGCTCTTCTCTTCATCTTCTTCTCTTCTTCATCTTCTTCTTCATCTTCTTCTTCATCTCTTCTTCCTTCTTCTCTTCTTCATGTCTTCTGCGGGCCGCTCCGCAGCCATGCTGGCATGGAGGGAGGCTCCCGCTGTGTGACGGCGTCTCTTCGTCTGACGGTTCTTAAATAACGGGGGGCGGGGCCACCCGGTGACCCCGCCCCCCTCTGACGCACGGTGACATGACGGGACTTCCCTGTGACGGGGGGGGGCCGGGATCTGGGGGTCCCCTTGTTAAAGGGGGCTTCCAGATTCCGATAAGCCCCCCGCCCGCAGACCCCCACAACCACCGGCCACGGTTGTGAGGATGAGGCCCTTGTCCTCATCAACATGGGGACAAGGTGTTTTGGGGGGCTACCCCAAAGCACCCTCCCAATGTTGAGGGCATGTGGCCTGGTACGGTTCAGGAGGGGGGGGGGCTGCGCTCTCGTCCCCCCCTCTTTTCCTGCGGCCTGCCAGGTTGCGTGCTCGGATAAGGGTCTGGTATGGATTTTTAGGGGGACCCCACGCCGTTTTTTTTTTTTTTTTTGGCGCGGGGTTCCCCTTAAAATCCATACCAGACCTGAAGGGTCTGGTATGGAATTTAGGGGGAACCCCACGTCAATTTTTTTTTTAAATTTTGGCTGGGGTTCCCCTTAATATCCATACCAGACCTGAAGGGCCTTGTATGGAATTTAGGGGGACCCCCACATCATTTTTTTTTTTTTTTTTTTTGGTTCGGGGTTCCCCTGTGGGGAATTCCCATGCCGTTTTTATCAATGAACTTCTATGTGTATTGTCGGCAATGCAATAGCCGCGGTAGTTTTAAATGTGTTTTTTCCTTCAAAATGTCATTTTGCTGTCAGACTGTTCTAAACACGGGAAACATGCGCCCCTTTACAGGCATACTATAGACACCCCCCAGGTATGAAATTTAAAGGGATATTACACTTTTATTGTTTGACTTTAAGCATTATTAAAATCACTGCTCCTGAAAAAACGGCCGTTTTTAAAACTTTTTTTTGCATTGATTCATGTCCCCTGGGGCAGGACCCAGGTCCCCAAACACTTTTATTGACAATAACTTGCATATTAGCCTTTAAAATTAGCACTTTTGATTATTCATGTTCGTGTCCCATAGACTTTAACGGTGTTCGCGTGTTCGAACGAATTTTTTTCCTGTTCGCATGTTCTGGTGCGAACCGAACAGGGGGGTGTTCGGCTCATCCCTAGTAGGATACAATGGTTATTTCACTGTCTAGGAGGGAGCCTGTGAGAATCAGGTAGCATCTTTCGGGGTCCTTGATCTCCGCCAGGAGAGTAAAATGGGATGAGCGGTGGAAAGCTATAAGGATCCCTCTTTGCTCGGAAGATGCAGATGCTGTATAAACTTGGGGGTAGGAGGTGCTGAAAAAATTTAGGGGTAGATCGAGTTGTGAAGTGTGTTTCCTGCAGGCAGGCAATATGTGCCTTAGTCGAGGAGAAGGTACGAAAAGCTTTGGTTCTTTTGTTAGGGGAGTTGAGCCCTTGGGCGTTAAGGGAAAGAACATTCAAGGGGTCCATTGGTGAGGGTAGTGAGTGCTTCCTCGACTATGTAATGCATAGGTAAGATGACTACAGGTGCCCCCCGGGGTTGGGATGAAAGAGGTGAGGAGAAGTAGGAGGGCTAAGCAGAGAGAGGAATGAGGAAAGGGAAGCAGTGTTGCTTAGGAGTAAACAAAATATGAGTTGCAAGGTGGGTGTCCTTAGGGAGAGAAAAAGGATTTCTCTTCCAGAGGACCGAGTGTGCTCCACAGTGTTTCCAAAGCATGGCATTTGCGGACAAAGTGGGGGGAGCATTGACCTTCCTCAGTGGTCATTACGGCCAACTGGGGTTATGAACATCAATGTGGATGTCTAGATCAGTGTAGGTGAGACCCAGCAATAGGAAAATCAGGGATGAGATATTTCCAAGAGAAACCCCTTGCATGGTATTTCACCCGGGTAGATCATTTGTTCAGTAGAAGTGAGTACTCATGCGTTGTGGGTGTCTATGTAAAATAATGAATCCGAGCTGGAGCTAGGGAGAGCATCAGCTAATCAACCATGGAAGTACAGGTTATTATAAACATAAGAGAAACTTGATTCTGGAGAGGGGGGGGGGGGGGGGGGGGGAAGGATCTAGTGGATCAGTAAGTCCATAATAAACGTACAATTGTCCCAATCATGACAAACTTGAAGGAGTGGGCGACATACTTCAACCATAGCGAATAAGCTTGTAAAAGAACATGAAAAACAGACTGTATGTCATTTGTATATATTAGACCACCATGGAGCAAAAATCTCACCAATGGTGGGGAGATTGTGGGTGAAAGGGGGGACCCAGAGGTTTGCTTTGTATGCAGGTGGAGCCATAAGGTTTAACAGATGGTGTGAGGTGTGAGGGTTGATTAGAGGATTTGCTCCTGTGGTCCATATGGGCCTTTTCAAAAACAAAGTTTCAACTGGAGGTCAGAGGTGGGAGGATGGTTAGGATAAATAAGGGAAGGGATGGGGTAAGGAAGAGGGAGGAGATCAAGGTAGTTAGGTGTGGGTGGGGTGTTTTAGAATATAGTAGGACCCAGGGGTCAGATTGAGCAGCTGGCGACACGTTGTGGTGGTTGGGGTAGTAGTATAAGGTCCAACTGGCCTTCAATCCTGGAGGCAGAGCGTCCAGAGCAAGGAAAATGAGGGTGAAACAAGGTATTCAGTATTCACAAGGGAGTATGAGAGGGTGAAAAGGTCAACAGCTCACGGTTGAGGAGGGGGTTCTTCAGTCCATGGAGTCTTCTTGAGCCGGAGCAAGTGAGTTGAAGTGTCCCCGCTTATAGGTACCCAGGGGTTGCTTGGAGTCAGGAGAGGAGTGGAGCTTCTGTGGAGAGCGAGACGCAGAGCGGCATTGGGAGCCTTCGGGCAGTGGGTCAGCCGGAAGCAGATGAAGGTCACTTAAAGTTGTTTGGAGGTCTTCTGTGGACCGGCCCCTGTGGTGGGTTCCATGGAAAGAGAAGCTAACAAAGAAGGGGAAACCCCATCTGTATGCAATATGGTGTTGCTGTAGGGCTTGCAGGTGGGGCTTCATAGCACACCTTAGATATGGTCAGAGGGGAGAGATCCTGGAATAGTTGGAAGGAGTGACCCTGAAAAGGGAAGGCATCTTTGTTGCGGGCGGCTGACATGAGCTGCTCTTTGGTTCGGAAATAATGGAGCTTGGCAATAATGTCCTGGGGGGGCCTCCAGTTTTCGTGGGGCCAGGGCCCCGTGCACCCTATCTAGCTCTTGGAACAGTGTGGTGACTGTAGCCTGTAGGTCTAGGATGGTTTTAGGGAGGCCAGGAATGTGGAGATTCGAGTGGCAGACCCTGTTCTCAAAGTCCTCAAGGTGAGTCTGGAGTGTGATATTTTCATCGTTGAGGACCTCAAGCTCTTCCGTATGATTTGCCAGACCAATCTCCAGATCATTTGTCTGCTGTTCTAGACCAATTGTTGGATTTCCCACAATAAATGCCCAGTGATGTGGTCAGATGTTTGTTTTAATGCTTTATTGAGCATCCACTCCACTGAGTGGAGGGCTAGGGGACTGAGACCAAATTCTGTGTCAGACTCACTCTCTGCATCTACCATCTGATTCTGCAGGTGGGCTGCGCCAGTCAGATTAGAAGGAGCAGCAGCCAGCTTGCAGGAAGCCCGCGCTAGTGCGTCCCGGATGGATTCCGGCTTCATTTTAGATTTACCATCCCAGCTGGTTCTGGTGGCTGTAAGTGGTGGCGCAATGCAGCGGGTGAGGGGAGGATTGCAGGGTGTCAGTTGTGAGCGGCCGTGGGAGTCCGTGAAGAAGCAGAGCTCTAGTCAGGCATGTCCTGCAAGGTCGGCTCAGCGCATGTGCCCTCCATTTAGCTTTTTTTTTTATATCTATGCACACCTGTTTTGCCTTTAATTTCTATTTTAACCTTTTCGCTGCCAGGTCCATACAGCGAACAGACCTACAACACTGCCCCCAGGTGGCCAAGACCTCATTTCTCCTTCTGCTATAAGCTTGTAGCATAATTGTTCAGCAAACGCTGCTGAACAAACTGATAGCTCTGATCAGTGGCTTCCCCCTTCCTTTCCTGAAAGAATGCATCCTAGTGATGATTCCAGATCGCTCCTGCATTCTTTCATCACTGACATATAGTAAGTTTGGGAATGAAACAATGTTTCATTTTATGAATCAATAGAAGTCTATACAGACTCCTTATTTATTCATATGCAGCGCAGCTCAGGCTGCAGAGAAAGTCCCTTTCCCTGTTTCAAAAAGAGACATTAGAGATCTGCTTAGATCCCTGATGTCTCCCCAAAGCGCCCCCCCCCCCCCAAAAAAAAAAAAAGTTGTAAATAGTTCAAATAGGTGCAATGTAAAAATATTTTTATTTACAGGTTAAGCTTTTATATTTAGTAGGGATTTATCAGGCATTTTGTAAAATTAGCTGTGTTTTTATCTTCTAATAATGGTTTTAGTGTATTTTTTGCTAATAAATTGGTTTGATAAACATTTGCGCAAATACCGTGGGGTCTAAAAAATTAGAAGCGCCTTTTTTATTCTAGAGGTCATATGCTTCCAGAAAATTTATGGTTTTGGAGGTCTTTCACAAATTCCGAAAGCTGTAAGGGAGAAATGAAAACCTTCAGATTTTCAGAGAAATTTGGATATTTGCATTTTTGCGCCTGTTCAATTTCCACCATTTTGCAAAAAGGCTCAATTTAAAAGTTACAAATATTTGTTATTGTTTAACTCAATACAGGTTAAGCTTTTATATTTAGTAGTCATTTTGTAAAGTGTGCTGTGTATTTATCTGCTTATCATGATTTTAGTGGATCTTTAGCAAAAATATTGGTTTGATAAGCATTTGCACAAATATCGTGGGGCCTTAGAAATCAGTAGTACCTCATTTTTATTCTACTGGTCATGTGCTTTTTATTCTACTGGTCATGTGCTTGGGGGGTATTTTACAAACTCTGAAAGCTATAAGTGAAAAATAAATAAGCAAAGGACAAATTGCAAAAATGGTCTGACCACCTGAGTGTACAAAATGGAGCACAGGGCCTGGCAGCAAAAGGGTTAAACTGACTGAGTTGCTTTACAAGGTGATTGTTTACTTTGCAATCATGTTAGCCTGCTAGCTGTTCTTTACTAGAGAAAATTTCCAAATGTACCTTGCCTTGTATATGTCCCCAATCTGTTGGTGTCCAGTTCATCATATAGTACAAGTGGTGGTTTTCAGGAGGTTCTTTTTTGGGCCAGAAGGGTTTGTGACCAATTTTAGGCAATACTGAGGCAGTGTTGTGACAACTCCATGAGCTGTAACTCAACTTTGTACCCAAAGCAGCTTGCCATCAGGGTAGGTAGAAGAAGGGGACGTTCATGTATGTCAAGAGTAAGATGCTAATGAACAAAAGGAATGACATTACTAAGTGGAGGGAGCACGGGAGGACATGGAGTCCTTGTGGCTGGAGCTTCAGGGGAAAAAAATTAATGAGAAATCAATCGTGGGTGTATGCTATAGGCCCTCTAACCTAAACGACAAAGAGAAGACTAATCTCTTCTCACAGGTAGAAATGGTGGCAAGACAGGGCAATGTTATTATAATGGAGGAATTTAATTATCCAGACATTGACTAGGCAGATGAAACTGCTTACTCATCTAAGGCTCGCCATTTCTTGAATGTGTTGCAGGATAATTTTGTGTGTCAATTAGTGACTGCCCCAACTAGAAATAATGCTTTACTAGACCTGCTAATTAAAAAAAAACACAGCACTGATTGCAGACATGGAAGTAAGGGATAACATGGGTACCAGGATCACAGGGCAATTAAGTTCACCCTAAATCATAGTAAAAGACACAAGGGTAGAAAGAGAACATTAAACCAAGAAAGACAAATTTCATAAACTGCACTCCATACATCATCGCCAAAGACAAGTAGAGGAGGAGGACCCGTTTTCCTCGATCGTCATAGGGATGGGAACATGGTCTGACCATGTTTTATTGTGGATTGAGGAGAAGGAAACCTTTTGTAACAGGCATTTATCTACAAAAAAAATAATATTAAAGTAAGTGGCATGTCTTGATGAATATAAGGTTAAGTCCTTTTAACTTGCATGTTGGCAGCGCCACAAATCAAACAGGTCAGTAGTATGGAAGAAGCTCTGCAGAGAATGAGGCGGAGGTTTGGTTTTAGTGATGGAATCCAGATATGAGTCCATGATACAGTTAAAATCTCTGCAGATAATCAAAGTAATCAAAGAGCCTTCTTGAATCTTGGAGACCGCCTTGTTTACTTACTTGATAAAGCAGACTGGGTGACTGTTGGGACTGGGAGCATAGAAGTGGACAATACTATAATGCTAAAATATACAAAGATCAAAGGAATGCACAAATTAAAAGCAGCCAGCATAAATTTGTTGATAGCTAATAAAATACAAAAAGACTGTATGCAGCGCTATAAAAATTAACAACAGTCCATATAGCAAATGGAAGAACGGGTAATGAACATGAAAACCCGCACCAGTTTCAGTGTGAGTAGGAAACACACCACAGTGACACTTCAAACTCCTTATCAGATGAAGTAATGAAGCAGGCAACAAACAGGATCCACAAGGCATTAGGTTCCACAGCAGATGGACAGGTGTATCCTGGAAGCATCCAGCCTGGAAGAACTTGCCACACTCCCCAATCTCCACATATGACTCCAGTAAATCGGTTCACATGTATAATGTCACAAGAATGAAATAATGCAATACATAGTGAAGCCCATAAACCATGAGGAAAGCTTTATTAAAATTGTAATTACAACAGCGATAGGAAAAATGAGCAGTAAAAGTCAAATGCCACGGCTCACAGCATGCTTGTGTCTATAGGTACCAGGCTAACGCAGTTCATCCGATAGGACATCATCAGAGGCGTGGCCCGCCGACACACGCACACCCTTATATGTATATCATTTGGAACTCCTATTAGCCAGAGTTTGAGTGACAGCAAATGCACGTCATTCGACGGTGCATTCCAAAGACCGGAAGTAGGCGCACAGTCACAGCATATCCGGAGCCAGCAAGGAAAGAGCCAGCAAGGCAGAGGTTTACCCTGCGTACCAACCACCATACATGATGCATATCGTACACAAATTTTATCACATACTGGCATAATACTTTGATTTTACGTCTAAAATAATCGAAAAAATTTGAATGACCTAAAAGAGAAAGGAAATGGAAAATCAGCCCCAATAGCCATTTAGCTCCTATTCCTTCCATGTTAAACAAACAAAAATTCAACTAATGGTTATATCTCCCCCTAGTGGATATACATAATCACAAATCCTAAAAGCATGAAGAAAATAAAATTAAATAGACAACAAAGGAGTGTTAATCCCGATAATAAAAAAATCATTACAATTAAAAAATAGATATTTTAATAACAGCTAGAGAGATGAAAATAAGAACAATGTAAAAAAGGGAAATAAAAGACGAATATGTATGATACACTATCCACACGTTATAACATAACAGAGACAGAATGCCATCAGCTGTTATTGATGAAACAATTCACATCCCAGTCTATGTTTAATCCCACAGGAACATATTATTTCAGGTCATAAATCCAGTCTCCATTTGCAAAATTTCACACGAAAAGTCATTTTATCTGTAAAAGGCGCAACTGTAGCATTAAGGAGGATTAAAAAAAAACTATGACCCTTAGATCTAGATTTATTAATAAGGGATATAAAGGAGATGAACTGGATAGAGTTATTGGTGAAGTTGGTAACATGGATAGGACAGCCATGTTAGAGGGTGGTAAAAAAAATGTTATTAGGAAGGATTTTAGTTTTTCTTTCCTTACCACCTACTCTCATCAATACTATGATGTGAAAAAGATCATTTCTAGGCATTGGGGATTGTTGAAAAACAATAGACTTTTTGGTGTCTGTCCTTCTAGATTTTTCACAGGTTAGTTTCTGTGGGGTACCCCCCTTGAGACTTCAGGTAGCACCTAACATTTTGGATGCACCAAATAGTTTCCTTCTTCCAAAAAACTCAAGGGGTACTTTTCCTGCCATAAATGTGCCCTATGTCACCTTAATAAAAATAAAGATAGAAAGACTGGTGAATTCAAACTGGTGGTCACCTCCAGGACCTATGATATTGATACCTTTATCACATGTACCTCTCAAAATGTTGTTTACTTGCCAATTTGTCCCTGTGGCCTACAATATGTGGGCCATAGTGTAAGGGCTATAAATGTTAGGATAAAGGAGCAGGTGGCAAACATCAAGAAGGGTTTCCCCAAACATAGCGTGTCCAAACACTATTGGGAGTATCATGGTAAAAATCCAGATACCCCTTTTTTGCGATTGCTAGGTTCATGCCTCAACAGTGAAAATGAGCAGTAAAAGTCAAATGCCACGGCTTGCAGCATGCTGGTGTCTGTAGGTACCAGCCTAGCGCGCCTCATCCAATAGGACATTGTCAGAGGCATTGCCCAACGACACAAGCACTCCCTTATATATGTTTTAACTGGAACTCCTGTTAGTCAGAGTTTGAGTGACAGGAAATGCACGTCATTCAGCGTGACCAGAAGTAGGAGCACAGTCATAGCATATAGGGAGTCAGCAAGGAAAGGCAGAGGTTCACCCTGCATTCCAACCACTGGACATGATGCATACTGTACACAAACTTCATCATATACTGGCATAATACGTTTATTTTACAATCTAAAAAATTCTAATGATCTAAAAGAGAAAGGAAATTAAAAATCAACCCCAATAGCCATTCAGCTCCTATTCCTTCCATGATCGTTTAAACAAACAAAAATTCAACTAATGGGTATATTTCCCCCTAGTGGATATGCATAATCACAAATCCTAAAAGTATGAAGAACATAAAATTAAATAGACAACAAAGGAGGTTTGATCCCTATTTTTTTTTCCACAAAATTTTTATTAAAGTTTTCAAGTTTACAAAGATCAAAGAAAGGTTACAAAGGATAAACGGAAAAATGCAAGGTAAGACATAAACTATATCCGGAACTTTGGCAATCAGCTTTTGAGTGTCTTTTAAAGAGGAAGGTTATTCTGAAGCCTGTATATCTAAACATTTCTATTCCCACATGGGAATATTTTGTTCTTTGTGGCAAGAATCGCGTAGCAAACCCAACATCCCTATGGTGAAGGGCTAAGTTGGTTATGGGAGTGGGGCTCCAAGCAATATGCGGGTATAAACCGAATTGAGCCACCACAAAACCCATTCACCCCAAGAGGGAGCAGACTGTGAGTGGGTGCGAACTGTAAGTGCTTATGAATGTGTACTTAACTTAATCAGTTTGTTTTGAAGTGGAGGTGAGCCCCCTCTTAAGTGTATGTTATCTATATGTGGGTCCTCCGATTTTCCTGGAGGTCTTTCAGTGTTATTGTAATGTGTAAAATATTTAATAAAGCAGCGGGTCAGGGTCCTGATATGAACTCAGGTCATCTAAGTACTAATGGGGGGGGGGGTAGGCTGGGGGGGTACACGATGGCAGAGGTGGTAAAAATCTTTGTTGTTTTCTAGAAATTTGAAGGATGATCACCCTTAATTGGGTGATGAGGTACTAGTATTCAGATCTTTAGCATCTGTAGAATCTCTATAATGTATCCAACATGCCCAGGTTTCCGTGTATCTTGTCGGATTGTCCTTGGCCTGGTGGATAAGGTTTTCCATTTTGGCTGTTTTGTCCACCCTACGGACCCACTCTGAGATTATAGGAGGGTTGGTGCTCCTCCAATGGGTTGGTACACATTGATTGGCTGCATTAATGAGGTGCAGGGTAAGGGATTTTTTGTATAGTGAAAGGGGTACGGAGGTGTGATGGAGTAGGTATTGTGCTGGAGTGAAATCTGGGGTTGTAATTTGAGCAATTAAGTGGTGGATTTCCATTCAGAACGGTTGTATGAGCGGACACTCCCACCATATGTGTAGTAAGCAGCCTAGGACCGAATTGCATCTCCAGCAGAGCGGAGAGATGGAGTGGTGGAATTCA
Organism: Lithobates septentrionalis; assembly: GCA_037952835.1. Classification (NCBI taxonomy): domain Eukaryota; kingdom Metazoa; phylum Chordata; class Amphibia; order Anura; family Ranidae; genus Lithobates; species Lithobates septentrionalis. Next base: position 1,513,331 of record JBBDGP010000584.1, read on the forward strand.
TGGATCCTTTCAGGTGTCCTTTACAACCTGGAGTAGATTTTATATCTATTTTCTTGAGTAGAGGTATTGATGGATCCTTTGTGGATATGGGTGTGTATGCGTTCCCATTCTTCTTTGGGTATGTCTATATTTAGATCATTTTCTCATAGTCGGATGATTTTATCTTCTTTTGGGTTGTATTCCTGGAACAGAAGCGCATACACCACCGAGATTAAGTGCCTTTGCGGTCCTACGCTGTTGCATAGAGCTTCAAAGGGGGTATAGTCTCGGTGCCATTGAGCGTTAGGTGTGGTATTGAGGAAAAAATGTTGAAGTTGTAGGAATTTAAAAAAGGGAATGCATCGGTCAGGGAATTTAGAGGAAATCACTGTATAGGACTGGAGCTTGCCATTTGGAAGAATTGTTGTGCTCTAATTGTGGGATCGGGGGACATGTCACCTGAGTTGTGTGTGGAGAGGCCTGGAGGGAAGTCGGGGTTTTGGTCTAGCGCAGTCAAGGGACCGAGCGAGGGGATTAGTCTAATGCCGCGTACACGCGATTGCACATTCCGACAACAAAATCCTTAAAATAAATGTTATACTGATGTTGGCCAAGAATGTTTGTGTCTAATTTGCTTGCAATGTTTATGTGCAAAATTAATCATTTCTTTTTTCTTGTTTCACTCCACCGTTTCCTTCAACGCCACAGGAATGGCAGACTGTGGCTTCCCAATTTGCTCAGCGGTGGGACTTTCCCAACTGACGAGGGGCAATTGATGGGAAACACGTCCACATAGTCATACTATTACAACTATAAGGGGTTTAATAGTATTGTGATGTTGCCGGTGGTGTCGGCGACATATGAGTTTCTCTATGTGGACGTGGGGAAAAATGACCGGATGTTGGATGATGGAGTCATCGCCCAGACAGAGTTCTACACATGGCTCCAGAATGGTGGCTTGGGATTGCCACCTGCTGAAGAGAATTTGGAAGGACTCCTGTTTGTCTTTGTCACTGATGAAGCGTTTGGGCTGGGTGATCACCTGATGTGGCCATTCCCGATGAGGACCCTCACCCCGGACCAGAGGGTTTTTAACTACCAGCTGGCCGGAGCCAGAAGAGTGGTGGAGAATGCTTTTGGGATAATGGCCACACGGTTCTGCCTATTCCTTATGGCAAACAACATGGCGGAATATAAACTTAACCGTATAATCCTTGCATGCTACATTCTCCACAACTATTTAAGGAGAAATTCAATGAACTATGTTGCCTCAGTTGGGCCTGAGGCCGGACTTAACGAACAAACCCTGACAGCGCTTGCAGCTGGCCATTCTGGCTTGCCCCCCTAAAGCGCCCGCGAGGTCTGTATCAAATATATGGAGTACTTTGTGGGTAGGGGGGCCATTGATATGCCAGAAAATCTTTCATAAACATTTTAAAAGCTAAATTTTTTAGTTAAACTAAAATAAGATTTCCTTTGATTTACTGCTTGTGTTTCCTTTAGCTGTCTCCTAGGTTATCCAATTAGCTTTTCTTTTTGGCCATTTTCTTCCACAGTGCAAACATAATTTATTTGATGCATGAGGTGACAATCTCTTCTTCAGCGAACTATTATGTTGTGTGTCTGCTACACACACACCTTGTTTTTGTTGTTAATGTATGTAATGCATTAATTATAAAAAATATTCATCATTTTCACAACCATGAATTAATTTTTGTCACGAAAGTGGCCTGATTGTGGCAAATTTTAAAGCACTATGGGAGTTATTTAGTGCACTGCAAAAGTGCACTTGTAGTGCAAAGTGGATTTGCCTTTAGTAAATAACCCCCATTGTCACTATAAACACCAACTTACTTAAAAATATGCTATTTAGCATTGAAAGAAGAAGCCACACATTGTTGATTAGAAAAAAATTTACTCTGTGCACATTCACATGTGCGTTAGAGAAGGGTTTTTGAACAAACCAACATATTTTTAAAATAACATTTTAGCGTTTGACATTACAAAATAGCCTTTTTTGTGGTAAACAGGCATGTTTAAAACCATAAAACAATACACAACTCAGGAACTTACAAAGTTCAACTTTGATAAATGGAAGGCAATAAGAGACATTAGTATGTCCAAACTGTGTTGATCTTGCATTCATCAGATGGGGTGATGTCACACCTGTGAAAGCCTAATTTTGAAGATGCACACAAATTGGGAGTCAAAATGGGGATTTCCTTCCTGATCCCATGCCTAATGTCAACATGTGCTAGCTCCCATCATGAGGGATCAATGGATGTGTTTCAGGGGTGCAACCCCTTCCTCTCAGCTACTTGAGTTGTGAGGAAGGGATTACACCCACAAAACGCGTACATTGATATCCCGTGATGGCAGATAGCACATGTTGACACACTGTGTGCATCTTCAAAATTTGGCTTTTAATATACTTCAAAAAAATTTTAAAAAATATTCAAAATAACAACAAATTGAAGAATTTAAGTGTGTTTTAGATTCTGCCTAAAACATCAATGATGTTTTTGAGTCTTTTTTCAACATCATTGATGTCTTCCTTGATCTTCTGTAAGTCCCGATTGCACACCATGATCTCCCCAATGAGTACGCGTGCACTTGCACTTGTGAAATGAGTTTCTTCTTCCACAACATCCACATCACCTAAAATTCAAAAACACAACATGTATTATAAATATGCAGGCATCCATCTATTACCTGAAGCTGTGGTCTCAGACACTCACCTGTTGTGGTCACTATTTCGCCCACTTCATAAACCTCTCCTTCCTCAACATCTTCTGGTTGTGGTGTGGGGATTTCCTTTTCTTTAGGAGGTGGGGGGTCCCTGGTGTCCTCAGATGTCCCGAGTCTTTTCTCCCCTATGTGAATAAAAAAAAGATATGCTTAGCACACAGATATTTGAGGTGAGAAATAGTAATATGAAACATTGCTTGGAAGTGTCATACAATTGTCTTTTTTGGTGTTCCAAGCATTTGGAGTTCCAAGCTGAAGACATTATTTATGTCCTGTTCTAAAGCTGGAATACTTACCTTTTTTATACAGTTTTCACATATGGAGACACCCCTATCCACTGGAGCACCTGTGTGGGACACCCTAAAAAGGTGTCCCACACAAGTGCTCCTGCGTCCAGATGTGTAAATAGCTGCTGAGTGTCCTCTCCTTTAGGGATGAGCCAAACACCCCCCTGTTCGGTTCGCACCAGAACTTGCGAACAGGCAAAAAATTCATTCGAACACGCGAACACCATTAAAGTCTATGGGATACGAACATGAATAATCAAAAGTGCTAATTTTAAAGGCTTATATGCAAGTTATTGTCATAAAAAGTGTTTGGGGACCTGGGTCCTGCCCCAGGGGACATGGATCAATGCAAAAAAAGTTTTAAAAACTGCCTTTTTTTTGGGGAGCAGTGATTTTAATAAGGCTTAAAGTAAAACAATAAAAGTGTAATATTCCTTTAAATTTTGTACCTGGGGGGTGTCTATAGTATGTCTGTAAAGGGGCGCATGTTTCCCCTGTTTAGAATAGTCTGACACCAAAATGACATTTCAAAGGAAAAAAGTCATTTAAAACTACTCGCGGCTATTAATAAATTGCCTGTCCGACAATACACATAAAAGTTCATTGAAAAAACAACATGGGAATTCCCCACAGGGGAACCCCGAACCAAAATTAAGAAAAAAAAATGACGTGGGGGGTCTCCCTAAATTCCATACCAGGCCCTTCAGGTCTGGTATGGATATTAAGGGGAACCCTGGCCAAAATTTAAAAAAAAATGGCATGGGGTCCCCCTCAAAATCTATACCAGACCCTTCAGGTATGGTATGGATTTTAAGGGGAACCCCGCGCCAAAATTTAAAAAAAAAATGGCGTGGGGTCCCCCCAAAAATCCATACCAGACCCTTATCCGAGCACGCAACCTGGCAGGCCGCAGGAAAAGAGGGGGGGACGAGAGAGCGCCCCCCCTCCTGAACCGTACCAGGCCACATGCCCTCAACATTGGGAGGGTGCTTTGGGGTAGCCCCCCAAAACACCTTGTCCCCATGTTGATGGGGACAAGGGCCTCATCCCCACAACCCTTGCCCGGTGGTTGTGGGGGTCTGCGGGCGGGGGGCTTATTGGAATCTGGAAGCCCCCTTTAACAAGGGGACCCCCAGATCCCAGCCCTCCCCCCTGTGTGAAATGGTAAGGGGGTACTTTGTACCCCTACCATTTCACAAAAAAACTGTCAAAAATCAATAGACAGTAGTGGACAAAAATGTTTGGGACAAGAATGAAAAATGCTGGGGTCAGAATGATAGTTACATAGTTACATAGTAGGTGAGGTTGAAAAAAGACACACGTCCATCAAGTCCAACCTATGTGTGTGACTATGTGTCAGTATTACATTACATATCCCTGTATGTTGCGGTCATTCAGGTGATTATCTAATAGTTTCTTGAAGCTATCAATGCTCCCCGCTGAGACCACTGCCTGTGGAATTCCACATCCTTGCCGCTCTTACAGTAAAGAACCCTCTACGTAGTTTAAGGTTCAACCTCTTTTCTTCTAATTGTAATGAGTGGCCACAAGTCTTATTAAACTCTCTTCTGTAGTCTTCTGATAGTCTTTTCTATTTGTTAACATTCAATTTGCAATAGTCATGAGCTGAAAATTGTGTGTGATTGATGAATACAAAACTAAAACTATGTCCCTTTTTTATACACAGGAAAGCCTCAGCCAGGAGGAGGGTGTGGAATGTGGCAGCCAGGAGAAGGCTGTGGAATATGGCAGCCAGGAGGTGGCGGGGGTAAGTGGCAGCCAGGAGTTGGCGGGGTAAGTGGCAGCCAGAAGGTGGCCCGGCCCAGTAGCCTGACCTAATCCCTGGTCCCTCCCCTCCACCTTTCAACCAAAAGGCCCAGGAAGGGGAGTAACGCGGAGGAGGCAGCGCTTGGGCTGATTCGGGAGGTTAATGCTGCCCTCAGAACCAACCCCACTCTTCAAGCCTCTATGGCTGCATGTAAAATGCAGGAAATGGATCTGACCCTAAATAAGGGGTTGAGGGGCCAACTCATAACCAAAACCCACCTGTGTGAGTTCGATCATCCTCCTCCTCCTCCACCTCCTGCCACAACTCCAAAACCACAGCCTGGAAGCAAGCCTGGAAGGAAGAGTGGAAGGAAGACAAGAGTGTGATGGCCTGGGTTCAGTCTGGTCTGACAAAAGATGCAAGCTGTGGTATGACCACAGCCTGGGGATATATATGTCATCTGCTGCTGTTCCTGATCTCTTGTCGTCCAGGACTGGATTGTGCTCACTATTATATGGACTCCTCAGGCTACCAATTTTGGATGTAAAATAGTTGATGTGTGCCCTGGGGTACAAAGGCTTTGCCAATTTCACCAGTTTCTCCAGTGTTGCCTTCCTCTTTATTTTATTATGACCCATAATACATGGCTATTTTGGATTCACAAATATTTGCCTATGTGTTTTACTTAAAAAAAGGACAGTTTGTTTGTGACTAGGCAGGTACATTTCCTAAATACAATGTCAAATTAACAAGGGACACCAACACCAACCAACCTCCTTGAGGTTAAAAAAATACAAGATAATAATGGTGTGGTGGTAACTTAACACACAAAACAAAAAACAATATTATGGAGAGCACTACAGAAAAAAAAAAAAAAGCAGGAGATCTTGATAAAAAAACACTATAAACAAAAAATAAAAACATTATTATGGAGATGACAAAAAGATTCATTCATTATTCTAGCATTCTGAAGAAGAAGAGAATGCGCTGCATTAAAAGATTTAAAAATATGCAGCGTGATGAATGTGCTATCTCCATTATGAACGCTAGTTTTACCAGACCGATCGCTTCCATCTCGTGATTGATTCGGAGCATGCGTGGAACTTTGTGCGTTGGAGTTGTGTACACACGATCGGATTTTACAAGAACGGGTTTTGTTGTCGGAAAATTTGAGATCCAGATCTCAAATTTTGTTTGTCGGAAATTCAGACGGAAAATGTCTGATGGAGCCTACACACGGTTGGAATTTCCGACAACGAGCTGCCATCGAACATCACTGAAAATCCAACCGCGTGTACGCGGCATAACAGTTGGCATGGACTGCGGCGAGATGGAGTTTAGTGCTGTCCATGCTAGTATTGATGCTTGAACAGCTGGATATAATTTTTTCAATGATAGTGAACTCTACAAGTCAGCCAACAATAGGAACAGAACAGAAGTACAGAAATGGGACCATATTTGTTTTGCCTGGGAAAGAGATATGGATAGGTTCATCAGTAATAGAATCACGTCTTTGCAAAGAGATTTATTTTGTGTGATCTACATTTGAATTGGAAGCCTGAGATGTGTGGATAAGAGTGGATGACCTCTGCAAGAGGTTAAATATAGTTAAAGATTTTAAAGATTGAGGGGAATAGGGGGCATCCCTTAAGAGGTCCCTTAGTAATGTTAAAAGACGGTCACAGCATGTTCGATTAGCTTAAAATTTTGCTTTGAAAGCTCGTCTGGTTTCCAAAATGAATCCAGCAGCTTCTCCTTCAAGTGGTAGAAATGCGCTTGTAAATGTATGCCATGTGGAATGTTAGCAGGCAGGAGAGCAGGCTTGAGATTTTGGTGCACTCTGTTGGTTAACCACTTCAGCCCCGGAAGGATTTGCCCCCTTAATGACCAGGCCCTTTTTGTGCGATACGGCACTGCATCGCTTTAACTGACAATTGCGTGGACATGCGATGCTATACCCAAACAAAATTAACGTCCTTTATTTCCCACAAATAGAGCTTTCTTTTGGTGGTATTTGACCACCTCTGCGGTTTTGAAAAAAAGCTGTATTTTTTACTTTTTGTTATAATAAATATCCCTCCCAAAAATATAAAAAAAACTAATTTCTTCCTCAGTTTAGGCCGATATATATTCTTCTACATATTTTTGGTAAAAAAAATCACAATAAGCGTATATTGATTGGTTTGCACAAAAGTTATAGCGTCTACAAAATAGAGGGTATATTTATGGCATTTTTATTGTAAATTTTTTTTTTACTAGTAATGTTGGTGGTCTGCAAATTTTAGCAGGACTGCGACATTGCGGCAGACAGATCGGACACTTTTGACACATTTTTGGGACCATTGACATTTATACAGCGATCAGGGCTATAAAAATGCACTGATTACTGTGTAAATGTCCCAGGCAGGGAAGGGGTTAACACTAGGGGGAGATCAATGGGTTAATTGTGTTCCCTTGTGTGTGTTTCTAACTATGGGGGGGTGTGACTGACTAGAGGAGGAGCCAGATCACTGTTCCTAACTAGTAGGAACAGATGATCTGTCTCTCCTCTCCTGACAGAATGGGGATTTGCGTGTTTACACACACACCCCTGTTCTGGCTCTTATACCCACGATCACGCGTGGGTTGGATTGTTTATGGTATATCCTGAATTTGGATATTACTGTGGGGGAACCTGTCTTCTAGGTTGGAAACTTTGGTTTTGAGTCAGGACAGATCCTCCATTTTATGCATTATGTGCATCAAACAAGGTGTTGAAAGAAGAGGCAAATTTGCACTTTTTCTCTTCCACATGCCCCACTCTGTCTCCCAATTCCTGTACTTCCACTTTAAATTGTTGTATTCATGTCATCATGTCTTTGTGCAAGGAAGCCCTAAGAGATAGTAGTTTATCTTTAAGGTAGTGTCAGAGACAGGCTGGCCAGAGGTTGGAAAGATTTCAATAGAATCAGGAGTGTCAATGTTTGGTCCTGGATGTATAGTTGCTATGTCCCCAGCAGAATCCATAAGGGTCTGGATTTTTCTGTGGTAGATACTCCTTAAGAAGAGAGGCTCCTGATGTCCTGGGTCAGGGAGAGTCCTTCACCATGTGTCTACCCCGAGGGACCCGCTGGAGAAGTGCTGGCTGCAAGTGTAGAGCAGCTGCCACTGCCATTTTGTTAGAGACCTCTCTGTGCTGTTGGAAAGAACCCCTTTAGTTTGCATGGTTGTGGGGCCTCTCACCTTCTCTGAGGCATGTTGTGGGGTGTACAGTGGTTTGTAGAACAGGGGGTCAGAGCTGATGAGGGAGCAGAGGCTCGGTTATGTGAGGGAATCCCCAAGCTCCAAGAAGAAGCAGCCATGCAGGAGCACGGTTGCCATCCCAACACTCCCCCCACCCCTTGCATTCTTTATTTTTCTAATAAATTGGGTAGGTGTAGAGCAAAAATAGCACTGTATACAGAAATTTATGTTCCGTTTTAAGAGTAGGGAAACATGAATGCAATGTACATACATCAAGAACAGATAATATACGCAAAAGCCTAAGCAGATATAGAGCAAAATTCATGCAAATAAATATGGCATTGAGTAAACAGTTTTCACAAATAAAAACAAATTTGTAAGCAGAATACCCAATATTCAAGTTTGTAATAAAATAGAGAGGAAGGGTTGAGGGTGGACCCAACCCTAATAATAACCACAAAAAGGTGTCTCAGGTGGTAAAAGCCACTGCATAGCAAGGAAGGAGCTAGTCCCGTAAAGAAAAAGAAGCATAGGAGACGAGAGTGGGTAAAGAGTCTGCCAGGTATGACGTTTCCCTTTCCAGGTCAAGGAGGATACCAGAACCAAAAATTTAGCATTGGGAACCTAAATTCCCATGACAATATACAGTATATACATATATATTGGAAAGAAAAAAACCTACACATCCCTGTAAAAAAGTCAAGTTTTTCAGATGTAAAAAATATCAGTCCAAAATAAATCACTTCTGAATTTTTTCCACTTTTTAATGTGACCTATAATCTGTGCATTTTAATTAAAATAAGCTGAAACCTTTAAAGGGGGGGGGGGGGTTCAATAAAAAACAATGTGGTTGCATGTATTCAGTATCCACATCCTTAAACTACTTTATGAAAGCACCATTTGATTTTATGACCGCATTCTGTCTTTTGGGGTGGGAGTCTATCAGCATGTCTATCTTGCCTTGTGAATCTTTGCCGACTCTTCCTTGCAAAAATGATCAAATGTTGATTTGGAGGTATGTTTTGAGTTGTTGTCATGCTAAAAGGTGAAAATCCTATTCATCTTCAGCTTTTTAGCAGAAGCCTGAATGTTTTATGCCAAAATTGACTGATATTTGGAACTGTTCATAAGTCCCTCCACCTTGACTATAACCCCAGATCCAGCTGAAGAAAAATAACATCAAAGCATTATGCTGCAACCACTATGCTTCAATGTAGGTATGCTTTTTTGATGCACAATTTTGTTTTTTTGCCAAACATACTTTTTTGAACTATGGCCAAATAGTTCAACTCTGTTCTCTTTAGGCCATTACACATTTTCCCACATGCTCCCAGCAGGCTTAATGTAGTTTTTTTGCACAGTGTATGGGGCTTGCATGTTTTTCTTAGTAAGAAAGGGCCTCTGTCTTTCCACCAAACCCCACAGCCCACACGTATGAAGAGAACAAGAAATTGTTGTCAAATGCAGTACACAACCAGTACGTGTCAGAAAGTCATGCAGCGACTTTAATGTTGGAACATCTCAAACCACTTTTTTTTTTTTTTTTTACAATTTTGGAGCAGTGTCCAGTTCTTTGTAATGTCACTGTTGTGCCATATTTCCTCCACTTGTTGATGATCATCTTCACTTTGTCCCATGGTACATCTAATACTTTATGCCGCTGACTTTACGGCAGACTTGGTCCGGCAGACCGGACTCCGTCGGATAATTCAATCGTGTGTGGGCTCCAGCTGACTTTTTTTACCAAAAGTTTGATGGACCTACAAATGAAACATGTTTCAAATCTTTCCGATGGACTCCAGTCCAGTCGAAAAATCCACTTGTCTGTATGCTAATCCGACGGACTAAAACCGACGCTAGGGCAGCTATTGGCTACTGGCTATTAACTTCCTCATTTTAGTCCGGTCGTACGTCATCACATACGAATCCTTCGGACTTTGGTGTGATTGTGTGTGTCCAAGTCCGTCTGTTTGTAAGTCCGGCGCACCTACGCTACAAAGTCCTTCGAAAACATCGTCGGACCAAGTCTGCCGTAAAGTCCGCTCGGCATTAGAAATAGTTTGTACTTTCTCCTGAATGATACCTTCTAACAATGAGATCCTTTGAAGCTTTGTAAGAGGAAACGGTAAATGTCAAAAATATCCTACTAGAACAGGCAAGCTTTAACTTGACTTTATCAGTCATTTTCATTGATGGCAGGGATGTATTGACTACTATTTAACATCAGTTTAGATTTGATTGTTTAATTCTGAATGCAGTTTAATTTATAAGATGGTTTGTACACTTATGCAACCACATTGTTTATTGATTTTTTTAACACTAAACATCAATTTCAGTTTGTTTTTAATTGAATTGTACAGTTTATAGGTCACATTAAAGGTGGAAAAAAATTCAGAAGTGTGTATCTTGGTCTGATTTTTTACAACTCAAAAACCTTACATTTTTACAGGGGTGTGTAGACTTTTTCTTTCCACTGTACATATACTCGGTGAGAGAAGGTCATCACCCAGACAACTGTGTGTAGTGATCTGCACACATGAATTCTAACCAATAGAACCAAGTGTTCCTAAATTTATCACTGGAACCCCTTATTGAACTGGGCAAGTCTTCCATCTAAGTCTTCCATCCACCAGTCTAATGTTCTCAATTCAGTTCAACCATTGTTATATTGTCGGATGTGTACGGAACTTCTAGTTCACTGGTATAAAAGTTCATGAAGTGCTGACCAAATGAATGCTAACTTTTTATGGATTTTTAGTAGTACGGTGTTGTGGTGGAGGAGGAAGTAGGCATGGCCCTTAGGTATGGTGTGCTCAGTGAATTTTTTAAAAAATCTGGTGTACTTAAGTCCAAAAGAAATGTAGTGCAGGGCACGACTAGAAGATACAGAGTAGACTACCATTCCTGGCATTGCACTGCTAGCAGGAATTAGATATTGAAGGGTAGATAGAATGTAGAAATGAGGGGGTGCAGTACTTTCCGTGTCATCAGCTTATAGCCTGATTGCTGATTTTAATTACTGATCAATAATCTGTAGAAGAGCCTGAGAATGTTGAGATCTAGAAGCTATTTGTAAGTCTTTCCCAGCAGTCTAGGGATTGTAGTGGAGATTGGGGGGCTTCCATTAGCAGCAGTTTTTATGACTTTGAAAGTGCGTAATGCAATTGGACCCTCACCCTGACATTCTCTCTTAAATTGGGTCAGTTAGCGTTGGTAGGATTTGAAGTAAGATCCTAAAAAATATCTGGATAAAAGTTCCATATTTTTGTAGTATGGACTCAGTCTTCAGCCAGTTTTTATTAAAGATGTAATATGGTGAGCAAGTGTTTGCATAGTGCAGGTTGTCCGACAAGAGACAGGTCAGGCTAAAACTGCAGGTGTTCTTGGATAGAGAACAAACGTGATGGAGGTGGAATATATTGCAGGCCATAAAGCATGTGTGAATATATGCCATGTTGGTGAGATGGTTGGGTGTTTATGGAGTTCCGTAGCCGGAAAAGTGGAGCACTGCAAAAGCAAAATTAAAGTCAGAGGGATGCTTGTTCCATACCAAAGCATTGTTTTATATTAAGGACTCTGTCAATCCAGGGCTCTGGTCAGGTGTACTGCAAGTTGGTATAATCTAACATCTGGCAGGGACAGCCTTCCAATATTTTTCTATCTGCACAATGTTTTGGGTTTAATGCATGCAGGTTTCGAGGCCCAGGCAAACCTATTAAAAATGGATTGGACACTTTTAAAGTAATGGGGCGTACACACGGTCGGACTTTTCAGCTACAAAAGTCCAACGGACGCTGACGGACTAAAGCTGGCTGGTAATCCGATCGTGTGTGGGCTTCTCCGGACTTTCAACGGACTTTTTCAGCCTCAAATCCGACGGACTTTAGATTTGAAACATGCTTCAAATCTTTCCGACGGACTCGAGTCCGGTCGAAAAATCCGCTCGTCTGTATGCTAGTCCGACGGACAAAAACCCACTCTAGGGCAGCTATTGGCTACTGGCTATGAACTTCCTTATTTTAGTCCGGTGTACGTCATCACGTAAGAATTCGACGGACTTTTGTGTGATCGTGTGTAGGCAAGTCTGTTCGTTAGAAAGTCCGCCGCAAGTCCGTCGAAAGTCCGCCAAAAGTCCGTCGAAAGTCTGTCGGACAGGCTGTCGGACTTTTGTAGCTGAAAAGTCCGACCGTGTGTACGCCCCATAAGACGGTGGGATGTGTATAGGAATTGTTTGAAGTAAATGAAGGAGGTGGGCAGTAGATTTTGTTTGGTTGCTTTGCACCTCCCCATCCAGTAGACATTTTTGAATGTCCATGTGTTCAATATGCAGTTGACTACAAAGAGAAGTGATAGAATATTGGGAGGGAAGACTTTGGAGAGATCTCTAGATAACTAGATAACAATATTTGTCTGTAGTCTATTAGTCAGAGATTGATAAAGTCATATTTAAGACTTCAGATTTTTGATAGTTAATATGAAAATTAGATAGTTCTCCAGATGAAGTAAACTCAGCCAGAAGATTAGGAATAGTAATGTCAGGATTACGAAGAAAAAAACATTAGGTCATCCACATAGGCAGAAATCCTATGATAAAAATAAGGCAGAAAGGGAACATACTTGGTATGTCCCATTCACAATTAAAAAAGTGTCCAAAAAGGTACTGTTGGTTCAAACTCGAGCAGTTGGAGCGGAGTATTGTGACCCAATACACTGATGCATGAATAAAACAAACCAAAAGCTTCTAGGCTAAGCCAAATGATAGTCCAGTCAACCGTTTTCTACATCTGTAGAGAAGAGAAAAGAACATTTCTCCAACAGGGTTGCATGGATTATATTTATAGTTCTTATTTTTCCATCCCTGGCTTCCCTTGTGGGTATAAATCTCACTTGATCAATATGTATTATTTGATAGAGGTGAGAAACTAAATGTGTGGCAATAATTTTTGTGAACAGTTTCAGGTCTACAAATAGTAAAGAAAATGGGCGATAATTTGCACAGTAATGTGGACCCTTCCCCTCTTTCAGTATAATTGAAATGTGAGCTGTCATAGCAGGTGGGTGCAGAGGTTAAGTTTGTTGAAGGGCGATTTATGTCTTAACGAAATAAAACACCAATTAAGACTGAAATTTACTATAGTAAGTAAAAGTGTATCCATGCTGCTTGGCAATTTATGGTGAATGGGGGAATTTAGGGATGGGCCACTATTTGGTGGCCACCCTATTAGATTCTTGATACAAGAGTAGCTACAAGGCCAGAAGAAGCCCAAAATGTGTCACTTTCAAGAGGTGCCATGTTTCTTGAGGGTGGCACAATCCCCTCTGATGACAAATGTTCGATGTAGATAGGAGATTCGACATGACGCTGACAATAACAATCTGTGTCTATTGAACCTATGGTCGAATGTGCCTAACCTTAATTCTATTAGTCCAAGATTATTCTACATAGAGAGAAAATATTCGACATAGAGAGAAAATATTCGACATAGAGAGAAAATATTCGACATAGAGAGAAAAGATCGCTGCTGGAATTGGGTGGGGGAAGTAAAATAAAAATAATGATGATGATGAATGTTATTGGCCGATTGTAACCAATGAGGAGGGGCAGTAAAATAGCTAGAACTAAGTACACACGTACAGCCAACTTGAACTTACTTTCACTTATGATTTGCTAGCAGAGAGAGACACACACACACTTTTTTTTTTTGATCCTCAACTGTTTACTCTCATATTACAGCTCCTGTTTATTTTTAAAGGCATACAATTATTGTGGTATGTCTCTGTTTTATGTTTCCCTTTCCTCCTTTTTCTCTTTTTGTTTTTACCTTTTCTTAATCACATCTCTTTCTGTTTTAACAAAAAAATTTCTAAAGCCATTATTAGAACCTCATAAACCTACTTGGCACATCAATGAGACTTTTTTCCTTCTCGCGTATTTCATGGTTCTCAAAAGCCACTTAGTAGCAGTAAATAATTATTTACCAGTGATGAAATACCAGACATGATCCCCTCCTTTTTTTGGGCAACTGTCCCCTTAAAACTTAAACACACTTGGGCGGTGACAGAATGCAATTACAATGATATAAGGGAATGTTGTTACCAGCCCAAGTATCGTCCAAGATAAAGCTACGCTATTAGGTCCAGCGAAACGCGTTGACGTCATCAACGCAGGCTCATCACGGACGCTGGAGTGAGGGCAGTGAGGTGAATGCTGCGAGCTAAGAACCAACGATGTAAAGTTACTTGATCGTATAGAGCTGCCTGAGTTGCCAGTGGGCTGGCCGCCCTGGGTGCCGACATCCCTGCGGGGATGCACTCCTAGACAGGGTGCACACTTGTCTGCCTTTGTCACGGCACCCGATCGGGAAGGAGGTGATGTTATTGGAGCTTTGGATCTCCCGCCATCCCTAGAGCCTGTGATGACACCTATCCAGCCGACCTACAGCTGAGCCGATGAATGAGTGAGTGCTCTTTTTGGCTTTCCTCTGCTTACCCAGCACCTTCTGTACCAATTTGATCCAGCTTTTCAGGAGGATTCTACATGATCAAGGACTTCAGAATGTTTGCAGGATCCATTATTTAATATCTCTCATACAATTTATATCCTGATTACCAGTGTCATTTTCATACACTGATTATTTTTCATTAATCTATTGAATTTTTTGATATTTTTGTTAACATTTTGTCAGAGGGGAATACCAATATCATTACATGGATAACATCAATTAATACATCGACTCGTCTATGAACTTCTGAATAACCATCATTGACTCTCTCAGGTAGCCAATCATCACGGAGATTTCCTCTCATTGCTCACTAAGCTGCTTGCATCCCCTCCCCCATTTTCCTCCTACCATCTCCCCCCCTTTTTTTCATCTCTATTGGATTTGTAGGCAGTCAATCAGGCTCATTTGGCAATTAGGGGTACCTATTACCCAACCACCAAACTCATTACACAATTTTGATTGACTGCTTGCTAACTCGATGCATCTGGACTATATCATAAGTTGTCTTGTTTTTGTTTTGTAATGTTTTATGTTTTGTACAGTCTGTCCAATCTGATCATGACAACAGTAATTGAGTCCCTCTCGGACTAAATTGGTAGTTTTTTTGATACTACTTTTAATTGATGTTTTTTTTCAACTGTATTTTGATGTTTGTATAACAATATATTTAATAAAATTTACATATTTGGAATTGATGCCAGGACTTTGGTATGATTAATACCTGTAGCTAAAGTAACCCCTTACTCAGTTTCTCAGACTGGGTGTTCTTTTTCTCTAAAAGTGTATCCATGCTGCTTGGCAATTTATGGTGAATGGGAGAATTTAGGGATGGGCCACTATTGGGTGGCCATCCTATTAGATCCTTGATATGAGAGTAGCTACAAGGCCAGAAGAAGCCCAAAATGTGTCACTTTAAAGAGGTGCCACGTTTCTTGAGGGTGGCACAATCCCCTCTGATGACAAATGTGGCACTGATCCTCTGATTTTAACAAATGATAACGAAAGCGCAGAATCCGACATAAACAAATGCTTTATTTTCATTTTCGTTGCGACAACAGTTCGATATAGATAGGAGATTCGACATGACGCTGACAATAACAATCTGTGTCTATCGAACCTGTGGTCGAATGTGGCTAACCTTAACTCTATTAGTCCAAGATTATTCTACATAGAGAGAAAATATTCGACATAGAGAGAAAATATTCGACATAGAGAGAAAAGATCGCTGCTGGAATTGGGTGGGGGAAGTAAAATAAAAATAATGATGATGATGAATGTTATTGGCCGATTGTAACCAAAGAGGAGGGGCAGTAAAATAGCTAGAACTAAGTACACATGTACAGCCAACTTGAACTTACTTTCACTTATGATTTGCTAGCAGAGAGAGACACACACACTGAATCATTTCAGAAGACAGTCAATCTTAGCTGGTCCGTTTTTCAGAGAACCTGAATTATTTATCAATTAAGCATAAGCACAGCAGAAGAACAATAGTGAAGCAAGCTACAGTTCAACTTAACTTTTCATAATAATCTGCTGCTATTGTGTTAGTGTTGTGAACTTGATAGTGATACTAGTGTTGCTAGTGTTGTGATAGCCTCAGAGGCTGCCCGTGTTGAGGGGGGATTTATTATTATAGATTATATATTATAGATTGAGATTCTATATAGATTCTATATACCCTATCTTGTTACCTGTCTGATCAGTGATCACTATCACCAGTCCATTTTCCGTTTGAACTATATACAGCAACAGCAATGTACCGTTCTAATGGAAAAGTGAAGGCAGGTAGAGGTAGTGGTCGCGGTCGTGGTGGACGCCTTGCTAAAAAAAGTGGCAAACATGCTGTCCACAACAGTGGGTGTCACCACCAGTGCCACCAGCAAAGCTAGTTCCACCACCACCACCAGTTCTACTATTAGTTTTCCTGCCAGACCACCAACATCTGCTGCCGCTTCCACAGCCAGTGCAGCACCTCCTTCTACTTCTACAGGTGTCATGGCTTCTTATTTTTATGGGATAGGCAAGAAACCTAGTATAGAACAAGTGGAGTTGCCTTTCCACTCACCACCTCCAATCACACTGCCAGTGCCACTGCCCAGCTCCCCAAAGAAGCAATTGAGGGAGACAGCAGTAGAAACAGTGTGAGAGACTTTTTTTTCATTGGCCCAAGAGAATGATTTTGAATGTGAAATAGGAACCTCAAGAGATTGGGATTTTTAAGGCAACAAAAAGCAAAAGTATTTAAAAAAATAGAATAAATTTCATTTATACAAAAATTGTTAAAAAGTGAATTAAACACATGAACATATACATTAGAAAAGAAAACAATATGATATACTACAGAAAATCTTATAATCCGACGCGTTTCGAAATAATTAAATTTCTTCTTCAGGGATAAATTTTTGCCATTATCTGAAAGGCACAAAATTAACATAAGTATACATACATATATGTTTACAATACCAGAGGAAAAATAATATATGAAGAAGGCTTACAGTAATCATGATTGACCCAACGAATTCTCAGCGTGACACTCCAAAGATTTCCCCATCCAGTTAGTAAACGGTCTTTTATCGTGCAGAAGAGCCCCCAGAAATTGAGATCCAAGGAGAGACGCCAAATTACCCCAAGCGAAAGGAAAACGCTATGGGAGAGAGGGGATGTGAAATCTGAAAAATATATATGTTTATATATCATCTGTACGGGAGATATGACATCTGTGGAAATCAAAACCAACCTTGTATGGAAGATATGGGTTGAGTATGTCTTCAATTATGAAGAGATTGTTTTCCGTATGCAATAGAGAAGGAAAAGTTTTCCTTCCTATAAAAGAAAAAATGAAAAAATACAAAACATGAAAATAAAGTATGTAAGTAGGAATATGAAAACTAAAATAGCAAAAAACCAAGCAGTGTGTGGGCGCAAAGGCCTAAGGATACGGTGAAGAAGCGGAAATCGCCCCAAGGGGAGATAATCATTCCACTCTTCAATAATTTAAATTCTGTATAGTGAATGAAAATACCCCTGTTGGCCATACATTTATGGCCATGTAAAGATGACCCCACAAAAAAAAAGGAAGAGAAAGGTATCACACTTCCCAGATAGTATCCACAATATAGGGAAAAAAAAAAGGAATCCGGAAAGGAGAGGTAGTTGAAGATGGGGTGTGTTGTTCAATCAAGGAACAGGAGAGGATAATGATTAGGACTTACCACAGTTTTACAGCATATCTCCAATAGATGAACATAAATTCCAAGAGAGGTCCAGGAGGGACAAAAAACCGTCCCGAGCCTAAGCACAAGCCCAAAGATTGTCCAATCTCATCAGTAGGTGACAGAGAAATGACGCTGGCGGCTCAGGGGCTCCCGGCGTTCTCCTTATGAGTCCGTGCTGCCAATTAGCTTAACGAGCGTGGGGCGGTGACGCCGCTCCAACAAACGGAAGTGACGTCACTTCCCCCGCTCACATTATTGGTCAAACAAGCGCCCATGTGACCGGAACGTGGGGAAAGACAGGCCGGAAATCCGCCTCCTCCCCTACGTCAATCACCGGAAGGGCGCTGTAGAAGAAACATCCATTGCTGACACTAAAAAAGCGCCCGCCTGTCCGGAAGTGAGGACAGGCCGACACTCCGCTCCGCCTGCCCTTCAATCTCCATGATCAAAGGATGCGTGTCAAGACGAAGACTACCAGTACTGCTGAGAAAACATCTACAGCAGATCCCGGAGGGGGCAGAGACATCCTCTACCAGATCTACACACACAGGGGGACATGTCAAGAGACAGTTTCCAACCCGTTGTTGATCGAAAGGAAATTTTTTTAATGAAGTGTACAGCATAATCTCAAATAGATACATAATAACAAAAATCAAAAATTGTCATATATAACTAGACATCTTGGAGAGAAATTACCCTGTGTCCAGTATTGAAGCAGAGACTCATTTATAGGAGAACAATCCCAAAAAAGGGAATAAATCCTCCGGTAGAGAACAAAAGCCCCCGACACAGGAAAATCCATTATAAGCCAGAAGATGGCATCAAAAAGGCACCATCGAGTGGCAATGGAGAGAAGGGGCCCCTAAACTAAAGTTTGGGCCCCCCCTGTGCCGGGTGCACGATATGACCACAGATCCGAATGGGGGGGATTGGAGCGCCATCCGAGAAAAACCGTCATATCACGAGAACTGAAGCTAAAGATTATATACATACAGTTAAATAAATGAATAAATCCTGAAAAATATTATCATGGACGGGAAAGGGAGAAAAGAACAAGGCGTAAAATTCTCCCAACCAGCCCATGAGCTATCATTATATAAAGAAAGAATCAAAAATTCATAGATCATACATATAAACAGAAAAATACCCCAATAGACATTATCATTCCACATGCTAATCCATAGGCTATATAAGTGTGGAAATGGATGGATGGGAAATGAGAAAAAGAGAAAAAAAGAAGAAAAAAGAGAAAAAGAAGGGAAAGAAAGGGAGGAAAGAGGAGAGGAGAGGTTCAAGCCGTGAAAACAAGAGAGAGGCAGGAAAGATTATATTCAGTCTGTTTTGCCAGAACTAAAACCTTCAAGGAAAGGTCTGAAACTTTCTGCCTCATTTAGGCCTGGTGGGGTGGTGGCATCAAGATGTCTAATCCAACGCATTTCACGTTGCAGGAGAGTCTTATTCCAATCACCCCCTCGTAGGGGGACATGGACGCGATCAACCACTGTGAAATTCACAGATGGCATCCTATATCCATGTCCCCTGGCTACATGTCTGCCGAGGGGAAGATACAGGTTGCCAATCTGCATACTCAGCAGGTGTTTGCTGACGCGCTGTCTAAATTCTTGGCGGGTTTTGCCAATGTAAAATGCCCCGCATTGGCATTGTACCATATAGACAACCCCTCGGGTTTGGCAATTGGCAAAATGCTTTAATTGAAAACGCTCCCCATTGGGTAGTAAAAATGCAGTCCTTTTCCCAATCACATTGCAAAAAGAACAGTTGCCACAGGGAAAGGTCCCCCATGTTTTACAGGGGTCCCTTCTTTGGTTCCCCTTATATTCGCTTTGGGTGAGTAGATCGGCTAGAGAACCTGCCTTCCGAAACGTAATTTGTGGTTTTGAAGTTAATAGACTTCCCAAAACTGGGTCATCGGTCAAAATTGGCCAGTGTTTCGTAAGAATTCTCCTTATAGTGCTGTGCTCATTGGAATAGCGTAGGATGATCCTAGTAGTATCATCAGATTTTTGGGTTTTAGTCCCAAAAATTAAAGCGTGTCTGTCTTGATTTTTGACGCGATTAAATGCTTTTTTCAAGGAGGACTTGGTGTATCCCCTTGAAAGTAGTGTTTTACTGAGCTTATCCGCCTCACACTGGAAAGTTTCCATAGTGGTGCAGTTACGTTTTAATCTTAAAAACTGACTAAAGGGTATAGATTTTTTCAAAGGTTCCGGATGGAAACTGTCAGCATGCAGAAGGGTATTGCCGGCAGTTTCCTTCCTATACAGTGTGCTAGCAACTTGACCATTTTTGTTCTTGTAAATGGTAACATCTAAAAAATTGATTTGTTGGTGCTTTTTTAGTGTCAGCAATGGATGTTTCTTCTACAGTGCCCTTCCGGTGATTGACGTAGGGGAGGAGGCGGATTTCCGGCCTGTCTTTCCCCACGTTCCGGTCACATGGGCACTTGTTTGACCAATAATGTGAGCGGAGGAAGTGACATCACTTCCGTTTGTCGGAGCGGCGGCACCGCCCCACGCTCGTTAAGCTAATTGGCAGCACAGACTCATAAGGAGAACGCCGGGAGCCCCTGAGCCGCCAGCGTCATTTCTCTGTCACCTACTGATGAGATTGGACAATCTTTGGGCTTGTGCTTAGGCTCGGGACGGTTTTTTGTCCCTCCTGGACCTCTCTTGGAATTTATGTTCATCTATTGGAGATATGCTGTAAAACTGTGGTAAGTCCTAATCATTATCCTCTCCTGTTCCTTGATTGAACAACACACCCCATCTTCAACTACCTCTCCTTTCCGGATTCCTTTTTTTTCCCCCTATATTGTGGATACTATCTGGGAAGTGAGATACCTTTCTCTTCCTTTTTTTTTTGTGGGGTCATCTTTACATGGCCATAAATGTATGGCCAACAGGGGTATTTTCATTCACTATACAGAATTTAAATTATTGAAGAGTGGAATGATTATCTCCCCTTGGGGCGATTTCCGCTTCTTCACCGTATCCTTAGGCCTTTGCGCCCACACACTGCTTGGTTTTTTGCTATTTTAGTTTTCATATTCCTACTTACATACTTTATTTTCATGTTTTGTATTTTTTCATTTTTTCTTTTATAGGAAGGAAAACTTTTCCTTCTCTATTGCATACGGAAAACAATCTCTTCATAATTGAAGACATACTCAACCCATATCTTCCATACAAGGTTGGTTTTGATTTCCACAGATGTCATATCTCCCGTACAGATGATATATAAACATATATATTTTTTAGATTTCACATCCCCTCTCTCCCATAGCGTTTTCCTTTCGCTTGGGGTAATTTGGCGTCTCTCCTTGGATCTCAATTTCTGGGGGCTCTTCTGCACGATAAAAGACTGTTTACTAACTGGATGGGGAAATCTTTGGAGTGTCACGCTGAGAATTCGTTGGGTCAATCATGATTACTGTAAGCCTTCTTCATATATTATTTTTCCTCTGGTATTGTAAACATATATGTATGTATACTTATGTTAATTTTGTGCCTTTCAGATAATGGCAAAAATTTATCCCTGAAGAAGAAATTTAATTATTTCGAAACGCGTCGGATTATAAGATTTTGTGCCACGTCTGTAGTATATCATATTGTTTTCTTTTCTAATGTATATGTTCATGTGTTTAATTCACTTTTTAACAATTTTTGTATAAATAAAATTTATTCTATTTTTTTAAATACTTTTGCTTTTTGTTGCCTTAAAAATCCCAATCTCTTGAGGTTCCTATTCTATATTGTTTAGGGATGATGGCAACTCCTTCACACTAAATTTCTGAGAAGTCTATACTTTTCCCGATTTTGAATGTGATGCTCCTCTTTCCCCAACCACTGCAGACGTTTTATACACTCTTACCCCTCAAGACTTACATTACGACCTAGAGAAAGTACAAGAGGGATATTCTGTGAGGAGTAGGACAGGTAGCAGTTCTCTTTTTTCATCTGCTGCTAACTCCCCTTCTCCCTCTGTTATTATGGAGGAAGAATGCTGTGATGATAACACCGACCTCCCCAGCACCCCTGCCATTAGCACTAGTTCTAGTTCACCAAGTGTAACTGTAGTGGCAACAGCTTCCACCACTGGTGTGTTACCTGCTGCAGCTATATCAGCCCTAAATAGAGATCAACAGGGTCAAGGGGCTGCATCCGGCCGCAGCAACGTTTGGAAATACTTTAAAACATTGGAAGGCGGGTTCTTTGGAAAGTGCAAATTGTGTGGGAAGCAAGTGAGTAGGGGTAAAAAGTTGGGACATTTAACCAATGCTGGTATGAACCTACACCTTAAAAACTACCACCACTCTACTTTACTGCGGGCAGAGGCAGAAAAAGAAGATGGTAGCGCAGGAAGCAGCATAACGGTCTCTGACTGTACTGGTGGTACCTTCACAACCACACCACTTTCTCAGAGCACAGGCCAATAGAGAGGGTTCAATTAAGACAAACCGTCCACTGCAGACCCAATCAGGCTCCTCATCCTCCCAAGGACATCATCAGCCTACCCTAGATAGTTTTGTTGGCTTTAGTTCCAAGGGCATGTCAAAACAGCAGGCCAACAAGGTCACCCGCCTCATTGGCCAATTCATTGCTGTTGGAGGAGCCTCTTTTCGCATGATTGAAGGGAAGCCGTTTAAACAACTCATGCATGCCCTTGCTCCATGATACATTGTTCCTGCATGAACAACTTTCAGCAGAAAGATTATTCCAGCACTATACCATTCGTACGTTGCAGTATTGAAGGAAATAATGGCCAAAGCCGAGGGTCAGACAATTCATTTGACCACTGATTTGTGGACAGCTCCCAGCAGTCAACACGCTTTCCTGTCTTTGACTGCACACTGGTGGCAGGCCACTGTGCCTGTTGGTGGTGGCACTAGTGTAATGCCCCGTACACACGGTCGGATTTTCCGACAGAAAATGTGTGATAGGACCTTGTTGTCGGAAATTCCAACCATGTGTAGGCTCCATCACACATTTTCCATCGGATTTTCCGACACACAAAGTTTGAGAGCAGGATATAAAATTTTCCGACAACAAAATCCGTTGTCGGAAATTCCGATCGTGTGTACACAAATCCAACGGACAAAGTGCCACGCATGCTCAGAATAAATAAAGAGATGAAAGCTATTGGCCACTGCCCCGTTTATAGTCCCGACGTACGTGTTTTACGTCACCGCGTTCAGAACGATCGGATTTTCCGACAACTTTGTGTGACCGTGTGTATGCAAGACAATTTTGAGCCAACATCCGTCGGAAAAAATCCTAGGATTTTGTTGTCGGAATGTCCGAACAAAGTCCGACCGTGTGTATGGGGCATAAGAGTTCAAACTTCATCAGGAAGCAGGTCTGCAGAGCAAGACCAGCAGGGTTATCAAGCTTTCCTGCTCCACACAGAAGTCTGTGATGATAAACACAGCTCTGCCAACATATTGCGGGCAATTAGATCAATGTTGGCCAATTGGTTTGGAGAGTGGGCAGTCACCAATGTCTCTGTTGGGTTCATAGTGACAGACGGAGGTTCAAACATGGTTAAAGAGCTCCAAGATGGATCTTTTGTCGGTGTGCGCTGTTCTGCACACATACTGCATTTAGTGGTCAAGGGTGCAATCCCAGTGGAGAAAAACAACAAGAATGCTCAAATCTTGGACCTTTGCAGGAAGATTGCAGGGCATTTCCACCACAGTGTAGGGGCTAGTCAACTGTTGAGGGAGGAGCAAGAACAATCAGGGCTCCCCATACATGGCCTGAAACAAGATGTCAGCACCCGGTGGAACTATACCCTGGAAATGCTGGAACACATTTTGGAGCAAAAGACAGCCATCCACAATCTATCATCCCGCCACAGCATTGGGATTGATTTCACACTGGGACGTGATGACTGGTGTATAATTGGGCAGCTCGTTTCTGTCTTAAAACCCTTTCGGAATGTGAAAACTTGAGTCAAAGCAATGCCAGCCTAGGACAGGTCATACCCTTGTTTACCTATCTCATAGATAAGATGGGATCGTTCCTAGAAAACGGTGAGCCTGTTTGTGGCAGCCCACTTCATGCCGATGTAGCATCTTTCATCAGAAAGCTACAAGATAACTTAAAAGATCGGCTAAATGACCGTGTCCGCAAAAGCCCTGAACTCATGCTGGCTTCCCTGTGTGATCAAAGGTAAACTGGCACTCAGACAACAGCCTCTCCTACTGGAAAGAAAAACTGATTGAAAGGGTCCGTAATTTGCAGCAACAGAGATGTATGCCGGATGAGGCCAGTTTGGAAGATTCACCTGCCATGTCTGCTATTCCAAGGCCTGGCACCATCACTCAAAAACAACCGAGTGGAGCATGTGCATATTGGGTAGAGACACTTGACAATCTGGTGGATGCAGGTCAAGCAGCAGGTAATTGAGAGGAGAGCAGTGCCTCTGGAATGGTCAGGGCCTACCTATATGAAGCACCTTTGCTTCCTACAGAGGACCCTTTGACCTATTGGGATGGTAAGAAACGTGTGTGGCCTGGTCTTTGCCTGGTTGCCCAGCAACTATTATCCTGTCCTCTAACCACTGTGCAAAGTGAGAGAGTTTTCTCTATTACTGGGAACATCCTTAATTTACACTGTGCACAACTAACACCCCATTTAATGGAACAAATAACTTTCCTCAAATTTAACCTCCCCAAGCTGGGTTACCCTACCCTTAACTTGTGAGACCCGAATCATTGTTACCATGTGAAGATAGATGGAACTCAGAGGAACCATCCAAATGTTGAGGAAAATCATTTTTTTTATTTTCGTACCACTTGACAATGGCAGTTGTCTTTGATGTGACCCCAAGATTTAAATAGAATTGTATTGTTTTATATTATAATTATATTGTTTTAAGCAATACAAATTTTTCCTTTTTTATCTTCCATCACCCTTTTTTGTAATGAACGTTGTGTAGAGTGACTAGAGTGTGCGTGATTGCATGAATGAATATTGTGTGAATGGACAGTAGCAAGGGTTGAAGCCTTGACGTGGCACTACTGCTCACGTGTTGCTGTTTTTTGTAAATACAAATAGCAACGTGTGCTAATTTAACCATTTTTGTATGATGGTCTGGAAATAAGAGACAATGATTAACCACTTCAATACCAGGCACTTAGACACCTTCCCGCCCAGCCCAATTTTCAGCTTTCAGCGCTGTCACAATTTGAATGACAATTGCGTGGTCATGCTACACTGTACCCAAACAAATTTTTTATCATTTTGTTCCCACAAATAGAGCTTTCTTTTGGTGGTATTTGATCACCTCTGCGGTTTTTATTTTTTGTGCAACAAATAAAAAAAGACAGAAAATTTTGAAAAAAAACACGTTTTTCTTTGTTTCTGTTAAAATTTTTTGTAAATGAGTATGTTTTCTTCTTCAATGACGGGCACTGATATGGCTGCACTGACGGGCACTGATACGGCGGCACTGATAGGCACCGATGAGGTGGCACCAATGAGGTGGCACTGATGAGGTGGCACTGACGGGCACTGATGATGGGCACTGATAGGCGGCACTGATGCGCACTGATAGGTGGCACTAATGGGCACTGATAGGTGGCACTGGTAGGTGGCACTGATGGGCACTGATAGGTGGCACCGATGGGCACTGATAGGCGGCACTGATGGGCACTCGTAGGTGGCATTGATGGGCACTCGTAGGTGGCGTTGATGGGTAGTTATGGGTGGCACTGATAGTTGGCACAGATGGGCACGGATGGGCACTGATAGGTGGGCACAGATGGGCACAGATGAGCACTGACAGGTGGCACCGATGGACACTGATGGGTGGCACTGATGATTCTGATTGATGGCAGTGATGCCCCTAAGTGTGGCATTGCTGGGCATCACTGCAACATAATTGTGCCAATCAGTGCCCATTTGTGGGCACTGATTGGCACAGATTTGGCACTGACTGGGCACATGTGGATGGCCATGGGGTACATACCTGGCCATCCACATGTTTCCCTTCCCTGGTGGTCCTAGTGGCGATCCCTGGTGGTCCAGTGTGGTGATCTGCGGGGGGGTCTGCGCTGATTGTTCTGTCAGACGCGAGTGAGAAAGAGCCGATCAACGGCTCTTCCTATTGACAGCGTGATCAGCCGGAGGCTCTTTACCAAGATCGGTGTAGCGGTGTGTCAGACTGACACACCAATCCACCGATCGCCGCAATGCGCGCCCCTGCGGGCGCGCCGCTGCATGTTATCCTGAAGGATGTCATATGACGCCCAGTCAGGATAACTGAACCACCGCCCGGCCGTCAATCCGCTATAGACCGGGCGGGAAGTGGTTAAAGATGACCTCAACAGCATGACAGTTCCTCTTAATGGAGAGACTGTCAACTCAAGGATCAGAATATGTTACCAACACAACGTAGCACAAAGAAGCATACAGTTGCAAACGTGATTCTATGCAAGATAGATTAGTTGGTCACTAATATACCCTTCTGCCATTTTACGCAAGCCCTGGACATGATGACTGCCCTTTGAACTGTTGCCCCTTGTGATTGCATTAGCCTGTGAACCTCTGTCTGGTTAACTGTTGCCCTCATGATTGCAAGCCTGCAACCTATGTCCTGTGAACTGTTGAGGACCGTATGGTTAACCCCTGCTGTAACTATCTGCTGTGTATTCTGGTGGGGGGGAAAGCTGAACAGCGTGACTGGACACAATATACATGGTATTACCCTTTGCACATTGAAATAGTGTAGAGAGAAATCTCTTAAATTTTCTTAGTTCAGCCTGATGGTTAAATGTAGAAAAACTACAATTATAAGGTCTCTAGTAAGTTAGTAATAATAAATGGACTAGTTCATTTAGATAAACATCACATAATGAATCTAACAAGCAAAACTCAAGAAAACAATTAGTTCTGAACAAAATTTTTTTATTTTTAACATAAACAAAAAAAAAAAAAAATATATATAAAAATATATTCTCCCCCAACCTGGTGACCAGTCGCTGTAGGGACATATTGATGCCAGAAAATAACTTTACAATTTGCAGTGTACAACAATCTCACACATTAGTACAAGAACATTGAAACATGTATGATCACTCAGCAGATACCAGCAAGATTATACTAACTTACATGTGGGCGTTGCTGCCTCAGCCTCCTCCTCCTGAGTCTCCCCCTCTGACTGGATGACACCTATTTAAAGGAGAAATGATGAACATTACAATGTTCAAGCTTCAAATTACTATAAATAAATACTGTATATAGATAAAATGAATTATCCATTAGCATGGCAATACAGGGAGGTCACTAACGTTTATCTACAAGGCAGGGACATGCATTCACCATTTAGAAAAAATCAGTAAAAAAGAAAATACGAGGCACTTACCTGTCCTGGTTCCAGCGGTGAGTGCTAGGTGCACCGCCACTGATCAGGTGCCTCAGTTCAGAGCGGCGACATTCTGTCAGATTCCGTAAGTTACGCAAACGCTTGCGTTACCTGAGGCACTTACCTGTCCTGGTTCCAGCGGCGAGTGCTAGGTGCACCGCCACTGATCAGGTGCCTCAGTTCAGAGCGGCGACATTGTGTCAGATTCCGTAAGTTACGCAAGCGCTTGCATTACCTGACAGAGGCTCTACCTGTCACTGCTTGAGCGAGAAGCAATGACACTGGAATCGACAATGGAAGGCTGGACAAATAGAAAAGGACCCACTATATTAGTGTCACTACTACAGTACTTACTGCACGTTGATGACGTGGAGGACTCCTGCTCCTCTGCCCTCTGCCTCCGGTGGTGCTGGGCCTGGATACAATCTTTAAATAAAATCAAATACGTCAATGATCTTTAAATAAAATCAAACACATCATGGTAAATGTCGCGTCGGATGCTTGACAAAAAAATTGTCCTGCACATTGCACAATGCAATGCTGACACCAACCTTGATGAGCCAGGAGCTGGGTGATCTCATCCTCCCCTACACCCGCTAAAAGCTCATGGGGGAGGAGAGGCACCTGCTTCCCTCTGCGCCCCAACTGCCTGCGTTTACGCGCTTTGAAATTGCAAAACAAAAAGAGAAGAGAAACGGCTTCCACAATTAAACTACAATTGTAATCTGAAAATGACATCAACACATGTAGAATGAACTCGTAGAATGAAACAATGCAAATGGAATTTTTAGATTAGGCACATTTTTGCATGTAGCACAAGATTTGCACATTTTTTAGTAACCAAATTTATTATAAGAAAAACGTATGCTTTTTTGGTGCACAATAAAATATAAAAGACGGGATTGGGATTGTGCTGAGTAAATATAGATGTCCAGTCCACCTTTCTAATTACGCGCTTGTGTGAACTGTGTATGGTGTAAATTTCCTTTCTTGTTTCTTTTGCAAAGCATTAACCACTTGTGGATGTGGAACCCCATAGTAAATAAACATATGGCAGATCCACAAGCTGGTTAAGTCCAGCCTCTGTAACACAACAATTTTTTTTTTTTAATATTTAACTCTTTTTTTTTCAATAACAAAAAATGTAAAACCCAGCAGTGATCTAATGCCACCAATAAAAGCTCTATATGTGGCGGGAAAAGGGCATAAATTTCATTTGGGTAGTACATCGCAGGAGCGTGCAGTTGTCAGTTAAAGCTGCAACGCTCTAAATAGCAGAATATGGCCTGGTCAGAAAGGGGACGTAACCTACAGGTGGTCAAGTGGAACTTAAAAGCACTTACTGCTCAGTTTAGTGATAACTAAGAACTAATAATGGCCATGGAAATATTCATCTTACAATGATCGTGGCGATAATATATTTAACATGTGCAAACTATGCTTTCATGCGTAGGCTAGGCACACCTATGCGCTAATTAGGTTTTTCACAGGAGGGAGGATAAATTGAAAATTATTTATTCCTTATTTTTTTTTAAATGTCACTTAACTTTACTGACATCACATGTGATGGCAATAATATATGTTTATGTGTGTGTGTGTGTGTGTGGGGGGGATCTTGTTTTTGGGCATAATATGTGATATCATTTTTAACCACTTGCCGACCGGCTCACGCCGATATATGTCGGCAGAATGGCGCGGCTGCGCAAAGTAACGTGACATCGTGACCCGCGGACTCCAGGTGCCGGCGATCGTGTCACGGAGCTGAAGAACGGGGAGATGCCAGTGTAAGCACAGCATCTCCCTGTTCTGCCTAGTGACAGGACAGTGATCTTCTGCTCCCTGTCATCGGGAGCAGTGATCAGTGTTGTGTCACTGGTAGCCCATTCCCCCACAGTTAGAATCACTCCCTAGGATGCACTTAACCCCTTCAGCGCCCCCTAGTGGTTAACCCCTTCCCTGCCAGTGTCATTTTTTACACAGTAAAATCAGCGCATTTTTTGAGCTCTGATCGTTGTATAAATGACAATGGTCCCAAAATGGCATCAAATGTGTCAGATGTGTCTGCCATAATGTCGCAGTCACAATAAAAATCGCTGATCGCCGCTATTACTAGTAAAAAAAAATAATAATAAAAATGCCAGAAAACTATCCCTATATTGTAGACACTATAACTTTTGCGCAAACCAATCAATAAACGCTTATTGCAATTTTTGTTACCAAAAATATGTAGAAGAATATGTATCGGCCTAAACTAAGGAAAAAAATAGTTTATTATATATTTTTTGGGGATACTTATATAGCAAAAAGTAAAAATTAATTGCTTTTTTTTCAAAGTTGTCGCTCTTTTTTTGTTTATAGCGCAAAAAATAAAAACCGCAGAGGTGATCAAATACAACCAAAAGAAAGCTCTCT
Organism: Lithobates septentrionalis; assembly: GCA_037952835.1. Lineage (NCBI taxonomy): Eukaryota > Metazoa > Chordata > Amphibia > Anura > Ranidae > Lithobates > Lithobates septentrionalis. The sequence goes on from JBBDGP010000584.1 coordinate 1,542,855, forward strand.
TTGTGGGAAAAAAATTACGTCAATTTTGTTTGGGAGCCACGTCGCACGACCGCGCAATTGTCAGTTAAAGCGATGCAGTGCCCCAATCGCAAAAAGTGGCATGGTCATTTGGCAGCCAAATCCTTCATTTTTTGCAACAGGCACTTGGGTCACGCCGATGGCGATATGTCTCCTTAACCTTTCTGGAGATCTCCTTCCACTTCTCCCGCTTCCACTCCTGAGTGGTATCCCTGGAGTGGGGGCCACACAGCTGCTTCCAGCAAGGAAGCGTTTCCTTTACAAGGACCTGGAACTCAATGTGAGTCCACATAAGGTTACGCTTCCTGCTGGTTGCAGCTTGTGTCCCCCTCCTGCACCACTTTTTGGATGATGTTGCTGCTGCTGCCTCCATAGAAGGCCCAGGAGCGTCCTCCATGTCGTCGAAATGGGTTGCCATTGCCAATGCCATATCAATATCTTACACAACGTCGGATGCCGCGCCCGCCATTGCACTTGGAGATCGAGAAATGAATGTGAAAGTTGGCTGACTGTTGGGGTAGAGTAGACCATTCATCAACATGAACGCCAAAGATTCGACAAAGCAACGAAAAACATACAAACGTTGAATCTTTGGCTTATGGTGTCTGTCGAAAGTTCTAAGAAGATTCGATGGAGCAGCTAAACTGTACTGCAATCGTACATTTCTGGTCAAATGCATCCGCCAATAGTCTATAGAAAAATTCTAATGTTGGTTGACTAGTAAAATAATTAATAAATATAATTATTACTAGTCATACAACATTAGAATTCTACTACAGCTAGCTTGTAGGCCGAAAATTCGTCCGGAAATGTACGATTGCGGCGTCAGACAGTTTAGCTGCTCCGTCAAATCTTCTTTGAACGTTCGACAGACACCATAAGCCTTCAATGACAGATTCGACCTTAATTAATTTGGATTTTCGGACGAATGCAATTTTTAACGAAAAACGAAATAAATAAAAATGAATTTCGGGAGTAAGTAAATAAATTTATTTTTTGCACGAAAACAAAATTCCGAAACAAAATATTTCAGTGTGCACATGTCTACTGGTTATCCAGTATTGTAGAGGTGCAAAATGATGTTTCCATAGCCGAACCTCAGCTGCAAAATGTTGAAATGTTTGCTTCAGGGTAAACCCTGCTTTGTGTCTCAAAGTGCGTGGCCAATTCCAAGGTCCAGGTACTGTAAAGTGTCACACAATGTTTCTGTATATGGACCCTGGCTGCAAAATTTCTAATGTTTGCTGCCGAGTTTAACCAAGCATGATGCTTCTGCACTCAAAAATATTTGACGATAAAACCTGCCTCATCTCTCCCTTTTATATTGTGGCTTACCCAGGCTACTTACCTACTGTTCTGCCACTGTATAATGTGTGTAGCTATTGTTTCTTTATTTAAAGATAATACCTGTCATATCTGTTCCTCATTGTGGCCAGTCACATTTAAAGTCCATTTGTATGTGACTAACTACAGTATTACTTGCTCCTAACCTAGCAGTTTGTGGATGCATACTTCCTTTGCCTCCTTTCAAACTTGTTTTTTTTGTGAAGTTTTTTTGGTACTCCTTACTTTTCCAATTATTTGCATGGATACATTCTTAATGCTTGGCTATGTATGTTTGTTTGAAATTAACCACTGTCTCAACCTTCTGGCAGATTTTTTTGCCTACCTCAAAACATCATCGCATTGCCAATCCATTTTTGTTTCCTGTAAATCCTTCACAGATTTTATTTCAATACAAACCATTTCAATATGCAGACAAACATTAAGTAAACTAACTGGATTGAAAAGGGGCAGAAAACTGTCACCCAAATCAAACCATATGTGTGGTTTTGTACAATAGTCAGCTGTTGGGTTACATGTCAGTGTGATATGTATGCTAGGATAACACATACAGAAGACCAAGTGGGTAAAATTAACCTCTGCTTTACCAGTGCAATCGGTTCACTTTAATACCAGTCTCTGCAGCAAATTATGCTCACCTTCCCTTCTCTTCTCCGTCAGTGCATTTACAGCTGGTAGAATAAAGAAATACCCATTACTTTCAAGTGTGCAACTGACTACTCAGGCACCAATGCTGTCACTTAAAGACAGAAATAATGTCCCCAATCTTGTTTGAGCTTTAAATAGGAGTGACTTGTAGCTTACAAAGAGTTTTTTCTCCTCATTCTGGAGAAAGCAAAGGGAAGATAATTATAAACTACTTTAGGGGCCAGCTTTAAAGTGGATCTGTTGCTTTTTCTGTATAATCATACTACTGGGTCACTTTAAATGTCTTGTAACTTGTCCATATGTTCTAATTTGTTACCCTTGGTTAAGGCAGATATTAACCCAACACCTCACTGTCTGTGGAGGGCTCAAATGGCATATGATATGTGCAAACTGCACAGTAAACAGATGTTGGTTTAAACAAAAAAATGTGTAGCATGTTCAGTTTTTTTTTTTTTTTTACAATTTGATTGTGTCCGAATGTATATGGTTATATTTACTGTAAATAATCTATATGGAATACCTTAATGGCATGTTTTTTTGGATCATCTATACTTTTCTATACTTTTCCACAATCAGCAGCCATGTGTTACATTTTAGCCTTATTTAATGAGTTTTCTGTGCCCCATTTGTACGTTTGTAATAGGACAGAATGAAGATAAAATAAAAGTAAACAAACATAAAGGTCAAGCTGTGGGCACTCCATTAAAAGTAGGAGTTCTGATTGAATCCATTTGTTCCAACTATGCTACTGGGCATCCTTTGTGTGCTCCATTCAATTTATCTGGCATTTATATGGCATTATCTGTCAAAAGAGTAGATAGGCCACGGCCCAGAGGAAAAAAATGTATTTCATAATGTCCTACATAACTGTTAACTGTACAATGGAACAAAGGTATTTCCTATGATTATTTGTAGCACTTCCTGATAACAATGCAGCATTCTAAAGTTACAGTGGAATTATTTTGTTTCTAACTGCAGTATAGTTGATTTGAGAGAAAATCTGTGTTATATAAATTTATTAAAATCAACTCAATGCAGATGACTTAGTAAAGGAGTAGAATAGGATTACCTTGCAAAGTGAATTTTAATTAATTTTAGTGAATGATGTGAAGCTAAGTGAAGTGAAGCTTTGCAAAGAATACCCAATCATGTGGAAAGATAAAAAAAAAAGAATTTTTGATTGTACATGATTAGATGATTGGCATCAGTATGACTACACCCCATGCAATATTTTCATTACTGTACATTATTTGTTCATTTTTACAGTTTAGCGCTACACAGGATGAAATATGAATGATAAATACACAAATATGAAAAAATAAATATACTTTGGTGTCTAAATTGAAATCAAACATCCATCAATGTGCTAGTAGTTTACAATCCATATATAAATAGGGCCATCATGGTCACCAACTGTGAAAAAATGAAAATTATGAAGATGCCGTCACCAAAGTAGGGGCCTGCCAGACAGTTCACACCCAAAATGAAATAAGCTAAAAATGGGTCAAACTGGCTTCTAATTGTCCACCAATCGTATACAGAAAATCTTGATGGCCAGCAGAAGAAAAAGATCCGGAAAACCTTCACCGAAGTGTCCTATATGTGAGCATGTGAAATTCCCATAGCCAAAATGATTGGAGGCTTACCGGAGGGTTTGAACCCAAAACAGTATACACCGTATGGGTCAAACCGGCTTGTATTGCCCACCGGCAATAGAGGGGAGATCTTGTCAACCTGGAGGCAATGGAGTCCCAGGAAACTTCATGGAAGTATCTTCTCCACACTGATAATTAAGCATCCAAGAACATGGCTTGCACTCACTCTCTCAATGTCAGCTTTGGACTCTATGCTTCATATTCCGTGTACACTCCGGCTCCCTTCACAAGTCTCCCCATGCAATATTTTCATTACTGTACATTATTTGTTAATTTTTACAGTTTAGCCTAGTGCATTCAATCCACTAAAATGATTGCACAGATCAGCTACTCTTTAAGGCTGTGTTCACACTGCCATGTGGAGCTGCTCACAGCAGGGGTCCATTGTGTCCCTGTTCAAAGTTTCAGGTCTGATTTCGGTCTGAATATTTGTTTGACTTTGGACCTGAAACTGCTCCTCCGCTGTCCTGGAGCTGTGTGAACCTGCGGGGAAAGCACTGACAGCACTGAAGAAATTAGACTTTGCTACAATGTAAAGTAGTGAGTGTACAGCTTGTATAACATTGTAAATTAGCTGTCCCCTCAAAATAACTCAACACACAGCCATTAATGTCTAAACCGCTGGCAACAAAAGTGAGTACATCCCTAAGTGAAAATGTCCAAATTGGGCCCAATTAGCCATTTTCCCTCTTCCCGGTGTCATGTGACTTGTTAGTGTTACAAGGTCTCAAGTGTGAATGGGGAGCAGGTGTGTTAAATTGGGTGTTATCTCTCTCACTCTTTCATACTGGTCACTGGAAGTTCAACATGGCACCGCATGGCAAATTGAGTATGTGCACCCAAAGAAGTTGGGTGCACATGCTCAGCATCATATCCAGAGGTTGCCTTTGGGAAATAGATGTATAAGAGCTGCCAGCATTTCTGCAGAGGTTGAAGGGGTGGGGGGGTCAGTCTGTCAGTGCTCAGACCATACGCCGCACACTGCATCAAATTGGTCTGCATGGCTGTCAACCCAGAAGGGAGCCTCTTCTAAAGTGGCGCACAAGAAAGCCCGCAAACAGTTTGCTGAAGACAAGCAGACTAAGGACATGGATTACTGGAACCATGTCCTGTGGTCTGATGAGACCAAGATAAATTTATTTGGTGCAGATAGTGTCAAGCGTGTGTGGCGGCAACCAGGTGAGGAGTACAAAGGCAAGTGTGTCTTGCTTACAGTCAAGCATGGTGGTTGGAGTGTCATGGTCTGGGGCTGCATGAGTGCTGCCGGCACTGGGGAGCTCCAGTTCATTGATGGAACCATGAATGCCAACATGTACTGTAACATACTGAAGCAGAGCATGATCCCCTCCTTTCGGAGACTGGGCTGCAGGGCAGTATTCCAGCATAACGACCCCAAACACACCTCCAAGATGACCACTGCTGAGGGTTAAGGTGATGGACTGGCCAAGCATGTCTCCAGACCTAAACCCTATTGAGCATCTGTGGGGCATCCTCAAACGGAAGATGGAGGAGCGCAAGGTCTCTAACATCCACCAGCTCCGTGATGTCGTCATGGAGGAGTGGAAGAGGACCCCAGTGGCAACCTGTGAAGCTCTGGTGAACTCCATGCCCAAGAGGGTTAAGGCAGTCCTGGAAAATAATGATGGCCACACAAAATATTGACACTTTGGGCCCAATTTGGACATTTTCACTTAGAGGTGTACTCGCTTTTGTTACCAGCAGTTTAGACAATAATGGCTGTGTGTTGAGTTATTTTGAGGGGACAGCAAATTTACACTGTTATACAAGCTGTATACCCACTACTTTACATTGTAGCAAAGTGTCATTTTTTCAGTGTTGTCACATGAAAAGATATACAAAAATATTTACAAAAATGTGAGGGGTTGTAACTTTTGTGAGATACTGTATGTATTGATAATTCAATCAAAGATCATTGGAAACCATAAACTGGAGGTGCTGGTTTTGGACATGGAGCAAGGAGGGCTCAAGCAAACACCACTGAGTCATTAATTGCAGGCCAACTAGTGAGTGTGGCCTGCAAGAGTAGCAGCATCAAGGGGCTGTTGAAATACTTTTTTTTCACATCAACTGGTCATTTTGGGATAAATTAGCCCAAAATGACCAGTTCATGTGCAAAAAAAACCTGTCTTTGCTGGTACCTTACCTAGGTGAACAGAGATTGCACTTGCCACACTCACTAGTTGGCCTGCAACTAATTACTGCAGGCAGACAGAGGAAAGCAGGTGGATTCATATACTGTGTCTTCAGCATGTGAACTGTCATTTCAAGCTGTCTATTACAACAAGACACATAAATAGGTTAGGTAGAGTGCAGCTGCCCGGAGGCCCTCACCACTCTGGCATTGCTAGATGTCAGCTTCCCAATGTGCCTGTTGATGCTGCTCAGGTTCAGACCACCTTGTACTTTCCATGGAGCATCCTCTATTAGGCATAGGCATGCATGCATTCTAATCATCCCGGGATCAATAGCACATAGCACATAGCTCCTGTCAGTGGGGCGGCAATTTGGAAGAAACTATTATAACCATGCCTATAAGCTTCATCAAGACATCTGTTCCTGCAGCATCCAGCCCACTTACTCCTATCAGCCACCAGGAAGGTTATGAAACTTAAGCAGCCATCTCAGCATGTACTTAGCAACTTAAAAAGAAAGTACATTTATTTAATGGTGTTTCTTAACCGCTTCAGCCCCGGAAGATTTTACCCCCGTCCTGACCAGAGCACTTTCTACAATTTGGCACTGCGATGCTTTAACTGACAATTTTGCGGTTGTTCAATGCTGTACCCAAACAAGCTTTCATTTGGTGGTATTTGACCACCTATGTGGTTTTTATTTTTTGTGCTATAAACAAAAATAGAGTTTTTGAAAAAAAAACTATTTTTATTTTTGCTATAATAAATATCCCCCAAATTAAAAAAAAAATGTCTTCGTCAGTTTAGGCCAATATATATTCTTCTACATATTTTGGTAAAAAAAAATCACAATAATTTGTTTGCACAAAAGTTATAGCATCTGTAAACTATGGGAAAGATTTATGGCATTTTTATGGCATTTTTTTTTTTTTACTAGTAATGACGGTGATCTGCGATTTTTAGTGGTACTGTGACATTGCGACGGACAGATCGGAGACTTTTGACACTTTTTTGGGACCATTGGCATTAATACAGCGATCAGTGCTACAAAAATGCACTGATTACTGTGTAAATGTCACTGGCAGGGAAGGGGTTAACTCTAGGGGGTGATCAAGGGGTTAATTGTGTGTTCCCTCACTGTGTTATAACTGTATGGGGATAGGATTGACTAGGAGAGGAGCCATATAGTTTTTCCTACTTAGTAGGAACAAACAATATGGCTCCTCTCCTTTGACAGCACAGGGATTTGTGTGTTTACACACACAAATCCCTGTGCTAGCGCTTGTGTACGTGATCGCGTGTGGTCGGTGGAGATCATGCCCGCATTGGGTCCCCCACTGTGCAGTGGGCATGTGCGTGCGCCCTCTGGTGGGTGGAAAAGGGTAGGATGTACCTGTATGGGGTTTTGCCCAGAAGAGCCATTGTGCCCCAGTATATCTGCCGCAGTCGGCAAGTGGTTAATTCACCCAAAAGGGTGTTACCACTCAGATCATAATTATTTAATTGGACCCTAGACATTCATATGTTTCAAAGCTGGTTTAACCCTTTCACTGCCAGGCCCTGTGCTCCATTTTTTACACTAAGCTGGCTAGACCATTTTTGCAATTTTTCCTTTGTTTTTCTTTTCACTTATAGCTTTCAAAATTTGTGAAAGACCCCCAAACCATATATTTTATGAAAGAACATGATCAGTAGAAAAAATATAAGGTGCTACTGATTTTTTAGACCCCGTGGTATTTGCGCACATATTTATCAAACCAACATATTTGCAAAAAATACAATAAAAGCATTACTAGCAGATAAAAACACAGCTAATTTTACAAAATTCCTACTAAATATAAAAGCTTAACCTGTATTGAGTTAATAAATAACAAATATTTGTAAATCTTAAATTGCGCCTTTTTGCAAAATGGTGAAAATCGAACGTACCCAAACATACGTACCCAAACATTTCTCTAAAAATCTGGAGGTTTTCATTTTTCACTTACAGCTTTCAGAATTTGAAAAGACCCCTCAAACTAGAAATTTTCTAAAATCACATGACCTGTAGAATAAAAAAAATAGCTACTGATTTTTTGGGCCCTGTAATAATTGCGCAAATGTTCATCATATCACTATTTTCACAAAAAATACACTAAAATCATTTTTTTATAGTACCAAGAAGACTCTCAGAATCATCTCCATATTGAGCCCTTTTGGGCTCATATTCACAAGTTTAAAAAATCTATTCCTTCTCCTTTTTAAGTAGAATGGTATTAAAATCTTCCCTCCTGTTTTTCAGTTTTAAAGCAAAGAACTCCTTTGCTCTCTCACTTTTCGCCCATCTGTGTGCCCATCGCGATATTCTTTGAAGTGATGAGCCAAGGGAGTATCAGCATTTTGCGTTGATCGCGCTCGCTGATCCTGACACTAAGCTGATGCTTTATTTTCTCTACATAGGATTTCCCAATGAGCAGAGCTCCCTCTGAATCCATAATCTGCTTAATCTGGCCCAGGACATCAGTCGTATCCTTTATATAGGAGGGCAGGCCCACCACCAGATCTTAATCAGAGAATCAATGAATTTACCAGTCCTCTGTAGTGGCCCATTTACTGCCGATACAATCGATGTTTCTGGGGGCTTTTCTGTGATCTTGTGAATTTTTGTGATTATATAAAATGTGGGGGTATTATACTCCCCCATGTGTAAATACTCTTTTTTTTTTTTTATAATGAGATTTGCTTCCAACGCATAGAAAAGGTTCTAATTAAGGGATGCCACTAGAGAGGGAAAGGGGTTATGTTTCAGTTTTTTAAATGCAGAATGGTCTTCCAGTTGTCTCTGAACTTCACTCTCATAAAGTTCTTCCGATAGAAGAACCGCATTGCCACCTTTATTGCTCTTTTTTAGTTACCACCTTCTTTGCATCTTTTAACTCAGCTAGTGCTATTCTCTCATCAGGGGTTAAGTCATCAAGGGTCCTTCTATCCCAGCACACCTTACATAGGTCATCCTGGACAAGGTCTAGGAACACTCCTAGACATCTATTTTTTCTAAATTGAGGCATAGTGGTGAATCTGATCCGTAGATTGGCCTTTCTTTTCCAGTAATCAGTTACATCATAGTCCTCATCACCTAAGTAGTCACCAAATTCATCCAAAAGGGAAATCGTATTTTCTAATGCTCTCTGTTCTTAAGCTCCCAGGTTCGCTTCCATCCGCTATATTTTTGAAAATTTTTGTTTTACCTGAATGTATCAGTCTTAGTAGACTTTATGCAGGAAGAGACACACAAAGTGGTCCATCTTGTCCTGCAGTGAGAACGTAAGACCTTTCTGTAATAGTCTAGTGTGTCTATCTTCAAGTTTAAAGTCTGAAATATTGATCACCTTCATGTCATTAGGGCTAGCATTGCATTCACCAGAATCATTCCCAATCATAGGAATTATATTCTCTGACTCCTGGTCTTGACTCTCTCCAATGATTCCAATACCGACTCTCTTTCTTTTGATTTCCCTTTTCCATCTTCTGATCCTTTTCCCTTTCCTCCCTTTAAGATCCCTTTGGGTGCTGACTCCTCACCTCCTCTTCTTCGCTATCCATGGAGTTTACACCTGTTCCAGATTTTGTACAGGAGCTATACCTATATTTTACTTTTTCAACTTCTTTTTTAAGGAGATCATTAAATTTAGTGAAATCTGGCTTGTCTTTAAATGGCTTAAGTTTTAAAAGACTTTCATTGATCAGCACTTGAAGTTCAGTAAGCTAAAGCCCATGATCAATGCATTATTTTTTTCATTTTTCTAATTATCAAGCTTTGGTCTTTAATATCCAAAGGCTTAATCACCTGTGTGGGTTGAATCCAGTGACCAGCATCTTCTGGGATAATGGCTTTAATCTGTTTAAGTAGAAGGATGCTATGCTAGTGGAATGATTCAGTTGCAGTTATCCCTTCATGCCTAATGACCTAGGTTACCCAGTATGACTCCAACACTATATGTTTAAATAATGTGACGGATTTAAAGGCTTAGAGCTGGCAGCTCCACACAATCATTATATGAATAATGTCAAATGGAGGATTTGGTCAAATATAATGTCTGATATATAAAGATGACATATCTTGAAGTTCATTGAACATTGGAAATCATGTTAAGCACTGTGTTAACAGCACCTGTGGTGGACAGTCAACTTCCCCATAGGGATTGAAGGATTAAAAGGCATGTCCGCTCTTTTTCATTACTGCTTGCCTATTAATATAAGGTAGACTGATCCCGTACTACGGACTATTCTGCAGTTGCAGATTGTGAAATATCTTATGCCCAATTAGTGGCTAACTGTGGTTCTGATCCCCCGGGTTTAATTTAATTATTATCCTGTTTCTATTATCCAGTGTTTGTATGTCAGTGTGTTATTGTGATGGTGGCCCCGGCTCAAGTAGTATAAGGTGACAACATTATCAATCCTAATTTTAAATGGTGGGTGGAGGTGTTATATATACAGTACCACTGTAATGTTATGTAATTGTAATTTTTCTATAACATTTTCTAATAAAGCTTAAACTAATTTCCCTGATACACTGCTGTTGGACATAAACTGAAGCAGCTGCTGCTGGGGTAGCCTCTCTGGCTCCCCTGAATTGTTGATACACATTAATTCCATCTCCCCCATTGACATGTATTTTTGACGAAATACCACAGAAATGTCCAGAGTTTGCCAAAAAATGTATACAATTGATGAAATTGATGAAGCATGCTTATCCCTACCTCTCATCACACTACAAAATTCTACAGTTTGTATTTGGTTATAATAACTTACCTATAGCTCATTTACATTTGGAGAAAAGAAACAACTTTATTTGCCATTAATAATGCATTATTAATGCAACTAAAACAGTGGATACTAACATAAATTTGTACGTAAATTATTTAAAAGAGATATTAATATCAGTTCATATTCATCCTCTTTATGAGTTTTTCTTAGAGCAAACTAGACATGTTAGGGTGAATTTACTAAGGGCAAACAGGCTGTGCTCTTTGCCAACGTGGTTGCTCCAAATCTTAGTAAATGAGATGAAGCTTCTCTTCGCAAAGAATACCCAATGACGTGCAATGAAAATGGAAAAAAAAAACACATTTTTGCATGCACATGCTTGGACAATGGATGTCAGCAGAGCTTCCCTTAGTTTATCAAGCCGTGGAGCAACTGCATTTGCAGAGTGCAACTGCACTTGCAAAGTGCACAGTCTGTTTGCCTTTAGTAAATCCTTTTTATAGGGATGAAATTCAACACCATGTGAAAGAATGATCATTTTAGTAGAAAATGCACTAACTCTAATGCCCTGTACACACTGTTGGATTTTCCGACGGAAAATGTGTGATAGGACCTTGTTGTCGGAAATTCCGACCATGTGTGGGCTCCATCACACATTTTCCATCAGAATTTCCGACACACAAAGTTTGAGAGCTTGCTGCAAAATTTTCCGACAACAAAATCCGTTGTCAGAAATTCCGATCGTGTGTACACAAATCCGACGCACAAAGTGCCACGCATGCTCAGAATTAATTAGGAGACGAAAGCTATTGGCTACTGCCCCATTTATAGTCCAGACGTACGTGTTTTACATCACCGCGTTCAGAACGATCGGATTTTCCGACAGATTTGTGTGACCGTGTGTATGCAAAACAAGTTTGAGCCAACATCCGTCAGAAAAAATCCATAGATTTTGTTGTCGGAATGTCCAATCAATGTCCGACCTTGTGTACAGGGCATTACACTGAAGAACCCTGGATCTATGCTATTTTCCTTGTTTCCTTGGACAAATCTCATTGCTCCCTATGTCCTCATCACAATAATCGTATGATGCCACTTTATATCTAGAGATGAGCAAAATTGGCCAGGTTCTGTGCATTGGAGGTTTGGTGAACCTGTCAGTAAGTTCACTGATGCTAAGCTTGTCCGCAAACACTGTAAAAGTTTATCGGAGGCAACATTTTTAAGGTTAATAGACAATATTGCTGAAAAAAATGTTTGGGTAGCTGAGCACTACCACATAGAACATGCATCAATGTGAAAAAATTATTTAAAAATATTTTTCGGGGAAGACAGTCTTTTCATGTGGCTTAAAGGGCAATAATATATAAAATGATTATAAAAAAAGTACGTGTTGTACGTCACCACGTTCTTGACGGCTGGAATTTGGTGTGATCATGTGCCATGTGATCACAGTTTCAGCAGAATTCCGTCGGAATTCCGTCGGAAAAACCTTCAGAGATTATTCCGACGAGAAAACCGGTCGTGTGTACAGGGCATTACTCTTTAAAGGATAGGAACTCTTTTAGCAACATGTAGCCAGGAGCTCAGGGCCAATCCCAGGCGGGGTGCATGGGGTGCAGTGCACCCGGGTGCCAGAGAGGTGGGGGCGCTGAAGCACCAGAGTGCTCCCCTCCCTCCTCCTCCTCTCTGTGTCCAGATGCGGCTCCCTCCGCAGGTCACCGCCGCCACTGTATTTTTCGAGGCTCAAGCCCGCCCCCCCTCTCTCCTCCTATCAGAGAAGGAGAGCAGCGCCGGAGATCAGAGCGACTGGTCTCTATGTGGAGAGAGACCAGCCGCGCAGTGACATCGCTGTGGGGGGGCGGTCTGTGCCTGACGTGTTCTCCTCCTCTGTCTCTCACTCCAGTCCAAGCCTGTCTCCATCTGCTCTCCACCTGGGCGGCTGCACACTGTCCTCTCCTCACGAGCTGCCGCCCGGGTGTTTTTATGTACACTAATAGAGGGGGGGTCTGTCCTAAGGGGGTCTGAACTAATGGAGGGGGGTTTTATCCTGGAGGTCTGTACTAATGGAGGGGTTTGTCCTGGGGTGTCTTAACTAATGGAAGGGGTTTGTCCTGGGGGGTCTGTACTAATGAGGGGGTTGTCCTGGGGGGGTCTATACTAATGGAGGGGGGTTTGTCCTGGGTGGTCTGTGCTAATGGAGGGAGGGCAGTTTGTCCTAGGGGGTCTGTACTAATGGAGGGGGTTTGTCCTGGGGGGTCTGTACTAATGGAAGGGGGGCGGTTTGTCCTGGGGTCTGTACTAATGGAGGGGGGTTTGTCCTGGGGGGGTCTGACCTAATGGGGGGTTTGTCCTGGGAGGGTCTGTACTAATGGAGGGGGGTTTGTCCTGGGGGTTTGTACTAATGGAGGGGGGTTGTCCTGGGGGTCTGTACTAATGGAGGGGGGTTTGTCCTGGGGGTCTGTACTAATGGAGGGGGGGTGGTTTGTCCTAGGGGTCTGTAATAATGGAGGGGGTTTGTCCTGGGGGTCTATACTAATGGAGGGGGGTTTGTCCTGGGGGTCTGTACTAATGGAGGGGGGGTTGTCCTGGAGGTCTGTACTAATGGAGGGGGTTTGTCCTGGGGGGGTCTGTACTAATGGAGGGGGGTTTGTCTTGGGGGTCTGTACTAATGAAGGGGCGGTATGTCCTGGGGGGTCTGTACTAATGGAGGGGGGTGGTTTTTCCTTGGGGGGGCTTTAATAATGGAGGGGGTTTGTCCTGGGGGGGGTCTGTACTAATTGAGGGGGGTTTGTCCTGGGGGGTCTGTACTAATGGAGAGGGGGTTTGTCCTGGGGGGTCTGTACTAATGGAGAGGGGGTTTGTCCTGGGGGGTCTGAACTAATGGGGGGTTTGTCCTGGGGGGGTCTGTACTAATGGAGGGGGGGTTTGTCCTGGGGGTTTGTACTAATGGAGGGGGTTTGTTCTGGGGGGTCTGTACTAATGGAGGGGGGGTTGTCCTGGGGGGGTCTGTACTAATGGAGAGGGGTTTGTCCTGGGGGGTCTGTACTAATGGAGGGGGGGCGGTTTGTCCTGGTGGGTCTGTAATAATGGTGGGGGGGTTTGTCCTGGGGGTCTGTACTAATGGAGGGCGGTTTGTCCTGGGGGGTCTGTACTAATGGAGGGGGGTTTGTCCTGGGGTAGTCTGTACTAATGGATGGGGTTTGTCCTGGGGGGGGTCTGTACTAATGGAGGGGATTTGTCTTGGGGGTCTGTACTAATGAAGGGGGATATGACCTGGGGGGGTCTGTACTAATGGAGGGGGGTTTGTCCTGGGGGGTCTGTACTAATGGAGGGTGGTGTTTGTCCTGGGGGGTCTGTATTAATGGAGGGGGGTTTGTCCTGGGGGGTCTGTACTATATGAGGGGGGGTTTGTCCTGGGGGGTCTGTACTAATGGAGGGGGGTGTTTGTCCTGGGGGGTCTGTGCTAATGGATGGCGGGGTTTGTCCTGGGGGTCTGTACTAATGGAGGGGGGTGTTTGTCTTGGGGGGGGTCTGTACTAATGGAGGGTGGGGTTTGTCCTGGGGAGTCTGTACTAATGGAGGGGGGTTTGTCCTGGGGGGTCTGTACTATATGAGGGGGTTTGTCCTGGGGGGGTCTGTACTAATGGAGGGGGTGTTTGTCTTGGGGGGGTCTGTACTACTTGAGGGTGGGGTTTGTCCTGGGGGGGTCTGTACAATTGAATGGGGGGTATGTCCTGGGGGGTCTGTACTAATGAAGGGGGGTATGTCCTGGGGGGGTCTGTACTAATGGAGGAGGGTTTGTCCTGGGGGTCTGTACTAATGGAGGGGGTTTGTCCTGGGGGGGTCTGTAGTAATGGAGGGGGTTTGTCCTGGGAGGTCTGTACTAATGGAGGGGTGTTTGTCCTGGGGGGTCTTTACTATGAGGGGGGTTTGTCCTGGGGGGTCTGTACTAATGGAGGGGGGTGTTTGTCCTGGGGGGATCTGTACTACTGAAGGGTGGGGTTTGTCCTGGGGGGGTCTGTACTAATGAATGGGGGGTATGTCCTGTGGGGTCTGTACTACTGAAGGGTGGGGTTTGTCCTGGGGGGGTCTGTACTAATGAATGGGGGGTATGTCCTGTGGGGTCTGTACTAATGAAGGGGGGTATGTCCTGGGGGGGGTCTGTACTAATGGAGGGAGGTTTGTCCTGGGAAGGTCTTTACTAATGGAGGGGGGGTTTGTCCTGGGGGGTCTGTACTAATGGAGGGGGTTTGTCCTGGGGTTTCTGTACTAATGGAGGGCTAATGGAGGGGGTTTGTCCTGGGGGGTCTGTACTAAATGAGGGGGTTTGTCCTGGGGGGTCTGTACTAATGGAGGGGTAATGGGGGGGTTTGTCCTGGGGGGTAGGTACTAAATGAGGGGGTTTGTCCTGGGGGGTCTGTGCTAATGGAGGGGGGTTTGTCTTGGGTGGTCTGTACTAATGAAGGGGGGTTTGTCTTAGGGGTTCTGTACTAATAAAGGGGGGGTTGTCCTGGGGGCTCTGTACTAATGGAGGGGGTTTTTCCTGGGGGGTCTGTACTAATGGAGGGGGGTTGGTCCTGGGGGGGTCTGTACTAATGGAGGGGGGTTTGTCCTGGGGGGGTCTGTACTAATGGAGGGGGGGTTGTCCTAGGGGGTCTGTACAAATGGAGGGGGGTTTGTCCTGGGGGGTCTGTACTAATGAAGGGGGGGTTTGTCCTGGGGGGGTCTGTACTAATGGAGGGTGGGGTTTTTCCTGGGGGGTCTGTACTAATGGAGGGGGGTTTGTCCTGGGGTCTGTACTATATGAGGGGGTGTTGTCCTGGGGTCTGTACTAATGGAGGGGGGTTTGTCCTGGGGGGTCTGTACTAATGGAGGGGGTTTGTCCTGGGGGGGTCTGTACTAATGGAGGGGTGTTTGTCCTGGGGTGGTCTGTACTAATGGAAGGGGTTTGTCCTGGGGGGTCTGTCTTGGGGGGTCTGTCCTGGGGGTCTGTACTAATTGAGGGGGTTTGTCCTGGGGGGTCTGTAGTAATGGAGGGGAGTTTGTCCTGGGGGGTCTGTACTAATGGATGGGTGTTTGTCCTGGGGTGGTCTGTACTAATGGAAGGGGTTTGTCCTGGGGGGTCTGTACTAATGGAGGGGGGGGGTTGTCTTGGGGGGTCTGTACTAATGAAGGTGGGGTTTGTCTTAGGGATTCTGTACTAATGAAGGGGGGGTTGTTCTGGGGGGTCTGTACTAATGGAGGGGTTTGTCCTGGGGGGTCTGTACTAATGGAGGGGGGTTTGTCCTGGGGGGGTCTGTACTA
Organism: Lithobates septentrionalis; assembly: GCA_037952835.1. Taxonomy (NCBI): domain Eukaryota; kingdom Metazoa; phylum Chordata; class Amphibia; order Anura; family Ranidae; genus Lithobates; species Lithobates septentrionalis. The sequence goes on from JBBDGP010000584.1 coordinate 1,558,729, forward strand.
ATGGAGGGGGGTTTGTCCTGGGGGGTCTGTACTAATGCAGGGGGGGTTGTCCTGGGGGGGATCTGTACTAATGGAGGGGGTGGTTTGTCCTGGGGGGGGTCTACAGCCAGGAAAGTACGCCCAGGACTCTAGAGGGAGAGGGCAGTGCTTAGAGAACACCATCAGAGAGAGAACCCCGCTGCCCTGCACCACCAGAGGGAAAGCCACACAGCCTAGCGCCATCCCTGGCGGAGAAAGGAATGGAGTCATTGCAGGAATACAGATCTGGGTGCTACCCGGCGGAGTCGCCACAGGCAATTCAGAGTGAGCTGACTCCTGATCAGAGGAACCATTGCTGTATCGCTGGGTAAGGTGAGAGGGCCGATCGGCCATTATCTACTAACGTCCATAGGAACTGCAGTCTTTGACCATCTCCTGTATTATATCTGCAGTCTCTGACCATCTCTTGTATCATGTCTGCAGTCTCTGACCATCTCTTGTATCATGTCTGCAGTCTCTGACCAGCTTCTGTACCATATCTGCAGTCTTTGACTGTCTCTTGTATCATGTCTACAGTCTCTGACCATCTCCTGTACCATGTCTGCAGTCTCTGACCATCTCCTGTACCATGTCTGCAGTCTCTGACCATCTCCTGTATAATGTCTGCAGTCTCTGACCTTCTCCTATATTATGTCTGCAGTCTCTGACCATCTCCTGTATTATGTCTGCAGTCTCTGACCATCTCCTGTACCATGTCTGCAGTCTCTGACCATCTCCTGTACCATGTCTGCAGCCTCTGACCATCTCCTGTATTATGTCTGCAGTCTCTGACCATCTCCTGTATTATGTCTGCAGTCTCTGATCGTCTCTTGTATCATGTCTGCAGTCTTTGACCGTATTAAGTCTAGGGGCTCTTTCTAACAGACAGCCCTCTGTGTGTGCATCAGAGAGACTCTCCTCCAGGTCTCATTAATGTACTCTCTTCCTGTATTTTCTTTATTGTTAAGAGATCATGGGAGGATCCCAAGGTAACGAAGACTTCTAAGGGGAGCATCTCTGTGTTTGAGTCGTTGCCATAGAAACATTTGTAAAGGGGAGGAGTTGGTAAGCTGACCACGCCCATGTGGGGGCGCCAGAAATATTTCTGCATTCAGGTGTCTGTGACCCTAGGGTGGGGTTTGTCCTGGGGGTCTGTACTAATGGAGGGGGGTTTGTCCTGGGGGGTCTGTACTATATGAGGGGGGTTTGTCCTGGGGGGTCTGTACTAATGGAGGGGGGTGTTTGTCCTGGGGGGGTCTGTACTACTGGAGGGTGGGGTTTGTCCTGGGGGGGTCTGTACTAATGAATGGGGGTATGTCCTGTGGGGTCTGTATTAATGAAGGGGGTTATGTCCTGGGTGGGTCTGTACTAATGGAGGGAGGTTTGTCCTGGGAAGGTCTGTACTAATGGAGGGGGGTTTGTCCTGGGGGGTCTGTAATAATAGAGGGGGTTTGTCCTGGGGGGTCTGTAGTAATGGAGGGGGGTTTGTCCTGGGGGGTCTGTACTAATGGAGCGGTGTTTGTCCTGGGGGGTCTGTACTAAATGAGGGGGTTTGTCCTGGGGGGTCTGTACTAATGGAGGGGGGTTTGTCTTGGGGGGTCTGTACTAATGAAGGGGGGGTTTGTCTTAGGGGTTCTGTACTAATGAAGGGGGGGTTGTCCTGGGGGCTCTGTACTAATGGAGGGGGTTTGTCCTGGGGGGTCTGTACTAATGGAGGGGGGTTTGTCCTGGGGGGGTCTGTACTAATGGAACAGGGTTTGTCCTGGGGGGTCTGTACTAATGGAGGGGGGTTGTCCTAGGGGGTCTGTACTAATGGAGGGGGGTTTGTCCTGGGGGGTCTGTACTAATGAAGGGGGGGTTTATCCTGGGGGGTCTGTACTAATGGAGGGTGGGGTTTTTCCTGGGGGGTCTGTACTAATGAAGGGGGGGTATGTCCTGGGGGGTCTGTACTAATGGAGGGGGGTTTGTCCTGGGGGTCTGTACTATATGAGGGGGGTTTGTCCTGGGGTCTGTACTAATGGAGGGGGGTTTGTCCTGGGGGGTCTGTACTAATGGAGGGGGTTTGTCCTGGGGGGTCTGTAGTAATGGAGGGGGGTTTGTCCTGGGGGGGTCTGTACTAATGGAGGGGTGTTTGTCCTGGGGGGGTCTGTACTAATGGAGGGGGTTTGTCCTGGGGGGTCTGTACTAATGGAGGGGGGTTTGTCTTGGGGGGTCTGTACTAATGAAGGGGGGTTTGTCTTAGGGGTTCTGTACTAATGAAGGGGGGGTTGTCCTTGGGGCTCTGTACTAATGGAGGGGGTTTGTCCTGAGGGGTCTGTACTAATGGAGGGGGGTTTGTCCTGGGGGGTCTGTACTAATGGAGGGGGGTTTGTCCTGGAGGGTCTGTACTAATGGAGGGGGGTTGTCCTAGGGGGTCTGTACTAATGGAGGGGGGTTTGTCCTGGGGGTCTGTACTAATGGAGCGGTGTTTGTCCTGGGGGGTCTGTACTAAATGAGGGGGTTTGTCCTGGGGGGTCTGTACTAATGGAGGGGGGTTTGTCTTGGGGGGTCTGTACTAATGAAGGGGGGGTTTGTCTTAGGGGTTCTGTACTAATGAAGGGGGGTTGTCCTGGGGGCTCTGTACTAATGGAGGGGGTTTGTCCTGGGGGGTCTGTACTAATGGAGGGGGGTTTGTCCTGGGGGGGGTCTGTACTAATGGAGGGGGGTTTGTCCTGGGGGGTCTGTACTAATGGAGGGGGGTTGTCCTAGGGGGTCTGTACTAATGGAGGGGGGTTTGTCCTGGGGGGTCTGTACTAATGAAGGGGGGGTTTGTCCTGGGGGGGTCTGTACTAATGGAGGGTGGGGTTTTTCCTGGGGGGTCTGTACTAATGAAGGGGGGTATGTCCTGGGGGGTCTGTACTAATGGAGGGGGGTTTGTCCTGGGGGTCTGTACTATATGAGGGGGGTTTGTCCTGGGGTCTGTACTAATGGAGGGGGGTTTGTCCTGGGGGGTCTGTACTAATGGAGGGGGTTTGTCCTGGGGGGTCTGTAGTAATGGAGGGGGGTTTGTCCTGGGGGGGTCTGTACTAATGGAGGGGTGTTTGTCCTGGGGGGGTCTGTACTAATGGGGGGGGTTTGTCCTGGGGGGTCTGTACTAATGGAGGGGGGTTTGTCTTGGGGGGTCTGTACTAATGAAGGGGGGGTTTGTCTTAGGGGTTCTGTACTAATGAAGGGGGGTTGTCCTTGGGGCTCTGTACTAATGGAGGGGGTTCATCCTGAGGGGTCTGTACTAATGGAGGGGGGTTTGTCCTGGGGGTCTGTACTAATGGAGGGGGGTTTGTCCTGGAGGGTCTGTACTAATGGAGGGGGGTTGTCCTAGGGGGTCTGTACTAATGGAGGGGGTTTGTCCTGGGGGGTCTGTACTAATGGAGGATGGGGTTTTTCCTGGGGGGGTCTGTACTAATGAAGGGGGGGATGCCCTGGGGGGGGTCTGTACTAATGGAGGGGGGTTTGTTCTGGGGGGGTCTGTGCTATATGAGGGGGGTTTGTCCTGGGGGTTTGTACTAATGGAGGGGGGTTTGTCCTGGGGGTCTGTACTAATGGAGGGGGTTTGTCCTGGGGGGTCTGTAGTAATGGAGGGGGGTTTGTCCTGGGGGGTCTGTACTAATGGAACAGGGTTTGTCCTGGGGGGTCTGTACTAATGGAGGGGGTTTTTTCCTGGGGGGGTCTGTACTAATGGAGGGGGGTTTTTCCTGGGGGGTCTGTACTAATGGATGGGGGTTGTCCTGGAGGGTCTGTACTAATGGAGGGGGGGTTTGTCCTGGGGGGATCTGTACTAATGGAGGGGGGTGGTTTGTCCTGGGGGGTCTACACCCAGGAAAGTACACCCAGGACTCTAGAGGGAGAGGGCAGTGCTTAGAGAACACCATTAGAGAGAGAGAACCCTGCTGCCCTGCACCAACAGAGGGAAAGCCACACAGCCTAGCGCCATCCCTGGTGGAGAAAGAAATGGAGTCATTGCAGGAATACAGATCTGGGTGCTACCCGGCGGAGTCGCCACAGGCAATTCAGAGTGAGCTGACTCCTGATCAGAGGAACCATTGCTGTATCGCTGGGTCAGGTGAGAGGGCCGATCAGCCATTATCTACTAACGTCCATAGGAACTGCAGTCTCTGACCATCTCCTGTACTATATCAGCAGTCTCTGACCATCTCTTGTATTATGTCTGCAGTCTCTGACCATCTCTTGTATCATGTCTGCAGTCTCTGACCAGCTTCTGTACCATATCTGCAGTCTTTGACCGTCTCTTGTATCATGTTTGCAGTCTCTGACCATCTCCTGTACCATGTCTGCAGTCTCTGACCATCTCCTGTGCCATGTCTGCAGTCTCTGACCATCTCCTGTATTAAGTCTGCAGTCTCTGACCGTCGCTTGTATCATGTCTGCAGTCTCTGACCATCTCCTGTATTATGTCTGCAGTCTCTGACCTTCTCCTATATTATGTCTGCAGTCTCTGACCATCTCCTGTATTATGTCTGCAGTCTCTGACCATCTCCTGTACCATGTCTGCTGTCTCTGACCATCTCCTGTACCATGTCTGCAGTCTCTGACCATCTCCTGTATTATGTCTGCAGTCTCTGACCATCTCCTGTATTATGTCTGCAGTCTCTGATCGTCTCTTGTATCATGTCTGCAGTCTTTGACCGTATTATGTCTAGGGGCTCTTTCTAACAGACAGCCCTCTGTGTGTGCATCAGAGAAACTCTCCTCCAGGTCTCATTAATGTACTCTCTTCCTGTATTTCTCTATTGTTAAGAGATCATGGGAGGATCCCAAGGTAACGAAGACTTCTAAGGGGAGCATCTCTGTGTTTGAGTCGTTGCCATAGAAACATTTGTAAAGGGGAGGAGTTGGTAAGCTTATCAAGAATTGTAATTACATGCCCCTGTTGAACAGGGGCAAAAAAATTGGGCCTTTGGTGGTGGTGGGGGTGCTGGTGCCACAACACTGTAAGTCCTCACTCACTCTTGGTGGGCGCAGAAACGGGCCCTGCTGTGAAATATTAGATTAAGAATTGTAATTACATGCCCCTGTTGAACAGAGGCTGAAAAATTGGGCCTTAGGCACTGGTGCTGGTGCCACAACACTGCAACCCCTCACAGATACTCTAGTTGGAACGTAGGAACGAGCTTTGCTGCAAAGTATTGCCCCTAAAAATTGTAATTACACGCCTCTGTTAAACAGGGGCTGAAAAACTGAGCCTTAGGCACTGGTGCTGGTGCCACAACACTGCAACCCCTCACAGATACTCTTTTTGGAACTCAGGAACGAGTCCTGCTGCAAAGTATTGCCTCAAAAATTGTAATTACACGCCCCTGTTAAACAGGGGCTGAATAATTGGGCCTTAGGCACTGGTGCATGTGCCACAACACTGCAACCCCCTCCTGAAGATGTTTCATCCTCTGCTCCCTCTGCAACGGCAAGATAAGGTCCGCAACCTTACCCTTGTAACGTGGATCAAGGAGGGTTGCCAGCCAGTATTGGTCCTTCTCCTTGATACCACGAATATGAGGATCCTTACGCAGGCTTTGCAGGATCATGGAGGCCATGCAGTGTAGGTTTGCTGAGGCATTTGGTCCGGAGTCCTCTGGGTCACTAAGGACGACATGGTCTGCAGCCACCTCCTCCCAGCCACGTACAAGTCCATGTGTTTCTTGGGACTGATCCCTTAAAGACTGCTGCTGATGCTGAGTGCCAGGCTCCACCTCCATACTGACACAATGCTACTCCTCCTCCTCGTCCTCTTCCTGTGTGATCGGCGGGCACGCAGGAACACTGTCTGGATAAAGGGGGCCTTGAGAGCTAAGGAAGTCCTCCTCTTCCTGCCTCTGTTCTGCCTCAAGTGCTCTGTCCATTATTCCACGCAGCGTGTGCTCCAACAGGTGGACAAGGGGGACAATGTCACTGATGCATGCACTGTCACTGCTCACCATCCTCGTGGCCTCCTCAAATGGTGACAGGACAGTGCATGCATCCCTGATCATGGCCCACTGGCGTGGGGAAAAAAAACAAGCTCCCCTGACCCTGTCCTGGTGCCATAGTCGCACAGGTACTCATTGATGGCCCTCTGCTGCGTGTGCAGCCGCTGCAGCATGGCCAATATTGAGTTCCACCTGGTGGGCATGTCACAGATTAGGCGGTTCTTGGGCAGGTTAAACTCCTTTTTGGAGGTCTGCCAGCCAAGCACTGGCATTATATGACCGGCGGAAATGCAGACAGACTTTCCTGGCCTGCCTGAGGACATCCTGTAAGCCCGGGTACCTGCCCAAGAACCGCTGCACCACCAAGTTAAGGACGTGAGCCAAACAGGGCACATGGGTCATTTGTCCCTGTCGGAGGGCAGAGAGGAGGTTGGTGCCATTGTCGCAAACCACCATTCCTGCCTTAAGTTGGCGTGGCGTCAACCACCTCTGAACCTGCCCCTGCAGAGCTGACAGAACCTCTGCCCCAGTGTGGCTCCTGTCCCCCAAGCACACCAGATCAAGCACCGCATGGCATCTTTTGGCCTGCATACTTGTGTAGCCCCTTGAATGGCTACCGAGCACCGCTGGTTCCGAGGACAAAGCACAGGAAGAGGCCATGGAGGAAGAAGAAGAGGAGGGGGTGGAGGAGAGAGGTGTGTCACAATCATTAGTAGTGGCATTTTGGAGGTGTGGTGGCGGAACAACCTCCAACACTACTGCACCCTGTCCTGCATCCTTCCCAGCTGCCAGAAGAGTCACCCAATGCGCGGTGAAACTTAGGTAACGTCCCTGTCCTTTCCTGCTGGACCATGAGTCAGTGGTAATATGCAACTTACCGCTGACCGCCCTGTCCAGCGAGGCCAAGACATTGCCTTCCACATGCCGGTAGAGAGCCGGAATCGCCTTCCGTGAGAAAAAGTGGTGTTTGGGTACCTGCCACTGAGGAACCGCACATTCCACAAACTCACGGAAGGGGGCAGAGTCTACCAACTGAAAAGGCAACAGTTGAAGTGCTAGCAATTTTGCCAAGCTAGCACTCAACCGCTGGGCATGTGGATGGCTGGGAGCGAACTTCTTTCGGCGGTGCAGCAGCTGGGGCAGGGAAATTTGCCTGGTACAATCTGACGTCGGTGTACCAAAAGCAGATTACCCACAAGTACTTGGCTGTGACACACCTAATTCTACACCTTCATTCCTCTCAGTGCAGGTCTCAGAGAGGACTGAAGGTATAGTGGGGTTGGAGATCTCAGCTGATGAGGAGCAAGGAGAGGTCCTCTTTGTTCTTTGGTGTGGGTCTTTTAGATACGCTTGCCAACGAACTGCATGGCAGGTCAACATATGTCTGGTCAAGCATGTGGTGCCCAAGCGGGAGATGTTTTGGCCATGCAAGATACGCTTGAGACATATGTTGCAAATAGCAGCAGTGCGATCTGATGCGCTCGTCTCAAAAAAGGCCCACACCAAAGAACTTTTGGAATAACGCGCAGAGACAGCAGCGCCCTGCACATGCGGAGCTTTGGGGTGTGATGCAGTCAGTGTGCTGCCCTTAGGCTGGCCCCTGGAGGGCATCCTGCCTCGTTGGTGATGTGCCTCCTCCTCCTCTCTCCTATCAGGCACCCACGTTGAGTCAGTGACCTCATCATTCCCTCCCTCCTCATCACTGGAGCAAACATGGCAGTATGCTGCAGCAGGTGGAGCATGACTGCCAGATTGCTGTCCTTCTTGGGCACCCCCTCTGTCCGTGCTCACGTTACTGCCTTCATCTAGCTCAGTATCATCATCAGAGCCTTCTAAACGCTGGGCATCCTCCAGGAGCATGTACCCAGCACTGTGGTCAAACAGTTTGAGGGACTCCTCAGGAGGACATGGTGGGGCTAGGGAAGGAGTCACTGATGCCATTGAGCCGAGGTAAGAGGCCGTGTTGGCAGCTGCTTTGCCAGACAAAGTACCCTGAGCATGGGTGAGAGAGGATGAGGAGGATGAGGATGGCTTGGTCATCCACTCGACCAAGTCTTCTGCATGTTGCGGCTCAACACGGCCAGCTGCCGAAAAAAAGGCCAAGTGTGTCCCACGGCCACGTGCTGATGAGGATGCACCGTCTCCAGGACCAGCACTGTTGCCTCTAGACACAGAGCCTGCTTGCCCTCTTTTATTGGCTTGTGACTGTCTACCTCTCCTTGTTGGCCTTCCAGACATACTAATGGCCTGTAGCTGCACTAAGCTGGGATATATATATATATATATATATATATATATATATATATACTGATACTGCAGCAAAATCAACTGCCTGCCTGTAATATGAGAACACCACCAATCTTCTACAGGTAGCTTTAGGTGAACACTGTGCAGAGCTCGCAAAAAACTAACTTGTAGCTTATTTAGCTGCCTGCGGTAGTGATAGGATCAGGAAAACACCACCAACCTTCTACAGGAAGCTTTAGGTGAACACTGTGCAGAGCTTGCAAAAAACTAACTTGTAGCTTATTTAGCTGCCTGCGGTAGTGATAGGATCAGGAAAACACCACTAACCTTCTACAGGTAGCTTTAGGTGAACACTGTGCGGAGCTTGCAAAAAACTAACTTGTAGCTTATTTAGCTGCCTGCGGTAGTGATAGGATCAGGAAAACACCACCAACCTTCTACAGGTAGCTTTAGCTGAACACATGGACACCTGACCCCATCACTATTCTCACTGTGAATGAAAGCTCTGGTCCCTGCCATTAAATTAAACAAAAGGGTGGCATATACCAAGTGGTGTCAAATATGATCATGTGACCATATTTGATCAATGATGTCAGTGCTGTCCTTGCCCCTTTGCTTACATGGCCAGGAATTAATTGTTAGCAAAATAATGGGGCCAGGTGATATCACTGGTTGTTAGGAATTCAGCGGATGCCAGCACCCGCTGCTTCCATATCAACCATTGAGAAAATAAGCAGTATATAGAAGTGGTAGAAGAAAAAACACTACTGTATATGACATCTGGCTCCCACTAAACAAGCTAAAAGCCTAGCATTCAGAGAATGGGCTTGCAGGGCATCCCTAGTAGTTGCAAAGTCCAAGAGTTGATAACGTCAGTTCCCATGGGTTCATGCTTTTTTTGCTGCATATGTGATGCTGAGTGCCTTTTGTCATTGATCAGGGGTTTATCTAATATTCAGCTCATTTTCCCATGCCTGTATGTGGGAGGTTTTAATGAATACATCCTTCTTGTTAAGCAGTTTGTAAAACAGAGATATACCTTTAATCTTAGTGCTAGGCTTAGTGTAGAATTGGGCTACATTCCATGGTAGTGATAAAGCAGTGTTTGGGTTGGGACAAATAAAGTGGTTTATTTGTAGATAAGTATAGTATTCAATGTTGGATAAACCATACTCTAGCTGTAGGGATCTAAAGGTTTTGAGTGCTGGCCCTATCATCAACTCATCTACACCTTTTATCCCTTTTGTCGCCCATCTACTTATATTTAAGTCAGGTATGGTGATGGGTAGGCTTTGTAACAGTAGTGAGAGTACAGTTGTTGTGGACTCTTGGACGGAAGTGGTTATCAGTGAATTCCAGGCCTCTTTTCGGGGGTTAATGCCTAAATATTTTATGCCTACATTGTTCCATGTGTATGGATACAATTTTGTAAGTTTCTGTTGAATATTTGGAGGGACAATTAACCCTAGGATGTATGATTTAGTCTCATTCACTTTATAGTACGAAAGACGGTCAAACATTTTCAATGCGTGGTGTATCGAAGCCAGGGATTTCTCCACATCTGTGAGCATTAAGATGACGTCATCTGCAAATAAGCTGATGGTGTGTGATGAATTGTGGATCTGAAAACCTTTTAATGTGGGGATTATTACGAATCTGACTCGCCAGAGGTTTCATTAACAGATTAAAGATTAATGGTGGGGGCGTGGCCTGACGAGGCATGTGAGCAGACCTGCTGCATGGAGCTCTCGCTGAGAATCCTGCCTAACATCCTTTCCTCACCACTGTAATCGCTCGTTTTTGCCCCAGAGAGCTACCTGATACCTCCTGGAGACATCCGGTGCTGTTAGCCGATCGATTGGAGCTGATGATGACCCGGGGGAACCGAATGGAGACCGAGGCCTGGGAGTCCCAAGCTGACCAAGATGGCGCCGGCCGGTCTCAGCCTCCTAAAGCACAGCGCAGCCTGGAAAAGAAATCCGAACAGGGGGTAAGTCCAGCAAACTCCCTAAAGGCAAGGAGCAATCCAGGGACATGCTTTATTATACTCAAAAGCTGGCCGGACATTCTAATTCTCCTCTGCATGACTCCCCCCAGCCTAACAGGGAAGATACAAGCATGCTAGATGACACAGTGCCATTAGATCTGCAGCAGGATCTCATGTCTGATCCATCTGACTCCCCCTCAGAGGACAGTGTACAGCCTTCTTTGAGTGAAATCCTGCATGCTGTGCATAAATGCACTGCTTCAGTTGATGATTTGAAGGAGAAATTTGGAGGCCTGAAAGAAACAGTGTCCCTTATGCGCCAAGATCTGCAAAAAATCAGGGAAAGAACCACAGCAGTGGAGGGCCGGGTGAGCGACGTGGAGGACCAGTTGCCCCTTATTCACAGAGATGTCAGGATGGCCACTCAAAATGCCTTTCAAGCCCTTAGTAAAACTGACGAAATCGAGAACCGTCTGCGACGCAATAATGTGCGCATAGTGGGACTCCCTGAAAAAGTGGAAGGACGTGACCCCACTACCTTCATTGAAGAATGGCTACAGGAAGTCTTTGGCAAAGAAGCTTTCTCTCCCATCTACACAGTGGAAAGGGCCCATAGAGTACCCCCACGCCCTCTCCCCCCTGGGAACCCCCCAAGATCAATGCTGGCCATGCTCCTGAATTACAAGGACCGAGAGGTGATACTGAGACTGGCCAGGGAAAAAGGCAGCATTAAACACAACGGCACTAAAGTCTCATTTTACCCAGATTTTTCCGCCGAAGTACAACGCAGGCGATCAAAATTTATGGAAGTTAAAAAGAGGCTACAAAGGCTGCAACTATCCTACGCAATGATGTTCCCAGCCAAGCTGAGAGTAACGGCAAACGGACAGAACCACTTTTTTGAAAATGTGCAAGATGCAACATCACGGCTAGATCAGAATGAGCAAGCTCTGCGCCGCCAGGGCCGGGAAGACGGAGCCGGATAAACCAGAGATGGCAGAAGAAATGCGAGGGAAAGCAGGGCGTCCATTTTCCTGTTTATGTCTACCAGTCTGAAGAGGAACTTTACCAGTTGCTTACACAGCGAGTGACTACCACTGGAAATGCCGTTATATCTTTCACAACCAGTTATTTTCACTTGAAGCACAGACCCTCACAGGGGACGATATCGTGCAGAAAAAGTAGAAGTTGTTTGAAGTCATGGGATACATGGCTAATGTTTCATTGCCCTGTTGGCGTTAATATCCAGGACAGATCACATACCCCGCAGTTTCGGGACGGTTCTGGATGTGTGCGCCACGGTGTGGCGGGATCCAGGGCCCTCAACACAGCCTATTTCTACTTTTGTTTTGTTTTTTTTCACTGTTTTGCCACGCAGTTGCGCGAGAGTATCCACCCTTCACGAACACTGAGCTTCCATTGGGACAACCTTTTATTGAAAAAATGCTTTTCGATGCAACACATTCTAATGCTCATGGGTAACCATATAACCAGAGCAGCTCTGACTTCCAGAAGAATCTCCTCTAAATGTATTTTTGAATATTTGCAATGGTATCCACACCCATAGTCTCATGGAATGTGCGCGGAGTGAATGACCCTTTAAAAAGGACCATGATCTCCTCTGGTTTGCGCAAATTCCATCCGGCTGTTATTGCCCTTCAGGAGACACACCTCCTGGGGGACAATGTGAGCTGCCTGCAGTATGCCTGGGTGGGCAAGTCCTATCACTCCACTCACACCGCCTATTCTCGTGGGGTGAGTGTATTGATACACAAAGCTTTGGCATACCAGGAGCTGGACTCGCTAGTGGATAGTGCTGGTAGATATGTATTCATTTACTGCAAGTTGTATACCTTAACATTGATTATAGCCTTTATATATATCCCACCCCCGTTTTCACGGGAGGTGCTGCAGCTGTTGCTGATGTACCTGGCGGGCAAACCTGATGTCCCACTGCTGATCATGGGAGACTTTAACTGCTACCTAGACCCTAAATTGGATAGGCATCCCCCAGTCCATTCTCCTAGGGGTGGGAGGGGCACAGCACTCAGCCGCCTAATTCTGGAATTAGGTTGGACCGATTTTTGGCGCATACGTAACCCTAATGTAAAGCAGTTTTCATGCTTCTCTAAAACTCACGGATCCCTGTCCCGTATAGACCTTAGTATAGGCACTCCTAATTTGCTAGAATTTATCTCTAAGATAGAGTACTTCCCTCGGGGAGTATCTGACCATTCACCTGTGGCTGTATGGCTGATTGCCCAACCCCCAACCTCACTACCTAAGGCGCCATGGAAACTCAACGCCTTTTGGCTGAAACTGTTTAACTCCCCAGAGCGAATTCCTAATCAAATAGAATTATTTTTCAACTCCCATAAGCACTTAACAGGTACAATTCAAACCTGGGAAGCCTTTAAGGCCTACCTTAGGGGAGTATTTATTGCTGAAATAGCCACGGTCAAGAGAAATTCCTCAGCACTATTGGAGCAGGTTGGAAATCAGGTGCGCCAGCTGGAGCTTGCTTATGTTACTGACCCTACAGAGTCTGCGAGGGAGGCGTGGATTTCGGCCCAGGATTCACTGGACCGCTTGAGATCCTCCGCCGCAGAACGCAAAAGGTTCTTTAGCAAACAGGCATTTTATGAAGAGGGGGAAAAAACGGGACGTTTATTGACAAAAATAGCCAGGTCCCAGCAACTGTCTCCAGCGGTCGGGGTGATTCGCTCGGCCGGTGGAAAGGTGGTTAATGGCCCGGATCAAGTTCTATCAGAGCTAGCAGCCTTTTACAAGGATCTTTATGGAGCGAGGGATGATTACACAGATAACGAGCTAGAGGCATACCTTTCAGGGATTGATCTGCCCTCTCTATCTGAAGACGCTAGACAATCACTGGAAGCTCCCCTGACATTGGAAGAGTTACAACATGCGGCATGTTCCTTTCCTACGTGCAAGGCTCCAGGAGAGGATGGTATCCCCATGGAGGTTTTCACCCAGTATGGCGAGTGGATAATGCCACACCTGCTGGAAGTGTTTAATGACTCGCTTAAAGAAGGCAATTTGCCGACCTCCATGACTAGAGCCAATATAATTTTATTACTGTAACCTGGAAAGGATCCGGTTGACCCGGGCTCATACAGGCCTATTTCACTACTGCAAAGTGATGTTAAAATCCTGGCTAAGGCCCTGGCGCTTAGGGTCAACCGGATCATTGACTCCATAATACATCCCGACCAGGCTGGGTTTATGCCGCAAAAGTCCACTGCCACCAACCTCAGACGCCTATTTTTAAATATGCAGCTGCAGCCAGATAATGAAGGGAGCAGGGCTCTGCTCTCCCTAGACGCCAATAAGGCGTTTGACAGTGTGGGCTGGAGATACCTATGGGCGGTACTAGCAAATCTTGGGTTTGGAAGTCGCTTTATAGCATGGGTCAAACTGCTGTATGCTTCCCCAAAGGCGACTATCAGGATGTCAGGTAGGATGTCTCATGCGTTTGCTCTGGGCAGGGGCACAAGGCAGGGATGCCCCCTGTCTCCCCTGCTCTTTGCCATCGCCATCGAGCCATTGGCGGCTGCAGTAAGGGCTAGTCAGGAGATCACGGGCTTTAAATATGGGAACCTCCACGAAAAGATTATGCTGTATGCTGACGACATGATGCTTTTCCTGGGGGACACCACAATGTCCTTGGCGGAGGTGACAAAAATCATCACTGGGTTCGGCCACTTTTCTGGCCTGACAATTAACTGGTCTAAGTCGGCACTGATGTTGCTGGACGAGGGGAGAGAGGTGAATCTACCAGATTCCTGCTCGGTTCCGGTAACGTCATCATTTAAATACCTAGGCATACAAATTTCACCTAAACTAGCGGAATATTGCCCCCTAAACATACATCCCCTGCTATCCAGATTTAGGGACAAAATCAACACATGGAACAGGCTCAAACTGTCACTGGCGGGCAAAGCAAATTTAATAAAAATGATTTTAATGCCGCAGCTACTTTACTTTTTACACAACTCCCCAGTAGTGATACACTTAAAGATTTTTAGGGTGGTTAACACTCTTTTCTGCAAATTGCTGTGGAATTCAGGCACACCTAGAATCAAGCTGGAACAGCTACAAAACCCTAAGGACAGCGGAGGGCTGGCAGTACCCAACCCTTGGCTGTACTACATAGCAGCTCAACTGCAGCAATTGGTGGGCTCCATGAACCGGGACCCTCCTGGCTCATCGGCGCAGTTAATGCTGATTGGGACAGGAGCGGAAACAATCCCGCTAGGCCTTGAGGCTCAGTTGTTTCACAAATCCAATAAACTAACACCCACTCTTACTTTAATACAGAAAATCTGGAACAAGGGAAGGCAGTTGCAGGAGGTGACAGGCTTCACGGAATACAGCCCAATATGGGGGAATCTTTCGTACGTCGAGCTAGCAAAGTTGCAACAGGGTCCCAAATGGCGTTCATTTGGTATTATCCAATTATCCCACATATTTAGAAATGGCAAGTTGCTGACGTTTTCAGAGCTACAAAATAAATACAACCTCCCAAATACTATGTATTATTCATATATCCAGCTCAAACATGCGGTGGACACACAGGGAAATGCTACTCCCTGGACATTGTCAACCACCCCTATTTTTCATTTGATACAGTCCAGCACAGAAACTAAAGGTTTTATCTCATATTGCTATCAAATGCTATTGATGCAACTTTTGAAAGCACACCCGACTAGGGCACCGTCCCTATGGGAGCAGGACATAGGCCCAATTACGGGAGATCAATGGGAAGAAATTCTGCAATCCGTTAATATGTGTTCTCTCAACGTGGCCCAAAAGGTATCCCAACTATATATAGTACTTAGAGTGCATTACACCCCACTTAAACTTTATAATATGGGTAAGAGGCCCGATCCTATATGTAGCAGATGTGAGCGGCATCAAGGAGACCTCATTCATCTACTATGGAGATGTCCAAAACTCCATAGGTATTGGAGTGAGGTCATGGGAACACTTAATCGAGTGTTCCAGACTAACATTCCCCTTGATCCAATTCACTGTATTTTAGGAGTCCTAGAAGATATTGTCCCGGAAGAGATGACTAGAATAGCACTCACAAGGGCACTGTTCCAGGCACGCAAACTTATATTACTTGGCTGGAAATCGACCTCGCCACCATCAGTGAAATCTTGGATAACTCATATGGGCAACACCTTGATTATGGAAAAATGCATTTACCAACACAGAGGCAGCTCCAATAGATTTGAGAGGATCTGGGCACCATGGTTAGATACCCCTGGACTGAGTCCTAGGGAGCTGGTAATGTCCAGACTGTTGCAGTGTCTCGGGGGGGGGCCCATGAGGCTCTTTAAACGGTTGGTGACCGTAAAGTAGAAGAGCATTGAAATATTACAGGATTTTCGGTAACAAATGATGATTGGAATGTAATATTACATGTTGGTATGTTGTTGCATGATGCTTGTACAATGGAAGCTATGTAAATTTGTTCAATAAACACCTTTTTTTTTTTTTTATTTAAAAAAAAAAGATTAATGGTGGACAGCCCTGACAGGTCCCATTCATGATATTAAACGGGGTAGAAAGGACTCCAGAGGTATACACCTGGGCCTAAGGTGTATAGAGCCATAATCGCTGAAAAAATTGGGCCTGCGAAGCCAAAAGCAGGTAACACCTTGGCCAAGTATCCCCAATGTATGCGATCAAAAGCCTTCTCCAGGTCTAGAAGCAGAGAAGGTGATCCATGCATTTTTGCATGATGAATGATATTTATTAGGCGCCTGGTGGCATCTGTAGTCCGGCTTCCTTTGGTGAACCCAGATTGGTCCGGGTGTATAAGTTTAGGGAGAATGTCTATCAAACATAAAGCTATAAGTTTGGCATAGAATTTTAGGTCATTATTAAGGAGTGAAATAGGTCTAAAATTTTGTGGAGTGGATGGGTCCTTCCCTGGCTTGGGTAATGTTATTACTAAGGCTTTAAGCATTTCTGAAGAGAAAGAGGAAGAGGCAGCAGCAGCGTTATACACGCAAACTAAATAGGGCGCTGGGATCTGTTTGAAAGTTTTGCAGTATTCCCTCTATATATCTTTCTGGTCCAGGGGATTTGTTGAGTGGTAGTGTATCAATAGCTTTGATTACCTCTTGAAGGTCAAAGGGTGAATTTAGTTGTTTCAGTTGTTCTGGTTTTAGCTGGGATAATTTGGTTAGAAGATGTGTAATTAGTTCAGGATTGGGTTGGTAAGTACGTGGATCTTTTTCTAAGTTATATAAGGATTCATAATAGTGGCTGAAAGCATCCACTATATCTTTAGGGTGGTAGTGTTTATCTTTAGTAAGGGGGTTTATTATGTATGGGATTTTAGATTTGTACCTGCAGCCACGGAGGTGCTGGGCCAAAATTTTCCCCGCTCTGTTGCCATTGGCAGAGTAAGTCATTTTTAATCTTCTGGAGGATTTTTCAAAATGAATAATAATCTAAGATAATATTGGGGTTGTGTCAATTTGTTGGAGATTGAGGATGAAGGGTTCTGTTTATTTTGAGTTTCTAGGATGTGGATTTCATGAGTAAGCTCACATAAATGCTTTTGAGACTGCCTCTTTACTCCTGCCTCTAATTTAATAAAGATTCCTCTCATGAACACTTTATGGGCATTCCATAAAGTAAAATGGTCATCTACAGAAGTTTCATTTTCTGTAAAATATTCTGTTAAATATCTTCCAGTGTCTTTTTTGGTGTCTTCTTTTTGAAGAAGAAGTGGGTAGGCTCTCCATATTGGGATAGAGTCGGAGGATAATGAATCTTCAATGATTAGTACCACTGACGCATGATCTGACAATTTGAGTTCTTTGTGGAGCTTGAAAGATACAGTGTCTCTAATTGCGGTGAGGACACCTCTTTTCTTTGATTCTGCATTAGCAATAAAGACATATGGAACGTTCCAATTGGAGCATTTGGGATGTGCTGTGTTACAGAATATCACAGGATATCACTTTTAAATAGCAGGACTTCTTTTCACAGTGATTTCCTTTTAGCTGGGTGATTAAGGCCTTTTGTATTAATAGAAAGAAATGTCACCCCTATGTGGATAAAGTAGGAATGATAAACTTATATGTCTTTCGGTAGAAAATGTGTGTGTTTTGAGAGATCTCCCCCCAGTGGCCAAAGTTGTAATTGCTCTTCTCGTGTAACGCGTGTATACGATCATTATTGCGCTTGGTCTTTAGTGTAGATAGATGAGGGAAATCTTTATCTGTACCTTGGTAGCGGGACATCTGCTTCATGTTGATTCTCCTAGGATTTAATGGTGTTTGGTATTTCAAAGTGTGGGAATAGTAACATGGAGAGTTCATCTGGTAATGTCTCCGGATTGAGTGCTGACCGCATGGAATTTTCTGTGTGCGATAACTAGGAAGTTTTGGCAGATTAATAAGAACTGACTGCGATGGAAAGGAAGGAAAAACAGTATTAGGAAAAAGAACAAAAAACATTAGTGTAAATAACAGGTCTCCAGATTTCTGGAAAGGCACAAACATTCTGGACTAACTGTCCAAATACAGATATGGGTACTTTGTACCTGAATGCAGCACACTGCTGCTCAGATGTATTCAGAGGGATAAGTTTGTGTCAGAGAGAGACTCCTGTCTCCAGAGGGACTTAATTGTCATAGTCTCTGCTTACCAGGCTCATGTGTGTTTTTTTGGAGTTTTTTTGCAGTAACCATTCTCCATTCTGGCTCCACTAGTGGAACATTCCTAGGGAGGTTGGAGTTGCTAGCAGGTTCTGGGATGATCTGCCATCCCTTCAGTAAGGATAGGCCCTTTTCCAGTGAGTCCACTATATATGTGTTCCCTTCTTTAGTGATAGTGATTTTTGTTGGATAACCCCACCTGTAGTTTTTCCTGTGATTCCTGAGAGCTTTAGTGATAGTGGTAAGGCTCTTTCTCATTTGGTACTGTGGTGGAATGTGGTTTTTGCTACGCATTGCTGCCATCAATTTTTCTTTGGTATAGTAGAAATGTAGGTGTAAAATCACATCCCTTGGTGTCTGGTCAGGGAGGTATGATGGTTTAGGTAGGCAATGTATCCTATCTACAGTGACATCTAGCTCAGTGAGAACAGGGAGAATTTCCTTGAATAGAGTGACAGTGTAGGCCCGCAGGTCTCCCCATTGGATGGATTCAGGAATACCTCTAATTTTCATATTATTCCTTCTGGACCTGTTTTCCATATCTGCCATTTTTGTTTTAATCCACTCCAATCTCTTCCTCCTTCCCATCATGGGCATCTACCAGGTCGTTTATGGTGGATACAAACTCCTCCATTTTAGTTTCAATATGATCCACCCTAGATTCTACTACATTTTTGTCCTTATTACATTTTTTCATACAGGACATCATGTCAGCCTGAAGTGTGCTCCGCAGTGATAGCAACATGTCCTTCAGAACAGTGTCCATTACAGGCTGATTCTTGGTAGGGAATTCCTCAATGTTATCTGGTAGCTCCCTAGTGTCCTCCCCAGAGTCAATGTCAGGTCTGGCATCCGGACTGCATCCAAAGCCATCCATCCTGAATCTAATCTGTTGGGAGATCCGCTTTTTTTGCTAGTTGATGCGGATTTGGATGAGAGGGGGTGAGCTTTATGGGCCAGGGTAGAGGATGAGCCAGGCGCCATCTTGCCAACCTCCGTGCAGCCACTGTTAGAAGAACACGGTCAGGTTCTGTGTCTTTCTGTGATCTTTCCACATCCTGGACATGTTCCTCAGGGTGTTGGGATATTGATCACCCTGGTGGGGTGATAGAAAAGTCCCCTGTAAAGCTGCTTTGTGCCGCTGTGTGTCCCCGTGTCTCAGAGCTCCTCTTTCGTGCTGCCATCACGGTCCGTGGCCAGCCACACCCCATTAATTCTTATTCTAATCCTTACATGCGTGAAGCAATTTGCTGGATATCTCACTCATTTAGTGATATATTATACATTTTGATATATTGGGGTTGAGCCTTAATCCAGTTTTTATAATTCTTTTTTTCTGGAAATGATTTACTTTGAAGCATGTTTAACTTGTGGTGTGAAAGCAGGCATGTTTGCGAACTCTCTAGAAGATCAATTCATATACTTTGACACTTGGCTTGGTCCAATTTTTTTTCCACTGGCAATAATGCTTAATGCCTCTGCTCCTGCCTGGCACTCTCAGTATTGTTGGCTGGTTGATGCTTTTACCTGCACACAAAAGCAAATGGTGTCATTGACAGCTACTCTGTACAAGCAGGAAGTGGCTGAAGCTGCTCTGTCTTCGTTCTCTATTCTTTCTCACTGCATTCTAGGATACAGGAACCTCAACAGCATCTCTTCAGTGCCCAGCTAATACTTTATAAATGCTTCACTAATACTCCATAGATGCAATAGGTGCTGTTAAGGTGCAGTTACGGAGCATTACCACAAATCACTGGAGGCGGCTGGCAAGCATTGATGCATCATGAAAGATAAATGCTGCTTAATTTTTAACAAAAAACAATGCTTCCACTTCTGTGTGTACATAACTGTGTGATACCCATTGTAATATACATGGCAAGTGCTGAAGGGCGGTTCTGCAGCTTTAAAAGTGCTGAATCAATACCTTGCTGAAACACTAGATATTGACACAACTGTGAACAACCCCCTAGGGAAAGCTGACAATTCTGTGTAGGAAGAGATACTGCTTTTTTGCCATGGTCCCCTTTGGCAGTTCCCAGCTTTCCATGTGTTTTGTTGGACAATAGTTTTCTTATTAGCCCCACAAATGGCCAGAAATAATAACAAGTTGCACCCCCCCCCCAAAAGACCTCAGTGGGCTTTGGCACAAAGTATGTGATCACCCAGCAGGGGGTCTGACCAACAGGGAGCTAAACTTTACACAGGACGGTTGAGTGATTGCTATATATTTTATCCATTATGACTTTTATAATTATATATAATAGAGGAGCAATCCTAATACAATATGGAAACCATATAAAATGACTTTTTGTTATAATGACTGCAATACTATATACAAATATGCATTTACATGCTCTTTAAGTACCTGAATAAATTGTTTACCCCTAGGTTTTGATATGAAACCTTTTATAACAAATTCAATACACAAACATGTTATCTATTCCCATCATATGAATATATCATATCAAGGCACAAGAAATAAAGAAAGCCTGCTTTTCTTTTGTTCAAATAATAATCAGTTTCCCAATTTCTGGGAAAAAAAACACACAGCAAGTCACTGTTGGAAAGTTACTCAATCATTTTCTGCCTTTGTTTCATCACAGACAGGGAGTTTTTCTGCACATCAATCTTACCTGAAAGTGTTTTGTTGAACTTTGCACTATGCTGATATCTTCCTATCCTTATAACTGATGGTTTTTCTGAATTGGGAAACAATATGATCATTATTTCCTTTTCTTATTGTTCTATTTCACCTTTTATTGAGCAGGCCAGCAACAAAAAAGATGAACTATTACTGAATTCAATTATTTTAACCCTTAGAAACTTTAAAAGAAAATTAAATGACACTGCTAAAGTACTGACTCCATGGTACCTGAAGCTTGCAACTTTTTCCTCCTCTGTGGGTAGGCAATGGATACAAGGACACTGTGAAAGCAAAGGATTTAGGCAATGGATACAAGGACACTGTGTCCATCAAACTTTGTCAACATTATATTTTATTAAGGCCATTTCATTGTTTTTTTTTCTCACAAATAATTTCAATGTTCAAGAGACCCTGTCACCAAATTAAAAAATTAATTAAAATACTTAATTATTATTCATTTCCATAAATTATTTTTATATTCATTTGCAATGTACCTCTAAACTTGCTAGAACAATTGACTAGACAGCATACTCCCTCCTTGCATGTTATAGCCCTCTCCTCTACTCTCTGTGCTGGCCTAGGTACCCCCCTTTACCTCCCTATATAACCTTTTTATGTAGCTTCCAAGGGGAAAGAAATTGCATGGGGGTCCCCCCAAATTCTGTACCAGGCCCTTCAGTTCTGGTACAGATATTAAGGGGAACCCCGCACTAAAATAAAAAAAAATGACGTGGGGGCCCCCTCAAAATCCATACCAGACCCTGGTCTGGTATGGATTTTGAGGGGGACCCCCACGCCATTTTTTAAAAAAAATTTGGCGCTGGGTTCCCCTTAATATCCATACCAGACCTGAAGGGCCTGGTATGGAATTTGGGGGAAACCCCAATCAATTTTTTTTTTTAAATTTTGGTTCGGGGTTACCCTTAATATTCATACCAGACCCAAAGGGCCTGGTAATAGACTGTGGGGGAATCCCTTGCCGTTTTTTTCAATGACTGTTATGTGTATTGCCAGGAACGACAATTCATTATAGCCACGAGTACTTTTAAATGACTTTTTTCCTTTAGAAATGTAATTTTGTGCAGGGACTGTTGAAACACCGGAAACATGCGCTACTTTACAGGCATACTATAGACACCCCCCAGGTATGAAATTTAAAGGAATATTTCACTTTTATTGTTTCACTTTAAGCATTATTAATATCACTGCTCCCAAAAATCGTCCATTTTTAAAACTTTTTTTGCATTGATACATGTCTCCTGGGGCAGGACCCAGGTCCCCAAACACTTTTTAATGTTTCAATAATTTTTATTAAAGTTTTGCAAAATCATTGATACAGTCTTGTACATAGTGAAATAAAAAGTCTATATCCATACAACGCATAAGAGAACGAGTTTCAGATAGAAATATTTGGAAGCAACTGCAGTCAGTGGGTGCAGGTATATCCATTAAACCCGCATGGGGAAAGCGCCGCCCATCTCCGGACACCCCAACTGGGTACTAGCTGTGTCGTATCGAGGGGAGCGGTGCTTCCAACCCACAGATTCAATGCTATTTAGATTATCGGGGATGTTATCTTCTAAAGTCTGCTACCCACATGGCCGGGTAATATTCAAAGATAATAAAATAAAAATAAACATTGTATTCATTGAGCATACATAAGGAACAGTGGTAATGCATTCCTACATGTATATCGGTCAGAATTATATTTGTTAATCAAAGCAATACTGTTGTGTGTACAGGGTTCCCAACAGAGAGACTAACCAGTCCATGCTGCCAAGGGGATTCATGGGATCCCGCCAACAGTCCGGATAGCAGTCCCCTTAGTTTACCCCACAGGGGGAGGTAACAAGTCAGAATGTACTATGTGAATAGAAGGGACTAGGTAGTCCCCGAAAGAAAAGAAAGGAAATGTGTTAGAAGGAGAAGGAGAAGAAGTGGAGATATTTAGTTTCACGGTAGAGGAGGAGCACTACCGGATCCAGGTTCCATTCCCGGTAGGAGCGGTATGTTACAGTAAATTGCCCGCGGTTCCCAGGTAGCATTGAATCTTTCAATTTTGTCAAGCAGTTTCGCTACTATTTTCTCCTGGGACATTATCCATGATACTTTTCTCTTACAACATTGGAAAGACACAGTGAGCCTTTTGCAGTCTTTAGCTTTAGTAATTTTGGCCTCCAAAAAAATAAAGAAGGAGAGGATTTGAGAACGCTTAGATATATTAGGAATAGAGTGGTTAAGTAAAGCTATGTGGGGGTGCTACAGATATGTTCATTAGAGTGCCGATAGTTTGGAATATTTTCTGCCAAAAGGATCTAATGCGGGGACAAGACCACCATATGTGGAGCATTGCGCCTTCCAATTCACAACCTCTAAAGCACAGTGGAGACGTCCCAGGATAAATCAAAGCCAATCTGGAGGGTACATAATACCACTTCGTCAAAACCTTCAGGCTGGCCTCTATAAGAGAGATGTTGAAAATACCTGTGTAGGAGCGGGTCCAAACTCGGAAAGAATCCGTTGGCGTCCACGTTCTGCCGGTGTCCTCCTCCCAGGTCCTAGCGTATGTCGGTTTGTCTAGTTTTGACATAAGTGCTGTGTATATCACAGATATACCTCCTTTCTGGTTGGAAATGTTAGAGCACCAATGTTCATAAGGTGTAATCGAGGGAGACTCGGGCTTATTAGTCCAAATAGAGTTTAAGAAGTGGGAGATTTGGGTGAATCGGAATCTCTCAGAGGCAGGCATTTCCATTTTGCGTTTACAGTAGGATAGGGTAAGGGGGCCTGCAGGTGTGAGGAAGTGGCCTATTCTGTAGAGGCCTTTGTCTGTCCACCATCTAAATGCCCGTATGTCCATTCCTGGAGGAAAGTAAGGGTTGTGAAAAATGTGGGAAAGAGGTTTAAGAGGGGAGATCAGGTCCGGTTGAGTGAAAAGTTTTGTGCATAACGCAATGGAATGTGACAAAGTGGGGGCCATTACGGCCGGCCTATTCTTTGGGTTGCACCACATGAGGAAGTCAATAGTGTTAAGGGGCGTAGCCCACCTTTCCATAGATAGCCAGTCAGGCTTTGGGCTCCTTCCGAATATCATTGAAATGTGTGACAGTTGGGCTGCCCGATAGTATCCCCATAGATCAGGCAGACCCAATCCACCCTGTGATCGTAAGCGGAGGAATATGCTAGACGGACATCTGTAACCCTTATTTCCACAGACAAAGCAAATTATCTCAGATTGTAATTTATGGAGGAAACTTTTCGTAAGAGGGATTGGGAGGGATCAGAATAAATATAAAAGGCGGGGTAATAGTGTCATCTTAATAGCATGTACTCTTCCCAGCCAGGACAGACCACATTTAGCCCATTTTTCGAGTTCTCCTCTACATTTGAGAACCAAGGGGGGTAATTAGCTTTGTATAGACTACCTATATCAGGTGTTAGGTGAATTCCTAGGTAGGGGATAGCTGTGGCGGACCAGGAAAAGTCAAAGTTACTAGTAAGTTGTGAAAGAAAATCCGACGGTACTGTGATATTTAAAGCAATTGACTTGTTCATGTTTACCGTCAGTCCTGAAATTGTGCTAAATGACCTCAGAACCTTATATACAACTGGAGTGAAAATCAAGGGAGATGTAAGGTATAGTAAGAGGTCATCTGCGTAAAGAGCACATTTGTGTTCCCGGTCCCCACAGGTTACCCCCTTAATATCAGGATTTGTTCTGATTGCTATGGCCAGAGTTTCTATCGCTATAGCAAATAAAAGGGGGGAGAGTGGGCATCCCTGTCTGGTACCGCTTTTTATTGGGAACGAGGCCGAGTATCTACCCATCAGTCAAACTTGGGCTGATGGGTTCGAGTACAGTGAATTTATTAGGTTTAGGAAGTACTGGCCAAATCCCCATCTTCGCAGGATGTCGGACACATATGCCCAGTCTATTAAGTCGAATGCCTTGTGTAGGTCAATCGACAATATGAAGCCCTTTTGGGGGGGGGCTCCATCCCATTGGGATTTCAGAAGTGAGATAATGTTTATGGTCCTTCTAATTTGGTCTGGGCCCTGTCGGCCAGGGATAAAACCCACCTGATCTTTGTGAATGTACGTTGGAATAAAACTCACCATCCTGTTAGCTAGAATCTTGGTTAAAATTTTGATATCGTTAATCAGGGATATTGGGCGGTAATTCCCAATCTCGCTGGGATCCTTCCTGGTTTGGGGATCACCGAAATGTATGCAGCATTTAAGTCTGTCCCCAGCGGAGATCCTTTCCTAAGGAAGTTCAGAAATTTAGTTGGATGAGGGGCTAGGGTGGTGCCCCCAAACACTTTTTATGACAATACCATGCATATAAGCCTTTAAAATGAGCACTTTAGATTTTTCATGTTCGTGTCCCATAGACTTTAACCGGTTCAATACAGGGCAATTTCACCCCCTTCCTTCCCAGGCCAATTTTTAGTTTTCGGCGCTGTCGCACTTTAAATGTCAATTGCGCGGTCGTGCAACGTTGTACCCAAAAAAAATTGACGTCCTTTTTTCCCCACAAATAGAGCTTTCTTTTGGTGGTATTTGATCGCCTCTGCGGTTTTTATTTTTTGCGCTATAAACAAAAGAAGAGCGACAATTTTGAAAAAAACACAATATTTTTTACTTTTTGCTATAATAAATATCCCAATTTTTTTTTTAAAAAACTAATTTTTTCCTCTGTTTCGGCCGATACGTATTCTTCTACATATTTTTGGTAAAAAAAATCGCAATAAGCGTATATTGATTGGTTTGCGCAAAAGTTATAGCGTCTACAAAATACGGGATAGATTTATGGCGTTTTTAAAAAAAAAAAAATATTTTTTTAGCGCCGATCGCGATTTTTTTTCATGACTGCGACATTATGGCAGACACATCGGACACTTTTGACACATTTTTGGGACCATTCACATTTATACAGCGATCAATGCTATAAAATTGCATTGATTACTGTGTAAATGTGACAGGCAGTGAAGGGGTTAACCACTAGGGGGCGGGGAGGGGTTAATATGTTTCCTAGGGAGTGATTACTAACTGTAGGGGGAGGGGACATACAAGGGGAGGAGACTGATCAGTGTTCCTCCTTTTTGGGAACACAGATCGCTCTCCTCAGAGCTGACAGGCTGTGGATCTGTGTGTTTACACACACAGATCCACATGCCGGTCCGGTTAACCGGCAATTGCGGGTGCCCGGCGGACATCGCGGCCGCCGGGCACACGCACCGGGTCCCGAGGGACGCGGCGCGCGCCCCCTAGGCGGCCGGGAATCCCAGGGCGTCATATGGCGCCCACCCAGGATGGGAGATCCGATCTGTGGACGTCATATGACTATGGGCGGGTATTGAAGTGGTTAAAGGGGTTTGCGTGTTTGAACAAATTTTTTGCCTGTTTGCATGTTCTGCTTCGAACCGAACTGGGGGGGGGGTGTTCGGCTCATCCCTACTCTTTATATGAAATCTGCAGTATCTGCCCGACTTCACCTCACATTTATAAGAGCCCTCTATTTTTATTGGCCTGTGAGCAAAAGAAACATGGAGATAATAAAGTATCCAATCTATGGGCTCACTGGCTTGAGAAAGGCAGTCCAACAGATACTGCAGATTTCATATCAAGAGAACAGACAGTTTGTGACAACTGGAGAGACTTATATGATTAAAGGTTACATTTATTGTGGCACATCAAATGTTGTATATACCATATTGTGTACAGTGTGTTGACTACAATATGTAGGATGTACTGGTCGTCTACTTAGAACTAGGATTTGGGAGCATTACACAGCCACCACTAATTATAATGTGAGACATTTTAGGGACAATCGTGGTGGTAATGACTGGTTTCCAATTGATTACATAACATTGTTAAGCCTGTAAGGGGATGTGACCTTTATAAGAAGTTGTTAAGACGTGAGGCGTGGTGGATCCACAAACCTAATACTCATACCCCTTGAGGGTTAAATCAGAGATGGGACATTAGTTTATTCTGAAACAAAATTATTATTTGTTTGGACACCGTATCTCCCGTTTGGTTATAGTTAGTTTGTTTGTGTATGCACAATTTTTTAATTTTGTTTGTATGTAAAATTGTGAATTGATATGTTGTGTTGAAACTGTTATATGTATTCTTAGATGCATTCCCATTAATATGATCTAATTTTGCACCTGTGCTGTCTGGTTATTTAAACTGTGCTACTGACTCCACCTTGCTATGATTAAGGCCCACATAGGGCTTAAACGTGTAAGCATGGGACTGTATTTGTAATGTTTATCCTGTTAATAATAAAGTATATTTGTGTTCCCCTATGCAAATTTTATGTTATTGTTCTCACAATGGAGGTAACAAGGCCCCTATGTGATAGCATGGGCAGGTGAAAGGTTCTCTTTAGAATACATGAGGTGTCTATTATCCCCCGATGTCCCTCTTTCCCTCCACTGCAGCTAATAGAGCACAGATTGTTCTTGATTGCTTCCCCAGTTACAGTAGCCGGGAAATGACAGCTGTGAACCAGGAAGTGATGCAATACATGTCGCTTGTAAGTTCACTCAATGCAGAGAAGATTCAGAAATGGATGTCCCTCAATCGTCTTCAAAGCAATGGGTTGGGGCATTTTACTACGTCCCAGGCTCCCCGGAGAAAAGGAAGATCCTAGAAACCACCACAGCCAGTACTAGAGGAGGGAGGGCAGCTTGGTAATCATGCACTAGATACAGTTAATCATAAATACATAAGTAGGTAGGTTGAAAAGTGTTTACAGTTTAGTTAGGCAGCAGTGGCCCAGGCTGGGGAAGGGGTTAAGTATTTTAGCTCAGTTCCTGGGCTTTTGGTCCTAGCAGGGCCCCATGCTATAAAAAGGGGGATCAGCTAAGGTCCAAAGCTGCTGGAGCGGGAATGAGATCACGTGTATTGGTGGATTCAAGTGATGCAGGATTACATTATTCTAATTAGGTTCAGGGAAAGGATGTTGTTCATATTGAACTGTATGCCGTATCATGTTCAGTAAAGTTTTATTAACTACTATGAGCCTTGTCTGAAGTTTTTCAAAATGGTGCATATTGGTTATTGGGTATTCCAAAGAACCTGGGTCTGCAAAGCATTTTGGAGTATCAAGTAACACTACTACAAAAGGTTAACTTGGCAAAGCAAGACGAGGAGAGTAGTTGCTACAGGTAATCAAGTAAAGGAACAAGCTACAATCAACCAGTCATTAAGCATGGTACCTGGTATTGGTGACAGGTCCTCCGGTAGCGAGGGGGTCAATGTTCTGGGCTCCATCCCTAGCGGTCAGTATCCAATAGAAACCATATCAGAATCTGCTATACAGAGATCTATGGCCTGGTCATGAGGTATGCGAAGGAAAGACTTAAGTGAGAGCATGCATGAGGTCTGCTCTAGGTGCTCGACAGGACCCCCGTTCTGTTACTGGGAGTGAGGTAACAGAGGTACGGTGGACTGGTGGGGTAGGTGCAGGCTCAGCACATCCCTCCTAATGCAAACCTACAAGTTGCAGTAGTTACAGTGTAAAACTAATAATAAAGTGTGGCGCTAACGAGTAATAGGACACGTGTTATTAATCAGGTAACAGTGATCAGTGGGTTTCTATGAAATGTACCCCACCATCACTCACTGCGCTGTTTTATACAATTTTTTATATCTTTTTATTTTACTCTGTTACTTTGAGCCAAGTTTTTACCGCCCTGTTTTGTAACTTTTTGGAAAGTACTCCTCAATAAAACGCTACAACGTTTTTAAAAAAAAGGATTTATACTATGTGGAAGTTTTCTTTCCTCTGTTTACTCATTCATGTGATGGGCCACTGAGGAAACGACCACTCGGTGACCGAAGCAGAATCCTGGAGGCTCCTGATCCCGATGTGGTATACCATCCGAGGACTTCTGATGAGACTCCATACAAGATCTCCATACGGATTGTCGCCCCATACCGCTTGACGGTACAAGCTCGCTTGACTCACCGCCAAGGGCCTGTGAGTCCACCTTGTCTGGTAAGGGCATCCTTTTGCTTTTCTTCCTCCATGTTGAAACCATCCACATAAGTGAAGAATCCACCTGTATTTAAGGATCCCTTCAAAACTGCCTTTAGTCAGTTTACATGAAGACTGCCTATGTCTAGACGATTGTGGGGTTAAATATGAGCACTCCATCTATCTAGCAACAGACTTGCAGTATTCACATATACCTACCCTTTTTAGGGACTCTGATGTTCACTCTTTGGCTTTTGCCCAGACGAACACTATCTTTGCTGAGCTATACACTCAGTATACTGTGATACTCTGTATACCTATATTATTGTATTGGCTTTTGGAATATGTTATCCTATGCACAATTGTCACTCAATTGATATATAGGTTGCTATTTAGTATTCACTATTTCTATTTGCCTTCACACACCTAAGCATTCACTGCTGTTAGATATATTTTTTATACTTTTTCATTTCTTTGTGATGTTTTGCAAATTAATTACCACTAATGTAATAAGTACACACTTTAGGATTTGACACTCCTTTGTAGAGATCACTGTTACCTGATTAATAACACGTGTCCTATTACTCGTTAGCGCCACACTTTATTATTAGTTTTACATTTACAACGGTCAGATTGTTGTGTTGGCTGCTTCACTATATATGCTTTAGGAGTTGGCGCAATTTCTACACTTTACTTTTAGTAGTTACAGTGTGTAGTGACATGGGACAAGTCTCTTTTCAGAGGAACACTGCACACAGTAAAAGCTCATCTCTAATGCCCCGTACACACGGTCGGATTTGTTGTCGGAAATTCCGACCGTGTGTGGGCTCCATCGGACATTTTCCATCGGATTTTCCGACACACAAAGTTTGAGAGCAGGAGATAAAATTTTCCGACAACAAAATCCGATCGCGTCAATTCTGACCGTGTGTGGCCTGTTCCGACGCACAAAGTGCCACGCATGCTCAGAAGAAATTCCGACACAGAACAGCTCGTTCTGGTAAACTTAGCGTTCGCAATGGATACAGCACTTTCGTCACGCTGCAATGTCAGAAATGGTTTAATACAGCGCACTCTCTTCTTCTTTATAATGTGAGAAGAATTAAGTAGTTTTGCTGCTCATATTCACACACACTTCTCACAAACTTTTTTTTTGTTTTTTTTATTGGGATTCCCTGAATATATTGTTATTTGTTACATCTGACATAATGGGTTTTTTTTGGGGGGGGATTTTAAGCAATTTTTGTTTTAGATTTTATGTTTGTATTTTTCCAAGGCTGATCTTTGTTCAATG
Source organism: Lithobates septentrionalis (assembly GCA_037952835.1). Classification (NCBI taxonomy): domain Eukaryota; kingdom Metazoa; phylum Chordata; class Amphibia; order Anura; family Ranidae; genus Lithobates; species Lithobates septentrionalis. Next base: position 1,588,574 of record JBBDGP010000584.1, read on the forward strand.
TTATTTTTATTTTTACTCCAGACTATTTTTGTGTTTGTTTTGTGTGTCAAGTTACCACAACACCATTGATATCTTTTATTATTTAATCTCAAGGAGATTGTTTGTTGTTGGTGTCCCTTGTTCATTTCACATTGTATATTTGAAATGTACCTGAATCCTCACAAACCAACTGTCCTTTTTGAAGTTAAACACACATAGGCAAGTATAATTCAAACAAAAAATCCTTTATTAAGGGCTCAGAACCAAACAAAGAGGGAGGCAACACTGGATCAACAGGAGAAATTAGCGAAGCCTGGGACCCCCAGGGCAGACATCAATTCTTGAGCATCAAAATTGGTGGCCTGAGGAGTCCATATGTAAGGGAGGGCAGTCTGGTCCAGAATTCGCAGAGATCCGGAAAGCAGCAGATGACATCTGTGTCCCCAGGCTGTGGTACCACAAGAGGCTGCATCTTTTGGCCGACCAGACTGGATCCAGGGTCCTCACTTTCTGGTCTTCCTTCCGGACTGTGGCTGTGCTGTTGGAGATGTGGCAGGAGGAGGAGGAGGACTGGGAGGAGGAGGAGGAGAAGGAGCAAATCCTCTTTGCACTACAAGAGCATTTTCATTGCAGTTTCAAGAGCACTTGTAGTATAAAAAGTGTATACGCCTTTAGTAAATAACAACCAACAGTGCTTTGTATAAGGTTACAGAATCACGCCATTTTCAGGACTCCCCACATTTCTGTCAGGGTCAGCTAAAACAAACACAAGCAGTAAATGTCCACAAAGATTTTCATTTTTTTGCTTTTTTATTGGAAAAAGGCTTCACAAATTTTAAGGCATATTGATAGCCCCCCTACCCGCAAAGAACTCCAGGTATCGTAACCGGACATCACGGGCACTCAGGGAGGGCAAGCCAGGACGGCCGTTTTCAAGCGCCGTCAGTGTTTCAGGTATCACTCCGGCCTCAGGCCCAACTGAGCCAGCATAGTTGGCCGAATGTTTCCTTAAAAAGTTATGGAGAATACAGCACGCCAGTATAATATGGTTCAGTTTATACTCCGCCATAAGGATAGGTGTCAGAAATAGGCGGAACCGGCTGGCCAGCATTCCAAATGTGTTCTCCACCACTCTTCAGGCTCTGGCCAGCCGGTAATTAAAAACCATCTGTTCCGGGGTGAGGGTCCTCAGCGGGAATGGCCGAATCAGGTGGTCCCCCAGCGCAAACGCTTCATCAGCAACGAACACGAATGGGAGTCCTTCCACATTGTCCTCTGGAGCTGGCAAGTCCAAGCTGCCATTCTGGAGACGCCTGTAGAACTCCGTCTGGGCGATGACTCCACCATCGGACATCCGGCCATTCTTCCCCACGTCCACATACAAGAAGTCGTAATTAGCCGACACCACCGCCAACATCACAATACTATTGAACCCCTTATAGTTGAAATAGTACGACCCCGAGTTGGGTGGTGGGACGATGTGGACGTCTTTCCCATCAATTGCCCCTCCGCAGTTAGGAAAGTCCCACCGCTGGGCAAAGTGGGAGGCCACAGTCTGCCATTCCTGTGGCGTGGAAGGAAACTGTTGAGGAAAAAAATAAATAATTACTTTTTTTGCTCAGAAACATGGCAAGCAGATTAGGCACAAACATTATGTGGCAACCTCCAGATAGCATTTATTAAAGGGAATTTAACAACGCCAAAGTATAAGGTACACCTATCATATCCCCCCCCTCTCATGGGCCATTTCTAACATTATGGGGTGTGTGGAAATCTTGGACAGGTAACCCTCTTCACTTCATTGAGAGATGAATGCCTAAATACAGGTTATTACTTGGAAAAGCCCCTCCTTAGTTACACTATTGGCAGCCCACTGGACAGGTAAGAAGTGTCATAATACAAAGATATAAATACACATTGTACACATTTGAGGACATTTGGACATTCTGCTATTACCTGTCAAGATAATAATAGGATACAAAAACTTTAAACAGTACCATTTGAAAGTATACAGGCAGGCCCTTGCACTACATGCTTTGGGGAATTCATCCATACATCAGAGCACAAAACAGATGGGTATAGTGTGTATAGGTTTGGCAAAGTCAGCAGATAGATGATTGAGGATAGATAGAGAATTGGTATCAGCTGACTTAGCAGTTAGGGGGAGGGAGGGTTCCAAATGATTTGGGGACACCACAAAAAAAAGCCTCTGGCACTCTGCCTGAATTTAAACCTAAAATAACATTTCAAAACATTTTAGGGGGTGTTTGGGGTAAAGCACTACTATGGAGCTGATAAAATACATTGGTAAGTGACTACATGAGGTGAATATAGGGCCAGGAGAGAACATGCTGGGGAGGTTATTGAAGGCCAATCTGTATGAAGGACCTAAAAAATTAATTACATAAAAATCCAGCATGCATGAGGACAAAGGGGACATTCACAGCATATTCCAATCATGGTTATTAGGGAATGAGGAAAGAAATACAATATATTATCAAACATTCAATACAATAAAATGTGATATTAAAACAAAAAAATCTTACCTTCATATACTCCTTCTGCAGGACCTGGATGATGGCAGAACAGGTCTCTGGGATGATGATACCCAGAGCCTGGGGGGAGATGCCTGTCGAGAACTTGAGGTCCTGCAGGCTTCTCCCTGTCGCCAAATACCGCAGGGTAGTGACCAACCTCTGCTCCGGAGTGATGGCTTGCCTCATGCAGGTATCCTGCCTGCTAATATAAGGGGTCAGCGAGGCCAACAGACGGTGAAACACGGGGTCCGTCATCCTGAGAAAGTTCCTGAAATCATCAGGATTATTCTCACGGATCTCACGGAGCAAAGGCATATGAGAGAACTGGTCACGCTGAAGCAACCAATTCTTGGTCCATGAGCTCCTCCCCACCCTGTTCATGGACTGGACTTGTGTCAAGGTCAGGACCCCAAAACCAAGCCCCCGCACAGCATGAACTCTACGAGGAGTACGCATACGCAACATGGCTAGAAAACGGTCAGCTGCTCAGAACGAAGTAATAGAACGCACTGAAGAACAGCAAGGCCTGTGAAGAGCGACCTGAAAAACAGTAACGAACGAACAAGAATTCAATGACTAAGTCACGCGGAACTTGCTTGCACGCACTGAAGAGCAGATACAAACCCAGAAGCACAAACTGAACGGCAGAAAACGATCTGAAAACCACGAGTCTGAAAAAGCGCGAATCGTCTCTCACCAAACTTTTACTAACACGAGATTAGCAAAAGGAGCCCAAAGGGTGTCGCGCTTGGTTCTGAACTGGCCTTTTCTAGTCTCGTCGTACGTGGTGTACGTGACCACGTGGTTGGCGATCAGAAATTCCGACAACTTTGTGCGACCGTGTGTACGCAAAACAAGTTTGAGCCAACATCCGTCGGAAAAAATCCTAGGATTTTGTTGTTGGAATGTCCAAACAAAGTCCGACCGTGTGTACGGGGCATAAGTCTGAGAAATGCCTTAATGTTAGATTCTTCACATGGCCACCGTCTCTGCCCGGCCCCGGGCATTAATGAGCATGCAAGAGGTACCCCCCATGTTCATGGTCACAGATGACCCTGCCCAAATATACAGTAGGTCATACACGAGGGGAAGAAGTAGTGAAGGGGTTAATTTATACGTCATATACATTATGATGATAGAGTTGAAGGGGGTGATGTGCAAGATAAAGGAGGTGAAGGAGTTAATCTATGGGTTGCATAGAGACAGCATGTGGATGAGATGTACAGGAAAAGAGGTCAGTGAAAGGATTTAAAATACAATCCCAAAATCTGTTTTAACCAATAACCATGAATCATATGCTGCTTCTGATTGCTTTATTCACAATTCTTCATTGATAAATGAAACAGGAGAAGTGAGGAAGTCACAGTGGAAGTCTACCAGATGTAAACTCTATAGTGTTTACATTTATGAGGTACAGAACAGTTCTTCACATTGCATTTGTGATCTGAGCCATCCGATAAGTTAGGAATTCGGGAGGAACATCTGAGTCTGTGGATAATCCAAGTTGTACACATTTTAGGAAAGCAGCTAACTAATGCAGCAATACACTACAGCATCCAGTTGTCAATAATGGCCTTTCATGACTTTGAACAGTGGTTAGGTGATGTAGACAGGTCAATAACAGGGGCTTTCATGTGTGCTGGGTGCCCTTTTAAATGTTATGATCTCAGCAGTTTTTTGTCAGTGTGTTTTGAAGACTTGAAGTAGATAGGGAAAGCTTTGTTTTAAGGAAGGGATCTGCTATACAGGCAAAGTGGCCCTTTGTTTGAAGCCATCACTGCATACAGTTTGTCACCAAAGCACTAGATTCTCAACCACCCTATTGCTATAGTTGGTAACGAAAGTAGGCTGTTCCCTATATTTATAATGGCTGAGAAGCCTAAAAAGAGAGGCGGTTTCTGCACACACAGCTAGTAGACCCCCCCCCCCCCCCCCGCTGGCTGTACACCAAGAACTGAGTGATCATAGTCAGCTGATCACTAGGTGTAGCCATCCGATAAGTTAGGGATTCGGGAGGAACATCTCCGAGTCTGAGGTTAATCCAAGCTATCCCAGCTGTCAATATGTGTTAAGGAAACTTAAGGCTGCTTACATCCGCTGCATTCTTACCAATTAATGACATCAAGCAAATGGGTAGAGAACATAGCCTTACATCATTGCCTAAATATGACCACATGGCCGTATTTGGACAATAGCATTTTTAATTTGACAGATTTGGCTCTCATTGATTTCAATGGGGTTCAGGTTGGGAATCCAAATTTCTTTGAAGTTCTACGAACCTCTACTGAACCTAAACCAGGACAGTTTGGCTCAACACTAGCAGCTAGCAGGAGGTGGAGGCTATAGTAGGTAGGCTGGTAGGAGGGTGACCAGGTTCTGTATTTGCAGGATAAACGTCTGGACTGCCATTTCTTTTTGCCAGTGGGGATGCTATACAACCAGATCATGTGGAGAAAGCTGTGGAATTGCTCACCAAGCTTTCCTCATCTTCCCCCTCTCAGCTGCTGCAAATGCATCCTCTTCTTCCGTCTCCTCTAGAGTCAGCTGAATAATTACAGCATAGCATCAGTAACTTGCTGCAGGAGGGTTTGCAAGTATTCATGATACCCAATAATAAGGAAGAGAGCGGCAGTGACTGAGAGGGCCTTCAGCACAACATGAGGTTTTGTAATGAAAGAAAAAAAATCACCTGTTCCTTGACACTGTGGACTAGGGATGAGCCGAACACCCCCCCTGTTCGGTTCGCACCAGAACATGCGAACAGGAAAAAAGTTCGCTCGAACACGCGAACACCGTTAAAGTCTATGGGACATGAACATGAATAATCAAAAGTGCTAATTTTAAAGGCTTATATGCAAGTTATTGTCATAAAAAGTGTTTGGGGGCCTGGGTCCTGCCCCAGGGGACATGGATCAATGCAAAAAAAAGTTTTAAAAACGGCCGTTTTTTCAGGAGCAGTGATTTTAATAATGCTTAAAGTCAAACAATAAAAGTGTAATATCCCTTTAAATTTCGTACCTGGGGGCAGTCTATACTATGCCTGTAAAGGGGCGCATGTTTCCTGTGTTTAGAATAGTCTGACAGCAAAATGACATTTGGAAGGAAAAAACACATTTAAAACTACCCGCGGCTATTGCATTGCCGACAATACACATAGAAGTTCATTGATAAAAACGGCATGGGAATTCCTCACAGGAAAACCCCGAACCAAAATTTTTTAAAAAATGACGTGGGAGTCCCCCTAAATTCCATACCAGGCCCTTCAGGTCTGGTATGGATATTAAGGGGAACCCCGGCCAAAATTTAAAAAAAAATGACGTGGAGTTCCCCCTAAATTCCATACCAGACCCTTCAGGTCTGGTATGGATTTTAAGGGGAACCCCGCGCCAAAGAAAAAAAAAAACGGCGTGGGGTCCCCCCAAAAATCCATACCAGACCCTTATCCGAGCACGCAACCTGGCAGGCCGCAGGAAAAGAGGGGGGGATGAGAGTGTGCCCCCCCCTCCTGAACCGTACCAGGCCACATGCCCTCAACATTGGGAGGGTGCTTTGGGGTAGCCCCCCAAAACACCTTGTCCCCATGTTGATGAGGACAAGGGCCTCATCCCCACAACCCTGGCCGGTGGTTGTGGGGGGTCTGCGGGCGGGGGGCTTATCGGAATCTGGAAGCCCCCTTTAACAAGGGGACCCCCAGATCCCAGCCCCCCCACCTGTGTGAAATGGTAAGGGGGTACTTACCCCTACCATTTCACTAAAAAACTGTCAAAAATGTTAAAAATGACAAGAGACAGTTTTTGACAATTCCTTTATTTAAATGCTTCTTCTTTCTTCTATCTTCCTTCATCTTCTTCTTCTTCTGGTTCTTCTGGCTCTTCTGGTTCTTCCTCCGGCATTCTCGTCCAGCATCTGCTCCGCTGCGTCTTCTATCTTCTTCTCCTTGGGCTGCTCTGCACCCATGGCATGGGGGGAGGCTCCCGCTCTTCTCTTCATCTTCTTCTTCATCCTCTTCTCTTCTTCCTTCTTCTCTTCTTCTCTTTTTCATTTTATTCTCCGGGCCACTCCGCACCCATGCTGGCATGGAGGGAGGCTCCCGCTGTGTGACGGGGTCTCCTCGTCTGACGGTTCTTAAATAACGGGGGTGGGGCCACCCGGTGACCCCGCCCCCCTCTGACGCACAGTGACTTGACGGGACTACCCTGTGACGTCACGGGGAATGCCACAGGGAAGTCCCATCATGTCCCGTGCATCAGAGGGGGCGGGGTCACTGGGTGGCCTCGCCCCCTGTTATTTAAGAACCGTCAGACGAGGAGACGCCGTCACACAGCGGGAGCCTCCCTCCATGCCAGCATGGATGCGGAGCGGCCCGGAGAAGAAAATGAAGAAGAGAAGAAGAGAAGAAGGAAGAAGAGAAAAAGATGAAGAAGAAGATGAAGAGAAGAGCGAGAGCCTCCCCCCATGCCAGGAGGAGAAGAAGATAGAAGACGCCGCGGAGGAGATGCTGGACGAGAACGCCGGAGGAAGAACCAGAAGAGCCAGAAGAACCAGAAGAAGATGAAGGAAGATAGAAGAAAGAAGAAGCATTTAAATAAAGGAATTGTCAAAAACTGTCTCTTGTCATTCTTAACATTTTTGACAGTTTTTTAATGAAATGGTAGGGGTAAGTACCCCCTTACCATTTCACACAGGGGGGGCGGGTTCTGGGGGTCCCCTTGTTAAAGGTGGCTTTCAGATTCCGATAAGCCCCCCGCCCGCAGACCCCCACAACCACCGGCCAGGGTTGTGGGGATGAGGCCCTTGTCCTCATCAACATGGGGACAAGGTGTTTTGGGGCTACCCCAAAGCACCCTCCCAATGTTGAGGGCATGTGGCCTGGTACGGTTCAGGAGGGGGGCGCACTCTCTTCTCCCCCTCTTTTCCTGCGGCCTGCCAGGTTACGTGCTCGGATAAGGGTCTGGTATGGATTTTTGGGGGGGCCCCATGCCATTTTTTTTTTTTGGTGCGGGGTTCCCCTTAAAATCCATACCAGACCTGAAGGGTCTGGTATGGAATTTAGGGGGAACCCCACCTCATTTTTTAAAAAAAAATTGTCCGGGGTTCCCCTTAATATCCATACCAGACCTGAAGGGCCTGGTATGGAATTTAGGGGGACTCCCACGTCATTTTTTTTTTTTGGTTCGGGGTTTCCCTGTGGGGAATTCCCATGCCATTTTTATCAATGAACTTCTATGTGTATTGTCGACAATGCAATAGCCGCGGGTAGTTTTAAATGTGTTTTTTCCTTCCAAATGTCATTTTGCTGTCAGACTGTTCTAAACACGGGGAAAATGCGCCCCTTTACAGGCATACTATAGACACCCCCCAGGTACGAAATTTAAAGGGATATTACACTTTTATTGTTTGACTTTAAGCATTATTGAAATCACTGCTCCTGAAAAAAGGGCCGTTTTTAAAACTTTTTTTTGCATTGATCCATGTCCCCTGGGGCAGGACCCGGGTCCCCAAATACTTTTTATGACAATAACTTGCATATAAGCCTTTAAAATTAGCACTTTTGATTTCTCCCATAGACTTTTAAAGGGTGTTCTGCGGCATTCGAATTTGATGCGAACACCCCAAATTGTTCGCTGTTCGGCGAACTTGCGAACAGCCGATGTTTGAGTCGAACATGAGTTCGACTCGAACTCGAAGCTCATCCCTACTATGGACCAGCTTACTTTCATAACCAGAAAAGTAGTCCTGGATAAGCAATGATTAAAAAATCCCTGCAGCTGATGCTATTGACTAAAATTCTACTTGTATAATGGACCTTACACAATTACTAGCTCCTGCCACTGTTACTGATTTGCCACCATTGCCAGCTTCTGCCATCTCTGCTGGACTTCTGCCATTACCTTCTCCTGCTGTGATTACCAGCTCCTAAGCACTCTTCTGGCACGTCTCCATTAGCAAATTCTGCAACCTCTCCTGAAGTGCAGCTGCCACCATTTACAGCTCCTTCTACTGCTGATGACCTGCCCACATTACCATCTTCTGCAATGTCTGATGGACTGCCATTACCAGATACCACCACTTCTGCTGGCCTGCCTCTGCCACAATTGCCAGCTTTTTCCACCATTGATATACTGCCACCACTGCCAGCTCCTGCCATCTCTGCTGGACTTTCACCATTACCTGGACTTCCATCTTACCAGATCCTGCCACCTCCAGTGAACGGCTATCATTATTACTTCTGCTGGACAACCACTATTATCAGCTTCTGACACCTCTTGTCACCAGCCATCACTACAACCATTACTAGCTTCTGCCACCTCTCCTTGCATGTCACCATTACCAGCTCTTACCACTTTGCTGGGCTGTCATCAGTACCAGCTCCTGATGTTTCTCCTCATCAGTTTCTGCCACTTTTCCTGCCCTATTCTGGTGCTCTGGTACTGTAAAGGTGCCACACATAAGATTTCCACAGGTAGGCCTCAGCTATAACATTTAACATTTTTGATGAAGGGTATATCAGGCTCTGTGCCTGTTAGTTTGGAACTTATTCGAGCTTTGCCCAATCAAGGTGCAGTAAAAGCTGGTTGTTAAGGTCCGGGAAGACAGACAATGAGTCATCAGCTGTTAATGGGCTTCTCCGCTGGCAACTGAATAAAAGAAGAAAATTGCTGGTAAGAAGTTAGTAAAGAAAAAAAGGATTTTAAGGGGAACCCCACTCCAAAAAAAAAACAGTGTGGGGTCCCCCCAAAATCCATACCAGCCCTTATCTGAGCACACAGCCTGGAAGGTCAGGAAAGGGGGGAGACGAGCAAGCGCCCCCCCATCCTGAACTATACCAGGCCACATGCACTGAACATGGCTACGCCTCCAAACCCAAAGCACCTTGTCCCCAAGTTGATGGGCACAAGGGTCTCTTCCCCACAACCCTGGCTGATGCTTGTGGGGGTCTTCAGGCAGGGGGCTTATCAGAATCTGAAAGCCCCTTTTAACAAGGGCGCCCGCAAATCCTGCCCTCCCCATGTGAATGAGTATGGGGTACATAGTACCCCTACCCATTCACCAAAAAAGTGTCAAAAAGTTTAAAAAAAAAACAGTTTTTGACAATTCCTTTATTAAAAATAAAAAAATAAAAAAACAGTGCCCCCGATGTAAATCTATCATCAATCATGACGCCGCCACACCCAAAAAAGATTAATAGAAAAAAACGCTCTGCATTCATTGACGGCTGAAGGCCGAATGCCTCCTCCACTGTTTGACAGTTCCTATATAGGTATGGGCAGGGCCACCTGGCGAAATCAACCTGGTAGCACCGCCCCCTAGTGATGTCAATGACCCAGCATGCACCGGTGACGTCATCAGATGGCCATGCCCTTACCTATATAAGAACTGTCAAATGGCGGAGGAGGCATTCGGCGGTCAGCCCTTAATATGTGTAGAGCGTTTTTTTCAGATGTGATGGGCGTCATCATTGATGATGGATTTACATGGGGGACACTGTTTTTTTATTTTTTTATTAATAAATAAAGGAATTGTCAAAAGCGATCTCTGTGTTTCAATTACTTTTTGATACTTAGTTGGTGAATAGGTAGGGGTACTATGTACCCCATACTCATTCACATGGGGGGGCCGGGATCTAGGGGCCCCCTTCTTAAATGGAGCTTCCAGATTCCGATAAGTCCCCCGCCCGCAGACCCCCACACCACAGCCAAGAGTTGTAGGGAAGAAACCCTTGTCTCAACATGGGGACAAAGTGATTTGTGGTGGGGGGCTCTCCCCCCGCCCCAAAGCACCCCCCCATGTTGAGAGCATATGGCCTGGTAAGGCTCAGGAAGGGGGTGCTCACTCGTCCCCCCCTTTCCTGACCTGCCAGTCCACAACTGGTTATATGATTTCAATAAAGGAAATGTTGTTCTTTGAAATCTTCACATAGGAGCCTCTAATGAAGTTGGCTTTTTGCATATACTTGTAAGTTGCCTTGCCCACACCATTGCCTTTCTCTTTGTTATGGTCCTGTTCTCACTTGCAGTGTATTCCCAGATAGCAAGGATAACTTGCCACAAATTGGTGGTAGTGTTGAATTGTAAGTCTTGTTAACTTGCTACACATTTTCACTGGCAAGTTGTACACTTGCAGAGCACTTGAAGCACAAGTTCTATTTGACAGTTTTCTAAATTCAGCCACAGTGACCCCATTGGTGAGATGACTTTATAACTGAACCAGAACTTTCAGCAGAATTGCAGAATGTTTGCAAAGAAAGTTGATCTGGGGTCATGCAATGCAGAGTCGCTGCAATTGTGCAACAAACTTGTGAAGCCTGGCAAGTCTACCAATAGCTTAGCAAATAATTTTTTAAACTTGCAGCTCAATTGCTTGCTATCTGAGTAGTCATGTAAAAGTTAAACAAAACCTGTAATATGGTCATATGCTTCAAGGTAAGTCACATAGTATACCAGGTATCGCAGTGTACCTGCTCTTATGTTCAGTGTGCCCCAATCCACTTTCCACTACTGAAGCCCTGTGAAGAACCTGAACCTTCAGAACTGGGGTGTACGTGTACAATCTAACTATGCCTACCAACAATGCAATATCTGATACCTAAGTGAACTATAGCCAAGCCCAAACACTGTCAGATAGAGGACGTGTCTAGCCATATGCAGATACTGACTTTCAGAAGGTCATTATTGTCATGGGTGTAAGGGAGACTCTATACAGCACATAAGGCAAGTGCAAAACAAACACTTTAGTGCTCCTACTGTATATAGTAAATTGTAGTTTAGCTGCCCATGACCATATTATAGGTTTACTTTAATTCTCTGCAGAAGATGATGGACAATAACACACCTTCTTCTCCCCTTCAAATGCCACTGCTTTTGCCATAAGTCAGAGGACTGTCTTTTATTGTAACAGTAGAAGGAGAAGGATAAAGAAATGTATGCTTCATATTTGTGCTGCTGCCCTGGGTTCTGGAAGACATAGCAGGTTAGTGAAAGTTACTTTTTAAGGTATGAAATATACTTTGCTCTATCCAAAATGTAATAGTAATCATATGTAGAAGGTTCCTTTTGTTTAATATTTTTTGAAATTTACATCAGTACTTTCTAAATTGGCACATTTATTTATGTTTTTCAATCTTTTACCCTACTTTGCAGTAGAATAGAAGAATCCATTACACAAAACTATTCTTTTATATACATTAAATGTTAAGCTTTATGAAAATTCTATAGCAATGTACGAGATAGCTAGTGATGTCTAATTGGAAGTATGACCTTCATGCACTATATATAGAAGTATTGGAACAATACAGAGAAAATGAGCATGGCCTCTGTGAAAACATGGAATGGAAATTCTTGAGATAAAGTACACTTGACCTTAAGAGCTTGAACATGCTAATAAATCAATGCTGTTCTCCTATTGTATACATCTCAAGCTATATAGCTGGATCGTAATACATTTTAGTCAAATCTATTTACCTTCCTCTAGAAAAACCTCTTAATTTAATGTCAGTATGTCTCATATATTAATTATAGACAAATACCAAACAATAGACATCTAAAACTACAATATATAATGCCAACAGGTATTGAGAAGTATTTTTTTGCAAATAGCAATAATAATGAAAAAAACTCAAATGGCATTAATTAATCAAAGTGAATCTTCATAGTGGCAAGCCAAGGTTTTTATAATTAGTGCAGGAATTATAAGTGTATATTGCATGCTCCTCTTGAACTGTAGTAGAAATGCTATACAGTATAGGAGTCAATACTTTTTCATTAGTTCCTAAAGGCATTATAAACATTTCTACCTACACTTTGTGTTTTTCACATGCATAAGATGTTCATTGATCATGTATTTTCATGGTGTCATTTGTTGCCCTTTATGCACAGCCTACAGTATGGAGTAAATATTTACATTTCAGGCGAAGCAGACAGAGCAATTAACAGAGATCACCATGCAGTTATTTACCACACTATACACACAATAGCACTCTCATATTTGTGGGGCAACACAGAGGAAATAGCAGGGAATGGATTGTGATCCAGGAAAAGAAGCTACCTGTCCCTATAGCAAATAGGGACAAACTAGGTGAACGAATATATGAATAAATATATGAACATAGGGAAATCCATCAACCATGACACTACAAACTGCAGCCACAATGTGAGCACATCATTACAAGGTAAGACAAACAACACAGAGAATATAGCTACACTAATATCTAGTTAAAACAATAAAAACGTTTGAAGGTGTACAATTCCTTTAACGTTTTTGACTTAATGAGACTCTATAGTGTTGTCCAAGTAGTTTTTTTTAAAATGGCAGTGCTGCTTGAAATTAGGCAACAAGGCACTTGTTCTTATCTTACCAGCACTTTCTCACTTATCAATCCCCCCGCTCCCTACCCCAAAAAAGCATATTTAGGCAGGTGCACATGTGACACTAAAACAATTTAAGAGCACAATTATATCTTGTGCTTAGATCACATGAACACAATGTCCTGTTTCCTACCTAAAAAGGTGCAGCCAAGGAGAAGAAGTCATTGTATAAGCTTTAAGAAGAATTTTAAATACGGATATCTTAAGCATAATTTCTCTGGTACAACTTGGACCAACCTAAGTATACATATGCCATACCTGGCCAATGTCCTTTGAAGCTGGAAATCATTGAACAATATATTGCTAGTCCAGTGATCTCCACTAGTTTCCATGTCCACTGCTGAGCAGCTGACCAGCTGCATCCTAAACACAGAAAGTTGGCCACTCGGCACGGGCAGCATTCGGAGAATGTTTTTCATTTTCCAAATGAATGCAAAGTGTTCCATAATTGGATGAAATTGAGAGGTGGAGTGGTGATGTCATAATCTCCGACTCATATAATTAGACAACAATTTGCATTAATTCATAAAATACTAAGATTGTCCTAAATAGCACCTATGTGGAATTTTTTTTTTTTACTGGCTAGCTGATGCACTATCCCTGATGTCAGGTTTTATATACTCTTTGAGAATTTCTCAACAGCTTTGCAACTGCTTTTTATTACCTTTTTTTCAGCCAATCTCTTAAACTAAGGATGCACCAGAACTGCCTCAAGTTGCATTTCCAAAATCCTACTGAGGGAGAGGGTCTGACAGATCAGAGTATACACTTCCCTAAATGTCACAGAATAGACTAGAGGAAGCCCACAATTGTGACCTGCCTGTGTACTAACTGCTATAAATCATGAGAACGTAGTTTGGTCACAGTTGCATGATTCCAATCACAGAACAAAAGGCATGATGACTTTCAGAAACTATTGCAGTATATTAGATGCAAGTCTTGGTGTGAATGATTGGTCCTGGAAATGCAGAGAGAAATGTTGGTAAGTTTAAAACATTAAACATTGATTCTAGTTTGCCTTAGAAACCAATTTTTAGAAACACAATATATAGAATGTGAAAAGCACACTTATTCCCTAAATTGAAAGTGTTCCTCCTTAATTGCATATCACAAACTATCAGATTAGCAGTGTGCCCTAGCTGTTTATGTAGAAGTAGGGTTTCAAATTTGATTACATTTTGGTTCTGTTGCACCAACACACTGTGGTGGTCCAAGTGAAGGAGCGCTGCTTAAGGCAGATCCACAACAATACACCTCACACACTCTCCAGCATGTGCAGGCCCAGTTCGAACACCTGAGGCATAAACGAGAACAGTTCAGATGGCCGTACTAAATTCTATGTCCCATCTTTATTGAGGCAACATTGTCACAGCAGAAAAGCACAGTGGGGAAGAAGCAAGGTTCATGCGTTTCACTCTACTTAGCACTAGGGATGAGCTTCATGTTCGAGTTGAACCCATGTTCGACTCGAACATCGTCTGTTAGCCCCTTCGCCGAATTGCCAACGATATGGGCCGTTCGTGCCAAATTAGTGTGGCACGTCATGGCCCATAGTTCACTGCGGCATCGCAGTGCATTGCTGGCTGATGATTGGCCAAGCATGCACTATGACCCGCATGCTTGGCCAATCATAGCGCCGTCAGTAGAGACAGCTGTAATTGGCCAAAGCCAGGGTGGCTCACAGTGTTCAGTTAAAGCTACAAGTTAGTTTAGTGTGACCTCTGCACAGTGTTCAGCTAAAGCTACAAGTTATGGTAGTGCGTTCTCTGAACAGTGTTCAGCTAAAGCTACAAGTTAGTTTAGTGTGACCTCTGCACAGTGTTCAGCTAAAGCTACAAGTTAGGGTAGTGCGTTCTCTGAACAGTGTTCAGCTAAAGCTACAAGTTAGTTTAGTGTGACCTCTGCACAGTGTTCCGCTAAAGCTACAAGTTAGGGTAGTGCGTCCTCCTCACAGTGTTCAGCTAAAGCTACAAGTTGGTGTAGTGCGTCCTCCTCACAGTGTTCAGCTAAAACTACAAGTTAGTGTAGTGCGACCTCTGCACAGTGTTCAGCTAAAGCTACAAGTTAGTGTAGTGCGTCCTCTGAACAGTGTTCAGCTAAAACTACAAGTTAGTGTAGTGCGACCTCTGCACAGTGTTCAGCTAAAGCTACAAATTAGTGTAGTGCGTCCTCTGAACAGTGTTCAGCTAAAGCTACAAGTTAGTGTAGTGCGTCCTCCTCACAGTGTTCAGCTAAAACTACAAGTTAGTGTGGTGCGACCTCTGCACAGTGTTCAGCTAAAGCTACAAGTTAGTGTAGTGCGTCCTCTGAACAGTGTTCAGCTAAAACTACAAGTTAGTGTAGTGCGACCTCTGCACAGTGTTCAGCTAAAGCTACAAGTTAGTGTAGTGCGTCCTCTGAACAGTGTTCAGCTAAAGCTACAAGTTAGTGTAGTGCGTCCTCCTCACAGTGTTCAGCTAAAACTACAAGTTAGTGTAGTGCGACCTCTGCACAGTGTTCAGCTAAAGCTACAAGTTAGTGTAGTGCGTCCTCTGAACAGTGTTCAGCTAAAACTACAAGTTAGTGTAGTGCGAGCTCTGCACAGTGTTCAGCAAAAGCTACCTGTAGAAGGTTGGTTGTGTTTTCCTGATCCTATCACTACCGCAGGCAGCTAAATAAGCTACAAGTTCGTTTTTTGCGAGCTCTGCACAGTGTTCAGCTAAAACTACAAGTTAGTGTAGTGCGAGCTCTGCACAGTGTTCACCTAAAGCTACCTGTAGAAGGTTGGTGATGTTTTCCTGATTCTATCACTACCGCAGGCAGCTAAATAAGCTACAAGTTAGTTTTTTGCGAGCTCTGCACAGTGTTCACCTAAAGCTACCTGTTGAAGGTTGGTGGTGTTTTCCTGATCCTATCACTACCGCAGGCAGCTAAATAAGCTACAAGTTAGTTTTTTGCGAGTTCTGCACAGAGTTCACCTAAAGCTACCTGTAGAAGGTTGGTGGTGTTTTCCTGATCCTATCACTACCGCAGGCAGCTAAATAAGCTACAAGTTAGTTTTTTGCGAGCTCTGCACAGTGTTCAGCTAAAACTACAAGTTAGTGTAGTGCGAGCTCTGCACAGTGTTCAGCTAAAGCTACCTGTAAAAGGTTGGTGGTGTTTTCCTGATCCTATCACTACCGCAGGCAGCTAAATAAGCTACAAGTTAGTTTTTTGTGAGCTCTGCACAGTGTTCACCTAGAGCTACCTGTAAAAAAGCTACAAGTTAGGGTAGTGCGTTCTCTGAACAGTGTTCAGCTAAAGCTACAAGCTAGTTTAGTGTGACCTCTGCACAGTGTTCCGCTAAAGCTACAAGTTAGGGTAGTGTGTCCTCCTCACAGTGTTCAGCTAAAGCTACAAGTTGGTGTAGTGCGTCCTCCTCACAGTGTTCAGCTAAAACTACAAGTTAGTGTAGTGCGACCTCTGCACAGTGTTCAGCTAAAGCTACAAGTTAGTGTAGTGCGTCCTCTGAACAGTGTTCAGCTAAAACTACAAGTTAGTGTAGTGCGAGCTCTGCACAGTGTTCAGCAAAAGCTACCTGTAGAAGGTTGGTTGTGTTTTCCTGATCCTATCACTACCGCAGGCAGCTAAATAAGCTACAAGTTAGTTTTTTGCGAGCTCTGCACAGTGTTCACCTAAAGCTACCTGTCGAAGGTTGGTGGTGTTTTCCTGATCCTATCACTACCACAGGCAGCTAAATAAGCTACAAGTTAGTTTTTTGCAAGCTCTGCACAGTGTTCACCTAAAGCTACCTGTAGAAGGTTGGTGGTGTTTTCCTGATCCTATCACTACCACAGGCAGCTAAATAAGCTACAAGTTCGATTTTTGCGAGCTCTGCACAGTGTTCAGCTAAAACTACAAGTTAGTGTAGTGTGAGCTCTGCACAGTGTTCACCTAAAGCTACCTGTAGAAGGTTGGTGATGTTTTCCTGATTCTATCACTACCGCAGGCAGCTAAATAAGCTACAAGGTATTTTTTTGCGAGCTCTGCACAGTGTTCACCTAAAGCTACCTGTCGAAGGTTGGTGGTGTTTTCCTGATCCTATCACTACCGCAGGCAGCTAAATAAGCTACAAGTTAGTTTTTTGCAAGCTCTGCACAGTGTTCACCTAAAGCTACCTGTAGAAGGTTGGTGGTGTTTTCCTGATCCTATCACTACCACAGGCAGCTAAATAAGCTATGCACCAAGTTGTCCCAAACAGGGGGGGACCAGAAAGAAAAGCGGGGCTCAAGGGAAAGGCACACTCAATATATGGTAAATGTGAAATGAGTATTTATTGGTACAAAATAGATAAACATGAAGATATGTGCACAAGCATGATCAAAAAAATATTTATAATCCTGCCCTCATAAAATTGGTCAAAAACTGTTTTGATCAAACACAAACCATACACAGACATGGGGAACATAAAACATATGTGGGTTGACAAAACAAGACAGATGCGTCCGGACGTCTTGGCTATTGATGTCTGCACAAACCACCTGAAGAGGAAATATACAGCAATTGCTAAATACGGTTTGTGGTGCAGGCATCAATTCCCCCGGGGGAGGGGCGGCTCAGGGCAAGGGGTGCAGGGTGAGGGGACCTGGGAAATTTGGGAAGGGGGGGGAAACAAGGAAAGGGGAAGGGAGGGGGAAAGGGGGGGGAGGGGAGAAAAGGGGGGGGGTGGGGAACCTGGAAGGAGATGGTCAGCCATGGAGTGGGGTGCTGATATGAGGTCTGTGGTCAGATCTCAATGTAACCTGTAGGTAGGGGTTTTATATTGGCCATGTGTGTATAGCTGTGGAATCACTGTTCCCAAGGTCCAGGGTAGTTGGTTGCAAAGTGTATAGTTCTCCAGTGTGGGTAGACTCTATGCAAAGAATCATGCTGTAGTAAATTCAATTGGTGACAGGTGTAGGTAGAGAAACAAGGAAGGTTGCCTGGTACATTACCACTTCCGGGTCCCGTTCAGGAATCCTGAGATACTTCCGGATGGTAGTGGCTCCAATATTGTAAACAGTCCCTCCTGTCACCATGTACACTTCTGTACACTGACCTGGGCAGTTATCCGTGGTTCGCGGCGTGTTTCTAATGTGCCGCTGTTTTAAGGCTATGGCCGTTCATACAGGTGCACCAGTCGCCTTCCATGCGGCTGCTCCAGACTCTGGAGCGGAATGCTCCCTCAATGTGCGAGCCGGCTAGCCCCACCGGGGGATGACAGCGGGCGTGACGTCCGGGCGCGTTGACGTCGACGCGTTTCACAAGACAAACGTGTGTAGCTTCATCTGGACGTGTGGTTGACGTGCAAGGGCTCCTTCTTATTCTCGTCCCTCCCTCATGCACGCCCACCTAATAGATTTAAATGAAGGAGAGTCTTCTCGTCTGTGTGTTGTCTAGATCATCCTCCTTTGTTTGTCTGCCGCCTTGCTTGTATAGAATCCATATCCTATTATAGTCACAGAGAATTCTTTCCGTGTTATATTGAGCGGGAAAGCTTGGAAATAAAAATATGTACGGCAAGTGTGGTAAAGTATATGTCATCATGAAGAAAGCTTTTTATTATTATATTGTCCATTTTACATCAGTCCAAACATCAAGACATGAATTCAGATATTTACATCTCATTCAATCCGCCTTGTCATACGTCTGACCAATGTTTAGGGAGTGCACTTAGTACATATACCCTGTTGTATTGATGGGGAAAGATGGTGGGGGAAACAAATTCATATATAAAAGTATATCAATATGCAAATAGAAAGAGGGGGGAAAAAAGGGAAGGGGGAGGAGGGGGGGGAGGGAAAAAAAAAAATTCACATATGATATGACGTCTTCTAGCTTGTTTAAGTTGCCAGGAAAGGCTGAAAATTCAATTCTGTGTTCAACCCCAAGGGGACCAGAGAATTCAGGCGAAAGATCCATCGTTTTTCTTTCTGTTGCAGAATCTGGTCAAAGTCCCCTCTTCGGGGGGACGAATTGAGGGCATAAATTCCCTTTACTTGCATGCCAGACAGTTTGCCCTGATGATATTGGGCAAAGTGTCTGGCTACCGGTTTCTCCGGGTTCTTTTCCAGGATTTCCCTCATATGTTCTCCTAATCTAATTCTAAATTGTCGCTTTGTCTTGCCGATATATATCTTTTTGCACGGGCATGTCAACATATATATGACTCTGGTGGTGGCGAAATTGATGAGACTTTTAATCTCAAAATTATTTTTATTTCGAGAGTCACTGAAAGTTGTTGTCCTATGTACATAGGGACAGACCTGGCAGTGACCACACGGGAACATCCCCTTGCTCCTGGGGAAGCAAGATAGCCACGAGCTATCAGTGCTTCTAGAGTGTTCAGAGTGAATTAGGGAGTCACTGAGGTTTTTGGCCCTTCTGGCTACCATTTTGGGGGTGGGACCCACTATTTGGGCTATACCGGGGGTGTTAGTAAGTATATCCCAATGTTTTTCCAGGATAGTTTTGACAGTGTCCCATTGAGACCCAAATTCAGTGATGATTCTCACTGGGTCTGGGGCACTGGGAGAGGGGGGGCACATCGTAGGTTTTCTGATGGTTTTCTATCTAGGAGGGCAGAGCGATCCCGTCCTGCTGCTTTGCGTTTGGCCCTCCTTAGTTGTTTATGAGAGTATCCACGTTCCCGGAAGCGTTTATACAGCTCATTGCTTTCGCGTCTATAGTCTTCCTTGTTAGAGCAGTTTCGCTTGATACGGAGGAATTGGCCCACGGGAATACTGTCCTTGAGCCATTGCGGGTGGTGGCTATCTGCTCTTAAAAGTGTGTTCGCAGAGGTCTCCTTGCGAAATGTCTGTGTCACCAATTAGGAGTTCCTCCTACTGATGAATAGGTCCAGAAAAGAAATCCTTTCTCGGTCCCATGTATATGTCAATTTGATGTTGCGATCATTGGAATTGAGATGGGTGATGAATTGTGCCAGTGTATCTTGGTCACCCTTCCAGATGACAAACACGTCGTCGATGTACTTGAGCCACGTATGTACGTGGCTCAGGTACATCGGCGAGGTGTATACCTCGTCTTCCTCCCACAGCCCCAGATGGAGACAGGCATATGCTGGGGCCCAGGGTGCACCCATAGAGGTGCCATTGATTTGTTGATAAAAGTTAGATAAGAATTGAAAAAAGTTATTTTTGAGGGCAAAGGTCAGCAGGTCCACTAAAAATTCATTTTGTGGGCCACATTTGGGGAAATGTCTATCAAGGAAGATTTCGACTGCTTTTATGCCCCATCTGTGGGGTATCGACGTGTACAAAGATTCCACGTCGATCCCCACCAGAAGGAGTTCCCCCTGAGTGTTGATCTGGGAAATATGTCTCAGGACATCTCCTGTGTCCTTCACATATGATTTAAGGTCCGTAACCCTCTCTTTCAACAGGCTGTCCAGATACTTTCCAATCCTCTCAAGAGGGCCCTTTATCGCTGAGACAATGGGTCTCCCCGGGGGGTTTTCAAGTGATTTATGTACCTTAGGGATGATATAAAATATTGGTACATTGTATTCTTGGATTGTAAGATAATTTAGTTCCCGTTTCGCCAGTAGGCCCGCTTCTGCTGCTAATTTTAGTTTGCTATTGAGGCTGGTAACTAGGTTGGGAAAGGGGTCCCTGGGGAGTTTTTTATAGGTTTTGTCATCGCCCAATAGGCGAAAGACCTCTTTTTCATAGTCTTTCTCGTCCAGGAGTACCACATTCCCTCCCTTGTCACTCCTTTTTATAACCAGCTGTGGGGCTACCGATAGTTCGCGAATGGCCCTACGTTCCTCCGGGGAGAGATTGTCTTCACTTTTTATGCTCCAGTCTATCTTGGAAAGATCTGTTTGTATCATATCCAAAAATAGACTAAGCCATCTATTTTTATTGAGTGGGGGCATCTTGATGGATTTGATATTGAGTTTGGCCTGTCTCTTGTAGGGGGTGTCCTCAGCTTCCTCTCTCTCATTTTCCTCCAAGAAGGAGCTGAGGATAACCAACACATCCTCATCTTGATTCTCAGCTGTGTTCTTACCTGTCACTGATCCTTGGTTGCTAGTATGGATGAAGCGCAGGAAGACTTTGCGTATAAAGAGGGTGATGTCTTTAAATACTGTAAATTTGTCCATTTGATTGGTGGGCGAAAAAGACATCCCTTTTTGTAGGAGATCAATGTGTCTCTTATTTAATTTAAATTTAGAAAGATTAATAATTTTCATGTCATTCCTATTCCCTTCATCCATAGATATGTTGATTATTTCCGTTGACTTCTGGTGCGGGCTCCCCCCCTGGACGTCTGTCTCTGAGGTTCGGGGGCTGGTAGTTTGTATGAATTTGGGTTCGCGTCTGGGTTTTTTCCCTTGTCTATGCCCTCTGCCCCCTCCCTCTCTAAAAAAAACAAGGGAGGGAATGTGGTACTCCTGGACGAGAAAGACTATGAAAAAGAGGTCTTTCGCCTATTGGGCGATGACAAAACCTATAAAAAACTCCCCAGGGACCCCTTTCCCAACCTAGTTACCAGCCTCAATAGCAAACTAAAATTAGCAGCAGAAGCGGGCCTACTGGCGAAACGGGAACTAAATTATCTTACAATCCAAGAATTCAATGTACCGATATTTTATATCATCCCTAAGGTACATAAATCACTTGAAAACCCCCCGGGAGACCCATTGTCTCAGCGATAAAGGGCCCTCTTGAGAGGATTGGAAAGTATCTGGACAGCCTGTTGAAAGAGATGGTTACGGACCTTAAATCATATGTGAAGGACACAGGAGATGTCCTGAGACATATTTCCCAGATCAACACTCAGGGGGAACTCCTTCTGGTGGGGATCGACGTGGAATCTTTGTACACGTCGATACCCCACAGATGGGGCATAAAAGCAGTCAAAATCTTCCTTGATAGACATTTCCCCAAATGTGGCCCACAAAATGAATTTTTAGTGGACCTGCTGACCTTTGCCCTCAAAAATAACTTTTTTCAATTCTTATCTAACTTTTATCAACAAATCAATGGCACCTCTATGGGTGCACCCTGGGCCCCAGCATATGCCTGTCTCCATCTGGGGCTGTGGGAGGAGGACGAGGAATACACCTCGCCGATGTACCTGAGCCACGTACATACGTGGCTCAGGTACATCGACGACGTGTTTGTCATCTGGAAGGGTGACCAAGATACACTGGCACAATTCATCACCCATCTCAATTCCAATGATCGCAACATCAAATTGACATATACATGGGACCAAGAAAGGATTTCTTTTCTGGACCTATTCATCAGTAGGAGGAACTCCTCCTTGGTGACCCAGACATTTCGCAAGGAGACCTCTGCGAACACACTTTTAAGAGCAGATAGCCACCACCTGCAATGGCTCAAGGACAGTATTCCCGTGGGCCAATTCCTCCGTATCAAGCGAAACTGCTCTAACAAGGAAGACTATAGACGCGAAAGCAATGAGCTGTATAAACGCTTCCGGGAACGCGGATACTCTCATAAACAACTAAGGAGGGCCAAACGCAAAGCAGCAGGACGGGATCGCTCTGCCCTCCTAGATAGAAAACCATCAGAAAACCTACGATGTGCTCCCCCTCTCCCAGTGCCCCAGACCCAGTGAGAATCATCACTGAATTTGGGTCTCAATGGGACACTGTCAAAACTATCCTGGAAAAACATTGGGATATACTTACTAACACCCCCGGTATAGCCCAAATAGTGGGTCCCACCCCCAAAATGGTAGCCAGAAGGGCCAAAAACCTCAGTGACTCCCTAATTCACTCTGAACACTCTAGAAGCACTGATAGCTCGTGGCTATCTTGCTTCCCCAGGAGCAAGGGGATGTTCCCGTGTGGTCACTGCCAGGTCTGTCCCTATGTACATAGGACAACAACTTTCAGTGACTCTCGAAATAAAAATAATTTTGAGATTAAAAGTCTCATCAATTGCGCCACCACCAGAGTCATATATATGTTGACATGCCCGTGCAAAAAGATATATATCGGCAAGACAAAGCGACAATTTAGAATTCGATTAGGAGAACATATGAGGGAAATCCTGGAAAAGAATCCGGAGAAACCGGTAGCCAGACACTTTGCCCAATATCATCAGGGCAAACTGTCTGGCATGCAAGTAAAGGGAATTTATGCCCTCAATTTGTCCCCCCGAAGAGGGGACTTTGACCAGATTCTGCAGCAGAAAGAAAAACGATGGATCTTTCGCCTGAATTCTCTGGTCCCCTTGGGGTTGAACACAGAATTTAATTTTCAGCCTTTCCTGGCAACTTAAACAAGCTAGAAGACGTCATATCATATGTGATTTTTTTTTTTTCCCTCCCCCCCCTCCTCCCCCTTCCCTTTTTTCCCCCCTCTTTCTATTTGCATATTGATATACATTTATATATGAATTTGTTCCCCCCACCATATTTCCCCATCAATACAACAGGGTATATGTACTAAGTGCACTCCCTAAACATTGGTCAGACGTATGACAAGGCGGATTGAATGAGATGTAAATATCTGAATCCATGTCTTGATGTTTGGACTGATGTAAAATGGACAATATAATAATAAAAAGCTTTCTGCATGATGACATATACTTTACCACACTTGCCGTACATATTTTTATTTCCAAGCTTTCCCGCTCAATATAACACGGAAAGAATTCTCTGTGACTATAATAGGATATGGATTCTATACAAGCAAGGCGGCAGACAAACAAAGGAGGATGATCTAGACAACACACAGACGAGAAGACTCTCCTTCATTTAAATCTATTAGGTGGGCGTGCACGAGGGAGGGACGAGAATAAGAAGGAGCCCTTGCACGTCAACCACACGTCCAGATGAAGCTACACACGTTTGTCTTGTGAAACGCGTCGATGTCACCGCGCCCGGACGTCACGTCCGCTGTCATCCACCGGTGGGGCTAGCCGGCTCGCACATCGAGGGAGCATTCCGCTCCAGAGTCTGGAGCAGCCGCGTGGAAGACGACAGGTGCACCTGTATGAATGGCCATAGCCTTAAAACAGCGGCACATTAGAAACACGCCGCGAACCATGGATAACTGCCCAGGTCAGTGTACGGAAGTGTACATGGTGACAGGAGGGACTGTTTACAATATTGGAGCCACTACCATCTGGAAGTATCTCAGGATTCCTGAACGGGACCCGGAAGTGGTAATGTACCAGGCAACCTTCCTTGTTTCTCTACCTACACCTGTCACCAATTGACTTTACTACAGCATAATTCTTTGCATAGAGTCTACCCACACTGGAGAACTATACACTTTGCAACCAACTACCCTGGACCTTGGGAACAGTGATTCCACAGCTATACACACATGTCCAATATAAAACCCCTACCTACAGGTTACATTGAGATCTGACCACAGACCTCATATCAGCACCCCACTCCACGGCTGACCATCTCCTTCCAGGTTCCCCACCCCCCCCTTTTCTCCCCTCCCCCCCCAGCCCCCCCCTTTCCCCCTCCCTTCCCCTTTCCTTGTCCCCCCCTCCCCCATTTCCCAGGTCCCCTCACCCTGCACCCCTTGCCCTGAGCCGCCCCTCCCCCGGGGGAATTGATGCCTGCACCACAAACCGGATTCAGCAATTGCTGTATATTTCCTCTTCAGGTGGTTTGTGCAGACATCAATAGCCAAGACGTCCGGACGCATCTGTCTTGTTTTGTCAACCCACATATGTTTTATGTTCCCCATGTCTGTGTATGGTTTGTGTTTGATCAAAACAGTTTTTGATCAATTTTATGAGGGCAGGATTATAAATATTTTTTTGATCATGCTTGTGCACATATCTTCATGTTTATCTATTTTGTACCAATAAATACTCATTTCACATTTACCATATATTGAGTGTGCCTTTCCCTTGAGCCCCGCTTTTCTTTCTGGTCCCCCCTGTTTGGGACAACTTGGTGCATTGTTTATGGGGGTTGGAAGGCAACCATAGTTTTTTGGTACCTAATCTGTCTACATGATTAAACAAGCCTCATCATACCCCATTTGTTTCAAGCTAAATAAGCTACAAGTTAGTTTTTTGCGAGCTCTGCACAGTGTTCAGCTAAAACTACAAGTTAGTGTAGTGCGAGCTCTGCACAGTGTTCAGCTAAAGCTACCTGTAGAAGGTTGGTGGTGTTTTCCTGATCCTATCACTACCACAGACAGCTAAATAAGCTACAAGTTAGTTTTTTGTGAGCTTTGCACAGTGTTCACCTATAGCTACCTGTAGAAGGTTGGTGGTGTTTTCCTGATCCTATCACTACCGCAGGCAGCTAAATAAGCTACAAGTTAGTTTTTTGCAAGCTCTGCACAGTGTTCACCTAAAGCTACCTGTAGAAGGTTGGTGGTGTTTTCCTGATCCTATCACTACCACAGGCAGCTAAATAAGCTACAAGTTAGTTTTTTGCGAGCTCTGCACAGTGTTTAGCTAAAACTACAAGTTAATGTAGTGCGAGCTCTGCACAGTGTTCAGCTAAAGCTACCTGTAGAAGGTTGGTGGTGTTTTCCTGATCCTATCACTACCACAGGCAGCTAAATAAGCTACAAGTTAGTTTTTTGTGAGCTTTGCACAGTGTTCACCTAGAGCTACCTGTAGAAGGTTGGTGGTGTTTTCCTGATCCTATCACTACCGCAGGCAGCTAAGTAAGCTACAAGTTAGTTTTTTGCGAGCTTTGCACAGTGTTCAGCTAAAGCTACCTGTAGAAGGTTGGTGGTGTTTTCCTGATCCTATCACTACCGCAGGCAGCTAATTAAGCTACAAGTTAGTTTTTTGCGAGCTCTGCACAGTGTTCACCTAAAGCTACCTGTCGAAGGTTGGTGGTATTTTCCTGAACCTATCACTACCACAGGCAGCTAAATAAGCTACAAGTTAGTTTTTTGCAAGCTCTGCACAGTGTTCACCTAAAGCTACCTGTAGAAGGTTGGTGGTGTTTTCCGGATCCTATCACTACCGCAGGCAGCTAAATAAGCTACAAGTTAGTTTTTTGCGAGCTCTGCACAGTGTTCAGCTAAAACTACAAGTTAGTGTAGTGCGAGCTCTGCACAGTGTTCAGCTAAAGCTACCTGTAGAAGGTTGGTGGTGTTTTCCTGATCCTATCACTACCACAGGCAGCTAAATAAGCTACAAGTTCATTTTTTGCGAGCTCTGCACAGTGTTCAGCTAAAACTACAAGTTAGTGTAGTGCGAACTCTGCACAGTGTTCAGCTAAAGCTACCTGTAGAAGGTTGGTGGTGTTTTCCTGATCCTATCACTACCACAGGCAGCTAAATAAGCTACAAGTTAGTTTTTTGCAAGCTCAGCACAGTGTTCAGCTAAAAACTACAAGTTAGTGTAGTGCGAGCTCTGCCCAGTGTTCAGCTAAAGCTACCTGTAGAAGGTTGGTGGTGTTTTCCTGATCCTTTCACTACCGCGGGCAGCTAAATAAGCTACAAGTTCGTTTTTTGCGAGCTCTGCACAGTGTTCAGCTAAAATTACAAGTTAGTGTAGTGCGAGCTCTGCACAGTGTGCAGCTAAAGCTACCTGTAGAAGGTTGGTGGTGTTTTCCCGATTATATCACTACCACAGGCAGGTAAATAAGCTACAAGTTAGTTTTTTGCGAGCTCTGCACAGTGTTCAGCTAAAACTACAAGTTAGTGTAGTGCGAGCTCTGCACAGTGTTCACCTAAAGCTACCTGTCGAAGGTTGGTGGTGTTTTTCTGATCCTATCACTACCGCAGGCAGCTAAATAAGCTACAAGTTAGTTTTTTGCGAGTTCTGCACAGTGTTCAGCTAAAGCTACCTGTAGAAGGTTGGTGGTGTTTTCCTGATCCTATCACTACCGCAGGCAGCTAAATAAGCTACAAGTTAGTTTTTTGTGAGCTTTGCACAGTGTTCACCTAGAGCTACCTGTAGAAGGTTGGTGGTGTTTTCCTGATCCTATCACTACCGCAGGCAGCTAAATAAGCTACAAGTTAGTTTTTTGCGAGCTCTGCACAGTGTTCAGCTAAAGCTACCTGTAGAAGGTTGGTGGTGTTTTCCTGATCCTATCACTACCGCAGGCAGCTAAATAAGCTACAAGTTAGTTTTTTGCAAGCTCTGCACAGTGTTCACCTAAAGCTACCTGTTGAAGGTTGGTGGTGCTTTCCTGAACCTATCACTACCGCAGGCAGCTAAATAAGCTACAAGTTAGTTTTTTGCAAGCTCTGCACAGTGTTCACCTAAAGCTACCTGTAGAAGGTTGGTGGTGTTTTCCTGATCCTATCACTACCGCAGGCAGCTAAATAATCTACAAGTTAGTTTTTTGCGAGCTCTGCACAGTGTTCAGCTAAAACTACAAGTTAGTGTAGTGCGAGCTCTGCAAAGTGTTGAGCTAAAGCTACCTGTAGAAGGTTGGTGGTGTTTTCCTGATCCTATCACTACCACAGGCAGCTAAATAAGCTACAAGTTAGTTTTTTGCGATCTCTGCACAGTGTTCAGCTAAAACTACAAGTTAGTGTCGTGCGAACTCTGCACAGTGTTCAGCTAAAGCTACCTGTAGAAGGTTGGTGGTGTTTTCCTGATCCTATCACTACCACAGGCAGCTAAATAAGCTACAAGTTAGTTTTTTGCAAGCTCTGCACAGTGTTCAGCTAAAAACTACAAGTTAGTGTAGTGCGAGCTCTGCACAGTGTTCAGCTAAAGCTACCTGTAGAAGGTTGGTGGTGTTTTCCTGATCCTTTCACTACCGCGGGCAGCTAAATAAGCTACAAGTTCGTTTTTTGCGAGCTCTGCACAGTGTTCAGCTAAAACTACAAGTTAGTGTAGTGCGAGCTCTGCACAGTGTTCACCTAAAGCTACCTGTCGAAGGTTGGTGGTGTTTTTCTGATCCTATCACTACCGCAAGCTGCTAAATAAGCTACAAGTTAGTTTTTTGCGAGTTCTGCACAGTGTTCAGCTAAAGCTACCTGTAGAAGGTTGGTGGTGTTTTCCTGATCCTATCACTACCGCAGGCAGCTAAATAAGCTACAAGTTAGTTTTTTGCAAGCTCTGCACAGTGTTCACCTAAAGCTACCTGTAGAAAGTTTTTGGTGTTTTCCTGATCCTATCACTACCACAGGCAGCTAAATAAGCTACAAGTTAGTTTTTTGCGAGCTCTGCACAGTGTTCAGCTAAAACTACAAGTTAGTGTAGTGCGAGCTCTGCACAGTGTTCAGCTAAAGCTACCTGTAGAAGGTTGGTGGTGTTTTCTTGATCCTATCACTACCACAGGCAGCTAAATAAGCTACAAGTTAGTTTTTTGTGAGCTTTGCACAGTGTTCACCTAAAGCTACCTGTAGAAGGTTGGTGGTGTTTTCCTGATCCTATCACTACCGCAGGCAGCTAAATAAGCTACAAGTTAGTTTTTTGCAAGCTCTGCACAGTGTTCACCTAAAGCTACCTGTAGAAGGTTGGTGGTGTTTTCCTGATCCTATCACTACCGCAGGCAGCTAAATAAGCTACAAGTTAGTTTTTTGCGAGTTCTGCACAGTGTTCAGCTAAAACTACAAGTTAGTGTAGTGCGAGCTCTGCACAGTGTTCAGCTAAAGCTACCTGTAGAAGGTTGGTGGTGTTTTCCTGATCCTATCACTACCACAGGCAGCTAAATAAGCTACAAGTTAGTTTTTTGCGAGCTTTGCACAGTGTTCAGCTAAAGCTACCTGTAGAAGGTTGGTGGTGTTTTCCTGATCCTATAACTACCGCAGGCAGCTAAATAAGCTACAAGTTAGTTTTTTGCGAGCTCTGCACAGTGTTCACATAAAGCTACCTGTCGAAGGTTGGTGGTATTTTCCTGAACCTATCACTACTGCAGGCAGCTAAATAAGCTACAAGTTAGTTTTTTGCAAGCTCTGCACGGTGTTCACCTAAAGCTACCTGTAGAAGGTTGGTGGTGTTTTCCTGATCCTATCACTACCGCAGGCAGCTAAATAAGCTACAAGTTAGTTTTTTGCGAGCTCTGCACAGTGTTCAGCTAAAACTACAAGTTAGTGTAGTGCGAGCTCTGCACAGTGTTCAGCTAAAGCTACCTGCAGAAGGTTGGTGGTGTTTTCCTGATCCTATCACTACCACAGGCAGCTAAATAAGCTACAAGTTAGTTTTTTGCAAGCTCAGCACAGTGTTCAGCTAAAAACTACAAGTTAGTGTAGTGCGAGCTCTGCACAGTGTTCAGCTAAAGCTACCTGTACAAGGTTGGTGGTGTTTTCCTGATCCTTTCACTACCGCGGGCAGCTAAATAAGCTACAAGTTCATTTTTTGCGAGCTCTGCACAGTGTTCAGCTAAAATTACAAGTTAGTGTAGTGCGAGCTCTGCACAGTGTTCAGCTAAAGCTACCTGTAGAAGGTTGGTGGTGTTTTCCCGATCCTATAACTACCACAGGCAGGTAAATAAGCTACAAGTTAGTTTTTTGCGAGCTCTGCACAGTGTTCAGCTAAAACTACAAGTTAGTGTAGTGCGAACTCTGCACAGTGTTCACCTAAAGCAACCTGTCGAAGGTTGGTGGTGTTTTTCTGATCCTATCACTACCGCAGGCAGCTAAATAAGCTACAAGTTAGTTTTTTGCGAGTTCTGCACAGTGTTCAGCTAAAGCTACCTGTAGAAGGTTGGTGGTGTTTTCCTGATCCTATCACTACCGCAGGCAGCTAAATAAGCTACAAGTTAGTTTTTTGTGAGCTTTGCACAGTGTTCACCTAGAGCTACCTGTAGAAGGTTGGTGGTGTTTTCCTGATCCTATCACTACCGCAGGCAGCTAAATAAGCTACAAGTTTGTTTTTTGTGAGCTCTGCACAGTGTTCAGCTAAAGCTACCTGTAGAAGGTTGGTGGTGTTTTCCTGATACTATCACTACCGCAGGCAGCTAAATAAGCTACAAGTTAGTTTTTTGCGAGCTCTGCACAGTGTTCAGCTAAAACTACAAGTTAGTGTAGTGCGAGCTCTGCACAGTGTTCAGCTAAAGCTACCTGTAGAAGGTTGGTGGTGTTTTCCTGATCCTATCACTACCACAGGCAGCTAAATAAGCTACAAGTTCGTTTTTTGCGATCTCTGCACAGTGTTCAGCTAAAACTACAAGTTAGTGTAGTGCGAACTCTGCACAGTGTTCAGCTAAAGCCACCTGTAGAAGGTTGGTGGTGTTTTCCTGATCCTATCACTACCACAGGCAGCTAAATAAGCTACAAGTTAGTTTTTTGCAAGCTCTGCACAGTGTTCAGCTAAAAACTACAAGTTAGTGTAGTGCGAGCTCTGCACAGTGTTCAGCTAAAGCTACCTGTAGAAGGTTGGTGGTGTTTTCCTGATCCTATCACTACCGCAGGCAGCTAAATAAGCTACAAGTTAGTTTTTTGCAAGCTCTGGACAGTGTTCAGCTAAAGCTACCTGTAGAAGGTTGGTGGTGTAATTACAGGCAGGCAGTTGATTTTGCTAGCTGCAGTATCAGTATATATATATATATATATATATATATATATATATATATATATATATATCCCAGCTTAGTGCAGCTAAAGGCCATTAGTATGTCTGGAAGGCCAACAAGGAGAGGCAGACCGTCACAAGCCAATAAAAGAGGGCAAGCAGGCTCTGTGTCTAGAGGCAACAGTGCTGGTCATCCTCATCAGCACTTGGCCGTGGGACACGCTTGGCCTTTTTTTCGGAAGCTGGCCATGTTGAGCCGCAACATGCGGAAGACTTGGTCGAGTGGATGACCAAGCCGTCCTCATCCTCCTCATCCTCTCTCACCCATGCTCAGGGTACTTTGTCAGGCAAAGCAGCTGCCAATGCGGCCTCTTCCCTCGGCTCAATGGCATCAGTGACTCCTTCCCTAGCCCCACCATGTCCTCCTGAGGAGTCCCTCGAACTGTTTGACCACAGTGTTAGGTACATGCTCCAGGATGATGCCCAGCGTTTAGAAGGCTCTGATGATGATACTGAGCTAGATGAAGGCAGTAATGTGAGCACGGACAGTGGGGTGCCCAAGAAGGACAACAATCTGGCAGTCATGCTCCCCCTGCTGCAGCATACTGCCAGGTTTGCTCCAGTGATAAGGAGGGAGGGGATGATGAGGTCACTGACTCAATGTGGGTGCCTGATAGGAGAGAGGAGGAGGAGTCACATCACCAACGAGGCAGGATGCCCTCCAGGGGCCAGCCTAAGGGCAGCACACTGACTGCGTCACACCCCAAATCTCTGCATGTGCAGGGCGCTGCTGTCTCTGCGCATTATTCCAAAAGTTCTTTGGTGTGGGCCTTTTTTGAGACGAGCGCATCAGATCGCACCGCTGCTATTTGCAACATATATTTCAAGCGTATCTTGCGTGGCCAAAACATCTCCTGCTTGGGCACCACATGCTTGACCAGACATATGTTGCCCTGCCATGCAGTTCGTTGGCAAGCGTATCTAAAAGACCCACACCAAAGAACAAAGGGGACCTCTCCTTGTTCCTCATCAGCTGAGATCTCCAACCCCACTATACCTTCAGTCCTCTCTGAGACCTGCACTGAGAGTAATGAAGGTGTAGAATTAGTTGTGTCACAGCCAAGTACTTGTGGGCAATCTGCTTTCGGTACTCCGACGCCAGATTGTACCAGGCAAATTTCCCTACCCCAGCTGCTGCACCGCCGAAAGAAGTTCGCTCCCAGCCATCCACATACCCAGCGGTTTAATGCTAGCTGGGCAAAATTGCTAGCATTTCAACTGCTGCCTTTTCAGTTGGTAAACTCTGCCCCCTTCCGTGAGTTTGTGGAATGTGCGGTTCCTCAGTGGCAGGTACCCAAACGCCACTTTTTCTCACGGAAGGCGATTCCGGCTCTCTACCGGCATGTGGAAGGCAATGTCTTGGCCTCACTGGACAGGGCGGTCAGCGGTAAGGTGCATATTACCGCTGACCTATGGTCCAGCAGGCATGGACAGGGATGTTACCTAAGTTTCACCGTGCATTGGGTGATTCAGCTGGCAGCTGGGAAGGATGCAGCACAAGGTGCAGTAGTGTTGGAGGTTGTTCCGCCACCACGCCTCCAAATGATTGTGACACACCTCTCTCCTGCACCCTCTTCTCTTCTTCTTCCTCCATGGCCTCTTCCTGTGCTTTGTCCTCTGAACCAGCGGTGCTCCATAGCCATTCAAGGGGCTATGCAAGTATGCAGGCCAAAAGATGCCATGCGGTGCTTGAGCTGGTGTGCTTGGGGGACAGGAGCCACACTGGGGCAGAGGTTCTGTCAGCTCTGCAGGGGCAGGTTCAGAGGTGGTTGACGCCACGCCAACTTAAGGCAGGAATGGTGGTTTGCGACAATGGCACCAACCTCCTCTCTGCCCTCCGACAGGGAAAATGACACATGTGCCCTGTTTGGCTCACGTCCTTAACTTGGTGGTGCAGCAGTTCTTGGGCAGGTACCCGGGCTTACAGGATGTCCTGAGGCAGCCCAGGAAAGTCTGTCTGCATTTTCGCCGGTCATATAATGCCAGTGCTCGGCTGGCAGACCTCCAAAAGGAGTTTAACCTGCCCAAGAACTGCCTAATCTGTGACATGCCCACAAGGTGGAACTCAACTTTGCCCATGCTGTAGCGGCTGCACACGCAGCAGAGGGCCATCAATGAGTACCTGTGTGACTATGGCACCAGGACAGGGTCAGGGGAGCTTGTTTTTTTTTCCCCAGGCCAGTGTGCCATGATCAGGGATGCATGCACTGTCCTGTCACCATTTGAGGAGGCCACGAGGATGGTGAGCAGTGACAGTGCATGCATCAGTGACACTGTCCACTTTGTCCACCTGTTGGAGCACACGCTGCGTGGAATAATGGACAGGGCACTTGAGGCAGAACAGAGGCAGGAAGAGGAGGACTTCCTTAGCTCTCAAGGCCCCCTTTATCCAGACAGTGTTCCTGCGTGCCTGCCGATCACACAGGAAGAGGACGAGGAAGAGGAGGAGGATTGTGTCAGTATGGAGGTGGAGCCTGGCACTCAGCATCAGCAGCAGTCTTTAAGGGATCAGTCCCAAGAAACACATGGACTTGTACGTGGCTGGGAGGAGGTGGCTGCGGACCATGTCGTCCTTAGTGACCCAGAGGACTCCGGACCGAATGCCTCAGCAAACCTACGCTGCATTTCCTCCCTGATCCTGAAAAGCCTGCGTAAGGATCCTCATATTCGTTTTATCGAGGAGAAGGACCAATACTGGCTGGCAACCCTCCTTGATCCACGTTACAAGGGTAAGGTTGTGGACCTTATCTTGCCGTCGCAGAGGGAGCAGAGGATGAAACATCTTCGGGAGGCCTTGCAGAAAGGTCTGTGCAAGGCGTTCCCAGAGACTGGGAGGTTACAAACTCCTGTTTCTGGACAATGTGTTGCTGAGGCTTCGGTCAGTCAAAGAAGGAGCGGTGGAGAAGGTGGCCGTCTGACCGATGCGTTCAGAAATTTTTTTAGTGCGCAGGCCCAAGGTATGATTAGTTCCAGCAACCATCGCCAGCGTCTGTTTTACATGGTGCCGGAATACCTAGGGGCAAGATTTGACTTTGACACCTTTCCCACCGAAAATCCTCTGGGTTACTGGGTCTTGAGGATGGATCACTGGCCAGAGCTTGCACAATATGCAATTGAGCTACTGGCCTGTCCTGCATCCAGCGTTCTTTCTGAACGCACATTCAGTGCTGCTGGAGGCTTTGTAACCGATCACAGGGTGCGTCTGTCCACCAACTCGGTCGATCGACTTACCTTCATAAAAATGAATCAGTCTTGGATCACCACCAGCTACCAAGCACCTGATGCTGATGTAACCGAATATTTTTTTTTGAAATCTCAGATCCCTTCAAATACTGCCTATGCTGATGCTGAGTGACTATCCTGAGTAATTATCCTCTTCCTCCTCAATGATCATGCTGATAGCTTGTAAGAACATTTTTGGTTCTGGTCGCCGCCACCAGTGCCTAAGGCCCAATTTTTCAGCCCCTGTTTAATAGGGGTGTGTAATTACAATTTTTGATGCAATACTTTGCAGCAGGGCTCGTTCCTGCATTCCAACTAGAGTGTCTGTGAGGGGTTGCAGTGTTGTGGCAACAGCACTAGTGCCTAAGGCCTAATTTTTCAGCCCCTGTTTAACAGGGGCGTGTAATTACAATTTTTGATGCAATACTTTGAAGCAGGGCTTGTTTCTGCGTTCCAACTAGAGTATCTGTGAGGGGTTGCAGTGTTGTGGCACCAGCACCAGTGCCTAAGGCTTAATTTTTCAGCCCCTGTTCAACAGGGGCATGTAATTACAATTCTTGATCTAATATTTCACAGCAGGGCCAGTTTCTGCGCCCACCAAGAGCGAGTGAGGACTTACAATGTTGTGGCACTAGCACCACCACCAAAGGCCCAATTTTTCTGCCCCTGTTCAACAGGGGCATGTAATTACAATTCTTGATCTAATATTTCATAGCAGGGCCCTGTGAGGGCTTACAGTGTTGTGGCCACAACAACAACTAAGGCCCAAATTTCTGCTGAGTATATAGGGCAGGCCCTTACTTTCAAACATCCAACTTACAAACGACTCCTACTTGCAAACGGAAGGAGACAACAGGAAGTGACATGAAATCTACCCCTAGGAAGGGAAATTCTCTCCTGTAAGAGTTAATATGGTAAAAAACATTTCTCCTTTCCACTGATGCTTTATCACCAATCCTTGTTTCACAAAAAAACCCAAATTTTCAAAAAACATTTGTCATTGGGACAAAAAGTGAGGTGAAATCTTCTGAAGAGGAGCACAGACAGCAAAACAAATGTCACAGGGGTGATAAACCTTCCCTATGTTTTCCAAAAAGCTTAAAAAAGATTTTTTGGCTGGAGCTAAACACGTTAAAAATGTACCAGTTCAAAATTACAAACAGATTCTACTTAACAACAAACCTACAGTCCCTGTCTTGTTTGCACCGCCTGTATACTGCTGTTCAGAGTACAGAGCCTGTATACTGCTGTTTCTTTTTTTAATTTGGGTGTGGGGTTCCCCTTAATATCCATACAAGACTCAAAGGGCCTGGTAATGGACTGGGGGGTACCCATGCCATTTGTCTCACTGATTTTCATCCATATTGCCAGGACCCGACATTACATTAAAGCCGCAAGCAGTTTTAAATGACTTTTTTCCTTTAAAATGACATTTTGTGCAGGGACTGTTCTATGCACGGGAAACACGCGCCACTTTACAGGCATAATATACGATATTTAAAGGTACGATATTTAAAGGAATATTTCACTTTTTTTTTTTTTTACTTTAACCACTTGACGACCGCCTCACGCCGATGTACGTCGGCAAGGTGGCACGGACAGGCAAAATCACGTACATGTACGTGATTTGCCTTCCGCGGGTGGGGGGTCCGATCGGAGGTTAGGGGGAGGCCCGAGGCGGTTGTGTTTTGTTCCCCGGCGATCGGAGGTTAGGGGGAGGCCATCCGTTCGTGGCCCCCCCCTCGCGATCGCCGCCGACCAATGGGAACATTCCTTTGCTGCTGTATGCTAAACAGCAGCAAAGGAAATGATGTCATCTCTCCTCGGCTCAGCAGTTTCCGTTCCAGCGCCGAGGAGAGAAGACATCAATGTGAGTGCACCAACACTACACACTCAGTAGAACATGCCAGGCACACAAAACACCCCGATCCCCCCCCGATCGCCCCCCGATCACCCCCCAATCACCCCCCATGTCACAAACTGACACCAAGCAGGTTTTTTTTTTTTTCTGATTACTGTATTGGTGTCAGTTTGTGACAGTTACAGTATTAGGACAGTTACTGTTAGCCCTCTTTAGGTCTAGGGTACCCCCCTAACCCCCCTAATAAAGTTTTAACCCCTTGATCACCCCCCCCGTCACCAGTGTCACTAAGCGATCATTTTTCTGATCGCTGTATTAGTGTCGCTGGTGATGCTAGTTAGGGACGTAAATATTTAGGTTCGCCGTCAGCGTTTTATAGCTACAGGGACCCCCATATACTACCGAATAAATGTTTTAACCCCTTGATTGCCCCCTAGTTAACCCTTTCACCACTGATCACCGTATAAGTGTTACGGTTGACGCTGGTTAGTTCGTTTATTTTTTATAGTGTCAGGGCACCCGCCGTTTATTACCGAATAAAGGTTTAGCCCCCTGATCGCCCGGCGGTGATATGCGTCGCCCCAGGCAGCATCAGATTAGCGCCAGTACCGCTAACACCCACGCACGCAGCATACGCCTCCCTTAGTGGTATAGTATCTGATCGGATCAATATCTGATCCGATCAGATCTATACTAGCGTCCCCAGCAGTTTAGGGTTCCCAAAAACGCAGTGTTAGCGGGATCAGCCCAGATACCTGCTAGCACCTGCGTTTTGCCCCTCCGCCCAGCCCACCCAAGTGCAGTATCGATCGATCACTGTCACTTACAAAACACTAAACGCATAACTGCAGCATTCACAGAGTCAGGCCTGATCCCTGCGATCGCTAACAGTTTTTTTGGTAGCATTTTGGTGAACTGGCAAGCACCAGCCCCAGGCAGCGTCAGGTTAGCGCCAGTAGCGCTAACACCCACGCACGCACCGTACACCTCCCTTAGTGGTATAGTATATGATCGGATCAATATCTGATCCGATCAGATCTATACTAGCGTCCCCAGCAGTTTAGGGTTCCCAAAAACGCAGTGTTAGCGGAATCAGCCCAGATACCTGCTAGCACCTGCGTTTTGCCCCTCCACCCGGCCCAGCCCAGACCACCCAAGTGCAGTATCGATCGATCACTGACACTTACAAAACACTAAATGCATAACTGCAGCGTTCGCAGAGTCAGGCCTGATCCCTGCGATCGCTAACAGTTTTTTTGGTAGTATTTTGGTGAACTGGCAAGCACCAGCCCCAAGCAGCGTCAGGTTAGCGCCAGTACCGCTAACACCCACGCACGCAGCATACACCTCCCTTCGTGGTATAGTATCTGAACGGATCAATATCTGATCCGATCAGATCTATACTAGCGTCCCCAGCAGTTTAGGGTTCCCAAAAACGCAGTGTTAGCGGGATCAGCCCAGATACCTGCTAGCACCTGCATTTTGCCCCTCCGCCCGGCCCAGCTCAGCCCACCCAAATGCAGTATCGATCGATCACTGTCACTTACAAAACACTTAACGCATAACTTCAGCGTTCGCAGAGTCAGGCCTGATCCCTGCGATCGCTAACAGTTTTTTTGGTAGCTTTTTATTGAACTGGCAAGCGCCAGCGGCCTAGTACACCCCGGTCGTAGTCAAACCAGCACTGCAGTAACACTTGGTGACGTGGCGAGTCCCATAAGTGCAGTTCAAGCTGGTGAGGTGGCAAGCACAAGTAGTGTCCCGCTGCCACCAAGAAGACAAACACAGGCCCGTCGTGCCCATAATGCCCTTCCTGCTGCATTCGCCAATCCTAATTGGGAACCCACCGCTTCTGCAGCGCCCGTACTTCCCCCATTCACATCCCCAACCAAATGCAGTCGGCTGCATGAGAGGCATTTTCTTTATGTCCTCCCGAGTACCCCTACCCAACAAACCCCCCCAAAAAAGATGTTGTGTCTGCAGCAAACGCGGATATAGGCGTGACACCCGCTATTATTGTCCCTCCTGTCCTGACAATCCTGGTCTTTGCATTGGTGAATGTTTTGAACGCTACCATGCACTAGTTGAGTATTAGCGTAGGGTACAGCATTCCACAGACTAGGCACACTTTCACAGGGTCTCCCAAGATGCCATCGCATTTTGAGAGACCCGAACCTGGAACCGGTTACCGTTATAAAAGTTAGTTACAAAAAAAGTGTAAAAAAAAAATATATATATAAAATTAAAAAAAATAGTTGTCGTTTTATTGTTCTCTCTCTCTCTATTCTCTCTATTGTTCTGCTCTTTTTTACTGTATTCTATTCTGCAATGTTTTATTGTTAAATAAACAAAAAGAAGCAGCGCTATGATTTAAATAATGTAGGTAGAATCACAAGTAGTGAATAGTGATAAATAAAGTTCATAAACAATCAAGTGACAAAATAAAGTCCAATAAATGGAAGAAAATCTTCAAAGGTGCAATGGATAAACCGGACAACTGAGTCCCTTAATAAGCAAAAACAGATGGGGCTGGATGGACCTTCACCACACCACAGTGTTACGAATAAAATGGGCGCTTACCAAATGGCAAGCTTAAAAAGCTTGTGACCTTAACCCGGTCGGGGCCTTTACTGAGATGGGAACACCGTTTAGACACTTCCTCAGACCGTGGATGGCTCACTATCCTCCACAAAAGAAACCAGGATGCAGAGAGGGCTATGCCCATAACCTAGAGTTGTTCTCACATACAATGCCCCAAAAAAGAAGGAAGAGCAACATAGCGTAATCCTGGATGGATATTTATTTAAAATACATTAAAAATACACTTACAGTGTGTAGAGTAAAAAACAGCATGGAAAGCCGGCCGGCTAGCACGAACACCCGTCCTACAGACGGTGGATACGGCACGTCAGCACGCCCGACGTACGTTTCGTCACACTTCTGACGTCGTCTGGGGCACGGGCGACGCACTGACGTGTCGCTCATATATAGCAAACAAATATAACCAAGCCTCGAAATCGACAAAGGCCAGAAATCACCTTGCGCTCCGCCGAGTAAGGGCGGAAGATATAGGAACGCCATCTTAGCTAAGGGATCCCATATTATTATTACGGATACCGATTTTGTTAGTGTGGTAAACGTTGTAAATTGATGGGAATGGAAAGGGGAAAAGTTCTAGATAGCACAGCCGGAGGGAAAGATGATTTCTCAGCCTCATATACCAAACAATTCAGAAATAATAAACAGTAACTCCATTATTAATTAATAAATAAATACATATGAAAAGCAAAAATAAAAATACAAAAATATATAATATAAACATGGTGGATGGCATAGAACCCCCATCACATAAAAACGTGGAATTGGGGACAGAGCTTATGGTAAGTGCACAAACACCAGAACCAGCCCCATTGGGATGTGAACCAACCCAAAGAGAGCTTGAATCAAACAAATGAGATATAAGGGGTCAGAGTATAAGGAAAGTACATAAACACCAGAACCAGCCTCATTGGGATATATAACAACCCAAAAAAAAATCATTAAAGGAAGGTATAAGCCAATAGTGATATATACAACAGTGGTTATTAGTCAATAGTAGAACCAATAGACTAAACCGGGGGGTTTTTATTATGAGTTGTCAATAAAGGCATTGGTATCAGTATCGACATTAAGTCCATGTGGGACGTAACACCTGATTTTATGTATCCACAGCATCTCAAGTTTAGAAATGCTCCTAGTCAGGGAACTCCCCCTCCAGTGAGGCCGATACCTATCGATCCCTAAAAACAAAGTTTTAGAGGGATCTTTGTTATGAGAAACCAGATAATGCTTTGAAACAGAATGTTTAGGAAAGCCATTAATAATGTTGGTAATATGTTCATTCAAGCGAACAGAAAGGGGTCGTCTAGTCCTACCCACATATTGTAAGCCACAAGGGCACTGTAGTAGGTAGACGACCCCCTCTGTGATACAGGTGATAAAGGGTTTTATGTCATGCTCCTCTTGTGTACTGGAGGAGGTAAATTTAAGGGTACGTCTAGATGGCACAGAATTTAGCCTACAGACCCGACACCTCCCACATTTGTAGTACCCCTTCAGGTTATCAAAAAGGCCTTGAATACCCCTAACGGGGGGATCAAGAGCATTCGGGGCTAATCTATTCCTAAGGGATGGTGCTCCCTTAAAAATCACTTGTGGCTTGTCTGGGATAACCCCTTTTAGGATGGGGTCATTGCCCAATAGGTGCCAGTGTTTATTGAACAGGCTTTTAATGTTATCATGTTGGATAGAATAGGTGGTAATAAAGGGCAAAGTAACAGAATTCTCTCTGGGAACCACCCTCTCGCTCAGTAGTTGTCTCCTATCTATAGCTTTTACCCCCTCCAAAGCATGAGTCAGAGATTCTCTGGTGTACCCCTTTTCCACAAACCTATTGATCAAAATTCCGGCCTGTTGTAAAAACTGGGAGTCGTCGGAACAGTTGCGTTTAAGTCGCATGAATTGACTTTTAGGTATAGACCGAAGCCAAGAGAACCTGGAACCGGTTACCGTTATAAAAGTTAGTTACAAAAAAAGTGTAAAAAAAAAAAATATATATAAAATAAA
This sequence comes from Lithobates septentrionalis, assembly GCA_037952835.1. Lineage (NCBI taxonomy): Eukaryota > Metazoa > Chordata > Amphibia > Anura > Ranidae > Lithobates > Lithobates septentrionalis. The sequence continues at coordinate 1,628,604 of JBBDGP010000584.1, forward strand.
AAAAAATAGTTGTCGTTTTATTGTTCTCTCTCTCTCTATTCTCTCTATTGTTCTGCTCTTTTTTACTGTATTCTATTCTGCAATGTTTTATTGTTATTATGTTTTATCATGTTTGCTTTTCAGGTATGCAATTTTTTATACTTTACCGTTTACTGTGCTTTATTGTTAACCATTTTTTTGTCTTCAGGTACAATCCTAGCGGCTAATTAGCCTCTAGACTGCTTTTACAAGCCGTGGGAGGGAATGCCCCCCCCACCGTCTTCCGTGTTTTTCTCTGGCTCTCCTGTCTCAACAGGGAACCTGAGAATGCAGCCGGTGATTCAGCCAGCTGACCATAGAGCTGAACAGAGACCAGAGTGGCTCCAAACATCTCTATGGCCTAAGAAACCGGAAGCTACGAGCATTTTATGACTTAGATTTCGCCGGATGTAAATAGCGCCATTGGGAAATTGGGGAAGCATTTTATCACACCGATCTTGGTGTGGTCAGATGCTTTGAGGGCAGAGGAGAGATCTAGGGTCTGATAGACCCCAATTTTTTCAAAAAAGAGTACCTGTCACTACCTATTGCTATCATAGGGGATATTTACATTCCCCGAGATAACAATAAAAATGATTAAAAAAAAAATGAAAGGAACAGTTTAAAAATAAGATAAAAAAGCAAAAAAAAATAAAGAAAAAAAAAAAAAAAGCACCCTTGTCGCCCCCTGCTCTCGCGCTAAGGCGAACGCAAGCGGCGGTCTGTCGTCAAACGTAAACAGCAATTGCACCATGCATGTGAGGTATCACCGCGAAGGTCAGATCGAGGGCAGTAATTTTTGCAGTAGACCTCCTCTGTAAATCTAAAGTGGTAACCTGTAAAGGCTTTTAAAGGCTTTTAAAAAAGTATTAATTTTGTTGCCTCTGCACGTTTGTGCGCAATTGTAAAGCATGTCATGTTTGGTATCCATGTACTCGGCCTAAGATCATCTTTTTTATTCCATCAAACATTTGGGCAATATAGTGTGTTTTAGTGCATTAAAATTTAAAAAAGTGTGTTTTTTCCACAAAAAATGCGTTTGAAAAATCGCTGCGCAAATACTGTGTGAAACAAAAATGAAACACCCACCATTTTAATCTGTAGGGCATTTGCTTTAAAAAAATATATAATGTTTGGGGGTTCAAAGTAATTTTTTTGCAAAAAAAAAAAAAACTTTTTCATGTAAACAATAAGTGTCAGAAAGGGCTTTGTCTTCAAGTGGTTAGAAGAGTGGGTGATGTGTGACATAAGCTTCTAAATGTTGTGCATAAAATGCCAGGATAGTTCAAACCCCCCCCAAATGACCCCATTTTGGAAAGTAGACACCCCAAGCTATTTGCTGAGAGGCATGTCGAGTCCATGGAATATTTTATATTGCGACACAAGTTGCGGGAAAGAGACAATTTTTTTTTTTTTTGCACAAAGTTGTCACTAAATGATATATTTCTCAAACATGCCATGGGAATATGTGAAATTACACCACAAAATACATTCTGCTGCTTCTCCTGAGTACGGGGATACCACATGTGTGAGACTTTTTGGGAACCTAGCCGCGTACGGGACCCTGAAAACCAAGCACCGCCTTCAGGCTTTCTAAGGGCGTGAATTTTTGATTTCACTCTTCACTGTCTATCACAGTTTCGGAGGCCATGGAAAGCCCAGGTGGCACAAAACCCCCCCAAATGACCCCATTTTGGAAAGTAGACACCCAAAGCTATTTGCTGAGAGGTATAGTGAGTATTTTGCAGACCTCACTTTTTGTCACAAAGTTTTGAAAATTGAAAAAAGAAAAAAAAATGTTTTTTCTTGTCTTTCTTCATTTTCAAAAACAAATGAGAGCTGCAAAATACTCACCATGCCTCTCAGCAAATAGCTTGGGGTGTCTACTTTCCAAAATGGGGTCATTTGGGGGGGGGTTTTGTGCCACCTGGGCATTCCATGGCCCCCGAAACTGTGATAGGCAGTGAAGAGTGAAATCAAAAATTTTCACCCTTAGAAATCCTGAAGGCGGTGATTGGATTTCGGGGGCCCCGTACGCGGCTAGGCTCCCAAAAAGTCCCACACATGTGGTATCCTCATACTCAGGAGAAGCAGCTAAATGTATTTTGGGTGTGCAATTCCACATATGCCCATGGCCTGTGTGAGCAATATATCATTTAGTGACAACTTTGTGCAAAAAAAAAAAAAAAAAAAGTGTCACTTTCCCGCAACTTGTGTCAAAATATAAAATATTCCATGGACTCAATATGCCTCTCAGCAAATAGCTTGGGGTGTCTACTTTCCAAAATGGGGTCATTTGGGGGGGGGGTTGTGCCACCTGGGCATTCCATGGCCTCCGAAACTGTGATAGGCAGTGAAGAGTGAAATCAAAAATTTACACCCTTAGAAATCCTGAAGGCCGTGATTGGTTTTCGGGGCCCCGTACGCGGCTAGATTCCCAAAAAGTCCCACACATGTGGTATCCCCATACTCAGGAGAAGCAGCTGAATGTATTTTGGGGTGCAATTCCACATAGGCCCATGGCCTCTGTGAGCAATATATCATTTAGTGACAACTTTTTGTAAATATTTTTTTTTTTTGTCATTATTCAATCACTTGGGACAAAAAAAATAAATATTCAATGGGTTCAACATGCCTCTCAGCAATTTCCTTGGGGTGTCTACTTTCCAAAATGGGGTCATTTGGGGGGGGTTTGCACTGCCCTGCCATTTTAGCACCTCAAGAAATGACATAGGCAGTCATAAACTAAAAGCTGTGTAAATTACAGAAAATGTACCCTAGTTTGTAGACGCTATAACTTTTGCGCAAACTAATAAATATACGCTTATTGACATTTTTTTTACCAAAGACATGTGGCCAAATACATTTTGGCCTAAATGTATGACTAAAATTTAGTTTATTGGATTTTTTTTATAAAAAAAAAGTAGAAAATATCATTTTTTTCAAAATTTTCGGTCTTTTTCCGTTTATAGCGCAAAAAATAAAAACCGCAGAGGTGATCAAATACCATCAAAAGAAAGCTCTATTTGTGGGAAGAAAAGGACGCAAATTTCGTTTGGGTACAGCATTGCATGACCGCGCAATTAGCAGTTAAAGCGACACAGTGCCAAATTGGAAAAAGACCTCTGGTCCTTAGGCAGCATAATGGTCCGGGGCTCAAGTGGTTAAGCATCATTAAAATCACTGCTCCCCAAAAAACGGCCGTTTTCAAAAGTTTTTTTTGCATTGATACATGTCCCCTGGGGCAGGACCCGGGTCCCCAAACCCTTTTTAGGACAATACCATGCAAATTATCCTTTAAAATGAGCACTTTTGATTTCGAACGTTCGAGTCCCATAGACGTCAATGGGGTTCTAACGTTCGTGCAAATTTTCGGTCCATTCGCAGGTTCTGGTGCGAACCAAACCGGGGGGGTGTTCGGGGTCATCCCTACTTAGCGCTTAATCATGACCAAGAAGAGCAAGAATCAACTGATCTAAATATATACTCTTAAGGGCATAAAAACCATATAGGTGAAAGTAATTTGTGATCAGAGATGCCTGCAATGCTATCAGTGCACAAGCATTACCAGCCGACATATAGAAAAAACATGCTAAAACATCAATTGAATAATTGGGACCAATCCTATTTAATTTTTTCATAAACGACCTGGAGGATGGGGTAATCAGTTCAATCTCTGTATTTACAATACTAAGTTAAGCAGGGAAATAACTTCTCCGCAGGATGTGGAAACCTTGCAAGTAGATCTGAACAAATTAATGGGGTGGGCAACTACATGGCAAATGAGGTTTAATGGTGAAAAATGTAAAATAATGCATTTGGATGGCAAAAATATAAATGCAATCTACTCACGGGGGGGGGGGGGGCACCTCTGGGGGAATCAAGGATGGAAAAGGACCTGGGGTCCTAGTAAATGATAGGCTCGGTAAATGCAAAAATGGACATGTATCATAGCACAGAGTGGTACTGTGGATACATAAATCATATAGGTGTGCCACGTCCTGAAATTGTATTAGCAAAAGAAACACAAAAAAGGGGGGACTTTGGACTTTGCAGGCACAGTAACAACAAGTATATATAGCAAAAATAATTTATTGAGAAAACATATACATAGGACATTGATTAAAAAACCACAGATCACATGTATGTAACAATCTTCTCGGACCTGTTACTCTGGATGAATATCCTCATGGCCGAGTTATCACATATATAAAGGGTTTTGTATAGCAATTGATCCGCTGAATATCTTGTTACATACATGTGATCGCTGCTGCTAACAAAGCAAACAGAATATTGGCATGCATTAAAAAGAGAATTAACTCAAGAGATAAAGCGATAATTCTCCCACGCTACAAGACTCTGGTCTGGCCTCACCCCTGAGTATGCTGTCCAATTTACAAATACCATACTGGTGACCTAACAATAGGGATATAACTTTTTTGCGGAAGGTAGTTTAATGAGAAACATGGCCACTCATTAAAATTAGAAGAAAAGAAGTGTAACCTTAAACTGCGCAGGGGGTTCTTTACTATAAGAGCAGAAAAGATGTGTAATTCCCTTTCACTGGCGGTGGTTTCAGCGGGGAGCATCAATGGTATCAAAAAACTATTGGATAAGCACCTGAATGACCACAACATACAGGATTATACAATGTAATACTGACATAAAATAACACACATAGGTTGGACTTGATGAACTTGTGTCTTTTTTCAACCTCACCTACTATGTAACTAATAAATAAAGACAATGCATGGATAAAAAGACTGTCCATTGTATAATGCAACCAAATGTAGCAAAATGCAACCACATGTTGTACGGACCAGCCAGAAAACAAGCATAGATGAACCCCAAGTATGACTCCTGCTCCTAAAAGTGACTAAGGTCCCACTCGAAATTCAGACCTCATGCTATCCATGTTTGTAGGTGGAAAATCCAGTATGCCTCTTTTTAAAATAATATCCTGAAGGTATCTCCACCCCTCTTAGGGCACACTAATTTTTTAATGTCCTGAATCTGTAAAAAAGTGGGGGAAGATGGTAGTTGCGCTGTGATGAAGGGGGGGGGAAGGGAAACTACAAAGATGACTAAAGTGGCAAAGTGAACTAAAAAAGCAGAAACGGGCCAATGTATGAATGGATCCTACATGCTAAAAAAACATGGTGGGGATGCAGTGCAGTGCAACGTAGCTGATCAACATGTATATAATGTTGAGGGCAGACAAAGCCTAATATATAAAGGTAATCGTGAAACAGTGACTGCTTGAATATAGCAAAACAAAAATGCATATACTAACACAAATAAGATGAATAATGACACAATGCAAAAAAAATATATATATAATGCAAGAAAAATATATGTGGGCTAGTGCCCCATTAGCAAAAACGTCCCAGATCCTGGTGAACTACAAGTGACAAATCCCTAGGACAAACATGGATATTAGTTCTATCATCCAGTCCAAAAAACAAAAACTCGTGATGAGAAACACAAAACAAGTCCAATCATGAAGGGAGGGAGGATCTTCAGTGAGGACACCTCCGTGTATGCTCTGAAGAAGTCACGTGACGTGACGATATGCATTAGGATTGGAGCACGGGACGCTGCCACAGACAAACAACAGGAGACGAGCTCGGCGCTCGTAGTTACTACACACTGCAGCATTGTTTTAAATGTAAGTTGATTGGACTTCTTTTATTAAATAAATATACCTTTTATATGGGATCACGCTATGTGCATCTCTTTCCCCCTCACACTGTACATCACTACTCTACATGACGAACACTGAGGAGAGAGGCACGGGGACATATTTCAGTTTCCAGGCACGGGGACAGATTCCAGATTGGTGACACTCCTGGAGGCGTACAAGCTCGGCGCTCGTGGATTGATGCCCACACTCACTTCATGAAAGTGAGTGCAACCTCCCCCCGTGTGTGTCTTGCCCCCCCTCCACTGTGGTCATTGCAGAGTTATTTTACATGCTGTATACTTTTTATTTTTTATATTTCGCTTGGCATGTTCATCATTGTCACTGCCTGTATACACGGAACGTCTACACCTGCGGGTCATTTGCAACACAGGCTGTACACCTTACAGCTGTAAGGTAAGCGGCTTGCATACACGGAGGTGTCCTCACTGAAGATCCCCCCTCCCTTCACGATTGGACTTGTTTTGTGTTTCTCATCACGAGTTTTTGTTTTTTGGACTGGATGATAGAACTAATATCCATGTTTGTCCTAGGGATTTGTCACTTGTAGTTCACCAGGATCTGGGACGTTTTTGCTAATGGGGCACTAGCCCACATATATTTTTCTTGCATTATATATATATATATATTTATTTTTTTTTTGCATTGTGTCATTATTCATCTTATTTGTGTTAGTATATGCATTTTTGTTTTGCTATATTCAAGCAGTCACTGTTTCACGATTACCTTTATATATTAGGCTTTGTCTGCCCTCAACATTATATACATGTTGATCAGCTACGTTGCACTGCACTGCATCCCCGCCATGTTTTTTTAGCATGTAGGATCCATTCATGCATTGGCCCGTTTCTGCTTTTTTAGTTTACTTTGCCACTTTAGTCATCTTTGTAGCTTCCCTCCCCCCCCCCTTCATCACAGCGCAACTACCATTTTCCCCCACTTTTGTCCCATTTGTCCTGCCTTGGATCAGTACTTAGGTGTTGCAGCAGTGTCCTTTTAGCGTAGCCCCCCCCCCCCCCCCGACAGCACAGGAGTTTCCACTTTCACATTGTTTTTCCTGAATCTGTAAAGCTGCGTGGTCACCTCCATGCTGCTCATTAAAATGACGAGCAATGTTAGTAGAATGCTTTAACTTTATGTTCTGATATGAACATGGAGACAATCACGCAACCTCTTGGTGGTCCTATCCAAGTGTTGTATAAAGCAGACATCACATGTAATGAGATAAACCAAATATCTAGTGTTGCATTTGATGAAGCTCTTAATTTTATATTTTTTCCAACTAACAGTAGATGCAAAAGTCACCCCCTTTCTAATACAGAAACACACAGAATCATCTGTTACAACCCTGGCAAACTGACAACACTAGAAATCTCAAGAGACATTGTCATACTCTTGAATGACTGTGGCGTAAAACCAAATGCCTGCAAGACTTCACCCTATATAAATCTGCCCTTCTAAAATACAATTCCTGCCTCCATGCTGCCAAACAAGCCTACTTTGTCTCTCTTATTAATACTTTGTCATCCAGTCCCCATCGGCTCTTCTCAACCTTTAATGCCGCGTACACACGGTCGTACTTTTCGTCTACAAAAGTCCAACGGACGCTGACGGACTAAAGCTGGCTGGTAATCCGATCGTGTGTGGGCTTCTCCGGACTTTCAACGTACTTTTTTAGCCTCAAATCCGACGTACTTTAGATTTGAAACATGCTTTAAATTTTTACTTCGTAACTACGACGGACCCCGAAATCCGCTCGTCTGTGTGCTAGTCCGACGGACAAAAAGCCACGCTAGGGCACCTATTGGCTACTGGCTATGAACTTCCTTATTTTAGTCCGGTGTACGTCATCACGTACGAATCCGTCAGACTTTTGTGTGGTCGTGTGTAGGCAAGTCCGTTCGTTAGAAAGTCTGCCGCAAGTCCGCCGAAAGTCTGCCGGAAGTCTGCCGGAAGTCTGTCGGACAGGCTGTCTGACTTTTGTAGATGAAAAGTCCGACCGTGTGTACGCGGCATTACTCTTTGCTTCGTCCCCCACCCTCTCTACCCACTAACTCACTCACTGCCCAAGAGATTGCCAATCACTTCAAAGACAAGATTAATGCAGTTCGTGAGACACCTCCACGTGCGTACATCTTCCCCACCCAACATACCTTGCCTAACAGCACATTCAACACTCTCCTCTTTTGAATTGGCTACTACTGAAGAGGTTACAAAACTTCTCAGATGCCCACCTAACCAATTGTCTCTTGGATCCTGTTACCTCACAACTACTACCATCACCCTCTTCTTCTATCCTATGCTCTTTAGTGGCACCTTCCCCTCCTCTCTAAAACATACTCAGAACACTCCCATACCTAAAAAGCTCTCACTGGACCCCACCAACCTAAACAACTTAAGACCCATCTCATTGCTCCTATTCACCTCTAAACTTCTAGAAAGTGTAGTCTACAACCGTCTTAGCTCCTACCTCAGTGAAAATAACCTTCTTGACCCCTTACAGTCGGCTTTCGCTTGCAGCACTCCACAGAAACTGCCTTATTAAAACTCACTAACAATTTACTAACTGCTAAAACCAACAGCCAGTACTCCATACTCCTACTACTTGACCTCTCTGTGGCCTTTGATACTTTCGACCACCCGCTCCTTCTCAATAAATGACATTCCCTTGGCCTCCGAGGTTCTGCTCTATCCTGGTTCTCTGCCTATCTATCACAGCGCTCCTTCAGTGTCACCTACAGCTCTGTCTCCTCCTCTCCATTGCCCCTTTCTGTGGGGGTCCCCCAAGGCTCTGTTCTTGGAACCCTTCTCTTCTCTATCTACACATCCTCCCTTGGTCACTTGATAACCGCCCACAGCTTCCAGTACCACTTATACGCCGATGACATCCAAATCTATCTGTCTACTTCTCACCTCACTCCTTCAGTCTCCTCTCGCATTACTAACTTACTAACTGACAATATCAGCATGGATTTTGCACCACTTTCTTAAACTGAATATCTCTAAAACTGAGCTATTAATATTCCCCCCACCCGTGCCCCCCTCCATGACTTTTCCATCAAAATCAACAATGCAACTATCAGTCCCTCCCCTCACGCCAGGGTACTAGGTGTAATCCTAGACTCTGACTTGTCATTTCAGCACCAAGTCCAATCGTTGTTAAAAGTTTGTAGAATTCACCTCCGTAACATCTCTAATATTCGCCCCTTTTTAACAAATGAAACCACCAAGCTCCTCATTCACTCCCTTGTTATCTCTTGCCTTGACTATTGCAACTCCCTTCTCATTGGTATGCCTCTCCATAGGCTATCCCCTGTTCAGTCTATCATGAATGCTGCTGCCAGACTTATCCACCTTACCAACTGCTCAGTGTCTGCCAACACTCTTCTCCAATCCCTACACTGGCTCCCAATCACCCAGCAAATTAAAACCAAAATACTAACCACAACATACAAAGCCATTCACAACTCTGCCCCAAGCTACATCATCAATCTTGTCTCCAAATATCACCCAAAGCGTCCTCTCCGCTCTTCTTAAGACCTCCTACTCTCAAGCTCTCGTCTCCTCCTCCCATGCTCATCTCCAGGATTTCTCCAGAGCCTCTCCCATCCTCTGGAACTCGCTACCTCCACCAGTCTGGCTATCCCCTACTCTTGCTATCTTAAGGAGATCCCTGAAAATTCATCTCTTTAGCAAAGCCTATCACGTCTCCAACTAATCTTTTACCACTTCCATCAGCTCATTCCCCACAGTTACAACCTTTTGTACCACCTGCCCCAACCTATTAGAATGTAAGCTCTTCTGAGCAGGGCCCTCTTAATCCTCTTGTATTTTATTGTATTATAACTGTATTGTCTCCTTTTTGTATTGTAAAGCGCTGCGTAAACTGTTGGCGTTTTACAAATCCTGTATAATAATAATAATAATAATAATAATAATAATACACAGCCAACAGGGTAGTCAATTGCCCCACATTTGAAATTTACCCTTAAAGTCTAACCAGGTATTGCCTCGCCTACAAGAAGAAGAGGAAAAATAACCTTGGCATAAATAACTCCCCAAAGAAGGCAAGAAGTGGGGTACCACTTACAGTTGCAATAAAAAGTATGTGAACCCTTTTGGAACGATATGGATTTCTGCACAAATTGGTCATAACATGTGATCCGATCTTCATCTAAGTCACCACAATGGACATTCACAGTCTGCTTAAACTAATAACACACAAAGAATTAAATGTTACAATGTTTTTATTGAACACACCCTGCAAACATTCACAGTGCAGGTGGAAAAGGTATGTGAACCCTTGGATTTAATAATTGGTTGAACCTCCTTTGGCAGCAATAACTTCAACCAAATGTTTTCTGCAGTTGCAGATCAGGCGTGCACAACAGTCAGGAGTAATTCTTGACCATTCCTCTTTACAGAACTGTTTCAGTTCAGCAATATTCTAGGGATGTCTGGTGTGAATCGCTTTCTTGAGGTCATGCCACAGTATCTCAATCAGGTTGAGGTCAGGACTCTGACTGGGCCACTCCAGAAGGCGTATTTTCTTCTGTTTAAGCCATTCTGTTGTTGATTTACTTCTATGCTTTGGGTCGTTGTCCTGTTGCAACACCCATCTTCTGTTGAGCTTCAGCTGGTGCACAGATGGCCTTATGTTCTGCTGAAAAATGTCTTGATAAACTTGGGAATTCATTTTTCCTTCGATGATAGCAATCCGTCCAGGCCCTGACGCAGCAAAGCAGCCCCAAACCATGATGCCCTCACCACCATACTTCACAGTTGGGATGAGGTTTTGATGTTGGTGTGCTGTGTCTCTTTTTCTCCACACAGTGTTGTGTGTTTCTTCCAGACAACTAAACTTTGGTTTCATCTGTCCACAGAATATTTTGGCAGTACTGCTGTGGAACATCCAGGTACTCTTGTGTAAACTGTAAACGTGCAGCAATGTTTTTTTTTGGACAGCAGTGGCTTCCTCTGTGGTATCCTCCCATGAAATTCATTCTTGTTTAGTGTTTTACGTATCGTAGATTCACTAACAGGGATGTTAGCATATGCCAGAGACTTTTGTAAGTCTTTAGCTGACACTCTAGGATTCTACGTCACCTCATTGAGCAGTCTGCACTGTGCTCTTGCAGTCATCTTTACAGGACACCCACTCCTAGGGAGAATAGCAGCAGTGCTGAACTTTCTCCATTTATAGACAATTTGTCTTACCGTGGACTGATGAACAGCAAGGCTTTTGGAGATACTTTTATAACCCTTTCCAGCTTTATGCAAGTCAAAAATTCTTAATCGTAGGTCTTCTGAGAGCTCTTTTGTGGGAGGCATTATTCACATCAGACAATGCTTTTTGTGAAAAGCAAACCCAGAACTGGTGTGTGTTTTTTATAGGGCAGGGCAGCTGTAACCAACCCCTCAAATCTCATCTCATTGATTGGACTCCAGTTGGCTGACACCTCACTCCTATTAGCTCTTGGAGATCTCATTAGTCTAGGGGTTCACATATTTTTCCACCTGCACTGTGAATGTTTACATGGTGTGTTCAATAAAAACATGGTAACATTTAATTCTTTGTGTGTTATTGTGAATATGATTATTCCTGCGCTATCATGTGTGTTACAGCAGAGCTATTGGGAAAAGCTGCCTGCACCAAATAGGGTACAACCGGACCCTGCTAACAGATGAATGTAATATTAGGGTGGTGCTGCACTAATCCTAGCAAAAACAAAAATTATATTGAAATAATAATACTAATCAACTAGAGGGCTAAATAGGTGCTCTTAGGTGTGAATAAAATAAAAAATTATGGATAGTATGTGATCAATCCTGCGTAAAAACCAAACACTAAAAAAGAAAGTGCAAAGTGCAACAACAATATATATAATAACTATCAGTGAATATCCATATCCAGAAGGTACTATTTCCGTGCCCCTTTACCACCTGAGGGAATAATGTTCCGGGATTAGGACTGCGAGGATAGAGGAGAAAAATAAAGGATGGTACTCCCAACACTGGTCATATGCTGTTACCCCATTATCTTAAGGTAAGGGGCCACTACTTACTAGTGTGTGTCTGAACACGAAGAGGACCACTATTTTGATATATCTGAGCACTTCACTGCAATATGTGCATGCTAGGAAGCCGGTTTCACTCTGTGAAGGAGGACTTTCATATGTTCACTCACTTTGATTGATTTAAAGTTTATGCATTATCAGTCACGTGGATTCTGTTACTGCACAAGTCACTTTGTTTTCTATGCCTGATGTGTGTATGCTACACACAGGAATTTACTGTTACATTGAACATTTTGCACTTTATATAGGAGGACTTACTCCTACAACTGCTGTTGCACCTTTTTACTATTTTCACAGTGTAACTTCTGGATATTGATTTTCACTGATAGTTATTATATATATTGTGGTTGCACTTTGCACTTTCTTTTTTAGCGTTTGGTTTTTACGCAGGATTGATCACATACTATCCATAATTTTTTATTTTAATCACACCTAATGCCCCGTACACACGGTCGGACTTTGTTCGGACATTCCGACAACAAAATCCTAGGATTTTTTCCGACGGATGTTGGCTCAAACTTGTTTTGTCTACACACGGTCGCACAAAGTTGTCGGAAAATCCGATCGTTCTAAACGTGGTGACGTAAAACACGTACGTCGGGACTATAAACGGGGCAGTGGCCAATAGCTTTCATCTCTTTATTTATTCTGAGCATGCGTGGCACTTTGTCCGTCGGATTTGTGTACACACGATCGGAATTTCCGACAACGGATTTTGTTGTCGGAAAATTTTATCTCCTGCTGTCCAACTTTGTGTGTCGGAAAATCCGATGGAAAATGTCCGATGGCGCCCACACACGATCGGAATTTCCGACAACACGCTCCGATCGGACATTGTCCATCGGAAAATCCGACCGTGTGTACGGGGCATTAGAGTGCTTATTTAGCCCTCTAGTTGATTAGTATTATTATTTCAATATAATTTTTGTTTTTACTAGGATTAGCGCAGCACCACCCTAATATTACATTCATCTGTTAGTAGGGTCCGGTTGTACCCTATTCGGTGCAGGCAGCTTTTCCCAATAGCTCTGCTGTAACACACATGATAGCGCAGGAATAATCATATATCCATTTTTGCATATATACACTCCACCAATTCCTGCAGCAATCATAGATGTGTTTTCTTATATGGAAAAAGAAAAGTAAATCTAGAAGAAGTCTTTAACATTACGAATATGAATACTAATAGAAATTTAGATTTGGAAAGTCTAATGAGGAAGTTGGGACATAATATGGAAAAAAAGGTGAGCTTATGGTGGGATATCTGCACCTTTGAAACATACCTTAAAGAAAGTATAGTCCCAAGAAGACTAAGATGGGACATACCCCCAAATGATGGCCTAACAGACCAAGAGTCAAATGATGAATGGTTAAAATTCTTTAATGACAAAGGCCTAGAATTATTGAGTTTTCTGTTAGAAAGAAAACAAAGAAAAAACAAAAGAATAGACCAGAACATTTCCGAACTAAAAGAGGAACTAGAATCACATAAAGAAACAGCCGAGTTTAAAACTTTAATGACACAATTGAATAAAGATCTTATAAAAAAGGACAGAGAAGTCCAACAGAGGAAGAGCAAGAAGCACATTAGGGACACTAATGACTTTCGCAATGACCAGGTTTTTAAATGGCAAAGCCAAATAGGCAAAACTGATAGCTTGTCTACATACTCTACACCTGAAAAAACAGTGAGGGTTTACTCACAACAACCTAATGAACAACCTGGGCCAGTTATGCAAAATACAAGTTACCAGGCCCCGAGAGAGGGAAATAGAGCTATGACCCCAAGACACCGGAATTACGATGAGAGAAATACTGAATATCATCCGCACACTCCTTATCGGACCAACAAGAGACCCCAACAGAATAGTCAGACACCACAAAATGGAGGAAGAAAACCATATTACTGGAGAAATAATAGGAAGCCCCAGAATAAGAATAATTGGTAAAAACCACCATACGATCAGCGAGACCATAGGGGACCACCATACGAATATAGGGACCAGAGGAGACCCACACATGAATATAGGGATAACAGGGCAGAAACAAATGAATATTATGGATCAAGAGATAGGAGCCCTACCCAAGAATATGGATATGATGAAAGGAGGGGCCCACCTCAGAGAAATCATCAGCAGAATGAACGGAGTCCAATTCCCACGTATAATTACTATGCCCCCCTGATTAATAGAGAAGAAGAAGAGAGACAATCTAGACAATACCCCCTACATTATGTGGACCAAGATTACAACAGGCCTTTTTTAGACAGAAGCAGGGAAAAGCACCCATTGAGAACGCGTCAGTTTTATTTTCTGATGTCGACAATATTTGTTTAATGTTGGTATGGAAATATGTCTGTATAATGTGTGTCTGATCCTATAAGTTTTGTAAGCATTTCTTACTGGAGCTCATTTTTTAACCTTCATGTCATGCGATTTTTTGTACAATAAAACACTTATTTTTTTTATACAACATCGATTCGATATTTGCATTCTGCAGCCTAAAAACCCCACCCTGGGGAAAATGTTCCTTCTTTTTTGTTTTCATCATCAGGGGTGAGCTTGGGGTTTTGGATAAAGGTCTAAAATATGCACCTACCAAGAACCTCAATAAATTTCTGACTTATATTGGGATCCAGAAATTCGTGAGAAAATTAAATATCCAGAAGTATATTGCCGGAAACCCCTCTAGACATAGACGTGCAGATATTGTGAATGATGGCATTCTACATAGTTCACTGAGGAACAAATCAGTTTTTAATCCACCTACGAAAGATAATAAACATATTGAGGTTTTTAAAAAAGTTGTTTTAGAAGAGATTAAGAGTCTCAAGATCAAAAAGAAAGAAGAACCTAGCCATATCAGAAGTGGTATTCGAAAACTGACGAAAAGGGGGGACATTGTTATCCGACCAGCGGATAAGGTAGGAGGAATCATTATCCTCTCAAAAGAGCAATATCATAACACTATGATGAATATGCTGGATGATACCAACACTTACACTAAGCTACTTAGTAACCCCATGTTCAGGTGTAGAAAAGCACTTGAACAGGTTGTTTTTTTAGGGGTAAAGAAAAGCATACTTAATAAAAAAGAAGCTAGATTTCTTATTCCAGACTCTTGCCGTACACCAATCATATATTCACTACCAAAAATCCACAAAAATAGAATAAATCCACCACCTAGGCCGATAGTAAACTGTATTGATTCACTTACCTTTAGGATGGGCCAATATATAGATGTCTTCCTACAATCAGCCGTTCAAAGTACAAAGGCGTACCTCAGAGATACTAAACAAATTTTACAAATCATAGAGAATATCCCAAAAGAAGATAGATCGTGGATTATGGCCACTGCAGATGTGTCATCTCTATATACAGTGATTCCTCATCATCGAGCATGTGAAGCCACGAAATGGGGTCTGAGGAAATATACTAAATTACCATGCATGCAGAGAAAGTTTTTGATCAAATGCCTGGATTTTAGCCTAAAGAACAACTATTTCTGGTACAATAAGATGTATTGGGGGTCATTTACTATAGCGCCACGGCGCTAATTCGCGCAAATTGCCGCAAATTATCGTTAATTTGCGGCAATTTAGCGCGAATTAGCGCTAATAGCGCTAATTCGCTCTAAATCGGTATTCACTATAGCGCTGGTGAGAAAATTCTCCCAAAATCGAATTTACTATAGCTCCCTGAAACTAAATAGTGCCCAAACCCTTACTCTGCTAAAACCTATAGAATTGCACATGGAAATAATGTTTAGAGCAAGATATAATTGCCTAAATGGTACTGAAATATGCGGTATATTATTTAAAGATAATCTGTTTTTAAACTGTGTGAAAAGGTGATTTCTTGAGGCCAGGACTCTGTGCAGGCCAGTCAAGTTTCTCCACCCCAAACTTGCTTATCCATGTCTTTATGGACCTTGCTTTGTACACTGGTGTGCAGTCATGTTGAAACAGGAAGGGACCATCTCCAAACTGTTCCCACAAAGTTGGGAGTATGAAATTGTCCAAAATGTCTTGGTATGCTGACGTCTTAAGAGTTCCCTTAACTGGAACTAAGAGGCCAAGCCCAACCCCTGAAAAACAACCCCGCACCATAATCCCCCCCCACCAAATCATTTGGACCAGTGTACAAAGCAAGGTCCATAAAGACATGGATGAGTGATTTTGGGGTAGAGGAACTTGACTGGCCTGCACAGAGTCCTGACCTCAACACAACAGAACACCTTGGGGATGAATTAGAGAGGAGACTGTAGGTCAGGCCTTCTCGTCCAACATCAGTGCCTGACCTCACAAATGCACTTGGAAGAATGGTCAAACATCCCCATAGACACACTCCTAAACCTTGTGGACAAGAAGAGTTGAAGCTGTTATAGCTGCAAAGAGTGGGCCAAATGAGTTTTGAACCCAATACTAATACTGGGATGCCATTACAGTTCATGTGCATTTAAAGGCAGGCGTCCCAATACTTAGGCCAATATATTGTATATTGCTTGTGACACTGAGCATGGCTATGGACTTAGGACTGGTTCACACCACAGAGATGCAGAAAACATGTGTGGGGCTGCCTGGTGGCTCAGTGGGTAGCAGTTCTGTCTAGCAGCACCTGGGATGTTGGTTCGATTCCCCAACATGCTAATGCTTGTGTTGAAGTTTATATGTTCTCCCTGTGAGGCTCTCACCACAATCCAAAGACATGCTGGCATATTATTTGTCTCCTGTCGAAATAGGTTCTAATGTAAGAAAGGTAATTTTGGACTTTATATTGGAAGCTCATTGCAGCCAGGGACTGATGTTAATGTTTATTAGCACTAATCATGCTCAGGGACTTGGACATTTCAAATTTTAGGGTTTACACTGCACGGGTACATATGCTTAGAAAACTGTTGCTTTGTTTATGTGGATGCAAATGGACTTTGATCTTTGGCCTGTAGTTGGAGATTTGATGCACATCTCTCAAATTGCATGACCAATCGCTCCAATGTAAACCTAGGCTTCTGCACAACTGCAAGTTAATGATAAAGATGGAATCTTTATATATAACAGTTGTGGAGAATTGCAGGTAATGAATTCAGCTGGTGGATAGGCAGTGTTTGAATGTGTCAGCTCTGGTTCACATTGGTGTGATTTGACATGTCAAATCTGTGGCAATTGCACTGTTCTAATTGGTGCGATTTGTATTGATATTGGTGCAGAAACCTGCACCGATGTCTCTGATGTTGCCCCCCACAGTCGGGACTGACATGCAGGAATGAAATTGTGGGAGTTCAGCTGAACGATTTCCTCCCTCTGTCAGTGTGAACCAGGGCTCAAACTGGGCCTTTTGTCTTTGTAATTCACCTGCTGCTACCCCAGGGACACCATTTCTTATCAAACTCCCTTAAGTTTACCTTCAAATATATGTAGAAATACAGATTTCCATATCTGAAAATAAAAAATACTAATCATGGTTGAGATCAAATATTCGCAACTGCAATCAAAAGCGTGGTTTCACCTTCTGACCTGGAAATTAGTCATTGTATGCACCCGGAAGTTCCTGTGCTAGTCAGGATCTCCATCTAGGTGCTGCTCATTGGCCGGGTAAGTGTAGGATATGTACTTGTACTTAATCAATGCGGGGGTGGATGTCATAGTTAGATTTGGTGTGGGTGGGGTTCATTGATTTGTTTGGCATCACCACACATTTGCTTCCGTCCCATGTGCACACATCACTTCCTGCATTTGTTCTGCTGATGTAAATCAGTAAGGACTATGCAAGTATAAATGAGAGCTCCTTTTATTAAAATATATATGACTTGTTTCACAGCTGGGCGAATTTTCCAGCAAATTTGGACCTCTGAGTTGCATGACAAGTTGTACCCCATGATTCTCAATGATAACTATTCATATCTGTGCTACTTTAAGTTGCACCAACTTCAAAGTAGCCCCTGTACTACTTTGGTGTGACTTGAGGTATATCGGGTGCAATATTACACCGGCATTCCCAGAAATTGGGGCCAAGTTGCAGCGGCAAAGTGGCAGCAAAATAGTGTGACTTTCAGGTCGCAGCAGTGTGAATGAGATTCAAGGATAACACCTTTGAATTTGGCCCTATTGTCACCTCAGAGTCACATGAAAAGTTGTCCCCCTTGATTTCCATGCATATTTATTAGAGCTGCACGATTAATCGTCATCGTGATTTTTTCGCCTTTATGATCTTGAAAAAAGCGTTTCACGATTCTTGCTATGCGAAGAACTCTTTCTGCTCTTCTGAAGCCACAGCCGAAAAAACAGGAAGTCTGCCAAGAATTAGAACATTCTTTATCAGTGAACTTAACTAGAAACCTTGTAACTATTTGTCAATTAAATAGAGTTCTGTGTAAGTGAGGAAAGTTTAACCACTTAAACACTAAACATTTTTCTGACATTTGTTGGTTTCAGGTTAAAATTATTTTTTTTTTTGCTAGAAAATTACTTAAAACCCCCCAACATTATATATATATTTTTAGTAGAGACCCTAGAGAATAAAATGGAGGTTGTTACAATATTTTATGTCACACTGTATTTGCGCCTTTCAAATGCAATTTTTTTTGGAAAAAATTACTTTAATGAGCTAAAAAAAAAAAAAATGAAAAGTTAGCCCAATTTTTTGTGGGATAATGTGAAAGATTTTACATTGCGAGAATCGTGATCTTTTTATTCTAAGCAAAAAAATTGTGATTCTCATTTTGGCCAGAATCACGCAGCTCTAATATCTATGCAACTTCCCCCATGTTCACATAGGTCTGAATTGACATCTCAAATTGTAGGCCAAATCGGCGCATATTGATGACAATGGAACTGTCTGAATTGGTGCAACGCCACAACGATTCCCAAAAGTAGTTCCTGCACTACTTTGGGCGACTTCAGGGGGCAAATTCTTACCTCCCAACTTTTGGAGATGGGTATAAGGGACCCCTATTAGCAAAAGTAGGTAGGCATAGGACACCTTCTTAAAGGAGATTAGTTGGGACCTATGTGATTTCACTAGACATCTGTGCAGGAAAGTGCACTGATGTCTCTGAAATCGCTGACAAAGTCGGGCTGAGTCACACTTGTGCAACTTTGGACATCAGAGTCGCATGACAAGTCATACCCCATGATTTTCAATGTGTACTATTCATATCTGTGCGACTTCAAGTAACACTGACTTCAACATAGTCCCTGTACTACTTTGGTCTGACTTTGATGCGAGTTGAGGTCCATAGACCTCAAGTTTACACAGGCATTCCCTGGAATTGCGGCAAAATTGCTGATGCAAAATCGTGGGAAAGTTGCGTGTCTGTCTCTGCGACTCCTGTGTCCATAGACCTCAAGATTACACAGGCATTGCTTAAAGTCGCATTAAAATCTCGCAACTTTCAGGTCGCGCAAGTGTGAAAGGTGCCTAAGTCACTGTGCTGAGTACTATTTTATACCTAGAATATAAAGTAGTCCCACCATCAAACACTAGTAAACGTATGTTCTCAATATAATTGTGCTCAAATGGCTGAAAATCACACAGATGGTATCACCTACTGTACTCAGCAGCATATGCTGCAAAGAGGCGAATGCCTATTAGCCAATGCCACATCGGCATGAGCATGGTTGTTACTATAATATTAATGCCTGAAATGCAAAACATTATTGTATAGATTTAAACATTAGTAAATGTATTTTCTCTGTAGGTAAGTGCTCAGCTCTGTAGCATAGCGGTATACCCTGCTGCCCCCAAAAGTTCAAGCCATGAATTCAAATCCCACTGAAGTATGCATTGTACTCAGAAGCATAATTAGCCAAAGCACATCAGCTTTCTTTATTCCATATGTTAACTCTTCAAATGCATGCAATGGTATGTACTTATTCAATAATATTATGGTATGGAATTCCAAAATTCAAGGAAAAAAATGTCATAGGGTCCCCCCAGTACATACCAGGCCCTTCGGTATGGACTTTAAGGGGAACCCCACACCAAAATGTAAAATAAATTTGATGTGGGGCCCCCCAAAATCCATACCAGACCCTTATCCGAGCATGCAGCCTGGAGGTCAGAATAAGGGGGGACGAGTGAGCACCCTCCCCTTCTGAACCTTACCAGGCCACATACCCCAAAGCACCTTTTCCCCATGTTGATGGGGACAAGGGCCTCTTCCCGACAACCCTGGTCAGTGGTTGTCGGTCTGCAGGCAGGGGGTTTATCAGAATCTGGAAGCCCCCTTTAACAAGTACCTATGTGAATAGGTATGGGGTACATTTTACCCCTACCCATTCACCAAAAAAAGCAGTGAAATATAAAAAAATCAATAGACGGTTTTTGACAAGTCCTTTATTGTAAAATAGCTCCAAGCTGTCTTCTTCCCTGAGCCATCTTCTCCAGACGCTGTCTCTCCCTCCTCCATCTTCTCCCCGAGCTGTATTCTCCCAGAGCCATCTCTCCTGCCGCCGCCATCTTCTCCATCTGATGTGTTCTTCTGCACCGCTGGTTACCCGCTAATAAAAAAAAGCGGCTCTTCTTCCATGGTGGTCTTCCTCCGCTGTGTTGTCACCTACTGTGTCTCTTACATAGCCACGGAGCGGACTCTCCGGGTGACATTATCGGATGGCCACAGAAGACCGCCACAAGAAGAGTGGCTTTTTTTTTATTAGTGGGTAACCGGCTGTGCTAAAGAACACATCAGCGGGAGAAGATGGTGGCAGCAGGAGAGACAGCTCGGGGAGAAGAAACATCAAACACTAGTGAATGTATTTTCTATGTATTTTCTATGTATTTTCTATGTATGACTGTGCTACACCCAATAGGCTAGCGGTCAGCACTTCTACCTTGAAGAAACTCATGGGTTCAAATCCCACAGAGAAATACTAAAAGATTGAATTGGTGAAAAAAAAGCAAATGACTATTAGCCAATTAGCCAAAGCAGCATATGCTGAAAATAGGTGAATGCAAATTAGCCAATGCACTTTAAATTTGGCTGATTCTATTATATTAACTCTTCAAATGCATGCAATGATATGTAAGTATTCAATACTATTATGGTGTGAAATTCCAAACACCACACACTAACTAACGGGCAGATTGCATTTTTTTGTTTGTTTATTTTAATTCGCTTGTGCACTGAAAAAATAAACACAGCTGGGGGATGGTAGGTTGGCATTTGAACTTTTACCATGAGTGCTGTGGAGACATCTGAGCAGACCACTAAGCCATTGTGCTAAGTACGAGACCTGCATAATAGTGTAGTATGATTAAAGAATGAATATAAATAATTACCGCTTTATAGTCACCTAAATTAAAAAATAAAAAACAACATACAACAAATAGGTAACCTACCAATAGGTAACCTGATACATGTAACTTTACAGAATAGCAGACATTACTATGTAATACTCATTCATAACTGCATTAGTTAGCAAAAGAAGGAAAAAACTAGGAATACTAATTGCAACATACATCAATAGATGCACACGAGGTAGAGCACATCTCACATAAAAATGTTTCTTTCACATACATGGATCATGGTTACAGTGCAGTACTATATAACAACTTGGTAGGAATTGGCATTTGCATATACGCGGAAGCGCTAATTAGCGCCAGCTTAGAATTTACTAACATGTGTTTCTCACTAATAGCGCTAATTTTTCATTCGCACATTCGCTTGTTGAAATTTTATTTGGCTAAAATGGGAGCTATTATTTGCCATAGTGCCCAGTACTTCCTGGCGCTATAGTAAATGACCCCCATAGACTTTAACGGTGTTCGCGTGCTCGAACAAACTTTTTTCCTGTTCACATGTTCTGCTGCGAACTGAACAGGGGGGTGTTCGGCTCATCCCTACCTAGCAGTAAAAAGGGTTGCTGGTTCGTATTCCCAACCACACCACAAGACTACCTGCCTGGAGTTTGCATGTTCTCCCTGTGCCTGCGTGGGTTTCCTCCGGGTACTCCGGTTTCCTCCCACACTCCAAAGACATGCTGGTAGGTTAATTGGCTTCTGTCTAAATTGGCCCTAGTATATGAATGTGAGTTAGGGACCTTAGATTGTAAGCTCCTTGAGGGTAGGGGCCCATGTGAGTGTATAATGTATATGTAAAGCACTGCGTAAATTGACGGCACTATAGAAGTACCTTAAATAAAAATAAATAAGTCTTCACTAATATTATGGTGTGAATCTCCAAAACACCATACTCTAGCTAACAAGCAATTTACATTTGATACATTTTATTGTATGGTATATAAACCATCAAACACTAGTAAAAGTATTTTGTATACATAATTGTGCTCAGCCCAATAGGCTAGCAGTTAGCACCTCTACCTTCCAAAATTCAGGTATTGAAAGACTCATGGGCTCAAATCCCACAGAGGAATCCTAAAAGATTACTATTGGAGGAGAAAATGAGAATTACTGTTAGCCAATTAGCCAAAGCAGCATACAGTGAATGCCAAGTAGCCAATACACTTTAATCTGGTTGATATTATTGTATTAACTCTTCAAATGCTTGCAATGGTATGTAAGTATTCACTAATATTATGGTGTGAATCTCCAAACACCACACACTAGCTAACAAGTAGTTTACCTTTGATAAACTTTATTGTATAGTATATAACACATCAAACACTAGTAAAAGTATTTTGTATGTATAATTGTCCTCAGCCCAATAGGCTAGCAGTTAGCACCTCCCATGAATAAGTCAAATCTATGACGAAACATGTCGGGGGCGTGGCTGTAAGGTCTGACGAGCTACGCTGAGAGCCGCACTCGAGGAAGGAGAGATTTTGGCTGTACGGCGCTCCACGAAGGGGGTGAGAGGGACCGTGAGTCCTGGCATTTGCACATCTCGGGTCCGCCGTGACCATTTGCTGTTTTGAGTGTATCCACTGAATTTTGAAGCTGCTGTGAACTGCACTGGTTTTACTGCTGTCATTTATTTTTTAAAATGTGAGTGGTTTTATGGAAGATTGTAGTGGTTCTAAATAAAATTTGCCGTGCTGGTTTACGCTATGTGAGTTCTTCATATTCTTTTACATGTGGATTAATCCTAACCATGGTGGCCTAATTACTATTCGATCACTCTGGAGTGTGATTCTTAAGCGTATTTTGCCGTGCATGAGAGTGCTGGCAAAAATATTTGGTGAGTGAGATTCCATTGGGAGTGGATTCACGTTTTCACGTTGGTGAGGTGAAGGACGTTTTGAGTTTACACTACCAGGATCACTGCACCTCAGAAGATCTATGTGGATTTTTCTGTCACAGATTTAATCACGCATTTTTTGTCACAAAAGATTCAAGGACTGATGTGTCTTATTAAATTATATTGCACTGTAATAATTTTGTTATTGGGTATGTCACATTAATTGGTGATTTTTTTACCTGATTAGCATAAGCATTATAAGTTGTTTGGCACTATTTAATTCACTGTCACACAGGATTAATTTGTGTATTGATTTATCACGTCATTCAGTTCATATATGTACACACTTTAATGTAGTCACTATTTGGTGATATGTTAACACTCATTTAGATTTTCACCATTAGGTATATGAGCGCCTCTCATTTGTTCTTGTGTATTTAGGTGGGCATTTGTTACATGAGATCAAATAATACTATACTCTTGATAATTATTTAAAGGGGCAGCTCGGTTTATTTATTTATTTATTTATTTTATTTTATTTATTTTGTCACACCATATATATATTTTTTTCATTACTTTTCGTTAAGTTTTGATTTGTTTGCACACTGAGTGGGCCATTCACTTGATCTCACTCTTCATCATTGTACACTCCATCCATTGGCGCAGTGGGGGTGATTTTGAGTTAAGGGCGGTATTATTCAGATCATTCACTTGTAATTAATTCAGTTAGCACCTCTACCTTCAAACATTCAGGTAGTGAAAGACTCATGGGTTCAAATCCCACAGAAAAATCCTAAAAGATTGCATTGGTGGGAAAAGGAGAATGCCAGTTAGCCAAAGCAACACAAATATACATATATATATATGTACTGAAAATAGGTGATTGCCAAATAGCCAATGCACTTTAATGTGAATGATTTTATTGTATTAACTCTTTAAATGCATGCGATGGTATGTAAGTATTCAATTGTATTATGATGTGACATTCCAAACACCACACACCAGCTAAAGGGCAGTTTACATTTCTTTGTTTGTTTATTTTAATTCACTTGTGCACTGAAAAAAATAAACACAGCTGGTAGATGGTAGGTTGGCTGTTGTTTGAACTCATACCATGAGTGGTGTGGAGATATCCAAGCAGACCACTAAGCCATTGTGCTAAGTACAAGACCTGCATAATAGTGTAGTATTATTAAAGAATGAACATAAATAATTACTGCTTTATAGTCAACTAAATTAATAAATTATAAATCAAAAACATGAAAAAAACAACACACAACAAATAGGTAACCTAAATGATTAATACATGTAACTTTACAGAATAGCAGACATTACTATGTAATAATCATTCAGAACTGCATTCGTTAGCAAAAGAAGGAAAAAAAATAGGAATACTAATTGCAATATAAATCAATAGATGCACGGGAACTAGAGCACATCTCTGATAAAAATGTTTCTTTCACATACATGGATCATGGCTACAGTACAGTGCTATATAACAACTTGATAAGAATTGGCATTTGTATATACGCGGAAGCGCTAATTAGCGGCAATTTAGAATTTACAAACGGTGTTCCCCGCTTATATCGCTAATTTTCATGCGCAAATTCGCCGGTTTTGTTTCCATTTGGCTAAAATGGGCGCTATTATTTGCCATAGTGCCCAGTACTTCCTAGAGTTTTAGTAAATGACCCCCACTATCACCAACAGACTGGAGTAGCCATGGGAGCAAAATTTGCCCCGAGGTCTCTTCATGGCAGAGTGGGAGGAAGAAAATGTCTTCAATAATCAACCGGATGGACTAGTGATATATAAAAGATATATCAACGATATCTTTATACAATGGGAGGGTGATGCTAGCCAGCTGATGCAATTCTTTGAATTCATTGATACTAAGATAGTAGAAGTATCAGAGATGAACCGGAAAGAACTAATTGAAGAGAAGGTGACACAGAAACATCCAATAGAAGGGGTACCATTAATCCTAGACTTTAGTGTACAACATAAGAAAATTGAAAGGATAATTAGACGCCACTGGTGTATCCTGTTGGCAGATAAACAGCTACAAGATACCCTATCTGAGAACCCTAGGTTTATATATAAAAGGGCACCCACGATCCGGGATATAGTGGTGAAAAATTTTATAGACCCACCTAAGAAGACTTTTTCCTTTTTCACTGGAAACTGTTTTTTTTCATGTAAAAGATGCTTCGCATGTCAGAGATCCAAACATCCAAATGAAAAGGTATTTAAATTCTCATCTACAAGTACGGGAGATACCTACGAGGTAAAAAACTTAATTTGCTGCAACACTGAAGGGGCAGTATATGCCCTGGAGTGCAGTTGCGGCCTTCAATATATTGGCCACACACAAAGTCCTCTCAAAGTGCGAATTAAAGAGCATGTTCAAAATATTCTAAACGGTTATGACAAGCACAGCGTATCTAAACATTTTTTGTTATGCCATAATAGGGATCCTACCCATTTGAAGTTCTGGGGCATTGAACCATACATAAGACACTGGCGGGGGGGACACAAGGTGAGAACCCTGATCCAGTTACTTTGGATACATTCTCTCCCCGGGGCTTGAATATCTCGATCTCAATTGTTTCCTAAATGATTTTTAACATTTTTTATATATTTTAACTTGGTTCCTAAGTAGCCACCATACATCTTGGCTTATGCCTCACCCCATACTTGTCTAGCAATCTTTAGCCCACCCGCAATCCATCTCCCATGTGATACACAATTTTTTAAAGTTTTAATATTCTAGCAACTAGACACGGTCTGTTTCCTGTGCCAGATTACATATCTGTTTGTATTGATTATACATTTGCCTTTGTCTTTTATTAACTTAATTTTATAATCTTTGTGTTTATTGTGTCTATTTATCCTATCATTCCATCTATGCTTATTGTTTAGCCAATGATATAGCCTCGTGTCTACTTTTATCATTATGACAGCCAGTTATGTTCAGAGGTGGGTTCTCTCGCCTCTGCGCGTGTTATGTTTGCATTATGTTATGTCAGCATTGTGGCTCTTCCCTTCTGATCGTCTTTTTGGTTTTTATTCCCCTTTCTTTTTTACTCATATAGAATCCCACATACACTTTAGGTCTATATTTACTTAAATGTTAATGTTTTATCTAGTTTTAAATATCGCTATTAGGTGTTTTTTATCCTGGTAAACTTGCAATTCAGCAAAGGATGACATTCGGTATGGACGCTTTGTCTTTTCCTCCTCTGCTGACAGTCGAGGATATCGTATACGCCTTGACCTGCCTATTGGCTATCAATAGTCAGCTGACATTATGATGTACCGCCCATAGTCCCTCTCACGGCCGCATAGTTACACAGTGGATAACCTATACAATGGCCGCGCCCGTATATCTTCGGGAAGATGGCCGCTATGGTATCTTCTATGGGACTGCAAGAAAATGGCCGTCCAGTATTGTGTGTTAGACAGCTATTTAAAGACACGTATTGTGCCTCCACTTATCTCCTGATGAAGTCACGTGTTGTGTGACATCATGCGAAGGGACGAGACAGACACCTATGCTGATTGAGGCTTACAAACTTGCTGCTCATTGGAGATAAGCCACTATTTCACTGCTGTTTTGTGAGTACCCATGTTTTATACTAATAAGATCAAGTTTTAGCCTGACAATATTACTCTATTTGGGACCTTCCTTCTTTCTATTTCTGTGCACCTTTACCACTTGAGGGAATAATGTTCCAGGAATAGGACCGCAAGGATAGAGGAGCAAAATTAAGGATGGTACTCCCAACACTGGTCATATGCTGTTACTCCATTACTTTAAGGTAAGGGGCCACTACTTACTAGTGTGTGTCTGAACACGAAGAGGAGCACTATTTTGATATATCTGAGCACTTCACTGCAATATGTGCATGCAAGGAAGCCGGTTTCACTCTGTGAAGGAGGACTTTCATATGTTCACTCACTTTGATTGATTTAAAGTTTATGCATTATCAGTCACGTGGATTCTGCTACTGCACAAGTCACTTTGTTTTCTATGTCTGTTGCGTGTATGCTACACACAGGAATTTACTCTTACATTGAACATTTCGCACTTTATATAGAAGGACTTACTCCTACAACTGCTGTTGCACCTTTTTGCTATTTTCACAGTGTAACTTCTGGATATGGATATTCACTGATAGTTATTATATATATTGTGGTTGCACTTTGCATTTTCTTTTTTAGCGTTTGATTTTTTATTTTATTCACACCTAAGAGTGCTTATTTAGCCCTCTAGTTGATTAGTATTATTATTTCAATATAATTTTTGTTTTTGCTAGGATTAGCGCAGCACCACCCTAATATTACATTCGTTGTGTGTTATTAGTTTAAGCAGACTGTGATTGTCTATTGTTGTGACTTAGATGAAGATCAGATCACATTTTATGACCAATTTGTGCAGAAATCCATATCATTCCAAAAGGGGTTCACATACTAATTTTCTTAAATTCCAAACTATGTGTTGTAGGAAAAAACTGGAGGACTTCTATCCCCTGTCTATCCATACCCTTACTCAACAAGCTGTCCCAAGGGGTGGTACGAGCTATTGCAGCAGCCCTATTTAATACCAAATTGGGATATTCATGTTGCAGAAACCTATCATACATCAGGGATAACTCATGGTCATCACTGCATATTCTCTGTAGTCTAAGCATTTGTCAACCAGGAATGCCCCTAATGGTGTGTCTGGGGTGTCCTGAATCAGCTTGTAGAACATTATTCCCAGACAATGATTTCCTGTATAGGCTGGTGGTGACCCTTCCATCTTGACCCATCAAAGTTACATTTAGGAAGCAAATGTACTCATTGTTTGTTTGGCCAATCTAAGGCTCAGATTGTTGTCATTCATATAGATCAATAAACATAAAATCAGTGCTAACTGTTAAAAGTCCTATATGCCCCAGTCCATATAAATGTCCTTCCAAAGGTTCTTAATCTAATCAAGTCCAATATAGACCAAAGACTTCAACACCGTCCTCCCTGGTTTTTGATCCTTAGTTGTGCTTCACTCAGGAAGGGGATTGATCTTGGAAAAAAGAAAACATCATATACTGTAATATGTCCAACCCAACTTGTGTACCAACCATATGCTTATTATATGCTTACATCAAAAAAATATAAAAAAATATTTCCAATGTATCATAAAATATGTTCTTATATATATACCTTTATAGTCCTATTTCTAAAAAAAAAACCTTTAGTGGGACTCCAATGTAACTTTCCTCTGTGCCTTATTCTCCCCTTTGGAATATTCTTCCTCCCCTTCTTAAAATGGGTGTCAGAAGCTCCCAAAAAGGAAGTGTAAGCACATAGTGTAATACTGCAAACAACCTAATTACCACAACCTTATTACCACAACCTGGGAAGAAGTCCATTTGATTAAATGCTTTGGAAGTGATGTCACACACCGGAAGTGGCATAATCATGCACCAAAAGTGCCGTGGCAGCCATCTTAAGTGAGGTTTATAGGCTTTTTACCAAGCACTTGTTTGTAAGGGGAGGAAGATTTTTTCAGAGGGGAGATAAAGGCGCAGAGGAATGGTACATTGGAGTCCCACGGAAGGCTGTTTTGAGAAATAGGAGGGTAAGGGTATATACTGTATACAAGAACATATTTTGCGATCCATTGGAAATATTTTATATATATATATATATATATATATATATATATATATATATATATATATATATTACATTCATAAACAGAGTTGTGTGCGCTAATATTAATATTGAATCAAACAAAAGTGGTAAAGAATAATGCCCACAGAAAGTGTTATTTATTACTGCAACTTAAAAGTGACGGGGACCACAGTGTGGAAATAGAACGCATCAGTGGAATTACAGAGTTTGTTCACTGCCACAATAGTGACATGTACAAGTGGGGGCACAATAACTACCCCCAGAATCACTGACAAATGACTTCTAGCTGGTCCCCAAGCAATCAAACCAGTGTTTGCTGCAGCACCTTAAGCACATTTATATCAGATACAGATTTTAACTGTGTAGTTCTTATATTATTCTGATTTTCTCCTCCCAAAGCAACCCCCAAAGCCTTCAGGTCCTCAGGCACTCTCTGCAGCCCCTATCATTTCACTTTTGTTTTAAAGCCATTGCTGTATTGATGAGAACACTTTTTTGGCATGTCTGGGCATTTTCACTGTGGCATTGATCTAAATGTATACTTACAGCTTTAGTGTGATGTTGAGAGCAGAATCAAACTTTTGCTATCTGGCCTTGTAATTTCGGACTACTGCTCTCTGACCTGATCTGCTTTAATTCCCAGTCCTCCTCTTTCTTTAATATGCTAAAGTGATAGCCAGTTATTTTATTTTAATTTCCCATGCACAATGTTACACATACAAAATGTACACTACTGGGAAGAATGACTGACAGAGATAATAATGAACTGTTGCAATTACTGCTCTCTAGTCATCAAGCTAGTGGTGAATGGTTAGGTTGTCATAGTCTGTAATCTCATTCAGCAAAATAAAAATCTATCTCTTTTCCACTTATACAGCATATTGTCCTCTCTGATCTTTACAGGGTGACAGTATCTTCTTACTGATTTGAGATGGAGACAATTTTATGGCTTCTGTAAATGTTGCACATCAACTAAAATAGAAATGCATGTATAGTTAACTGCATAAAGTGACATCTGCTTCAAGATAAAATTAAAATATCTAGAGTTTGTGATTATTTTTTTTATATATTTTACATATGTTAACATTATTTTATATGCCTACTTTTCAAATATTTTTAATTAAAGATGATCAGTCACCACCTTAAAAAAAATAAAAAAATATCCTGTAAAAGACAAAACGGCAATATCTGTGAGAAGAGCTTGTGCAGGAGAACTTGTGAGTTAGAACCTTGCAGCCACAGGCATGCTCCCATCTATCTTCCACAGCAGGATCATATTTACAGACCATTCAGTAGGCATAGCATGTCTTTTTGAATCCTCTCCAAAACAATTTATTACTTTAAAGCTAGAGAGTTTAGCAAGCGCTAAAGAGTAACAATTGAGGCCAAGAAAAGGGTTACATACAGGGCTGGGCCAAGACAGAGGAAGAAGAAGCAGCCTATTTTGCCTCTGCATCACTCAGATGTATCTTTTTCTATGAGGGGCATAGCTGTCAAACTGATGTGCAATACTGAAGATTACACAAGGAGATCATGGCCCTCCTTGTGTAACCAGTGGCACTTTGTTCCACTGTCAGTGTGATAGCTGCCAGCTCTTTATCAGGAGCTCTGTGCACTCTACAATAATTCTGCCTGCCATCCCAGATTTACGTTACCCCTCCTAACTTTCCCTGTCGTAACCCTGGCATTACAGTATCCCCCCTATCACCTCAACCTTTAACTATAACCGTCCTTGGAAAACTAACCTTAACAGAAACCCTTTTCTATGTAAACCTAACCTTATGCTTACACTCTCACTTCCCCTGTTTTGGGAAATTAATGGTGAAGACCAACCTTCCTGAACAAATAGATATTGATAGCAAAGTCCCAACGTTTGAATATTCTGCTTCCACCTTTGACCCCATCAGAAATAATTATAACATTTAAAAAATGAATAATCATATTTTTGCAAATAATACTAAACCCAAAATTTAATGTTTGACATCACATGAATGCAATGCGTTGCAGAAATCACTGTGAAGCATGGTGGTTGTAACACACAGTGAGGATACATTCCATCCACAGGGAAAACCTGGAAACTGGAGAGGAAAATGAAAAAGATAGATGGTACACAAGAGCATAAAATACAAAAAAGTTAAGCCACTATAATAAAATGGTGCTAATTCTTTGTTGATGTTAGTTTTGAAACTGTTTTGAAACTGTTTTGAATCTGTTTTGAATCCGAATTTCACAATTTGTCAACAAACTGGAATGTGAATCTCTAAAAAAGAAAAACCACATCGGATTGGGAGTTGATCAGGTGAATTTCTATTGGTAACAGTTTTTAATTGTTCACTCATTTGCAATTATAAGGTAAAATGACTGCAGAGAATGTGCAGACTGTATTACTGTGATAAAATGTCACATCTATTTAGCTTTCTGCTCACTTCTCAAAGACAATTGCAAGTGAAATGACCCTATTCTGTACTGGGAATTCCTTGAATTTTGCTTGTCAGTGACAAAAGATCAGTCTGTTTGAAGCAGTAAAGTACAAAGAAAAGTATAAACTGAAAGCAAAATGACCACAAAGCAGCTTAGCTTTATATTTATGCAGTTGTGTAGTTATGTAGTTGTGTGGGTCATTAAGTGAATTGGTCACTAAGTGAGGAGCAGCCCCTTACCAATATTTCAAGCATACTGGACTGGTAGAGGGTGTGTGTCAACCATCATTAAATATTGTTTTAATGTCATTTTTGCACCATGTATAACATTTTGGTATATTTATAAATGTTTATACAGCAGTGTACTGCATACTGCTATTTCCACGACCAAAGTTCTTATACAGCAAACAATACCTTGGTCAGAGAGTTGGTCAGAAGTCTAAACAGTCATTAAAACGGGTAGGTTGTTAAGTGAGGAGTGTCTGTATAGTGGAAGCATAGAGATTAAATCCTATTGGTGTATAGATATATTATTTTGGGCAATCAATATGTTACATGTCTATCTAACAGGAATGGCTAGCATACTGATATGACTATTGTGTTGAGAATTTTTTTTTCCTTGGATGAACATGAAACTTCCTATCCAAAGCTATAATCCAATATACCAACATATACCCGTTTTCAAGCATATATTCAGGATTCCAAGAAGGAAGAAATGACCAGAAATATGCACAATATTCTGAATTTTTCATATAAAGTCTTATGCCGCGTACACACGGTCGGACTTTCCGGCATACTTGGTCCGGCACACTTTCCGACGGACTTTGTCCGCCAGGTGCGCCGGACTTTAAAACGGACGGACTTGCACACACACGCCGGGACTTTCCGGCGGGCTAAGTCCGCCCGTCTTTCCGACGGACTTTCGCCGGAGTTCCGGCGGACTTTCAGAATGAACGGACTTGCCCACACACGGCCAAGTCCGTTCATTTTGAACGTGACTCAGGTGCGACGGGACTAGCAAAGGATGTCAATCTTGCCGCTTTTATCGGCGAGATTGACACCTTGCGAGCCCCGTTGCGGGGCATACCAGGCCCTTAGGTCTGGTATGGATTATAACGGGAAGCCCCTACGCCGAAAAAACGGCGTGGGGTCCCCCCTAAAATCCATACCAGACCCCGATCCGAGCACGCAGCCTGGCCGGTCAGGAAAGGGGGTGGGGACGAGCGAGCGCCCCCCCCCTCCTGAACCGTACCAGGCCGCATGCCCTCAACATGGGGGGGTGGGTGCATTGGGGGAGGGGGGCGCCCTGCGGGCCCCCCCCACCTCAAAGCACCTTGTCCCCATGTTGATGAGGACAAGGGCCTCTTCCCGACAACCCTGGCCGTTGGTTGTCGGGGTCTGCGGGCGGGGGGCTTATCGGAATCTGGGAGCCCCCTTTAATAAGGGGGCCCCCAGATCCCGGCGCCCCACCCTATGTGAATGAGTATGGGGTACATGGTCCCCCTACCCCTAGGGAAAAATTGTAAGTAATAAAACACACTACACAGGTTTTTAAAATATTTTATTAAACAGCTCCGGGGGTGGGGATCTTCCTCCGGCTTCGGGGGTCTTCTTCCGGCTTCGGGGGTCCCTCCGCTTCATCTTCTCCCGGCGTCCGGTTGGTTCTTCTCCGCTCTCTTCTCCCGGTGTTCCAGTTCTTCGGCCGGCTCCTCTGCTGTGTTCAGGTAGCTCTCTTGCCAGCAGAGGTCCGGACTTCTGAGCTGCTGGGCTTCTTCTCTTCTCTTCTCTTCTCTTCCCCCAGATGTTGACACGACGCTCTCTCCGGCTGGACTGGTCTCCGAGGGCTGCGGGGACATCTGGGGGAAGAGAAGAGAAGAGAAGAGAAGAGAAGAAGCCCAGCAGCTCAGAAGTCCGGACCTCTGCTGGCAAGAGAGCTACCTGAACACAGCAGAGGAGCCGGCCGAAGAACTGGAACACCGGGAGAAGAGAGCGGAGAAGAACCAACTGGACGCCGGGAGAAGATGAAGCGGAGGGACCCCCGAAGCTGGAAGAAGACCCCCGAAGCCGGAGGAAGATCCCCACCCCCGGAGCTGTTTAATAAAATATTTTAAAAACCTGTGTAGTGTGTTTTATTACTTACAATTTTTCCCTAGGTGAAGGGGTAGGGGGACCATGTACCCCATACTCATTCACATAGGGTGGGGTGCCGGGATCTGGGGGCCCCCTTATTAAAGGGGGCTCCCAGATTCCGATAAGCCCCCCGCCCGCAGACCCCGACAACCAACGGCCAGGGTTGTCGGGAAGAGGCCCTTGTCCTCATCAACATGGGGACAAGGTGCTCTGAGGTGGGGGGGGCCCGCAGGGCGCCCCCCTCCCCCAAAGCACCCACCCCCCCATGTTGAGGGCATGCGGCCTGGTACGGTTCAGGAGGGGGGGGGGGCGCTCGCTCGTCCCCACCCCCTTTCCTGACCGGCCAGGCTGCGTGCTCGGATCGGGGTCTGGTATGGATTTTAGGGGGGACCCCACGCCGTTTTTTCGGCGTAGGGGCTTCCCGTTATAATCCATACCAGACCTAAGGGCCTGGTATGCCCCGCGCTCGCCGCAATAGGAAAATTTGTTTTTCCTATTGCAGCGAGCGCGAGATGCAATACCCTGCCCTCGCGTCGTATCTGGTCCGTCGGACCAGCATACACACGAGCGGCCTTTCCGTCGGACCAGCACACACACGAGCGGACTTTCCGCCCGAAACTGAGTCCGACGGAAAGATTTGAAACTTTCTTCAAATCTAGGTCCGGCGGGCTTTTAGGAAGAAGTCCGCCGGAAAAGTCCGCCGCCGCCCACACACGGGCGGATTGTCCGGCACACTCTGGTCCGCCGGACCAAGTATGCCGGAAAGTCCGACCGTGTGTACGCGGCATTAGACAT
Organism: Lithobates septentrionalis; assembly: GCA_037952835.1. Lineage (NCBI taxonomy): Eukaryota > Metazoa > Chordata > Amphibia > Anura > Ranidae > Lithobates > Lithobates septentrionalis. The sequence continues at coordinate 1,662,557 of JBBDGP010000584.1, forward strand.
GGTTGGCAATCTGGCAATTCTAAACATGCAGCAATAATTGTTTTTAACAATGTGTTGTAGCTGGTGTAACCTCCTATTTACCATTCATGCATTACCAGCCCTGCTTTATTAACAGTACTGCTATTTTACCATAGCACTACAGCTCATACACATTATGCAAACCAAGCCAGGGATTATACAATACAATAGTTCTGTAGTGGGCTTTAAATTGTGGTTATATGAACAATATGTGCTTATGTGCTATGTATATGCCAAAGCCCATTTTCATTCTTTGCTTTTGTGTATTAACTTTGGGTTGATTGCACAATATTGCTCTGTATTAATTACCTTCTCAGGAGACCTAGGATTGATTGCCAAATCAGGAGATACAGAAATTACTGTGGATATTGACTAATGGAATTACTCAGAGTTAACTGGTGCATACACATTTGAATCTTTGATGGAGGCTAACTGGAAAAGGTTAAAGGTATATATATATATATATATATATATATATATATATATATATATTTCACAGCTTGTAGCTCCTTAAAAATCACTTACGGACCACCCACTGCAGTTTTACATCAGTAATTTGAAGAGGAATACCGTTGTTATGGCAGCAGCTAGCTGCCATAACCCCGGTATCCTCTTCTTCAGCGGGCAGTGTGCTTTCAGATAAAAGTGGTCACTGCGGTGGATTCGTCACAAGATCACTTTTAACGGCGGAGGGAGAGGGCCCCCCTCCTGCCGCGCTCCGGTGCCCAAAATGTCACTTCCGCCCCTTAGCTCTTAAAAGGGACATTTTTTATTTATTTTTTTTCAAATGAAAACATTTTTTTTATTGCATTTTAGTGTAAACATGAGATCTGAGGTCTTTTTGACCCCAGATCTCATATTTAAGAGGTCCTGTCATGCTTTTATTCTATTACAAGGGATGGTTACATTCCTTGTAATAGGAATAAAAGTGACACTTTTTTTTAAAGAACAGTGTAAAAATAAAAAGTAAAATAAATAAGAAAAAAAATAAAAATGTAAACACGCCCCGTCCAGCTGATCTCGCGTGCAGAAGCAAACGCATAAGTGAGTAGCGCCCACATATGAAAACCACACATGTGAGGTATTGGCGTGATCTGTAGAGCAGGAGCAATAATTCTAGCCTTAGACCTCCTCTGTAACGCAAAACATGCAACCTGTAAAATGTTTTTCCTGACAGGCTCCATGGCAGCATACGTGTGGGTTGACCCCGCCTCCATAACTACCCAATAGGACCCCTCCCTTATAAATTTCAGCTGTGGGCTCTCAGCCGTGTTCCTTTTTTGTCCTCCTCCGTAGGACCTTATGTTTGGTTCTCCTACCTGAAGACGACGTCCTGCGATCGTATCGGCCGACCGATGTGATGTCTCATCCCTCCAATAAGCCTTGACTGTTAGCAGGGTATGGAGTGTATTGCAGAGTAAAGCGCTGAAGAGCTGGAGTCATTTGGAATGAAAAGCGCGCACAGGCCGATCGCCTAGCAGTATGCAGGTGGCCATTATCTGCCAAAAAGCCCGGTGTGTGTATGGATGTTCCGGCCGAGTCGATTGTAGGTGGTGGTGAGCATGTATCGCCTTCATGGCAGCAGTGTATATATTTGTTGTTGTTGTTTTTCTCTCTGTGTGCTCTTTATTAAATTGCCTATGCAGCGGCTGGTTCCCTGTGCGTTCCAGCCGCCGCTCCCTCTACTTCCGGGTTCTGTCTGCGTTCTGCGCAGGCGCAGTCCCGGAACGAAAGCGAGGCCTGGTTTCGCGCATTCGCACGAGGACCGTGGGCCTGGCGCGGCCGTGACGTCACGCGGTGCCAATTTTAAAAGCCTGGGGAGGCTTTCAGAGCTCGGGAATGATCGTGGGCATAGCGGCAACTTCCCTGAGCACCTGCAGAGCCTTCCCCAGGTAAGTGCAGTACAGATGGGTCTGTGCCTGCTGTTTTTGCTTTCTGGTATATCTGATCTGATCTGTGTTCACCTGCAGTGATTCCCAGCATCAGCCATGGACTCTTCACCTCCTCCTGGTGGTCAGTCCTCTCGCAGCAGGTAGGATTTGAAAGTATTTTCTTTACTTGCCTGCTGGGGGGAAGAGAGCGGAGTGTAGGGCATTATTCTGACCTTGTGCCTTTCTCTTTCTCTATTCCTGTCTTCCTTCTTTCCTTAGCCCTTCTAGTTCTAACCAAAGACAAAGTAGTTCCCGCAGAAGGAGCGGGTCATCTAAATCACACCACCGGCATTCCTCCTCTGGCTCTAGACACCATGGTTCATCCTCTAAGTCTAAAGACCACAGTAGAGGCTCTCCTCACCCCCCCTCATCTCATAATAGGGGACCGGAGAAAATATGTTGGGGATGCAGGGCCCCAGTTCCTGCCAGCAAGTCTCTCTGTGACCGCTGTTTTTCTAAAGCAGCTAATGAGAGGGAAGGTGCAGACCAACACCTGGAAACATTAATCAAGCGAGTCGTGAAAGAATCGCTGCAGGAGAGAGATGCTGCAAAGCCTCGTGATTCTCCTCAAGATCCACTGATTCCCCTGTCAGAAGAGGGTCCAGTCCATGAGACGTGGGAGTCTTCTCAACCTAGTCACCAGTCAGCTCCCCCTTCAGATAGTGGGTAAGAAGCGGATGATCCTGGGATGGGCTTTGAATATGCCCTGGTTCCTTCTCTGGTGAAAGCTGTTAAAAACGCTTTGGTTTGGGAAGACCCAGTTATTTCTCCTGCTAAACAGAGAAAGTTTTTCAAACAACTCAGCAAGGAGTGTCATTATTTTCCTTTCCTCACGGAAGTAGGAGCTATAATTTTTGAAGAATGGGGCAAGATGGATAGAAAAATCTCTATGCAATCTAAAGTCTCAAAACTATACCCTTTCAAGGAAGAAGAGGTTAAACACCTTGAGTCAGCTCCCTTGGTAGATGCTGCATTAATGAGGCTTGTGAGATATGTGACTCTGCCTCTTGAAGATACGGTCTCATTTAAAGATCCCCTGGAGAGACGGATTGATGCCGACCTAAAAAGGATTTAACTGACAGCAGGCACAGTGTGCAAACCCGCTCTGACCTTAGCAGCAGTCTCTAAAGCTTTAGAGGCATGGTTAGACAACGTGAATGATTCTCTTAGAGGTATCTCTTAAGAAGCGGCTAAGAGCTCCCCTATTCAGGAAATCAGGCTTGCCTCTGCCTTTCTGGGGGAGGTCTCTATTGACATTGTTCGCCTAGTGGCTCGGGTGATGTTGTCATCGGTCACCGCCCGTCGGGCCTTGTGGCTGCGACCTTGGTTGGCGGATCCAGCCTCTAAGCAGGCTTGGTGCCGTATTCCATTTGAGGGTTCATCCCTCTTTGGCAACAAGCTTGATAGCGCCATTACCCGGGCTACGGGTGGTAAATCGGGGTTCCTCCCTCAAGACAGGCGTTTACAGAACCAAAAACGCACCTTTTCAAGATCGCAGAACACCGACCGTGCAAGGGAAGCACGTAGTTAAAGGCCTGGTCGGGAATTTTCTAGATCCTGGAAATCCAGGCAGTCCTCTTTTAAAAAGCCCACAAAAGGGGCTTCTACTAGTAACCAGGACTCCACTAAGTCCTTTTGAAATTGGGCCCGCTCAAACATGTCAGGTGGGGGCTCGTCTGCTCCACTTCCGGCATGTTTGGGCGGCCTCAATTTGGGATTTCTGGACTGTCAAGACAGTATCCTCAGGCCACACCTGGGTTTTCAACAGCACTCCCAGACTAAGATTTATACCAACAAATCTTCCAAGTTCAAGGGAGAAGAAACAAGTTCTTTTAGCTTACATAAGCTCTTTATTAGCTCAAAACGCAGCCATTCCTGTTCCAGATGGCGAACGAGGAGAAGGCATGTATTCCCCTCTGTTTCTGGTACAGAAGAAGAACGGCACATGGAGGCCTGTTATAGACCTGACTCATCTCAACCGGTTTATCCGAAAGGAAAAATTCAAGATGGAGTCACTATTAACGATTCAACAATCAGTTCATCTAGGAGACTGGCTGGTGTCAATAGACTTGAAAGACGCCTACTTTCATGTCCCAGTGGCAGCAGACTTCCAAAAGTTTCTTCGCTTTGCTGTAGGCGATCAACACTTACAGTTTACCTGCCTTCCATCTGGTCTCACGACATCACCTCGGGTGTTTTCCAAGGTTCTGCTGGCTGATGTTGCTCTGCTCAGAGTCAAAGGAGTTCGCCTTCACCACTATCTCGATGACCTCCTCCTTCTAGCCCAGGACAAGGGTCAGCTTCTAAAGCACAGGAGTCTAGTAATTGCCACTCTCCAAGAGTTTGGGTGGCTCCTGAATTTGGAGAAAAGTCACCTGATTCCATCTCAGTCTCTCATATTTCTAGGTGCCCATTTCAACACACTAGAAGGCACCATCTCGCTACCCGAGGAGAAGATTGTGGTGATCCGGGACAGGATCCGTTCAACCCTTGCTTCATCTCACCTATCCGCTCTTCAATGTCTGAAGGTGATTGGCACAATGGCAGCCACCATTCCCATGGTGAAGTGGGCTCAATGGCACACTAGCCCATTCCAGAAAGGGTTTCTCCAACAGTGGGATTCTCCCAGCAAGAATCAGCGCATCCTCCTCACTCCATCCATAAGAGAGTCTCTCCTTTGGTGGCTCCAAGGGAAAAATCTCCGCAATTGCCATTCGATTCTCCCCATCACATGGGTCACAGTGACCTCAGATGCCAGCAATCGGGGCTGGGGGGCTCATTGCCTGTCAGAGATGGCTCAGGGAAGATGGAACTCGCCATCTCAGAAGACTGTATCCAACATTCTGGAACTTCGAGCGGCCTTTCAGGCGCTCAGATCCTTCTACCACCTGATAAAGAACTCCTCAGTGATGCTCCGGTTGGACAATACAACCGCTGTGGCCTATATAAGGAAACAAGGTGGGACTCGCAGCTGGTCCCTCCTACGGGAAGTGGAGCCAATCATGAACTGGGCTCAGAAGAATCTGTCCAACATTTCGGCAGTCTACATTCCGGGGGTCCAGAATGTTCAGGCGGACTTTCTGTCCCGTGTTCAAATGGACAACAACGAGTGGTCCCTGCACAAAGAGGTGTTCAAGTGGCTCCTGACACTGGGAGTGTTCCCAGAAGTGGACCTGTTTGCATCCCCATGCAATTACAAACTGACCAAGTATTACTCGAGGTTCCGGGATCCCCAAGCATATGGGATATATGCCCTCACGGATCGGTGGAGGTTCAACAAGGCGTATGCCTTCCCTCCGGTACCTGTGATACTCCAGTTTCTCCGCAGGCTCAGAACAGAGGAAGTGGAAGTCATGGCAGTGATACTGTTTTGGCCCAACAGGCCATGGTTTCCCCTCTTAACTCTCCTCAGTTATCAGGAGTCAATCCCTCTGCCTCTCAGGGCGGATCTTCTGTCCCAAGGTTCTATCCTGCATCCATGCCCTGCTCATCTACATCTCAGGGTTTGGTTTTTGAGAGGGCAAGGCTTGAAGCCTTAAGTTGTCCAGAAGAAGCCATCCCGACGCTTCTGAATGCCAGACGGAAGAGCACTAATAGAGTGTATGAACGTATCTGGTCCAAGTTCACAGAGCACATGTCCTCTAGACCTAATCCTTGTGGTTATCCAAAAGTCCAGGATATCCTCAGCTTTCTGCAAACAGGGTTGGATTTTCCTCTAGCAGTAAGTTCCCTTTGTGTGCAAATATCAGCCATCTCGGCATTTACAGGAATTTCATGGGCTAACCACGCCCTGGTTTGCCAATTCTTCAAGGGTGCTATCAGGCTAAGACCTCAAAGGAAACCGAGATTCCCTAAATGGGATCTTCCCCTTGTTCTAGATTTTCTTTCCACGCTTGGAACAGATCCTGAAAGTCCTCTATCAGTTAAAGACCTCACACTCAAGACCGTCTACCTGGTGGCAGTAACTTCAGCCAAAAGAGTGTCTGAAATCAGGAACTTAGGTTCCAAAGAGCCTTTCCTGACCTTTTTTCCGGATAGAGCAGTATTAATTCCCATGTTGGGCTCAAACCCTAAAGTGACATCTATTTTTCACGAAAATCAGGAAATTGTGTTGCCTACCTTTAGCACAACAGAAGGTCAAGATGTCCATCCCCTTGATGTGGGACATACTTTGAGTCAATACTTGGAAGCTACAAAATCGTTTAGACAGACGGATTTTCTTTTCATTCTTCTACAGGGAAAAAATAGAGGAAAACGGGCTTCAATCAGATCCATCTCTGCTTGGATAGTACAGACCATTCAAAGGGCTTATAAAGCGAAGGGCTTGGCTCCTCCAGAGGCAGTGACTGCACACTCAACTCGGAGTATTTCAACCTCGTGGGCGGCTTCTCTTCATGTCGCACCCGAAGTTATATGTAGAGCGGCTTCTTGGTCATCTATCAATACGTTTGTTTCCCACTATTGTGTTGAACCAGCTGCTTTGTCATCCATTAATTTTGGTTTGAAAGTGCTGTCAGTGGACAGTGTTAAATAAATTTATTTTCTTGCTCAGCATTGTGCCCACCTGGGTGTATTTGGCGAGTTATTTCCCACACGTATGCTGCCATGGAGCCTGTCAGGAAAACGGAAAATTTATATCAAATACTTACCGTAATTTTCCTTTCCTGATAGGCTCCATGGCAGCAGGAGTCCCTCCCAATGCTTGGAGTAGGCTAGTTACCAAACACGGCTGAGAGCCCACAGCTGAAATTTATAAGGGAGGGGTCCTATTGGGTAGTTATGGAGGTGGGGTCAACCCACACGTATGCTGCCATGGAGCCTATCAGGAAAGGAAAATTACGGTAAGTATTTGATATAAATTTTCCGTTCTTTGGTAAAATGATTTTTAAGGGTAAAATATTGTCGTTGTTCCATGACCGGGCGCAATTTTGAAGCGTGACATGTTGGGTATCAATTTACTCAGTGTAACATTATCTTTCACAATATAAAAAAACATTGGGCTAACTTTACTGTTGTCTTATTTTTTAATTCAAAAAAGTGTATTTTTTCCAAAAAAAAGTGTGCTTATAAGACCGCTGCGCAAATACGGTGTGACAGAAAGTATTGCAACGACCGCCATTTTATTCTCTAGGGTGTTAGAAAAAAAAAAAATATATATATATAAAATGTTTGGGGGTTCTAAGTAATTTTCTAGCAAAAGAAACTGTTTTTAACAACAAATCTCAGAAAGAGGCCCGGTCCTTAAGTGGTTAAGGGAGAGCTGTCTTGATATTCCTGGTGGTCCCTGGTATTGCAGATCTTCACCCCTACTTGTAGTACTCCTGGTGATTCTCCCAAAGTTAATTAGCAGGCAATGTAATGAAAATGGAGACAGCCTCACATAGTACAAAATCCTTGGATATATTTATTAAAACTTATACTATATAAATGTAGTTAAAAAGCACCACTGTAGTTAAAAAGCACCATAACTATATGTAATGATGGCCTGTTGTGCCAGTTCGGACTGGTAGGAGGTGGCATATTCACTACAGGGGATACCCTGGGAATTGAGCATCTAACAGCACTCAAGATTGCACAGTTTAAAAAAAACTTTTATTTGCACTAAGTCACTTTAATATCTTACATTTTGGCACATGTGTGAAATATACAGTCATGGCTGAAATTGTTGGCACCCCAGAAATTTTTCTAGAAAATCAAGTATTTCTCACAGAAAAGTATTGCAGTAACACATGTTTTGCTATACACATGTGTATTCCCTTTGGGTGTATTGGAACAAAACAAAAAAAGGGAGGATAAAAAGCAAATTGAACATAATGTCACACAAAATTCCAAAAATGGGCTGGTCAAAATTCTTGGCACCCTTAACTTAATATTTGGTTGCACACCCTTTGGAAAAAATAACTGAAATCAGTCGCTTCCTATAACCATCAATAAGCTGCTTACACCTCTCACCCGGAATTTTGGACCACTCTTCCTTTGCAAATTGCTCCAGGTCTCTCTTATTGGAAGGGCGTCTTTTCCCAACAGCAATTTTAAGATCTCTCCACAGGTGTTCAATGGGATTTAGATCTGGACTCATTGCTGGCCACTTTAGAACTCTCCAGTGCTTTGTTGCCATCCATTTCTGGGTGCTTTTTGACGTATGTTTGGGGTCATTGTCCTGCTGGAAGACCCAAGATCTCGGACGCAAACCCAGCTTTCTGACACTGGGCTCTACAGTGCGACCAAAAATCCTTTGCTAATCCTCAGATTTCATGAATCCTTGCACACATTCAAGGCACCCAGTGCCAGCAAAACAACCCCAAAGCATCATTGAACCTCCACCATATTTCACTTTAGGTACTGTGTTCTTTTCTTTGTAGGCCTCATTCCGTTTTCGGTAAACAGTAGAATGGTGTGCTTTACCAAAAAGCTCTATGAATGAATGAATGAATGAATGATTTGTATAGCGCTGCACATGCGAACTGAATCGCCTTGAGGCGCTTGATCTCTCATGTGTTGTCCAGCTCCTTAGAAGAGGTATGTCTTGACTTTCTTCCTAAATGACTGATGGTTTTATTCCATGCGGATGTGGGTAGGTAGAGCGTTCCATAGCCCTCGTCCTTGGACTGCGAATCTTCTTTCTCCTTAAAAGAGCATCACATGTTTGAAACAATCTTATTTATCCACAATTTTGGAAGGGTGCCAAGAATTTTGACCAGCCCATTTTTGGAATATTGTGTGACATTATGTCCGAATTTGCTTTTTTTCCTCCCTTTTTTTGTTTTGTGTATGTGTTCAGATTTACAGTGGGGATGGGAAGTATTCAGACCCCCTTACATATTTCACTCTTTGTTATATTGCAGCCATTTGCTTAAATCATTTAAGTTCATTTTTTTCCCCATTAATGTACACACAGCACCCCATATTGACAGAAAAATACAGAATTGTTGACGTTTTTGCAGATTTATTAAAAAAGAAAAACTGAAATATCACATGGTTCTAAGTATTCAGACCCTTTGCTGTGACACTCATATATTTAACTCAGGTGCTGTCCATTTCTTCTGACCATCCTTGAGATGGTTCTACACCTTGATTTGAGTCCAGCTGTGTTTGATTATACTGATTGGACTTGATTAGGAAAGCCACACACCTGTCTATATAAGACCTTACAGCTCACAGTGCATGTCAGAGCAAATGAGAATCATGAGGTCAAAGGAACTGCCTGAAGAGCTCAGAGACAGAATTGTGGCAAGGCACAGATCTGGCCAAGGTTACAAAAAAATTTCTGCTGCACTTAAGGTTCCTAAGAGCACAGTGGCCTCCATAATCCTTAAATGGAAGATGTTTGGGATGACCAGAACCCTTCCTAGGGCTGGCCGTCCAGCCAAACTGAGCTATCAGGGGAGAAAAGCCTTGGTGAGAGAGGTAAAGAAGAACCCAAAGATCACTGTGGCTGAGCTCCAGAGATGCAGTCGGGAGATGGGAGAAAGTTGTAGAAAGTCAACCATCACTGCAGCCCTCCACCAGTCGGGGCTTTATGGCAGAGTGGCCCGACGGAAGCCTTTCCTCAGTGCAAGACACGTGAAGGCCCGCATGGAGTTTACTAAAAAAACACCTGAAGGACTTCAAGATGGTGAGAAATAAGATTCTCTGGTCTGATGAGACCAAGATAGAACTTTTTGGCCTTAATTCTAAGCGATATGTGTGGAGAAAACCAGGCACTACTCATCACCTGTCCAATACAGTCCCAACAATGAAGCATGGTGGTGGCAGCATCTTGCTGTGGGGGTGTTTTTCATCTGCAGGGACAGGACGACTGGTTGCAATCGAGGTAAAGATGAATGCGGCCAAGTACAGGGATATCCTGGAAGAAAACCTTCTCCAGAGTGCTCAGGACCTCAGACTGGGCTGAAGGTTTACCAACAAGACAATGACCCTAAGTACACAGCTAAAATAATGAAGGAGTGGCTTCACAATAACTCCATGACTGTTCTTGAATGGCCCAGCCAGAGCCCTGACTTAAACCCAATTGAGCATCTCTGGAGAGACCTAAAAATGGCTGTCCACCAACGTTTACCATCCAACCTGACATAACTGGAGAGGATCTGCAAGGAGGAATGGCAGAGGATCCCCAAATCCAGGTGTGAAAAACTTGTTACATCTTTCCCAAAAAGACTCATGGCTGTATTAGATCAAAAGGGTGCTTCTACTAAATACTGAGTCTGAATACTTAGGACCAGGGATGAGCCGAACACCCCCCGGTTCGGTTCGCACCAGAACATGTGAACAGGCAAAAAATTTGTTCGAACACGCGAACACCGTTAAAGTCTATGGGACTCGAACATGAATAATCAAAAGTGCTAATTTTAAAGGCTTATATGCAAGTTATTGTCATAAAAAGTGTTTGGGGACCTGGGTCCTGCCCCAGGGGACATGTATCAATGCAAAAAAAAGTTTTAAAAACAGCCGTTTTTTCAGGAGCAGTGATTTTAATAATGCTTAAAGTGAAACAATAAAAGTGTAATATTCCTTTAAATTTCATACCTGGGGGGTGTCTATAGTATGCCTGTAAAGCGGCGCATGTTTCCCATGTTTAGAACAGTCTGACAGCAAAATGACATTTCAAAGGAAAAAAAGTAATTTAAAAGTACTCGCGACTACATGAATTGTGGGTCCAACAATACACATAAAAGTTCATTGATAAAAACGGCATGGGATTTCCCCACAGAGGAACCCCAAACCAAAATTTTTTTAAAAAATGGCGTGGGGGTCCCTCTAAATTCCATACCAGGCCCTTCAGGTATGGAAGGCTGCAATATAACAAAAAGTGAAAAATTTAAGGGGGTCTGAATACTTTCCGTCCCCACTGTATATATATATATATCACTAGTATATTATATGTGATTTGTTAAGGACACTAATACTAGTCCTTAAATAGCGCTGTCAAGATCCCTAACTCAGATTCATACATACACATACTAGGGCCAATTTAGACAGGAGCCAATTAATCTACCAAAAACTTGAAAAAGTGTTAGTTGCGTCCCTGATCAGTTTACTTCTCCATGAACCTGAGCATGATTTGCCCATCTACTGAAGATTAATACCAAAATGTGAATGTCATGCACATCTCATGCAGACTAGCTTGCAGGTAAAATGCTTGGGAAAACAGAGCCATATTTAGGTACTGGAGAACATCTTGCTAGTCATCATATCAGTATATAAATACTGTACATACTATATGCTGTGAAAGGAAAAAAATATTAGTTGATATGGATTGACTTAGATCACATTGACCACAAAGAGATATCAACAACCATCCTTACAACGTATTTTCCAGTACGTTCAATTTTTACAGGACTATTTACAAACAGGATCATGTGGAACAATTCTAATAACCTTGATGTCACTACAGTCTTTCAAGTGTCTATGACTCATTTTAAAGAAATCCCTCTTCTAATGCCCATTTAATAAATCTGAAAGGGTCGAACTCCACCGCAGCATTGTTTTGTTAGTTCAAGAGTCTGACATTTAAAATCTGTCTATACACAAAGAGATTTTTCTCCATGATATACGTCATTACGGCCTAATCATCAACAGTCTTACCTCATAAAGGGCACAAACACAACAGATGGTCTTGTATTTCAGCTGGAAGATATCACTTATATACACACGGTCGGACTTTGTTCGGACATTCCGACAAAACAAAATCCTAGGATTTTTTCCGACGGATGTTGGCTCAAACTTGTTTTGTCTACACACGGTCGCACAAAGTTGTCGGAAAATCAGATCGTTCTTAACGCGGTGACGTAAAACACGTACGTCAGGACTATAAACGGGGCAGTGGCCAATAGCTTTCATCTCTTTATTTAGTCTGAGCATGCGTGGCACTTTGTCCGTAGGATTTGTGTACACACGATCGGAATTTCCGACAACGGATTTTGTTGTCGGAAAATTTTATCTCCTGCTCTCCAACTTTGTGTGTCGGAAAATCCGATGGAAAATGTCCGATGGAGCCCACACACGGTCGGAATTTCCGACAACACGCTCCGATCGGACATTTTCCATCAGAAAATCTGACCGTGTGTACGGGGCATTAGAGCACAAGAGATAATCTGCTATCATATGTTGGGTAGATCGGAGTTCATCTTGCATGCCTGAACAGTGCATGTTCAGGCAAAAATATTCTCTTAAAGGTCTTCTCAATTTGGAAACAAATAATTAAATCCCCATAAATGACTAGCTTTATGGTGCTCATAAACAGAAGTTGATAGTTAGATTCCTTTCCTCTCCAGTACACATAAACCATAACCATATGCCCATAACCATGAATCTAAAGATCAATGCTGATCATTTTTGTAAAGACTTTAAGAACCAGGCAAAAATGACAGTAATGTCAAGATCTGCCAAAAGGTTGACAAACCCATAAACAACTTAAAGAAAAATTGTTTTCCCCATGGGGCTTTAAAACAGCAATGCACATAATGAAAGGAAGTTCTTAATGGATGTATAAAAAGTTTTATCCAATATCATGGTTTGAAGTACATTATAGAGAATCATCTGGTACAGTAACACACATCTTATTCCCCAATGCAGTAACAAACACATATTAATACACATAGTTAGGTTACATAATGTTACATAAATAGCAAGCCCCAACGCGTTTCGACCTGTATATGGTCTCTTCAGGGGGACAGTTGGATCTAAAAAAGAATTACATAAATTAAATTCAAATAGATAAATATATATATTATTGTGCATCACTTGGATTAAACCAAGATAATGAGTCTTTACCGCTAAGTGGTGGAATGGGTGTTCTCTAGTCCAGGATATGTGCTGAGGGCCAATGGAAACACCGGAGGGCTCGGGGGGCCACCCTCACTCTCCCAGGAGAGCCAGCCTCAGGGGGCTTACAAGGAGCCACACTTAGCGCGCCCCCCGGGAGGGGGGGGAGGGGAGATGAGGGGGAGGAGCCCACACCTGCAACAGAAACCCAAGAATAGCCATGTATTAGTTAGAGGAAGTTTAATAATTAACTTGGTAATGTACTGAGTGTTTCCAATTTGTCTATGTGGAGACTGGCGTTGGATAGGATTTTTACTATGTAAATATATTGAGAAACACCCCTCCCCACCTTGACACATTAGAGATAAGACATGGGCTGTGTGTTTCCTTCTCTTCAGGTATCCTGCACATTGTTAATCAATTGTTCCCACTCGGTCAATTTTTAACAACCCCATGCATGATGGGGAATCTAACTTAGACCCCCACACTGCATGATATTCAATTGCCTTATATGGCAATTGCTGACAAACTCTATTTATATTCTACCTATCTCATACTGACATTCGATGCAGGAACGTGGGGACCTGGAACCAACACACAGCCCATGTAAAAAATAAAAAATGTAAAAACAAACAAAAAACATACCAGACCATCAACATTTGCTGTGTGCTATGTTGGTGATCCCATAAAGTCAATCATTCATGTCATGCGCGTGGCGTCATGACGTTGTGCGCAAGCCGGGCCCTTACAGGCATGCGCACTCCGCCAAACGTCCGGAGATGAACACGGGACGCCGCCGGCAGGATAGAGCTCACCTTAACTGCAGCGATGAGCAAAAAAGGGGGCACGCAAAGGAATTTGCATGCCCCCCCTTTTCCTGCCGGGAAGCCGCAAGGGGTCAGACTCATCCCAAGAAGGGAGAGGGGGCACCACCAACACCCGCCAGTCCAAAAAACGGCCCTCAGCACATATCCTGGACTAGAGAACACCCATTCCACCACTTAGCGGTAAAGACTCATTATCTTGGTTTAATCCAAGTGATGCACAATAATATATATATTTATCTATTTGAATTTAATTTATGTAATTCTTTTTTAGATCCAACTGTCCCCCTGAAGAGACCATATACAGGTCGAAGCGCGTCGGGGCTTGCTATTTATGTAACATTATGTAACCTAACTATGTGTATTAATATGTGTTTGTTACTGCATTGGGGAATAAGATGTGTGTTACTGTACCAGATGATTCTCTATACTGTACTTCAAACCATGATATTGGATAAAACTTTTTATACATCCATTAAGAACTTCCTTTCATTATGTGCATTGCTGTTTTAAAGCCCCATGGGGAAAACAATTTTTCTTTAATCCAATTTCGGGGTGTGCAGCCTTTCTTGTCTCTTTTTATATGTGTCTTCCTTTTTTCATAACCCATAAACAACTTTTTAGCCCAGTATTTAAAAAAAAAAATAGTATACCACCATGACAGATTTTTCAATATGTGAACAACATCTTTACCATTGCAATGTGTACTGACGGATTTTTCAATATGTGTGCAACATCTTTACCATTGCAATGTGTACTCTCCACTTACATTGTTATATTATTTCATTGTCCATGTTGTTCTTTTAGAGCACTATAAAGGTCAATTTCCTGGGTGGTAACAGATGAAAGAAGATTCTCAAGGAAGACGTATTGTTTATCCTTCCCTTACATATATGTTTACACATTTTAAGCCATCAGCAATATGAGTCCTCTATTTCTATTCTATGAGTCAAAAATCCACTATGTCTCAAATCAAGTAAAACAGCGACCAGACCCTGCCCTTACATTTAGATTAGTCAGAGAGCAGAGTCTAAGGAACAGGTGGTTTTCATCAGGGGCATCCTCACCAAAGTTTGGCTGCATCCTGCCCCAGGTCACTTTGCCAGACACTGGCAGATGTAATAAGAAGATGCAAAAGGGCCATGAGTGGGAACAGTCAGGTGATTAGGGAGGAAATGGATAAGCTCAAATGAGAACAAAAGAGAGATGCTATGAGGATCTTGGCTGTGAGGCCTCGGAGGAACACAGGTTTGTAAACAGATGCCAGTAACAGTGCCTGTGGCCTGGAGCATCAGGTAGAGCAGGGATATGCAATTAGCGGACCTCCAGCTGTTGCAGAACTACAAGTCCCATGAGGCATAGCAAGACTGACAGCCACAAGCATGACACCCAGAGACAGAGGCATCATGGGACTTGTAGTTTTGCAACAGCTGGAGGTCCGCTAATTGCATATCCCTGAGGTAGAGCATACCAGGAGCAGTGCCTGCAGATGGGAGAAAAACAGATGGAGCATACAAGGTACAGTGCCCATTGTCATAAGTGACAGATGGAGCATACCAGGAACAGTGTCAGAGATCAGAAGCAGCAGGGGAAGCATACCAGAAACAGTGCCAATGGTCAGGAACATCAGATGGAGCATACTTGAAATAGTGGCCTTTCTGGACCAGGCAGGGACAAAGGCACAGAGAAGCTCATGAACAGAGGAGGCATGCAAAGGAAGGCTTGGGATCCACTGATCCCCTATCTATAATCATCAACATACCATAATTTATGTTGTGCAATTATGTTATTCAAAAAAATCCAGCTATTAACTTGATTTTCCTGAACACTGATGACACCACAGCATTTTGGGAATGGCAGGAAAATGACAATGCCTGCAGGTCAGTATAGTAGATCTGCATGCATAGTAAACAGTTTAACTATTAACTAAAACTATACATCATAATCACAATACTTTTTTATCAGTCTGAGAATCCCATGTGCATCTGTTCATTATCAGCCCAATACAGTCTAGTAAGTAATATGTTTATTTTAGAATAGCACCAGAACCCATGGAAGCATACACAACCATCATCCTGGATAAATGAATAGCTTACCAATTGAACCTGCCCTTGAATATATTTATCTGCTGCACATAACTCCCAAACTTTGCCCTGTACCATGGAAGATGTGCACCAGCAGTGATATGCATGCTACCTTTTGGAAAACACTCTTTTATTCCAGCAAACTGTTAAAGATTGGACAAGAGACACTTTATATGCCTATACTTTCTATGGAAAGATCAGTTTAAGCATTTTATGAAGCCAACCTAAACTATATTTGTACATATTATAAACTGTATCCACCCCTCTGCCATCAATGTATATTAACCTTTTCCCTTTCGCTATATGGTATCATTATGTTCCTGTTTCCATCCTGCCAAGTGCATTAATGTGACTAACAGTAGAAAATTAATAACCATCAATTACTATTCTTGCCAGAGCTTAATTAGCTTAATTATTTCTGAAGGAGACAGACATTTATACCCAATTAGTTTGTCAGGTGTTTTGGATGTGTTTATTTTTTACTATATACTGTAGGTTTGTATGTTCTGCACATTCTGCATGATTCCCGATTTTGAAATGAAGGCACCTAAATAGAACATGTTAATCATAGTAAAAGAGTATCTAGTATCAGATAACTTTTTTTTAAAGGTAAGTACGTGCCTGCAAATTAATATGTTAGTGTATTAAAGGTATTTATTACCTCTTACAAAGCTCGCAGTACTCCCCAGATGTTTTCATGTGCATTTTCCACCACCATGGGAGCACCATATATGTTCAGGCATCACCAAGGGTCTGTATCTACTCCCTGGACAGCTCAGAGGTGACACAGTCA
Organism: Lithobates septentrionalis; assembly: GCA_037952835.1. NCBI lineage: Eukaryota > Metazoa > Chordata > Amphibia > Anura > Ranidae > Lithobates > Lithobates septentrionalis. The sequence goes on from JBBDGP010000584.1 coordinate 1,678,971, forward strand.
TGTTAGTCCTGGTACCTGTGGACTTCTTTGCTGTGTTCAGAAATGTCTGACACAGATCAGTCCATTCTTCAGCCTTTTGCTATGTGACTTGGCACAGAGTTACAATGTTGTAGTGAGGGAGCAAAAACAGAGGAGAAGCATCATTCTACCTGTAGCAGAGTGATGACATCATTTCCATCAAGACAATGTCACTGACTGAAGTCAAATGATTTTGAGGTCCACTTTAAGTCAACGTTCCTAAATGGTCCACTTTAACTCCCAACTCTATTCAAAACTATCTATTTATTATATTTATTTGTGTCCATAAGAGGGGCATAGACATATTTATTCTAAAAGAGATTCTAATCCTTCTCTACTAGAGTAAGGGAAAAACGTACACAAAAGAAAAAGCATTATTGAGCAAAGAAAGCATGGGAAAATTCAGAGAGGTTCTAACTATAAAAAGAGGTTCTAACTCTACCAGAAGCTAAAGAGTATTCTGAGCAATTGGGAAGCAAACAAAAAAAACCCAGAGCGCTCAGCACCTATTTGTTTTTTGAGAGTCTCCAAAGTTGGAACACATATACAATAACGGATAGAATGAATAAATTGAGGGCAGGCATTTCTGGCAGTATCCCACCCCTTCTTAAAAGGCATAGCGAGACCAGTGCATCACTATACCATTATGGCGGGGTGGGACCCCACCAGATATATCCAGCAATAGCACAATGGCAGCGAAGGTATGCAGCACATCCCCTCACCAATTAACCAACAGTACAACTAAATGGAAACCACCCCAACCTATAACTGGCCTTTGCAGCAACAACAAAGAAAAATGTGGTTTTGTTGAAGGCTGGCTGGTAAGTGAGCTGAGAATTTTTCTGTATTATTTTTTGACATGTTTCACCCTTCCATGTGCTCCTTGCTGCAAAGGCCAGCTATAGGTTGGGGTCGTTGATTTTTTTTTCTTAATTCAGATTAGAGGGGGAGGGGAGCAAATACAATTTCTTAGGCAGGAAAACTTAAATAAAATAATGGAAGCCTTGATTGACCTCCCACCCATTGACCTTTATTCCAGGGCAGGCATCTTGCATCATGCAGGGATTCCTTTCGTGTAGGTCCATACAACCTCCTAGCTAAGATAAATGATATACCTCCCTCCACAAATCACCTGCAATTACAGCAAGGAGAGAGGGAAAAATTCTGCTTCCAGCCCTTACCCACCCTATGCTAGTAGGGATGAGCCGAACACCCCCCGGTTCGCATCCAGAACATGCGAACAGGCAAAAAATTTGTTTGAACACGCAAACACCGTTAAAGTCTATAGGACACGAACATGAATAATCAAAAGTGTTCATTTTAAAGTCTTATATGCAAGTCAATGTCATAAAAAGTGTTTGGGGACCTGGGTCCTGCCTCAATTTCATACCGGGGGGTGTCTATAGTATGCCTGTAAAGTGGCACTTTTTTCCCATGTTTAGAACAGTCCGAGAGCAAAATGACATTTCTAAAGGGAAAAAAAAGTCATGAAGTAATAGCGGTGTCGGCTATAGTGAATTGTCTATGGGAGAAATCAAAAGTGCTAATTTTAAGGGTTGATGGGGAGAAGGGTTTCATCCCCACAACCCTTGCCCGGTGGTTGTGGGGGTCTGCAGGCGGGGGGCTTATCGGAATCTGCCCCCCCGTGTGAATTGGTAATGGGGTACAAATGTACCCCTACCATTTCACAAAAAAGTATAAAAAAGGTTAAAAAAACACAAAAGACGGTTTTTGACAAGTCCTTTATTAATTGCTTCTTCTTTCAGCTTCTTCTTCCATCTTCTTTCTTCTAGTCTTTCTTCGGTGTTCTTCTTCTTCCTCCATCTTCTTCTCCATCTTCTTCTTCCTCCGCTCTTCTCATCCCGCATCTTCCTCCAGTTCCTTCTCCGTTCTGTCCGCACGATCCGCCTCAGTGGGAGTCTTCCGCTGTGTGATGCTTCGGTTCTTCTGAAACTTCTTATATAACGGAGGGCGGGGCCACCCGGTGACCCCGCCCTCCTCTGACACATGGAAACTTTACGGGGAATTCCCTGTGGCTTTCCCCTCCATTGTATAAGAAGCGTCATGCGGCAGAAGACTCGCACTCAGGCGGATCGTGCGGATGGAGCGGAGAAGAAGCAGGAGGAAGATGTGGGACGAGAAGAGCAGAGGAAGAAGAAGATGGAGAAGAAGAAGATGGAGAAGAAGAAGATGGAGGAAGAAGAAGAAAACAGAAGGAAGATCAGAAGAAAGAAGATGAAAGATGAAGAAATTAATAAAGGACTTGTCAAAAACCGTCTCTTGTGTCTTTTAACCTTTTTGACACTTTTTTTTGTGAAATGGTAGGGGTACATTTGTACCTAATTACCAATTCACACGGGGGGGGGGCGGGATCTGGGGGTCCCCTTGTTAAAGGGGGCTTCCATATTCCGATAAGCCCCCACCCACAGACCCCCACAACCACAGGGCAAGGGTTGTGGGGATGAGGCCCTTCTCCCCATCAACATAGGGACAAGGTGCTTTGGGGGGCTACCCCAAAGCACCCTCCCAATGTTGAGAGCACTGTGTGAAAAAAAAAATGAAACACCCACCAATCTTTTAATCTGTAGGGCATTTGCTTTAAAAAAATATATAATGTTTGGGGGTTCAAAGTAATTTTCTTGCAAAAAAAAATAATTTTTTCATGTAAACAAAAAGTGTCAGAAAGGGCTTTGTCTTCAAGTGGTTAGAAGAGTGGGTGATGTGTGACATAAGCTTCTAAATGTTGTGCATAAAATTCCAGGACAGTTCAAACCCCCCCAAATGACCCCATTTTGGAAAGTAGACATCCCAAGTTATTTGCTGAGAGTCATGTCGAGTCCATGGAATATTTTATATTGTGACACAAGTTGCGGGAAAGAGACACTTTTTTTTTTTTTTTCACAAAGTTGTCACTAAATGATATATTGCTCAAACATGCCATGGGAATATGTGAAATTACACCCCAAAATACATTCTGTTGCTTCTCCTGAGTACGGGGATACCACATGTGTGAGACTTTTTGGGAGCCTAGCCGCGTATGGGACCGCGAAAACCAAGCACTGCCTTCAGGCTTTCTAAGGGCGTAAATTTTTAAATTTCACTCTTCACTGCCTATCACAGTTTTGAAGGCCATGGAATGCCCAGGTGGCACAAACAAACCCCCCCCAAATGACCCCATTTTGGAAAGTAGACACCCCAAGCTATTTGCTGAGAGGTATAGTGAGTATTTTGCAGTCCTCACTTTTTGTCACAACGTTTTGAAAATTGAAAATAGAAAAAAAAATGTTTTTTCTTGTCTTTCTTAATTTTCAAAAACAAATGAGAGCTGCAAAATACTCACCATGCCTCTCAGCAAATAGCTTGGGGTGTCTACTTTCCAAAATGGGGTCATTTGGGGGGGGTTGTGCCACCTGGGCATTCCATGGCCTCCGAAACTGTGATAGGCAGTGAAGAGTGAAATCAAAAATTTACACCCTTAGAAATCCTGAAGGCAGTAATTGGTTTTCGGGGCCCCGTACACGGCTAGGCTCCCAAAAAGTCCCACACATGTGGTATCCCCATACTCAGGAGAAGCAGCTAAATGTATTTTGGGGTGCAATTCCACATATGCCCATGGCCTGTGTGAGCAATATATCATTTAGTGACAACTTTGTGCAAAAAAAAAAAAAAAAAATTGTCACCTTCCCGCAACTTGTGTCAAAATATAAAATATTCCATGGACTCAACATGCCTCTCAGCAAATAGCTTGGGGTGTCTACTTTCCAAAATGGGGTCATTTGGGGGGAGGTTTGTGCCATCTGGGCATTTTATGGCCTTCAAAACTGTGATAGGTAGTGAGGAGTGAAATCAAAAATTTACGCCCTTAGAAATCCTGAAGGCGGTGATTGTTTTTCGGGACCCGTACGTGGCTAGGCTCCCACAAAATGTCCCACACATGTGGTATCCCCATACTCAGGAGAAGCAGCTAAATGTATTTTGGGGTGCAATTCCACATATGCCCATGGCCTGTGTGAGCAATATATCATTTAGTGACAACTTTGTGCAAAAAAAAAAAAAAAAAATTGTCACCTTCCCGCAACTTGTGTCAAAATATAAAATATTCCATGGACTCAACATGCCTCTCAGCAAATAGCTTGGGGTGTCTACTTTCCAAAATGGGGTCATTTGGGGGGAGGTTTGTGCCATCTGGGCATTTTATGGCCTTCAAAACTGTGATAGGTAGTGAGGAGTGAAATCAAAAATTTACGCCCTTAGAAATCCTGAAGGCGGTGATTGTTTTTCGGGACCCGTACGTGGCTAGGCTCCCACAAAATGTCCCACACATGTGGTATCCCTGTACACAGGAGAAGCAGCTGAATGTATTTTGAGGTGCAATTCCACATATGCCCATGGCCTGTGTGAGCAATATATCATTTAGTGACAACTTTTTGTAAATTTTTTTTTTTGTCATTATTCAATCACTTGGGACAAAAAAAAATAATATTCAATGGGTTCAACATGCCTCTCAGCAATTTCCTTGGGGTGTCTACTTTCCAAAATGGGGTCATTTGGGGGGGTTTTGTACTGCCCTGCCATTTTAGCACCTCAAGAAATGACATAGGCAGTCATAAACTAAAAGCTGTGTAAATTCCAGAAAATGTACCCTAGCTTGTAGACGCTATAACTTTTGCGCAAACCAATAAATATACGCTTATTGACATTTTTTTTACCAAAGACATGTGGCCGAATACATTTTGGCCTAAATGTATGACTAAAATTGAGTTTATTGGATTTTTTTTATAACAAAAAGTAGAAAATATCATTTTTTTTCAAAATTTTCGGTCTTTTTCCATTTATAGCGCAAAAAATAAAAACCGCAGAGGTGATCAAATACCATCAAAAGAAAGCTCTATTTGTGGGAAGAAAAGAACACAAGTTTCGTTTGGGTACAGCATTACATGACCGCACAATTAGCAGTTAAAGCGACGCAGTGCCAAATTGGAAAAAGTCCTCTGGTCTTTAGGCACCCAAATGGTCCGGGGCTGAAGTGGTTAATATCCATACCAGACCTGAAGGGCCTGGTATGGAATTTATGGTGTCCTCCATCCCTGCACGCCGACCCTCTTCACACCGCTCCTGAACCAGGACCCCACCAGACTGGACCTCCCAAGCCTCTCCTGGCCTGGACTCCTGGCTGGGCACCTATTCGCCAGTGCCCTGGATTATCCCTCTGCACCCAACCATACCCCTGTCTGCTACACCGGGGACCCCCGGACCCTGGATGTCACCCGGCTGGAATGCCACATCCTGTGACACAATACCCATGCCAAAGCTTCTCCATGCCAACCTCCCCTGCATACTCAACAGCTCCTGGCCAGTATAATACTGACAGGCTACTCCAGATTGAAGCCCTCTAAGGATTATCCTTCCATTGGTGGCCCTCTGATGCCCTCTGCTGGGGAACTTGCCTGGCGTTTTCCGTTGCAAGTGAACACACAAGCCCTGTGGGGTGTGGATGAGGGGCAGGTCACACCTGTATGCTCAGTGGGGTTATGCCCCCCCCTACAACCCCCTCCTTCTGAGAGTTTTTTAATGGATGCAGTACTAGACACATGCCCCCCAAGCAATACCACATGACATATCTTTTGTATGCTGACTCCAATCTGATACCCCTGAGGAAGAGTATATCTCGAAACGCGTCGGGTACTCCCTGCATATGTGAAATTTTGCATATTTGTATTGCTACTTTTTGTATGTGTCACGCATGCTGTATCTTGTATATATTCACCCTATGCACTATAGACCTATTCAGATCTATACCACTAATAAAACACCATATTCATCTCAAACTTATAATTTGCATACTCCTTACTAATTGTGAGTAGGTGTTCCCTTTAAAGTCCCGCAAGAGGATCAAATTTCCATTTAGCTGGTATGGAATTTAGGGGGACCCCCACGCATTTTTAAAAAAAATTTTGGATCAAGGTTCCCCTGTGGGGAAATCCCATGCCATTTTTATCAATGAACTTTTATGTGTATTGTCGGATCGACAATTGATTATAGCCGCGAGGAGTTTTAAATGACTTTTTTTCCTTTAAAAATGTCATTTTGCTATTAGACTGTTCTAAATATAGGAAACATGCGCCCCTTTACAGGCATACTATAGACACCCCCCAGGTACGAAATTTAAAGGAATATTACACTTTTATTGTTTCACTTTAAGCATTATTATAATCACTGCTCCCGAAAAAACGGCCATTTTTAAAACTTTTTTTTCCATTGATACATGTCCCCTGGGGCAGGACCCAGGTCCCCAAACACTTTTAATGACAATGACTTGCATATTAACCCTTAAAATGAGCACTTTTGATTTCTCCCATAGACAATTCACTATAACCGACACCGCTATTACTTCATGACTTTTTTTTCCCTTTACAAATGTCATTTTGCTGTTAGACTATTCTAAACACGGGAAAAAAGCGCCACTTTACAGGCATACTATAGACACCCCCCAGGTACGAAATGTAAAGGAATATTTCACTTTTATTGTTTCACTTTAAGCTTTATTAAAATCACTGCTCACGAAAAAACTGACGTTTTTAAAACTTTTTTTGCATTGATACATATCCCCTGGGGCAGGACTCAGGTCCCCAAACACTTTTTATGACAATACCATGCATATTAACCCTTAAAATTAGCACTTTTGATTTCTCCCATAGACAATTCACTATAGCCGACACCACTATTACTTCATGACCTTTTTCCCTTTAGAAATGTCATTTTGCTCCCGAAAAAACTGCAGTTTTTAAAACTTTTTTTGCATTGATACATGTACCCTGGGGAAGGACCCAGGTCCCCAAACACTTTTTATGACACTACCATGCATATACGCCTTTAAAATTAGCACTTTTGATTTCTCCCATAGACTTTTAAAAGGGTGTTCTGCAGCTTTCGAATTTGCCACGAACATCCCAAATTGTTTGCTGTTCGGCGAACTGGCGAACAGCCAATGTTCGAGTCAAACTTCGACCCGAACATAAAGCCCATCCTTACTGCTGAGGATAGAGGATTCCTTAAGTCACTGCTGAGGACAGGTGCCTTCTTGTGTCTCCACTGAGCATAGGCAGCTCGTTGTGTGTCTGCTGAGGTTAGACACATTTTGGTGTGCCTGCAGGGTATAGGTTTCTCCTTATGTCTTTGGTGGAGATAGGCAAAATTGTGTCTCTCTGCTGAGGATAAGTGCCTTCTTATGTGTCTGAAAAGATTGTAACACTCTTATGGCTCTACTAGTAAAAGGGACAATTTTGTGAATCTACAGAGCAAAAGACCTTCTAGTTTTCAGCTGCTGCTTCATCTAATACAGCATGGCTGGCAGTTAGGCTGATAAGAATAATCTGCTGGGGGGCGTGGCCTGGCTATGGAGGAGTGAGGACGCGTGTTCCCTCAGCTCCCAGTCCACTGTTGCACTATCAGCCGCATAGAGGGGAGAGATCGCCTCCGGAATGCCGGAGATTATGTCACACGGACGGCGGGCACTCTCACAGCACTCGAGAGCAGAGGGATCCCGGCAGGAGCAGCTGGAAACCTATTCCGGCCTGAATTGCAGCCGGGACACGAGGCCTCCAAAATGGCACCGACGCCGAAGACTACTAAGGCAGAAAAGGCTGCACAGAAGGCCCTAGCTCAGCAGCAGCAACAACAGCAGCAGCAACAACAGAATTCCCAGATTCCCTCTCCACGGTTGGTGAGTGACACAGCCCCTCCACTCTCCCCGGCATCCTCTGCCTCCCATGACCAGGGCCCTGATGTGGCTGACTTCTTAGGGGAAGGGGACATAAAACGCCATATTTGGTCCCACCCCACCAGAGACGATTTAGAAAGATTCACTGCCAGGGTGGAGAAAGCCTTCAGGGAAGATATAGCCCAGCTCAAGGCTGACACTAATCATTTGGGAACCAGGGTGGAAACTGTGGAACAGAGGCTAGATGAGGTGCTGCCGGCTATCACTATGCTACAGGACAGATGCAGCTCCCAAGATCAGAAAATTGAAGCCTTACTGTGTCAGTTAGATGGCTTTGAAAACCGCAGTAGGAGAGCAAATATCCGCATACGTGGTTTGCCGGAAGCCACAGCTCCTACGGATATTTTTTTTTGGAGGCCTTGGGACTTGAACCAGTTGATTTCCCAGACTGGAGAGGCCCACAAGATCACCCTCACCTGCAACTCCCCCAACCTTGGCTTGCAGCTAACCATAGGAATCGCAGACGAGAAGGCAGAAGTCCCACGTCTGCCTCCCCCATGGATCCTGTGTCACCACGGCACTAAAGGAAAACGTCCTATTGTTGACTTACATTCTGCGCTTTTGTGAGGAATATTCTCCTCTTTCGTTATAGGGCTCCACCTTATATTGTTTTTGTACAGGGTCCCTACCCACCCGAACAAGCACGCTGTCTGCAGCTGGGACATAGCCGCATATACGTACTATGCTGTAGTACTCCCCTCCGTTGGGACAGCTGCCCCTGATCAGGAGCTTGACTATGATCTCACAAGGCTGCCCCAGGAGGAGATATAGAAGCTACGGTTCGGAATCTGCCCTGACAGGCTTTTGCTTTGGACGCCCTGTTTATCCAGTTTTCCCTTTTTTTTATGCCCCCCTTTTTTTGATTTTTCTCTCCTCCTCAAGTTTGAGCTATGCTCTTTGGTTTTGTTGCTATGGAAGTCCTCCCCTCTTATACATTGTACACTGTATACTGCCTATTGATCAAGAGAAGGCGGTGGATGGGGGCTGACCCTCGCCCCCTCCCTGTCATGATGGTCCAGGTTCCCCACGTAGGCCATACCTTCTTAGGTATTTTTTTCCCTATTTTGGAAATGGGGACAGGCCTCGGACACTTTTCCCCAGTGGGGAGGGGCCCGATGCCTGGCCCCCAGGTACCTCATGTTGTGGTATTGTTCACATTAATGCACTTTGTGATTAATATGTGCCTTACTATCTCTAACTCTGTTTTCTTCCTTCCCTTCTGTTTACTCTTCTCTACTGTACACCTTTTTTACAGGAACTGCCTCCGGCTCCGCCTCCCATTCTGCGCCCACAAGACTACAACGAGATTTGCTTACTCCGAGAACCCTTTATGGCATCATTTAAGGTAATTTCCTATAATGTGCATGGTCTCTGCTCCGCATGTAAACGCAGTAAATTATGGTGGGAACTTAAGCGCTCAGGGGCTCAGGTGGTTATTTTGCAAGAGACGCATTTCACCCCCCATTGGCTGCCCAAATTACCCAATCATATATATAACCAATGGTTCCTAAGCAACTTGCCTGTTGCAAAATCAAGAGGTACGGCTATTGCCATACATAAGTCTTGCCCCCTCCAGGTCATTGAAAGTAAGGTAGACCCCCCTGGGGAGATATGTCTTCCTGAAAGAGACTATAGCTGGACAGAAGATTACAGTTGCTACGATCTATGCACCTAACTCCAACCAACTCACCTTCTTAGATAACACCCTTGATAGTCTGACAGAATTCAAAGAGGGCCCTTTGGTCCTGGGAGGTGATTTTAATATCAGCCCAGACCCACAACTAGACACCTCACACAAGCGCCCTTCTCATTCACACGCTTTTCTTAAGCATTTTCGTAGAACCCTACAAACTCACCGGCTCTTAGACAGTTGGCGAGTTCTCCATCCTGTAGACAGGGACTATAGTTATTATTCGAAAATACATGATGTCTATACCGGTATAGACCTGATTTGTGTAGACCACTTGGCTCTGGAGCTGCTGCAGACCTTGTCCATTGGAAATATTACAATCTCTGACCATGCCCCAGTAATGGCCTCCCTGGTTTTGCCACAAAGCAGCCGTGGGACCTGGTCGTGGTGCTTAAACGAATCCCTGTATGACAATACGGTAGTGGTCTCTGGGGTCACGGGAGTCCTGTCCCACTACTTTAAGGAAAATACCACAGAAGGGCTGAGTAAGGGGATTGTGTGGGAGGGCCATAAAGCAGTGGTGAGAGGTGAACTGATCTCTCAGGGATCCAGACCTAAGAAAGCTAGGCAAGCAGAATTTGATAGGGTACTTCAAGTGCTTCAACAGGCAGAACTTAAGCACAAACAGAACAGTGACCCAGAGACTCTGAGGGCTCTAACGGAATTGAGAGAATTGTTCTCTCGACTACTAGACCAACAAGCACACAGGCGACTGCGATACTTGTCGCATAAATACTACGAACATGGCAATAAATGTGGTCGTATGTTGACTAGAGCCCTTAGGAAAAAGCGAGCGCTCATGTATGTACATAAGATACGCCTCCCCTCAGGTGATTATACGGTTAGGCCTTCCCAAATAGCTTCTGGGTTCCGGGATTATTATAATACATTATATAACCTGAATTCAACACAGACCCCAGAGACCCAAGCCATACGGAAAAAAGCTATTCAAACATACCTGACTGCATCTGGCCTACCTTCACTGACAGACGAGCAATGTTCCATGCTAGAAGCCCCCATTACTGCCACTGACTTAGAATCCACGGTGAACTCTTTGACTAATGGGAAGAGCCCAGGCCCTGATGGGTTCACGAAGGCCTACTATAAGTTGTTTCTACCTCTGCTATCCGAATCAATGTGTAACTACTTTAATTCCATAGCAGATGGCATTGCAATCCCTAGCGAAGCCCTACTGGCCCATATTTCCGTAATACCTAAGGAGGGGAAAGACCCCGCTATGCCCCAAAGCTACAGACCCATATCCCTTCTTAATGTGGATATAAAAATACTAGCTAAGATCCTTGCGACCAGACTGAAGCACCTAATCCCACTAATAGTCCACCAGGATCAAACGGGGTTCATAACAGGCAGGGAAGCTAGAGATAATTCAATCAGAGCAATTCACCTAATTCACTGGGCACGCGCTTCCCCTGCATCTCCCCCCTATTTGATCCTGTCCACCGATGCGGAGAAAGCTTTCGATCGGGTGGACTGGACTTACCTACGGGCTATGCTGGAAGCTTTGGGTCTCCGTTCCCACATGCTCACATGCATCATGGCCCTGTATTCAGACCCCAATGCTCAAGTCAAGGTCAATCGTTTCCTTTCCATGAGATTCCCGATCAGAAATGGCACGAGGCAGGGGTGCCCTCTTTCCCCACTTTTGTTCGCCCTTGTGCTGGAACCGTTTCTACGCACTATAAATAGTAAATAGTGCTGCGCTAATCCAAAACGCCCCTGTTAGGGGACTTTAAAGTGATGGTGAATAACTAAAAAGTGGTGTAAATGACATTAAAGTGTTGACAATCCTCCACAAAACATCACACTCATCAAAGTATATTGACAATGCTAAAACCAGTATGTACAAATCACTGTGTAAATATAGTGCAAAAAGATCATTCACCATACATAATATCATAAAATAAATAATCCATTCATAACTAAAATCATGTGCAGAGATCAATGGTGTCACCTAACATAAAAAACTAAGTGACTCAAATAGAGTGGCAAACAAAATTAGCACATAAAGTGACAAGTGCAGAGTGAACAGACAAAAAAGTATTTTGGAATAAAAAATGTAAACTAGTGCAATGTTCGCAGGTGGTTCAAAACTATAGCAGGCAATGGTGCTAGATACTGTGACTTGGAAGATTTGGCATGAACCAGAAGTGACAGTAGAACAAGGTCCTTATTTGTTTAGAATAAAGGTGATAGCGTCCTGACATGCAACGGTCGCTCCGTGGTGTTTGACTTAAATAACCCGGTGCTCAGCTTCGTGTACAAACACTCCTGTGAGAGATGGCCCCTTACCTTAAGGCAATAGGGCAAACGCATATAACCAGGGGTCTTTGCACAGGGTCCTCCTTGAGGCAATGGAGCAGGCGTGTATGACCGAGAATCTTTATTAGGGGGTCCTCCTAGGATGTAGAGCCCTATCCTCATTAGGAGGACCCCCCTAATAAAGATTCTCGGTCATACACGCCTGCTCCATTGCCTCAAGGAGGACCCTGTGCAAAGACCCCTGGTTATATGCGTTTGCCCTATTGCCTTAAGGTAAGGGGCCATCTCTCACAGGAGTGTTTGTACACGAAGCTGAGCACCGGGTTATTTAAGTCAAACACCACGGAGCGACCGTTGCATGTCAGGACGCTATCACCTTTATTCTAAACAAATAAGGACCTTGTTCTACTGTCACTTCTGGTTCATGCCAAATCTTCCAAGTCACAGTATCTAGCACCATTGCCTGCTATAGTTTTGAACCACCTGCGAACATTGCACTAGTTTACATTTTTTATTCCAAAATACTTTTTTGTCTGTTCACTCTGCACTTGTCACTTTATGTGCTAATTTTGTTTGCCACTCTATTTGAGTCACTTAGTTTTTTATGTTAGGTGACACCATTGATCTCTGCACATGATTTTAGTTATGAATGGATTATTTATTTTATGATATTATGTATGGTGAATGATCTTTTTGCACTATATTTACACAGTGATTTGTACATACTGGTTTTAGCATTGTCAATATACTTTGATGAGTGTGATGTTTTGTGGAGGATTGTCAACACTTTAATGTCATTTACACCACTTTTTAGTTATTCACCATCACTTTAAAGTCCCCTAACAGGGGCGTTTTGGATTAGCGCAGCACTATTTACTATTTATATGTCCTTTTAAGGTTTGGTTTGCACCTTTATTCAGTGCATGCAGCTTGTCCATAGTACTATTCTAGACTCTGGCCTTGTTAGCGCGGGAATAATTTCTTTATTCTATCGTTTCTACGCACTGTTAGGGCAAATGTAGATCTTAAAGGGCTTACGGTAGGTCACACAGAACATAAGCTTTCGGCTTATGCTGACAACATGCTTTTCCACCTCACGGAACCCCTGGTTTCTTTGCCTAATCTGATGCGGGAACTCCAACACTTCGGGGCGCTGTCTAACTTCAAAATTAATTACACAAAGTCAGAGATATTACCTATTCAATTGACACCCTCTCTGACTGATCGGTTAAAAAGTGCCTTCCCATTCACTTGGACTAAATCGTCCCTAAAATACTTAGGTATAAGACTGACTGACAGGTTTGAAACCCTATTTACCACCAACTTTCCCTCCCTAATAACAACTATGAAGAAAGATCTGACCCAGTGGACTAGGACAGCCTACACTTGGATAGGAAGACTTAATATCATTAAAATTAATGTTCTACCACGTGTGTTGTTTTATATGCAAATGATACCCATGGTTCTACCAAAGAGCTTTTTTACCCAATTATCCAGTCTTATATTCACTTTTGTATGGAATAATAAGAGACCGAGAATCGCAATTCGACTACTGAGTCGCCACAGAGAGACAGGAGGTCTGAGCCTTCCAGATGCTCAAAAATACCATAGGGCTATAGTCCTTCAAAGGATACTTAATTGGCGCTTCCACACTCATTCCAAACTATGGGTCTCCCTAGAAAAATATATGGCGGGAAGAAACCTGGCATATGCCCCGTGGCTGGCCCGGGAGCACAGGGGGTTGTCAGCCTTTACATCTCCATTGACGACCAAGCTTTTGAAAACCTGGGACCGACTTAACGCCAATCTGACACTGGCGCCCCCTGTGTCCCCACTAGCCCCATTGGAAGGTTATCTGTGGTTCCTGCCTGGTGAACAGGCGGCTTTCTTTGGTCCTTGGGTGGATGATAGTAGCGCCAGCTGTGGTAAATTAATAGAGGACGGTAAATTAATTTCCCTAGAAACCCTAAGAACACAATCAGGGAGTTTCCCTATGGACTTTTGGCGCTATAGGCAACTCCATCATTTTTTCAAAACGCACAATGACTCCATAAGAGATGTCTCCTCCCTTACACCTTTTGAACGCCTCTTCGTAGCAGAAGAGCCGATTCCTCACATGATCTCTGAACTGTACCAACTGCTCAGCTCTGCTTCTCCTGTAGTGAAGCCATCATACATTGGGGCCTGGGAACGAGACCTGGGAGTAGTTTTCACCCCTGCCCAACTATCTACCCTTTACCAACTTACTCGATCCAGCGCAATGGACTCCAAGACGCAGGAAATGAATTACAAAATATTGATGCGCTGGTACCGAGTACCGGCAGATTTAGCAAAAATATATCCATCTACACCAGACCTATATTGGAGGGGTTGTGGTCAAAAAGGCACCCTTCTCCATTTTGGTGGAATTGTCCTGTAATTAAATCTTATTGGGAATACATCCCAAATTAAGGATGTTATGGGCATTGACATAACTCTCTCTCCGGTCCACTTCCTGCTACACATTCCTCCCGTGCCATTAAGCCAATAAAAGAAAAGTATGCTGCCTCATTTGCTCAATGTAGCAAAGCGGCTACTCCCCATATACTGGAGACGGCCGCAAGTCCTATCCAGAGAGGAATAGTGTCGCAGGGTGGGTGACATCCGAGAGGCAGAGGATTGGATTGCCACCTGTAAAGGTGTCTGGGACCTCTTCACCATGGTGTGGCAACCCTGGACAATATATACTTGAGATCCAGGTCACATACCTTCTAGCTTAGACATAGCCCTCCTCAAACTAGCTGATCCATCCCTGAAAGGATGCCTTAAGGGCCCACAAGTGGGAGCCATGACTTAGGACCCAGGGTACTATATTGTAATATAACCACATAGGGGAATGGAGGGGAGACACTTCACCCTCTCCTGTTTTACTTTCCAGTGCATGTAGTGATGTCGAAGGGGCCTGGATGGGGGGCAGAGCTGGACGCAGATTCCCAGGTATGTTCCAACCTACTTTTCCTTTTCCTTCTTTCCTTCCTTTCCTACTCCTTAATGCACTAAGTCTTCACTGGTTATGGTTGTCTATTTAAGGATAGCCAATATGTTTGACGTCAGGTGACGGATGAGAAATAGATGAGCAAGATGACCAGATAGACTCTGGAGGTCTGATGCCATGAGACACCCTGACCTGAGTGGTGTACAGACACTTTTGTGCCGCCATGGTGTAGACGCTTAGTCTTGAAGGGGTATGGGAAGGCGGAGGTGTGGAGTGAGGTTAGTTGGAGGCGCACACTGCACCCCTCCCTCGGCATGCTCCTGCCTGTTCCACCCCATAATCTTGCATAATAAATCGAACTTAAATGTAATATAAGAAGCCTGTCAAATCTCTAAAACCCGGGGATCAGGATGAGCTTATTTCAATACTCTGTCACCTGACCAATTGTCTTTTTTCTTACTTTAGCTACACCAGATACATTTTGATTGTCTATTATTTATCACTTACGTTTTTTTTTAATCTATTATTGTTATTATTATTATTTTTCTTTCTTTCTCGTTTTTCTCTTTTGAATAATAGAAAAGAATGATTGGTGTATTACTTAAAGTCATCATCTTTGGTAGATGTAATTCTATCTTTACAGTTTTATTATTTTTCAACGTAATACCCTGTCTTTCATAAATAAAGATTTATAAAAAAAAAAGAATAATCTCCTGATAATTTCTGGCTCTCAGTTTTGATGAGAGTACCCTGACAATATTTTTCTTACACAGGTCCCTTCTACCAATTCCTCCTGGTGGCCCTATTTTTCTCTTTTTTACTGTGCTTTAAACTTGAAAGTACTGATGTCAAGTAAGCAGAATCACAGAAGTGAGGGCAAGCGGAATACACTAAGTCCAGTAAAGATCAGAGCAGCTCACAAGCCAAGTTTGCTAACTGTTGAGCAGGAACGCACCAAATTGGAAGCAGTATCAAGGTCCAGGACAAGCAGAGGTTTACCAAATGGTGTCAATGAGGTACAGAATGGATATTGGTCAAAACTTTAGGCCAAGGTTGATAAGAAAGGTAGGCAGCATAAATAGACAGACAATGATTTTTCAGAAGCAAGTCAGATAAAAGCCAAGTGTCACAATTAGGGGTCAGGCTCAAAGACGAGTTGCTATAGCAGTAGCAGGACTACTATCGACCAGCAGGATAGGTACACAGGCAGTCACCCTGGTGAATGGCATGGGCTTACCTAAGGTACGGAGTTTCAGTACTAACCGATGTTCACCAGAGCTCCTGATGGTAGAGATGGATTTTGCTGTGTGTTAGTACAAGGTCCTGGTCCTCAGGATTGCTCCACCAGGAGGTGAGCAAGCCAGGTTCCAGAAATGGATAAGCAGGTAAGGATCAAACAGAAGCATAGTCAGTAAAACAAGCCAAAGGTCAGTAATGAGTAATTACAGGTTGGGATCAGGAAGAAGCGTAGTCAAGGAACAAGCCAAGGCTCGATAACAAGTGGTAGCACAATGTGGATGGGAAGACAAGAGCGAGATACTGGCTGAAGAGAGCACAATAATCTAGCAAACAGGTAGTGCAGAGACATGGCCTAAATCAGGAAGTTCATGGGAGGAGCAAAGAGTTCAAGGTTCAGCAGAAGTCAAGGCACAAGGCGGGGTTGTCCAATGGATCAGCCAGGCCACTGTCCAGCATCTCAGGTAGCTCAGTGAGAAGAGTCATCACCAGACACAGCAGAGGTTCCAGGTCAAAGCCCAGGCCCTGACACCAAGTCAAGGAAAGGGCCAAACAATAGCCTACTAGGCACCAGTAACTGCGGTGGACACACCTTTGCATTCACAAGCACGCTCCTGTGTGCATGCCCATGTGCATTATTGCACATTTATTTGGAATCTCATTCCCAAAAAACACATGCGTTTATGCTCATAAGCTTTATGGCTGGAAATTCACCATAAACACACGATTGTAAGGGTATTATCATTAGAGTTGGGTGAACAGTTTGAGCGGAGCAAAAGTTCAGCCCAAACATCGCCTGTTTGCCCGTTCAGCGGGGCGCCCGATGGGATGTTCGCACGTCAAACGCCCCACAATGCACTGCGCACTGCATATTTGGTTGTTAAGGAGTGAGACGGGAAGTCAGCCACTGTGTCCTGACAATGGATGAGTAATCAGCTGTCAACGGACTTCATGAAAACAAAATCATTGCCGGCAATACAAAAAGTGAAATAAAACAGCGTGGGGGTCTCCCCCAATCCATACCATGCCCTTTGAGTCTGTTATGGATATTTAGGGAAATCCCATGCCAAAATTAAAAAAAACAAAAAAAAAAAAAAAACGTGTGGGATCCCCCCAAAATCCAGACTAGACGCTTATCCGAACATGCAGCCTGGCAGAACAGCAAAGGGGGGGCGAGCAAGCGCCCTTCCACCTGAACCATACCAGGACACAAGCCCTCAACATAGGGGGTGCTTACCTAAATGGGTAAAGTGTGGGGCCACCTGGTGACATCACCTGGTTGTGCCGCCTCCTTGTGACATCACCAGGTGCCCCCCTTACCTATTTAAGAACTGTCAAATGGCAGAGCAGGCATTCAGTGGTTAGCCTTTGTCACGGTCGGATCATTTTTTATTCAGGTCCGGCAGTGCAGCGGGCATTGTGATTGATGATGGATCTACATCGGGGGATTTTTAATTTTTAATAAAGGAATTGTCAAAAAAGGTGCTCACTCGCGGGGTTGCATGCCTGGATAAGGGTCTGGTATAGATTTTGAGGGGACCCCACGCCGTTATTTTTTAATTTTGGTATGGGGTTCCCCTTAAAATCCACACCAGACCAAAGGGCCTGGTATAGATTGGGGGGGGGGGGCATGCCATTTTTTTTACATTTTTGTATTGCCGGCAATGGTATTGTGCCGGTTTTGCTGCAGCAGGTTCTATACACTGTACAGATGTACCACTTTATAGGCAGACTAAGGGGACCCCCAGGCACTATATTTAAAGGAATTTTTCATTTTTATTGTTTCACTTTAAGCATCGTTAAAATCACTGCTTCTGTAAAAACAATATTTTCTTAAAAATTTTTTGCATTGCTACATGTCCCTCCAGGGCAGTACCCAGGCCGCCATACCCTTTTTATGGCCAATAACTTGCATATGAACCTTCACAATGGCCACTTTTGATTTTTCAAGTTTGGGTCCCATAGACTTTAATAGGGTTTGCGGTTCGAGTCTGAACTTTTGCGATGTTCGAGAGTTCTAGCGTGAACCAAACCAGGGGGTGTTCGGCCCAACTCTAAATATTGTCACCTTTATTTTCCTCTCTGCAATACATAGCCCTTATCCAGAGCACAGAGATGGCCTATTTACTCCTGATTATTGACAGAAATACTCATATTTTTACAGGAGGATACCTTATTAGTGCCCTCAATGATTAGACATACTTGATTTGCCTTCCCTTATAGGGCCTTTCAGCACTGATGAAAAACGTTAAGCCAGATTTTGGGATATGTTTGCATTTGAGTTCTAGCATTTCTGAGTTTACTTGGACAAGGTAGCTGAAAATACTAGCACCAGCTGTGGCTCAGTATTATGAAGAAGGGGTTGAACACCCCCTAATCAATACAGAAATAGACTCTAAAACTCAAGTCAAGTGTACATGGGTATATTTAACCCATTACTGTGACTTAACAAATTCCAATATTGCTCCATTTTCACATATACCTTATATAAACTTATTTAAATATCCTATGGATTTTAACTGTTGTGAATGATAGGAATGATAAAAGGTAATGGTTTATAGTTGTGTCAGCCACTTAGAAGAGAGCATCTATCATTAGGTTAATATATTGACTACTGTCACCGTGCCTCTGGCCCACACTAATATAATGAAGGCTGATGCTAAGACTTACTGAATGCACATTAGACATTTCTTTAACATCTGTTCTGAGCCATATAAATCATTAGTGTGTCTAGTCAGATAAGTCACTACGGTGATTGCTGCAAGAAGTTTCTTTCTTTGCAGTGTCTTAATTGACTCAGCAATTTCTGTCATCCTGTCTTCCTGTGTTGGACTCCCTAAGAGTGTCAAGCAGCAGTCAGGATCAAGCACATCTGACATGTCTAATGGTAGCTGAGGACCCTAGATGTCTTTATCCAAAGGATTTCCCATCAATCTTTTCTCTTTGTTATTCAGAATAGCAATACACTGTAGATGTTTATGTCTCAGATTCGGAATGTTACTTTACAGAAAATATTCACTTCTATACAGCGTATCAGTATAAGGAATTAGGATGATAATATATACAGTATATTTTTAAGAAATACATGTACAGGACATAATGATCCATTTTAATCATGTCATTTGTGTACCCACCAGCTTAAATGAAAGCCTCCCTCAAAACTTAAATAACAGTTATAAATTGGTTTGGGCAGATTAAATCACAAAATATTTCTCTAGGAGACACCACTAACAGAATTTTCCTACAAAATGTTGTGTACACATACCTCTATACAAGGCTACAACAAACACTGTGACCCTTTAACATCCAAATTCACTAGCTGTTTTTCTCCTATTTCTTATATTCCTAACATTTTACAAATTACAGTACATACGGTAGGAGAACTTAAAAGTGGCATACTTTTTCAATAGTAAGTAGTGACTTAAGTACCTTAAAAGTATATGCTTTAGTGTGAGTGTCAGTCTTACAAGAATGGGGCTGTAAGACTGACAGTCATTTAGAGGTTGTCTTTGAGAAATAGACATATGAGTGCTGCCAGCATTGCTGCAGAGGTTGAAGGGGTGGGGGTTCAGTCTGTAAGTGCTCAGACCATATGCTGCACACTGCATCAAATTGGTCTGCATGGCTGTCGTCCCAGAAGGAAGCCTCTTCTAAAGATGATGCACAAGAAAGTCCACAAACACTCTGCTGAAGACAAGCAGAGTAAGAACATGGATTACTGGAACCATGTCCTGTGGTCTAATGAGACCAAGATAAACTTATTTGATTCAGATGGTGCCAAGCATTTGTGGCGCAAACCAGGTGGGAAGTACAAAGACAAGTGTGTCTTGCCTACAATCAAGCATGGTGGTGGGAGTGTCATGGTCTGGGTCTGCATGAGTGCTTTATTGAGGGAACCATGAATGCCAACATGTACTGTGACATACTGAAGCAGAGCATGATCCCCTCCCTTCAGGGACTGGGCCGCAGGGCAGTACTCCAACATGATAATGATCCCAAACGCATCTCCAAGATGACCACTGCCTTGCTAAAGAAGCTGAGGGTAAAGGTGATGGACTGGCCAAGCATGTCTCCAGACCTAAACCCTACTGAGCATCTGTAGGGCATCCTCAAATGGAAGGTGGATGAGCACAAGGTCTCTAACATCCACCAGCTCCGTGATGTCGCCATGGAGGAATGGAAGAGGACTCCAGTGGCAACCTGTGAAACTCTGGTGAACTCCATACCCAAGAGGATTAAGGCAATGCTGGACATTAATTGTGGCCACACAAAATATTGACACTTTGGGCCCAATTTAGACATTTTCACCTGGGGTGTACTTACTTTTGTTGCCAACGGTTTAGACATTAATGGCCGCGTGTTGAGTTTTTTGAGGGGAGAGCAAATTTACACTGTTATTCAAGCTGTACACTCTCTAATTTACATTGTAGCAAAGTTCAATTTCTTCAGTGTTGTCACATGAAAAGATATAATAAAATATTTACAAAAATGTGAGGGGTGTACTCACTTTTGTGAGATACTATATATAATATATATATATATATATATATATATATATATATATATATATCCAAGGGGTTAACAAGCAGCTGTGACACAGTTCAGTTGACTTAAAAAGCTTTATTCAGCAAAAAGCAACAGAAAATTGACAGGCTTTGTCTTTATAGGCAGTTCAACTAACACAAAAACTCTTCTTAGCAGTATAAGACAGTTCTTTTAAATAATGCTCAGCATCCCAGCTATAGCATATAACATAGCAAAGTCCCATTCAGGCAAGCTCACCCAGCAGGATCAAGTCATAGGCAACAGGGGTCCTTCTAGCTTCAAGTTGTGATAGATCAACAGCCATCTCTCACAGCCTCTCTGACCAGGTGCCTAATAAGCAGGCCTGAAAGGGAAATACTTGCCCTGTTTCATTAACCTTTCCCAGGCTGACTCTCCACAATATATATATATATATATATATATATATATATATATATATATATATATATATATATATATATATATACATACATATATACACACACACACACACTATATTGTCAAAAGTATTGGGATGCCTGCCTTTACATGCATGTGAACTTAAATGGCATCCCAGTCCTTGTCCATAGGTAATAGGTAGGTAGACCAAAAGTAATGGGACAATTGGCTGCTCAGCTGTTCCATGGCCAGGTGTGTGTCATTCCCTCATTATTCCATTTACAAGAGCACATAAAAGGTCCAGAGTTAATTTCAAGTGTGCTATTTGCATTTGGAATCTGTTGCTGTCAACTCTCAATATGAGATCCAAAGAGCTGTCACTATCAGTGAAGCAAGCCATCATTATGCTGAAAAAAAAAAAAACCCATCAGAGAGATAGCAAAAACATTAGGTGTGGCCAAATCAACTGTTTGGAACATCCTTAAAAAGAAAGAAGGAACCGGTGAGCTCAGCAACACCAAAAGACCTGGAAGACCACAGAAAACAACTGTGGTGGATGACCGAAGAATTCTTTCCCTGGTGAAGAACACTCTCCAGGAGGTAGGTGCATGTGTGTCAAAGTCAACAATCAAGAGAAGACTTCACCAGAGTGAATACAGAGGGTTCACCAAAAGATGTAAACCATTGGTGAGCCTCAAAAACAGGAAGGCCAGATTTGAGTTTGCCAAACAACATCTAAAAAAGCATTCACAGTTCTGGAACTACATCCTATGGGCAGATGAGACCAAGATCAGCTTGTACCAGAATGATGGGAAGAGAAGAGTATGGAGAAGGAAAGGAACTGCTCATAATCCAAAGCATACCACCTCATTAGTGAAGCATGGTGGTGGTAGTGTCATGGCGTGGGCATGTATGGCTGCCAATGGAACTGGTTCTCTTGTATTTATTGATGATGTGACTGCTGACAAAAGCAGCAGGATGAATTCTGAAGTGTTTCGAGCAATATTATCTACTCATAGTCAGCAAAATGATTCAGAACTCATTGGACGGTGCTTCACAGTGCAGATGAACGATGACCCGAAGCATACTGCGAAAGCAACCAAAGAGTTTTTTAAGGGAAAGAAGTGGAATGTTATGCAATGGCAAAGTCAATCACCTGACCTGAATCCGATTGAGCATGCATTTCACTTGCTGAAGACAAACCTGAAGGGAAAAAGCCCCAAGAACAAGCAGGAACTGAAGACAGTTGCAGTAGAGGCCTAGAAGAGCATAACCAGGGATGAAACCCAGCGTCTGGTGATGTCTATGCATTCCAGACTTCAGGCTGTAATTGACTGCAAAGGATTTGCAACCAAATATTAAAAAGTGAAAGTTTGATGGATGATTGTTAATCTGTCCCATTACTTTTGGTCCTTTAAAAAGTGGGAGGCACATATACAAACTTTTGTAATTCCTAGACCGTTCACCTGATTTGGATGTAAATACCCTCAAATTAAAGCTGGAAGTCTGCAGTTAAAGCACATCTTGTTCATTTCATTTCAAATCTATTGTGGTGGTGTATAGAGCCAAAAAGATTAGAATTGTGTCGATGTCCCAATATTTATAGATCTGACTGTAGATCTATATATAGATCTATATATATAGATCTATATATAGATCTATATATAGAACTATATATATATACAGTATCTCACAAAAGTGAGTACACCCCTCACATTTTTATAAATATTTTATTGTATCTTTTCATGTGATATACTGAAGCAGAGCATGATCCCCTCCCTTCGGAGACTGAGCCGCAGGGCAGTATTCCAATATGATAACGACCCCAAACACACCTCCAAGAAGACCACTGCTTTGCTAAAGAAGCTGAGGGTAAAGATGATGGACTGGCCAAGCATGTCTCCAGACCCTATTGAGCATATGTGGAGTATCCTCAAATGGAAGGTGGAGGAGTTCAAGGTCTCTAACATCCACCAGCTCCGTGAGGAGTGGAAGAGGACTCCAGTGGCAACCTGTGAACCTCTGGTGAACTCCATGCCCAAGAGGGTTAAGGCAGTGTCGAAAATTATGGTGGCCACACAAAATTTTGACACTTTGGGCCCAATTTGAACATTCTCACTAATGCCGCGTACACACGAGCGGACTTTACGGCGGACTTTGCCCGGCGGACTGGATTTCGTCGGACAATTCGATGTGTGTGGGCTCCAGCGGACTTTGTTTGCTCAAAAGTTGGACGGACTTAGATTTGAAACTTGTTTAAAATGTATCCGTTGAAATCGAGTCCGGTCGAAAAGTCCGCCGTCTGTATGCTAGTTCGACGGACAAAAAGCCACGCTAGGGCAGCTATTGGCTACTGGCTATGAACTTCCTTGTTTTAGTCCGGTCGTACGTCATCACGTACGAATTTGACGGACTTTGGTGGATTGTGTGTAGGCAAGTCCGTTCATTCACAAAGTCCGTCGGAAAGTACGTCGAAAAGTCCGCCGGGCAAAGTCCGCCGTAAAGTCCGCTCGTGTGTACGCGGCATTAGGCGTGTACTCACTTTTGTTGCCAGCGGTTTAGACTTTAATGGCTGTGTGTTGAGTTATTTTGAGGGGACAGCAAATTGACACTGTTATACAAGCTGTACACTCACTACTTTACATTGTAGCAAAGTGTCATTTCCTCAGTGTTGTCACATGAAAAGATATAATAAAATATTTACCAAAATGTGAGGGGTGTACTCACTTCTGTGAGGTACTGTATATATATATATATATATATATATATATATATATATATATATATATATATATATCCATTGCAGCCTCCCTGTGTCCATTGCAGCCCTTCCCTGTGTCCATTACAGCCTCCCTGTTCCATTGCAGCCCTTCCCTGTGTCCATTGCAGCCTCAGTGTGCCGATCTGCCTACCTGATCAGCCCGTGTCATGTAGTCAGACGGCGGCCATTCCAGTGTACAAAAGCCGCACCTCCTCCTCATCCTCATCCGTGATAGGCTGAACACTCAGTTTCCCAGCAGTCATTGTTCAGTGTTCTGCCTATCACAGACATCCTCTCCCTGCGGAGGGAGCCGCTTCTGGACACAGAGAGGAGGAGGAGGGAGGGGAGTACTCTGGCGTTTCAGCGCCCCCACCTCTCTGGCGCCCGGGTGCACTGCACCCCGTGCACCCCGTCTGGGATCGGCCCTGTGTTCGAGTGCATTCCTGCACTTGAACATGGGATTACTCAATAGCTTAATATAAGTGTTATCATCTCCCAGCATATTCATCATGGTATCATGGTATTGTTCCTTCGAGAGGACCACAATCCCACCTCCCTTGTCCGCTGGTTGGATGACAAGGTCCCTCCTTTTCATCAATTTCCGAATGCCACTTTTTATATAACTGGGTTCTTCCTTCTTCCTTATTTTAAGATCCTTAATATCTTCTAAAACCACTCTTTTAAAAACCTCAATATATTTATTATCTTTAATAGGTGGGTTAAAAACTGATTTGTTCCTCAGTGTACTGTGTAAAATTCCATCATTACCGGCAACTGTATGTTTGTGTCTAAAAGGGTTTCCTGCAATGTATTTTTGGATGTTCAATTTTCTCACAAATTTCTGGATACCAATGTATGTGTAGGTCTGGAATTTATCAAGATTCTTAGTGGGTGCGTACTTCAGACCTTTGTCCAGAACCGCAAACTCTTCGTGTGTGACCACTTAAGTTAAAAATGCCCTCCCCTTTTATTCCCTTTTTCTTTTGCTCTCTCTTGTCGGATCTCCGTCTTCTCTTCTTTCTGGGCTTTTTCTGGAGTTTCTCGTCTCGTCTAGATTTCTCGGTGAATGATTCTCCCTGCCCCTGTCTAAAAAAGACCTAGTGTAATCTCATATTGTGAAGGGTATTGTCTGCCTTGTCTCTCTTCCTCATCTCGATTCATTAGCGGGGCATAGTAGTTGTGGGTGGGTATTGGACTACTTTCGTTCTGGCGATGGTTTCTCTGTTGTGGACCTCTTCTTTCACCATATCTGTATTCCTGGGCAGGGCTCCTACCTCGTGGCCCATATTGTTCATATGGTGGTGCCCTGTCTCCTATGATCTCTATATTCTTGTGGTGGTCTTCTGTAATATCTCTGGTCGTAGGGCGGTTTGTACCAATTATTTCCATTCTGGGGCTTCCTATTGCTTCCTATTGTTCTTCCAATAGTATGGTTTTCTTCCACCATTTTGTGGTGTCCGGTCGTTATGCTGGGGTCTTCTGTCAGCTCGATGGGGAATATGCGGATAGTGATTAGCATATCTCTCGTCATAAACCTGGTGTCTTGGGGTCATGTTTCCATTTCCTTCTCTGGGGTCCTGGTGTCCTGTATTCTGGATATTTGGCCCAGGTTGTTCATTTATCTGCTGTGAGTGAACCCTCACTGTTTTCTCTGCGGTGGAGTATGTTGAGATGGTATCCATTTTGCCAAGTTGGCTTTGCCATTTGAAAACCTGGTCATTACGGAAATTACAGTGCTAACACACCACTTAGCGTTAGGACTTTTTGATCGCTGTAATCCCTTCTCACCATAACTTGTATAGTTATACTACTCTTAAGCATCAAAGAGAACCTGTCACTGTTGGCTGTTTGTGGTGACGGTTATCCTTTGTTTTGTATGATATGAAAGCCAGTGTTTTTATTTCTTTGGATTTCATTTGAAATTTCACACGTCGTTAGTAAATCAACCCCAGAGGCTGTATATAGTATCCTTACAGATACAATTCTTCCTAATTGACGAGTTTATTTTCTCTTTTGAATAATCTGAAGTACTAATGCTTTGCAGTTTTGTAAATGCAAAAGCATGCTATTATTACATAAAAACATTTGAAGAATATATGCATATACAGTATGTTAATCCTTGACACAATTTCCAGTGGTTATATTTTCCAGTGTTACAGTATCTCACAAAAGTGAGTACACCCCTCACATTTTTGTAACTATTTCATTATATCTTTTCATGTGACAACACTGAAGAAATTACACTTTGCTACAATGTAAAATAGTGAGTGTACAGCTTGTATAACAGTGTAAACTTGCTGTCCCCTCAAAATAACTCAATACACAGCCTTTATTGTCTAAACCACTGGCAACAAAAGTGAATACACCCCTAAGTGAATATGTCCAAATTTGGCCCAAAGTGTCAATATTTTGTGTGGCCACCATTATTTTCCAGCACTGCCTTAATCCTCCTGGGCATGGAGTTCACCAGAGCTTCACAGGTTGCCACTGGAGTCCTCTTCCACTCCTCCATGACGACATCACAGAGCTGGTCAATGTGAGAGACTTTGCGCTCCTCCACCTTCTGTTTGAGGATGCCTCACAGATGCTCAATAGGGTTTAGGTCTGGAGATATGCTTGGCCAGTCCATCACCCTTACCCTCAGCTTCTTTAGCAAGGCAGTGGTTGTCTTGGAGGTGTGTTTGGGGTCATTATCATGTTGGAATACTGCCCTTTGGCCCCGTATCCGAAGGGAGGGGATCATGCTCTGCTTTAGTATGTCACTGTACATATTGGCATTCATGGTTCCCTCAATGAACTGTAGCACTCCAGTGCCGGCAGCACTCATGCAGCCCCAGACCATGGCACTCCCACCACCATGTTTGACTATAGGCAAGACACACTTGTCTTTGTACTCCTAACGTGGTTGCCGCCACACACGCTTGACACCATCTGAATCAAATAAGTTTATCTTGGTCTCATTAGACCACAGGACATGGTTCCAGTAATCCATGTCCTTAGTCAGCTTGTCTTCAGAAAACTGTTTGAGGCTTTCTTCTTTAGAAGAGGCTTCATTCTGGGATGACAGCCATGCAGACCAATTTGATGCAGTGTGCGGCATATGGTCTGAGCACCGACAGGCTGACCCCCCGCCCCTTCAACTTCTGCAGCAATGTTGACAGCACTCATACGTCAATACCTCTGGCTATGACGCTGAGCATGTGCACTCAACTTATTTGGTCGACTATGGCTGTTCTGAGTGGAACCTGTCCTGTTAAACTGCTGTATGGTTTTGGCCACCGTGCTGCAGCTCAGTTTCAGGGTCTTGCAATCTTCTTATAGCATAGGCCATTTTTATGTAGAGCAACAATTTTTTTTTCAGATCCTCAGAGAGTTCTTTGCCATGAGTGCCATGTTGAACTTCCAGTGACCAGTATGAGAGAGTGAGCGCGATAACACCAAATTTAACACACCTGCTCCCCATTCACACCTGAGACCTTGTTACACTAATGAGTCACATGACACCGGGGAGGAAAAATGGCTAATTGGGCCCAATTTGGACATTTTCACTTAGGGGTGCACTCACTTTTGCTGCCAGCGGTTTAAACATTAATGGCTGTGTGTTGAGTTATTTTGAGGGGACAGCAAATTTACACTGTTATACAAGCTGTATACTCACTACTTTACAATGTAGCAACATGTAATTTCTTCAGTGTTGTCACATGAAAAGATATAATAAAATATTTACAAAAATGTGAGGGGTGTACTCACTTTTGTGAGATACTGTACATGTCTAGAGACAGTTCTATTTTAGATATTTTTCTTGTCAAAATATTTTATTTTAAAGTTCAGTAAAATAGTAACAATGCACAAGTTACATATTGCAGTAATAATACAATCAAAAGGAAGCTCAATTATATTTTATATAGAATCTAACAGCTCCTTAAAGAATAATAAAACAATGTCAAGAACACACTAAAGACCTTGATGTTGATAAATTAATACAGTTCAAGGTTCTGTGTATTAAATAATTGCAACATAAATTATCAAAATCTTGATAGTACATAAGGACTATTAAGTAGGAAAAACTGAGAGCTTCAAAATCATACTTTAAATCATAAGAAAAATACAGGAAAGGAGAAAGGAGAAAGAGAGAAAAGAGGAGGAAGAAAGGAAAAGTCTGCGAAGTGAGGCCTTGAACCTTTACTACTATGGTGAAATATATATTACATAATTCAACATTCAAACTACCAAGGCAGTAGTACTTGATTGTCAAAGGTTTGTGGTGTAATAAAGTCAATCCAGGGTTGCCACGTTTTTTCAAATTTTTGGATCGTGTCCTTTTCAATAGCTATCATTTTAGCATGAGACATGGTGTTATTCATTTTAACTAATACTTCATTTATGATCAAATTAGATGTTTTCCAAGCTCTTGCTAGTGTTTGTTTAGCTGCTGTAAAGAATTGCACTAGCAAATTGAACTGTGCATGCGTTAAATTTCCAGGTTTTAAATTTATTAACGCTATTGCAGGATCAAAGGGAATTATTCTATCAAATATTTTAGAAGCAATTTTAAAAATTTCCTTCCAAAATATATGTGCTTTTGGACACGACCACCAAATATGAAACAACATTCCCAATTCAGAGCAATCCCTAAAACACTGTGCAGAATAATTTGGTACCTATTTTGCTATCCTGGCTGGTACAAGGTACCATCTCATTAACACCTTATAGCTCGTCTCAATCGCTAATATGTTAGAGGATGCTGCTTTTGTAGTATTCCATATTTGATTCCATTCAGAATTATCTAATTTTCTTTTCAAATCTTTTTCCCATTTCTGAGTATATTGTGGTTCATTTGTATTGGTTTGAACCAATGAATGTGAATATAAAATGGTAATTATACCTCTAGAATGCGGGTTGTTCCTACATATTGTTTCAAAAGGAGTCAGTTGGGTTAGTGGGGTTATAGTATTTAATAATGGTGTGAAAAAGTTTTTAATTTGGAGGTATCTAAACAACTCTGATGAGTTTATATTATACGTTTTACTTAAAGTCGGAAAAGGGATAAATGATGATGAATCTACAAATTTGTACATGTATATTACATCTCGAAAAATCCATTCCTTGAAGGTTTTAGGATACACCCATGCAGGATAAAATGCAGGATTCTTGTAGAAGGAGAGTAGAGGGTTATGTAAGGATTTTAATTTATTTTTAGTTTTAAATCTATCCCATAGGGAGATGAAGTACTTGGTAACTGGGTTACGTAACCCTCTACGGTCCTTTGAGGACATACAAAGTAAGTTTGAGATTGAGATAGGGTCACATTCAGCCGCTTCAATAGATACCGAAAGTGGTGCTTCCTGTTGTGCATGATACTTAGTTATGCTTGCTATATAGGCTGCTCTGTAATAGCATGCGAAATTGGGACAACCCGAACCTCCATTTGTTTTAGGAAGATAAAGAGTATTTTGCTGTATTCTTGGTTTGAAAGATCCCCATATAAATGACATTACTATAATAATATAATATGCTGGAATAGGAATTGGTAATACTCTGAACAAATATAAAAGCTTAGGCAATAATGTCATTTTAATGGCATTTATTCTTCCGAGCCATGAGATTGGGAGGTGAGACCATGAATTCATCATATTGGATAGATATTTCAATATCTGTTGATAGTTGGCAGTAAATAATTCCGATACTGATGATGTAAGTTGTATCCCAAGATATGGAATTGATTTGTCAGTCCATTGAAAAGGGAGTCCAATTTTTGCAGATGATAATTCAAAATTTGAAAGGGATACATTTAGTGCTAGGCACTTTTTAGGGTTAATGTATAGGCCTGAGATTACAGCAAAATTATTAAGAATTGGAGTGAGATTAGGGCCTGTCACTTGTGGTGATGAGAGAAATAGGAGGATGTCATCTGCGAATAGACAAAGCTTGTGTTGATATCCCCCTATTTCAATTCCAGTTATGGTAGGATCATTTCTAATTTTCTGTGCAAGGGGCTCAATAAGAAGGGCAAAAGTAATGGTTAGAGTGGACATCCTTGTCTTGTGCCTCTTTCTATATTAAAAGAATCCGACTTATACCCAGCATACTTAACATACGCTTTTGGTTTATTGTAAAGTGCCAAGATCCAATTTGTGAAATTTGGGCCAAATCCCCATTTCTGTAATGTATAATGTAGGTATTGCCAGGATATGGAATCAAAAGCTTTTTTGATATCAAGAGAGAGAAAACAAGCTGGGATATTATGTGTTTTAGCAATGTGTGCTAACAGTACTGCTCTGCGCACATTGTCACCTGCCTGTCGTGAAGGCATAAAGCCAACTTGGTCAGGATGGACAGGAGTACCAATAATCAATTTTAGCCGGGCAGCCAAGATTTTCGCTAATATCTTGATATCTGTGTTTATCATAGATATGGGGTGATAATTTGTGCTGAGCGTATCATCTGATTGCGGTTTCGGGATCATGCAGATAATGGCCATTAATGATTCTTGTCTGAATGATTTATTTTTTAGGATATCGTTAAATGCTTCTGCGAGCTTAGGAGAAATGATATCACTATATGTTCGATAGTACAAAGCTGAATAACCGTCTGGACCCGGTCTCTTATTTAATTTTAACTCTTTGATTGCTTCTGCTACATCGTTTACAGTAATGTGATTTTCTAGGTGTGATTTTTGTTCTTCAGTCATCTGTGGAATATTTGTGAGAAAAAGGAATCTGCTTCTTTTGTATCAAATATATTTGTTTCAGTATATAGATTTTTTAAATGAGATTTAAATTTGTGTACTATTTTTTGTGGATTACTAGTATATATATTATTGGCCAATCTATTTTAGATATTTTATCACTTTTGTTTCTTATACAGTATATTGTTTGCTGTTCTTACTACTTCTTTGTCATTTTATAGCTAGAGGTGAATTTTGAACTTTGCTCCATTGTGTTGCAATCATCTGAGATGCCAAAGAGTGGCATCCTATGTTAAAAGAAAATTTTGAGGGATGAATTGCTAAGCTAAGTTTTATGTTTTTTACCTAGTAATTGCCTATATTGTGTATAGTTGTTCAGTCACATCATTTACACGCTCCCAGCAAATGCCATACTTGCTATATTTGTCTGTCATCACCTTCTTCTCGGTTCCTAGGATTTCACGCTCATTTCTTAAGGAATATTATCTATTTATATCAGTATTAGCCTCTGCCACTGACTTTATTTTTTCCTCAATCTACTCCAGCATCGAAGCCTTGCCTAATGAATCCTAAGTATTTGAATACTTGAGTTTAATCCTAACTACCAGGCCTTCTACCAGACAGCCTTATTTTATTTCCTGTATTATTGACAGGTTTGATCTTCCTGAAGTCCGGGGAATTCTCAGCAGTTTTTCCCAGGACTGCAATTCAAAAGCATTAAATCTGCAGGACACAGCCTTCCTTTCAGTTTACCAGTCAGAGCTGCATGTTACCACTGAAAAAAGACCATAGCTTTAACTACATGAACATTTTTCTGATAAGTTATGTCCATAACCCTTTATATTATGTCCAGTCCTTTCATAGCTTTCCACCCAAACACCATTTAATTCTGTGATTGCATTTCACATCTGCAGAGATCTTTTAGCTTAGATTTTGGTTGTCACTTTAAGTATCACTGTGTATATTTGTCTGTGATATATGTTATTTAGAATCTGTTCTGTAGTATTGGTGGCATGTTTTCCTGATACTGTTATAATCCTGTACCTGCACTTTGAATGCTTAATTAAATATTACACAAATCCATACTTTCTGATTGGAGACTGAGCTGTTCATTTTAATTCTGGGTACAAAATAATCTTTTTTGCCTACAGTTTGTGTTGTGTGTTTCATTGCTTACCTACTCCTAAAAAGAATGGTGAGAAGTGGGCGTGGATTAATAATATTTATTGATGTCTATATTATTATTTGTGTAATCCCCCCCTAATTTTCTTACAATATCAATAAAGAAGAAAAAATGTATAATATTAATAACACCACTCATAATAATATTCATAATAATGATAATAATAATTGCACAGCACCACTGTCTCTACAACACAAACTTTCCCTCAAGCTCTTTTCCTCCACCTCAACATCACACAACTTCACTTCCCCTCCACCATTGTGCAGCACTCACCCTAAAATAAAATAAAAGCAAATTAGTAACACACAGCAAACATCAAAACAACCAACAAGGATATTTCTTTCAAAACAATACGGGACTTTAAAGACATTGTACTGATACTGATGACATGCTTAAATAAAACAAAGATTTATTATAACCCTTTAAAAAAAACAGTGGAGTATAACATAAGGATCGCATGAAAATTATATGCATAGAGGATTAAAAATTGTACAAATGGATAAATAGACTAGTCGCTGAATCGTCAGCACAGACGAATCCTGCTTGTCTGTGCTGACGTGTTTTACAGTCCAAAACTGCTTCATCGGGGACACTGCAGAAGCATCTGAAAGGTTAAAAAAAGAGGGGCGTGGCCTGACGAGCAGCGCAAATGGCAGCAATCTAGGAGAGCTCTCGGACTTCCACAGCTCCACGGCTCAGCAAAATGGTCTTTCTTACCAAGTAATGGGCAAACCGACTAGAGGAACACCTCAAGCCAAGAACAAGCGATCTACCGAGGCAGCAAACAACCGGTATATCCCGGACATATTCGCTCTGCGTTCTGCATCTCGGAAGATCAGCATGGAGGACAAGATGGCGGCGTCCAGACATGAAGAGGACAGCAACGAGGGGTCAATAGTGGCTTCAGACCAATAGGTAAGAGACCCACCGCACACAGACTCACCCCTAACACTAGCAGTAATGACAGAGATCGCTGCTGATATTAAAAAATCAGTAACCTCAGCTATAGCTGAACTTAAAACAGAGCTCAGGCAGATGTCTGAGCACATGGCAACTCAAGACAAGGCAGGGAACCTCTCTCAACCAAATAGAAGTAGTGAGCCTCTCTTTACAGAGAATTCAGTCAATCCTGCCCATATATACCTACAATTAACCTCATGTTATTGCCAAATGATCTATGCAATATATGAAGATATCAATATTGTGGGGGGGGGTTGGTTTTACATATCCATGTCCCCCTTTTTTTTTTCTTGACTTTCAACTGGATATATACCATCCATAACATGGTAAGCACTTGTCGCCTGACTGTGATCTACCCATAGATGGAGATTGGATGCCATCGCACCTCTGATCTATCGATCACTTTCTGAACTACTGCTGACACCGACCAATGAACTCAGTAAGGTAACAATTACTGTATTTGCCTTTTGACCTTTTTTTTTTCACAGTCATAATCACACCTTACAGCAGAACTTCTTGTCCCACATTCTTATCGGCACTCCTCACATGATTTGACTACACATTATAAATATATTGCATCTTGAAACTAAACTAACTCACTGCATGAACCAAGATAAAGTCACGTGACGTGTGACGCAACGCATCGGGAGGAGCCAAGTGACGTCATCCGTAGTGCTTTGCATTGCTTTGATTAACACAGACCAGAGCGAGGAGGAGATCGCAGTGGGCGACTGACTGCTCTATGCTCTCTAATGCCCCGTACACACGGTCGGATTTTCCGATGGAAAATGTCCGATCGGAGCGTGTTGTCGGAAATTCCGACCGTGTGTGGGCTCCATCGCACATTTTCCCTCGGATTTTCCGACACACAAAGTTGGAGAGCAGGAGATAAAATTCTCCGACAACAAAATCCGATCGCGTCAGTTCCAACCGTGTGTGGCCTGTTCCGGCGCACAAAGTGCCACGCATGCTCAGAAGAAATACCGACACGGAAAAGCTCGTTCTGGTAAACTTAGCGTTTGCAATGGATACAGCACTTTCGTCACGCTGCAATGTTAAAAATGGTTTAATACAGCGCAATCTCTTCTTCTTCATAATGTGACAAGAATATAGTAGTTTTGCTGCTCATATTCACACACACTCCTCACAAACTTCGTTACTATTTATTGGGATTCCCTCAATATATTTTGATATTCTCACATCTGACAACATATTTTTGTTGTTTTTTAATTTTTTTTTGGCTTTAATGTAGATTCTTTTTTTGTGTTTGTATTTTTTTTGAAGGGTGTTTTTTTTTGGGGGGGATTTTGATTTGTACTCCCGAAAATGTTTGTGTGTGTTTTTTGTTTTAAGTTCCCACAACACCATTGATATGTTGTTCTATTTAATCTGTAGGAGATTGTTTGGTGTTGTTGTCCCTTGTTAATTTCACATTTTATGTTAGAAATGTACCTGAATCGTCACCAACAAACTGTCCTTTTTGGATGAAAACACACACAGGAGAGTATACTTTCCCAAAAAATTTTTTATTAAGGGCTCACAACTAAACAAAGAGGGAGGCAACGCTGGAGAAACTGCAGAAGTGGGCGAAGCCTTGGACCCCCAGGGCACACATCAACTATTTTGAAGCAAAATTGGTGGCCTGAGGAGTCCATATCTAAGGGAGGGCAGTCTGGTCCAGAAGTCCCAGAGATCTGGAAAGCAGCAGATGACATCTGTGTCCCCAGGCTGTGGTCATACGAGAGACTGCAGCTTCTGTCAGACCACATTAACCTCAGGGCAATCACTCTCAGGTCTTCTTTCCACGCTTCCTTCCATGCGGTGGCTGTGGTGGTGGAGTTGTGGCAGCAGGAGGAGGAGGAGGAGGAGGATGGTCCAACTCAACCACGTCGATCTTGGGTGTTAGTTCCCCACTCACTCCCTTACGTAGGACTTTATACATAAGGTCCTCACAGAGCCTGCGTTGTCCCTCTTGCATGCCCTGCAGTTTGGTGACAGCCATGCAGGCAAAGGCCTCTCCAGGAGTGGGTAAGGCTCGTAGGGATGCCGAAGCCTCCTGGATCAGCCTGAACGCAGAATCCTGCACGAGACTCGGAGTCGTCTTCCTGGCTCTTTTATATAGAAGGCCGAGGGGAGGAACCTGAGATTCAGTCAGGCTGCGACTGGTCCCAGGCTTCTCCTGGCTGACACTTAGCCCCGCCTCCTCCTGGCTGCCACTAATCACCGCCTCCTCCTGACTGCCACATTCCACAGCCTCCTCCTGGCTGAGGTCTTCCTGTGTATGAAAAAGGGACATAGTTTTAGTTTTTTAGTCATCAATCACACACAATTTTCACCTCCTGACTGTTGCAAATTGAATGTTAACAAATATAACAGACTATCCTTCTGAGCCCTGCATTCTTGTCCCAAATTTGGGGGCCCACTACTGTCTATTGATATGTAAAACACTTTTTTTCAATCAGCAAATAGTGATCAATAAGAACATCTAGTAAACATCATTTATTGATTGACCAGAAATCTGTAGAAGAATGCTATACCTGACTCCAGCTGGGCTCCTCCACTTCTTCCTGGCTGGAAGGCCCAGGTTGGACATCGGAAGCCACAGCTGGGGTGGAAGGAAGCGTGGAAGGAAGTGTAGAGAGGGATTCCCTGACTTCAGTGTGGTCTGACAGAAATCGCAGTCTCTCATAGTACCACAGCCTGGGGACATAAACGTCATCTGCTGCAGCTCCGGACCTCTGGGAATCTGTGACCTTCTTGTGCTCCCTAAGATATGTGCTCCTCAGGCCACCAATTTTGGCTTTTAAATAAAGGATGGTTGCTGTGGGTACCACCGGCTTCACCAACTCCAGCAGTTTCTCCAGCGCTGCCTGCCTCTTTTGTTTATGGTTATAGTGGGGGTGTCTCACTTGCCACAGACAGGGCAGCTCCCTGTATTTGTCAATGAACAGGGGGAGGAAATTGTGGTCATTGAACCCATCCTTTTTCTCTACAAGACACAACACAAGACAAAACCTAATGTCAGGCCAAACTCCCCTAATCTTGTTACAATATAGGCTTCCATTTCGAAGCAGTATAGGCCCAAGTTTAGATCCTACCTTTGTTATTACGATCGGCGCCTCCGATGCTCCTTCCTCCGCTCACAGATCGTACGTAAGACGCACGCGTGTTACGCTTTATACACACTGCGCATGCGTGTAGCTCCGTCCGCCCCTGACGTTCTTTCTAGTCTATTCCCCACCCCTTTTCGTTCGGTGCAGTGGGGGAAGAGCACATGGCGGAGACACAGCAGGATCATGCTAATTGTAGCAACGAGGAGGAGGCGGAGGAAAGGCCGGATCCGGACACGTCCCGATCCAGAAGGAGATTTAAGGACTCAAATATGTCCTTTGGGGAGATGTTGGAGATGGTGGACATCCTGAAGAAGGCTGACTATGACAGGAAGTATGGGCTTTACCCCAACCCCTATATCAGAAAGGCCAAGATCCTGGCGAAAGTGGTCAGGAGTATGCACCGGAATTTCGGGGTACGACGATCGAAAAATCAGCTCAGGAACCGGTGGTCGGACCTCAAATTACGAGAACATGAGCAGTACAGAAAGATCTGGAGAGTGCTGCAAAAAAGTAAGTAGTTGTGCTGTGTTCCTATTCTTTATGTTTATTACGTTTGTGCTGCTCCATGTGCTTTTAGGAACTGTTGTACAGTTTAAAATGGCAACTTTCATGTTCATGGGCACATTATACGTTCGTATCAAACATTTTTCTTTCGGACTCTAAAATACCATTGTTTAGGCCATATGCATTTGGCCACCATTTTTAAGCCCTATACTTGTCTTAAAAGAATTGGGTTGTGTAGATGGCTTTGTTACTAGAATGAAATGCAAACTAGATTCTATGTAAGGAGAGGACACTGAGCAGCTGTTTTCACATCTGGACACTGGAGCACTAGTGTGGGACACAAGAACACCATTTTTATTAGGGGGGCACACAGGTGCTCCAGTGTATACTATAGGGGGGTCTCCATTTGTGAAGCTTGTACTAAATAGGTAAAGTATTGCAGGTTGACAAAGGACACTAAAAAAGCTACATCTTGGAACTCTGCTAAAATTGACAATTGTACCACACTTCCAAGCAATGTTTCCTATTTCTAGTTCTGCCATCAAATATCTGTGTGCTAATTATACCATTTTTGTTTGACATAGGGGATAAAAGACTCGGAGAACACCCCTCATCTGAGGAGACCAGAGCCCCCCCCCCCCCCTCTGGAAGAAGGTGAAACACAATCTGAGCAGGAGAAAGAAGACGTGGTGGAACTAGTCACCACAACAGGTGAGTGTCTGCGACCACAGGCTCGGGTAAGAGATGGATGGCGGCATATTTTTGAGACCTAATTTATTTTGGGGTTCCTCTCTTTTTAGGTGATCGTGATGTTGTGGATCCAGATCCTTTCACATCCGAAAGTGCACAGATCCTGATCGGGGAGATCATGGGGTGTAATTTACAATTGGAAATCATCAAGAAAAACATCAATGATGTTATTCCAAAAAATAAAAACATCATTGTTGTTTTGGGGCGAGTTTAAAACCCCTCCAAATCACTTTCTTCTTTTGTGTGCTACAATGTGCAAAATGTTTTTGTGATTTTTCACAAAGCCAAATTTGGAGGATGCACACAGTGTGCCAACATGTGCTATCTGCCATCACGGGAGATCAATGGACGCGTTTTGGGGGTGCAACCCCTTCCTCAATAATAAAGTAGCGGTGAGGAAGGGCTTGCTCCCCCAAAACACATCCCTTGATCCCCCGTGATGGCAGGTCGCACATGTTGACATTGTTAAATTGGTGTGCATCTTCCAAATTTGGCTTTTCCTGGGGTGACTTCACCCCATCTGAACGCAATATCAAACACAGTTCCTAAATACTCATGTCTGATATTGCCTTCAAGTTCTACCAAATGTGACGTTTGTAAGTTCAAGATTTGTGTCTTTCTTGTTGGTTTTACACATGCCTGTTTTATCTAAAATGGACATTTCGATTTTTGATAATGCTACCCCAAAAATTGTTATACAACAAACATGTTGGTTTGTTTGAAAAACCTTTGGTAAATGCACATGTGATTGTGCAGGTATAAAAAGTTTGTTAAGCAAGAATGTGTGGATTATTGTCTCAACGCTACAACACTTTTGGGGTGATGTCATTGGTGTTTTCTGAGAAAATGGGGGTTATTTACTAAGGGCAAATCCTCTTGGCACTACAAGTGCAGTTTCAGTGCAGTTGCAACTGCACTTGTAGTGAAATGTGTTTTTGCATTTTAGTAAATAACAGCCAACAGTGCTTTGTATAATAGGGTTACACAATCACGACATTTTCTGGACTCAACATATTTCTGTCAGGGTCAGCTAAAACAAACACAAGCAGTAAATGTCCACAAAGAATTTCTTTTTTTGTTTTATTATAAAAAGGCTTCACAGATTTGCTGGCATATTGATAGCCCCCCTACCCGCAAAGAACTCCAGGTAGCGTAACCGTACATCACGGGCACTTAGGGAGGGCAAACCAGGACGTCCGCTTTCAAGCGCCGTCAGTGTGGTTTCATGTATCATTCCGGCCTCAGGCCCACATGAGCCAGCATAGTTGGCCGAATGTTTCCTTAAAAAGTTATGGAGAATACAGCACGCCAGTATAATATGGTTCAGTTTATACTCCGCCATATGGATGGGTGTCATAAATAGGCGGAACCGGCTGGCCAGGATTCCAAATGTGTTCTCCACCACTCTTCGGGCTCTGGCCAGCCGGTAATTAAAAACCCTCTGTTCCGGGGTGAGGGTCCTCATCGGGAATGGCCGCATCAGGTGGTCCCCCAGCGCAAACGCTTCATCAGCAACGAACACAAATGGGAGTCCTTCCACATTGTCCTCTGGAGCTGGCAAGTCCAAGCTGCCATTCTGGAGATGCCTGTAGAACTCCGTCTGGGTGATGACTCCACCATCGGACATCCGGCCATTCTTCCCCACGTCCACATACAGGAAGTCGTAATTAGCCGACACCACCGCCAACATCACTATACTATTGAACCCCTTATAGTTGAAATAGTACGACCCCGAGTTGGGGGTGGGACGATGTGGACGTGTTTCCCATCAATTGCCCCTCCGCAGTTAGGAAAGTCCCACCACTGGGCAAAGTGGGAGGCCACAGTCTGCCATTCCTGTGGTGTGGAAGGAAACTGTTGAGGGAAAAAATAAAACATTTACTATTTTTGCTCAGAAACATGGCAAGCAGATTAGGCACAAACATTATGGGTCAACCTCCAGATAGCATTTATTAAGGGGAATTTAACAACGCCAAAGTATTAGGTACACCTATCATTTTCACCCTCCTCCCCTCTCATGGGCCATTTCTAACATTATGGGGTGTGTGGAAATCTTGGACCGGTAACCCTCTTCACTTCATTGAGAGATGAATGCCTAAATAATGGGTATTACTTGGAACAGCCCCTCCTTAGTTACACTATTGGCAGCCCACTGGACAGGTAAGAAGTGTCATAATACAAAGATATAAATACACATTGTACACATTTGAGCACATTTGGACATTCTGCTATTACCTATCAAGATAATAATAGGATCCAAAAACTTTAAACAGTACCATTTGAAAGTATACAGGCAGGCCCTTGCACTACATGCTTTGGGGAATTCATCCATAAATCTGAGCAGAAAAGAGGTGGGTATAGTGTGTATGGGTTTGGCAAAGTCAGCAGATAGATGATTGAGGA
The DNA here is from genome assembly GCA_037952835.1 of Lithobates septentrionalis. NCBI lineage: Eukaryota > Metazoa > Chordata > Amphibia > Anura > Ranidae > Lithobates > Lithobates septentrionalis. The sequence continues at coordinate 1,718,234 of JBBDGP010000584.1, forward strand.
TAGAGAATTGGGATCAGCTGACTTAGCAGTTGGGGGAGGGAGAGTTACTAAAAATGATTTGGGGACACCACCAAAAAAAAGCCTCTTGCACTCTGCCAGAATTTAAAGCAAAAATAACATTTCCAAACATTTTAGGGGGTGTTTGGGGTAAAGCACTACTATGGAGCTGATAAAATACATTGTTAAGTGACTACATGAGGTGAATATAGGGCCAGGAGACACCATGCTGGGGAGGTTATTGAAGGGCAAATATGTATGAAGGACCGAAAATAATAATTACATAAAAATCCAGCATGCATGAGAACAAAGGGGACATTCACAGCATATTACAATCATGGTAATTAGGGAATGAGGAAAGAAATACAATATATTAGCAAACATTCAATGCAATAAAATGTGATCTTAAAGGATAAAAATCTTACCTTCATATACTCCTTCTGCAGGACCTGGATGATGGCAGAACAGGTCTCTGGGATGATGATACCCAGAGCCGGGGGGGGAGATGCCGGTTGAGAACTTCAAGTCCTGCAGACTTCTCCCTGTCGCCAAATACCGCAGGGTAGCGACCAGCCTCTGCTCCGGAGTGATGGCTTGCCTCATGCAGGTATCCTGCCTGCTAATATAAGGGGTCAGCGAAGCCAACAGACGGTGAAACACGGGGTCCGTCATCCTGAGAAAGTCCTGAAATCATCAGGATTATTCTCACGGATCTCACGGAGCAAAGGCATATGAGAGAACTGGTCACGATGAAGCAACCAATTCTTGGTCCATGAACTCCTCCCCACCCTGTTCATGGACTGGACTTGTGTCAAGGTCAGGACCCCAACACCAAGCCCCCGCACAGCACGAACTCTACGAGGAGTACGCATACGCAACATGGCTAGAAAACGGTCGGCTGCTTAGAACGAAGTAACAGAACGCACTGAAGAACAGCAAGGCCTGTGAAGAGCGACCTGAAAACCAGTAACGAATGAACAAGAATACAATGACTAATTAAAGTCACGCGGAACTTGCTTGCACGCACTGAAGAGCAGATACAAACCCACAAGCACAAACTGAACGGCAGAAAACGATCTGAAAGCCACGAGTCTGAAAAAGCGTGAATCGTCTCTCACCAAACTTTTACTAACACGAGATTAGCAAAAGGAGCCCAAAGGGTGCAGCGCTTGGTTCTGACCTGGCCTTTTCTAGTCTCGTCGTACGTGGTGTACGTGACCACGTGGTTGGCGATCGGAAATTCCGACAACTTTGTGCGACCGTGTGTAGACAAAACAAGTTTGAGCCAACATCCGTCGAAAAAAATCCTAGGATTTGGTTGTCTGAATGTCCGAACAAAGTCCGACCGTGTGTACGGGGCATAATACGATACTTATACAGTGAGTGCATCTTGTTTTGTGTTGCCATGATGCTTTAACTGGAAAGTTCACTGCGCAATGAAAGTTTTTTATATTTCTTTGCATGAACGAAAATTGAATTATTGAAGCCAAAACATCAGTGGATCACCAAAACTCAGTGGGGCATTTTAGATGTAATTGGAATGTAGGCTGATCTCCATTTAATTAGGGAGAAAGTCAATCTACCAGAGAACACCAGCTGTTTTTATGGACTTGATGTTTTTACACATTGGGGACTATTATATGAATGCTTTATAAGATACCATCAACTGCATATTGTTTTAGGAGTAACAAAAGCAATCTTAATTTATTATCACTATCTGTGTATATACCGTAGTTGATATTCATTTATTTACAAATTTATTTTTATCACCAAATTTGGAAGCGTATTTAGCGCTCACTCACTTTACATGAACCAAGATGCTTCATCGTCCCTTAATACATGATTCATCTGGATTTTGCCCTCACAAAACGTAGAACATTCGTTGAAAAGGAAAGGGGCCCTAAACCCGGAACAAAGACTTTTTTCTTCAATACAGACTGCTCTTATGTCACTACTCTAGGAAACTGTTATACGAAAGACGAGACTTCTGTTATTTTCCACCTAATTAGCTAAATGTATTTAAACATTTGATAAACTCCCCTCATCCCTTATCTCCAACTCCATATATTCGGTTCCAGTGACGCATGGTTACCTAAAACCTGAATGCCCGAAAATAATTTTGTTGTTGTTGTTTACACAACCAGAGATAAGAAAGAGAACAAATAAAAGGCTTCTCATATAGTCTATCATATATCTTATACTACACTTTAAAAGTTCATTGCACTGTTGATGAGTAAGTTTCACTACTTAATCATATTACTTGATAAGGTTTATTTGTACTAATGATCCTATTCAATAAGGAATATATTGACTAACTGCTTTACTATTTTACATGAGGTTGATTTAATAGTCTAATCCTTACCGGATCTTAGCAGTCTGTTAGACCGTTTTACAGTTTATCTGTTTTTTCTTATATAAAGAACTAGCTTATTTGTTGCCGTGGAGCTAGGGAAACACCTATAACAGCTTTCACAACCATGATCTTTAATCCTTCAATAACTTCCTCCGATAGTTGTAAAATCAGAAGAGAACAAGCTCTTTTCATAATACCTTAATTAAATAATTACCTTAATACCTTAATAAATCGCAATTCTCCCACCACCCCACAAAACCCTGTAGACCCTCACACAAGACGTATTCAGAACATTGCTGTAAAATACTCTACTAGTCTACAGTCACAATCTTGCCAATAGTATCAGACCACAGTCTATACTTGTATAGGCATTGTGTCATAATCTTTTTGGCTAATTACTACTTCTTCTACTCATACTCCTAACTCTCCCACCCCCCCTCCCCCTTCTTTTTTTTTTTTTTTCTTTCTCAGCATGGCCTACTCTGAACTTGGCAAACAGCCCACACTAATCTCACACAACACTAAATGACTAAACATCCCTGAAAAAAGGACCTTCTTAATAAGGGAACTCTCTACAGCCAAGCCAGAAATAGTTTTCCTACAGGACACTCACTTTAAAAAAGACAAAGTTCAAAATGTATTCAACAACTATTTCACAAAGGCATTCTATGCATCTAACCCACTGGCAAAGACAAAAGGTGTTGCAATATTGCTTAGCAAAAACTCAAATTTCGCAGTCAAGGAAAAGCTTCCTGATCCAGATGGTAGGTACCTTTTTTTAAAGGGCACCTTAAATGGACAATTAACGACTCTCGCAAATGTCTATTTCCCAAATAAAGCTCACGTCTCTTTTTGCCAGTGGGTAAAAAACGAAGTGAAATTTTCAGCTGGAATGGTAATGCTAGAAGGGGACGTCAATATACCATTGAACCCACTCCAGGGAGACTTTTAAACCCCTCAGAGAAAGATTTTACTTTCTACTCGATCCCACATGATACATACACAAGAATAGACTATCTATTCATAACACAAAGAGACCTCACTTTACTAACTGAGGCAAAAATTGGGTTTCAATCGGTTTCTGATCACTGCCCCATCGCCATCACACTCACACAACCTGACAACCAAAAGAGAACATGCACCTGGAGATTAAACCCCTCACTTCTATTAAAACCGGATGTTATCACACAGATTCTATTAAAACTTATTTTGAGCTAAACAGCAACAAAGAAACATCTCCAATGATAACATGGGAGGCACACAAATGTGTGATAAGAGGTGAATTCATTAAATTGGGTGCTCGCCTAAAAAGGGATTCTGAACAAAAAATATCAGCAAGACGCCTAATTTTTCTCAAAAAACAACATTATTATGAACATGGAAACAAAAGTGGGAAATACTTAGCGAGAGCCCTAAAGGACACTAAAACCCTAGAAAATATAATTAGCATATGTTCAGGGAACAACACACTAGAACACTCAACAGACAAGATTACAAACCAATTTTATGACTACTACTTAAAACTCTACAACCTTCCCCCGGCTCTTAAATCTAAACACCTACTAGCAAATAGAAATCACATTATCAAGGACTTCCTTAAAAAAAGTACCCTCCCAACTCTATCCTCAGAGGAAATCCACAAATTAGAATTGCCAATTCAAGAATTTGAAATAATACAGGCCATCAAAGATCTCAAACCTGGGAAAAGCCCTGGTCCAGATAGCCTGACTTCCCAGTATTCCAAACTTTTTACAGAAATAATAAAAGGCCCCCTCCTTGAAAACTTCAACTCCTTAAACAATCAACAAAAAATACCACAATCCTTTTTACAAGCACATATCACAGTGATCCCAAAAGCAAATAAAGATTCGAATGAATGCTCAAGTTATAGGCCAATATCTCTACTTAATGTAGATTTAAAACTCCTGGCAAAAATAATCGCCAACCGTCTCAGACCCCTACTACTGAAAATAATAAGTCCTGAACAAGTAGGCTTCATGCCAGGGAGAGAGGCTAGAGACAATATCTCCAAAGCCCTCAACCTAATTCACAACACGCGCATGGGCAAGATCGAGGGTCTTCTCCTGTCTACTGACGCAGAGAAGGCCTTCGTTTGAGTAACGTGGGACTATATGTTCGCTACCTGTGAGCATGTCGGTCTTCAAAAAATATGCTATCTTGGATCCAAACTTTATATGCCTCCCTGACAGCAAAAATTAAAATTGATGGCACCCTTTCTAACTACATTAAAATTAAAAACAGAACAAGACAGGGATGCCCCCTCTCTCCATTATTATTTATCATCTCCTTAGAACCTTTCATCAGAATAATCAATAAAAACCCCTCTATCCATGGTTTTAAAACAGCAGACAGAGAATTTAAGACAACCGCTTATGCAGATGATCTTCTATTCTTTTTGACACAGCCCCACATCTCCATGCCCAACTTACTTGAAAACTTTAGTACATTCAGATACATATCAAACCTAAAAATAAATTATAACAAATCAGAGGCCTTAAACATCTCCCTTCCAAATGACAAACTATACTTAGCCAAAAAAAATTGCCCATTCAAATGGGATGACAAAAAACTGAAATACCTAGGAATAAGGCTCACTCTGGACCCTAAAGATCTTTTCGACCAAAATTTCTACCCCCAACTTAAAAACATCTCCTCAGATCTGAAAAAGTGGCACACAGGAGGGTTTTCATGGTTTGGGAGAGCAGCTAGTGTTAAGATGGTCATCTTCCCCAGACTTTTGTACTGTATGCATGTTTTACCAAGCAAACTACCATCCACTTTTTTCAGACACCTCCAATACATACAGAGAAGATTTGAATGGGCCCACAAAAAGCCAAGAATAAATTTCAATGCAATCACTCGTCCAAAAAACTTAGGAGGGATGGCTTTACCCGACTTAACCGACTTATAATATAAATATTAATAAATATTATTATGCCACACACATCACTAGGATAATAGACTGGCATTGCCACTCAGAAAACAAAGACTGGATCTACACTGAAAATGCGTCATCCACCCTCCCGCTGAGATTTTTACCATGGGTTCAAAAATCTTTTTACCCAATGTCCATCAAAAAACATTTGTTTATAGGCACAACTCTACAAATCTTTCACCTAACCGCACATATACACAACATAGCCACAATCCCTGGCCCCCTAACTAGAATTGCAGACAATCCAGAATTCAGCTCAGGCTTACACTATAAAAGGTTCCCCACTACTACTGTAGGATCCCCACTATTAACCACTTCAGCCCGGAAGGTTTTACCCCCTTCCTGACCAGAGCACTTTTTACAATTTGGCACTGCATCGTTTTACCTGCTAATTGCGCCGTCATGCAATGTTGTACCCAAACGAAATTTGCGTCCTTTTCTTCCCACAAATAGAGCTTTCTTTTGATGGTATTTGATCACCTGTGCGTTTTTTATTTTTTGTGCTATAAACGGAAAAAGAACGAAAATTTTGAAAAAAAATGATATTTTCAACTTTTTGTTATAAAAAAAATCCAATAAACTCAATTTTAGTCATACATTTAGGCCAAAATGTATTCAGCCACATGTCTTTGGTAAAAAAAATCAATAAGCGTATATTTATTGATTTGCACAAAAGTTATAGCGTCTACAAACTAGGTACATTTTGGAAAATAGACACCCCAAGGAAATTGCTGAGAGGCATGTTGAGCCCATTGAATATTTTATTTTTTTGTCCCAAGTGATTGAATAATGACAAAAAAAAATATTTTATAAAAAGTTGTCACTAAATGATCTATTGCTCACACATGCCATGGTTATATGCGGAATTGCACCCCAAAATACATTTTGCTGCTTCTCCTGAGTATGTGGATACCACATGTGTGGGACTTCTTGGGAGCCTAGCCGCGTACGGGGACCCCAAAAACCAATCACCGCCTTCAGGATTTCTAAGGGAGTAAATTTTTGATTTCACTCCTCACTACCTATCACAGTTTTGAAGGCCATAAAATGCTAAGATGGCAACCCCCCCAAATGACCCCATTTTGGAAAGTAGACAGCCCAAGCTATTTGCTGAGAGGCATGGTGAATATTTTGTAGCTCTCATTTGTTTTTGAAAATGAAGAAAAACAAGATTTTTTTTTTTTTCAAAACTTTGTGACAAAAAGCAAAGTCTGCAAAAATACTCACCATACCTCTCAGCGAATAGCTTGGGGTGTCTACTTTCCAAAATGGAACAACAAAAGGGTGACCAACTCGTTTAGGGAAGGGGGCCGTGCCACGTCCAATAATACATGAATACAGAAAAAGGGGTTCCCCTAGGTGGACTTTACCGGCACTTGCATAAACAAAGAGAGTTTGTAGAAGTAGAAACTGTTGTACATAGTAAAAACATATACATTTTATTCATATGGGAAAATACAAATATTAAAAACAGAAATAGATATCTAGAGTAACATGGTAGTACTACACAGTAAACATGATAAACATCAAGTAATAGGCAATAATGAAAAAAACAAAAAAGCAAAAAAGCAAAGCAACTCTTCTCAAGCCCGACGCGTTTCGGGGTATTTAGTGTTTGTAGGGTCCTTCTTCAGGGGCATATTTGAGAAAGAGGGGTTCATCTAAACTAATTGAAACAATGGAGAAAAGGGGTCAAATGTTAGTAGGACTATCAGTAGATATCCAGTAAGAGGTTAGAGTGATCAATAGATCGCCTACCTGAAAAGATTTCATTGATTGCTTGTAGAACGGAGATTTTTGTTAAAAGCAAGGAGAACCACAGAGAAAGGGCAGGACGTAGGAGTAAGCAATAATCGTATAACAAGTATAGGTACTATTGTTAAGTAGTAAAGGCTGCAAATAGGTGGGCAGCAGTCTCCATAAAGGAGTATGGCAGTGCTCCAGTCCCGCCCGACCCGGGCGTGCGCAAGCCAGAGCGATATGCTGGGGTCACAGGAAGGCGTCTCTAAAAAATGAAAAAATTGAGGAACCTTTAGAAAAGATCCAGTATAGGTGATTGAAGGGGTAAATAATAAAGTAAACTGATGTAAACAATGCTGTGCAAAGGGAGCACACTAAAGATACTATATATATAGATAATAAACTTGATGGCTTGGTGCAACCGAAAAGTACAATGAAAGCAAATTCGTAGAAGAGGTATGGCTTAAAGTACATTGGGGTAGAGAGAAATGTACATATATATATATAGATGGGTGTTATAATGAGGTTGTTGCATGGTAAAAAAAGGGGATAGAAAATGCAAAATATATATACCCCAGAGTAAACATATAATGTAATATGCATAAGTATAAAAGGATTCTATGGGTGTACATCCTGGGAGCTAGAGTAATGTAATTACGTATATCATAAAAGTATATGGGAAGTTTGTAAGAGACAAATATGTTACTACAAAAACCCTATGTATGTGTTAACAATAGCCTACCGGGACTAGGAGCCATAGAAGGCTGAGAAATAATGACAAAGCAAGCAAAATATAACTGTATACTTGTAAGTGTGTACACAATCAAAGAAGAGATATTACTGCACCTATAACAATAATGCTTGAGTGAAGGGAGAGTAAAAAAAAAGTATGTATAAGTGGAGTAAAATACCTTGCAAAGACCAATCAAGTAGCCAGCCTCACAGCCCAGCGTGCGGCGTGTATAGCGCCTTAGCAGGGAGTGAGTGAGGCTGGTATAAATAGTATGCGGGCTCCAATTAGCTGGCGTCGGAACGAGGCACAGCTGTGTAGTGGAGTCCGTCAGCTGAGACGCCCTGTACAGACCCCCCGAAGCGAGGGTGCGCGGCGCCGTCCCAACCGCGGATGCGCGAACGCGATGACGTCGGAGCGACGTCGCGCACACCCGCCCCACCGGCACGGAAGTGCCACTCCGGCGAACTGAGCATGCTCGCCGGAGTGGCAACATGGAGGCAGTGGGCGTGAGATGGAGGGATGCCCAAGTGCCTCCCTAAGCCCCGCTCCAGGAGGAAGAGTTCCTCCTGGGGCGGCGCTTAGGGAGGCACTTGGGCATCCCTCCATCTCACGCCCACTGCCTCCATGTTGCCACTCCGGCGAGCATGCTCAGTTCGCCGGAGTGGCACTTCCGTGCCGGTGGGGCGGGTGTGCGCGACGTCGCTCCGACGTCATCGCGTTCACGCATGCGCAGTTGGGGCGGCGCCGCGCACCCTCGCTTCGGGGGGTCTGTACAGGGCGTCTCAGCTGACGGACTCCACTACACAGCCGTGCCTCGTTCCGACGCCAGCTAATTGGAGCCCGCATACTATTTATACCAGCCTCACTCACTCCCTGCTAAGGCGCTATACACGCCGGACGCTGGGCTGTGAGGCTGGCTACTTGATTGGTCTTTGCAAGGTATTTTACTCCACTTATACATACCTTTTTTTTACTCTCCCTTCACTCAAGCATTATTGTTATAGGTGCAGTAATATCTCTTCTTTGATTGTGTACATACCTTCAAGTATACAGTTATATTTTGCTTGCTTTGTCATTATTTCTCAGCCTTCTATGGCTCCTAGTCCCGGTAGGCTATTGTTAACACATACATAGGGTTTTTGTAGTAACATATTTGTCTCTTACAAACTTCCCATATACTTTTATGATATACGTAATTACATTACTCTAGCTCCCAGGATGTACACCCATAGAATCCTTTTATACTTATGCATATTACATTATATGTTTACTCTGGGGTATATATATTTTGCATTTACTATCCCCTTTTTCTACCATGCAACAACCTCATTATAACACCCATCTATATATATGTACATTTCTCTCTACCCCAATGTACTTTAAGCCATACCTCTTCTACGAATTTGCTTTCATTGTACTTTTCGGTTGCACCAAGCCATCAAGTTTATTATCTATATATATAGTATCTTTAGTGTGCTCTCTTTGCACAGCATTGTTTACATCAGTTTACTTTATTATTTACCCCTTCAATCACCTATACTGGATCTTTTCTAAAGGTTCCTCAATTTTTTCATTTTTTAGAGACGCCTTCCTGTGACCCCAGCATATCGCTCTGGCTTGCGCACGCCCGGGTCGGGCGGGACTGGAGCACTGCCATACTCCTTTATGGAGACTGCTGCCCACCTATTTGCAGCCTTTACTACTTAACAATAGTACCTATACTTGTTATACGATTATTGCTTACTCCTACGTCCTGCCCTTTCTCTGTGGTTCTCCTTGCTTTTAACAAAAATCTCCATTCTACAAGCAATCAATGAAATCTTTTCAGGTAGGCGATCTATTGATCACTCTAACCTCTTACTGGATATCTACTGATAGTCCTACTAACATTTGACCCTTTTTCTCCATTATTTCAATTAGTTTAGATGAACCCCTCTTTCTCAAAATGCCCCTGAAGAAGGACCCTACAAACACTAAATACCCCGAAACGCTTCGGGCTTGAGAAGAGTTGCTTTGCTTTTTTTGCTTTTTTGTTCTTTTTCATTATTGCCTATTACTTGATGTTTATCATGTTTACTGCGTAGTACTACCATGTTACTCTAGATATCTATTTCTGTTTTTAATATTTGTATTTTCCCATATGAATAAAATTTATATGTTTTTACTATGTACAACAGTTTCTACTTCTACAAACTCTCTTTGTTTATGCAAGTGGCGGTAAAGTCCACCTAGGGGAACCCCTTTTTCTGTATTCACTTTCCAAAATGGGGACATTTGGAGGGAGTTGTGTCATCTGGGCATTCCATGGCCTCCGAAACTGTGATAGGCAGTGAAGAGTGAAATCAAAAATTTACACCCTTAGAAACCCTGAAGGTGGTGCTTGGTTTTTGGGGTCCCGTACGCGGCTAGGCTCCCAAAAAGTCTCATACATGTGGTATCCCTGTACTCAGGAGAAGCAACAGAATGTATTTTGAGGTGTAATTTCACATATGCCCATGGCATGTTTGAGAAATATATCATTTAGTGACAACATTGTGCAAAAAAAAAAAAAATTGTCTTTTTCCCGCAACTTGTGTCACAATATAAAATATTCCATGGACTTGACATGCCTCTCAGAAAATAGGTTGGGGTGTCTACTTTCCAAAATGGGGTCATTTGGGGGGGGGGTTTGAACTGTCCTGGCATTTTATGCACAACATTTAGAAGCTTATGTCACACATCACCCACTCTTCTAACCACTTGAAGACAAAGCCCTTTCTGAAACTTTTTGTTTACATGAAAAAAAAATTTTTTTGCAAGAAAATTACTTTGATTCCGCAAACATTATATTTTTTTAAAGCAAAGGCCCTACAGATTAAAATGGTGGGTGTTTCATTTTTTTTCTCACAGTATTTGCGCAGCGATTTTTCAAATGCATTTTTTTGGGAAAAAACACTTTTTTAATTTTAATGCACTAAAACACACTATGTTGCCCAAATGTTTGATGAAATAAAAAATATGATCTTAGGCCGAGTACATGGATACCAAACACGACATGCTTTAAAATTGCGCACCAACGTACAGTGGTGACAAACTACATACATTTTTAAAAGCCTTTAAAAGCCTTTACAGGTTACCACTTTAGATTTACAGAGGAGGTCTACTGCTAAAATTACTTCCCTTGATCTGACCTTCGTGGTGATACCTCACATGCATGACGCAATTGCTGTTTACATTTGACGCCAGACCGACGCTTGCGTTCGCCTTTGCGCGAGAGCAGGGGGGGGCAGGGGTGCTTTTTTTTTTTTTTTTTTTTTTTTTTGCTTTTTCATCTTATTTTTAAACTGTTCCTTTCATTTTTTTTTATAATTTTTATTGTTATCTCAGGGAATGTAAATATCCCCTATGATAGCAATAGGTACTCTTTTTTTGAAAAAAATTGGGGTCTATTAGACCCTAGATCTCTCCTCTGCCCTCAAAGCATCTGACCACAACAAGCCGGTGTGATAAAATGCTTTACCAATTTCCCAATGGCGCTGTTTACATCTGGCGAAATCTAGGTCATGAAATGCTTTTAGCTTCCAGTTTCTTAGGCCATAGAGATGATTGGAGCCATTCTGGTCTCTGATCAGCTCTATGGTCAGCTGGCTGAATCACTGGCTGCATTCTCAGGTTCCCTGTTGGGACAGCTTGTAAAAGCAGTCTAAAGGCTAATTAGCTACTAGGATTGCTTTTACATGAAAGCCGACCGCTGGCTGAAAAGAATGATACCAAGATGATACCTAAACCTGCAGGCATCATTCTGGTATAACCACTCCAAGTTCAGCAACATACCAGTACGTTGCTGGTCCTTGTTGGGCATATTTTGTAATCTTTTTTTTCATGCAGCTTGTGGGCTGAACGAAAAAAAGAGATTGATCGGTCGGTATGCCCACCATTAGAATACCTCCCTTCGTCCACCCACTTCTAATGATGGGCATACATGCACCATTTGTATATGCCAAAGCATGGGGGCATCTGCCCCAAAAGTTAGGAGTAAATCGCTCCTCCGCCCCTGCTGCCCCCATGCTTCGGCCTATATGCTCTTTTTTTTAACTGTGGTGGTGAAATCACCTCCGACAGGGCTGGAGTCACAGCTTTATGTATCGTGGGAGCAAACGCTGTTGCTGTCAAGATAAATAAATCAGTGCTGCAACTGAATGGCGCTAAGCAAATGATAGTTAACAATAAAACAAAGTAACATTACAGTATAACAGTAACACATACCATACCTGCAAAGCAAATACAAAAAAAAATAGTAAAAAATAAAACATTTTTTAACGCAACCTGTGCCTAAAATATATATATGCTGAAGCGTGGAGGCATCCACCCCCAAAAGGTAGGAGCAAATCGCTCCTCCGCCCCTGCTGCCCCCATGCTTCGGCATATATGCTCTTTTTTTAACTGTGGTGGTAAAATCACCTCCGACAGTGCTGGAGTCACTGCTTTATGTATCGTGGGAGCAAACGCTGTTGCTGTTAAGATAAATAAACCCGCGCTGCAGCTGAACGGCGTACCTGACAACAAAAAAATGGTTAACAATAAAACACAGTAAACAGTAAAGTATAAAAAAATGACATACCTGAAAAGCAAATATGATAAAACATAATAACAATAAAACATTGCAGAATAGAATACTGTAAAAAAGAGCAGAACAATAGAGAGAGAATAGAGAGAGAGAGAGCAATAAAACTACAACTATTTTAGTTTTTTTTATTTTGTATTTTTTTTGTGTATTTTTTTTTTTTACTTTTTTTTTTTTTACATTTTTTTTGTAACTGTAACTTTTGTAACTATAAAAATTTTCCTTCGCGCTGGTAGATGTGGGAAAAAAATAATAACTAAATGGTGTAAAATAATAGATGTAAATATTGCAGCCAAATAAGAGTGCTCACACAACCACTTAATAGAATAAATATTAAAATAAATTTTGCGCAATATTCTCAACGGTGATGTGAAAATTAATGGGATAAGGACAAAAAAATATATTATATAGTAGTGGCTGTAATAATGGTTGCTAGGATCAACGATCTCTGTGTTAGAACATATATCAGTTACCCCTATTTGACAGTAAAGTGATGGTGCTGTATTAAAGTGAAAACGTGCAAGTGTCTAAATTGCCAAAAAAAGGATGATCATAAAGTGCAAGCAAGCTAAAATACCATAAATGGATTAACGTGAATAAATACTGGTAAATAAAAATCCTTGTTGAAAATCCTTATAAAAAACTGAATAATTAATATAAAGTGCAACCCATCAAAAGGATGAATACATTATACACAGACAAATGCCAGCAGTGAACTATAAAATAGTGCAATCACAATTCATTAAATGTGCCTTTAAAAATAAGGTGACAGCATTGCAGGATTAAAAAATGAAAAGTTCATAAATTCTTAGATAGGTGGCACTGTTGGAGAGGTAAAAATAGTCCTTCTATTCAGATCTGTGTATGTCTTATGTGCTGGATAAATTATTCCTATAGTGGTGCCTTCTAGTTCAGTCTTCCAGAACTCTCACCTTAAAGTAGTAAAAAACAAGCTGTGGTAATATAATCCTTAAAGTGTGGAAGCACTGTCTGGAAGCTTCTCCTTCTTAGTGCTTACTCTCCATATTTTCTCCTTGCTCCCTCAGCTCTGGACCAGCTCCAAACAGGGGGGGGGGGGATAAAAATAACGGAGGGGGAGAGAGAAGACAGGCTCCAGTAGTGTATTATTGTTTTAAAACAAAGGGGGGTGTTTATTAGGTTCATGCTCTTACATTTACTAGCATAAAAACAGGCAGAGTAAAACGGATGAGAAGTCTGGCATTCTGGGTCCCCAGATGAAGACACGTGACGGGTCGTAACGCGTAGGGATTGGCTGGAGCGGCACACAGCTGACAACACAAGTGAGAGGGCGCTGAGAACGCCAGACTTCTCATCCGTTTTACTCTGCCTGTTTTTTTTTTTATCATTCAAGTTTTTTATTATCATCATTGAAAAAATAGTACAGTATAATCAGCATAACAAAAAATTAGTACAATATATTTCACAGCGAATTCAAAATATGTGATCACAGTCTATTGGTTGTCGTATTACTGTGGTAAACAGCACTAACAATATAAAGAAATAAAGTATAAGTAATATAATGTAAACTCTTAACTTTGACTATATCCATTCAATTTCAAATTGTACACCTGCTTATTGTAAGATATGTTGAAGCCTCACTCCCCCTTCGACACCCCAAAGGGGATCACACTGTGTCCAAGGAGGGGTGAGGATTCTCCCTCTCATTAACCATTTTTTTCTCTTATAAACTTTTATTTGAGAGAAGAGAGGAGATATTATTAACAATCTATTATATCCAGCTCAAAGATTATTATGGAATTTATCAGGGGTACAATATAATGTTCCCATTATAATAGATCAAAAATAGACATTCTGACCCTAGTAAGAAAAATTAGTATATAAACCTGAGAATTTCTATGTAACTTTAAGGAAAAATTATACTGTTTCTAAAACATAAAAAGAAGATATTTAAAGGAAAGAGACTAGGGGAGAAGAAAGAAGATAAAGAAATAGTACAGAAAAAGAGTATAGAATGCCTGTCTTTCTGATGTGAAACTCAAAAATCAGCGATTGGTGTTGCTACCTATGTCCGGTATCAGGGAAATTCCCATAAACCGAGCCCAGGGTTCCCAAGTGGCTTCAAATTGTGTGGTCTTGTCCAATAAGGAACTAACCATTTTTTCTTGTTCCATTATCCATGAAATCTTCCTTTTCATGGACAATAGAGATACCGAAGACTTCTTCCATGCTTTGGCAATAGTCAATTTGGCTCCTGTCAATATAAACAGAATCAATTTACGGGTGATTTTAGAGACATGCGACAAGAATGCATTCAGCAAGGCAATCGCTGGTGTTTGAGAGATAGCACAACCTGTAACCTTTCGTATGATGTGGAAGACCCTATTCCAAAATCCTCGGATTCTGGGACATTCCCACCATATGTGAACCATAGAACCTATTCCCTGACAGCCTCTAAAGCATAAGGGTGAAGTGGAAGGGAACATTGCTGCCAATCTTGTGGGAACCAAGTACCATCTCGTGAATATTTTAACATTAGCTTCGATGAGTGAAATATTATATAAACCTTTGATCGAATGAGAATAGTTCTCATACCAGTCTTCCAGATCCCAATCAGTCTGAAGGTCTTTCTCCCAGGCCAACATGTATGGTAATTTTACAGAATTGGAAGCAAGTGAAGTATAGATCACAGAAATCCCTCCCTTCCGCTCCGTGGCTTGTGCACACCAACCTTCATATGGTGTAAATCTTGGAGGATTAGGTTTAGTTTTCCATAAAGAGTGAACAAAGCTTGAGATCTGGTAAAATCTAGACTTTTCTGTAGAGGGAAGATCTAGTTCATCTATAAAATGTTTAAGGGGTAGTGGGCCTGTGCAAGAAAAAAATTGACCAATGTGGTACACCCCCTTGTCCCTCCACCACTTGAAGGCCTCAACATCCATGCCATGTTGGAATAGAGGGTTTTGGAACAGATGAGCTAATGGTTGTATTTCAGAAACCAGGGAAGGAAGCTTCCTAAGGGAATCCCACAAAGAAAGGGATTGTGAAAGGGTTGGTGACAGTATTGGAGGCCTGTTCCTGGGAGGACACCATAGTAGATATTCCATGGAGAATGTAGGAGCTGCTTGGCTTTCTATTAATATATATATCTGCTCGCTCAGTTTTAAGATATATAATGGACAATTGTGCTAATCGGGCTGCTTGATAGTACCAAAGGAGGTTTGGAAAACCCAATCCACCTTGCTTAGGGAGATTAAATAAGTTATGGTTTGATAGACGTGAACCTTTCTTGTTCCAAATAAATTTATTGAGTTTACCTTGAAATGTTTTTAGATGGTCCCTTCTAATCGGGATAGGAAGGGATCGAAACAAATACAAAAGTCTTACTCTGCCTGTTTTTATGCTAGTAAATGTAAGAGCATGAACCTAATAAACACCCCCCTTTGTTTTAAAACAATAATACACTAGTGGAGCCTGTCTTCTCTCTCCCCCTCCCTTATTGCCCCCCCCCCCCTGTTTGGAGCTGGACCAGTGCTGAGGGAGCAAGGAGCAAATATGGAGAGTAAGCACTAAGAAGGAGAAGCTTCCATACAGTGCTTCCACACTTCAAGGATTACATTACCACAGCTTGTTTTTTACTACTTTAAGGTGAGAGTTCTGTGAGACTGAACTAGAAGGCACCACTATAGGAATAATTTATCCAGCACATAAGACATACACAGATCTGAATAGAAGGACTATTTTTACCTCTCCAACAGCGCCACCTATCTAAGAATTTATGAACTTTTCATTTTTTTAATCCTGCAATGCTGTCACCTTATTTTTAAAGGCACATTTAATGAATTGTGATTGCACTATTTTATAGTTCACTGCTGGCATTTGTCTGTGTATAATGTATTCATCCTTTTGATGGGTTGCACTTTATATTAATTATTCAGTTTTTTATAAGGATTTTCAACAAGGATTTTTATCTACCAGTATTTATTCACGTTAATCCATTTATGGTATTTTAGCTTGCTTGCACTTTATGATCATCCTTTTTTTGGCAATTTAGACACTTGAACGTTTTCACTTTAATACAGCACCATCACTTTACTGTCAAATAGTGGTAACTGACATATGTTCTAACACAGAGATCGTTGATCCTAGCAACCATTATTACAGCCACTACTATATAATATATTTTTTTGTCCTTATCCCATTAATTTTCACATCACCGTTGAGAATATTGCGTGAAATTTATTTTAATATTTAACTTTTGTAACTGTAACCGGTTCCAGGTTTGGGTCTCTCAAAATGCGATGGCATCTTGGGAGACCCTGTGAAAGTGTGCCTATTCTGTGCAATGCTGTACCCTACGCTAAAACTCAACTAGTTCATGGTAGCGCTCAAAACATTCACCAATGCAAAGACCAGGATTGTCAGGACAGGAGGGACAATAATAGCGGGTGTCATGCCTATATCCGCGCTTTCTACAGACACAACATTTTCTTTGGTGGGGCTCGTTGGGTAGGGGTACTCGGGAGGACATAAGGAAAATGCCTCTCATGCAGCCGGCTTACTGCATTTGGTTAGGGAAGGTGAGGTGGAGCACTGTCTGGAAACAGAAGGGCTCTGACAATCTCTTACTGGAATTTAAGGAAGGAACAAGTCCCTCCTGAAGCTCTGTATAGCACATGGGCGTTCAGCAAAGCCAATTGAAATAAGTATACAGACACTTTTTTATACCAGCGTCTGGCCTTATGGGCAACTAGGTACGGCGCCAACAACTGGTTGTTGAGGTCCACCCCTCCCATATTTTGGTTATATTCGTGGACACAGAGGGGTTTCTCCTTAACACCAGACGCCGTAGTAATTTGGACAGTCGTATCTGCATGAAGGGAGGTAAGAACGAAAACATTCTTATTATCCCTCCACTTCACAGCAAGCAAATTATTACACTGCAAGCAGGCTCTCTACCGCAGCCTAAGATGGGAATCTACAAGCCGCTTGGGAAAGCCCTGGCGATTAGGTCGCACGGTGCCACATGCTCCAATCTGATGATCAAAAAGGTGACTAAAAAGTGGCACGCTTGTGTAATATTTGTCCACATATAAGTGGTACCCCTTTCCGAATAAGGGTGACACCAAGTCCCACACAATCTTGCCAGCACTTTCTATGTAGTCAGGGCAGGGCTCTACGTGACTATCTCTTCCCTCGTAAACCATAAAACTACATGTATAGCCTGTGGCCCTGTCACAGAGCTTATACATCTTGACCCTGTATCTGGCACGCTTGCTGGGAAGGTACTGTTTGAATGACAAGCAGCCAGAAAACGTAATCAGGGACTCATCAATGCAGACAACTTGATGGGGAGTAAACAAGTCTGCAAAACATTGGTTGAAGTGGTTTACGAGTGGCTGAATTTTGTAGAGCCATTCGTATCCAGGGTCTCCACGAGGATGAGAGTTCATTGTTGTTGAAGTGCTTGAACCGCAAAATCTGATCGTATCATGCCCTGGCCATGGAAGCAGAGAACACGGGCATATGGTGAATTGGGTCAGTGGACCAATATGACCGCAACTCACTCTTTTTGGTTATGCCCATTAGGAGGGAAAGGCCCAGAAAAATCTTAAATTCGGAAACCGTAATTGGTTTCCAATCTCTGGCAAGGGAGGACTGGGAAATAGTGGTAATGTGTTGACCAGCGTACAAATTGCTTTGGTCCACAATAGACCTATAGAGATCTTTGGTGAAAAATAGTGAATAAAAATCAAGTGATGTAAAATCAACTGTTTCCACATGAATGCTGGATTGGCCAGTGAATGGGGGAAGTACGGGTGCTGCAGAAGTGGTGGGTAGGGATGAGCTCCGAGTTTGAGTCGAACTCATGTTCGACTCGAACATTGGCTGTTCGCAAGTTCGCCGAACAGCGAACAATTTGGGGTGTTCGCTGCAAATTCGAATGCCGCAGAACACCCTTTAAAAGTTTATGGGAGAAATCAAAAGTGCTAATTTTAAAGGCTTATATGCAAGTTATTGTCATAAAAAGTGTTTGGGGACCCGGGTCCTGCCCCAGGGGACATGGATCAATGCAAAAAAGTTTTAAAAATGGTCGTTTTTTCAGGAGCAGTAATTTTAATAATGCTTAAAGTCAAACAATAAAAGTGTAATATCCCTTTAAATTTCGTACCTGGGGGGTGTCTATAGTAAGACTGTAAAGGGGCGCATGTTTCCCGTGTTTAGAACAGTCTGACAGCAAAATGACATTTCGAAGGAAAAAACCCATTTAAAACTACCCGCGGCTATCACATTGCCGACAATACACATAGAAGTTCATTGATAAAAACGGCATTGGAATTCCCCACAGGGGAACCCCGAACCAAAATGAAAAAAAAAATGACGTGGGGTTCCCCCTAAATTCCATACCAGACCCTTCAGGTCTGGTATGGATTTTAAGGGGAACCCCGCGCCAAAAAAAAAAAAAATGGCGTGGGGTCCCCCCAAAAATCCATACCAGACCCTTATCTGAGCACGCAACCTGGCAGGCCGCAGGAAAAGAGGGGGGGACGAGAGTGCGGTGCCCCCCCCTCCTGAACCGTACCAGGCCACATGCCCTCAACATTGGGAGGGTGCTTTGGGGTAGCCCCCCAAAACACCTTGTCCCCATGTTGATGAGGACAAGGGCCTCATCCCCACAACCCTGGGCGGTGGTTGTGGGGGTCTGCGGGTGGGGGGCTTATCGGAATCTGGAAGCCCCTCTTAACAAGGGGACCCCCAGATCCCGCCCCCCCCCTGTGTGAAATGGTAAGGGGGTACTTACCCCTACCATTTCACTAAAAAACTGTCAAAAATGTTAAAAATGACAAGAGACAGTTTTTGACAATTCCTTTATTTAAATGCTTCTTCTTTCTTCTATCTTCCTTCATCTTCTTCTGGTTCTTCTGGCTCTTCTGGTTCTTCCTCCGGCGTTCTCGTCCAGCATCTCCTCTGCGGCGTCTTCTATCTTCTTCTCCTCGGCCCGCTCCGCACCCATGGCATGGGGGGGAGGCTCCCGCTCTTCTCTTCATCTTCTTCTTCATCCTCTTCTCTTCTTCCTTCTTCTCTTCTTCATTTTCTTGTTTCTTTTCTGCTGGCATGGAGGGAGGCTCCCGCTGTGTGACGGCGTCTCCTCATCTGACAAATCTTAAATAACCGGGGGAAGATGAAGAGAAGAGCGGGAGCCTCCCCCCATGCCATGGGTGCGGAGCGGCCTGAGGAGAAGAAGATAGAAGACGCCGCGGAGGAGATGCTGGACGAGAACGCCGGAGGAAGAACCAGAAGAGCCAGAAGAACCAGAAGAAGAAGATGAAGGAAGATAGAAGAAAGAAGAAGCATTTAAATAAAGGAATTGTCAAAAACTGTCTCTTGTCATTTTTAAAATTTTTGACAGTTTTTTAGTGAAATGGTAGGGGTAAGTACCCCCTTACCATTTCACACAGGGGGGGGCCGGGATCTGGGGGTCCCCTTGTTAAAGGGGGCTTCCAGATTCCGATAAGCCCCCCGCCTGCAGACCCCCACAACCACCAGCCAGGGTTGTGGGGATGAGGCCCTTGTCCTCATCAACATGGGGACAAGGTGTTTTGGGGGGCTACCCCAAAGCACCCTCCCAATGTTGAGGGCTTGTGGCCTGGTATGGTTCAGGAGGGGGGGCACACTCTCGTCCCCCCTCTTTTCCTGCGGCCTGCCAGGTTGCGTGCTCGGATAAGGGTCTGGTATGGATTTTTGGGGGAACCCCACGCCATTTTTTTTTTCTTTGGCACGGGGTTCCCCTTAAAATCCATACCAGACCTGAAGGGTCTGGTATGGAATTTAGGGGGAACCCCACGTCATTTTTTTTTTAAATTTTGGCCGGGGTTCCCCTTAATATCCATAACAGACCTGAAGGGCCTGGTATGGAATTTAGGGGGACTCCCACGTCATTTTTTTTTTAAATTTTCTTTCGGGGTTCCCCTGTGGGGAATTCCCATGCCGTTTTTATCAATGAACTTCTATGTGTATTGTCGGCAATGTAATAGCCGCGGGTAGTTTTAAATGGGTTTTTTCCTTCAAAATGTCATTTTGCTGTCAGACTGTTCTAAACACGGGAAACATGCACCCCTTTACAGGCATACTATAGACACCCCCCAGCTACGAAATTTAAAGGGATATTACACTTTTATTGTTTGACTTTAAGCATTATTAAAATCACTGCTTCTGAAAAAACGGCCGTTTTTAAAACTTTTTTTTGCATTGATCCATGTCTCCTGGGGCAGGACCCAGGTCACCAAACACTTTTTATTACAATAACTTGCATATAAGCCTTTAAAATTAGCACTTTTGATTATTCATGTTCGTGTCCCATAGACTTTAACGGTGTTCGCGTATTCGAACAAACTTTTTTCCTGTTCGCATGTTCTGGTGCGAACCGAACAGGGGGGTGTTCGGCTCATCCCTAGTGGTGGGTTCCCAATTAGGATTGGAGAATGCAGCAGGAAGGGCACTATGGGCACGACGGGCCTGTGTTCATCTTCTTGGTGGCAGCGGGACACTACTTGTGCTTGCCACCTCGACAGCTTGATCTGCACTTATGGGACTCGCCGCGTCACCAAGTGTTACTGCAGTGCTGGATATACGACCAGGGTGTACTAGGCCGCTGGTGCTTGCCAGTTCACCAGAAGGAATAGCGGCTCTAGTACTTCTTTGCTCCATGAGAGCCCTGCGGTTCTTGCACCTCAACAGCAGAAAAAGAAGATTGGGGTCTGGTACGCCTGACCTTGGCAGGGACCACAACTCCGTCGTCAGAGCTATCTGTCATGGAGCCGCTGCTGTCTACAGGTTCATATTCTGAGCCTGAATCTGACAGATGAGTGACTTCCTCTTCACTATCTGTCATGCTCAGAAACGTGTAGGCCTCTTCACTAGTGTACCTTTGATTTGCCATTTTGGGCTCTAAATTTAGTGGTACACTAGTGAGACTCACAGGCAAAAAAGCTCCTGACTGTTAGCGACTGTATCAAAACGCTACCAAAAAAACTGTTAGCAATTACAGGGATCAGGCCTGACTCTGCGAACGCTGCAGTTACGTGTTTAGTGTTTTGTAAGTGACAGTGATCGATCGATACTGCACTTGGGTGGGCTGGGCTGGGCCGGCGGAGGGGCAAAACGCAGGTGCTAGCAGATATCTGGGCTGATCCCGCTAACACTGCATTTTTGGGAACCCTAAACTGCTGGGGACGCTAGTATAGATCTGATCAGATCAGATATTGATCCGTTCAGATACTATACCACTAAGGAAGGTGTATGCTGCATGCGTGGGTGTTAGCGGTACTGGCACTAACCTGTAGCTGCCTGGGGCGACACAGACCCTATCTGACCCTAAAACATAACTTATATCACCGCCGGGCGATTAGGGGGTTATACCTTTATTAGGTAATAAACGGCGAGTGCCCTGAAACTATAAAAAATAAACTAACTAACCAGCGTCACCCGTAACAGTTATACGGTGTTCACTGGTGAAAGGGTTAACTAGGGGGGAATCAGGGGGTTAAAACCTTTACTAGGTAGTATATGGGGGTCCCTGACACTATAAAACGCTGACGGCAAACCTAAATACTTACCTCCCTAACTAGCGTCACCTGTGACACTAATACAGCGATCAGATAAACGATTGCTTAGTGACACTGGCGACTGGGGGTGATTACGGAGTTAAAACTTTATTAGGGGGGTTAGGGGGGAACCCTAGACCTAAAGGGGCCTAACACTAACTGCCCTACTACCTTTAACTGTCACAAAATGACACCAATGCAATAATCAGAAAAAAAAACTGCTATGGCAGGGAGAACAGGGGGGTGATCGGGGGTGAAAAGTGTGCCTAGAGTGTTCTACTGTACGTGTAGTGTTTGGTGCACTTACTTGAAGTCTTCTCTCCTCGGAAGCCGGAACGAAAAGGCTTCACGAGGAGTGATGACATCACTTCCTCTGCTTCTGTTTACATTTCAGAAGCCAAGGAAGCTCCTCATTTGCCAGGAACGATCGTGAGGGGGTGGCCATGAATCAGTGGCCTCCCCCTCACCTCAGATCGCTCCTGACAATAATCCGAGGGGGGGTCCGATCGTCCAGGGACATACAGGTAAGCCCTTATGCCTGCCTGTGCCATTGTCCCGACGTACATCGGTGTGCGGCGGTCGGCAACTGATTAATCTCGCATTGTATGCAAGCAGGAACAATCAAGTCCAGAGAAAACCTACAAACTTCATGCAAAGACCAGATTTTTCCCCAATGGACCTACTTACAACTTTATAGTTTTCTAAACAAACACAAATCAAAACCTTTATTTTCTAAGACATCCACACAACTGGAAAACATATGTTTGAATGCCACAATGACAAAAAAGACTACCTCACTAGCCTACTCCTGGTTACAAGCGCATACGAGTGAACACAACTTTACTCTTAAATCAAAGTGGGAAAGAGCGCTAGATAAATACTTCACAAATTCCCAATGGGAAAAGGCATGTATCCTAGACCACAAATGTTCAATTAGCATCAAACTTCAAGAGAATTCTTGCAAGATCCTCACTCATTGGTATGCTACTGCTGATAAAATACACTCATGGTATCCACAGTCCTCCAACTTACAGTATGCTGGAGATGCAAAATAGACGTCGGATCCATGCTACACATCTGGTGGCAATGTCCACTGATCTCAGCTTTTTGGGTAAAAGTATGTGAACTAATAAAGAAGATCACGGAAACAGGCATTACTCTTGACCCAACTTTCTGCTTACTGAATATCAGTTCACAACCTTTACAACGCTAAAAAAACTCTGACGAGACATATGCTGAATGCAGCAAAAATCCTAATTCCCAGAGCATGGAAAACTACACACACACCCCAACCATTAAAGAATGGTTAACAGAGATTAACAATGTACATGCTATGGAAGAAACTATGGCTATTGCACATGATCGCCTAACTCTTTATCATAAAACTTGGAACACTTGGGTCTTATTTAGATACTCTGATGAATACAAACAGATTTTGGATGTTTAGGAATCTTTATGCTAAAGTGAGATACTGTATGTCATACTTTATGTTTGATCTAAGCTAAACTCCCCTCACTAGACGCAGAATCAGGCCTCGACCCCTACAACCCTGGCAAACAGATGGCACTAAAATTCTCAAAAAACGTAGCTGTGCTCTTGAGCGTCTGTGGCACAAGACTAATGCCCCGTACACACGGTCGGATTTTCCGACAAAAATGAGTGATAGGACCTTGTTGTCGGAAATTCCGACCGTGTGTAGGCTCCATCACACATTTTCCATCAGATTTTCCAACACACAAAGTTTGAGAGCAGGCTATAAAATTTTCCGACAACAAAATCCGTTGTCGGAATTTCCGATCGCGTGTACACAAATCCAACGCGCAAAGTGCCACGCATGCTCAGAATAAATAAAGAGATGAAAGCTATTGGCTACTGCCCCGTTTATAGTCCCGACGTACGTGCTTTACGTCACCGCATTCAGAATGATCGTATTTTCCGACAACTTTGTGTGACAGTGTGTATGCAAGACAAGTTTGAGCCAACATCCGTCGGAAAAAATCCTAGAATTTTGTTGTCGGAATGTCTGATCAATGTCCGACCGTGTGTACAGGGCATAAGTCTCTCAAAGACTTCAACCAATACAAATCTGCCCTCCAAAAATACTATTCTTTCCTCCACACTGCCAAGCAAACCTATTTTACAGCTCTTATTAACACCTTCTCATCCAGTCCCCGTAAACTCTTCTCTACCTTCAACTCTCTACTTTGTCCTCCACCGCCTCCACCCACTGACTCACTCACTGCCCAGGAGATCGCTAATCACTTCAAAAACAAGATTAATACAATCCGTGATGAAATCTCCACTCTACAGGTATCTCCCCCAGCTAAGACCCAATGCCAACAGGTACAACTGACACTCCCCCTAATCAAATCTGCTACTACAGACAAAGTTGCTAAACTCCTTTCTATCGCCCACCTAACCACCTGTCTCCTGGACCCTATTCCCTCTCATATGCTACGGTCGCCCTCTGACCCCATTCTACACTCTCTAACCCACATCTTCAATCTCTCCCTCACCTCTGGCATCTTCCCCAATGCTCTAAAACATGCACTGGTCACCCCCATACTTAAAAAGCCGTCCTTGGACCCTACCAATCTTAACAACCTACGCCCTATCTCCTTGCTCCCCATTTCCTATAAACTCCTTGAACGCCTGGTGTACAACCAACTGAGTGACCACCTCATTAAAAACAACCTTCTTGATCCCCTTCAATCTGGATTTCGCCCTCAACACTCCACAGAAACTGCTCTTTTAAAACTCACAAATGACCTACTAACTGCAAAAACCAACAGACACTATTCTGTACTCCTACTTCTGGATCTTTCAGCTGCCTTTGACATGGTTGACCACCCCCTCCTCCTCAAAAAACTTTACTCCCTCGGCCTCCGTGACTGTGCTCTTCAGTGGCTCTCATCCTACCTATCCCAACGTACCTTCAGTGTCACTTACAATTCTACTTCCTCCACTCCTCTTCCCTTCTCTGTCGGGGTCCCCCAAGGTTCTGTTCTTGGACCTCTTTTATTCCTGGGTCAGCTGATAGCCTCTCACGGCTTTCAATATCATTTCTACGCTCACGACACACAAATCTATCTCTCCACCCCTCAACTCACTCCATCAGTCTCCTCACGCATCACTAACTTACTATCCAACATATCTGTATGGATGTCACACCACTTCCTCAAACTCAACTTGTCCAAAACCGAGCTTATAATATTTCCTCCCCCACGTGCCTTTCCCCTGACTTGTCTGTCAAAAGCAATGGCACAACCATCCACCCGTCCCCACATGTCAGGGTACTAGGTGTTATCCTGGATTCTGAACTCTCCTTTCAGCCCCACATCCAATCACTTTCCAAAGCTTGCCGCCTCAACCTCCGCAACATCTCTAAACTACGTCCCTTTCTAACCAATGAAACCACAAAGCTCCTGATTCACTCCCTGGTTATCTCTCACCTCGACTACTGCAACTCCCTTCTTATTGGCTTACGTTTAAATAGACTATCCCCCTTCATCATGAATTCTGCTGCCAGACTCATCCACCTTACAAACCGCTCAGTGTCTGCTACCCCTCTCTGCCAATTCCTCCATTGGCTGCCACTCGCCCAACAAATTAAATTAAACATACTAACAATAAGTTACAAAGCCATCCACAACTCTGCCCCCAGCTACATCACTAGCCTAGTCTCAAAATACCAACCTAATCGCCCTCTCCGTTCCTCCCAAGACCTCCTGCTCTCTAGCTCCCTCATCACCTCCTCCTATATCCGCCTCCAGGACTTCTCCCGAGCCTCGCCCATCCTCTGGAATTCCCTACCCCAATCTGTCAGACTGTCTCCAAATTTATCCACTTTTAGGTGATCCCTGAAAACTTTCCTCTTCAGAGAAGCCTATCCTGCCTCCATCTAACAACTGCACTATTTTCTCCATTAGCTCATCCCCCACAGCTATTACCCTTTTGTATAACTTGACCCTCCCTCCTAGATTGTAAGCTCTAACGAGCAGGGCCCTCTGATTCCTCCTGTATTGAATTGTATTGTACTTGTACTGTCTGCCCTAATGTTGTAAAGCACTGCGTAAACTGTTGGCGCTATATAAATCCTGTATGATATTAATAATCATAATAATAAAGAATTCCACTGATAAAGTGTCTGAATTATAGACCATTTCGTTTTATTTTTTTATTATTTTTTTTTCTGTTCTTCTCATTCTGCTATCCTAACACCCCCCCTCCCCACCACCCCTTCTTTTTACCTTCAACAGTAATTTCTTTACTGATCTGTTAATCCACTTTTTATATTTTTTGTCAAACTATCCTGATAAGATAGTGTTTGATAACATATACATTTTGATGAACTTCTGTTCTGTAGCAATGACCGCATTTTACATACGGTACTTCAATTTGATCATTACGTAATGTAACCTCTGTTCTAAATGTATTTTTTTTAAATTATCTCAATAAACTTATAAACTTAAAAAAAATATATAGTGAAAATAAAAAAAATTGGGTTAAAAAAAAAAAATATTCCTCAATTTTCTCATATAGAATACATAGTGTCACCATACATATTCAAGGGCTTATCATAGCATGTGTCACCTATATAGTATCAGCTGACCTTCAAAAGTATGTCACAAACAAGGTCTAAAACTATAGATCTCCAACAACGCAACAGGGGGAGGGGAGGTGGGCTATACACTGGACCAGTCAGAGGGGAGACACTGGCCACAGAAAGCCGCCCAGTCATAGCTGCAAAAGACAACAATGGCATACCTTTTAATATATACAGTATTTACACAAAATCCAAATAGTATCTATATGAGATGTTAAAGAAGGGAGGAAAGCCCAGACACATACACACCCCTCAATATATATATATATATATATATATATATATATATATATATATATATATATATATATATATATATATATATATTATAGATAACCGCATATCCAAACTATCCTAGCTACCAATAAATCTGCATAGCCCCCACCTAAATATAACCATAAGAACCATCATTCAAAAACATTACAACCCCATGTACAAAACCAACCACCTCCTACACACCTACATCCCGTATACACACCCAAAACATAACCCACAATAGAAACCCCCCCCCAAAAAAAGGACAAACTCCACCCAGAAAAGCAGGCCAATTACCGCCAGCCAAATCTGGAAACCTAGTCTTCCAAATGGTTCCCCAATGCATCAGCACAATACATTCAATCCAACCTCCTCACCAAACAAAATCCGGCCCAATAGAGGGCCCCAGTATAAAATCAACAAACATATAGTCACCTCTTAAAAGAACCCTCGCAGATACAGCAGGTCTCCATAAGAGATAAAGCATGCAGCAGCACACACTGAGGCCCCCACCATCTCCCTAAATAGTCGTGTCAGGCAGGACGCCAATGGGCCAATGTTCGATGTCACAGGACGTGGATACACAAGTGTTTGAAGTCATGCCTGCGCAGAGGCCCAGCTGCCGAGCATGTGCCCACCAAGCAACTAGGCATGCAACGCATGGTGGCCGGGAGCAGCAATCGCCTCTTTGCCCATCAGGGGGAGGGAGAACCTCCCTTCTCCAGCTGGGCACTCAAGTGTTTGGCCAGACATACGGCCAGAAAAGAGCAGTAATAGATGACAAAACAACACTACACAAAGAAAAATATAGATCATAAAACAGCCCAAATAAACTGCATTATACATACAGTGCCTTGCAAAAGTATTCGGCCCCCTTGAACTTTTCAACCTTTTGCCACATTTCAGGCTTCAAACATAAAGATATAAAATTTTTATTTTTTGTGAAGAATCACCAACAAGTGGGACACAATTGTGAAGTGGAATGAAATCTATTGGATTGTTGAAACTTTTTTAACTAATAAAAAAATGAAAAGTGGGGCGTGCGAAATTATTCGGCCCCCTTGCGTTAATACTTTGTAGAGCCACCTTTTGCTGCGATTACAGCTGCAAGTCGCTTGGGGTATGTCTCTATCAGTTTTGCATATCGAGAGCCTGAAATTCTTGCCCATTCTTCCTTGCAAAACAGCTCGAGCTCAGTAAGGTTGGATGGAGAGCGTTTGTGAACAGCAGTTTTCAGCTCTTTCCACAGATTCTCGATTGGATTCAGGTCTGGACTTTGACTTGGCCATTCTAACACCTGGATAGGTTTATTTGTGAACCATTCCTTTGTAGATTTTGCTGTATGTTTGGGATCATTGTCTTGTTGGAAGATAAATCTCCGTCCCAGTTTCAGGTCTTTTGCAGACTCCAACAGGTTTTCATCCAGAATGGTCCTGTATTTGGCTGCATCCATCTTCCCCTCAATTTTAACCATCTTCCCTGTCCCTGCTGGAGAAAAGCAGGCCCAAACCATGATGCTGCCACCACCATGTTTGACAGTGGGGATGGTGTGTTGAGGGTGATGAGCTGTGTTGCTTTTACGCCAAACATATCGTTTTGCATTGTGGCCAAAAAGTTCGATTTTGGTTTCATCGGACCAGAGCACCTTCTTCCACATGTTTGGTGTGTCTCCCAGGTGGCTTGTGGCAAACTTTAGACAAGACTTTTTATGGATATCTTTGAGAAATGGCTTTCTTCTTGCCACTCTTCCATAAAGGCCAGATTTGTGCAGTGTACGACTGATTGTTGTCCTATGGACAGACTCTCCCACCTCAGCTGTAGTTCTCTGCAGTTCATCCAGAGTGATCATGGGCCTCTTGGCTGCATCTCTGATCAGTCTTCTCCTTGTCTGAGCTGAAAGTTTAGAGGGACAGCCAGGTCTTGGTAGATTTGCAGTGGTCTGATACTCCTTCCATTTCAAAATGATCGCTTGCACAGTGCTCCTTGGGATGTTTAAAGCTTGGGAAATCTTTTTGTATCCAAATCCGGCTTTAAACTTCTCCACAACAGTATTACGGACCTTCCTGGTGTGTTCCTTGGTCTTCATGATGCTCTCTGCGCTTTCAACAGAACCCTGAGACTATCACAGAGCAGGTGCATTTATACAGAGTCTTGATTACACACAGGTGGATTCTATTTATCACCATCAGTCATTTCGGACAACATTGGATCATTCAGAGATCCTCGCTGAACTTCTGGAGTTAGTTTGCTGCACTGAAAGTAAAGGGGCCGAATAATTTTGCACGCACCACTTTTCAGTTTTTTATTTGCTAAAAAAGTTTAAAATATCCAATAGATTTCGTCCACTTCACAATTGTGTCCCACTTGTTGGTGATTCTTCACAAAAAAATAAAATTTTATATCTTTATGTTTGAAGCCTGAAATGTGGCAAAAGGTTGAAAAGTTCAAGGGGGCCGAATACTTTTGCAAGCCACTGTATTACAAAGGAAAACATGATTTTGTCAACAATAGAGATTCCACCAGTGAGCACAAAAAGGGGGCATATAAATAGTTGAAAATATATTCCTACAACAACATATTATCACACAGAAAACATCAAGTATTATATATACTCCAGTTTGGGCCAGTGTTTGAGGCCCCTGTAGGATCTAATTATGTGATGTAATCCAATCTCACTCCTTTTTTTCGGAGTATCTTCAAAATAACAAAAATTCTTTAGTATTGTTTCTTAGGTCCTCCCGTGGCATCTCCGTGTGATCTACCGTGCAGGTTGGATTGGTGTCTCGGAATCCTTCAGGTAGTTTCTTGATAGTCTCCCATACCTACCCGACACAGGTGGGCCCCACTGTAACATGTGCTGTGGGGCCACCCCCTCTCCCTGGCCTCTCCACAAGCAGGGACCTCTGTGTCGGTGGTTACTAGTCCAATAAATCCCCTCTTCCCCTACACAGTGGGGATAAGGGGACCATATGTGGTTTACTTTTTATTGCACTATTCTATATTATACAACTCAGTCCAATGCAGTCCGACTTGATTCCCCTTCCCCTTCCCTTCCCCATCCCCCCCCCCCGGTTTTCCCTCCTTCCCTCTCTATTCCATCTCTCTCCCGCATTCCTTATGCGGGGATTGGGAATGGGTGGAGGTGGGTACCTGGAGGAGAACGGGTGAGGGAATTTCTCAAGTTTAACCCATTGGCTAAGTAATTAAATTTATCTAATCCAATTCATGTTTATTTCAGTCCAGCTGAGGCTGGCTGCGCGGTTAGCTCCGTGTCTTTTTTTGCACTATGGGCACGGGCCTTTTCCAAAATGGCCGCTGGCCCATTACACACTAAGGTCGACACACATTACACGTCGAATGCGCGCGCAACGAGACGCACGCCGTCACTACGCGCATGTGAGATGTATGTGGCAGAGGCCGTTGCCTAGGTGACGCCGGACGCTCACACCGAGCGCACCTGGCGGCGGCTTCTGTTTACGCATCGCATCATTGGCTGATGCGGCGGTATACCCCCGCCCACACCTGAGCCACCACCACATATAGGACGCCAGGGACAGCACAAGGGCGCCATTCTTTCCTCGGCATGTACCGAGGCTCTTTAGGGCTTACCCGGCCGGGGCGGCACACGAACTTATGCCTCCAAAAATGTAAGTTTCTTGCTTAATGGATGTTGCTCCCATAGGGAGACATATATATATATATATATATATATATATATATATATATACACTACCGTTCAAAAGTTTGGGGTCACCCAAACAATTTTGTGTTTTCCATGAAAAGTCACACTTATTCACCACCATACATTGTGAAATGAATACAAAATAGAGTCAAGACATTGACAAGGTTAGAAATAATGATTTGTATTTGAAATAACATTGTTTTTACATCAAACTTTGCTTTCATCAAAGAATCCTCCTTTTGCAGCAATTACAGCATTGCACACCTTTGGCATTCTAGCTGTTAATTTATTGAGGTAAGCTGGAGAAATTGCACCCCACGCTTCTAGAAGCAGCTCCCACAAGTTGGATTGGTTGGATGGGCACTTCTGGCGTACCATACGGTCAAGCTGCTCCCACAACAGCTCAATGGGGTTCAGATCTGGTGACTGTGCTGGCCACTCCATTACCGATAGAATACCAGCTGCCTGCTTCTGCTGTAAATAGTTCTTGCACAATTTGGAGGTGTGTTTAGGGTCATTGTCCTGTTGTAGGATGAAATTGGCTTCAATCAAGCGCTGTCCACTGGGTATGGCATGGCGTTGCAAAATGGAGTGATAGCCTTCCTTATTCAGAATCCCTTTTACCCTGTACAAAGCTCCCACCTTACCAGCACCAAAGCAACCCCAGACCATCACATTACCTCCACCATGCTTAACAGATGGCGTCAGGCATTCTTCCAGCATCTTTTCATTTGTTCTGCGTCTCACAAACGTTCTTCTTTGTGATCCAAACACCTCAAACTTGGATTCATCCATCCACAACACTTTTTTCCAGTCTTCCTCTGTCCAATGTCTGTGTTCTTTTGCCCATCTTAATCTTTTTCTTTTATTGGCCAGTCTCAGATATGGCTTTTTCTTTGCCACTCTGCCCTGAAGCCCAAAATCCCGCAGCCGCCTCTTCACTGTAGATGTTGACACTAGTGTTTTGCGGGTACTATTTAATGAAGATGCCAGTTGGGGACCTGTGAGGCGTCTGTTTCTCAAACTAGAGACTCTAATGTGCTTATCTTCTTGCTTAGTTGTGCAACGCGGCCTCCCACTTCTTTTTCTACTCTGGTTAGAGCCTGTTTGTGCTGTCCTCTGAATGGAGTAGTACACACCGTTGTAGGAAATCTTCAATTTCTTTGCAATTTCTCGCATGGAATAGCCTTCATTTCTAAGAACAAGAATAGACTGTCAAGTTTCAGATGAAAGTTCTCTTTTTCTGGCCATTTTGAGCGTTTAATTGACCCCACAAATGTGATGCTCCAGAAACTCAATCTGCTCACAGGAAGGTCAGTTTTGTAGCTTCTGGAAGGAGCTAGACTGTTTTTAGATGTGTGAACATGATTGCACAAGGGTTTGCTAATCATCAATTAGCCTTCTGAGCCAATGAGCAAACACATTGTACCATTAGAACACTGGAGTGATAGTTGCTGGAAATGGGCCTCTATACACCTATGTAGATATTGCACCAAAAACTAGACATTTGCAGTTAGAATAGTCATTTACCACATTAGCAATGTATAGAGTATATTTGTTTAAAGTTAGGACTAGTTTAAAGTTAGCTTCATTTAAAAGTACAGTGCTTTTCCTTCAAAAATAAGGACATTTCAATGTGACCCCAAACTTTTGAACGGTAGTGTATATATATTTCCTGGCTTATGGGCGCTATGGGGGGCTTGGATGTGGGGGTGGGAGATTCTTGCCATTCTTTCTTTCTTTCCTTTTCTTTCTCTTTCTCTCCTCTTTTCTTTCTCTCTCTCTCTCTCTCTCTCTCTCTCTCTTTCTTTCTCTTTCTTTCACTTTCTGTCTCTCTCTTTCTTCTCTCCTCTTTTTCTTTCTCTCTTCTTCTTTCCCACTTTTCTTTTTCGTCTTTCTTTCTTTCTTTCTTTCTTTCTCTCTATCTCTCTTTTTCTTTTTTTCTTTTTTTCTTTTTTTCTTTCTTCTTTTCTTTTTTTCTTTCTTCTTTTCTTTTTTTCTTTCTTTTTTTCTTTCTCTTTCTTTCTTTCTTTATTCTTTTTTTCATCCTCTTTTTTTCTCTCTGTCTCTTCTCCCCCCGCTATCGGATATTTATTTGCCCTATTTTTCTAGACAGCTATCTTATGCTGCAAAACGCCCAACACTGGGATCTTTTCAGTATCCAGTCGTCTTGTAGAGTTATGGGACAGTGTCAACATCCTGAGGCGTGGGACCCCCTATCTTGACATGAGTGATCGCACTAAATTTTTGAGAGGCCTTGGGAGGACGTGAGTGTTTGTAATATTCTCATTTTGATGGAGGATATACACATCTATATATGTTCTTTATTGATTGTAACACTATGATTCTTGGTTTTCTAGACTGTGATGTATTTTCCCTGAAGAAGACTTGTGAAATATGTATGTTGAAACGCGTTGGAACTCCACTACTCCACACTATGGTTGTCACCTCTGGTGACCCCAAGGGGTAGTGAAATACATCACCTTCTCTCCCACACTTCTCTTTTATGGAATCATTGTTACTTAGTATAAGACTATATTTTGACTTGATCTTGAATTGCTATTATTCATCTATGTGTTACTATTGTAATCACTTTGTATCTTTTTAATCTTGATTAATACCAATAAATTGATTTTTTATCCAATTTTCAATCTATATTTCATTGCCTTAAAAATCCCCTTAGAGGTTCCAAAATTTAAAAAAAATATATATACTGTATATAGCTGCAAAATAACCATCAACAACAATATACTCCTCCCACACCACTTTCAATAGTAAGACTTTCCACCTCCCCCATCCACAGAAAAATTGCATACTTTATCATAGCAGATCAGCTATTATCAACCCTCATCCATAAATCTGAATTACTCCATTCCTCCCACCCCCCAAAACCACCCACTCCAATATCAAAGCATAGTACAAAACCTCCCACCTCCCTCTTCATACAATTTACACCATTTGCCCATTCACTCCCACAACAACATTATCATAATCTTATCTACACCACTACGTCTTCCCACTTTCCAAATCTTTTGTGCTTCTTCATACCCATAATTCTTACAATCACAATATGCATATAAGTATAGCCTTCCACAGACCCTGGATACACATTCCTTTATACTCAATCCCTCCTTCCTAAAGAATAAAATATTATGAGCATTCCAGGACATTTATTTTACACAATTTACCAACATCCATAAAAACCTTTCTTCATATTTACCAATCTTACACAATCCAAATATCATTATTTCATACTTCATCTTCTCCACTGCATTGAAATCTTTCACCATTTTCATTAAACTTTTCCACAACTTTTTTGCAAATTCACACTTCCGAAATAAATGCATCACACTCTCCACCCTCCTGTATCCCTCCCCCAAACATACGCTATATTGTCAAAAGTATTGGGACACCTGCCTTTACACGCACATGAACTTTAATGGCATTCCAGTCTAAGGCTCCATTCACACTAGCGCGTTTTTTGATGCATTTTGCATTTTGCAGAAATGCACGGGAATTTTTTAACATGGGTTCCTATGGAACATGTTCACATCAATGCCTTTTTGTTTCTCTGCATTTTTGGAAAGGGTCGGGGACTTTTTTTCATGCAAAATGCAGCGTTTTGCATGTAATGGATTTCAATGGACAAGCATCAAAAACGCAAGTGCACCATTTTTGCAGCATTTTTGATGCGTTTTTGGTGCGTTTTTGATGCGTTTTTGCCATTTTTTTATTTTTTTTATTTTTTTTTTGTAATTTTTTTTAAGACTGTAAAAAAAAATGTAAAAAAAAAAAAAAAAAAAACGCAAAACGCAAATCGCGGCAAAATCGCGGCAAAATCGCGGCAAAAACGCGGCTCAAAAACGTGGCAAGCATGAAAAAAAAACCTCCAAAAACGCTCAAAAGCAACATGCATAGGTGTGAATCGAGCCTTATGCCCCGTACACACGGTCGGACTTTGTTCGGACATTCCGACAACAAAATCCTAGGATTTTTTCCGACGGATGTTGGCTCAAATCCGATCGTTCTAAACGCGGTGACGTAAAAGACGTACGTCGGGACTATAAACCGGGCAGTGGCCAATAGCTTTCATCTCTTTATTTATTCGGAGCATGCGTGGCACTTTGTCCGTCGGATTTTGTTGTCAGAAAATTTTATAGCCTGCTCTCAAACTTTGTGTGTCGGAAAATCCGATGGAAAATGTGTGATGGAGCCTACACACGATCGGAATTTCCGACAACAAGGTCCTATCACACATTTTCCGTCGGAAAATCCGACCGTGTGTACGGGGCATTAGTCTGTAGGGTTCAATGTTGAGTTGGCCCACCCTTTGCAGCTATAACAGCTTTAACTCTTCTGGGAAGGCTGTCCTCAAGGTTTAGGAGAGTGTCTATGGGAATGTTTGACCATTTTTCAAGAAGCGCATTTGTCAGGTCAGGCACTGATGTGGTACGAGAAGGCCTGGCTTGCAATCTACGCTCTTATTCATCCCAGAAGTGTTCTACCTGGTTGAGATCAGGACTCTTTTTGGACCTTACTTTGTGCACTGGTGCCAAGTCATGTTGAAACAGGAAGGGGCAACCTCCAAACTGTTCCCACAAAGTTGGAAGCATGGAATTGTTTAAAATGTCTTGGTATGCTGCTGCGTCATGAGTTCCCTTCACTGGAACTAAGGGGCCAAGTCCAACTCCTGAAAAACAACCCCACACCATAATCCCCCTCCACCAAATGATTTGGATCAGTGCACAAAGCAAGGTCCATAAAGACATGGATGAGCGAGTTTGGTGTGGAGGAACTTGACTAGCCTGCACAGAGTCCTGACCTTGACCCGATAGAACATCTTTGGGATGAATTAGAGCAGAGACTGCCAGCCAGGCCTTCTCATCCAATACTAGTGCCTGACCTCACAAATGCGTTTAGACACACGCCTAAACCTTGTGGACAGCCTTCCCAGAAGAGTTGAGGGTGTTAGAGCTGCAAAGGGTGGGCCAACACAATATTGAACCCTACGGACTAAGTCTGGGATGCCATTAAAGTGCATGTGCATGTAAAGGCAGGCGTCCCAATACGTATGACAATATAGTATACCTCACTATCAACCAGCCTTCTGCAGCACTGAAACTCTCTTGTTGGCAAACACCTAAACACAGCCATCCATGCAACACCTTTCTGCCTATTTGCAAGTTCTTTATTACATGCATTCTTACATACTTTCCTACTCTGCATCTCACTCAATCCACCTATCACCTCTAATGCCTCCTTTTTTTCTAACATGCCCATCCCATCATTACTTTCACACAACACCTCTCTAATTACTTCAAGCAATTCATATATCCTCATACACCTCTCAATCCTCACATAAAACCATAGCAGTCTAAAACACACTGGCTTTCATATATCAATCCCACACAACTTAAATCACTAAATGTTCACCACAACTTTTCCTCTTTTTGCCTTTCATGACCTTCTCTCTCTTTACCATTCTTAACAACATCACAAACAAAGCACTCCTTTATTATTATTATCTTCAGCTCTCTGTGAGAAACAGGAAAAACATAAAATATAACCAGAAGTTTTTTTTCTGTACTTTTTCATATACCTCCTCTCAGATTCCTCTCCTGTACAAATTACTATTACTCTCCTATACAAATTACTATTGACACTATTACACCCAATTTAGTTATTTATTTATTTATTACAGGTACTTATATAGCACCATCAATTTATTCAGCGCTTTACATATTTGTATTATACATTAATTCAAGGAGCTTCTACAATATAAGATCCCTAAATCACATTCATACATACACATATTAAAGCCAATTTGGACAGGGGCCAATTAACCTACCAACATGTCTAGAGTACAAACTAGAGTACCCAGAAGAAACTCACACAGGCACAAGGAGAACTCGCAAACTCCAGGCAGGTAGTGACGTGGTTGGAATTCGACACTTTACACTTCCCTTACTCACCTTCCATATTGTTCTATTCATCAAAAAACTTACATACACTCTTTACCATATTTATTCCAAACCCACTCACAGAACATAAAATATCAATCAACAACTTCACTCTTCTCAAACCAGCCATAATTTTACAAATCACTGTCACATCATCCATATAACCAAACATACTTAGATTTCTACCACCACTCCCAGGAACTTCCACCCATTTCACAAATGTATCCTTTACAAGCAGCTACAAATAGCAGTTCAATTATACATACAACATATGCTAATAAAGACAGCACTACACCCCGAAATGCAATATTAAACACAACAATAAATAAAGATGAAAAAAACTTATAAATAAATGACAAACAATATAAAAAATGTACATATATTAAAATGAAAAATATCCACCCACACACAATTGCAACTGGTGAAAAAAGTCCCAATACTTCAATATAAAGTCCAGTGTAATTGTGACATACCACTCATTAAAGTTTGCAATGCTCTACTGTGAAATCTTTCACCATTCCACCTTGCTCAAAATGCTGTTAAAGGCTTACTAGAACATCATGACCCTCAGAGTAGCTGAGTAGCTACAATCTTCACCTCCAAGTATAATAGGGGTTTATATATTAAAAAAAAAACAAACAAGCCTGAAATAGTGTGAAATCCTTAAAACCACATTTATTTAAACCATCAAATACACTAAAATGTTAAAAGTAGTAACATTTCTTTAAGATGTATCCAGTCAGCATCCAGGTTAGAGAAAGTACGATCAGCGTGTGTGATGATGTCACCGTGTAAGACCACTTGCTGTCGTGCTTCGTCAGAAGCTGATGTTTTCATAGAAGGCATACTGGACCTCCATCATATACTTACATGCAGTGAAAGAAGGATGTCTGGAATTCCAAGAACCGGCCATCGACAACTAGACTGGAAGCCAGACATCAAAAAATATACTCACAGTACTTAATAGAGCCATCTTGAGGGAAATTAGAATACTATACCAAAAAAATGTGTTAAAACATCCCAACTAAATGAAACTAGATATATATATATAACCGGGGTCCAGGTTAAGAACATTATTTTAAAACTTATGTCCAACAAATGAAAATAAAAATAATGAAAAACATAAAATGTTAAAAGATATAAACAATTTATAAATAATGTATTATTTGTTAGAAAAATGTGCTACCAGCTACTCCTCAGTATATACAGTATTACATCATATTATAACATACATAATCATTAGGATTCTCGTATAACAAAACATATACCATTATGAGATGTTCAATAAGACTTTAACTATTAACTATTGTTAACCACTTCAATACAGGGCTACACCTTCCTGCCCAGACCAATTTTCAGCTTTCAGTGCTGTTGCAGTTTGAATGACAATTGCGCGGTCATGCTACACTGTACCCAAACTACATTTTTATCAATTTGTTCCCACAAATAGAGCTTTCTTTTGGTGGTATTTGATCACCTCTGTGGTTTTTATTTTTTGCGAAACAAATAAAAAAAGACTGAAAATTTTGAAAAAAATAAAAGTTTTGCTTTTGTTTCTGTTTAAAAATTTTGTAAATAAGTAAGTTTTCTCTTTCACTGATGGGCACTGATAAGGTGGCACTGACAGGCACTGATAAGGTGGCAGCGATGAGGTGGCACCAATGAGCGGGCACTGACGGGCACTGACGATGGGCACTGATATGCGGCACTGATGGGCACTGGTAGGCGGCACTGATGGGTGGCACTGATATGCAGCACTGATGGGCATTGATAGGCGGCACTGATGGGCGCTCATGGGTGGCACTGGGTGGCACTGGTGGGCACTGATGGGCACTGATAGGCAACACTGATGGGCACTGAAAGGCTGCAAAGATGGGTTCTTATGGGTGGCACTGATGGGCACTGGTAGGTTGCACTGCTGGGCACTCACTGCTGGGCACTGATGGGCACTGATACGCAGCACTGATACGCGGCACTGATACGCGGCACTGATAGGCCTGATCCCTGCGATCGCTAACCGTTTTTTTTGTAGCGTTTTGGTGAACTGGCAAGCACCAGCCCCAGGCAGCGTCAGGTTAGTGCCAGTAGCGCTAACACCCACGCACGCACCGTACACCTCCCTTAGTGGCATAGTATCTGAACGGATTAATATCTGATCCGATCAGATCTATACTAGCGTCCCCAGCAGTTTAGGGTTCCCAAAAACGTAGTGTTAGCGGGATCAGCCCAGATACCTGCTAGCACCTGCATTTTGCCCCTCCGCCCGGCCCAGCCCAGCCCACCCAAGTGCAGTATCGATCAATCACTGTCACTTACAAAACACTAAACACATAACTGCAGCGTTCGCAGAGTCAGGCCTGATCCCTGCAATCGCTAACAGTTTTTTTGGTAGCGTTTTGGGGAACTGGCAAGCACCAGTGGCCCAGTACACCCCGGTCGTAGTCAAACCAGCACTGCAGTAACACTTGGTGACGTGGCGAGTCCCATAAGTGCAGTTCAAGCTGGTGAGGTGGCAAGCACAAGTAGTGTCTCGCTGCCACCAAGAAGAAGACAAACACAGGCCCGTCGTGCCCATAATGTCCTTCCTGCTGCATTCGCCAATCATAATAATTGGGAACCCACCACTTCTGCAGCGCCCGTATTTCCCCCATTCCCATCCCCAACCAAATGCAGTCGGCTGCATGAGAGGCATTTTCTTTATGTCCTCCCGAGTACCCCTACCCCACAAACCCCCCCAAAAAGATGTCATGTCTGCAGCAAGCGCGGATATAGGCGTGACACCCGCTATTATTTTCCCTCCTGTCCTGACAATCCTGGTCTTTGCATTGGTGAATGTTTTGAACGCTACCATTCACTAGTTGAGTATTGGCGTAGCGTACAGCATTGCACAGACTAGGCACACCTTCACAGGGTCTCCCAAGACACCATCGCATTTTGAGAGACCCGAACCTGGAACCGGTTACAGTTATAAAAGTTACAGTTACAAAAAAAAGTGTAAAAAAAAAAATACACAAAAAAATATATAAAATAAAAAAAAATAGTTGTCGTTTTATTGTTCTCTCTCTCTCTCTATTCTCTCTCTATTGTTCTGCTCTTTTTTTACTGTATTCTATTCTGCAATGTCTTATTGTTACTATGTTTTATCATGTTTGCTTTTCAGGTATGCAATTTTTTATACTTTACCGTTTACTGTGTTTTATTGTTAACCATTTTTTTGTCTTCAGGTACGCCATTCACGACTTTGAGTGGTTATACCAGAACGATGCCTGCAGGTTTAGGTATCATCTTGGTATCATTCTTTTCAGCCAGCAGTCGGCTTTCATTTAAAAGCAATCCTAACAGCTAATTAGCCTCTAGACTGCTTTTACAAGCAGTGGGAGGGAATGCCCCCCCCCCCACCGTCTTCCGTGTTTTTCTCTGGCTCTCCTGTCTCAACAGGGAACCTGAGAATGCAGCCGGTGATTCAGCCAGCTGACCATAGAGCTGATCAGAGGAAATAGAAAAATATCCTGGACGGCCGCACACCATAGAAGGCATCTTTATTGATATGAAGAAATAAAATCCAAATGCAGTCACCTCATGTACAGGGAGGAACAGGAAAGATAGCTAACATGTTTCACGCCCCATCATGGCGCTTATTCATAGCTGAATGAATAAAGTTTGATCATGGGTATATATAGGGACTTCAGGTTTTGCTAGCCAATCCAGAGATGGTCTCAAATAGAGACCTGCCCACATAATCAAACTCTAGACCGACACCCAAGAGATAGGAGACACCTGGGATGTGAAGTTGAATTTTAAATCAAAATTTGAAGACAAGATAACATGACAATGTAATAATGCCTATGAAGGTCCACCAAACTAAAAAAGTTTACTAAGTGAACCAATGTGCATATATATATGTATATACATGCGCTAGACACATGATTATTTTTAATATTCGCATTATTCAACTTCTCCCATCAGAGACCAGAGTGCCTCCAAACATCTCTATGGCCTAAGAAACCGGAAGCTACCGGATGTAAACAGCGCCATTGGGAAATTGGGAAAGCATTTTATCACACCGATCTTGGTGTGGTCAGATGCTTTGAGGGCAGAGGAGAGATCTAGAGTCTAATAGACCCCAATTTTTTCAAAAAAGAGTACCTGTCACTACCTATTGCTATCATAGGGGATATTTACATTCCCTGAGATTACAATAAAAATGATTAAAAAAAAATGAAAGGAACAGGTTAAAAATAAGATAAAATAGCAAAAAAATAATAAAGAAAAAAAAAAAAAAAGCACCCCTGTCCCCCCCTGCTCTCACGCTAAGGCGAACGCAAGCGTCGGTCTGGCGTCAAATGTAAACAACAGTTGCACCATGCATGTGAGGTATCACCGCGAAGGTCAGATCGAGGGCAGTAATTTTAGCAGTAGACCTCCTCTGTAAATCTAAAGTGGTAACCTGTAAAGGCTATTAAAGGCTTTTAAAAATGTATTTAGTTTGTCGCCACTGCACGTTTGTGCGCAATTTTAAAGCATGTCATGTTTGGTATCCATGTACTCGGCCTAAGATCATCTTTTTTATTTCATCAAACATTTGGGCAATATAGTGTGTTTTAGTGCATTAAAATTTTAAAAAGTGTGTTTTTTCCCAAAAAATGCGTTTGAAAAATCGCTGCGCAAATACTGTGAAAAAAGAAAAAATGAAACACCCACCATTTTAATCTGTAGGGCATTTGCTTTAAAAAATATATAATGTTTGGGGGTTCAAAGTAATTTTCTTGCAAAAAAAAATAATTTTTTTCATGTAAACAAAAAGTGTCAGAAAGGGCTTTGTCTTCAAGTGGTTAGAAGAGTGGGTAATGTGTGACATAAGCTTCTAAATGTTGTGCATAAAATGCCAGGACAGTTCAAAACCCCCCCAAATGACCCCATTTTGGAAAGTAGACACCCCAAGCTATTTGCTGAGAGGCATGTCGAGTCCATGGAATATTTTATATTGTGACACAAGTTGCGGGAAAAAGACAATTTTTTTTTTTTTTGCACAAAGTTGTCACTAAATAATATATTGCTCAAACATGCCATGGGAATATGTGAAATTACATCCCAAAATACATTCTGTTGCTCCTCCTGAGTACGGGGATACC
Source organism: Lithobates septentrionalis (assembly GCA_037952835.1). Classification (NCBI taxonomy): domain Eukaryota; kingdom Metazoa; phylum Chordata; class Amphibia; order Anura; family Ranidae; genus Lithobates; species Lithobates septentrionalis. The sequence continues at coordinate 1,759,835 of JBBDGP010000584.1, forward strand.
ACATGTGTGAGACTTTTTGGGAGCCTAGCTGCGTACGGGACCCCGAAAACCAAGCACCACCTTCAGGCTTTCTAAGGGCGTAAATCGTTGATTTGTTTGATTTCACTCGTCACTGCCTATCACAGTTTCAGAGGCCATGGAATGCCCAGGTGGCACAACCCCCCCCCCCCAAATGACCCTATTTTGGAAAGTAGACACCCCAAGCTGAGAGGTATAGTGAGTATTTTGCAGACCTCACTTTTTGTCACAAAGTTTTGAGAATTGAAAAAAGAAAAAAAAATTTCTTGTCTTTCTTAATTTTCAAAAACAAATGAGAGCTGCAAAATACTCACCATGCCTCTCAGAAAATAACTTGGGGTGTCTACTTTCCAAAATGGGGTCATTTGGGGGGGTTTGTGCCACCTGGGCATTCCATGGCCTCCGAAACTGTAATAGGCAGTGAAGAGTGAAATCAAAAATTTACGCCCTTAGAAATCCTGAAGGCGGTGATTCGGGGCCCCAGTACGCGGCTAGGCTCCCAAAAAGTCCCACACATGTGGTATCCGCATACTCAGGAGAAGCAGATAAATGTATTTTGGGGTGCAATTCCACATATGCACATGGCCTGTGTGAGCAATATATCATTTAGTGACAACTTTGTGCAAAAAAAAAAAATGTCACTTTCCCGCAACTTGTGTCAAAATGTTAAATATTCCATGGACTCAACATGCCTCTCAGCAAATAGCTTGGGGTGTCTACTTTCCAAAATTGGGTAATTTGGGGGGGGGGGGTTTGTGCCATCTGGGCATTTTATGACTTCAAAACTGTGATAGGTAGTGAGGAGTGAAATCAAAAATTTACGCCCTTAGAAATCCTGAAGGCGGTGATTGGTTTTCGGGGCCCCGTACGCGGCTAGGCTCCCAAAAAGTCCCACACATGTGGTATCCCCTTACTCAGGAGAAGCAGCTGAATGTATTTTGGGGTGCAATTCCACATATGCCCATGGCCTGTGTGAGCAATATATCATTTAGTGACAACTTTTTGTAAATTTGTTTTTTTTTTTGTCATTATTCAATCACTTGGGACAAAAAAATGGATATTCAATGGGCTCAACATGCCTCTCAGCAATTTCCTTGGGGTGTCTACTTTCCAAAATGGGGTCATTTGGGGGGGGGGGTTGTACTGTCCTGCCATTTTAGCACCTCAAGAGATGACATATTCAGTCATAAACTAAAAGCTGTGTAAATTCCAGAAAATGTACCCTAGTTTGTAGACGCTATAACTTTTGCGCAAACCAATAAATATACGCTTATTGACATTTTTTTTTACCAAAGACATGTGGGCGAATACATTTTGGCCTAAATGTATGACTAAAATTGAGTTTATTGGATTTTTTTTATAACAAGAAGTAGAAAATATCATTTTTTTTCAAAATTTTCGGTCTTTTTCCGTTTATAGCGCAAAAAATAAAAACCGCAGAGGTGATCAAATACCATCAAAAGAAAGCTCTATTTGTGGGAAGAAAAGGATGCAAATTTCGTTTAGGTACAGCATTGCATGACTGCGCAATTAGCAGTTAAAGTGACGCAGTGCCAAAGTGTAAAAAGTGCTCTGGTCAGGAAGCGGGTAAATCCTTCCGGGGCTGAAGTGGTTAATGGACTCAGTTACATATACTCATACAAGTTTTTGTTACAGTTGTTATGCTGAATATGGCCAATGGGGGACTTCAAGGGACATTCTCTTTTCACACGTTTTCTTGCCATGTTCACCTTCCACCTGGTCTCTGTCTGGGTGTGTTGGGTCCCGCTTCTTCAGCTCCCGATTGGAATGCCTTTCACTGCTGCCATGTGGGGGGTAGCCCCCGGACACAATCTTCCGATGTAAGTATGGGATGTCGTATTAAGCCCCCTGCTTTTTGTCTGACCACAACCAATATTGTATGTCCTATCTCATTGATATTTACTTTACAGACAAATTTGCATAAACAGACATCAACTCCTGAAGAAGCGAGCTGAGCTTGTGAAACGCGTCAAGTATACAGATGTACATGCATTTTTTGTATTACTACCATTGCATATTACCATATGTATGGCTGTTTACAACTTGCAATATAATGTTTCAATGAGGTTTACTATTTATGTCTATGTATATTTTTTACACCAATAAATTCTGAGATTTTACTTACTCAGCTTACTCCATTTACTGTTTTTGACCATTATGATCACCTCATTTAAAGTCCCAAGGGCGAAATTTTGTTGTATTGCATGTTATTTGGGGATGGAGGGGTGTCATAACAAAGAGACAGCTTTCAGACTGCTTCTTTTTGAAGATGTCAAGTTAGTAGGGCAAGAGCGTGAGGTTGACCTTGGCTGGTCCTCCTGTGGGACACTTCAGGCTGTCTGTGAAAGTCCTGCTTGGAAGGCATTCCTCTCTGTATCCACTAGCATCTCAGCCCCTACAGCCTAATTTGTTTGGCGTGGGCGTGTCTCCACCGATCCAGCAAGCTTTATACCTGGATGGTGTGGATGCTCTGGTGAAAAGGACAAGTGTTGCCTAGATTGAAGCCTGGTAGACTCTGAGGTGGGACTATCATTGGCTGGCCGAACATAACACTTGATGATCTCTTAGATCTCTTTTAGCATGACTGGGCAGGGATGAAAGCAGACAAAGGAGCCCGTCAGATGCACTCTTTTTTTAAGTCAGTCCAACTTACCTGACAATAGGTCCCTTATCTATTATGCAAGTGAGGGTCTTGTAATGGTGAAGACTGGCTCATGGCTTCAAGATACTGCCCTTATGGCCAACACAGGAGTCATCTACCCTTTCTTGAGCTACCTTTGTGTCTTGCCAGGTGGACCCTATTATCACATACTGTATGTGACATTCCTGTCCTTCGTGACATTCAGCCAAGCCATTCATTCATTTTGTGCCCTGGTTTGCAGTTATGGCACACCTGCCTAATATTCACAATCTTCCTTCATATGGCCAAAAGAAAAGCAGAACCTGAAAAACAAAGGTTTCTTCCAATGGAGAACACCCGCTGAGGGTGTGGAACCCCCATCCCATCCTGGTCATCCTTAAACTGCACGCAAAACCTTCTGTGGTTATTAAAAGTACCAAGTACATTGGTCAGTTTAATTCATGCCAACACAAAATCGCAATACCACAGATTTTCTTGTTTTGCACATTGGGGTTGTACATATGAACTGTTACATGTTGTTAACCTGCTGCTTGAACTTGCTGCAAGAAAAGGTAAACCCCTCCAGCAGTGGATCCTCCACTTTCTCACCCTTCCATAGAAAACATGTCTGCCAGTAGAAAATATATCTCTACTGAATTAAATACGAAAAAGAACTGTTGAAAACAACCCCTTCTGCCAGTCTTCCATTTCCTCTGCTCTTTCTACTCTTTTCCTTCAATTGTCACCTCTTTCCCCTCCACCTCCTTATCCGAGGTGGTTATGGCACAGGATGAGGCCCTTTGAAGCTGTGGTTATATCTGGTAAATATCGCCCTAGTGAATCTTGTTTAATGTAGAACTGTTGACAACAGCCCCCTTCCCCCATTACACCACCCCTTCCAACCTTTGGGAAGCTAGATTTTTATATAGAGGACATTACTTTACTCAATCACACATGATGAAAAACTGTTGACAATATTTTTGTATGTAATTTCATTAGAAAAATAGCTATTTTTTAAAAAAAGGCATTTTTATTTTTATTTATTTTTTTCTGAAAGGCTTTTGTTGCCCTCCTCAAGCAAATACGGGCAGAGATGACAATAATAATTGGGTAAAAATAGTGGCAACTAGGAAAGGGAACTTTCTCTTGGTCCTTAATTAGCCTTTACCTCTGATCCTTTTTCAAGGATAAAGAGGGGTAGGCAGTAGCAAAAATTAAGCATACAATCCTATGGACTACAATCTTCTGGACTCAACTTCAACTTTCTGCCTTTCCCCAGAATAAAACCTTGAAACGCAAAGCAGCACTTACCAGCAGCCAACACCCACCCTACTGCCATAGGTAAAACTTTCCTGTGTACACCAGATTATCACATCAACTGCTTCTATACCAGTTAGTGAAAACAGCACAACAGACGATTGTGAATTATCATGGGATTTTGGGCACCCAGTTTTCTAAGGAGGCAGCGATGAGGCAGGGTGATATCACCTGCACCTTACCAGAAGCATCAGAAGTCATTGCTGGGGTAGGTATTTTTTGCCACAATGAAGAAATATGCCCTGTGAAAAACATATTCAGCCTGTCTTACTAGTATTGCCTGTGGACAGGTTGCAAAGAGGCTGCACAACATTAGCACTATTGAGATGGAACAAAGAATGAAAAAAAATTAAAAACCCTTCTATAGCACCATTCCCAAATTCTTCAAGGTACATAGCATTTTGCTACCCAATGACATTCAATAAAAGATTTCATTTATTTTATCACCCTCCTAGAATAGGCTGCTAGAGAAGTTCAGGCAAATTTAGTTTTTGGCTCCTCTGTAAACAGCCGATCAGTGTTTGATTAGGTTTGGCTGTTCTGGGTTTCACAGGCTGCAGTCTCAGCTGTTTCTCCCTGCTTTCTAGTAGGTTCTAGAATGTAGTGGGCTGGAAGAGGCTGACCCTGGATCTGCATATTTATGGGTTCTCAGCCAATCCCTGGGAAGGAGTGCCCATTAGGTGGCTGAGAGGAGATACATAGCCTGAGGCAGAGAGCAGCAGGGTTCTTGTCCTGAAGGAGGAGAACCTAGTCTGGAAGGACTGCTGCCCTTCTGGCCAAGTCAGCTGAAGCATTCAGAGAATTAATCGAAGTCCCATCTATGTTAGAGCTGAAGGGGCTATTTACCTGGAAGCAGTTCAGAGCCAATTAAGGGGGTCCACTGAGGATCTGGCCTGGAGATTCATGGTACAGTGTCTAGCCAATATTTTACAGGAGATATCCAAGTATCTGCAGACATAGTGAGTATAGGCCTGTAAGTGGGGTCCTAGTGACTGTTTGCTGTTAACCCTCCGTGTGACTGCATCAGTTTTGCTAAAGTGGGATCTGCTATCCCGGGAGTCCCAGAAGCGCTTGCGATTCTAGTCTCTGGAAAGAGAGGGGGTATTCTCCCTGAAGAGCATATACAGACTAGAAAGAGTCCTCCAAATGTTTGTGCACTAAATTAAGTAAATTCCCCAATACTTTTCCTACACCCCATCCAAGTTTAACCACCAATAAAACTAAGAAAAGACATCTACTTTCCGGTTATTGCAAGAGACTGTGAAAATGTTGTATGCCTGGCTGCCTGGGGACCCAGAAGGGAATAGAACCTGGGATAAAACAGTCAGAGAGTTTGAGCTACAAACAGACCTGCCAGTCTCTTCACACCCTACACTAATTTCTCTCTATGCACTTTATTAGCAGCACTTCCTATGCTTTTGCTAGCACAGCTAAATAACATAAATATGGCTGCTGTGAGCTCACCCTTTTATAGCAAGGGCCCTGGCTTATCCAAAAGCCCCCTTTCCCTTTGGACCTTTTAAGCCAGCTAGCCTAAATGCAAAGACTAGGCAGTGAATTATAGTTACTATAGTAAATTTCTACATTATTTTGTCGGGTTCCATAAATCATGAACATGCATAATTTGTCACAAACCCATGGCAGTTGTGAACCAAATCCTCATTCCTAATCCAGAATAATCAGTATTTTTTTACATCTGCAAATACACACAGATTCTTGAAAAAGCCATCAGCAAAATACATTATGCAAAAAAGCCCTTAATATTTCTACTGACAGTACCACTAGCATTGTTAATTCTTGCAATTAATATAAACTGAAATTCTATTCTATATTTGCAAAGCTCAACTTCTAAACCATTAATGTTTATTGCGCGTCAAAGTCTGTGTAAAAAAATAGAATAATTAAAACAAAACATTGTTTTTGTTATTCTATATTTCAGTTTAGTATCCAGTTTTGAGGCGTATTAATTAAGGTTGCTATACCAACTCCCTTGCCTGACAGATTAATTGTCAGTAAGACTGTACAACTTGTCCAATAGGACTCATTATGGAAGCACTCCAAACAGAATCCAGAAATAGCATCCTCCTGAGTTGTCAACATAAAAATGAATCACTTTACAACAGTATCTGATTCAGAATCTGCTGCTGGCATTGGTAAACAGAATGAGAAGCAAATAAAATATGTTTACAGAAGTTTGGCAGTTCACTTTGCCTTGAGGCTTGGACTGTTAAATATCCATGTAGACAAGAAAATAAATATGTTCTAATTATTGCATACCATTCTTGATGTCCCATGTTTTAAATTCCTGTTATTTTAAAGTTAATCTGACATCTTTTTTAACTAGATACTATATGTTGACAAAACGGTATGCTTTCAAAATATTGTTTGATCTATAGTTTTAAATAGGTAAGTAGTTGGGGCAGCCACATGTAGGCTGTCGTCAAACAGGCAATTATACCACAGGTGAGAAAGTCTTAATTGCAGAATCACCAAGGTGAAATAAGCTGACAAACTGCCACCAGTAACAGGACACTCATTTGATATCATACATTATACAATTTTCTTGTTCCATTTTTTTTTTGGATTTACCTTCAACTATGTAGTGCAAGGGCCCGCCTGATTGCATACAAATTGAAACTGTTTAGGTTTGACCTCATATTATATGGTTTTGGAAAATTGTACAAGAAAAGTGTATAATGTACTGTATGGCCTAAAGCCTAGTACACATGATGAGATTATCGGACAAATGATCGTCCGTTTTTTTTTGGATGCTAATCTCCATATCGAAAACATATAGGTTACTAAAGTACAAACATTTTCGTGTGACAGAATAAAAATTTGAAAGCGATGTAGTGAGTTGTAATGTATTTGTATTGTATTTTTGGATAACTATACTGATTAAACGAAAATCGTATGATCTGGTATCGTACGAGAAAGATTTTTGTGTTTGACCCTTCGAAAAATATCGGATGACAGCTGTGTGCCAACGTTTAGATTATCATTGATCGATTCGAAAGCGGTATTTTTTGTACGATATTCTTTTTTTTTGTTTACAAACAATTTTTATTTGCAAAATAAAGAAAAAGAACAAGATACAACATATATCCAAATAATACATATCCAATATCAACTTAATTCAAACATAACAAACTGGTAAATCAGATACATAAAATATTGGCCATTTTTTATTAAAGAGATAATAATACAAATCATCTGAAAGACTCTCAAAACACGATGGCCATAACAGTAGGAAACTTAATGTCTTGGACAAACAGCCAAAACTGAGACCAAATTAAAAATTATAAAGGAGAAAAGAAGAATAAGGAAAAGGGGTAGATTTGTACGATATTCTGATCGTGTGTACAGGGCTTTAGTCTTCGCATACAAAAGCTGTGCTTCATGTTTGGAGCATGTAGCATCATAATGAGGGTATGTCTGTTTAGCTGTGTAGGAAAGTTTCAACAAATAGCCAACTGTTCTTCCTGGAATTAGCATGTGCATTGCACATATCTACTATATAAATATGTGTTTTATGTACTGTATTTATTATATATATATATATATATATATATATATATATATATATATATATATATATATATATATATATACATGTCCACACAGTCTTGTACCTAGCGATGACAGAGTGTCAAAATCAATTGTGTCAGGCATTTGATAATCTGCTTCCAGGATCCAATCTACTAAGTTTTAATATACCATTTATTTATTTTTCTTTCTAAATTATCTTTTTTTTTTTTATTAAATAAAGACATATAGAGGTTGATTTACTAAAGGGAAATAAGACTGTGCCCTCTCCAAGAGCAGTTGCTCCAGAGCTTGGTAAATGAGCAGAAGCTCTGCTGACTTCCATGATTCAGTCATGCACAAGCAAAAATGCTGTTTTTTTTTATTTTCCTTGCACGGGATTGAGTACTCTTTGCAAAGTCAAGCCTTACCTCATTTACTAAGCTCTGGAGCAATTGCACTTGCAGAGAGCAACTGCACTCTGCAAAGTGCACAGTCTATTTGCCTTTAGTAAATCAACCCCATAGTTACCACAAAGATAGATATTATATATATATATATATATATATATATATATATATATATATATATATATATATATATATATATATATATATATATATATATATACACACACATACAGTGGGGACGGAAGGACCCCCTTAAATGTTTCACTCTTTGTTATATTGCAGCCATTTGCAGCCATTTGCTAAAATCATTTAAGTTCATTTCCTCATTAATGTACACACAGCACCCCATATTGACAGAAAAACACAGAATTGTTGACATTTTTGCAGATTTATTACAAAAGAAAAACTGAAATATCACATGGTTCTAAGTATTCAGACCCTTTGCTGTGACACTCATATATTTAACTCAGGTGCTGTTCATTTGTTCTGATCATCCTTGAGATGGTTCTACACCTTCATTTGAGTCCAGCTGTGTTTGATTATACTGATTGGACTTGATTAGGAAAGCCACACACCTGTCTATATAAGACCTTACAGCTCACAGTGCATGTCAGAGCAAATGCGAATCTTGAGGTCAAAGGAACTGCTTGAAGAGCTCAGAGACAGAATTGTGGCAAGGCACAGATCTGGCCATGGTTACAAAAAATTTCTGCTGCACTTAAGGTTCCTAAGAGCACAGTGGCCTCCATAATCCTTAAATGGAAGATGTTTGGGATGATGGGAACCCTTCCTAGAGCTGGCCATCCGGCCAAACTGAGCTATCGGGGGAGAAGAGCCTTGGTGAGAGAGGTAAAGAAGAACCCAACGATCACTGTGGCTGAGCTCCAGAGATGCAGTCGGAAGATGGGAGAAAGTTGTAGAAAGTCAACCAACACTGCAGCCCTCAACCAGTCGGGGCTTTAAAGCAGAGTGGCCCGGCGGAAGCCTCTTCTCAGTGCAAGACACATGAAAGCCCGAATGGAGTTTGCTAAAAAAACAACTGAAGGACTCCAAGATGGTGAGAAATAAGATTCTCTGGTCTGATGAGACCAAGATGGAACTTTTTGGCCTTAATTCTAAGCAGTATGTGTGGAGAAAACCAGGCACTGCTCATCACCTGTCCAATACAGTCCCAACAGTGAATCATGGTGGTGGAAGCATCATGCTGTGGGGGTGTTTTTCAGCTGCAGGGACAGGACGACTGGTTGCAATTGAGGGAAAGATGAATGCGGCCAAGTACAGGGCTATCCTGGATGAAAACCTTCTCCAGAGTGCTCAGGACCTCAGTCTGGGCTGAAGGTTTTTTTTTTTTTGTTAAATGTTTTTATTGGTTTTTACACAAAAGTAACAATAACAAATACAGAGAAGGGAGAGAGTAGTACAAGATTAAGTAAAAGTAAAATTAAAATAAAAATACAGTACTGTATGCTGTTGCGGACGCAGCCGCTGAACTCTTGAGCAAGAGAAGTAAATCATTATATTTAAATTGTAATATTAGATCATATAGTGAGGGGGAAAATTATACGTAAAAGAATACGTAAATATTGTCAGCAGAGAGTAATATTCTTGTAATTGTCGATTTGATTTTGGGGGTATGGGGAATCTACAATAACAGAGGGGGAAGTGAAAGGAACAGTATTTATCCAGGGTAAGGAAATAAGCGTTTTGTTAGTCTTTATCACGAAGACCGTGGTGTTATGTAAAATATTTTTTGTATTCGTCAGTGGTGGTGAAGTGAATCCAGCATGTCCATGTTTTGATGAACTTAGGTTGTGTTTCTTTGGCCTGATGTATAAGGTCTTCCATGACCATCGTTTTTTGTATGCGTGTGAACCAGTCTGTGATGGATGGTTGGTCTGTGGAGCGCCATTTGAGAGGGATACAAAGCTTAGCAGCGTTCACCATGTGCATGGCCAGAGATCGGAGGTAGGTTGACAGTGGCAATTTGGAATGATGGAGCAAGAGTGTTGCAGGGTTGAAGTCTAGCGTGTAAGTTGTTATCTTGCTGATTAGTTTGTGCACTTCTACCCAAAAGTGTTGAATTTTCGTGCAGGACCACCAGACATGTAGGAACGATCCAATTTCAGATTTGCATCTCCAACATGTTTGGGTAATTGACGGGTCAATATGATGTAATGTCAGTGGTGATCTGTACCATCTTGATAATATTTTAAAGGCATTTTCCTGTACTTGCACATTAATTGATCCTTTGTGGGCCAAGGTATATATTTTTTCCCATTCTGCGTCGGTGAGAGTTATTGAGAGGTCCTGTTCCCATTGTCTGGTAGTCCAGTGTTTCGACGGTGTATGGGTTGTGAATAGGAGTGCATATGTCTGGGATATCAGATGTTTTTGGGGGTCTTCACTTTCGCATAAGTTTTCAAATGTGGTGGTAGGTCTGGACCAGTCCGGTTTAGGTTTAGGTTTGTCAAAGAAGTGTCTTAGTTGGACGTACGTCCAGAACGAGAATGAGTTCAAGTTCATTTTTGAAGCTAGCGCTGTTTGGGACAAGAATTGATTTCCATCGAAAAAATGTTTAGCTTTTACAGTAGGGTGAGGCCAGCGATCTGCTAAGAAGGTGGAGTGCATACCCGGCAGAAAGTCTGGGTTCATCCGTAATGGGGTCAATGGGCCCTTGAGTGAGGAGATTTTATGTAATTTACAAGTTGTGTGGAAGGTGGCTAGTGTGGGGTTAATTAATAGGTGACGTTTGGGTTCAGGAGAGATCTTGGAGTTGGAGATCCAGGGGAGATGAGACAGAGGGAGATCTGAGAATGATTGTACTATGTTAATCCAGTCTTTGTGTGTAGAGTGTATGTTCCAGTCAATTATTCTTGTAAGGTGGCACGCTTGCTGGTATTTGCGTAGATCGGGAAGGCCAATGCCTCCTATAATTTTGGGGGCTGTCAGTCTCTGGAAGCTTAGTCTCGGTCGTAGTTTGGCCCATACAAATGACGTGCATATTTTTTGATAAGTGGAGAAGAAAGTCTTCGGGAGCTTAATGGGAATAGTTTGAAAAATATATAGAAGTCGGGGTAAGATATTCATTTTGATTATTGCGGCCCTGCCGAACCAGGAAAACAGTCCCGAGGACCATTTTTTTAAGTCTAATTGTATTTTTTGTAAGATTGCTGCATGATTCAGGGCGTACAGGTCGTTCAAGGAGGTCGGTAATAGAATGCCTAGGTATTGAATTGCTTTATCATTCCACGAGAACGGGTAGTTGAGTTGGCATTGGCGGCATATCTTAGGGTCGATGGTAATATTCAGGGCTGTCGATTTCGAGTAATTTATTTGAAGGTTGGAGAGGGTATGAAAAGTGTTAAAGTCTTTGAGTAGGTTGGGTATCGTCGTGAGGGGGTCGGTGAGAAATAGGAGTATGTCGTCTGCAAAGGCAGCTACTTTGTATGTGCGTTTTTTGATGGTAATTCCCTTGATGTCTTGGTTGGCTCTCAGACGTCGCAGGAAAGGTTCTAGGGATAGGATAAAAATTAAGGGGGAGAGTGGGCAACCCTGGCGGGTTCCATTCGACACGGAGAAGGCGTCCGACAGGTGGCCGTTTACTTGGACCTTGGCAGTAGGTATTGAGTAGAGGGCTGAAATGAAATTAAGCATCATTGGGGGAAGACCGATCATCCGTAGGGTTTCTAACATATAGTCCCAGGCCACCCTGTCGAACGCCTTCTCCGCGTCGAGAGAAAGCATAAATCCGCCAGAGCGGTTGGACGTGAGCCAGTGATGGATATTAAGAGCTTTTAGAGTATTATCTCTTGCTTCTCTTCCTGGAACGAAGCCGACCTGGTCTAGAGCAATAAGTTGGGGTAAAAGTGGTAAGATACGGTTGGCTAAAGTTTTTGCATACCATTTCAGGTCCACATTGAGAAGCGAGATAGGTCTGTAGTTGGTGACAAGGGAAGGGTCTTTGTTCGGCTTTGGAATTACCGCTATATGAGCAGTTAGAAGGTCTCGGGGCGGTGTCTTAGGGGTTGCGAAGGAATTGAAGGCTTTTAGGAAGAAGGGGGTGAGTATTTCTGCATAAGTTTTGTAATATCCTACTGTCAAGCCGTCGGGGCCGGGGCATTTACCTGAGTTTAGTTGTTTCAAAGCTAGGTCTACTTCTTCTTTGGTGAGGGGGGATGCTAGATCTTGAGCAGTTGAATCCGAGATAGGGGTGGGGCCATATTGTCGTAGAAAGTCTATTATCATTCCTGTTCGTTTGTTTTTGTCAGCTGAAGAGTTAGAGGGGTGGAGATTATATAGTTTACTATAGTAGTGTACAAACTGTTGTGCTATGTCTGGGGTTTTGGTAAGTTTGTTTCCCTTGGGATCAGTGATGGAGTGAATCGTTGTGTGAGCTCTTGTCACTTGTAAGGCCCGAGCTAACATTTTGCTGGCTTTATTGCCATGTTCATAGAACGTTTTTTTGGAAAGGATATATTTACGTCGGATTTGGGTGTCTAGTATGTCTAATAGGTCCTTTCTAGCTTGAAGTAGTTCTGTCATAGTGGAGAGGGCTTGGGTGTGTTTATGAGCATTTTCTAGTCGATGGATTTTATTAATGAGATCTGAGTATTGTTTTTTACGTGTTCGGTTGCGTTTAGCCGCCGCTGCGATGAAAATGCCCCTGATTACACATTTGTGTGTTTCCCAGATAGTAAGTGGGGACATGTCCGTTGAGACATTCTCTTGAAAGAAATGCTTGAGGTTTGATTCGACCTCAGTCATAATGGAAGGGTCATTCAGTAGTGATGGGTCTAGTTTCCATGATTGTGAGCGAGGTGTCGTGTTTGGGATTTGAAGTGTAAGAGAAGTGGGGTGATGGTCGGAGAGAAGCATTGGGTCAATTGAGGCGCGGTGGATTAGAGATAAGTCTTTTTGTGTTAGAAAGATGTAGTCTATTCTTGAATATTTGTCGTGGGGGGCAGAATAAAATGTGAAGTCTTTAACGTTTGGGTTCAGGGTACGCCATGAGTCATGCAGCAATAGTTGATTGAGTAAAGATTTAATCGTCTTAAGGGCCGAATATGGGAGGGAGGAGGAGCCGGTGGAAGTGTCGTGGATCGGGTTGAGTGGAATATTGAAATCTCCCCCCAGGATGAGGGTACCTTCTTGAAAGGTAGTAAGTGTCTCTGTGATTTTTCGAAAGAAAGGAACCTGACCACAATTTGGGGCGTATATGTTCGCTAAGGTGAACTTCCTATTGAGGAGGGAGCCTTTAAGAAAGAGGTATCTGCCGTTCTCATCTATTAGAGACTCCGTGATTTGAATGGGGCAGGATTTGGCGATAAGTATGGAGACTCCTTTTGTTTTGTGTAACGGGTTGGTAGCGTGGTATACCGTGGGGTATCGGTGGTTTTGTAATTTTGGAGTAGAGTCGGATCTAAAGTGTGTTTCTTGCAGGAAAACGATATCAGCCTTGTTTTGGTGCATAGTGAGGAGTAGTTTGGAGCGTTTCTCTGGTATGTTGAGGCCTTTTATGTTTAGTGAAATAAGTTTGAGGTTGGTGCTATGGGTGTTTGTGGACGGATTCGTCATTGTATTGGTGTGTGAGTGTATTTAGGAGGGTAGTACTTGCTGCTATGGAGGAAGTGATAGGATGGGTTGAGAGATATGTGCGTGCGGGTAGGGAGGGCCAGGAGACAGGGGTCCGGGAGGGTGAGTAATGCCGGTAATAAGTGTGTCCTCAATCACCGAAGTCAGTGACAAGGGACACAATAATTTACTAACCGGATAAGGTCAGTGGTGTGTGTAGATTTGTATGTGTGAGGTGCCGTTTAAGATTCGCTTGACCACTGTGTGGGAGTTGGTTTATCTATCAAGAGATGTCTACTATTGGTGAAGAAAAAAGAAAAAATCTGTCAGAGCAGTCCAGCCCACCATCAGCCTTATTTTATATATGTGGTGGAGCGGGAGAGACAAGTATGTGGAACTTATGTTGGGAAATTAGGTAGAATGAGGTCACTGAGGAGATAGGGAAATGAGTAAGTATTGTTGGCGCGATATTCAGATAGTTTCTTATATCGATGTATATGTATACTTTAGATTGAGTGGGGGCGGATGAGTTTGCGGAGGGTATTTATGAGTGCAGTCTTATCGGAGAGGGGGAAAAGACACAAAGAGAGAAAACCTTAAAAAACATTGTTTCATTATCTAATAAACATCTATTACTAGGTATCTGATCAATATAGTAGGCTTGCCTCAGTCTGAGTAAGCAAGGTAACATAATATACGTGGTGACACTCTCGTTTAGTAACATAACTATGTATGAATAGAATGGTATTCAAAAGACAACATAACTAGCTTATCCCGTTTGATGCGTGTATGTAGGCAGAGGAAGTAAGCCCATGTTAAAACAATATTACCGAACTATAATAATCTAGAAATTGTTCATGTGTGTAGATCCATAAAGGGTTGACGGGGTTTGCTGAGTACCATATTGAGTGTATTCCTCTGGTGTTTTGTAGGCTATAGATAAATGTTGTGTGGCATGTCGATGGTGTTGTCAGTTTTGTTTGTATCGGTCTACATTAGTAAATGAGGTTATACAAGTGTGGAGAGGGTTTGTTCAAAGCCAGTAGGTGGCAGGCAAGATCCCATTCGTTGAGAAGTCGTCATTGTAGAAGAGTGGGTTTGGTAGTAGGATTGTGTAAGAAATCCTCATCATCTCTGGTGTTATCAGTGTGTGTTCTCATGTGCTTATGACAGGAGCATATGTGTATGTGGCGATTTCCGGTACAAGCAGCATAGTGAGGGTGGATCAGTTCCCTGCTGTTGTGTGAGCCTATTCACTGAGGAGAGGGACCGATTATGATAGTGAAAGTGATGAATATCATATCTTGTTGCACTCAATATGCTGGTAAGGGTTATGAGTGTATGCTATTATCTGTATTGATTTTTGTCTGTGGTAGCGCATGGGGTGTAGTGGGGTATAGGGTTTAGCATAGTACAAGCATTTTGGCCGAATGGCCAGTAGATGGTAGTAGAGAGCTAAACTGCAGAGAGTGTGTTGTGGGTTAAGGAACTATGAGGTGCATTGAAAAAGTTTGATTAATGATTGTGCCTGAGATGTGTGTTTGTTATAACGTCAATATGAGGTGAAGTGTAATTGTGTCTTCCTGAGACAGGAGGCAGTAACCACTTATAACTTAAAACTTCTAACATAAACTTCTAACATCTAATATGTTACCCTTCGGTTTGTGCTCAGTTGTACAGAACAGTTGTACTTGTTAATTTCTGCTGAGTCCTTGTCGTAGGTCCCGGACTCGAAGCAGAATAACAGTGTGTACCAGTAGTTTTTGATGAGTACCGGAGGTATGTGTCATGGGGCTTAAACGGGCTGTGGTGAGGAACGGATTCTGCAGTCGCCCCGGACCTGCGGTCTCTCAAGGAAGATGAGCAACAAAGGGGGACATGGTAAGGCGTCTCAGTTCAATGTCAGTCAAATGTCCTTAATCTTTTGTAGGCCCCAACAGAGGCAGGCAGTGCGTATTCGGGAGGGATCCGTGCGGGAAGGAAGGTCGGGTCTCGGGTGATACTGCACAGCAGTCTGGTGAAGCGGTCATTCCATTGCAGAGTGTCGGTAAATGCAGGAGAGGTAGTCGATACAGGGTCAGGGATCTGTAAAAAGGAGAAGGTGGTAGAGGTGTAGTAGTGGCTGTACGCGGTAGTGTCTGGGAAGGATATTGTATTGCAGTGGCCTAGAGCTGTTCTAATGATCACGGCGGGCTCTTCTAGGCAGAGGCGCTGTCATGGGGCTGGAAGGCGGGTGCCGGGATCCTCCTGAAGGGCTTGGTCTGATCGGTGAGGGTGATCTGCGTCGTCGGAAGCTGGTGCTGTGGGCATCCATCGGTTCTTCTGCTGGAGAGTGGCGGTTGTGAGGTAAGATGTTGAATTCCTCATACCAATGCGGGACCGACACCAACGGAATGTCTAGGGTGCGGCAGAATCCCTCAAGGTCCTCTGGAACTCTTAGTAGGGCAGAGCGGCCTTGATGGGAGGCAGAGAGGCCGAACGGGAACTTCCATCGGTAGCGGATTCCGTTGTTTCGCAGGACGTCTAGTAAGGGTCGGAGGTCTTTGCGATGTCTCAGCGTGATCGCTGAAAGATCTTGATAGATCTGTATATGGTGATCCTCATATACCAGCCGCGGTTTTTCCCTTGTATTCTTGAGGATTTCTTCCTTGATTGTGTAGTCATTCACAAAGCAGATGACATCCCGTGGGGGTTCTGCTTCTCTGCCCCTGGGACGGAGCGCCCTGTGTATTCGCTCCATGGCCACTGGAGTGTGATGAGGCCTATCTAGGAGTTTGTTGAAGAGGCCTGTGACAACTTGGAGAAGACGGTCCTGTTCCACAGATTCGGGTAGGCCTCTCACCCTAAGGTTATGTCTTCTGCCCCGATTGTCGAGATCTTCAACATGTCGCTGAAGATCTCTAAGTTGCATAGTATGGGAGTTCACTGCATATTGAATCGCTTTTGTTGCTGAGCCTTGTAGTGCCACATCATCCTCGACACGCTGCACTCTCCCTGAAATAGCTTGTAGTTCGTGGCGTAGGTCCGAAATGGCGGAGAAGAGAGTGTCCTTAATGTCAGTTGCCACAGCTTGGAGATCTCTTAGACTCGGTTGACGGAGCGAAGTGCTGTCGCTCTCTATTTGTGAGTTGTGAGGTATTGTTGGGGTGAGGAGAATACCAGTCAGTTCCTGGGAAGGATTTGAGGTGGGAAGAGGAGCCGCCATGTTAGGCCTCTGGGTGCGGAATATCTCCGGAATAGTGTGATTCGTGCGGCCGGTAAGTTCTCTCGGGGAGCGGGATCGTGACTGCGAGTTTCCACGGGAGGAAGTTCCCATAGTGGGTAGTCAGGAAAAATCGAATGTCTCTAGTATTTGCTGATGTAAAGGCTGTGGTGAGCAGGAGCTGAGGGATCAAGCAGCCATCTTCTCTCAAGGCAAACCACGCCCCCCCTGGGCTGAAGGTTTACATTCCAACAAGACAATGACCCTAAGCACACAGCTAAAATAATGAAGGAGTGGCTTCACAACAACTCAGTGACTGTTCTTGAATGGCCCAGCCAGAGCCCTGACTTAAACCCAATTGAGCATCTCTGGAGAGACCTAAATATGGCTGTCCACCAACATTTACCATCCAACCTGACAGAACTGGAGAGGATCTGCAAGGAGGAATGACAGAGGATCCACAAATCCAGGTGTGAAAAACTTGTTGCATCTTTCCCAAAAAGACTCATGGCTGTATTAGATCAAAAGGGTGCTTCTACTAAATACTAAGCAAAAGGTCTGAATACTTAGGACCATGTGATATTTAAGTTTTTCTTTTTTAATAAATCTGCAAAAATGTCAACAATTCTGTGTTTTTCTGTCAATATGGGGTGCTGTGTGCACATTAATGAGGAAAAAAAATGAACTTAAATGATTTTAGCAAATGGCTGCAATATAACAAAGAGTTAAAAATTTAAGGGGGTCTGAATACTTTCCGTCCCCACTGTATATACATTGTAATATTGGGGGTTATTTAGCTTCAGTGTAGAGCTTACAAGTGAGCTGAGTCTATGCCAGATATACAGATTAAGGGCTTTTTTGGCTCATGTTTATTGAAGTAAAAGAAAAAAACAGTCCATCCAGGATTCCCAAGGAGGGGTTTCAACTTCAAAGCAATAATGAAATAAGGAATGGAAAATATTGAACCACCTGGCTCTCTGGTCAGCACTGCTGTTCAGGCATTGACCTCGGTCCTCTTGACCCTGTAACTGTGTCCCTGTTTGGTACCCACTCTGTACCTCTGGTGACACTCCCTCTTACAGCTTTCTGGCTGCTACAGCCCTCCGGCTTGGGACCTCCTTCTGCTCTGTCAGACTGTCCTGTGCCAACAGGCACACTTCTCCCTTGCATGCCTGGACTCCTCCGGAGGGTGGAGCCCAGAACCCTGGTTCTTGCTCTGCTATAAGCCCAGGACCCACCTGTACAATCAACAAGCCAGACTCTTGGCTGCTCCCAAAACCCGGTCCCAGGATTGGAGATTCCATCCCACCCAGATCGCTATGAAATCTCCAGGCTCCAGATCGCCAACTGGATTTTACCAACCACAGAGGAAACTAATAAAACAGTTTCCTCCAAATTAAATAATCCTCTCAACCTGCCTATTTGAGAATCCTGGGCGACAATCACTAGGACAGGAATCCGTACTGTCACATTATTTATATATATATATATATATATATATATATATATATATATATATATATATATATCGTATTTATCGGCGTATAACACGCGCCAGTGTGTAACACGCGCCAGCGTATAACACACACCCCAAGTTTAGGAGGGAATTTTAAGGAAAAAAACTTTTAGGAGGGAAGTTTAAGGAAAAAATACTTACATTTAAATGCCCATCAATGCAGCGTTATCGTGTCCATCTGCAGCCTTGTCAGTGCAGCCTTGCCCCAGTGTCCAGTGCAGCCTTGTCAGTGCAGCTTTGCCCCTGTGCAGCCTTGTCAGTGCAGCTTTGCCCCAGTCCAGAATTGTCAGTGCAGCTTTGCCCCAGTGCAGCCTTGTCAGTGCAGCTTTGCCCAGTGCAGAATTGTCAGTGAAGCTTTGCCCCAGTGCAGCTTTGCCCCAGTGCAGCTTTGCCCCAGTGCAGCTTTGCCCCAGTGCAGCCTTGCCCCAGTGCAGCCTTGTCCCCAGTGGTCAGTGCAGCCTTGTCCCCAGTGTACATTACATGATCGCCGCTGACATACACAAGTTTAGTTTGTATTTTTAAATATGGCGCCGCAGAGTTCGGAGGGACTCGGCAGCGCTGAACGAGCGCCGCCGAGAACACAGTGACTGGGCGGAGCCGAGATACACATAGTTGAGGGTTCTCGGCTCTTCTCGGCACCGTTCACAGTCACGCCCAGTCCCTATGATGGACATAACACAGGTCCAATGGCGGGACTGGGCGGGACTGTGAACGGCGCCGAGAAGAGCCGAGAACCCTCGGCTATGTGTATCTCGGCTCCGCCCAGTCACTGTGTTCTCGGCGGCGCTCGTTCAGCTGAACGAGCGCTGCTGAGTCCCTCCGAACTCCGCTGCGGCATATTTAAAAATACACGCTATGTGAATGTCAGCGGCGATCACTCCGATAGATCACAAAATAGCGGGGATCGGCGTATAACACGCACCCATGATTTTCCCCTGATTTTAAGGGGAAAAAGTGCATGTTATACGCCGATAAATACGGTATATATATATATATATATATATATATATATATATATATATATATATATATATATATAAAACATAACAGTATACCTTATTATTTATATAAGGTATATTTCTGTTCCTGTTTAGAGAGAATTCCCCTCACTTCCTGTTCTGAGAGGAAGCAAGTGGAAATCTTCACAACAAGGAACTGACGACTGGCAGAGTCTATCTAACCCTTTCCAATTTGATTGAAAAGCTGGATATTGGGAGGTGCATGGGCGGAGTCTAGCGGAGCAGACATGCATTGTTAGAGCTCCGCACCGCTGAGGAGAGAAGAGAAGGACAAAGCGGAGCCTGCAGGCTCAAAAGGTATCCATTTGAACCTTTTTGCCCCAGGGAACAAACTGTGAAAGTTTGGGCAGGAAATATGGTACTGGGAGGAAGCCGTGGCAGAAATAAAAATCACCTCACAGAGAGCTCACAGGCGCTCACCGCAACTAAAGCAGCTCCAGTCACCTCACAATATACAGCATCAGGGCGCTCTCACAGACAGAAAATGTCACAGCAAGACTCTCCATTTGAGTCAGATACAGAACAAATCCTCTCACAAACTTCTCCACAAGCCTCCTCAGCATCCCCAGTAATATTATTACAATTTGAAAAGATGCTTCATAAGGCTTTAAAACAAACCTCAGACCAAATAACAAACAGCCTAACCAAAGAAATAAGAGAGCTAGGAAACCGCACCGCAGCCTTAGAAATAAAAATGGATGAAATTGAAATTACAACCCAAGAAAATATAACAGAATTGGAACAATTAAAAGAAGAGAATTTAATACTTCAAACTAAGCTCGAAGATTACGAAAATAGAGCCAGACGTTCAAACTTGCGCATAAGGGGAATACCTGAAACTGTGACAGACCTGCAATCTACTATTACTGCTCTATTACAAGAACTAAAGCCAGATATCCCTATTGAACGTTTAGAACTGGACAGAGTACACAGAGCCCTCACAGCCAAAAAGAAAGATGGACCCCCACGTGATATAATCACAAAATTTCATTATTACAGAATGAAAGAACAAATACTAATTGCTGCAAGAGAAAAAAAGGAACTTAATTTCCAAGGACACAATTATCAAATTTTTGCTGACCTATCCCAACTTACTATTACTAAAAGACGAGCCATGAAACCCCAACTAATGGAACTGCAACACCACAACATTATGTATCAATGGGGTTTCCCCTTTTCAGTCAGATTTAACTACCAAGGTACAATTTACAGAAGCAGATCAGCAGATGAACTACAACAAACCCTTTTAAAATTAAATCTGACAGAACCCACAAGCAGCAACTCTCCCACACGCAGAAGAATGGCATCATATTCACCTTCAGGCAGCACCCAGAAAATATCAGAACAAAATGGGAATCATCATTCTCACAAAAGAGGCCGTTATGCCACATCATCCATGGACCAAGAAGATTCAATGGACTGACATCCTAATTCCTGATATCTCTTCATTTATTATACTAAGAGATGGTTCTCTATAAAAAAACCTGTATTTATAACTGAATGTGACTGCATTCTGATAGTCACACACTGTGTGGAATCATGTTACATTCCAGTTACATTTCTTATTACTTCTGATTCATATAGCCTTAGAATATATAAGTGAAATAAGGAAATTCTTGTTCAGTTATATATTTTCAGGTAATAACAATAGATTTATTACTTTTTAGGACAAATATGTTCAATAATCCAGAAGTAATGGAAGCTTTTTCTTTCTTTTCTTAAAACAAATATATTATTACCTAACTAGTTCCTAGAACTATGTTTTTGTTTATTCTAATCTGAAGCAATACAACCTCAATTTTATGAGTTAACATATCTAAACAGTTGCATATGAATAAAATATGTAATTGTTTACTCTAAAAGGGTTAAAATCCCTAAATAATTCAAACTATCTTCATCAATACCAAAGTTATTAACAGTACCTTTCTAACTGAATTATTTAGCCTAGGGCAAAACTAACCATATACAACCACCCTGGAATAAATAATTTCAACAAAAACTATATTCTGCACTCCAATTAATGAATCATCATTTTGATGTTTTTTGACATAGCACTTCTCTCCTGTAAGCGGAAGATCCGTGTACCCCCATTAGCCCTCCTCATTTTCCCAACCATATTATGTGGGAGTGTGACGAAGGCACTTATTCCCCTGAGAGAGATATTTATTCTCTTTCACGGGTAAATTGTGATTACTTGCAAAAAATAATTTATACAATGTATCATCTAATCTCATATGTTTTTTGTTTACTCTTTACTCCAGAATTCACTGGTTTCTTTCCTATCTTTTCACCTCTTCAGTCCACACAGGTTGATCTGCGCAGTCAGCTCTGCATAACAAAAAGTAAGTCAAAACTATTTGATCTGTTACCATGGCACCACTGAATATACTTTCCCTGAATGTTCAGGGAATAAATGTCCCTCAAAAAAGGACCAAAGCCTTCCGTACTTTCCATAACAAGAAGGCTCACATAGTATGCCTCCAAGAAACACACTTCACCAAAGATTCTACTCCAAAATATATTTCTCCTTTTTATCAACAAATTTACACGGCTTCTGCCTGTACCAAACAAAGGGGTACTCTAATTGCATTTCACCGATCCACACCATTCACCTTATCATCAGAAATTAAAGACCCAGAAGGTATATACCTGATACTCATGGGTTATATAATGGATACAGCAATCACGGTGATTTCCTACTACGCTCCTAACAAACAACCTACACCATTCCTCTCACATATATTACAAGTGATTAATACACACAAAATAGGAACAGTGATAATGTGCGGGGATTCGAACCAGGTCCTCCTCCCATTTCTAGATAAATCACCTTTTACACCATCCAAAATAACCTCTAGATTACCTTTTCCTCAACTTCTTTCCAAATACAATCTGGTAGATTCGTGGAGAGAAAGTAACCCAGTGAAAAAGAACTTCACTTATTTCTCGCACCCTCATCAAACCTTCACCAGAATAGATCATATTTTTCTAACAATAGGAATGATACCAGAAATTATTGCATCAGATATAATTCAGATTCCGTGGTCTGACCATAATGCAGTATACACTACTATAGCCTCAGCCATACCAAAAGCGCATGACCCAACGTGGTACTTACCGGACATAATGCTCAAACACCCACTACATCAGATGGCCATTGAACAAGCTTTAAAGGAATACATATCAATTAATAATACAACAGACATTTCCCCAATAACACTGTGGGAAGCTCATAAGCCTGTCTTGTGTGGTACAATACAAAGACAAATGGCACTATTTAAACGGGAACGCAAAAATCTAGCAAAAAAAACTAGAACTCAATTTTAATGCAGCCTACATATCATTCCAAGATAATCCATCTCAGAGTACAAAATCTCATCTGGAAAAATCTAGATTGGAATACGATCTATTTCTCACTGAGTCAGTTGATAAATCCCTCAAACGCTCCAAACACAATTTCTACATGAATACAAACAAACCAGGCACATATTTGGCACGGACATTAAATTCAACTAACAAATCCTGAGTTGTTTCAGAATCAAAAAAGCAGTTTGGATGAGCCTATAACTATAGATGAAGTTGCTAACGCCATAAAAGACCTAAAACTTAACAAAAGACCAGGCCCAGACGGCTACTCGGCTTTATACTATAAAACATTCTCAGAAATACTCTCTCCCATTCTCACTGAAACTTTTAACAAACTTCTAGAAGGACATTCTTTTCGGCAAGAAACATTAATGGCAATTGTTTGTATGATCCCAAAACCCCTTTCTGATGATACTTCCTGTGTGAATTATCGGCCTATCTCTCTGTTAAACCTTGATATTAAATTATTAGCAAAAATAATAGCAAAACGCCTCAATAGCATTATAGGAAAATTAATACATAGAGATCAAGTAGGCTTCATGCCAAATAGACAGGCAGGCGATAATATACGCAGGGCAGTGTTATTGGCACATATTGCTAAAAAACGGAAAATCCCTTTATGTTTTCTATCTCTCGATATTAAGAGGGCATTTGACACAGTATCCTGGCAATATATGCAATATTCATTACAAAAATGGGGTTTTGGACCCCACTTTTTAACATGGATCAAAGCATTATATAATAAACCCAAAGCCTATATAAAATATGCTGGATACAATCTGATGCCTTTAATATCGAAAGAGGTACCCGACAGGGTTGCCCATTATCTCCCTTATTATTTGCCCTTATACTCGAACCCATGGCCCAATACATCAGAACAAACCAAACTATAACTGGCATTGAAGTAGAAGGTATTACACACAAATTATGTATATTTGCAGACGATATATTACTTTTTCTATCATCACCACAGGTCTCTGGTCCTAACTTAATACCAGCTCTTGATGGATTTGCAGCCCTATCCGGCCTTATGATTAATCCTAAGAAATGCCTAGTGCTTAATATTTAGCTCACAAACATGGAATTGATCCCGGCTAGGGCTGCACTCCCATTCACATGGGCAGAAAAATCAATCCCATATCTTGGAATTCATTTAACAGCATCTCATTCTGACTTATTCTCAACCAATTATCCTCCTGTATTAAGACAGATCACAAATCTAATAAAACAATGGTCGCAACTTCCTTTATCCTGGATAGGGAAGATTAATGCAATCAAAATGACTATTCTACCCAAATTGCTTTATCTATTCAGAGTCCTCCCTATTCCAATTCCTTCCTATTTTTTGAGAATAGTACAAAAAAGAGCAACTTCGTTTATATGGGGCTCTTCTAAACCACGTATACCTATACACACACTACATCTTCCCAAAAATAAAGGAGGCCTGGGATACCCTAATTTTACTAACTACTACAGAGCAGCACACTTGGCCAGTCTGTCCAAATACCATGCAAAACAGGAAATCCCATTATGGGTATTTATAGAGGCTTCAGAAAATGACCCTCTATTAATATCAAACTTGTTATGGCTTGATCCTAAAGACCGCTTTAAAATTCATAATACCATAACTAAACACTTCTTATCTCTCTGGGATAAACTAAAAACCAAATATCTGTTACAATCTCCACACAATCCTGTCCTTTCTTTTATCAGAAACCCGGCCTTTTATCCGGCATGGATCTACCCAAATTCTTTTAAAGCTTGGACAACATCAGGCATTCAGACACTAAATGACTTCATAGCATCTAAATCATTCCTTTCATTCCCATCGCTTAGAGAAAAATATGATCTACCAAACTCTGAGATATTTAGATATCTCCAAATTAAAAATTTCTATACACCATTCCTAAAGGAGGATACACCATTATCCCAATTATCCATTTTTGAATCAATCTGTACAAAAGATCCATTTGCTAAAGGTACAATTTCAACACTTTATAATCAATTATATGGAGTAGTAAATCTTAATAGACCCTCTTACGTTCAGAGGTGGGAGGAGGACCTGGGACGAACTTTAGAAGACACGGACTGGTCTAACATATGGCTCACATCTAAGTCATCTTCACCCAACATCTTAGCACTGGAGACAAATTATAAAGTCCTAACTCGCTGGTACCTTGTACCCGCTAGAGTGGCAAAATATTCACCTAATACCTCAGCTCTTTGTTTTCGAGGATGCCCAGAAATAGGCACACATTTACACATATGGTGGACGTGCCCAGTAATCCAAACCTTCTGGAAGGAAGTCTTCATGATTGCATCTAAAATATTTAAAAAAATAATACAACCAAATCCATATATAACTTTACTTAATCTAAAACCGGAATGGTTAACACTCTCTCAATTCAAACTTATGATCCAACTAATAACGGCTGCAAAACAAACAGTGGCCAAGGCATGGAAATCTCCTACATTGGTACTAGCAGAAACAATTCACAGAATGAATAATACAATGTCCCATGCTAAGATGGTAGCCATCTATCAAAATCAAATTCCAAAATTTGAAAAACTTTGGCATCCTTGGATAAAACAACAGTTCCTGTCAAATTTCAATGACTCTGTCCTGTTGCCATGGTAGCAGATTAAATGACTTACAGAGACACCCATTCTAAGGCTTCAAAGAGAACTAAAAAGAATAATAAACTGACGAGCGGGACAACCTTGTGGACCATACCTCTGCCTTTCTACCCTTTTTCTTCTTTCTCTTTCCTTTTCTCCACCTTACGATTAAAGCTCATTATCAGAATTTATTTGACCTATATACACTCTACCTGTAAACAATATGTATAGTAGGTATACATCATTTAAATACCTACAAAAGTAACTAAGGAAATGATATATATCTTTAATTTAGGTTTACATGAACCCAATGTTTAATATTTGCAATTTCATGATATTTACTTATATAAACCCTACTGTAAAACAATGAGCTTACTTTATAGATCCTTGTAAACTTACTTTATGTATCTTTATAATATTGTATACTCAATAAACTTCTTTTGACAAGGAAAAGCTGGATATTGACAAATGGGACCCATTTTGGAAAAACTTAAAATAGAATTCAAAAATAGCATCCAGTTAAACTTGATAATAACCTCAGCTAATGCATTTGTGATTGCATAGTAAAAATGGCCTTAGTTTGTGATTTTCTTTAAAGGTTTTCTTAAAGGTTTTCTTTAATGGCCTTTTTGACATAGAGTTTAATGTGCCCTCCCATGGAATCAGCATTTAATTTAATTAAATCTGTGTAAGAAATACTATACAATATATTATTGCAAAGCACACATAAAAATGTGAAATCATGTTGAATTGTTTTGATTAACAGCACATAAAAATGCTTACAGAAGTTGCAAAAAATGGTTTTCCTTCAGTAACCAGCAATATTTTCTGTATTCTACCAAGAGCTAAACAATATTTGATATGTAAAATACAAATAATTTGAGAAGGTATGCTTTTAGGGTGTTTTCCATAATTTGACCTCTTTTGTTTGTTATATTTCATTTTAGTCAAGCTTTTTTATTCCACAGTTTATAAGATGAAGAGTAATTTTCTGCTTGACATTTGATTTCAGCTGAAACTTTCTGTGATTATGATTGAGTCAATGAAATGAGGAAATAAAAGATACAGTTGTTGAAGTATGATTTTCTGAATGCTTCCTAATTTGTTTTGTTATGTACTGGCTGGCAGGTGTATATGTGTCATGCAGGTTTCTCACCCACACATAGTGTGGACCTCCACACTTTTTGTCTGTTGTAATGAAAACTGGTCTGCACTCGGTCTTGGAATCTGGAGGCTTTGTAGAGCTTTGGGTTTACCACTTACTAACTGCCCTATAGCAGTTGTAATGCTACAGGGCTGCCGCGTTGCGCAGGATCACGTATATATATATACGCGATCCTGCACTTCCGGCTATCAGGTGCCCCTGGAGGCCCGCTCCCACTCTGATTCTACACATCGGGAGCTGATCAGCGGGTAACATGGACCTGATGTCCACCAGCACCCGCTGATCGTTCAGGACTATGTAAACAAGACAGATCGCCATTCTGTCAGCAAGGAATCCATGGATCCTGTGTTCCTGCTAAGCAGGGACATGGATCTATGCCTTCCCCTAGTACAATCACCTCCCCCACTACAGTAAAACACCAGCTAGCCACACATTTAACCCTTTGCTTGTTAACCCCTTCCCAGCCAGTGTCAGTGCAGTGACAGTGCATATTTTTAGCACTGGTCACTGTATTGATGTCACTGGTCTCCAAAAAAGTGTCAAAAGTGTCAGTGTTCAATTTGTCTGGTACAATATCACAGTCCTGCTATAAGTCACTGATTGCCGCTATTACTAGTAAAATAAAATAAATTAAAAAAAGAAATTCCATAAATACTTTATATCCCATAGTTTGTAGATGCTATAACTTTTCACAAACCAATCAATATATGCTTATTGGGATTTTGTTTTACTAAAAATATGTAGCAGAATACATATTGGCCTAAGTTTAAGAAGTAATTAGATTTTTTACATTTTTTTATTGCATATGTTTTATAGCAGAAAGTAAAAAATATTGTTTAATTTTTTTCAAAATTGTCGGTCGTTTGTTTATAGCGTAAAAAATAAAAAACGTAGAGTTGATCAAATACCACCGAAAGCTATATTTGTGGGAAAAAAAGGACAGACATTTTATTTGAGTACAATGTTGGACGACCGCGCAGTTGTCAGTTAAAATAATGCAGTGCCGTATAGCAAAAACGGTCTGGTCAGGAAGAGGGGTGAATCTTCTGGGGTTAATAAAGTCTACATCCCAGAGAGCATGCGCAGAGGACTCCAAGATGGCCACTTGAGCCTGGAGCTCTGTGTCACCCCCGCCTAATGGCACACAGAGCTCCTGACTGAGGCCAGTGAGACAGCTCTGAACTGCATCACCAGCTGGGGAACCACCCGCAAACCTTTCCATGCCCACGGGCTCGGCCAAACGAAATCTTAGGCCATGTTTCAACCCGATCCCGGAGCCGCTCGAATCCAAGATGGCAGCCGCAGTAAACTCATGTGCTGACTTGGAGGAGGAGGACACAGTGCTTCCACCTCACTACCCCCCACAGACTCCCCTGGGGCACACAGTGAGTACCCAACCCTCCACGGCACCCTCCCCATTGTCCATGGAATCCCTCATAAGTCACACACTGGAAGATTATCTGTTATCCCCCTGAGGCCTGCTGAGGCCTACTCGGCCGCCCCACACCACCTTATATAGGGCAGCTCAGACTCCCTTATTAACACTGCTGACCTCTTCAACAAATTATCCAAATTACTTCTCAGAGGACTGACCACTGCATTGCAGCCACATTGCACCACATTGCAGCTAAGATCACAGGGAACATTAAAGCTGATTTCCAAAACCTTGGTGACCATATAAAAGCCATTGAAACCAAACTAGACACCACAGTGGCCTGGACCAATCAAAAGTGTGACCATATTCAAAACAACTTGACAATGCTCTGTCCATACTCGAGATCTCCAAACTGATCTCGAGAATAGATCCAGACGATATAATTTTAGATTGAGGGGGCTCCCACAGTCCATCACAGATGCCACAGCAACCATCCAGGACTTCATTAAAGACCTCATTGCTGACATTCTACCTCATAAATTGGAACTGGACAGAGCTCACAGGGCCCTGGGACCTCTGAGAAAGGATGGGGCCCCTAAAGATATTATGGTGAAGCCGCATTTCTATTCGGTGAAGGAGGAGATCATGAAAAGATCCCGCAAACAAACGCCTCTCGTTTGTCAGAACCATCCGATCCAAATCTTCGCTGACATATCTCCATCAACCATCCAGATGAGACGGTTACTGAAACCCCTGCTCATGGTCCTCTCGCAAAAGGAGATTAAATATTGGTGGGCTTTTCCATTTACTCTCAAATTCACCTTCAAATCCAAGACATACACCTTCTCCAACCTCCAGGAAGGAGAGAAACTTCTACTGGGACTGCGATTAATCACATTTGCCCTGCCACAAACCCCACCGAACTCCCATTCGGGAGCCATGAAACCCCATCTCACCGGTGTGGACCAAATCCAACTTCAAGCGTTTCAAGGAAGGACGACCCCCCTGACACAGAATGAGGACTGAATGGTCACTCTTCCTCTTTCCAAACCTGACCAGGATTTGAACACTTCTCCATTGATCAATGTACTTTTCCATAGCACCTCCAGTGGGAAAAAGTTATGCTTTTAAAATGTTTTATTTTTGTTGTTTCTCCTCATACCAAGTTAGGTGCCAGTTATGCCAGTTGACTGTTCATTGTTTATGAATATTTTTCATCTTTCCAGGACTGCACCGAGATTACTATGCTCTAATGATAGCCAACGTAAATAGATTGTTCCCATTTACTGTATCAGGGTCACCAAATGGGTTTTCTACTCGCCGGGACCTATTTCTGGAGATTTTACCCAAGACCCCTTCACAAATGGTTCAAGGACTTCCGTGCATACCCCCCCTTGCCCACCTCCCCAAATACCTACCTTGGCATTCTGGCTCCAGTAACAATCCTCCCACTCCCTCTTACCCCCTCACTCAATTTCACGCTAGTCCAGCTCAGCCTCTTTATCGCATTGGACAAGTTGTAGTCGAACTTTAAGTTTGTTTAAAATTTTTGCAAAGTTTTATGTTTTGGTGTGCCTCGGCCAGGGTGATATGTTCATGTGCTCCACCTACCCTATGGCTCTGGATTTCCCGAGTCCATTTGGTAGTACCTAGGTCTCTCTAGTGGAGACTGAATCCACTGTATGTTGTGTGGACAGCGATTTAGGAAACTACTCCTGTCCAATAGAACCCCAGAGGGTTCTCCCATCCTCCTCTTGACTATTCTTCATCTCCTTTCTTCTTCTAACCTTTTGTCTTCTTCTTCCCTTTTTGTCAGCCTCTGGGAACCACCTATTGAGACAGCTAATGACTGGGAATGTAATCCTGGCTGGAATAGACACCGGATAAGACCAACGGACATCCCTGAGGTAGGTGACGGGGCTACGTTTGCGGGCCATCACACTCTGCTCGATGGCTGACACCACCACACCCTCTCCTCCCCTGCCGGTTGCTTCTCACAACATGCAGGGGATCAACAAATGCCAGAAGATCTTGCAATTCATGCATTCCCAAAAAGTTGACATAGTCCTCCTCCAGAAGACTCACTTTCCAAGGCGGTATAGTCCCTCCTTCCTTCATGCAAAATTCCCGTTGTTTTTCCTAACGAATGCTGAGGACAAAACTAGGGGAGTAGCGATCCTACTATCTAAAAATTGCAGGTTCACAACACAACTAGAACACAGGGACCCAGATGGCAGATTTATCCTCATAAAGGACATGATAGACGACCACCTTCACGCTATCATTTCATATTATGCACCCAATCAGGGCCAAGCTACTTTTTTTCAGTCAATGTTCAAAACACTGCAATCCTTATTGGGACAGTCATTTATGGGGGTGATTCAAAAACTACCATAGATCAAGGTCCGGGAAAAAAACAGGCCTCCAGGAACACAGCTCATTTGCCCACAGAGGAGAAGCCTTAAAATTGCTAAGTTAATACATCAATATGGTCTAGCTGATGCCTGGAGAGAACTTAACCCCACTAAGAGGGATTATACGCACTTCTCCCTCCCACACCAGTCCTACGCTAGAATTGACCACATATTTGTCTCTACTTCCAAAACCCCAGACTTGATCAAATCCTCTATAAGAGACATGGTATGGTCTGACTATTCCATAGTACTTCTATCTCTTAGAAGAAATTCTAACCGCCACCCTCCTTCCTTCGGGACTAAACGAATCCTTGCTCAGTGACCCAGTAAGGGCCGCTGAAATCGAGAAAGCTATTGAGGAATACTTCCTCTTGAACACAACTGCGGAGGTCTCTGCTGAGACCCTTTGGGCCGCACACAAGGCTACGATCAGGGGCAAATTGATCCAAATTTCTACTCAGGTGAAAAAGGAACACTCTATTGATATAGAAAAGCTAGAAAAAGGATTTGATTGTTTATGCAACCTATCTAAACGAGACTCCAAATTGGGTCCCGTAGCTGATTTGGACGCCGCATGCTTGTCCCTTAACCTAGCCCTCACATCAAAAGCTGAAAAGCATTTACGATGAAGCGGAGCTAAGTTTTATCACCAACGTGACAGAATGGGCCCCATGCTAGCAGCCAAACTGACACCCATAACTAGCATCGAACCCTACCTAAAATATAGGTATCGGGCAATCAACACACCTTAAACCCAAAACGCATCATGGAAACCTTTCACCACTTTTATGAGAAACTATATAGCGCAGGTAAAGAGGATAGTGAGCCCCATATGAATTAATTTCTGAACTCACTCCCACTCCCAAAACTAGAAGCTAGAGACCATGACATCCTAGAGTCCCCTATCACAGTAGAGGAAGTAATAAATGTCATTAAAAACCTAAAGAGGGAATCTGCCCCTGGACCGGACGGAATCTCTGTGCCCTATTATAAGACATTTGCACAAACTCTAGCCCAACCCCTCACACGCTTCTTCAATGATAAGATGAAAGTAGACCCCTTAGATAGAAACCTAAATTCAGCTTACATATCTGTAATTCCTAAACCACATAAGGACCTGGGGGAGGTATGAAATTACAGGCCCATATCACTTATAAACAATGACATGAAAATTCTGACCAAGATCCTAGCAGACCACATATCCTCTTTCATCAACCTATATATTCACAAGAATCAGGTGAGATTTATCCCAGACAGACAGGGCCCGGACAGAATTCGAAGGGTGATAGATATCATTTCGATACTACAATCAGGATGGACCCAGGGATCTTGACAGGAAGGGCTACTCCTCTCAAAATAAAAATCTTTTAAAAAAATAGAAAAAAATATTTTTTTACAAACTGTCACCAGTCAGTGTCCCTGATCATCCCCACACCAGTTCAGTTATATGATAATTCTGTACTACACTGTTAACAGTATGTAAAAAAAAAATCTTGATTTTTCAAAAAATGTGACAAAAAAATTACAACTTTACGAAATACCTTAAACTGTCTACTTTTCAAGAAATGGGTCATTTTGGGGGTATTTGTAATGTCCTGGCATTTTTTTTAAGAAGTGAGATTTTCAGATATACTGTATATACTATAGTTTGTGGACTCTATACATTTCCTACAAACTAAATGATGTACACTGATTTGTGTTATTTTCATCAAAGAAATGTAACAAAAACAAAAAAAAACACTTTTTTGAAAAAAATATATTTTGGTCTTTTTTGAAAAAAAAATATTAATCCCAGTGTTGATTAAATGCCACCAAAAAAAGCTCCATTTGTGTAAAAAAAGTGATAAAAAGTTTATTTTGGCACAGTGTTGCGTGACCACGCAAAGAACGAAATTCAAAGTCATTCAAAGTACAACAGCGCTGAAAGCTGAAATTTGGCCTGGGCAAGATGGTATAAAAGTGCCTGGAATTGAAGTGGTTAATTATTTATTTAAACCTTATTTTATTGCTTCACAAATAAAAATTTTATATGATCATAGATAAAATTGAAAGTGCACTTGTTGGGCAAAGTGGATTGGCCTTTCTGAAATATGCCCCAGTGTGTCAACATGTGCTAGCTCCCATCATGGGGGATCAACGTACGTGTTCCGGGGTGCAACCCCTTCCTCTCACCTATTTTAGTTTGGAGGAAGGGGTTCCTTCCTCTCACCTACTTTAGTTTGGAGGAAGGGGTTGCACCCACAAAACGCGTACATTGATATCCCATGAAGGCAGATAGCACATGTTGAGACACTGTGTTTTGGGGCTTTAGCAAAATAGATGTAGGGAAAAGACACACATTTTAGGCATGGGATCTTGAGGGAAATCCAAATTTTGAGTCCCAATTTGTGTGCATCTTCAAAATTTGGCTTTTAGAGGGGTGAGATCACCCTATCTGATGAAGGCAAGATCAACACAGTTTTGACATACTAATGTCTTATATGGCCTTCACTTTAGCAAAGTCGGACTTTGTAAGTTCCTAAGTTGGGGATGTGTATGTTATGTTTTTAAACATGTATGTTTAGCTCCTAAAATGGCAAATTAATGTCAAACATACATGTTATACACCAAGATGTTGGTTTGTTCAAAAATCTTTTATAATGCACATGTGAATGTGCTTGGAGTAAAATGTTTTATACTCAACAATGTGTGGCTTCTTATTTCATTGCTCAATACCAGTGTATTTGTTAAGTTGGTGTAGTTACAGTGACAATGTTCTGTAAAATGTGCCAAAATCAGACCAGTTTAGGGACTCCAAGCAATTAATTCAAGGAGTTGAAAAGGATGAATATTTTTATCATTAATGCATTACATACATTAACAACAATAACATTGTGTGTGTGTAGCAAACCCACAGCACAACATAATAGTTAGTTGAAGAAGTGATTGTCACCTCATGTATCAAATAAGTTACGTTTGCACTTTCCCTCTCGTAATTATTTTGTTCATAAGATTTAATTTTCTCTAATTATTGTATTCTCTACATTTTCTCATAATATATAACAATGTACTTTGTTATAAATTGCTGTTAATTTTGAATTCTGTTATAAATTGCTGTTAAATTTTTAATTCCGTCTATGCGGACTGTCTTGGCAATGTTAAACTATTAATTGTGGTCATCTTTTTACATGTTCAAACATCTGCCAAGCATGATTATATATTAATTTATTCAACTATGTGTCCAACTTAATTATGATTTTTCTTTTTTTCTTCCTTTTTTGTAAACCTGCTGGCTGCCTTCTTCTATCTGTCCACTAGATGGCTTATGGCTCTATGTTCCTGTGCCTCATTGCTCTCGCGCCGACACCCGGCGGGGGGGCTCTACTTGTGCAGCTGGGGCCAGTGGCGGATTAATCTCCGTTCTTGCCCTTTGTTTGCTGCATGGGGAGGAGCGCCTCCATGCTCCCACCGTCATCTACAAGACGATCTGTGGATGCTCACCCGCCGGAGGTGCGTTGATGCGTGACGCTATCGCGCCACGTGTGGGTGTGGCTGCGCCACGCGCCCCTGCACCTGAGGTATGCCCTTGAGACGTGTGCTATCGCACTGTGTTTCTCAACACTGCTGTGCTGGTGAGTCTCTTCATTTGCACCTCATTGATTGCTGCTAGTGGGTGTGGACCTCCCCTCATACACTCTGATACCCGATCGTTTCAGCTGTGTTTACACACAGCCTCACTTACATGATTGCCTTCACTCATTGGCTGACTTCACTACACACAGGTACTTTAGTGCTCACACCCGGATGGCATGTGTTAATTCACTAGCCAATACCGGGTTGTCAGCAGCAGATGTCTACTCTGAAATCTGAGGTAAAAGCTATGTTCTGTGTAGATCATACACAGATATGGTTGCCCACCTTATATGCTTGTTCCAACTTCCTTGTTTTTCTTTTATTGCATACTCTGTGAGATCTCCCTCATATTTGTTTATTTCTAATACATCCTCCCTTTTTGGTGCAATTTCTCCCCACAGTGGCAATTATCTGTTCGCTGCAGGGAAGATTGGGCGTCCCTTGTGAACGCGCTTTAGCGATTTTGCATACTGACACATGGACCTCCCTTGCCATTTGTGGACCCTTGCAGCCAGCATGTGACCCCTTATTTGTATGCTTTTATCCCTCACATGAGTCTGATTATGTAAGTACTATATATTTGGTTACTTTATATAATGGCATGAATAAGCCATCCTTTGAGGTTTTCTTTGCTATGTTACTGCTGTAATATGATTACTTATCTATATATTTATGTTTTAGAGACAAGAAATATTTCCACCCATCTGTGTAAACTCCCCTGAAGAAGGAATATATAAGTCCGATTAAATTTTTTCCGAAACATGTCGGGATGTACACATTAGCCACCTACCCCCACCATACCCACTTGGATTGCGTTGGTCTCTTGGGTTTGATGGCCTTGGGGTGTTAGTTTATATCCATGCTCTGTATGTCTTATATCAACTAATTTCTATAATATTCACTTTGTTTATTGTATTTTTGTCTTTTAGATACATTTTCTTATTTTTATAAATCAATAAGGTTGGCATATGTTTGCCTTTTACTTACAATGACTTTTCCTATTTTTCTTTTTTCTCCTGCCCTAAAAGTCCAAAGGGGCGTCCCCTTCTTTGCACTTTGTTGCATATAATTTATTACGTTTGCACTATTGAAGAAAATGGCCAAAATTAAAAGGCCATTTGAGAACCTAGGAGACAGATAAGAAACAGAAACAGTAATTCAAATGAAATATGAGTTTAGTTTTCAAAAAAGTTTTATTAGACATTCGCCACATTTTGCTGTAAAGCAATTGCCCCTCTACCCACAAAGTAATCCACATATTTTGGTCATCACTGCTGTTTCTGCTGCAAAGTTGGCCTCAGTCAAAACAGAGGCCAGATAGCTGGCTGCATTCTTCCTTAAGTAGTTGTGTAGAATGCAGCAGCACAACACCACATGGTTGAGTTTATATTCTGCGAGGTTCGTCGCTCTCATGAAAATCTGGAAACGACTTGCCATGATGCCAAAGGCTTTCTCCACCACTCTTCTGGCACGAGACAGCCGGTAATTGAAAATTCTCTGCTCTGTGGTCATTTTCCTCATGGGGAACAGCCTCATGATATGTTCCCCCAGAGCAAAGGCCTCATCGGCTACAAAAACAAAGTTGAGGCCCTCCACATTCTCCTCAGGAGGTGGCAACCGCAAGGTGCTGTTTTGTAGCCGCTGGTAAAAATCGGTCTGAGCTATCACTCCTCCGTCAGAGTTTCGACTGTTCTTGCTAACGCCCAGGTACAAAAACTTTTAATTAGCCGACACCACCGCTAACATGACAATACTACAAAAGCCCTTGTAGTTATAGTAATAAGAGCCCCAGTTGGGTGGTGGGACAATCCTCACATGTTTCCCATCAATAGCACCACCACAATTGGGAAAATTCCACTGGTGGTGAAATTGGGAAGCCACAGTCTGCCATTCCTGTGGGTTTGAAGGAAACTGTGGAGTTAAACAAGAAAAAATAAATTAGTACTTTTGCACATAACATTGCAAGCACATTAGACACAAACATTCTTGGCCAACATAAGTATAACATTTATTGAAATGAGTATTTAAAGACAAAAGTATAAGGTCAACTTATCAGATTCCTCACCCCTTCTGGTGGCCCATTTGAAAAGTTTTATGGTGGGGGGTGGGTAGATGTTTTGGACAAGTAACACTTTTCACTTCATTGAGAGCTGAATGCATAACTAATGTGTGTTACTATAGCCAGCCCCTCCTTACTTACACTAGTGGCAGCCCACTGGACAGGTAAGAAGTGTCATAATCCAAAAATATGGCTACACACTGTCCAAATTGAAGCACATTTTTACATTCTGAAATTACCTATCAAGATATTAGGAGAACAAAACTTTCAACAGTACCATTTTCAAGTATTCAGGCAGACCCTTGCACTACATGCTTTGGTGAGTTCATCCAGAAATATGACCACAAAAGAGGTATAGTGTGTATGGGTTTGGCAAAGTCAGCAGAGTATTGGTATCAGTTGACTTAGCGGTTGGGGGGGTTAAAATGAGTTTGGGCCCCCAAAAAATAGCCTCTTGCACTCTGCCTAAATTTGAGGACAACAATAACATCTGTACACATTTTAGGGGGTGTTTAGGGTAAGTACAAAAATATAGCTGACAAAATACATTGTTAAGTTACTAGGCTAGGTGTGTATGGGCCCAGGATAGCATGTTGGGGAGGTTAGTGAGGGCAAATATGCATTAAGGACAAAAAAGGAGCATTAAAAGCTTCCAGCATGCATGAGGACAAAGAGGACATTCACAGCATATTACAATAATAGTAATTATGGAATGAAGAAATTGATACAATACATTAGCAAACATTAAATACATAGAATGTGATGTTAAAGGCTAAAACTTACCCAAATATAGTCCTTCTGCAGGACCTGGAAAATGGCAGAACAGGTTTCTGGAATAATGATTCCCAGAACTTGGGGGAGATCCCAATCGTGAACTTCAGATCCTGGAGACTTCTCCCCGTTGCCAAGTACCGCAAGGTGGCAACGAGCCTTTGTTCAGGAGTGATGGCTTGCCCCATGCATGTGTCCTGCTTAGCAATATAGGGGGACAGCAAAGCCAATAGATGGTGAAAGCTGGGGTCTGTCATCCGGAGATAATTCCTGAAATCATCAGGATTATTCTCCTGGAGCTCCTGCAACAAAGGCATATGACATAATTGGTCACGATTAAACAACCAATTCTTGGTCCAATAACTCCTACTCCCCTGTTCCTGGACTGGACTTGGGTCAAAGCAAGAACTCCAAGCCCAACAATAGCACGATCTCTCCGACAAGAATGCCACATGTCTAGTATACAAACGGCCGTTCAGAACGAACTGACAGAATGCACTGAAAATCAGAAAGGACCTGACAAGCACGACCTGAAAATCAGAAACGACCTAACAAGCAAGCACTGAAAATGAGAAGCGAACCAAAAAGAACGCACTGAAAAACAGAAATGAACTGACAAGCACACACTGAAAAACAGAAATAAACCAACAAGCACAACCTGAAAAACAGAAACGAACTGACAAGCATGAGGCTGAAAAGCACAAATCGACACTGACCAAACTTCTACTAACACAAGATTAGCAGAAGGAGCCCAAAGGGTGGTGCATGACTATTGAACTTCCTCGTAGTAGGTCTAGGACGTCACTATATTCGTAATTGTTGGCCAACATTTGTTTGGCCTTGTGTATGCAAGACAAATTTGGGCCAATGCCCTTCGGACAAAATTCCACAGTTTTGTTGGCCAACAATCCGATCGTGTGTACGTGGCATTAGAATTAAAATTGATGTTTGCGGAACAGGCCTTTGTGGTGGCTACATAATACAGCAGATATAGATAATGGTGATAGTGGTGGTAGCAATTGAGGTGCTGGCTCCAGACAATAAAGACACTTTCTTACCAGCTATTGGTTAGCAGAAACTGACAATGACCATAATGGTAGTTATGGAGTTTTGTCTCTTCTGTGACATTAGGATATTGTTTTATTTATTTTCACAGTAAGCAACAAAGTTGAGGCCATTGTCACTATCTGTGTAACCCACTTACACTGCAAGCAATTTGGTGCTGGAGACAGGGCAAGAGTCTGGTGGCTGGTCCAAACGTGGCAGTTGCACTGCCAGGGACCATCAGGAGGAAGTGGAGGAGAAGGACACAAATCTGCCCACTATACTTGCCCTGGTCCATCATAAGGATGTATTAACTCTCAGTGTCTGCCCTTTTAGAGAAATTCTAAATAAATAGTTCAAAATGTCCATGAAAATGTGTACTGTCCTTTGCTTTGGTTGCTGCAGCATATGTTGGCAGTGATCTGGGAAAAGTGAAAAGCCCAGGAATGCTGATACTTTGAGGAAACATGGTCATTAAATACAAAGGCATCTTTTCTGAAGAAATAGTGGTGGCTGGGTATTTCCCTGGGCAAAACTCACTCAAACCTTACACTACTTGTTTTTGGACACAATTCTATGGCCCATCTTTTCCCTCCACCCTCCTCCAGTATTATCCATTCCCTCTCAACCTGAGGCATTTCCTATGTCTTATATATTTCATTATTAATGCCATTATGACCTAAACCATGATCCAGAGTTGTATCATTTTTCTAGGTCTCTCTGTCATGGTGTGTTAAATAGATGACTTTATGACATGACTGCATTGGATCAAGATTCATTGCCCTTGAAATGGTGTTAAACTAGTGAGTACACCTGACAAATCTTTTGGAGCATCCTAAAACCCCCACTTATGCTTAAGGTACCAGGAAAAGGACTTATTCCTTGCTCCCTCAGCAGTTGGTGCTGAACTCTTCTCTCTCTGATGCTGTGGGTTGTGGGTGGTCTCTGAGCATCCTCACGTACATAGCAGGATTATTTCCCTGCATTTTATTTGACGATGTCAAAGTGCCTGCAACCACTGGATTGCCTTAGAGAAGAAGCTTAAGGTGATGGTCTTATAGTGTTGAGGGGTCCTAGGCATGAATGAGCAATTAACCCTTGCAGTACAGGGGGAGCCCCACTGCAATATATTTCTTTTTTCTAATTTTCTTTGGAGTTCAGCTTTAACTGATTTAATTTATAATATACTAAACAGAAATAGAAAATATAGTATATATAGTATATAAAAGGTAGGGGCATACTGTGTATGTGTTTAAAATTAGGATTAAAAAAAAGTTTCTGCCTTTCCCCGTGTTGGCAGCTCCCTCAACTTCTCACAACCTTACTGAGAAGAACATTTTTGCATGAATGCACATGTGTACTTTTAAAAACAGCCAATAATATCAATACTATTTACAACATAACTGGGTGTTGTATAGCTTATGTGTAGCATTTTCAATATTTCTACAGCAAAAAAATAACATTTTTAAATGCAAAGTCTTGTAAGGTTTTTCCACAATATAAACATGAGCTGAATTTAAAATGAGTCACACATTATTTAATTTAAATAATTATTTATTATTATTATACAGGTTTTATATAGTGCCAACAGTTTGCGCAGCGCTTTACAACATGAGGGCAGACATTACAGTTACATTACAATTTGGTACAAGAGGAATCAGAGGGCCCTGCTCGTTAGAGCTTACAATCTAAAAAGGAAGGGTCAATTGATACAAAAGATAATAGCTGTGGGGGGATTTTAATTTAAGATTACATTTAGTTTTTATAAGTATGCTACTCAAAATGTCCCATTTTAAAAAGAATACGATAAATATCAATTGACGATGTATACAATCTATTATTTTTTTAAATCCATTTTCTGATAAAATACTAATAAAAAAGAATACAATCTATTTGGACATATTTCTTACATTTTTCCCTGACAGCACAAAGAATAATTTATTTACGGAATTCTGAAGTGTAAATGGCAATTGTATTCATGACTGCTGTCTCAGATGTGTGAACCTGCATGTTTATAGAATGCTCTAAAGACACACAATAATGTAGTGAACAAAATGTTCCACTTCTTGATGCTCAGCTATCCTCTTTAATAACTGATATCATACATTCTTCTCTCACTTCTGGTACTGTTCCCTCATCTTTCAAAACTATAACCAGCCCCATACTAAAGAAACCTGGCGCAGACCTCAATGTCTCCAGTAACCTTCAGCCCCTTTCCAATCTTCCTTTTTTATCCGAACTCCTTGAAAAAACAGTTGCTTCTAAGGTCTATACTTACCTCTATGGCCTATTTGATCTATTTCAGTCTGGTTTCCATCCCCTACATAGCACTGAAACTGTCTTGGTAAAAATCACAAATGATCTCTGTGACAGACTCACCCGGGACAGAGGCTATTGGAGGGGACTGAACGCAAGCCTCTTGCCCACCGATTATGGGCCCTGGCATTTGGGGGAATGGTGCTCTCTGTGAGCTGTATGCCTGGGGACCCTGGGGTTGGTGTTACTTTGGATTCAGCTCCATGTCCCCCCCAAAACACACAGACTCTGGGAACCCTTTATATGCCATATTAGAATGATAAGACTGAATTATATTGTTGGGACCAATCCTGTGAGGAGATGCTGGTGTCATCAACTCCAACTACCTGTGTTTATGTTAATTGAATGAGCTGATGACATTGTCCTCTATACAATGTAGGAGACGGGACGACTCCTATTGGAGCTGCTGCTATTGTGAGAAAGGTCCTGTGATAATTAACTCAGTCTGGGCAAAAGGTCATGTCTCAATCACCTAGGCTGTATAAAGGATTAGTTAATTAGCTCATGTTAATTAGGTTACGTTTGTATTGTTAGAGTAATATTTTCTCCTGTATATAAGACTGTATTCTGGTTCTGAATAAAGTGAGTTCATGTTAGCAACAAGCAAGTGTCGCCTTGTTTTGTGCTCAGAGAGGTTTGGATATCTGTATACAGACTGGGAGGAAGTGGTATATGACGCAGGCACTCAAGCGCAGAGAGGGACGTTCCGTGACAATCTCCTCATCGCAGCTGACTCTGGTCTCATAACTATCCTCATTCTCCTCTGTGTGCGGCCTTTGATACTGTTTCTCAGAATATCCCCCTTGACAGATTAGCCTCCATTGGATTCAATGAAACACCTCTGAACTGGTTTAAATCTCATGTTTCTGGCCGTACTCAATTCATCCAACTCAGATCTTTCAAATCTCAACCATCTCCAATCTTAACTGGTGTGCCCCAGGGTTCTGTCCATGGGCCCATTCTGTTCATAATCTTCTTCCTCTTGGTCTCGTATTTCCTATATTTAACATCCACTTCCATTGCTATGCAGATGGCTTTCTTCTAACTTTCTAAAGTTAAATAGAATAAAACCAAGGTTCTCCTCATTTTCATGCAATTTACCCTGACAAAACTTAACAGTTTTTTCAGTTAACCACTTGCTTACTGGGCACCCCCCCCTTTCCTGCCCAGGCCAATTTTAAGCTTTCAGAGCTGTCACACTTTGAATGACAATTTCACAGTCATGCAACACTGTACCCAAACAATCTATAGTTTTTTTTTTTCACACAAATAGAGCTTTTTTTTTTTATTAAATCACCACTAGGTTTTTTCTCTTTTGCTAAAGAAACAGAAAAAGACTGAAATATTTGAAAAAAAAAAAATAATTTCATAGTTTTCATAATTTTGCAAACAGAACATTTTTCTCCTTCACTGATGTGCACTGATGTGCACTGATAGGCTGCACTGATGGGCACTGATAGGTACTGATGAGGCGGCACTGATAGGTGGCACTGAGGAGGTTGCACTGATAGGCACTGATGAGGTGGCACTGGTGGGCACTGATAAGGCTGCACTGATAGCTGGCACTGATAGGCACTGATAGGTTGCACTGATGGGCTCTGATAGGCGGCACTGAAGCATCCTGAGAGGTGGCACAGATAGGCAGCACTGATAGGCGGCACTGATGGGCACTGATAGGCACTGGTAGGCAGCACTGATTAGCAGCACTGATAGGTGGCACTGATGAGGCACTGATGGGAACTTATTCGCAGCCTTGATGGGCACTGATAGGTGGCACTGGTGGGCACTGATTGGCAGCACCAGTGGGCACTAATTAGCAGTACTGATAGGCACTGATAGGTGGCACTGGTGGGTACTGATAGGTGGCACTGGTAGGCACTGATTAGCAGCACTGGTGGGCAATGTTGGGGACGATTTCCCTGTAACAGAAGCCAGTTACCCGCTTTCTTCTTTTCTCCCCACACTATCAGTGTGAGGAGAAAAAAAAGCCAATAATTGGCTTCTGTTTACTTCCGTGATTAGCTTGGCTGACAGCTGATCACGTGGTAAAGGGCCACTATGATTGGCCCTTTACCCCGATCTGTGATCAGCTGAGTCTGGAGAACTCGACGATCACAGAGAATGCTGCCCACACACTGCAGGGGAGCGCACGAGCATCGCCATCATGGGAGGGTGTCTATGGACACCCTCCCAGCACTGGAAGCCTGTGCTGTAGCCATCATTTGGCTACAGCGTGGGCGGAAAGTGGTTAATATTGATAACTCCACAGTCTTTTCCTCCCCTTAGGTAAAGAGTCTGAGTGGGATCCTTAACAATACACTATCTTTCCATGCACACATCAGTCATTTTACTCAGTTAGCATATTTCTATTTACGCAAGATTAATCGTCTCCATCCATTCCTCACACCCAACAGCACTGCTGTTTTTGTTCACAATCTGGGCACTTCCCGCAAAGATTATTGTAACTCCCTTCTTTTTTGGTGTTTCTCTCAAGTCCCTCCATAAACTACAACTGGTTCAGAACTCTATTGTCCATATCAGAGGAGCCAAAAAGAACAAATTTTTCTTAACATCCTAGCAACTTAAAGCGGAGCTCCACCCAAAAGGGGAAGTTTTCGCTTTAAGCTCTCTTCCCCCGGATTTTGACTACTGTGATCGGAAGCAGTTCTCCACCTTCCTCCCTCCTCGCAGTCTTCTAGGACACCTGACAGTTCCCAGAAGACTGCAGAACCATTCACGCATGCGCAATGGTAACCCAGGCGCCAACAGTTAGCATGCCGCCACCGTGGATGTATGACAGGAGGGGAGAACGGCTGGGGTGAGCCCATCTCTCGATATTGAGGCATATGAGTGGCTGTTTATTAAAAGTCTGCAGCTACAGTTTTTGTAGCTGTTGACTTTAAATTTTTACACAGGAGACTGGAGCTCCGTTTTTAACTAGGAGGGTCCTGAACAAATTTGTGCCAAATACCTGATTAAAGGCTGAAGTCATGAGGGTAGCCTCCTTTGCATCTCTGGTGCAGGTGAGTGCAGGTGCAGGACAGTGACACATGCACTGATGTGACTAGGTGGAGCTGATTCTGCAGAAGGCATCAACACATGCAGAATAAAGGTCAAGATCCGTACTGGACAGACAAACAAGAACCAGGTCAGCACAGCAGGCAAAAGCAAAGTCAGATCTCTTTACCCAAGGAAGTTTTGCAGATTTTTGAACAATGTTTTCTTCTTTATTGGCACCTCCCTCTTCCCCACCATTAGAAAGGTTTGCAAATATTCCTTTTTCCTTCCTTTTGGCATCACAACAAAATACCCTTAATGCCCCTTGTACAGAGGAAAAAATCCACAGAGTTATTAAGCCCTTAGAATGTTCCACTGCTCTGGGCCTCAATGATTATTCTACCAGTTACTATGAAAATTATTCCTCTGTTCTCGCTCCTAAATTGGCCTCCTTCTTTAAATATATTCTACAGGGTAACCACTTTCCTCAGGAGATTCCAATATTTCTCTACTACCAAAACCATATAA
Source organism: Lithobates septentrionalis (assembly GCA_037952835.1). Taxonomy (NCBI): domain Eukaryota; kingdom Metazoa; phylum Chordata; class Amphibia; order Anura; family Ranidae; genus Lithobates; species Lithobates septentrionalis. The sequence goes on from JBBDGP010000584.1 coordinate 1,803,320, forward strand.
GGACGACTCTTGCCCACAAAATTATAGGCCCCTCTCAGTAACTCATAATGCTTTTAGGATCTTCAGCCAAGTTCTGGCTGATAGACTACCCTCTATTAAACCGATTGATTACTGACAATATCAGATTGGCCTTCAATGCTATTCAGGATACCAATCCTCACTCTTTGTTGCAATGCTTTGATTTTAAGGTTGAGTCTCTACATGACTTTCAAGCTTTATACCACACCTTAAAAACTAGAGTTAAAATTCTGGGTTGCAACTCAGGGCAGTGGTAAGCTTCAAGGGTGCTACTTTTCCCCCTTACTGTTTGCTCTGGCTATAAACAAACAACCATTATAATGAAATGTTTTGAGAAATTGAATTTAAATGTTAAAAAATGTATTCTGTCAGGGCTAGATATCTTCCGTGACACCCTCCACCAGCATAAGGATTGGCCCCTCACCTCATGTGATGGACCCCTGAGTTAATCAGTCAGGTCTAATAAAGCATTCCCATTGCTGGGTCAGTAAGCACACATCAAAACTTGCAGTGGAGGGACAGTCTGGATATGAGATCCTCTTCAACTCCAATCTGAGACAGACAGACAGTGCTCTTGGCCTGGGAACCTCAGACAACCTCTGTCAAAACAATTCAATCAGACAGCAGATTGTACAATCAGATGGGAATGTGTGTGGTGAACTCTAAGCAGCCCACATTTCTGGGGAGTGAAGGACATCTGGTCCCCCCTCCTCTGTGGTTCTTCCAGGTGCTGGAGATCTTTTTGGCTACTGTAAATCTGTAGCAGAGCCTTTACAGCAGCCAAAATGATCTCCAGCACCTGGAAGAACCACAGAGGAGGGGGGACCAGATGTCACACACATTCCCATCTGATTGTACAACCTGCTGTCTGATTGGATCATTTTGACAGAAGTTGTCTGACTTTCCCAGGCCAAGAGCACTGGCTGTCTGTCTCAGATTGGAGTTGAAGAGGATGACACCATGTCAGTTGGGAGACAAATGGATAGTGACAAGGCTGCATATTGGCAGGAAATAGGAAACCTAGTAGGTTGGTGCCGAGATAATAATTTAAAACTAAATGTGGATAAGATAATAGACAAAGGAAATAATTGTAGATTTTAGGAGACATAGAGAGACCGGCTATGAGCCAGTTGTGATTGATGGGGTGAAGGTCAAGAGGGTACAGGAGTTCCGTTTCTTGGAAACAATAATTAGGGAGGATCTGTTATGGACAGGGAACATACCCTGCTTGGTGGGCAGATCTTATCAAAGATTGTACTTCTTGAGAAAGATGGAGGGCAGGCTTTTCTGAGTGGGTCCGTTGACTTATCACATCCCTCTGTGGGAAGAGATGTGCACAGTCCATGACAAAAATGCCTTACAGAGGGTGTTAAAACAGCGCAGATTATTAGGGGGCATATTTACAGAGCATTGAAGAATTGGGAAAAGGGAGATGCCTCCAGAGAGCTATTAATATCCTGAAGCTCCCATCCTGCAAATTCCTTGTTTAGAGTGTTGCCCTCTGGAGGAGTATTATAAAAAACAAAATAAATGCAGCGCAATATTAGAATAATGAGTCTGTAGATACAATATATTTTTGCAGAGGAACCACAATCCCCAGGATGGAGAAAACCTTGTCAGGAATACTGCAGGATACTGAATGTCACCATCTCCACCAGCTGATAAAATAGGGCGCTTACCACATCCGATGGACCTCTGAGTTAACAGAAGGTCAAACAAGCATGTATCCTCAATAGGGTGATGGTAACCAGCACTCCAAATGGAACAGGACAGCCGAAGGTGGTGTAAAAGAAAGGAACACAATCTAAGTACTCTCCATTGAATCAATAGTTATTTATTAAAAGCCATGAATAGGCTCAATACAGCAATGTAGATAAAAAAGACATCCGGCATAGACGTCCTACATTAGCAGCAGCACAAAGCAGCAAGTAAGGAACGATGGCATCGGGTGATGTCGGCTAGGTAGCTCCTCCCCCGCACACCTTACGTCCAACGGGAATTCGTCAGCAATGGCGGGGCTACCACATCACCCGTGAGAATAGGCGGCACATCACCCAGGAGACCACCGAAAACAGGAAATACATGCCGGAAGCCACGATCACTAATAACAATGGGGGCATTAGCCCGATATGTTCAGAGACAAGAAGAAGGACATCCAATGCCTCAAGTGGCGTATTTCCTCTCGTACCACCAGGCTGCAAAACAGCTTCCTTCCACAGTCCATACATTTTTGAATGCTAGAGGCTTTTTAGGGTTAATTTAAATCATTAGTATATATTTTTTATGCAATATATGTGTTGTTTTTATGAACATAATGACCATGTTAAGTATGTGATGTCTTTTATGTAAGAAGACTGCATCTGCATTTCATTTTCAGATTTATACTGTAAAATGATAATAAATTATTCTGATTCTGATTTCAGACTATTCCAAAGATATCTTTACTTAATTTGCTTTTGGTCCTATGAACATTTGCTGCTCTAACGGGGATGTCCTTTAACATTACTAAATCCTCTGTTCTGCCAATTAATATACCCTCTGCTCAGTGTGAGGCACATGACAGATCTCTTAACTAGGGGTCACCCTCACACCCAATATTTCCTCAATGTTTGCTGACAATTATCTCCCCTGTGTCCTGGATTTGTAATATTATAATGGTGATCATATCTTATTTAGAGATAAGTTTCAGATTGATATCAACAAGTTTATTTGGCAGGACAAATGCTAGAATTATTGCTAGAAAAATACATTTTTGCACTGGAGGTGGAATAACCAGGAATGTTATGGGATAAGCAGCATTAGTGGCTGTAGCAGATGTAGCAGATAGAATCACAGGTCCAACAGCTAGTGAAGCTGGTGAAAGAGACAGTTGGAAGTAACCCTCCTGTAGTTCTTTGACGTCTTGAGTCAGGGCAGAGATTTGCTAGCAGTGGGTGTCCAGCAGTAAGACTCCCCCGTCAAACTCTATTATGGGTAAGTGGTACTATTATGTACTTTATTAGAGGCCAAAGTGGTAAAGCGTACCTGGTAGTGGCAACAGGAGAGATAATTACAAACGAGGAGCCTAAGTACTGTAGCTTCTGTGTCCATTTTTTGGGCAGGACAGCATCATGTAAAGAAAGAAATGCAACTGATGTCACCAGGTGGTGCTAGCACCACAGGAGACATCAACAAGTGCAAAATCAGAGGAGGCCAAGGTCAGAACCAGACAGGAAAATGGAAGGCAGCAGAGTGCAAAAACCAGACAGGCAAACAGCAATAAGGTCATCAGGCACAAGTAAAGTCAAATGAAAGTAAGGGGTCAGAAACTTGCAGGCAGAAGAGTGCAAAAATGCTAGGCAGATGCAACGTTCAGAGTTCAGGCCAGGCTTAACAGCATGAATCAGAACAGAGGAAGGAGGACAATGCAGAGGAGCAGGTTGAGAATTGGAGCCAATCCAGTCACACTTATCAACAGGGAATACAGGTCCCATTAAAGAGTAACAGCTGACAACCAGTCAGCAAAGGATGCTAGGAAGGACTAAGCCATAAATAGGCAATTTGACACCAGCACTAGGTGTACACAAGCTCATGTGGATGCCAGATCTGAGCAAATGCATGTGCCCATAAACTGAGACAAACGACCAACCACAGCTTTATGTGGACAGAGGATACATGCTCGGACATGCCCAGGTTCCTGTGCCCTCATATCAATCTGGCCTTTCTTACAGTTTGATTATATACTGTAAGTCAAGTTAAATTCAGTAACACCATCCCTACTAACTTACTCAAGTGATTGAACACTTAAAAAAACTTTAAAGTTAACAAGGCATCCTGATAAAAACCAGTGCAAGTACAATATGGTTGTAGAAAACTTCAAACCTCTAGACCCAATATTTCTCCCCTGATAGGTGTGATAGAACTATCATTTACATATTAAGGCTTCATGCACACTCTATTCCATTGACACTTTTTTTCTCCCGCAGGCAGCAGCAAAAAGCCAAGTTTTTGTATTGGCACTTATGCGCATTCCCACGTCTAGCCTTAATACACTTTATTGGCCAGAATTCTGGACCATTAGAACACATTAACACGGGAACACACCTAAACACATCTAGAGTTAATTCTAGAGTTAATGCTCATTTAGGCTTCTTACAGTGTTCTGTATGTTCAAAAGCTCCTCTCCTGAATGCACAAGTGACCTTTTTCTTTTAAATGCCCTTGCCTCTAAACGTCCCTACCTCTAAAACCCTCTAAACTCGTATGTGTGCATGGACATAGGTTAGCATGGAGGGGAGTTTAAAGGCAGAAAAAGAAAAGCTAAATGCCTGTAAAAGCAGTGTTTTGAACTCAAGTGTGCATGAGGCCTAACTTTGTAAAATGCGTGCTGTAGTAATTAATTTTTTATACAGAAGAAAAAGATTATTAAATGTTATGAAAAAAATGCACTCTTGCTGTGTGATTATTACATCATTTTCATCTTCAAGCAGTGTTTATACCTGGAGTTAGGTGTATTAGGAACTACTACATATTTTATATATTTAAAAAATATATTTATAATGCTTTTATTCATAAATCCTAATGTCAGGTCACCTGAGTCCAGGTGACAGATGCACACCGTTGGAGTCAGGAGTGCGACGCTACGGCTGACTGCTGCAGATGGAACTCTGGGTGGTTCAGGAAGGTCACTGCAGACCAACTCAGATCCCACTGGGAGCTAAGATTCCCCAGGGCGCAGAGTCTAAAAGCCAGCAGGTGTTTACCAGAGCTTCTAGTGGTGAGGATGGACTGTACTGCAACTGACTCCAGGTCACAGCCCCCAGGGTCTCCCAGCTCACACTCACAGTAGGCTACAGGAGGACAGAGAGGAAACAGCAGTCCAGGACAACAAGGGATAGTAAGGAGATAAGCAAAAGGTCTGGGCGATTAGCAGACAAGGATAGACAGGGAACACGCCAAAAGGTCAGGGTCACAAGCAAGCAGGGATAGTCAAGAACAAGCCAAGATCGGTAACTGGAATCAGACGTAGAAGACACAGCAAGTCGCACACGAAAGCTAAACACACAATGGTTGATCAGCAGGGCTTGCTTGCAGTGCACAGGTTAATATAGAGTTCCCTGATAGGGGCTGGGGTGGAGCCATGCTCTGAGGAGAGACTATTTAAGCAGCCAGGTGAGAGTGGCTGGCCTCTTAATCTAAACACATGGAGAGGTAAGCTGAAAGACAAACACTACTGCATAACCATCACACCTAATGGTTTTGTACTGCAGTTTTGCTTTAACTGCTGGTGAAGAGGGAGGGCTGAAGAAGTGTGTGCCTAATTGTACTGATGTCATAGTTGCAGTTTGTGTATGTGAATGCAACAAAAATTGGTGTACTCTGTTTTTTATTGGTTGGCTGTTGTGCTGGCATATTTTTAAGATCAGGATCACTCCTGCAATATGTGATAGTATTGCAACCTAATATATGTGCATAATAAATACACAATTGCAGTTCCCAATAAATTGTTGGCCCAGCAAAAAGATATAGGTTTTTTTTAACAGCAAAGTTACAATTAAGAACATGCAGATATTCAAAATGTCTATTAAACTAACAAGGTAAAGATTTTCAGGTTAAGTATTTTTTCAGAAAAGGAGAAGAAGATGCTAAAAATGTTACTTATTATTGGGATAGTGTAAGTCTATGTATCCCAAGGATGATCTGTAGAGTTTTTTCTTTACCAGCTCTATCCAAAGAATCCTAACTCTTCTAAAAAAAAAAAATACAGCTTATTGAAGGTGCTCCTTGACTTTAGACTCTAGTTGTCTGCTTGGTTTGATTTTGACAAGTTCAGAAAACATATAGGCTCTCCACTGGGCTCCTTAAGCTGCAACTGATAACCTTGGGTGTCCCACATGAGAAAAAACATTTTGACAGATTTTACATTCAGGTTCTCATCGGCTTATTTTCTCTGATTGTACTGATAAAAGTATGACACAGTCTATATCAATTATTTATCCATATCTATATCTTATCTATTGATTTCTGCCCAACATATCATATCCAAGATAAAGAAAAAAATCTGAGTACAATTTGCATTTAAATACTCTACATAAAAAAAAGACTGTAAAATTTTCAAAAGCATACCTTTGACATAAAAAAATACTTACTATTTTTGTTTTTCTGATAATCTGAGTGTAGCAGGGAGCTGGTTTTCTTGGATCATGGAATACACAAGACACTACAGCAGGAACGTACAGGAATCAGCTGGCACGTTTCACACTTATGACAAGTGCTTAGTCATAGCTGACAAACATGGGAATGAGAATCACATATAACCCCTATGTTTTAAACCATGTGACCATATAATGATGTGAGAAATCAAGAACAGCTGAAAATCAACTGTGTGAGGCCTCAGCACATGCTGCCAAGTGAACAGGTTTTAAAATGGGAACTCCCATGATAATATGGTGTATAAGCAACAGAATAAAAAAGAAAAAAGTAAATCAATCCAAAAAAGTGTGAAGAATGAATAATGTTATGTACATATATATATGTGAATATATTAACAATGAATAGATAAGGATTAATAATTAAATTATGTGAATAAATAGTAGTGATAAGAAGCCTTGTCTATATTGAATATAGGTTATGATTTATGTAAAACAAGGAAAAATAAAAGGTGAAAATGTAAATATATCAAACATGAAGATATATATGTGTGAAGATATAAATCTAAACAAAGAAATAAAAATATATATATGCTCCTGTGCAAACAGGGAAGTCACCTGTGTATTAAGTAAATTGGTGAAAACTGATGAAGAAAAGCATGATATGAAAAAAGTGTGTATGCTATCATATAGATAGCAAATATAAAGAAAATGTAAAAAAATGAAAAAACATATAATATTTTGGTGAAATGAAATAAAATGAGATAAAAGTGACTTAAATGATGTAGTAATGTTGTTGAAAATGTGCCAAAAAATCTAGTATGATGTAAACCGGAGTCGGCCTGTGTGCATGGGTGCATGGACATGAACGATATAAGCCCAAGATTAGGCATAGAATAGCGACATAATATCGGCCAATATTGCTATGGGGCCGTGAAGATGTACATACATGTATATGCGGTGATATGGAGAAAGTTGTTTAATATGTTGACTATTGCTGTTTACTGACTTGTTTTATGTGTATATAACAAATACAATTAATAAAATAAAAAGAAAAAAGGGACCAACCAGCAGATGCCGGGACTTCAATGATTGGAATAGCGACCACAAACTTTTACATATGTAAAGCATGAAGTTTGTATAATACTGAATCCTAGTAATCTATAGCAATGTAGTCCATGATGTGAAAATAAAGATAAAACAATTGATCCGTCAACATGACCAGGCATTTAAGACAAGATGTTATTGGTCCAGTCTAAAAAATAATAATAATGTGAAATTATTATATATATACAGTGGCTTGCGAAATTATTCGGCCCCCTTGAACTTTTCAACCTTTTGCCACATTTCAGGCTTCAAACATAAAGATATAAAATTTTAATTTTTTTGTGAAGAATCACCAACAAGTGGGACACAATTGTGAAGTGGAACGAAATCTTATGGATATTTTAAACTATTTTAGCAATTAAAAAACTGAAAAGTGGTGCGTGCAAAATTATTCGGCCCCTTTACTTTCAGTGCAGAAAACTCACTCCAGAAATTCAGCGAGGATCTCTGAATCATCCAATGTTGTCCTAAATGACTGATGGTGATAAATAGAATCCACCTGTGTGTAATCAAGTCTCTGTATAAATGCACCTGCTCTGTGATAGTCTCAGGGTTCTGTTGAAAGCGCAGAGAGCATCATGAAGACCAAGGAACACACCAGGAAGGTCCGTAATACTGTTGTGGAGAAGTTTAAAGCCGGATTTGGATACAAAAAGATTTCCCAAGCTTTAAACATCCCAAGGAGCACTGTGCAAGCGATCATTTTGAAATGGAAGGAGTATCAGACCACTGCAAATCTACCAAGACCTGGCTGTCCCTCTAAACTTTCAGCTCAGACAAGGAGAAGACTGATCAGAGATGCAGCCAAGAGGCCCATAATCACTCTGAACTGCAGAGAACTACAGCTGAGGTGGGAGAGTCTGTCCATAGGACAACAATCAGTCATACACTGCACAAATCTGGCCTTTATGGAAGAGTGGCAAGAAGAAAGCCATTTCTCAAAGATATCCATAAAAAGTCTAGTCTAAAGTTTGCCACAAGCCACCTGGGAGACACACCAAACATGTGGAAGAAGGTGCTCTGGTCCGATGAAACCAAAATCGAACTTTTTGGCCACAATGCAAAACGATATGTTTGGCGTAAAAGCAACACAGCTCATCACACTCAACACACCATCCCCACTGTCAAACATGGTGGTGGCAGCATCATGGTTTGGGCCTGCTTTTCTTCAGCAGGGACAGGGAAGATGGTTAAAATTGAGGGGAAGATGGATGCAGCCAAATACAGGACCATTCTGGATGAAAACCTGTTGGAGTCTGCAAAAGACCTGAAACTGGGACGGGGATTTATCTTCCAACAAGACAATGATCCCAAACATACAGCAAAATCTACAAAGGAATGGTTCACAAATAAACGTATCCAGGTGTTAGAATGGCCAAGTCAAAGTCCAGACCTGAATCCAATCGAGAATCTGTGGAAAGAGCTGAAAACTGCTGTTCACAAACGCTCTCCATCCAACCTCACTGAGCTTGAGCTGTTTTGCAAGGAAGAATGGGCAAGAATTTCAGTCTCTCGATGTGCAAAACTGATAGAGACATACCCCAAGCGACTTGCAGCTGTAATCGCAGCAAAAGGTGGCTCTACAAAGTATTAACGCAAGGGGGCCGAATAATTTTGCACGCCCCACTTTTCATTTTTTTATTAGTTAAAAAAGTTTCAAAAATCCAAAAGATTTCGTTCCACTTCACAATTGTGTCCCACTTGTTGGTGATTCTTCACAAAAAATAAAAAATTTATATCTTTATGTTTGAAGCCTGAAATGTGGCAAAAGGTTGAAAAGTTCAAGGGGGCCGAATACTTTCGCAAGCCACTGTATATATATATATATATATATATATATATATATATATATAATGGAAAATGGTGGACACATAAATACAGCAACATTTAAAAAACATTATGCATAGGGATATAGACCGTACTTATTAGGACAGTAAAAAATCTCCAGGACCGATATGCTAATGTGACAATATATTGTTAGAAATTATTTAAAATTTGGGATATACCGGAGATAACTGTCCTAACCTAAGAAGAAAATGGATGTCCAAAGAACATATATAGCCCATCACGGCTATATGGACTCCATAATGTAAATTCCCATAAGATTCCCATAAGATTGCTTATTATATATAAATAACGTGATTACGGTTTTATATAGATTAGGATCCGTCCAAGACTACATGAAATAACAAGGCTATGAAGATGACCTATGTATGTAAAAATATATTTGGATGTGGATGGTGCCAACTAATAAAGCAATCTAAAAAAGTGGCAAAAAAGTGGCAACATCTGACATAAAGTATGATTGGAGAGACAAGAGATGGGAAAGATAGCTAAAAGGGAGGAACCTCACGGTTATGTCGATAGACGCTACGATATGTAAATCGGAAAAATGCTAGTGTCTACATAGACCGTAATGTCTAATGAACATTGAAAAAATAGATTATAGTCAAACTGGATTCAATAATAAAAATAAAAAGTTCAATATTAAAGGAAAATGTACCAAAATGAAAATAAATCAGGTGTAAACTAATCATAATAATAGGAGACATCCCATTCGAAATTTAGACCTAACGGAATTCTAATGTTTAAAGAAAATATCCAGTAAACTTCACGTTTACATAGTAACTGGAATCTGTCACCCCCTCTAATGGGTGTCACCACTCTTTCTATACCTTGAATAAAAAGACTCGATACGTCTCTGTGATGCACAAAGATCCAATGTTTAGCGACATTAGTTAACCTGTCTTTCTCTATGTCATGTAGGTGATCATATAAACGGTCTCTAAGACGGCGTCTCGTGCGTCCTACATACTGGATTTGACAAATATCGCAAGTAATGACATATACTATAAACTGGGTATTGCAGTTTATAAACGAAGAAATATTAAAGATTTTGCCATTAGTGCAGGATTGTACATGTTTACCCTTCCTAATATGGCCACAGTAATTGCAGCATTTTTTGCCACATTTGAAATTACCTACAAAATTTAACCAGTTCAACTTTGATCGTCCAGTCGATACTAGACTGGGTGAGAGGGAGCTCCCTAGAGTAGGTGCTCTATGAGAGACCACCTTGATACCCTCAGAAAGAATGTTACTGTACGTAGGGTCATTGAACAGGATCGGGAGATATCTAGTAACTATATTCCTTATTTTGTTGAACTCTGCACTAAACAGTGATGAAAAGACTGGGATAATTTTGAGGGAAGTGTTTGATTGGCGTTTATTCTTTGCATAAGGTTTGTCTTGTAAAAACGACTGTCTAGGGACAGTACTGGCAGTGGTTAATGCTCTGTTGACCAAGGCATCTGAATACCCTCGATCCTAAAACGCTGGGCCATGTCTTTGGCTTCCACTTGGAAACTCTCAGGTGTACTGCATAGGCACTTTGACCTCAGGAATTGTCCATAAGGTACACCTCGGATGGTATATTTAGGATGTGCAGAATCTGCTCTGAGAAGAGTATTGCCCGCAATAGGTTTTCTGTAAAGAGTAGTATTGACTGATCCCCCTGCTCCTGTAAGTCTCACATCTAAAAATTCTATTCTATGAGAGCCAGCCGTTAAGGTCGGCATTTTCGGCAGATGTGATGAATAGGAGGTCATCAATGAAACGACAGTAAAAAACTGTGTCTAAGCGGTGGGGGCTATTGTGTTCAAAGATGCGAGACCTCTCCCACCAGCCCATAAAAAGGTGGGCAAATGAGGGTGAAAATTTTGCCCCCATAGAGGCCCCGCATTTCTGAAGATAATAGCCCCCGTCAAAAATAAAAAAATTGTGGGTGAGTAAATACTCGAGAGCTTGTAAAATGAAATCCTGCAGTACTAATGAAAACCTGCCCAACCTTTTTAGAAACCAAGCAACTGCTTGGAGGCCCAAGTGGTGCGGGATGCTGGAATATACACTGGTGACATCACAACTAATCCACCTGTAGTTATCTTTCCATTGGAAAACCTGGAGCTTACTAAGTAGCTGTTTTGTATCTCTTAAGTAACTAGGTAGGCTAGTTGCTAAGTGAGCTGAGAGTCCACCCACTCACCCAATCGTTCATTAAGTGAACCTATGCCGGCAACAATAGATCGGCCTGTAAGAGGGTAAAGTCCTTTATGGACCTTGGATAAGTGGTGGAATATCGGCATAACAGGATGTTCTGGAATGAACAGCTCTTTATCTTTATGAGAAAAAATGCCCACTAATACTGCTCTATCAAAAAGAGCAGAAAGTTTATTTTTAAAAGGTAATGTGGGATTGGATGGAAGTAGTTAGTATGTGTTTGTTTCAGATAATTGGCGCAAGGCCTCTTGTTTGTATGTTTCAGAGTCTAACACAACTACGATTCCACCCTTGTCTGCATTCCTAATAATGATATTGTCATCTGATGTTAGCGCTTTAAGGGCTGATCTTTCATTCTGGGTTAAATTATCAATGACAGGTCTCTTATGGCAATTGTGAGCCAGGCGAGTCAAATCACCCTCCACCATTTTTGAAACAAATCTAAATCTTTCCCCCTAGATGCCACTGGGTAAATGTCAGATCTAAATTTAAATGACAATGTATCTTGCACATCAGTGGGATCAATGGGGGATGGATTTGAATCATCAGCTAGTTCAATCAGGTTGATTAATGCACAAACTTAAGTAAACATTATGGGTGAAGGGGGAGACTCACCTGTGTCGCTGGCACCCGAAGAGACTTCCTCGTTCTCCAAAGAGGAATCAAAAAAATGTTTTCTAATGCCGCATACACACGGTTGGACATTGATCGGACATTCCGACAACAAAATCCTAGGATTTTTTCCGACGGATGTTGGCTCAAACTTGTTTTGCGTACACACGGTCGCACAAAGTTGTCGGAATGTATTTTTACATACATAGGTCATCTTCGATCGCCAAGAACGTGGTGACGTCAACCACGTACGACGAGACTAGAAAAGGCCAGTTCAGAACCAAGTGCGGCACCCTTTGGGCTCCTTTTGCTAATCCCGTGTTAGTAAAAGTTTGGTGAGAGACAATTCGCGCTTTTTCAGACTCGTGGCTTTCAGATCGTTTTCTGCGGTCAAGTTTGTGCTTGTGGCTTTGTATCTGCTCTTCAGTGCGTGCAAGCAAGCTACGCGTGACTTTGTCATTGTGTTCTTGTTCGTTCGTTGCTGTTTTTCAGGTAGCTCTTCACAGGCCTTGCTGTTCTTCAGTGCGTTCTGTTACTTTGTTCTGAGCAGCCGACTGTTTTCTAGCCATGTTGCGTATACGTACTCCTCGTAGAGTTCGTGCTGTGCGGGGGCTTGGTGTTGGGGTCCTGACCTTGACACAAGTCCAGTCCATGAACAGGGTGGGGAGGAGTTCATGGACCAAGAATTGGTTGCTTCAGCGTGACCAGTTCTGTCATATGCCTTTGCTCCATGAGATCCGTGAGAATAATCCTGATGATTTCAGGAACTTTCTCCGAATGACGGACCCCGTATTTCACCGTTTGTTGGCTTCGCTGACCCCCTATATCAGCAGGCAGGATACCTGCATGAGGCAAGCCATCACTCCGGAGCAGAGGCTAGTCGCTACCCTGCGGTACTTGGCGAAGGGGAAAAGCCTGCAGGACTTAAAGTTCTCGACAGGCATCTCCCCCCAGGCTCTGGGGATCATTATCCCAGAGACCTGTTCTGCCATCATCCAGGTCCTGCAGAAGGAGTATATGAAGGTAAGATTTTTATCCTTTAATATCACATTTTATTGAATATAATGTTTGATAATATAGTGTATTTCTTTCCTCATTCCCTAATTACCATGATTGTAATATGCTGTGAATGTTCCCTTTGTCCTCATGCATGCTGGATTTTTATGTAATTATTTTTTTGTCCTTCATACATATTTGCCTTCACTTACCTCCCCAGCATGGTCTCCTGCCCCTATATTCACCTCATGTAGTCACTTAACAATGTATTTTATCAGCTCCATAGTAGTGCTTTACCCCAAACACCCCCTAAAATGTTTAGAAATCTGATTTGCAGGTGCACATGCGCGGTACTCACGAGGAGACGCTCTAATCGAGAGCTCCGCACCGCTCCGGCCCTTCTCTTCCCCCAGAGCACTCAGATTGAGCGGAATTGGCACCGAACCATCTCCTGGGCTCGCCGAACCTTCCTAGCCCAATCCTACATGACGGGCGGCACACAAAAGAGCGAGGTGAGCCGCCAACTAAACTTCAATCAGGCGGCCCCTGACCCGTCCAAGATGGCGACCGCAGCTTCTCTGAGAGACAGCATGGAGATCACAGAACACCCATCCCCCATCCAGCAGCGCGCTGACATGCTGGCAACAACAGTGAGTCAAAGCATACCTCAAGGGATCCCCCCTGCTATCACAGACTCCCTCCTCAACAGGACACTAGGTAACCTCCTCAACCCACCCAGGCTCCATTCTCCTCTAAGCCTAGCAGGGCCCCTTCATCCCTCAGCCTCACAGCAGCCCCAGACCCAGGACATGCAGCTCTTACTACAGAGCTTTTCTGATATGCTGGCAGCAGGTCTGCCTCAAAATGCCACTCAGATTACAGCTGTTATTAAGGCTGACCTACAGAACTTGGGCTCTCACATAGATGCGATTGAGCAGGTGGTGGACAACACTGCTGCACGCACCAACCAGAACACGGCCTGTATTCAATCTTTACAAGACCAGCTAGATTCTGCCTTATCCAAAATAGATGATTTGGAAAACAGAAATAGACGTTACAATTTCCGCATACGTGGGATACCCGAAACAGTAACGGATATACCGAACACCATCCAATTATTTCTCAAAGATCTCATTCCAGACATCCAAAGTCACAGACTTGAACTTGACAGAGCACACAGAGCCCTCCAGCTTCCCCGCCAAGATGGCCTCCCAAGGGACATCGTGGTCAAGCCCCATTATTATGGCGTTAAGGAGGAGGTCATGAGAAGATCCCGCAACATGGACAACTTGTCCTTTCAAGGGCATAAGATTCAAATCTTTGCAGACATCTCGCCAGCCATGGTTCAAAAACGAAGAGCGCTCAAACCACTGTTGGTAATACTCTCCCAAAACTCCATCAAGTACCGCTGGTCGTTCCCTTTCCGCCTTCAATTTCACTTCAAGGATACTCCCTACCACTTCTCCAACTTCCAGGATGGAGAGCGCTTGCTCCTGCAACTAGGCCTGATCTCACAGACCCTGGCTCCTCTGCACGAGACACCTACCCCGGGTTCTTCCAAGCGCCCCCCCCAGGGTAGCCTCCGCTGTGGAACAAGCAGCTACCAAAGCGGCTACGTGACTCTCGCTCTACAAGATGAACATCTCTCCTCACGTCTGGAATGGAATTGCTTCTTCCAACTTCCCTGTTGGACTCAGGACCATATTTTTCCTTCTGAGTAGGGGCATCCCTACGTTGAACTACCTTCTGACAATCTCTCCAGGCCGGCCCTTGCCCGCAGTTAGGCCCCTCTAGCCCTAATAATGGCTATCGGGGATTCCTCCCGACGGGGATATATACCTTGCGGCATGGCATATTTTATAATACAACTGCTACCCTTTTTATTTTTATTTTTACCCCCCCCCCCCCGCAGTGACTCTCCTTTTTTTTGCATTATTGGTCTCGGTTACTTAATTTATGCCTATTGTTCTCCTACACTTACAAATTAGTTAACACTTCTTCCTTGAGACCGATCTCACATTTTCTCATTTCACCATAGGGGGATCCAGACGGCCGGAGCGGCCTTGCATACCACCCTCTCTGTTGTGACTCGAGGGGACACAGTGCCCCTCTGGTGACATCGGGTAGACAACCCAATTTGAGGTTGCCCTCTCCTTTTTTTTTCTCCGGGCTCCCCCGCAAAGGGGAATCCGGACAAGGACTAGTAGTCCTAGTCCGAGTTTTGGTTATTTATTTTATATATATTTTTTCTAGTTTTGATTTCATTAATTGTTGGTTTTGCACTTAATGTTTGCGGTATTATTATACCTGATTAATCTTCATGATCTACATTCTTCTTATTCTTCTCTTTTCTCCTCCTTTCCTTTCTCCTCCTTTCCTTTGTCTCTTCCTCATTCCCCTCCCTCTCTGTCCCACTCTCTCCAGGAATCCTCGCGGAGCATGTCTACCAACCCAGCCCTCAGGAAGTATTGTGAATCCATTCCTCTTTGAACCGATGTCCACTCCCTGGTGGTGCAGGTAAGCTCCCTTTGCTTCATATCGCTCCATACTCCTTGCACCCATGGCTGACCCGACCACCCAGATACATTCATTAAAAATAGCTTTGCATAATGTCCAGAGACTCAATTCCCCCTCTAAACGCCGCAAGGCTTTTCAGAGCTACCACTCTAGAGGCCTCAATATTGTTCTACTCCAGGAAACCCATTTCCCAGCCAGTTATACCCCCACCTTTCTACACTGCACGTTCCCGACATTTTTCCTGGCGAATGCTGATACCAAAAAAAGGGGTGTCGCCATTCTCCTATCTAAAGGTACTCCCTTCTCTCTTACACACACGATCAAGGATCCAGAGGGCAGGTACATTCTCATAAAAGGAAGTATAGGGGGGGTTCTGTACTCTATTATCTCCTATTACGCACCTAATCAAAGACAGGCACGTTTCTTCACCTCTATGCTGTCGATCCTATCCCCTCACCTAGAAGGCAGGGTAATCATGGGTGGTGACTCTAACATCACCTTTGATCAACTGCTGGACAAGTCCTCTCATGGGAGATCTCATCTAAAGAATACGCCCACTCAAAGCCTCAGAATTGCCCGCCTACTACATGACATGGGCTTGATAGACGTGTGGAGGGAACTAAACCCCACGGCAAAAGACTATACCCATTTCTCGGCACCTCATAATACCTATGCCAGAATTGACCATATATTCCTTCCAAATTCGGATATCCACACAGCATCCCATGCATCCATACAGGAAGTCCCCTGGTCAGACCACTCCTTAGTGACACTTAAAATCTCCTGCTCCCTCTCGCCCTCTGGGCCTCCACAGTGGCGCCTAAGTAAATCACTACCATCCAACCCTGTCCACTGCATAATTTTAGTAAAAGAAATTAGGGAATTTTTCCGTCTCAATGACACAGGAGATATTTCTCCAAGTGTCCTCTGGGGAGCACACAAAGCCGTCCTGAGAGGGAAAATTATCCAAATGGCGTCTCAACTCAAAAAGGAAAGGAAAGGAAAGCGGATATTTTGCAACTGTAAAGGGAATTCCATTCCCTTAGTAAGTCCCATAAAGCTGACCCATCTTCCGCAACCCTGACCAAGTTGGAAGCTTCCCGAGTAGCACTCAATCTGGCCCTTACATCCAATGCAGATAAACATCTGACTTGGCAAAGCGGCAGATTCTATATTCAAGCAAATAAAATTGGTCCCCAGTTGGCCGCTAAACTATCTCCCAAAATAAAAACCTTCTCACTGCCCAAGATCAGATCCCTGTCGGGAACTCTCACCCAAAACCCCCAAAAGATCTTGGAAACCTTCCAGGCTTTTTATTCCAAGCTATACTCAGCCCCTAACCCTAACAACTCAGACTCCATTGATTCCTTCCTGAATGGCCTTGATATTCCTACACTTTTGGACTCTCATAGGTCCATTATGGAATCTCCCTTCAGGGTGGAGGAAATTCACGAAGTCATAAAGAACCTCAAAACAGAATCAGCCCCAGGCCCTGACGGCTTTTCCGCACATTATTATAAAGCTTTTTCAGATGCCCTCTCTCCTTATCTGGCCCCTCTATTTAATTCTCTTTGCGCAGGATCCCCCCTGGAACCGACAGCCAACTTGGGATACATATCAGTAATCCCCAAACAGGGCAAGGACCCCAGTGATGTTTGCAACTATAGGCCAATCTCGCTGATTAATAATGATTTAAAGATTATGATTTAAAGATTATGATGAAAATTCTAGCAAACAGACTGGCCTCCTTCATTGCTAACTATATCCACAAGGACCAGGTGGGGTTTATCCCCGGAAGACAGGGGCCGGACCAGATCAGGAGAGCGGTAGACTTAATTTCCCTCATGCAATCGTCATGGGATGGGGGGCCTTCTCAACCAGGATATGTCCTTTCAATAGACCACTTGGCCATACCTTTTTACTGTTCTACGGAAATGGGGCTTTGGCCTGGACTTCATTACCACCATATCGTCCCTTTATTCCTCCCCTAAAGCATGCATTAAAATACAAGGCCATCTTTCTGAAGAATTCTCTATTTTGCAGGGGACTAGACAAGGCTGCCCTCTTTCGCCGATCCTATTCGCAATAGCGATAGAAACTTTGGCTCTGGCCATAAGACAAAACCCTGACATTCATGGAGTGCAATGTGGCCAAAAGACTCATAAATGCGCCCTCTTTGCCGATGACGTCCTCCTGTTTGTCACCTCCCCCCTCATCTCCACCCCCAACATTCTACAACTACTTAACTCATTTGGCTGCATTTCGGGACTTCAGGTCAATATGGCCAAATCAATGGCTCTGAATATTTCTACCCCCCAAGACCTGGTGGAGAGGCTCAAGACCCACTTTCCCTTCTCCTGGTGCAATTCCTCCCTAACCTACTTAGGTATCTTCTTATCAGCGAAAATAGAACGTCTCTACCACCACAATTACCCCCCAATGCTCAAGAAACTCTCAGATGATCTCTCGCATTGGGCCCGGTATAAAATGTCCTGGTTAGGTTGAATAAATTCGGTCAAAATGACATTACTCCCTAGGATCCTATATCTCTTTCGCTCCTTCCCTATTCCCATCCGAAAACACACACTGGATAAACTACAGGCTTCAATCACAAGATTTATCTGGGGGGGGGGGACATTGCTTCTCCAAAAAGGTGCTATACCGGCCAAAGAAAAAAGGGGGCCTAGGACTCCCTAATTTATGGTGGTATTATCAAGCTGCACAACTTTGCCAATTTTCAGCTATTTACTCTAAAGGCCCTAGGCCTGATTGGGTGGATATAGAATGCCAGACCACTCCCAACCATACTCTAGACTTCCTGGTTTGGAGACCACAAAAGGACAGACCTCCGATTCTTTCCCCCTCTTTGTCTCACTCAATGGCCCTGTGTGATACACTATATAAAAGACATTACCTGACCTCCCCTTGGCTACCCCTGGCACACATTTTCCACAATCCACAATTCCTGCCGGGTATGAACATCGAGGCTTTTAGGTGGTGGCTCGACAAGGGCCTTTACAGAATAGGGCAATTCTTCATTAACTTTGGTCCTATTTCACTTAAGTACTGCATTTCTAAACTGGAGATGCCAGCATCAGAGACTTTCCGCTATTACCAATTATCACACTTTTTGCGTGGGGTCCTGAAAAGCTCGGCAACCCCGCTCTTGGTTACTCCCTATGAATTCTGGTGCTCCTCAGCCATGGGTGTAAGGGGAGGAATTTCCCTAATCTACTCTGCACTAGCGGAGCCCCGGGAGAAAGCGAATTATATGTTGCAGTGGGAGCGAGATCTGCTACTGGATTGGGACATGGATACTTGGCATACTTGCTTCTCCCGATCCTTTAAGGGCATGCTTAGTTCCTCTCTGGTGGAGGCAGATCTTAAAGTCATGACCAGGTGGTATCTGGTACCCACTTGTATTACTAAATTTTATCCACATTCATCGCCCCTCTGTTTCAGAGGTTGTAGTCATATAGGCTCCCTACTTCACACTTTTTGGGAATGTCCCAAAATTAGAGGGTTTTGGAATGGAATTTTTTCTTTCATCCGCAAATCCACAGGCTTTGCAGTCAAACAAAGCCCCGCCATAGCTCTCCTAAATGACAACATCCCGAAAGTACCTAAATTGTCTCGGTCTCTGATTCACTTCATCCTGCTTGGGGACAAGATAACGCTAGCTCACGCCTAGAAAAAACCTTCGGTCTCCCTTCGCCAGGCCAAACGGAAAATTTCCTGGATTATGACGCAGGAGAAGGTCTCGAGCAGAATTTTAGACACCTCTGATAAATGCAGACTCATTTGGGAACCCTGGGCTCGGTTCTTGGGTATATCACTTCTTACCTGATTCTAAATAATGTCTAGGTAGCCCCCAGGTACTGGGCGGCTCCGGGCCCTCCTCTTTCTCCACGAGGATTCTTGCTCCTAACACTCCCCTACCTCTTCCTCTCTTCCCCAGCTTATGTCCCTCTGTCCTTCCTCCTTCTCTCCCTTTCCTCCTACTGTCTTCTTTCTAAACCCCACTAAGTGTTATTTGCACAGGTTAAGAGTAACGGACCTTGCAGAACTCTCCTTCCCTTCTTTCTCTTCCTTTAATTGCTTGTTAATACTGTACACTCTCGGAATGAAAACATCCACAACATAGTGGTTCAGCATGTACGACCTCCAATTTTTGGGGATAGTCCCCAGTATAAGTGATATTATTTCTTACATTATTGTTGGGCTCATAATGTTACTAATCGTTACGACAGAGTTTTTGTCTTATTCAACGATGGGTGGTCCGTGAGTTCAGGATGGGACCAGGGAAGGTCTTTTTAAACCCCCAGTGCTCCACTCGGTTGGTCCGCGCACAGCAGGTTCCCATTTGGGGTGCGCGGCCTACCATAGAGGAGTCCTGGTACCTGCGAGCTTTAGCTTCCCTATCCTGACCTCCGGCAGCCATTCTCTGGGAGATAGAGTGTTTGATGATGCCCTAGAGTTTATAGGTGTTTACACATTTATTTTGAGCCCGACTCTGCTTCAGGTACATGTATACCTTGCTTCTAATTTTATTAACATTGTTGTGATATCTTTTTTGGTGATTGCCAAAAAAGGGGTCGTACTATTATAATTACAAGGGGTTCAATAGTATTGTGATGTTGGCGGTGGTGTTGGCTAATTATGAGTTCCTGTATGTGGACGTGGGGAAGAATGGCTGGATGTCCGATGGTGGAGTCATCGCCCAGACGGAGTTTTACAGGCGTATCCAGAATGGCAGCTTGGAATTGCCACCTCCAGAAGAGAATGTGGAAGGACTCCCATTCGTCTTCGTTGCGGATGAAGTCTTTGCGCTGGGGGGACCACCTTATGCAGCCATTCCCAATGAGGACCCTCACCCCAGGACAGAGGGTTTTTAATTACCGGCTGGCCAGAGCCAGAAGAGTGGTGGAGAACACGTTTGGAATCATGGCCAGCCGGTTACACCTATTTCTTACACCCATCCATATGGCGGAGTATAAACTGAATCATATAATCCTGCCGTGCTGTGTTCTACACAACTTTTTACGGCAACATTCGGCCAACTATGCTGGCTCAGTTGGGCCTGAGGCCAGAATTATAAATGAAACAACCCTGACGGCGCTTGAAAGTGGCTGTCCTGGCTTGCCCTCCCTGAGTGCCCGTGATGTCCGGTTAAGATACCTTGAGTTCTTTGCGGGTAGGGGGGCCATCAATATGCCAGACAATTTGTGAAACCTTGGTCAAATAAAAAAAAAATTACGCAAATCTTTGGTGACATTTACTGCTTGTGTTTGTTTTAGCTGACCCTGACAGAAATGTGGTGAGTCCAGAAAATGGCGTGATTGTGTAACCTTATACAAAGCACTGTTGGGTGTTATTTACTAAAGGCAGTGACACTTTGCACTACAAGTGCACTTGAAACTGCACTGAAACTGCCTTTGTAGTGCAAAGTGAATTTGCCCTTAGGAAATAACCCCCATTGTCACAGAAAGCAGCAATTACATCACCACAAAAGTGTTGTAGTGTTGAGACAATAATCCACACATTCTTGATTAACAATCTTTTTAACCACTTGACGACCGCCCCACGCCGATGTACGTCGGCAAGGTGTCACGGACAGGCAAAATCACGTACATGCACGTGATTTGCCTTCCGCGGGTGGGGGGTCCGATCAGTCGCCATTTCTTCCTGGGTGATGAGAGGTCAGGGGGAGGCCATCCATTGTTGGCCACCCCCTCCCGATCGCTCCCATCGAATGAAAATGCTTCCTTTCCCTCTGTAATGTAAACAGAGGGAAAGGAAGTGATGTCATCCCTCCTCGAGCCGGTCTTTTCGTCCCGGTGCCAAGGAGAGAAGACATCCAAGTAAGTGCACCAACACTACACTTCCAGTAGAACATGCCAGGCACACTTGTCACCCCCCTTTACCCCCCGATCACCCCCCGATCACCCCCCCTGTACCCCCTGTCACTCTGACACCAATAGCATTTTTTTTTTTTTGCATTGGTGTCAGTTTGTGACAGTTATAAGTGTTAGGGCAGTTAGGTTAGCCCCCTTTAGGTCTAGGATACCCCCCCTTAGGTCCAGGGTACCCCCCTAACCCCCCTAATAAAGGTTAACCCCATGATCACCCCCCGTCACCAGTGTCGCTAAGCGATCCTTTTTCTGATCGCTGTATTAGTGACACAGGTGACGCTAGTTAGGGAGGTAAGTATATAGGTTCGCTGTCAGTGTTTTATAGCGACAGGAACCCCCATATACTACCTGCTAAAGGTTTTAACCCCCTGATTGCTCCCTAGTTAACCCTTTCACCAGCGATCACCTTATAAGTGTTACGGGTGACGCTGGTTAGCTAGCTTGTTTTTTGTAGTTTATTATAGTTTATTATAGTTTATTATAGTTTTAGGGCACCTGCCGTTTATTACCTTATAAAGGTTTAACCCCCTAATTGCCCGGCGGTGATATAAATTACGTTTTTAGGGTCAGATAAGGTCTGCGTCACCCCAGGCAGCATCAGGTTAGCGCCAGTACCGCTAAAACCCACGCACGCAGCATACACCTCCCTTAGTGCTATAGTATCTGAGCGGATCGATATCTGATCCGATCAGATCTATACTCCCCAGCAGTTAAGGGTTCCCATAAACACAGTGTTAGCGGGATCAGCCCAGATACCTGCTAGCACCTGCGTTTTGCCCCTCGGCCCAGCCCTGCCCAGCCCACCCAAGTGCAGTATCAGGCCTGATCCCTGCAATCGCTAACAGTTTTTTGGTAGCGTTTTGATACAGTCGCTGACAGTCAGGAGCTTTTTTGCCTGTGAGTCTCACTAGTGTACCCCTAAATTTAGAGCCCAAAATGGCAAATCGAAGGTACACTAGTGAAGAGGCCTACACGTTTCTGAGCATGACAGTGAAGAGGAAGTCACTCATCTGTCAAGTTCAGGCTCAGAATACGATCCTGTAGAGGACAGCGGCTCCATGACAGATAGCTCTGACGACAGAGTTGTGGTCCCTGCTAGGGTCAGGCGTACCAGACCCCGAACTTCTTCTGTCCTTAAAGAGCAAGAACTGCAGGTCCCTCGTATGGAGCAGAAAAGTACTAGCGCCACTATTCCTTCTGGTGAACTGGCAAGCACCAGCGGCCTAGTACACCCTGGTCGTACATCCAGCACTGCAGTATCACATGGTGACGTGGCGAGTCCCATAAGTGCAGTTCAAGCTGGTGAGGTGGCAAGCACTAGTAGTGTCCCCCTGACACTAGACAGGACAGGCCCGTCGTGCCCATAGTGCCCTTCCTGCTACATTCGCCAATCCGAATTGGGAACCCACCACTTCTGCAGCACCCGTACTTCCCCCTTTCACTGGCCAACCCGGAATTCAGGTGGAAACAGTTGACTTTACGCCACTGGATTTTTATTCACTGTTTTTCACCGAAGATCTCTATAGATCTATTGTGGACCAAAGCAATTTATACGCTGGTCAACACATCGCCGCTAATCCCCAGTCCTCCCTTGCCAGAGATTGGAGACCAATTACGGTCTCCGAATTTAAGATCTTTCTGGGCCTTTCCCTCCTCATGGGCTTGAATAAAAAGAGTAAGTTGCGGTCATATTGGTCCACTGACCCAATTTACCATTCGCCCTTGTTCTCTGTTTCCATGGCCAGGGCATGATACGAGCAGATTTTGCGGTTCATGCACTTCAATGACAATGAACTCTGTCGTCCTCGTGGAGACCCTGCATACGATCGGCTCTACAAAATTAGGCCCCTCATAAACCACTTCAACCAACGTTTTGCAGACTTGTTTACCCCCCATCAAGTTGTCTGCGTTGATGAGTCCCTGATTAAATTTTCTGGCCGCTTGTTATTCAAACAGTACCTTCCCAGCAAGCGTGCCAGATACGGGGTCAAGATGTATAAGCTCTGTGACAGGGCCACAGGCTATACATGTAGATTTATGGTTTACGAGGGCAAAGATAGTCACGTAGAGCCGACAAACTGCCCTGACTACATAGGAAGCGCTGGCAAGATAGTGTGGGACTTGGTGTCACCCTTATTCGGAAAGGGGTACCACTTGTACGTGGACAATTATTATACGAGCGTGCCACTTTTTAGTCACTTGTTTGATCATCAGATTGGAGCATGTGGCACCGTGCGACCTAACCGCCGGGGCTTTCCCCAGCGGCTTGTAGATTCCCGTCTTAGGCTGGGGGAGAGAGCCTGCTTGAAGTATAATAATTTGCTTGCTATGAAGTGGAGGGATAAGAAGAATGTTTTCTCTCTCACCTCCCTTCATGCAGACACGACGACCCAAATTACTACGGCGACTGGTGTTGTGGAGAAACCCCTCTGTGTCCATGAATATAACCTTAATATGGGAGGGGTGGACCTCAATGACCAGTTGTTGGCGCCGTACCTAGTTGCCCGTAAGGCCAGATGCTGGTACAAAAAAGTGTCTGTTTATTTATTTCAATTGGCTTTGCTGAATGCTCATGTGCTATACAGAGCTTTAGGATGGACTGGATCCTTCCTTAAATTCCAGGAAGAGATCGTCAGAGCCCTTCTGTTTCCAGACGGTGCTCTACCTCACCTTCCCCAACCAAATGCAGTAGACCGGCTGCATGAGAGGCATTTTCTTTATGCCCTCCCGTGTACTCCTACCCAACGAGCCCCCCAAAAAAGATGTCGTGTCGGCAGCAAGCGCGGATTTAGGCGTGACACCCGGTGTTGTTGTCCCTCCTTTCCTGGCAATCCTGGTCTTTGCATGGGTGAATGCTTTGAACGCTACCATACACTAGTTGAGTATTAGCGTAGGGTTCAGCACTGCACAGACTAGGACACACTTTCACAGGGTCTCCCAAGATGCCATTGCATTTTGAGAGACCCAAACCTGGAACCAGTTACAAAAGTTAAAAGTTACTAAAAAAAGTGTAAAAAAAAAATATAAAAAAATTAAAAAAAATAAAAACACAAAAAAAAAATAAAATAAAAAAACCAAAAATAGTTGTTGTTTTATTGTTTTCTCTCTCTATTCTCTCTCTATTGTTCTGCTCTTTTTTACTCTATTCTATTCTGCAATGTTTTATTGTTATTATGTTTTACCATGTTTGCTTTTCAGATATGCAATTTTTTTATACTTTACTGTTTACTGTGTTTTGTTGGTAACCATTTTATTGTTTTCAGGTACGCCATTCAGTTGCAGCGCGGATTTATTTATCTTGACAGCAACAGCATTTGCTCCCACGATATATAAAGCCGTGACTCCAGCGCTGCCGGAGGTGATTTCACCACCACAGTTACATACTTCAGCATATATGCCGAAGCGTGGGGGCAGCAGTGGGTGGAGGAGTGATTTGCTCCTGCCTTTTGCGGGAGGATGCCCCCATGCTTCGGCATATATATATTTTAGGCACAGGTTGCGTTAAATGTTTTATTTTTTACTATGTTTTTTTTTGTATTTGCTTTGCAGGTATGGTAAGTCTTACTGTTATACTGTAATGTTACTTTGTTTTATTGTTAACCATCATTTGCTTAGCAGGTACGCCATTCAGTTGCAGTGCGGATTTATTTATCTTGACAGCAACAGCGTTTGCTCCCACGATATATAAAGCCGTGACTCCAGCGCTGTCGGAGGTGATTTCACCACCACAGTTACATACTTCAGCATATATGCCGAAGCGTGGGGGCAGCAGTGCGTGGAGGAGCGATTTACTCCTGCCTTTTGCAGGAGGATGCCCCCATGCTTCGGCATATATATATTTTAGGCACAGGTTGCGTTAAATGTTTTATTTTTTACTATGTTTTTTTTTGTATTTGCTTTGCAGGTATGGTAAGTCTTACTGTTATACTGTAATGTTACTTTGTTTTATTGTTAATCACCATTTGCTTAGCAGGTACGCCATTCAGTTGCAGCGCGGATTTATTTATCTTGACAGCAACAGCATTTGCTCCCACGATATATAAAGCCGTGACTCCAGCGCTGTCGGAGATGATTTCACCACCACAGTTACATACTTCAGCATATACGCCGAAGCGTGGGGGCAGCAGTGGATGGAGGAGCGATTTGCTCCTGCCTTTTGCGGGAGGATGCCCCCATGCTTTGGCATATATAAATGGTGCATGTATGCCGATCATTAGAAGTGGGTGGATGAAGGGAGGTATTCTAATGGTGGGCATACCCACCGATCAATATCTTTTTTTCGTTCAGCCCACAGGCTGCATGAAAAAAAAGTTTACAATATATGCCCAACAAGGACCAGCAACGTACTGGTATGTTGCTGGACTTTGAGTGGTTATACCAGAATGATGCCTGCAGGTTTAGGTATCATCTTGGTATCATTTTTTTCAGCCAGCGGTCGGCTTTCATGTAAAAGCAATCCTAGCGACTAATTAGCCTCTAGACTGCTTTTGCAAGCAGTGGGAGGGAATGCCCCCCCACCGTCTTCCATGTTTTTCTCTGGCTCTCCTATCCCAACAGGGAACCTGAAAATGCAGCCGGTGATTCAGCCAGCTGACCATAAAGCTGATCAGAGACCAGAATGGCTCCAAACATCTCTATGGCCTAAGAAACCGGAAGCTACGAGCATTTCATGACTTAGATTTCGCCGGATGTAAACAGCGCTATTGGGAAATTGGGAAAGCATTTTATCACACCGATCTTGGTGTGGTCAGATGCTTTGAGGGCAGAGGAGAGATCTAGGGTCTAATAGAGCCCATTTTTTTTAAAAAAGAGTACCTGTCACTACCTATTGCTATCATAGGGGATATTTACATTCCCTGAGATAACAATAAAATTAATAAAAAAAAAATAAAAATGAAAGGAACAGTTTAAAAATAAGATAAAAAAGCAAAAAAATAATAAAGAAAAAAAAAAAAAAAAGCACCCCTGTCCCCCCCTGCTCTCGCGCAAAGGAGAACGCAAGCGTCGGTCTGGCGTCAAATGTAAACAGCAATTGCACCATGCATGTGAGGTATCACCGCGAAGGTCAGATCGAGGGCAGTAATTTTAGCAGTAGACCTCCTCTGTAAATCTAAAGTGGTAACCTGTAAAGGCTTTTAAAGTCTTTTAAAAATGTATTTATTTTGTCGCCGCTGCACATTTGTGCGCAATTTTAAAGCATGTCATGTTTGGTATCCATGTACTCGGCCTAAGATCATCTTTTTTATTTCATCAAACATTTGGGCAATATAGTGTGTTTTAGCGCATTAAAATTGAAAAAAGTGTGTTTTTTCCCCAAAAAATGCGTTTGAAAAATCGCTGCGCAAATACTGTGTGAAAAAAAAAAATGAAACACCCACCAGTTTAATCTGTAGGGAATTTTCTTTAAAAAAATATATAATGTTTAGGGGTTCAAAGTAATTTTCTTGCAAAAAAAAAAAAATTTTTCATGCAATCAAAAAGTGTCAGAAAGGGCTTTGTCTTCAAGTGGTTAGAAGAGTGGGTGATGTGTGACATAAGCATCTAAATGTTGTGCATAAAATGCCAGGACAGTTCAAACCTCCCCCCAAATGACCCCATTTTGGAAAGTAGACCCCCCAAGCTATTTGCTGAGAGGCATGTCGAGTCCATTGAATATTTTATATTGTGACACAAGTTGAGGGAAAGAGACAATTTTTTATTTTTTTTTGCACAAAGTTGTCACTAAATGATATATTGGTCAAACATGCCATGGGAATATGTGAAATTACACCCCAAAATACATTCTGTTGCATCTCCTAAGTATGGGGATACCACATGTGTGGGACTTTTTGGGAGTCTAGCCGAGCACGGGACCCCGAAAACCAAGCACCGCCTTCAGGCTTTCTAAGGGCGTAAATTTTTGATTTCACTCTTCACTGCTAGGGATGAGCTTTGAGTTCGAGTCGAACTCATGTTGGACTCGAACATTGGCTGTTCGCAAGTTCGCCGAACAGTGAACAATTTGGGGTGTTCGCGGCAAATTCGAATGCCGCGGAACCCCCCCTTTTAAAAGTCTATGGGAGAAATCAAAAGTGCTAATTTTAAAGGCTTATATGCAAGTTATTGTCATAAAAAGTGTTTGGGGACCTGGGTCCTGCCCCAGGGGACATGGATCAATGCAAAAAAAAGTTTTAAAAACGTCCGTTTTTTCAGGAGCAGTGATTTTAATAATGCTTAAAGTCAAACAATAAAAGTGTAATATCCCTTTAAATTTCGTACCTGGGGGGTTTCTATAGTATTCCTGTAAAGGAGCGCATGTTTCCCGTGTTTAAAACAGTCTGACAGCAAAATGACATTTCGAAGGAAAAAAAGCCATTAAAAACTACCCGCGGCTATTGCAGTGCCGACAATACACATAGAAGTTCATTGATAAAAACGGCATGGGAATTCCCCACAGGGCAACCCCGAACCAAAAAAAAAAAATGACGTGGGAGACCCCCTAAATTCCATAGCAGTCCCTTCAGGTCTGGTATGGATATTAAGGGGAACCCCAGCCAAAATTTTTTAAAAAAATGACGTGGGGTTCCCCCTATATTCCATACCAGACCCTTCAGGTCTGGTATGGATTTTAAGGGGAGCCCCGCGCCAAAAAAAAACAAAAACGGTGTGGGGTCCCCCTAAAAATCCATACCAGACCCTTATCCGAGCACGCAACCTGGCAGGCCGCAGGAAAAGAGGGGGGACGAGAGTGCGCCCCCCTCCTGAACCGTACCAGGCCACATGCCCTCAACATTGGGAGGGTGCTTTGGGGTAGCCCCCCAAAACACCTTGTCCCCATGTTGATGAGGACAAGGGCCTCATCCCCACAACCCTGGCTGGTGGTTGTGGGGGTCTGCGGGCGGGGGGTTTATCGGAATCTGGAAGCCCCCTTTAACAAGGGGACCCCCAGATCCCGCCCTCCCCCTGTGTGAAATGGTAAGGGGGTACTTACCCCTACCATTTCACTAAAAAACTGTCAAAAATGTTAAAGATGACAAGAGACAGTTTTTGACAATTCCTTTATTTAAATGCTTCTTCTTTCTTCCTTTATCTTCTTCTGGTTCTTCTGGCTCTTCTGGTTCTTCCTCCGGCGTTCTCGTCCAGCATCTCCTCCGCGGCGTCTTCTATCTTCTTCTCCTCGGGCCGCTCCGCACCCATGGCATGAGTGGAGGCTCCCGCTCTTCTCTTCATCTTCTTCTTCATCCTCTTCTCTTCTTTCTTCTTCTCTTCTTCATTTTCTTCTCCGGGCTGCTCCTCGCCCATGCTGGCATGGAGGGAGGCTCCCGCTGTGTGACGGCGTCTCCTCATCTGACGGTTCTTAAATAATGGGGGCGGGGCCACCCGGTGACCCCGCCCCCTCTGATGCACGGGACATGACGGGACTTCCCTGTGGCATTCCCCGTGATGTCACAGGGAAGTCCCTGTCAAGTCACCGTGCGTCAGAGGGGGGCGGGGTCACCGGGTGGCCCCGCCCCCGTTATTTAAGAGCCGTCAGACGAAGAGACGCCATCACACAGCGGGAGCCTCCCTCCATGCCAGCATGGGTGAGGAGCGGCCCGGAGAAGAAAATGAAGAAGAGAAGAAGAAAGATGAGAAGAGGATGAAGAAGAAGATGAAGAGAAGAGCGGGAGCCTCCCCTCATGCCATGGGTGCAGAGCGGCCCGAGGAAAAGAAGATAGAAGACGCCGCGGAGGAGATGCTGGACGAGAACTCCGGAGGAAGAACCAGAAGAGCCAGAAGAACCAGAAGAAGATGAAGGAAGAAAGAAAGAAGAAGCATTTAAATAAAGGAATTGTCAAAAACTGTCTCTTGTCATTTTTAACATTTTTGACAGTTTTTTAGTGAAATGGTAGGGGTAAGTACCCCCTTACCATTTCACACAGGGGGTGCGGGATCTGGGGGTCCCCTTGTTAAAGGGGGCTTCCAGATTCCGATAAGCCCCCTGCCCGCAGACCCCCACAACCACCGGCCAGGGTTGTGGGGATGAGGTCCTTGTCCTTATCAACATGGGGACAAGGTGTTTTGGGGGGCTACCCCAAAGCACCCTCCCAATGTTGAGGGCATGTGGCCTGGTACGGTTCAGGAGGGGGGCGCACTCTCGTCCCCCCTCTTTTCCTGCTGCCTGCCAGGTTGCGTGCTCGGATAAGGGTCTGGTTTGGAGTTTTGGGGGGACCCCACGCCGTTTTTTTTTTTTTTGGCGCGGGGTTCCCCTTAAAATCCATACCAGACCTGAAGGGTCTGGTATGGAATTTAGGGGGAACCCCACGTCATTTTTTTAAAAAATTTTGGCCGGGGTTCCCCTTAATATCCATACCAGACCTGAAGGGTCTGTTTGAGCGAACTTTTTTCCTGTTCGCATGTTCTGGTGCAAACCGAACAGGGGGGTGTTCGGCTCATCCCTATTCACTGCCTATCACAGTTTTGGAGGCCATGGAATGCCCAGATGGCACAACCCCCCCAAATGACCCCATTTTGGAAAATAGACACCCCAAGCTATTTGCTGAGAGGTATAGTGAGTATTTTGCAGACCTCACTTTTTGTCACAAACTTTTGAAAATTGAAAAAAGAAAAAAAAAATTGTCTTGTCTTTCTTCATTTTCAAAAACAAATGAGAGCTGAAAAATACTCACCATGCCTCTCAGCAAATAGCTTGGGGTGTCTACTTTCCAAAATGGGGTCATTTGGGGGGGGTTTGTGCCATCTTGGCATTTTATGG
Organism: Lithobates septentrionalis; assembly: GCA_037952835.1. Classification (NCBI taxonomy): domain Eukaryota; kingdom Metazoa; phylum Chordata; class Amphibia; order Anura; family Ranidae; genus Lithobates; species Lithobates septentrionalis. The sequence goes on from JBBDGP010000584.1 coordinate 1,833,400, forward strand.
CCTTCAAAACTGTGATAGGTAGTGAGGAGTGAAATCACAACTTTACGCCCTTAGAAATCCTGAAGGTGGTGCTTGGTTTTCGGGGCCCCGTATGCGGCTAGGCTCCCAAAACGTCCCACACATGTGGTATCCCCGTACTCAGGAGAAGCAGCAGAATATATTTTGGGGTGTAATTCCACATATGCCCATGGCATGTTTGAGCATTATATCATTTAGTGACAATGTTGTGCAAAAAAAATAAAAAATAAATTGTCACTTTCCCGCAACTTAAGTCAAAATATAAAATATTCCATGGACTCAACATTCCTCTCAGCAAATAGCTTGGGGTGTCTATTTTCCAAAATGGGGTCATTTGGGGGGTTTGTGCCATCTGGGCTTTTTATGGCCTTCAAAACTGTTTACGCCCTTAGAAATCCTGAAGGCGGTGCTTGGTTTTTGGGGCCTCGTATGCGGCTAGGCTCCCAAAAAGTCCCGCACATGTGGTATCCCCATACTCAGGAGAAGCAGCTAAATGTATTTTGGGGTGCAATTTCACATATGCCCATGGCCTGTGTGAGAAATATATCATTTAGTGACAACTTTGTGCAAAAAAAAAAAATGTCACGTTCCCGCAACTTGTGTCAAAAAATAAAATATTCCATGGACTCAACATGCCTCTCAGCAAATAGCTTGGGGTGTCTACTTTCCAAAATGGAGTCATTTGGGGGGTTTTGTGCCATCTTGGCATTTTATGGCCTTCAAAACTGCGATAGGTAGTGAGGAGTGAAATCAAAAATTTATGCCCTTAGAAATCCTGAAGGCGGTGCTTGGTTTTCGGGGCCCCATACACGGCTAGGCTCCCAAAAAGTCCTAAACATGTGGTATCCCCGTACTCAGGAGAAGCAGCAGAATGTATTTTGGGGTGTAATTCCACATATGCCCATGGCATGTTTGAGCAATATATCATTTAGTGACAACTTTGTGCAAAAAAACCCCCAAAAAACAAAAAAGTGTTACTTTCCCGCAACTTGTGTCAAAATATAAAATATTACATGGACTCAACATGCCTCTCAGCAAATAGCTTGGGGTGTCTACTTTCCAAAATGGGGTCATTTGGGGGGTTTTGTGCCATCTTGGCATTTTATGGCCTTCAAAACTGTGATAGGTAGTGAGGAGTGAAATCACAACTTTACGCCCTTAGAAATCCTGAAGGCGGTGCTTGGATTTCGGGGCCCCGTATGCGGCTAGGCTCCCAAAAAGTCCCACACATGTGGTATCCCCATACTCAGGAGAAACAGCTAAATGTATTTTGGGGTGCAATTCCACATATGCCCATGGCCTGTGTGAGAAATATATCATTTAGTGACAACTTTGTGCAAAAAAAAAAAAAATTGTCACTTTCCCGCAACTTGTGTCAAAAAATAAAATATTCCATGGACTCAACATGCCTCTCAGAAAATAGCTTGGGGTGTCTACTTTCCAAAATGGGGTCATTTGGGGGAGTTTTGTGCCATCTGGGTATTTTATGGTCTTCAAAACTGTGATAGGTAGTGAGGAGTGAAATCAAAAATGTATGCCCTTAGAAATCCTGAAGGCGGTGATTGGTTTTCGGGGCCCCGTATGCGGCTAGGCTCCCAAAAAGTCCCACACATGTGGTATCCCCATACTCAGGAGAAGCAGCTGAATGTATTTTGGGGTGCAATTCCACATAGGCCCATGGCCTGTGTGAGCAATATATCATTTAGTGACAACTTTTTGTAAATATTTTTTTTTTTGTCATTATTCAATCACTTGGGGAAAAAAAAAAATATTCAATGGGTTCAACATGCCTCTCAGCAATTTCCTTGGGGTGTCTACTTTCCAAAATGGGGTCATTTGGGGGGGTTTGTACTGCCCTGCCATTTTAGCACCTCAAGAAATGACATAGGCAGTCATAAACTAAAAGCTGTGTAAATTCCAGAAAATGTACCCTAGTTTGTAGACGCTATAACTTTTGCGCAAACCAATAAATATACGCTTATTGACATTTTTTTTACCAAAGACATGTGGCCGAATACATTTTGGCCTAAATGTATGACTAAAATTGAGTTTATTGGATTTTTTTTATAACAAAAAGTAGAAAATATCATTTTTTTTCAAAATTTTCGGTCTTTTTCCGTCTATAGCGCAAAAAATAAAAATGCAGAGGTGATCAAATACCATCAAAAGAAATCTCTATTTGTGGGAAGAAAAGGACGCAAATTTTGTTTGGGTACAGCATTGCATGACCGCGCAATTAGCAGTTAAAGCGACGCAGTGCCAAATTGGAAAAAGACCTCTGGTCCTTAGGCAGCATAATGGTCCGGGGCTCAAGTGTTTAATACCTGCACAATCACATGTGCATTTAGAAAAGGTTTTTAAAACAAACCAACATGTTTGTTGTATAACAATTTTTGGGGTGGCATTATCAAAAATAGAAATGTCCATTTAAGATAAAACAGGCATGTTTCAAAACAACAAGAAAGACACAAATCTTGAACTTACAAAGTTCACATTTGGTAGAACTTGAAGGCAATATCAGACATGAGTATTTAGGAACTGTGTTTGATATTGCGTTCAGTTGGGGTGAAGTCACCCCAGGAAAAGCCAAATTTGGAAGATGCACACCAATTGCCGAATGTCAACATGTGCTAGCTGCCATCACGGGGGATCAAAGGATGTATTTTGGGGGAGCAACCCCTTCCTCACAGCTACTTTATTATTGAGGAAGGGGTTGCACTCCCAAAATGCGTCCATTGATCTCCCGTGATGGCAGATAGCACATGTTGACACACTGCGTGCATCCTCCAAATTTGGCTTTTCTAAAAATCGCTAAAACATTTTGAACATTGTAACACACAAAAAACAAAGGGATTTGGAGGGGTTTTAAACTCTCCCGATCAGGATCTGGGCACTTTCCGAGGTGAAAGGATCTGGATCCACAACATCACGATCACCTAAAAAGAGAGAAACCAAACAAAAGCAGGTATTATAAATATGCCGGCATCCATCTCTTACCCGAGCCTGTGGTCACAGACACTCACCTGTTGTGGTGACTAGTTCCACCACGTCTTCTTCTTCCTCCTGCTCTTCTTGTGTTGGGGGTATTTCCCCTTCTTCCAGAGGGGGGGGTTCTGGTCTCCTCGCATGAGGGGTGTCCTCCGAGTATTTTCTCCACTATGTAAAACAAAAATGGTATACTTAGCACACAGATATTTGATGGCAGAACTAGAAATATGAAACATTATTTGGAAGTGGGGTACAATTGTCTATTTTGGCTATTTCCAAGATGTAGAATTTTGAGTGTCCTTTGTCAAGCTTCAATACTTTACCTGTTTGGTACAAGCTTCACAGATGGAGACCCCCCTATAGTATACACTGGAGCACCTGTGTGGGCCCCCTAATAAAAATGGTGTTCTTGTGTCCCACACTAGTGCTCCAGCGTCCAGATGTGTAAACTGCAGTGTCCTCTCCTTACACAGAATGTAGTTTGCTATTCATTCTAGTAACAAATCCATCTACATAACCAAATTAGTTTCATACAAGTAGGCCGTAAAAAATGTGGTCAAATGCATATTGCCAAAACAATGGCATTTTATAGGCCGAAAGAAAAATGTTTGATACGAACGAATAATGTGCCCATGAACATGAAAGTTGCCATTTTAAACTGTACAACATTATTAAGAAAAGCACATGGAGCAGCACGAATGTAAATAAAGACAAAAATAATAGGAACACAGCACAACTACTTACTTTTTTGCAGCACTCTCCGGATCTTTTGGTACTGCTCGTGTTCTCTTAATTTGAGGTCCGACCACCGCTTCCTGAGCTGATCTTTCGATCGCCATACCCCGAAATTCCGGTGCAGACTCTTGACCACTTTCGCCATTATCTTGGCCTTTCTGACATTGGGGTTGGGGTAAGGTCCATACTTTCCATCATAGTTGGCCCTCTTCAGGATGTCGACCATCTCTAACATCTCCCCAAAGGACATATTCGATGCCTTAAATCTTCTCCTTCTTGATCCCGACGTTTCCGGATCCGGGCTTTCCTCCCCCTCCTCCTCTTTGCTGTAATTAGCACGCACCTGCTGTGTCTCCGCCATGTGCTCTTCCCCCACTGCGCCGAACGAAAAGGGGCTGGAAATAGACTAGAAAGAACGTCAGGGGCGGGGGGAGTTACATGCATGCGCAGTGTGTATAAAGCGTAACGCGCATGCGTATTACCTCCGATCTGTGAGCGGTGGAAGGAGCATCAGAGGCCCCGATCGTGTGAACGAAGGTAAGATCTAAACTTGGGCCTATACTGCTTCTAAATTGAAGCCTATATTGTAACCAGATTAGGAGAGTTTGGCCTGACATTAGGGTTTGTCTTGTGTTGTGTCTTGCAGAGAAAATGGATGGCTTCAATGACCACAATTTCCTCCCCCTGTTCATAGACAAGTACAGGGAGCTGCTCTGTCTGTGGCAGGTGAGACATCCTCATTATAATAATAAACAAAAGAGGCAGGCAGCGCTGGAGAAACTGCTGGAGTTGGTGAAACCGGTGGTCCCCACAGCAACCATCCCCTATTTAAAAAACAAAATTGGTGGCCTGAGGAGCACTTATCTTAGGGAGTGCAAGAAGGTCACGGATTCCCAGAGATCAGGAGCTGCAGCAGATGACGTTTATGTCCCCAGGCTGTGGTACTATGAGAGACTGCGATTTCTGTCAGACCACACTGAAGTCAGGGAATCCCTCTCTAATTTTCCTTCCAATCTTCCTTCCACCCCAGCTGAGGCTTCCGATGTCCAACCTGGGCCTTCCAGCCAGGAAGAAGTGGAGGAGCCCAGCTTGAGCCAGGTATAGCATTGTTCTACAGATTTCTGGTCAATAAATAAATTATGTTTACTAGATGTCATTATTGATCACTAATTTCTGATTGCAAAAAGTGTTTTACATATCAATAGACAGTAGTGGGCACAAAAATTTGGGACAAGAATGAAAAATGCAGGGCTCAGAAGGATAGTCTGTTATATTTGTTAACATTCCATTTGCAACAGTCAGGAGGTGAAAATTGTGTGTGATTGATGAATAAAAAACTAAAACTATGTCCCTTTTTCATACACAGGAAGACCTCAGCCAGGAGGAGGCTGTGGAATGTGGCAGCCAGCAGGAAGCGGGGCTAAGTTGCAGCCAGGAGGAGGCGGGGCTAAGTGTCAGTCAGGAGAAGCCTGGGACAAGTCGAAGCCTGACCGAATCGCAGGTTCCTCCCCTCCGCCTTCCATACAAAAGAGCGAGGAAGGCGACTCACATGCAGGAATTTGCGCTCAGGCTGATTCAGGAGGCTTCTGCGTCCCTCAGAGCCTTACCCACTCCTGAAGAGGCCTTTGCCTGCATGGCTGCCACAAAACTGCAGGGCATGCAGGAGGGTCAATGCAAACTATGTGAGGACCTTCTTTATAAAGTCCTAAGTAAGGGGGTGAGTGGTGAACTAACACCCAATACCCACCTGAGTGAGTTGGCCCCTCCTCCTCCTCATCCTCCTCCTCCTCCTGTTGCCACAACTCCACCACCACCAGAGCCACAGCGTGGAAGGAAGCATGGAAGGAAGACCAGAGAGTGATGGCCCTGGGTTCAGTCTGGTCTGACAAAAGATGCAGTCTCTTGTATGACCACAGCCTGGGGACACAGATGTCATCTGCTGCTTTCCGGATCTCAGGGACTTCTGGACCAGACTGCACTCCCTTAGATATGGACTCCTCAGGCCACCAATTATGCTTGAAAATAATAGATGTCTGCCCTGGGGGTCCAAGGCTTCACCCATTTCTGCTGTTTCTACAGCGTTGCCTCCCTCTTTGTTTAGTTGTGAGCCCTTAATAAATGATTTTTTTTTTCAATTATACTCTCCTATGTGTGTTTTCATTCAAAAAGGATGGTTTGTTTGTGAGGATTCAGGTACATTTCAAAATACAATGTGAAATTAACAAGGGACACCAACACCAAACAATCTCCTTGAGATTAAATAATACAAGATATCAATGGTGTTGTGGTAACTTGACACACAAAACACACACAAAAATATTCTGGAGTAAAACTAAAAATACAATAAAACACAGATCAGCCTTGAAAAAAATACAAACCTAAAAAAAAAATTCTGCCTTAAAACAAAAAAATAAAAAATAAAACAACACACAAATAATGTTGTCAGATGTGACAAATCAAAATATATTGAGGGAATCCCAAAAAATAGTAAAGAAAGAAGTTTGTGAGAAGTCTGTGTAAATATGAGCAGCAAAACTACTTCATTCTTCTCACATTATAAAGAAGAAGAGAGTGCGCTGTATTAAACCATTTTTAACATTGCACCGTGACGAAAGTGTTGTATCCATTGCGAACGCTACGTTTACCAGACCGAGCTGTTCCGTCTCGGAATTTCTTCTGAGCATGCGTGGCACTTTGTGCGTCGGAACAGGCCACACACGGTCAGAATTGACGCGATCAGATTTTGTTGTCAGAAAATTTTATAGCCTGCTCTCAAACTTTGTGTGTCGGAAAATCCGATGGAAAATGTCTGATGGAGTCCACACACGGTCGGAATTTCCGACAACATGCTCACATCGGAAAATACGACCGTATGTACGGGGCATAAGAGTTAAAATGCGAGAAAATCTATTAACATCCAGAATAGTACTAAACAGATCGAAATGTCTATTGGGGCAAAAATTCAAATCCTTAGCCAAGAGACTAATTTCCTCTTCTTCCAAGGGTCTTTTGGAGATGTTAAGAACGCTGCAGTTTATTTCTTTGTTTTGCCCCGCAGGGTGTAATGTGCAAACAGATTGAAATGTCTATTGGGGCAAAAATTCAAACCCTTAGCCAAGAGACTAATTTCTTCTTCTTCCAAGGGCCTTTTGGAGATGTTAAGAACGCTGCAGTTTATTTCTTTGTTTTGCCCGCAGGGTGCAATGTGCACTTCTTGGAGTTGTTGTGTCTCCTGCCGCCTCTTCTTGTTTTCTTATAGACCATTTATTTTTATTTTTTTTATATTTTTTAGACTGGACCAATAACATCTTGTCTTAAATGCCTGTTCATGTTGACGGATCAATTGTTTTATCTTTATTTTCATATCATGGACTACATTGCTATAGATTACTAGGATTCAGTATTATACAAACTTCATGCTTTACATATGTAAAAGTTTGTGGTCGCTATTCCAATCGTTGTGGTCCCGGCATCTGCTGGTTGGTCCCTTTTTCTTTTTATTTTATTAATTGTATTTGTTATATACACATAAAACAAGTCAGTAAACAGCAATAGTCAACATATTAAACAACTTTCTCCATATCACGGCATATACATGTATGTACATCTTCACGGCCCCATAGAAATATTGGCCGATATTATTTCGTTATTCTATACCTAGTCTTGGGCTTATATCGTTCATGTCCATGCACGCATACACACAGGCCGAGTCCGGTTTACATCATACTAGATTTTTTGGCACATTTTCAACAACATTACTACATTATTTAAGTCACTTTTATCTCATTTTATTTCATTTCACCAAAATATTATTAGTTTTTTATTTTTTTAATTTTCTTTATATTTGCTATCTATATGATAGCATACACACTTTTTTCATATCATGCTTTTCTTCATCAGTTTTCCCCAATTTACTTAATACACAAGTGACTTCCCTGTTTGCACAGAAGCATATACCGTATTTATCGGCGTATAACACATACTTTTTTCCCCTTAAAATCAGGGGGAAATCGTGGGTGCGTGTTATATGCCAATTCCCGCCGATCCCCCTGCTCCTGTTTGTGAGCGGAGCGAGGCGGCCGCCGATGTACTCGGCTAGGTTCGGCTAGCTCCGCTCACAGTCACGCCCAGTCCCGCCCTATGATGGACATAACACAGGGACTGGGCGTAACTGTGAGCGGAGCTAGCCGAACCTAGCCGGGTACACTCCGCTATGTATGTAAATGGGCGGCTCTGTGTCGGCTCTGTGTATCTCGGTGCCGGCGGCGCCATTTAAACTGCGGTGACACTGACAAGTCACTGCAGTTTAACTGCAGCCTGGGCAAGGCTGCAAATGTCACTGACAAGGCTGCAGATGGATACTGACAAGGCTGCAAGGCTGCAGGTGGACACTCATAAGGCTGCTAATGTCACTGACAGGGCTGCAGGTGGACACTGATAAGGCTGCAAATGACACTGGCAAGGCTGCAAATGACACTGACAAGGCTGCAAATGACACTGGACAAGCATGCAGATGGACACTGACAAGGCTGCAGATGGACACTGATAAGGATGCATTGATGGGCATTTAAATGTAAGTTTTTTTCCTTAAAAAGTTTTTTCCTTAAAATTCCCTCCTAAACTTGGGGTGCATGTTATACGTTGGTGCGTGTTATACACCAATAAATACGGTATATATTTTTATTTCTTTGATTAGATTTATATCTTCACACACATATATATCTTCATTTTTGATATATTTACATTTTCACCTAGACCTACCTGAGCGGTGGAGTATTCTTACCTCCTCTACCTGGCTATCTTACCTGCAGTATCAGAAGACACTCTGCAACATCGTTGCAGTGAGACTGTTTCCCTCTAGTGCCAGCTAAGACTCTGTGTCATCACATCCTGTCAGCAGAGTGATTACCACCAGGGAGCAAAGCATAATGGGGATTTTAGTTCCAGGACTCAATTTTCACATTCAGTTTGAACTGTATGGTACTGCAAGAGCCAGCATGCTTTGCAGAAGAGGAACTAAAGACTCCATCTTGCTTTGCTGAGGGATTTTCAGACAGCACGAGGCAGAGGAAGAGATCAGACCTAAGGGAGAGGTACTGCCTCCTATGTGATTTCACTGCGCGAATTAGGCCTCCGCCGCCAGTCGGGACATCCATCCTAAAAGAAGTGGAACCTAGGGGCACGTTCAGGTGCACCTGCACTCACAGTGAAGCATTCCAGTGTGAGGTGACAAGCTGGGTCGCCAGGAGAGCCTGCTTGTTCCAGGACATTCGTTTGGGCCTTGATTGGATTGGGTGAGGGGTCTTTTGCCTATTTGCAGGAAACAAGGACACTGCACCACAGAAGAAGTTAAATGGACACTGTATACAGACATCATTGCTGTTAGTCATCTTGCTGACACTTGTAGAGCCACAGGGTTAAAGGATAGGGTCATCCATTCCCAGGGACACTGTATACAGACACCATTGTCCTTTCACCTTGCTGAGAAAGATCCTGCCTTCCTCACTTGATAATCTGGGCCAGTTGTGTTGTTTGTCCCTGATATTCAGCATGTATTAAGGTAGCATTTATCATGAATAATAAACCATTGTACAGCATATTCAACAAGTTGTCTCAAATGTTTATTGTGTATCACATTGTGTCTTCCATGCATCGCTTACCCTATCACCGAACCCCAAAGCCTTGGGGTCTCAGAGATCAAGGTAAGGGAGGTATTTACCCCTAACAATGGGGTAGGATCCGGAAAAGGTTCCAGATGTACCTAAAACAGGTATCTAAAAAAACAACCACTAAACAATTAAACAATCAGTCAACCTCTGTGCAACAGATCATATAGTTGGGAAGAAAATATTAATAATTATATGCCGACTGCCCATAATACATATAGTTCAGCTTTAGTGTAAGGCTACAATCATAGGGAAGAAGTCACACCCAAAAGAATTCTGTTACAAATTAACTGAACTGGAGCCAAGCCTGGGATGTCCAACCAGACATCCCATATACGTTCACATTTTGTCAGGCTACCCCTATGCTGGTAGGTCAATTTCTCGCTTTGGAATCCTTTGTTTACAGCTTTAACCCATTCTATATGTGTAGGAGGTGCTGTAGAAAGCCATTTTCGTGCAATACGTTTTCTGGCAAGAAATAAGACTCTGAGTATAGTATACCCCACTCATGTGGGGTATACAATTCTTCATCCAACCATCCCAACAAACAGAGTTTATGATCTAATTTAAATTTAAGGTTCCAAATTCTATTAATAGAACCTATTACTTCTGTCCAATATCTAACCAATTTTGGACACCTCCATAGCACGCGAATGAGTGTACCATTGTGTATTTCGCACCTTGGACATAATGGGGAGTCCCTTCTATGCCATTTGTGTAGGTTTTGGGGAGTACAATATTTGCACTGTATTATAAAGAGCTGGGTAAGCTTCTGAGCTGAGGAGAGGGACACTTTGAGTACATTATCCAATATACAGGACCATTCCTCATCAGTAACCTGACCTATGTCCTCTGATCATCCATCTCTACAATGAAAAGACATGGCTTTGGAGATGTGGCACATAAAAGACCCATAGAGAGAAGAGATTTGTCCCTTCCTGGTCGTGGATGACACCAGCTGTGTAAGTATTGTAGGATTAGTTAATTCCCAATTAGATATCTTAGATTGTGAGGAGATGGCATGCCTAATGGGGCGTACACACGGTCGGACTTTTCAGCTACAAAAGTCCAACGGACGCTGACGGACTAAAGCTGGCTGGTAATCCGATCGTGTGTGGGCTTCTCCGGACTTTCAACTGACTTTTTCAGCCTCAAATCCGACGGACTTTAGATTTGAAACATGCTTCAAATCTTTCCGACGGACTCGAGTCCGGTCGAAAAATCCGCTCGTCTGTATGCTAGTCCGACGGACAAAAACCCACGCTAGGGCAGCTATTGGCTACTGGCTATGAACTTCCTTATTTTAGTCCGGTGTACGTCATCACGTAAGAATTCGACGGACTTTTGTGTGATCGTGTGTAGGCAAGTCCGTCGAAAGTCCGCCAAAAGTCAGTCGAAAGTCTGTCAGACAGGCTGTCGGACTTTTGTAGCTGAAAAGTCCGACCGTGTGTACGCCCCATAAGTTGTAGATATTGAAAAAATAGATGATTCGACTAACCAAATTCCTCCCGTGAAGATTGAAAATCTTTTAGGTTACCATTATATAGCTGCGATATGTAGACCAGTCCACATCTAGACCACGCAGAGAAGCCCTGTAGCTTACCAAGTCCTGTATAATTGCCATTATTCAGGATACAAGAGTAACTAGTGTACCCTGCATAATGAAAATAATGTTTTGTTTTACTCCAGATCTTATCAATTAGTGCCAGTGTGGGATATTGTGACATCATTCTAAATTCTCCCGCCTCCTTGCATGCAACCAGATTGTCATTAGAGAGCAATGTTTTAAGGATGCTTCTGACAGGATCAGAGGACTCAAGGTTTCCCCATCCCATGAGATGTTGCAATTGAGCCCCCATATAAGGATTATATGGATTAGGTACAGCCAGCATACCTGAATCCTTTGATTCCTGCAGCGTCTCCAATTTAATATGGGGAGTTTGCTTCCTCCTTATTAACGCACGAAATATAGTGTTGCATTTTTTGAAAATATAAATTTGAATCTATATGGGAGCATTATGAAGCACATATAAGAGCTGCGGACTCCAGATCATCTTGATTAAGTTACATCACCCTATTACTGATAGCAGTAATTTAATCCAGCTAGCTGCTTTTTCTTGGAATTTACAAATTAGTGGGTCAATATTGAGCTTAAAGTAAAAGTCTAGGCTGGGGTGTATGACTATTCCCAAATAGCGAAACCTGTCTCCATTTTGACCAGTGTTGCCCCGTGTGGTAAAGGGGAGTTAATAGGATCTAATGGCAGGAGAGTGGACTTGTTCCAAAATATTTTGAAACCCGAGAAGGATCCAAACCTTTGTATTAGTTCCATGAGGTTTGTCAAGGAGTCTGAAGTGTTGCCCAGGAAGAGAAGTGCATCATCGGCATGGAATGGCAATTTGTCCTCCGAATCACCTCTTCTAAATCCCTTGATATTAGGGTTACCTCTAATGGCAGCTGCCAAGGGTTCAATTGCCAGGGCAAATACTAGCGGAGACAAAGGGCAGCCCTGTCTCGTCCCTTTAAACTGTTCAAAGGAAGGAGATAAGGTATGCCTTATATAACAATTTTATCCAAGAGATGAAGACCTGACCAAGGTTACATTTCTCCAACACCTTGCATACGTAGTCCCATTCTATGCTGTCAAAAGCTTTGGCAGTGTTCAGCGATAGTATGGCTCTATTGCCTTGATTATCCATACGAACTTGCATATTTAAATAAAATCTACGTAAATTGTTAGACATGGATCTATTGGGTATGAACCCAAATTGACCCTGATGGATAATTTTAGCTATAATCTTTGAGAGTCTCATGGCAAGAACTTTAGTAAGTAATTTCAAGTCAGTGGTCAAAAGCGAAATGGGCCTATATGATTTGGATTGTTCAGGACCCTTCCCTGGCTTCAACAATCAAAAACAACCACCACTGCCTCATACATGGATGATGATAGAGAGCCTCGCTCTTGTTCATCTAAAATTGTTTTAAGTAATTCTGGAAAAAGTATATCCCCAAATTTTTGGTAGAATTCTATTGGGAGTCCATCATGTCATGCTTTAGAGTTGGGAAATGTGGCTAGTGTGACTTGCAGCTCCTCCAGTCCAGAGTAATGGGCGCATTCAATTGTTTCTTATCTGACCCTTCAAGGTATGGAAGTTGGATGCCATCAAGAAACCAAGACAGTTCATCTACAGCGTATGACACTTTTGAGAAATAAACATCCTCAAAAAAGGAGCGAAACCCTTGCGTAATATATCTGTTACAACCTAGGTTGGTGACACAGCTATTCTATGTATAATAGACGGTGGCTGCAGTGATCTGTCGAACATGGATAACATGTGTCTGGTTTTCTCCCCCTCTTCAAAATACATTTGGGAGATGAAAAACCTTTTATTTTCAGCCTGCTGATGCTCTATAGTGTGGTAAAACTGTACCTCCACCCATTTCCTCTCATTATCTGCAATAGGCCTGTAAAAATTCCTGTTCTGCCCTATCCACCGCATTACTAGCATCCAAAGCCCATTATCTGCTATTGGTTTTAATACAAGATATCTCCTGAATGCATAAGCCTCAAACAAAAGCCGTTAAGGCATTCCACATAACAATTGAAGTGGTCGTATGTCTGTTATCAGTTAAAAAATTCCTAAGCTGTAGTCGCATATGTTCTGTATTAGTAAATAGGGGGAGCCAAAAAGGGTTTCGTTTCCAATGAATAGGTAGCCTGTTAGTATTTAGTAAGAGGGATAATAGGATGGGTGAATGGTCAGAGAGGCCTCTGGTAAGATAGGTAACTTTGGGTGTAAAAGAGAACGCTAGCGCTGTGCCTAATGCAAGATCAATATGAGAAAGGGCAAAGTGAGTTACCTCGTGACACAAAAATTTTTGCTTGTAAAGGGAACTTGCATCGGAAGGGGGGCGTGGCTACCGCGCTGCTGTACAGACGCATGACCTGTTAGCTCCGCTCCAACAACAGGAATTAAACTAATTTGAGGCGATCCAGTTTGCTCACTTCAGCACCAGCACCTAGCTAAAGACCCGCATCACCCCGGCAGATGACTAGAAAGCAGCAAAACTCCTCACTGCCGAAGAAACTGAGAGATTTCTTACCTCCTAAGAACCAAAACGATGTCCAAGATGGCGCCGCCGGCTACTCTCCGGTCACATCGATCGGTTCACACTCAGCGACGCCGAGCCCGGGCTCCGGAAAAGGACTACACTGTCATTCTCCAGACACCTCCACTCCACTCTCTGGCAGTCCTGGCAAATCGAAACCCCGCATGTCTGCTGACTCACACAGGCCTGGGCTCGTTAGAAGACACGAGGGAGATGGCTGACTCAATTAACTCCTTCCCCATTGTAAACCAGCCTCTCTCAGACACAACCTTAAGAGACATGCTGGTCTCACTACGCAGTTCCTTACATGCGGACATGATGGAATGCATGCAAAACTTTAAAGTGGAAGTGGGAGAACTTGGAGGCAGAGTAGGCCATGTAGAAAAAAAGATGGGTGACTATGCAGCATCATATAACACTCTAGTGGATGCACACAATGAGCAATCGGATGAGGTGACATGGCTTAAAGAAAAAGTCGCGGACCTCAAGGACAGATCACGCAGAAACAACTTGAAGCTGCGCGGAGTCCCAGAAAATGTCCAGCCCTCACAACTCCGCCAGTACGCTCAGGAATTTATGTCAGCCTATTTACCATCAGCCCCCTCCTCGGAGCTAGTCATTGATAGGATTCACAGACTACCCAAACCAGCACACCTGCCAGACAATATTCCCAGAGACGTTCTGATGCGGGTGCATTTTTTCCACGTTAAAGAACAATTCATGCTCGCCTTCAGGAAAAATGCACAACCCCCTGAGCAATACTCTAATATTCAAATGTTCGCAGGCCTTTCACAGTTTACTATGCAAAAGCGCAAATCACTGCTAACTGTGACGAAAGCATTACGTAATCACAATATTGTTTACAGATGGGGTTACCCAACGAAGCTTATCATTACTCATGACAGCAAAACCTTGGTGGTTACTAACCTAGAAGAAGGTCTATCCATGCTGCGAACATGGGATATACTCCCAGAGCAAACTCCTGCTAGATCCACCTCCACATCGAGGTTGGACGACCAAAGCGAATGGCAGGTTGTGTCACATAAAAAGAAACCAAGGAACCGCAATACAGACTCGCCTTGAATGACATAAGCTACCCAATGCTACGACTTTCCTGACATCATATGGAGCTAATATCCCATGAAGCTCCCCTCCTAAATAATGTGCAGTACATCTGCCATCGGATTCCGGACGGAATCTCACTTTTTTATGCACCAGTTTCATTTTTGTTTGTTGACTCTCTGGTTTTTATCTTTTGCACTTTTTCTATCTCTTATCCCTTACCCCTCCTCATCGGTGATGGAACGTAAGATCATACACGTGAAGGAAACGTACCCCTCTACGAAGCTGACAAGATACCACTCAAGACCTCTGGAACCCTGCTCTGGATTACTTAAGGTACCAACATCTCACCATCTCACACACCTTACATGGCAGTTAGAGTGACCTCCTTTAATGTCCATGGCTTGAACCATCCTGCTAAAAGAGCTACAGTTTGGAAGGAGGCTCTCAAACTGAGCTCTGACATCTTATGTCTACAAGAGACACATTGGGCACCTCATCAATCCCCAAGTTCTCGCATCACAAATACCCCCACATTTTTCATGCATCAGCTTCTAAAAAACAAAAGGGCGTTCTTATTGCCATCAGAGACCCTGTGTCCTTTTCACTTCAGGAGACCCACATGGACTCAGAAGGTCGATACCTAGTCTTGATCAGAGAATTCAACAACCACCTAAACACGATAGTCAATCTCTATGCGCCCAACACACACCAAATCCGCTTTTTGAAAAAGTTATTTCAAAAGATCAACTTAATCAAAAAAGGAGCAGTCATAATGTGTGGGGACTATAATGTCACAGTAGACTACAAGATGGACACCACCTCCAAAAAATCTCCTCCTCTGCCGTACATGACATTACGTGGTCAGACCACGCTCCTGTGTCTATTACGGTAGAGGAGGGATATCCATCAGCTCCAGCTTATATCTGGCGTGCCAACTCTCGTATTTTCCAGCAACCTACCCATGTTGCTCTTGTGAACAAACATTTGAAGGAATTTTTCGCTCTAAATGCTAAATCTGTAAATAATCCATTTGTTATGTGGTGTGCCCATAAGGCATATATTAGAGGTATTTTAATCCAGATAAGCTCGTGGATGAAAAGGCAGAGGACACAAAAATTAGACTCTCTTTTAAAAGATATAAAACTCCTAGAAGCTCAAAGCAAAAACTTACCTGACCCTATCACAGCAAACAAACTAACCCAAATGCGCTCGGATCTCAGACTCCTGCTGCTAGAACAATATGACAAGCATATTCAATTTCTTAAATTGAATCATTATTCTTCTGGCAATAGGGCTGGCAAATTTCTGGCCCAGAGGCCAAAAGACCAAAAAACACAAATGAAGATCCCCTATCTGATCTGCAACTCAGACAACAGTAAAATATTTAACCCAAAAGAAATGGCAAACAATTTTGCTGAATATTACTCCTCTCTTTATAATTTAAAAGAAGATGCGGACACACCACAACCCTCAGACGACGCCATTCAAACATTTTTGGCAGACCTCTCACTACCCTCCCTCTCAACACGACAACTAGAACTCCTTAATTCACCCATAACGGAGACTGAGATCCGAAAAGCAGTAAAAACACTACCCACTGGTAAATCTCCAGGACCAGATGGGTTACCAAACAGTTATTACAAAGTATTTTGTGAAACTCTGTCCCCCTCGCTGAAAGAAATTTACTCCGAAGCAATGTCCTCTGCCTCGTTCCCCGCTGAAATGCTCAAAGCATATGTTGTCACCATTCCAAAACCGGGCAAGGACCCTATAACACCTGCTAATTTTAGACCTATCTCCCTACTAAATACAGATGTAAAACTGTATGCCAAAATCCTAGCTGACAGAGTATTATCAATCCTACCGTCCCTGATCAATCCAGATCAAACAGGTTTCACCAAAGGTAGACAGGCGTCTGATGCCACAAGGAGGGTTATTGATATCATCCACTATGCTGGATCCTGTCGGGTGCCTTCTCTGCTACTCTCTTTGGATGCGGAGAAGGCATTCAACAGGGTCCATTGGGGTTATATGACACAGACACTCCAAAAATTTGCATTCTCAGGTCCCATTCTCTCAGCCATCTTAGCCCTGTACTCCTCACCATGTGCGCAAGTCTATACCTCTAACACCCTTTCTCTTCCTTTCCCTATTACCAACGGTACCAGGCAGGGATGCCCATTATCCCCCTCTATATTCAATCTCCTTCTAGAGCCTCTAGCAGAAAAAATCAGAGCACACCCAGGTACACCAGGATTTTCCCTCTTAGGTAAATCACATAATATTAATCTATTCGCAGACGACATCATTCTTCTCCTGACATCACCACATACATCTTTAAAATGTGACCACGATATTCTTAATAACTTCAGCCAGGTGTCTTATTATAAAGTAAACTTTTCAAAATCCCTAATATTAGGCTTAAATCTCCCCTCCTCTCTTAAGTCTGACCTACAGAAAAATTTCCCATATACATGGAACTCATCTAGCATCCCATACCTGGGATTACAGATAACGGCCGATCCCCTAAAATTAGCAGATGCCAACTATAATCCACTGATAGATAAAATCTCTAAAGAAACAAAATGCTTAACCAAAGTAGAATTATCTTGGTTGGGACGCCTAGCATCTTTCAAAATGCTTCTCCTACCCCAAATTCTATATGGATTTCGTACACTACCCATTCCACTCAAAAACACTCACCTCCAATCACTAAACTCTCTCCTTAAACACTACATATGGGGATCTAAAAGACCCAGATGCTCCAGAGCCTTTCTAGTTAAGCATAGGTTGGTTGGCGGGATGGGCCTAATTGATATCAAAGACTACCACCGAGCATCCTTGCTTACCCAACTCAGACATTGGATTTCACCATCTCCAGATATCCTCTGGAGCAACATAGAACAAGCCTTTAGCCCAACCCGAGATCTCCGAATACTCTTATTACTTTATATATGGAAACCGTACCCCCTAAGATCATTACCACTAACTGTTCAGGCCTCCTTATCAGCATGGAGAGAACTTCATAAATCAACTTCATTCTCCCCCAATGATACAGATATACCAGTTCCAATAACTATTTTAAACTATGCCAATCCACATACCAATTTTTCAAATTGGCCCACTGAAGGCATATCCCTGATAACTGACCTATATGTTGATAACACACTTAAAACATTTAGTGCGGGGTGTGGCCTGGACCGGCATGGCGTAGGGAGTAAAGAACTAGAGCTCCGCTTGCCCACCATCCGAACTAATAGATCCTGGAGTTAATACTGCCTGTTTTTCACCCACATCTGGACTCCCTGCCTTCCCTAGCCTGTGGGGATCATGTTGCCACCAAAGCAGAAAACAGATCCGGCCGCAAAGCTGGCAAAATACAGGAATACTGACAAGGAAGCCGGGGGAGAAAATGGGGCCGGCTCCTCTCCACATGCAGACCCAGCGGCGGAGGACACGGCACGGGTGCTTGAAGCAATCTCGGATTGTAAAAGCACCCTGACTAGTAAAATTGAGCAGGTCAAGGTGAATGTGTCGCTAATACGCCAGGACCTACAACAGCTGAGAGACCGAGTCACGGAGACTGAGGCTCGTATCAGCCGAGTGGAGGACGAGTTGTCGCCATTACAAGTTCACACTGAACGCTTGCAACATCAACTAAAGATGGTGCTAGCCAAACAAGACGATATAGAAAATCGTCTGAGAAGGTGCAACTTGCGTTTTATAGGCCTGCCTGAGGGCTCAGAGGGCTCCGATCCCCCCTCATTTCTTGAGAATCTACTGGTTAACATGTTTGGGAGAGCCGAGTTTTCTACCTCTTTTGTGGTTGAACGGGCACACAAGCTAGCGGCTAAACCCCCTCCTCAAGGTGCACCGCCGAGAACATTTATTGCTAAAATGCTTAGCTTTCGTGACCGGGACGCTGTTCTCAGGCTGACCAGACTAAAGGGTAACATCCCCTTTAAAAACACAGAAATCAAGGTATTCCCAGACTTCTCGGCGGAAGTCCAAAATAAAAGGGCCCTGTTTACAGAGGCGAAACGTCAGCTGCGGATCCGCCATTATTCTTATGCGATGCTCTTTGCGGCGTGGCTGCGGGTTGCCGTTGAGGATAGAGCACACTTCTTTGACACACCTGAGGCCGTCTTCACATGGCTGGAGAACAAGCAGCTCCGAATCATGATCCTGCCTGAAACTGCTACAAGACCTGCTCCTGAGTTGGAATACGCTCTGATGTGGATATGTACCTTCCGGAGACTCTGCAGCCCCAACATCCTACAGGTACTGTGCCAAGTTTATGTGACAACACTTCTCCCCATATTTTTCAGACGAACACACACTCTCCTTGCATGAAGACTACCTGACCCCCGGACTCTGTGGACTTTATCACTCACAACCGAAGTATCCCTGGTAATTACACGGATTCTTACCCCCAATATCTACCTATATATGGTGTGCGTGTTCCCCTGTGGCTGGGCCTGGGCAGGGGCCCAATGGATGTATATGCAGTATGACTCAAACTCTCCTATCCTGCAGGCAAGCTGCTACCTGTTAAGACGCTTGGATTGGGGAACATGGCTATGTCCCCTAGATCGGTGCTTTTTCCCCTGATGCTACTGCTTGCCTTGCAGCGAACTATCGCTCCCCTAGTCCCGTTGGATCCCGTTATTTTTTTCTTTTGTTTTCACAGTATTGCCCCGTACACACGGTCGGATTTTCCGATGGAAAATGTGTGATAGGACCTTGTTGTCGGAAATTCCGACCGTGTGTGGGCTCCATCACACATTTTCCATCGGATTTTCCGACACACAAAGTTTGAGAGCAGGCTATAAAATTTTCCGACAACAAAATCCGTTGTCGGAATTTCCGATAGTGTGTAGACAAATTCGAGGCACAAAGTGCCACGCATGCTCAGAATAAATAAAGAGATGAAAGCTATTGGCTACTGCCCCGTTTATAGTCCCGACGTACGTGTTTTACGTCACCGCGTTCAGAATGATCGAATTTTCCGACAACTTTGTGTGACCGTGTGTATGCAAGACAAGTTTGAGCGAACATCCGTGGGAAAAAATCCTAGGATTTTGTTGTCGGAATGTCCGAACAAAGTCCGACCGTGTGTACGGGGCATAACAGTTGCCTTAGGGCGCAAGTAATGTTTCCATGGCATGCCCGGCTCCAGCAAAATGCATTTGTTCTTCATTGGATGCATTGCTTACCCGGGTATGCTAGAGTGTTGATACAGCTACGATCAGAATGTTCTGATTGGTTTAATGTTTGGTTCGTGCATTATATGCTGAAGAGTAATAGATTGTGGTATTTACTTATTAACACAGTGGCTTTGCAATGTGACAGGTACATAAGTGGTCCTAATATACAGACTGTTGGGAGGCCACATCTACCCAGCCCTATCTGTCCCACTGTGGGGTTGGGGGGGGGATGTGGACCCTCTTAACTGTGGTGATGCTGGCGGCATCATGGACATTGGACATACGGCATACAAATATAAATACTTGTTACCATGCTAGATGTTAAATGTCTCACTTGGAATGTGAGAGATCTCAGGGCAAAGCCCAAATGAAACGCAGTATCTTAAGACCCAACGTGCAGACCTCATGGTGTTGGTGGAGACCCATCTCACAGGCCAACTTCAGACGACGCTCAAAAAGCCATGGGTGGGATGGCTCTATCAAGCCCCTTACTCTGCCAACTCCAGAGGTGTTGCTGTACTAGTGGCAAAAACAGTACAATTTGTGCTACTTACCCTCAGATCTAACCCCCAGGGTAGGTTTTTATTTTTACATGCTAAGATGAATGGCCTAGAAATATTAATATTAGCATTATATGTTCTGCCTCCCTTTCAATTTAGCGTCATACACGAGGGGCTGGCGTTTATGTCTCAAATCCCTACCATTGCTGCGATGTGGCTAGGCGATTTTAATAACATTATGAATAGGGATCTAGACCGCATCTCAGTGATGCCCCATGATAACCCACCTGAACGACACACTAGGTTTGGTAAGACAATCATGGATCTAGCCCTTATAGACACCTGGAGACACCGCAACCCTTCAGAAAAAGCATACTCCTGCTTTTCCACATCCCACAACACCATGTCACACATTGACCTCATTCTGATCTCCGGTACCCTTATTCCGTTGCTCAGAGAGGTAGGATTTAACCCACGCATCCTGTCAGATCATGCCCCATACTGGATTACACTTAGGATCGACTCCCCCTCCAGGACATACAATTGGAAGCTTAACCCATTTTGGCTGACAGTGGTTCCTGACCTGGGGGAGGCTGCCAGCGAATGGGACTTTTTTTTCCACACAAATAGAGACACAGCACCCCTAGAGGTAATATGGGATACATTTAAGTCCCATGCCCGAATGATCCTATCACAGCGGATATCCCGCTATCGCAAGACTTCCTCCCAGGTTCTTAGACAAGCAGAACAGTCCCTTGTAGATTCAGAAAAGAATTTCACAGACAACCCAACTGCATCTACAGCAGATCAACTAAAACTACAAACCAGAATAGTAAATAATTTATATTTTGAAAAAGCCGATAGGAAAATGTATTATAACAAGCAAAGGCAATACAAATGCGGAGAGTGGGCGGGTCGTCTCTTGGCTTATTTAGCACATTTAGATCACAGACCCCCCACGGCGGTATCACTTCGGGATGCCGCCGGCAGGATGTTGACCGACCCCGACGAAGTGGCTGGGGATTTCCGCTCCTTCTTCGCATCCCTATACTCCTCTAATGCTAACAATCCCGTAGAAGAAATAGTGTCGCTGTTATCTAATATAGAACTACCCTGCCTTACTCAGCCCCAGGTGGAACAGTTGGAAGCCCCTATTACCGAAAGCAAAATAACAAAGGCAATTTCCCTGCTCAACCCATCAAAAGCTCCGGGGTCGGATGGACTACCCTTGGAGTTCTACACAGCATATAGTGAGACATTGATTCCCAAACTTCATGAATTATTTTCCCATATCTTTAAATCCGAGTCTTTACCCTCGTCCATGAATGAAGCAAATATAGTATTGATACCCAAACCTGGCAAAAACCCAGAACTCCCTAAATAGTATCGCCCAATATCCCTTCTTCAATTGGATATAAAGATATTGGCCAAGATCCTGGTGCTTCGCTTAAATGAGGTGATCCTCTCACTCATTCACCCGGACAAAACTGGGTTTATGCCTGCAAAAAACACGGCATACAACCTACGTAGACTTCATATGAACGTTCAAGTTGAACATGACGCCCTGGGCTCTAAAGTTGTGGTGTCCCTCGACGCCGCAAAAGCGTTCGACTCGGATGAGTGGGCGTACCTATGGGAGTGCCTCGCAAAATTTGGGTTTGGACCCAAGTTCATTAAGTGGATCCGACTTTTATATCAAAGCCCATGCGCCAGGGTCTTGGTCAATGGAAAAGTTTCTAATCCCTTTCCTCTCTCCAGGGGCACTCAGCAGGGGTGTCCACTTTCTCCCTTGCTATATGCACTGGCGGTGGAGCCTCTTGCCGCATCCCTCAGAAAACACCCAGGCATTGAAG
Organism: Lithobates septentrionalis; assembly: GCA_037952835.1. Taxonomy (NCBI): domain Eukaryota; kingdom Metazoa; phylum Chordata; class Amphibia; order Anura; family Ranidae; genus Lithobates; species Lithobates septentrionalis. The sequence continues at coordinate 1,855,542 of JBBDGP010000584.1, forward strand.
GACTTGCCCGTGGAAACTTGCTGGAAAAGATAAGTCTGTATGCTGACGATATGCTACTGTACCTGGCAGATGCAGGCTCATCTTTGCAGTTGGCCCTGGAGGTAATTCAAAACTTTGGTAGATATTCAGGATTGAAGATCAATTGGGAAAAATCCCAAATCCTCCCGATAGATGTTAGCGTACCAACCAAAGAACAGTCCAGCTCCCCGCTCCTTAGGGTTAGTGCCATGACGTACCTCAGAATTGTAATAACTTGATCGCCGGAAGAATACGTTCGCCATAATATAGAACCCCTTATAGCAGTATTGAAACGCAAAACACAGATATGGGCTAAATTACCCCTTGGGGTGATGGGACGGGTAAACCTGATTAAAATGGTCCTCCTCCCTAAATTCTTATATGTTCTATGGCACGCCCCGATATATTTACCTTTGAGGATCTTTAAATCTATTAAGGCCATTCTTAACTCATTTGTTTGGGGATCGAGCCGTCATAAATTGTCCTGGCAAACGCTGAAAAATCCGACTGAAATGGGGGTGCGGCGTTACCCGATTTTAAACCTTTACTATCTGGCGGCGCAACTGTCTCATTTTTTCCATCTAGACAAGCATGACAAAGACCGATGTTTATCCCTGCTCTGTGTTCCGCATGGACGTAGAGTTTCACACCCTTTCCAGACTCTTTTTAGAGGCACTAATAAAATGGATAACAGGAAGGGACTACTATATCATTACTGTAGGGTTTGGGAGGTAGTGAAACACAAGCTTAAAATGCCATCTACGCACTCTCACACACCTCTATGGGATAATTCTGACCTGGGAGAGCTTCTAAAGGTGCCAAATCCTGAATTATGGCTTCACTATGGGGTAGGATTTCTGTCGGACGTCTATGGTGGCAATGTCTTAAAATCATTTCAACAACTCAAAACAGACTTTGGCCTTCCAAATGCTATGTTCTTTCGTTATCTCCAGCTCCGTCACGCTCTCAGAGCTCAATTTGGTGGGACTACCCCTGATGTGGAACAAATGGATGTCCTTTACATTATGTTGGGATCGGACCATCGTAAACTCATCTCGGGTATCTACAACTCTCTGCTAAGACCCACAGCAGTTTCAATTGCATATAAATTAAAAGACCTATGGTCAGGAGATGTGGGGGAGCTGGAGGATGATGAATGGGAAGACGCCCTAGACACTTGCAAAAAAGTTTCCACTAAATTGTCGGACCGCCTCACACATCTATACATTCTACATAGGTCTTATTTGACCCCTCCTCGCCTAGCCAAGTACAAACCTAACCAAAATCCAAACTGCCCCTGATGTGACAGCTCTTCCAGCACCTTCTTCCATCTCCTTTGGCTGTGTCCAGTAATACAAGATTATTGTTCCCAGATAGTTAAGTTTATCCATGATGAAATGGGCTCTCCTCTCACACTATGCCTTAAGCAGTGCTTAATAGGGGTGTTCCCAGACCCTGACTCGGATAAATTTCATAAGATATTTCTCCAGGAGTCGTTGTTCATAGCTAGATTACTGATAGACAGAAAATGGCTGCAAACTGCTCCTCCAACGCTTCGCGAGTGGATATCTGCTATTAACAATGTTCTACCATATAAAAAGGAAATTTATGCCCACAGGGGATGCCCAACCAAATACGGCAAAATATGGGACACCTGGTTGGAAAACGCCTCCACCTGTAATACACTGTCAGACTAACGCATTTAGAGGCTAATGAATTTTATCTAAGTACAAAAATCTGGTTATGTGATGTCCCCTTATTGTACAATTGCTCAAATGTAGGTCATACGAAAACATGTATATGAATGTTTGGCCCAATACCTCCGTTATGCAGATGTTTTGTTTTGTCTTTTTCTTTGATTTTTTCTTTTTTCTCCCTTTTTTTTCTTTTTTTTGCTGTAACCCGAATAATATGTCACTGTACCATTGATTTATGTAACCTGTATGTAATTTGCTCTTCCAATAAAACCACCACGGTAATTGTAAAAAAAACATTTAGTGCACTAGCGGAGGAATATTCATTACCTCTAGTTGATCACTTTAAATATGTCCAACTTACTCACTTTTTAAAGTCTTTGAAATCACCCCACATACTTATACAAGACTTGGTGTGGCAATTCTACACAAAAACTGCTATCACTTCTAAAGGAATATATTTTTTCTATAATTTCCTCCAAAATAAGACCTCCTTTTACAAACTCCCACCTTTCAATAAATGGGAACTAGAACTGGGAGAATCTTTCACAGATGATCAATGGAAAATTGCATTTAAAACTACATATAAGGCAACTCGATGTGTAAATCATTGGGAACTTTCCCTAAAAATAGCTCAAAGATGGTACCTCACACCCTACAGGTTATCTAAATTCTCCCCCTCCAATTCACCATTATGTTGGAGAACATGCGGGGAAGTGGGAAATATTTTACATGTGTTTTGGTCGTGTAAGTATCTCATTAGCTTTTGGAAAAATGTATTTAAATTTATATCATGCATCACAGGAATTTTAAGACCACCAAATCCTGGACTGGCACTGTTAAACTTAGGTATCGAAAGCTTCCCTCCTTGTTTCCGAACAGTGATCACACATGTACTCCTGGCCGCCAAAACACTAATTACCAAAAATTGGAAATCAAATATAGTACCCAATGTATCAGAAGTTCTTGCAATAACACAAACTAATTATATCTACGAATCATTATTAGCAGCTAGAACTGAACAGAGACCTTCCTTTGATAAACATTGGAAAATATGGTCAGACTGGTTTAGAAAAGAATAATGAGATTGGTGTGCCAGGGGTATATCATTGTTTTCCAATTGTATTGCTACGAGTCTTTGAAACATTGCTTCAATAGGAATACTACTCCTTTCTATGCCTCATCTAAATTAGAATAGTTAATGATGAAATGTAAATATGCCTCCATCACCCTACTACCCCCCCCCCCCCCAGCTCCCTACCTTACCTTTCCTCCCCTCCCTTTTTCCCCTTCCTCTATTTTTTCATATTATTGTTTCATGGAAATGCACTATTCTACTATATGTGTGTTCTCATGCTTTATACTTTAAGAAAAACTTTTACTATGCTTTGTACTTTGAAAAACCTTTAATAAAAAATAATTGAAAAAAAAAAAGGGAACTTGCATCGCCAGAGATCAGTTAGTCCAATCTCCATTAAATATCAGGAAAAAGCAGTATGCGCCATAGGGCCCTGTGGACAAGATTTCCAAAGCACATCCTAGGACGTGTCAAGTACATTATTAAAGTCACCCAATACAAAAACCGGGGCATGGGAATTTTTAGCCATATACCGAGACAGACACTCTAACACCTCTATGTTGAAAGGCGGGGTTAATAAACATTCGCTATAATACATAGGTGTGAATCCCAACTTCCTAATAGAAAAATATAACGTCCTTGAGAAGCAATTTGACTATCTAACATCTGAAACAAAGCATTGCGTGAAATCAAGATGCTTACTCCTCTAGAATACAGGGTATGCATAGAATGATATTGCAGTAGTATCCAAGATTAAATGAGTCAATTGTAAGCATACCATAGTGGGGTATGATGGTCAATAAAAGTGAAAATCGGGGTGGGCGTACCCCTGATGATGTCAGAGGAAACGATTGTCGGGTAGCCATGCCCACACACCCTGCTCATGCGCGATTGTGTTTAAAACCTCCGTGCACAGGATTTTTTTACTTGCTAGCAACTTCTTTGTTTTTAACTTGTTTTATGCTAATTAGAGACTCGTTGGAGTCCTCAAACAGCACTGCAATCTATTTACTCCAATAAATCTTTTTGATGAGACAGTATTACACTATTTGGAGCATTTTATTTTTTTTGCATGATTTGCACTATCTTTGAACATTTGGGATACTTGACGTGACTGACCAGCTGAGACACAGAGGTTACTGACAAGAGACACCCCGGAGATCTGGTAAATCCAGGCGATCTGGACTTCCATGGTGGGGATCTGTGATCCAATTTGTGCTTTCTGACCTCCCTGAGCAAGGGGGGTTGCTGGCGATCCGGCAAGCCTTCCATCTTAGTAGAGGTGATGGGTCTCACAAGGTCAAGCACCTTGGTGAAAAACAATATAAATTATGTGCTAAAAGGATAAATGAAATTAATAATATAATGATGGTGAATAGTCCCAGATAAATGCCTTCAGCTAGACTGCTACACAGGGCTCTTGGTGGCGGCCTCACTTACAGCGGCGATCGGGGAAGTTTTTCTGACATGCCTGATTGCAACCATGTATCTTGTGAGTAGCGCAAGTGATTTTTTTCTCCGCAATACTTCACTATATTGCTTTTCCTTGTCTTTTTGAGTCTGATTCGATGGTCGACACCTACAAGTAGGGATGAGCCGAACACCCCCCTGTTCGGTTCGCACCAGAACATGCGAACAGGAAAAAAATTTGTTCGAACACGCGAACACCGTTAAAGTCTATGGGACACGAACATGAATAATCAAAAGTGCTAATTTTAAAGGCTAATATGCAAGTTATTGTCAATAAAAGTGTTTGGGGACCTGGGTCCTGCCCCAGGGGACATGGATCAATGCAAAAAAAAGTTTTAAAAACGGCCGTTTTTTCAGGAGCAGTGATTTTAATAATGCTTAAAGTCAAACAATAAAAGTGTAATATCCCTTTAAATTTCATACCTGGGGGGTGTCTATAGTATGCCTGTAAAGGGGCGCATGTTTCCCGTGTTTAGAACAGTCTGACAGCAAAATGACATTTTGAAGGAAAAAACTCATTTAAAACTACCGCGGCTATTGCATTGCCGACAATACACATAGAAGTTCATTGATAAAAACGGCATGGGAATTCCCCACAGGGCAACCCCGAACCAAAATTAAAAAAAAAAAATGATGTGGGAGTCCCCCTAAATTCCATACAAGGCCCTTCAGGTCTGGTATGGATATTAAGGGGAACCCCAGCCAAAATTTTAAAAAAAAATTGACGTGGGGTTCCCCCTAAATTCCATACCAGACCCTTCAGGTCTGGTATGGATTTTAAGGGGAACCCCGCGCCCAAAAAAAAAAAAAACCGGCGTGGGGTCCCCCTAAAAATCCATACCAGACCCTTATCCGAGCACGCAACCTGGCAGGCCGCAGGAAAAGAGGGGGGGACGAGAGTGCGGCCCCCCCCCCTCCTGAACCATACCAGGCCACATGCCCTCAACATTGGGAGGGTGCTTTGGGGTAGCCCCCCAAAGCACCTTGTCCCCATGTTGATGAAGACAAGGGCCTCATCCCCACAACCGTGGCCGGTGGTTGTGGGGGTCTGCGGGCGGGGGGCTTATCGGAATCTGGAAGCCCCCTTTAACAAGGGGACCCCCAGATCCCGGCCCCCCCCCTGTGTGAAATGGTAAGGGGGTACTTACCCCTACCATTTCACTAAAAAACTGTCAAAAATGTTAAAAATGACAAGAGACAGTTTTTGACAATTCCTTTATTTAAATGCTTCTTCTTTCTTCCTTCATCTTCTTCTTCTTCTGGTTCTTCTGGCTCTTCTGGTTCTTCCTCCGGCGTTCTCGTCCAGCATCTCCTCCGCGGCGTCTTCTATCTTCTTCTCCTCGGGCCGCTCCGCACCCATGGCATGAGGGGGGAGGCTCCCGCTCTTCTCTTCATCTTCTTCTTCATCTTCATCTTCTTCTTCTTCTTCTCTTCTTCATCTCTTCTTCCTTCTTCATTTCTTCTGCGGGCCGCTCCGCATCCATGCATGGAGGGAGGCTCCCGCTGTGTGACGGCGTGTGACCCCGCCCCCCTCTGACGCACGGGACATGACGGGACTTCCCTGTGGCATTCCCCGTGACGTCACAGGGAAGTCCCGTCAATTCACCGTGCGTCAGAGGGGGGCGGGGTCACCGGATGGCCCCGCCCCCCGTTATTTAAGAACCGTCAGACGAAGAGACGCCGTCACACAGCGGGAGCCTCCCTCCATGCATGGATGCGGAGCGGCCCGCAGAAGAAATGAAGAAGGAAGAAGAGATGAAGAAGAGAAGAAGAAGAAGAAGAAGAAGAAGAAGAAGAAGATGAAGAAGAAGATGAAGATGAAGAAGAAGATGAAGAGAAGAGCGGGAGCCTCCCCCCTCATGCCATGGGTGCGGAGCGGCCCGAGGAGAAGAAGATAGAAGACGCCGCGGAGGAGATGCTGGACGAGAACGCCGGAGGAAGAACCAGAAGAGCCAGAAGAACCAGAAGAAGAAGAAGATGAAGGAAGAAAGAAGAAGCATTTAAATAAAGGAATTGTCAAAAACTGTCTCTTGTAATTTTTAACATTTTTGACAGTTTTTTAGTGAAATGGTAGGGGTAAGTACCCCCTTACCATTTCACACAGGGGGGGGGGCCGGGATCTGGGGGTCCCCTTGTTAAAGGGGGCTTCCAGATTCCGATAAGCCCCCCGCCCGCAGACCCCCACAACCACCGGCCATGGTTGTGGGGATGAGGCCCTTGTCTTCATCAACATGGGGACAAGGTGTTTTGGGGGGCTACCCCAAAGCACCCTCCCAATGTTGAGGGCATGTGGCCTGGTACGGTTCAGGAGGGGGGGGGGGCCGCACTCTCGTCCCCCCCTCTTTTCCTGCGGCCTGCCAGGTTGCGTGCTCGGATAAGGGTCTGGTATGGATTTTTAGGGGGACCCCACGCCGTTTTTTTTTTTTTTTTTTTGGCGCGGGGTTCCCCTTAAAATCCATACCAGACCTGAAGGGTCTGGTATGGAATTTAGGGGGAACCCCACGTCAATTTTTTTTTTAAATTTTGGCTGGGGTTCCCCTTAATATCCATACCAGACCTGAAGGGCCTGGTATGGAATTTAGGGGGACCCCCACATCATTTTTTTTTTATTATTTTGGTTCGGGGTTGCCCTGTGGGGAATTCCCATGCCGTTTTTATCAATGAACTTCTATGTGTATTGTCGGCAATGCAATAGCCGCGGGTAGTTTTAAATGAGTTTTTTCCTTCCAAATGTCATTTTGCTGTCAGACTGTTCTAAACACAGGAAACATGCGCCCCTTTACAGGCATACTATAGACACCCCCCAGGTACGAAATTTAAAGGGATATTACACTTTTATTGTTTGACTTTAAGCATTAATAAAATCATTGCTCCTGAAAAAACGTCCGTTTTTAAAACTTTTTTTTGCATTGATCCATGTCCCCTGGGGCAGGACCCGGGTCCCCAAACACTTTTTATGACAATAACTTGCATATAAGCCTTTAAAATTAGCACTTTTGATTTCTCCCATAGACTTTTAAAGGGTGTTCCGCGGCATTCGAATTTGCCGCGAACACCCCAAATTGTTCGCTGTTCGGCGAACTTGCGAACAGCCAATGTTCGAGTAGAACATGAGTTCGACTCGAACTCGAAGCTCATCCCTACCTACAAGTATATGACCTATTTGCTACGATTATAAGCCATTCATATTGCATCTACATCAGAGGCATTATACTGCAGCACTCCAGGAGACTGACTGTCAGCATAGGTTGAAGAGATGCTGTTTTCTCTCCAGTGAGGCCGCCACCAGGAGCCCTGTGTAGCAGTCTAGCTGATGGTATTTATCTGGGACTGTTCACCATCATTATATTATTAATTTCATTTATCCTTTTAGCACATAATTTTTATTGTTTTTCACCATTTCAATAGTAATTGGTTTGTGTCTAGCACCAATTGCATATCTATTTACATCCTACTTATTTGGCACTTTATACATGTGCTAAATTAGTAAATAGTAATCTATTAATTGTTAATTGGTTTGTGTATAGCACTAATTGTATATCTATTTGCAGCCTACTTATCTAGCACTTTATTCATGTTATTTATGGATTCATGATTATAGGAATATTGCACAGAGCACTTTCTATATAGTATCATATTTACGGTGTGGTTATATTTTTTGCCAGCGCTGTATGTGTTTGTTTTTTATTATCTAAGTATTACTACTTTTCTTACAGCAGCGGTAATATACTCATGTATTTGTTTTAATTTGTCACGAGCGCTGCATCATTTATATATTTTTTTATGCATACCAAATTGATGCAGTGTGCGGCGTATGGTCTGAGCACTGACAGGCTGACCCCTCACCCCTTCAACCTCTGCAGCAATGCTGGCAGCACTCATATGTCTATTTCCCAAAGACAACCTCTGGATATGATGCTGAGCACGTGCACTCAACTACTTTGGTCAACCATGGCAAGGCCTGTTCTGCGTGGAACCTGTCCTGTTAGACGCTGTATGGTCTTGGCCACTGTGCTGCAGCTCAGTTTCAGGGCCTTGGCAATCTTCTTATAGCTTAGACCATCTTTATGTGGAGCAACAATTCTTTTTTTCAGATCCTCAGAGAGTTCTTTGCCATGAGGTGCCATGTTGAACGTCCAGTGACCAGTATGAGAGAGTGAGAGCGATAACAACAAATTTAACACATCTGATCCCCATTTACACCTGAGACCTTGTAACACTAATGAGCCACAAGACACCAGGGAGGGAAAATGGCTAATTGGGCCCAATTTGGACATTTTCACTTAGGAGTTTACTCACTTTTGTTGCCAGCGGTTTAGACATTAATGGCTGTGTGTTTAGTTATTTTGAGGGGATAGCAAATTTACACTGTTATACAAGCTGTACACTTATTACTTTACATTGTAGCAAAGTGTCATTCCTTCAGTGTTGTCACATGAAAAGATATATTAAAATATTTACAAAAATGTGAGGGTGTACTCACTTTTGTGAGATACTGTATATATATATCTATATATATATCTATATATATATATATATATATATATATATATATATATATACACATACACTGTATATATACTGTGTATATACTGTATATATACATTTATAATATAATAATAATCCTTCTGGTATTTTTTTTAAGAATAATTACAGTATTTTTCTCATTTCTTATTTCTATTTATTATAATTTATTAACACATCATGTTTGATAATAATTTGTTTATTGATGCATTTTTTAATCAATAATGTGTTGTATTATCGATTAGGCATGCTACTTTTAGGAGCAAGAACTTTCAGTGCCAGTTAAATTTATAGACAAATAAACACTAACAAAACAATTTGTCACACACCTAGTTGACTGAAGCTCACTGCAAGCACTTATAAAAACACGAGTATGGATACCTTTAGCATGAATATGAGTTAGTACCAGGAAATGGACACAATACCATTAAGTGGTAAATTAACTCAACGTATTGGTATGGGTTAGAGAAAAATTATAGTAAGAGCATAAATAAGCATACTGTAGGTAGATACAGACACTGTCTGCTAGACAATGTATTCGCTATTCCAACTTAACGTACCTGAGAATAGAGTTCTGTACCACTAGACTGGAATCAAATTATAACTTTGCAAAGTCAGCAATAAACATTGTATATAACTATTAACTGTAATCTGATAATCCATTAACTAGTCTAGAGTGCACTCTAGGAGAATGGCTAGGATATGGTGCAATGTCCTCTGAGATTTACCTCTTAGTATAAGCAGTAGGTAAAGTTCTCTGTGTAGCAGCTGTAAGGGGTCAGTCTTTAGTCCTAACTCTTCAGCTGGCTAGCGTTGGGGCCTAGTTGTACTGTTGTTAAAATAGTCCCAGTCAAGGCTACTAAATGGCTTTATGGTCAGTTCCTAAAGGGCTCAGTCTCTCTAGCTTCAGAATCATAATCACCAGTCCCAGCAATATTGCAGCTCACTATCCAGTTACACACAGTGATTAAAGAAGTTATAGGCAGTCACGCGCAAATTGCTGTAGGTTAGTAAATATCTTCTGATCATGGCGGAGACTCGGGCTCCGTCCTCCATCGCAACTCTGGGACTCCCACCACGCAACTCGCAGCACAGATAGCTACAGGAGTCACCTCCCCAAACTCCTGCAGCGGCCGTTCATCTCATGGGCAAAATCGAAGACCAGAGACACAACTATGCAGCAGTCTTTAAGCCTCGGGCCTCTTCCACCATGGGCCGCTACCTGCACAGGCCTACATCCACGGCCTCGAGTATCCAGGATGATGCACCGGACCCACTGGAGCACCAAGAGCCTGAGACAGGTACCCTCTTTGATATCCCCACACTCCAGAACAAGGATCCCCCCCACTGACGGCAGAAATCTTGGATGCCAATCTGCAATCCCTGCTCCAAGCCCTCACCCATAACATTGCACAGGAGGTGGGAAAACTTGCTAAAGAGCTGAGAGGGGAAATAGTAAAACTGGGAAAATGCACTGAAACCCTGGAGATGTGCAAGTCCTGGAAGAGGACAGTGCTGCCATGAAACACTCTGTCACCCAGCTCCAAGCTCAACAGGAGGACCTGGAGAAAAGAGAACGCAGACAGAATCTGTGAATCAGGGGTATTCCAGAAACAGTGGAAGACGAGGACCTCCGCCCCTACCTTCTAAGCTTGTTCAATATAGTAGCTCCGAATATCCTTGATATTCACTGGTGTTTAGTAGGGATGAGCCGAACACTCCCCTGTTCGGTTCGCACCAGAACATGCGAACAGGAAAAAAGTTTGTTTGAACACGCGAACACCGTTAAAGTCTATGGGACACGAACATGAATAATCAAAAGTGCTAATTTTAAAGGCTTATATGCAAGTTATTGTCATAAAAAGTGTTTGGGGACCTGGGTCCTGCCCCAGGGGACATGGATCAATGCAAAAAAATTTTTTAAAACCGTCCATTTTTTCAGGAGCAGTGATTTTAATAATGCTTAAAGTCAAACAATAAAAGTGTAATATCCCTTTAAATTTCGTAGCTGGGGGGTGTCTATAGTATGCCTGTAAAGGGGCGCATGTTTCCTGTGTTTAGAACAGTCTGACAGCAAAATGACATTTCGAAGGAAAAAACCCATTTAAAACTACTCGCGGCTATTGCATTGCTGACAATACACATAGAAGTTCATTGATAAAAACGGCATGGGAATTCCCCACAGGGGAACCCCGAACCAAAATTTAAAAAAAAAATGACGTGGGAGTCCCCCTAAATTCCATACCAGGCCCTTCAGGTCTGGTATGGATATTAAGGGGAACCCCGGCCAAAATTTTTTTTAAAAATGACGTGGGGTTCCCTCTAAATTCCATACCAGACCCTTTAGGTCTGGTATGGATTTTAAGGGGAACCCCGCGCCAAAAAAAAAAAAAAAAACGGCGTGGGGTCCCCCCAATAATCCATACCAGACCCTTATCCGAGCACGCAACCTGGCAGGCCGCAGGAAAAGAGGGGGGGACGAGAGTGCGGCCCCCCCTCCTGAACCGTACCAGGCCACATGCCCTCAACATTGGGACTGTGCTTTGGGGTAGCCCCCCAAAACACCTTGTCCCCATGTTGATGAGGACAAGGGCCTCATCCCCACAACCCTGGCCGGTGGTTGTGGGGGTCTGTGGGCGGAGGGCTTATCGCAATCTGGAAGCCCCCTATAACAAGGGGACCCCCAGATCCCGGCCCTCCCCCTGTGTGAAATGGTAAGGGGGTACTTACCCCTACCATTTCACTAAAAAACTGTCAAAAATGTTAAAAATGACAAGAGACAGTTTTTGACAATTCCTTTATTTAAATGCTTCTTCTTTCTTCTATCTTCCTTCATCTTCTTCTTCTGGTTCTTCTGGCTCTTCTGGTTCTTCATCCGGCGTTCTCGTCCAGCATCTCCTCCGCGGCGTCTTCTATCTTCTTCTCCTCGGGCCGCTCCGCACCCATGGCATGGGGGGAGGCTCCCGCTCTTCTCTTCATCTTCTTCTATGCTTCTTTTCTTCTCTTCTTCTCTTCTTCTCCGGGCCGCTCCGCATCCATGCTGGCATGGAGGGAGGCTGTGTGACGACGACGTCTCCTCGCCTGACGGTTCTTAAATAACGGGGGGCGGGGCCAGTCGGTGACCCCGCCCCCTCTGACGCACGGTGACTTGACGGGACTTCCCTGTGATGTCACGGGGAATGCCACAGGGAAGTCCCATCATGTCCCGCGTGTCGAAGGGGGCGGGGTCACCGGGTGGCCCCTCCCCCCATTATTTAAGAACTGTCAGATGAGGAGACGCCGTCACACAGCGGGAGCCTCCCTCCATGCCAGCATGGATGCGGAGCGGCCCAGAGAAGAAAATGAAGAAGAGAAGAAGAGAAGAAGAGAAGAAGGAAGAAGAGAAGAAGATGAAGAGAAGAGCGGGAGCCTTCCCCCATGCCATGGGTGCGGAGCGGCCCGAGGAGAAGATAGAAGACGCCGCGGAGGAGATGCTGGACGAGAACGCCGGAGGAAGAACCAGAAGAACCAGAAGAAGAAGATGAAGGAAGATAGAAGCAGGAAGAAGCATTTAAATAAAGGAATTGTCAAAAACTGTCTCTTGTCATTTTTAACATTTTTGACAGTTTTTTAGTGAAATGGTAGGGGTAAGTACCCCCTTACCATTTCACACAGGGAGGGGCCAGGATCTGGGTGTCCCCTTGTTAAAGGGGGCTTCCAGATTCTGATAAGCCCCCCACCCGCAGACCCCCACAACCACCGTCCAGGGTTGTGGGGATGAGGCCCTTGTCCTCATCAACATGGGGACAAGGTGTTTTGGGGGGCTACCCCAAAACACCCTCCCAATGTTGAGGGCATGTGGCCTGGTACGGTTCAGGAGGGGGGGCACACTCTCATCCCCCTTTTTTTCCTGCGGCCTGCCAGGTTGAGTGCTCGGATAAGGGTCTGGTATGGATATTTGGGGGGACCCCACGTCGTTTTTTTTTTTTTTGGCGCGGGGTTCCCCTGTGGGGAATTCCCATGCCGTTTTTATCAATGAACTTCTATGTGTATTGTCGGCAATGCAATAGCCGTGAGCAGTTTTAAATGGGTTTTTTCCTTCAAAATGTCATTTTGCTGTCAGACTGTTCTAAACACGGGAAACATGCGCCCCTTTACAGGCATACTATAGACATCCCCCAGCTACGAAATTTAAAGGGATATTACACCTTTATTGTTTGACTTTAAGCATTATTAAAATCACTGCTCCTGAAAAAACGGCCGTTTTTAAAACTTTTTTTTGCATTGATCCATGTCCCCTGGGGCAGGACCCGGGTCCCCAAACACTTTTTATGACAATAACTTGCATACAAGCCTTTAAAATTAGCACTTTTGATTTCTCCCATAGACTTTTAAAGGGTGTTCTGCAGCATTCGAATTTGTCGTGAACACCCCAAATTGTTCGCTGTTCGGCGAACTTGCGAACAGCCAATGTTCGAGTCGAACATGAGTTCGACTCGAATTCGAAGCTCATCCCTAGTGTTTAGATAACTCACTCCTAAACCCCTGGCTGAGAGATATGATTGTCTGGTTTCATTATTATGACAGCAAAGAAGCTTTAACCATAGCCACCCACAATAAATCCAAGCTTGATTTAAAGGATCCAGAATCCAGATCTTCAGTGATCTCTCCCCTATAATGCTGGTAAAAAGAAGAAACCTTCGCCCGATGACACTACACCTCCAGACCCATAAAGTTGTATATCGCTTGGGTTTCCCCTTTCGCCTCTCTACCTTCCCTAATGGCTTACAATATTCCCTACGTGATCTCCAGGAAAGTGACAACTTCCTGCACAACCTGGGCCTTCCACCCCTCCCTGATGAAGATCCTGTGCCGCTTCCTGACACTCCTAAGCCGCTGATAGCCCAGGGTGCGTCTGGACCCCAGTGAGGCGGAAACAACACAAGTCCAACTTCACACCTCAGAGATGCCCTCACTCCAGCTTTCCAACCTGAGGAACACTAATACATGTATTGGCTGGGATCTCTGATTTTACCTGGCCCCCTGACATTCCTATTTGGCCAGTGTCCCCATAGTGGTCTCATTCAGCCCTGCTCATGGGGTGCGTCGCCTGTTGCACTCATTGCACCCTGGTTTGAAGATTTGACCTTCCATATGTTTTCTGTTTTGTAATCCAGGCTTTTATAACACGGAGAACGATGGGGGGCTCTGCCTTCCCATTTTTGGAGACCCCTATGCTCCCCTTTCTAGCCCAAGGCTTTGACCTGGGCTTTCTGGATTTTGATGTTTCTTTTAAACTTTTTTTTGTTTTTCCCTTTTACCTGTTTTTTTCAGGTTTTTTTTTCTGACCTGTGGTTGCTACACCTCATAGACCTAATGTATTTATGTTACAATGCTACTGATCTTCAAAGTTTCATGTTATCTTATATCCTTTATATGCCGCACACACCATGGAACTTAATGTTTATTATACAGTTTATCATATGCCTTTTCAGCAGACTAAGTTACTAAGGTGCTGAAATTTCTTACCTGTAATGTCAAAGGTTTAAACTCTATTCAAAAGAGATGGCTGGCTTTGAAAGAGTTTAAATCTTACAAGGCTGATAATATTATGATCCAGGTGACTAATTTTTTCCCTGGGGGATCCTTCAAATTTACTAGCAGAAACTTCTCAACATCTTTCATGGACTCCGACCCATCTGTGAAAGCAGGCGTGGTGATTTTAATTAAACGCTCGTGCCCCCTGTGCATCAAATCCTCACACCTGGACCAACACTGGTTAGGCACACAATTAACACTTTGATTATCCTAAATGTTTACCCCTTCCCATCCAGTGTCATTTGTGCAATGACAGTGTATATTTTTAGCACTGATCACTGTATTAGTGGCACTGGTTCCCACAAAGTGTCAGTAGGTGTCAGATTGCCTGCTATACTATCGCAGTCTCTCTATAGGTCGCTGATCGCCACCATTGCTAGTATAAAAGAAAAAAATTAATTATATATACCATAGTTTTTAGATGCTATAACTTTTGAGCAAACCAATCAATATTAGTGGAGAAGGCGTTCGATAGAGTGCACTGGACAAATGTATGTCCCTGGTTCTTCCAAAATGTGGGTTTAAAGGTAATTTTCTTTCAGCCATTATGGCACTGTATTCTAACCCCTAGTCAAGGTCTATACCTCCAACATGCTTTCCAAACCTTTTAACATTTCTGGTTCAATTGAGCATTTTGCACAGATTCAGTGACACCTCTGAGCTTCAAGTTGTTCCTCCTTGAGCGGTCTTCGATGTCTGCGATCTTGGCTTTGAGACTTTGTAGTTGGTCATCTTGGTCATTATGTGCATCTATTAGAATGTTGTGGGAAGTTGCAAATTCAGACATTTTATGCTCAATATGATCTATTCTTCCCCCTAGTTCTTGTACATCAGCTTTAACCACTTGCCGACCAGGCCATTGCCGGAAGACGGCAACAGCGCGGTCGGCTTATTCTGGGTTGACGTCCGTGGGACGTCATTCCAGAATGTTGCTCCCGCGCGCCCCCTGGGGTGCGCACCCGGGAACATTCGTGACCGGACCCGGCGCATCACAGATCATGGTAAATAGCCGCTGGTCGCGGCCGTTTACCATGTGATCGTTCCGTCAAATGATGGAGCGATCACATGTAAACGAACCGGCGTCACGTCATGACGCCGGTTCCTCTCTCCCCTCTGTGTACTGATCGGTACAGTGTGAGGGGAGAGGGGGAGAGATGGCAGCAGTGCTGTGGGCTGGATGTTTAGTGCCCACAGCGCTGCTCAATGTCAATACACTGCAATGCACTGCAATACTCTGCAACATGGTGCAATACTCTGCAACACTGCAATACTCTGACAATACTCTGCAACATGGTGCAATACTCTGCAACATTGTGCAATACTCTGCAACACTGTACAATACTCTGCAATACTCTGCAACACTGTGCAATACTCTGCAACACTGTGCAATATTCTGCCAATACTCTGCAACACTGCAAAACTCTGCCAATACTTGCCAATACTCTGCCAATACTCACCAATACTCTACCAATACTCGCCAATACTCTACCATTACTCACCAATACTCTACCAATACTCTACCAATACTCGTCAATACTCTACCAATACTCGCCAATACTCTGCAATCAATTTTAACAGAAACAAAGAATTTTTTTTTTTTTTTATCAAATTTCAGTCTTTTTTGATTTATAGCGCAAAAAATAAAAAACCCAGCGGTGATTAAATACCACCAAAAGAAAGCTCTATTTGTGTGAAAAAGGACAAAAATTTCATATGGATACAATGTTGCATGACTGAGTAATTGTCATTCAAAATGTGAGAGCACCGAAAGCTGAAAACTGCTCTGGTTAGGAAGGGGGTTTAAGTGCCCAATTGTCAAGTGGTTCACACAATGCATAATATCTGCGTTTAATGAGGCCTGCAGGGATACCAGCATGTCTTTAAGAATAGCTTCTGAGACAGGTTGGTTGGTAGCAGGGAAGGAGCTGAACGTGTCCAACAGCTCCTTGGTAGTATCAGCAGAATTGCAGCTGAGGCTTACCTCTATAGGAGAAGAGTCAGCAGACAGTCTGGGTTTGCTTTTAGCAGGGTTCTGTGTTGTGGGAGTTAATGCGGCTGGTGATCTGGGCTGGGATGCTTTAGAGACTCCCGCTGCAACAGGGCTCTGCGCAGAGCGAGAGGATCCGATGGACAAGGCCGGTGAACAGACGCCAGCTCCATTTTGGCAGCGCGTCTGCTCCGTGGGGAGGAAGAAATGCAGGAGTTTCTTTGTGCTGGTGGGCTCCTTCTTCTTCTTACCCATCCTCAAGCGTGCTAGGGCGCTATGCCAGGTGTCCGGTAGATTCTGTATGCCAATACACCGCTTCTGCTTGCTCTTGTCCCTGGTTGTCTAGAGGAGCTACTCTCTCAAGCGTTCATCCAGCCGCGTGGTAGCCATGCCCCCCCCTTTAACATTTCTAATGGCACAAGACAGGAATGTCCTCTTACCCCCACTATTATTAACCTAATGATAAAACCACTGGCTGAAGCACTCCGCTCTGACCCTGGTATTTCTGGGTTCTCCTTTGGCTCTCTTCCTCACAAAATGAATCTGTTTGCAGACAACAAAATCCTGATATCGACAGACTCTCTTCCACGTGCTCATAACATCCTAAATCATTTCAGCCAGTTGTCCTACTACGAGGTTAAACGCTTCAATCTTATCCTGTATATGTTCCGCTCCATTCCCATCCCTATTAAAACAACATATCTAGACTCCCTATCTAAACTCCTTAAATAATATATTTGGAAAGGAAAAGGGCCAGATGTTCACTTTTTCAACTAATTAAACACAGAAGTGCTGGAGGAATGGGAATGGTGGACATAAAAGATTATCTTAATGTGGCACGTTTGGATCAATTGAGATGTTGGTTTAAAAGTTCGGGTGACATATTATGGCTAGAAATTGAGTTTATTTTATTTTTAGTATCTGACTTAAGCATGTTAATATTGGCTGAATTGTGGAAGCAAGGTGAGGCAAGGTTACTACCTCCAATGGTTCAGGCATTCCTGGAAGCATGGAGAGCCCTCTTAGCCCCTCTGTTTTGCCACTCACATAATAATGTGGTATACTTTCCATTTCAGTCCTCGAGACATTGATGACGCTGCTTTCTGTCCGACAATTGCTCCAGTGTGGTTTACTGACGATGGGAGATTTCTTCCAAATATGTAACCTCAAATCCCTGGAACATTTAGTGGAAGAGTCCAAACTACCCTTGAATTCTCGTTTCACTTGTGTACGCATACTTAATTTTATTGAAACTTCATCCGGTGCCCAAGTCAATATCTATCCTAAAGTGTGGCAAATTTATAACAGCTGTAAGCCTGCGGTAAAAGGCATATCGCTGTTCTATGGCCTTCTACAAGCCAAAGCATCCTTTACAAAAAACAAATTCCAGGCAGAAGTGGGAGATAGACCTCAAAGTCTAATCCCTTCACTCACAATTGTTTGTAGCTATTCGCTCCATCCAAAGATATAAACACTGTCTAAACCATTGGGAATTAGCCTATAAACTCATTAGCAGATGCTATTATACCCCATACAGGGCTGCTAAATTTTCCCCCTCCAACTCTCCACTGTGTTGGCGAGAATGTGTGGGTATACAGGTATACTGTTGCCTATATTGCGATCATGTCCTAACCTCACAAGTTTTTGGCGTAAAGTCTTTTGTGTTTTAGCGGAGGTGACAGGAGTTATAGTTGCCCCTAACCAGCCTTGGCAATTTTGAACTTAGGAATCAATAAACTTCCTCCTATTTATGGGACAGTGGTCTCACATATCTTGATTGCAGCATGTGTCATTA
Organism: Lithobates septentrionalis; assembly: GCA_037952835.1. NCBI lineage: Eukaryota > Metazoa > Chordata > Amphibia > Anura > Ranidae > Lithobates > Lithobates septentrionalis. The sequence goes on from JBBDGP010000584.1 coordinate 1,873,685, forward strand.
TTACAAGGCACTGGAAAGCAAATTTGGCTCCTATCCCATCGGAGGTACTAGTCCTCGTACAGCAGAATTACACACTTGAACAACTGCTCTCACTATGCTCTACTAAACCTGTCAAATTCACTACTGCATGGCAGATATGGTTAGATTGGCATATATTGTAACTTATGTTACCTATAGTCTTGTTAATCTGCATTGTACTAGTGTAACATGATGGTTGCTGGTTTTTACAGTATACTGGAAGTGGCTGTTTCCTTTTAGTTCTGTATTTTGCCTTCATATGGCTTTTCATTTTCCCTTTGTAATACCAAATTTTCAATAAAAATGTAAAGATTAAAAAAAAAATGTTTAGTATTTTTAGTTTATAGTGCAAAAAATAAAAAAAAATCCAATGATAGTCAAATACCACCAAAAAAAAGCTCTTTTTGTGGGGAAAAAATGACATAAATTTCATTTGTGTACAGCGCTACATGTCCGCACAATTGTCAGTTAACCACATGCCGACCGGGGCATAGCCGAAAGACGGCCACAGCGCGCACCCGAGAACTTCCGTGACCGCCGGGTCCAGAGGACCCGGCGCATCACGGATCACGGTGAACGGCCGCTAATCGCGGCCGTTTACCATGTGATCGCTCCGTCAAATGACGGAGCGATCACATGTAAACAAACCGGCGTCATGTCATGACGCCGGTTCCTCCCTCCCCTCTGTGTACCGATCGGTACAGAGGGGGAGGAGCGGGGGAGGGATCGGATGGTAGCAGCATTGTGGGCTGCATCTGTAGTGCCCACAACGCTGCTCTGTGACAAATACAGTCACATCCATCCATCCATCCCTCCATGCTCAGCCATCCCTCCATACTATAATACCCTGCAATACTCTGCAATACCCCACAATACTCTGCACTACTCTGCAACACCCCACAATACTCTGTAATACCCCACAATACTCTGTAATACCCCACAACACTCTTCAATACCCCACAATACTCTGCAATACCCCGCAATACTCTGCAATACCCCACAATACTCTGCAATACCCCACAATACTCTGCAATACCCCGCAATACCCCACAATACTCTGCAATACCCCGCAATACTCTGCAATACCCCGCAATACCCCACAATACTCTGCAATACCCCGCAATACCCCACAATACTCTGAAATACCCCACAATACCCCACAATACTCTGCAATACCCCACAATACTCTGCAATACCCCGCAATACCCCACAATACTCTGCAATACCCCACAATACTCTGCAATACCCCGCAATACCCCACAATACTCTGCAATACCCCGCAATACTCTGCAATACCCCGCAATACCCCACAATACTCTGCAATACCCCGCAATACCCCACAATACTCTGAAATACCCCACAATACTTTGCAATACCCCGCAATACTCTGCACTACTCCGCAACACCCCACAATACTCTGCAATACCCCGCAATACCCCACAATACTCTGCAATACCCCACAATACTCTGCAATACCCCACAATACTTTGCAATACTCCGCAATACTCTGCACTACTCCGCAACACCCCACAATACTCTGCAATACCCCGCAATACCCCACGATACTCTGCAATACCCCACAATACTCTGCAACACCCCACATTACTCTGCAATACCCTGCAATACCCTACAATACCCCGCAATACTCTTCAATACCCTGCAATACCCCGCAATACCCCGCAATACTCCGCAATACTCTGCACTACTCGGCAACACCCCACAATACTCTGCAATACCCCGCAATACCCCACGATACTCTGCAATACCCCACAATACTCCGCAACACCCCACAATACTCTGCAATACCCTGCAATACCCCGCAATACTCTTCAATACCCTGCAATACCCCGCAATACTCTGCAATACTCTGCACTACTCGGCAACACCCCACAATACTCTGCACTACTCCGCAGCACCCTGCAATACTCTGCACTACTCTGTACTACTCCGCAATACCCCGCAATACTCTGCACTACTCCGCAACACCCCACAATACTCTGCACTACTCCGCAACACCCCGCAATACTCTGCAATACTCTGTACTACTCCGCAACACCCTGCAACACCCTGCAATACTCTGCAACACCCCACAATACTCTGCACTACTCCGCAACACCCCGCAATACTCTGCAATACTCTGTACTACTCCGCAACACCCTGCAACACCCTGCAATACTCTGCAACACCCCACAATACTCTGCAACACCCCGCAGTACTCTGCAACACCCCGCAGTACTCTGCAACACCCCGCAGTACTCTGCCATACTCGGCGATACCCTGCCATGCGCAGCCATACCCAGCCATGCGCAGCCATACCCAGCCATGCGCAGCCATACCCAGCCATGCGCAGCCATACCCAGCCATACCCAGCCATGCGCAGCCATACCCAGCCATGTGCAGCCATACCCTGCCATGCGCAGCCATACCCTGCCATGCGCAGCTATACCCAGCCATGCGCAGCCATGCTCAGCCATGCTCGGCCATATTCAGGTGTACTCGGCCTCTGTATGTGGCCAGGCTGTGGAAGTCTCACACATGGGGTATCGCCGTACTCAGGAGGAGTAGGAGAATCTATTTTGGGGTGTCATTTTTGGTATGTGCATGCTTTGTGTTAAAAAAAAAAGTGTTTTAACCACTTCCCACCCGCCGGCCGTCATACGACGTCCTTGACTTTGTGCGGGGATATCTGAATGATGCCTGCAGCTACAGGCATCATTCAGATATCAGCTTTTTCAGCCGGCGATTCCCTACACCATAGGAACAATCATATCGGCTGTTCCACTGCTTGATCGTTCTTATGGGAGGCGAGAGGGGACCTCCCCCCTTCCCACCGCCCTCCGGTGCTTCTACCGTCTCACCGCTACGATCAAAGCCAGGATCTTTTTTTTTTTTTATTATTTCAGGCTTCCCAGCCTAGAGGTGAGATGTGGGGTCTTATTGACCCCATATCTCACTGTAAAGAGGACCTGTCATGCCATATTCCTATTAGAAGGGATGGTTACATTCCTTGTAATAGGAATAAAAGTGATCAAAATTTTTTTTTTTTTTTTGGAAAAAAGTGTCAAACTAAAATAAATAAAGTAAAATGAACAGTATAAAAAAATAATAATTTTTTAAAGCGCCCCTGTCCGTGTGCTCGCATGCAGAAGTGAATGCACACGTAAGTCCCGCCCACATATGTAAACGGTGTTCAAACCACACATGTGAGGTATCGCTGTGATCGGTAGAGCGAGATAAATAATTTTGGCCCTAGACCTCCTCTATAACTCAAAACATGTAACCAGTAAAAAATTTTAAAGCTTCGCCTATGGGGATTTTTAAGTAGCGAAGTTTGGCGCCATTCCACGAGCGTGAGCGATTTTGAAGGGTGACATGTTGGGTATCTATTTACTCGGTGTAACTTCATCTTTCACATTATGCAAAAACATTGGGCCAACTTTACTGTTTTTGTTTTTTTTTAAAGCACAAAACTGTTTTTTTTCCCAAAAAAAGCGTTCAAAAATTGCTGCGCAAATACCGTGCAAGATAAAAAGTTGCAACAACCGCCATTGTATTCTCTAGGGTCTTTGCTAAAAAAATATATATAATGTTTTTGGGTTCTATGTAATTTTCTAGCAAATAAATGATGATTTTTACATGTAGGAGAGAAATGTCAGAATTGGCCTGGGTGCTCCAGAACGCCTGGAGGTGCTCCGTGCATGTTGGGCCTCTGTATGCAGCCACGCTGTGTAAAAGTCTCACACATGTAGTATCGCCATACTCGGGAGTAATAGCAGAATGTGTTTTGGGGTGTAATTTGTGGTATGCATATGTGGTGTGTGAGAAATAACCTGCTAATATGACATTTTTGTGGAAGAAAAAAAAAATCTTGATTTTGCAAAGAATTGTGGGAAAAAATGACAACTTCAAAAAACTCACCATGCCTCTTACTAAATACCTTGGAATGTCTTCTTTCCAAAAGGGGGTCATTTGGAGGGGTATTTGTACTTTTCTGGCATGTTAAGGTCTAAAGAATATAGATAGGCCGTCAGTAATTCAGGTGTGATCAATTTTCAGATATTGGCACCATAGCTTTTGGACTCTATAACTTTCACAAAGACCAAATAATATACACCGATTTGTACCTATTTTTACCAAAGATATGTAGCAGTATAAATTGTGGCCAAAATTTACAAAGAAAAATTACTAAATTTGCTAAATTTTATAACAGAAACAAAGAAAATTTCATTTTTTTTACAGTCTTTTTTCTTTTATAGCGCAAAAAATAAAAAACCCAACGGTGATTAAACACCACCAAAAGAAAGCTCTATTTGTGTGAAAAAAAGGACAAAAAATTCATATGGGTACAGTGTTGCATGACTGAGTAATTGTCATTCAAAATGTGAGAGCACCGAAAGCTGAAAAATGGTCTGGTTAGGAAGGAGGTTTAAGTGCCCAGTTGTCAAGTGGTTAAAGTAACGCAGTGCCATTCAGAAGAAAATGGCCCGGTCATGAAGGGCGGTAAATCTTTAAGATATCAAGTGGTTAAAAAAAACTATTGCTGCTAAATGACAATTCCAATCCCCACCCGTCTGTTGGTTGTAAACAAAGCATCCAGAGTGATGTCATTATCCCGATATGTTCATGAAGATTTTTGGTCAGCAATGTCAGCTGGCCAGTTTGTTGACATTCGGCAGCAAGCCTGGGAGCTGTCATTTGCAGTGAGATTGCTTCATATAGAAACATGTAAAAATGCCCCTTCCCTATTGTTCCTCAGTCCATCATCTTGTATGCTAATTCAGACAATATGTGTAGCAGTAGTTATGGAATTTTATTCTGTTTTTGAAAGTGTGAATCATGTGACTAGTTTCACCAGTGGAAGGGATAAGTGAAATTTTGCAGTTCAGATTGCAGGTGAAAAAAAAATAGAAGTCTATGTAAAGTTGTTGCTAGAGACACATTTGAATTATGAAGCTTCTGAATGCTGATTTATCCAACCAAACCAGGTAAATTAAAATTTAAACAGTTTGCACTTCTGTTCTGAGAACCTCTCTGTGTTGTTATATGGAGCAGCAATAGCCATATATATACCTCTATTTTATAGTAGAAATTTTTATTATAGCTGTTTGTTTTCTAGGAATTGTACATGTTCTGCAAAGCATGAAACATGCTCCTAGTGTATTAAAATAAGAGCCTTGTCTGCTTACACATGAAGTAGAGTTCTACTACTGAGTTTAATCTTAATTCAGTTTTATTTGGGGAGAAACAATTAATTGATTCAGGAAGGTGTCAAAACAATCCATTGTTCTATTCCCTTTTACACTATAATGGAATAATTTATCTCATAAACTTGAGTGCCTTTCCTTTTCATTGAAAGCGTCTCAGTTAAGATTTCTATCTACTCTTGTACAAATACAGACGTAAAAATACATTTGTATGTATTGTGACATCAGCAACTCCAGCAAATTACCACAATGATTGGCAGATAAAATTGCACCGTCACTGCATATGCTCTGGGTCATTATAAAACAGTCTACGAAAAGGTGCATGGTTCTGCACTAGGTTGTTATGTTAGAAAGTCATTAAAATGGAGACACTTTCCTATTATTTTCTCAGTTGCACAAAAACAAATATTGTACAGCATATAAGTATATAAAATTGAGGAAATGCTTGTTTTAAGTGAATATGAAACGATACAATAGTTCATAAATTAAAATGATTAAAGTGTAATAGAAACATACATTTTGGGGGTAGAAACATAACATATGCAGAGGGTTCTTAAGGAAATTGTGCCATGTCTCTAAAAAGAAAAAAAAAAATAGAGAAAGTCAATCTCTTCAATAAAAGTAGCTAATATCTACCTCTCTGGGGGACAACGAGTGAAACCTTCACTGTCTTTATAAGCTCTGGGATCCTGCTATCCGCTGTTCTGGGTGGGTCAGATAGCTTGTCCCCTTTATGGTTTCTCCCACCAGTATTGACATCTTCATAGGACACAGTGGCTGGCAGGAGGAATCTCAGCACCCAGTGGGCTACAGGCTATCTGACACACCCAAACAATTCTTTAGCATGTTGGTTGATCCATATTCTGACGAATGAATGTTGCATTTTAAGGAGAAATTAACTTATTTGTAAGGCAAGTGTATACAATGTTGTTTTGATGTCTTTGTGCTATATAAAAAGGAACACAGCTTTTTAAATTCAATCTGAATTTTTAACTCAATTATTTTTGTTTTCAACTGTGCGTGATGCTTATGTTATGCTGGCTATGACACCAGCCATTTAACCACTTGCCGACCAGCCACAGTATATATAGGTCAGCTCTATTGTGCAAAACGATGTACCCATTTGTCGTTTCGTGTAATAGATACAGGGGGGCAGGGAGCCAATGTGCGTGGCTGGCGGCTGCAATGTCTGCCTGCCACCCACGATTGCTCCTCACAGAGGCAGAATGGAGATCTGCCTATGTATACAAGGCAGATCCCCATTCTGACAGCAGAGTAGAGAGAGATCTGCTGTTCCTAGTGATCAGGAACAGCCATCTCTCTCTACTCCCAGTGAGCCTACCCCCTGACAGTTAGAAAGAACCTCCCTAGGGAACACTTAACCCTTTTATCACCAATAGTGTTAACCCCTTCCCTGCCAGTGCCATTTATACAGTAATCAGTGCATTTTTATAGCACCGATCCCTGTAATGGTGTCACTGGTCACCGAAAAGTGTCACTTAGGGTCAGATTTGTCTGCCGCAATGTCGCAGTCCCGCTAAAAATTGCAGATCGCCTCCATTACTAGTAAAAACAATAAAAAAAAAAATAGTCCCTAAATCTTTCACCTATTTTGTAGACGCTATAACTTTTGCGCAAACCAATCAATATACGCTTATTGGGATTTTGTTTACCAAAAATATGTAGAAGAATACAAAAGAATCATTTTTTTAAATTTTTTTTTATTGGATATGTATTATATTGAATATGTATTATAGCAAAAGTAAAAAAATACTGCATTTTTTTCAAAATGTACGCTCTTTTTTTGTTTAACCACTTGACCACTGGGCACTTAAACCCCCTTAATAACCAGACCAATTTTCAGCTTTTGGTGCTCTCACATTTTGAATGACAATTACTCAGTCATGCAACACTGTATCAATTTTTGTCCTTTTTTTAACACAAATAGAGCTTTCTTTTGGTGGTATTTAATCACCGCTGGGTTCTTTATTTTTTGCGCTATAAAAGAAAAAAGACCGAAAAATCTGTAAAAAAATAAATTTTTCTTTGTTTCTGTTATAAAATTTTGAAAATTAGTAATTTTTCTTCATATATTTTGGCCAAAATTTATACCGCTACATATCTTTGGTAAAAATAACCCAAATTAGTGTATATTATTTGGTCTTTGTGAAAGTTATAGCGTCCACAAGCTATGGTGTAAATATCTGAAAATTGATCATACCTGAAGTACTGATGGCCTGTCTCATTTCTTGCCAGAAAAGTACAAATACCCCCCCAAATGACCCCTTTTTGGAAAGAAGACATTCCAAGGTATTTAGAAAGATGCATGGTGAGTTTTTTGAAGTTGTCATTTTTTCCCACAATTCTTTGCAAAATCAAGTTTTTTTTTTTTCGTTTTTTTTTCACAAAATTGTCATATTAGCAGGTTATTTCTCACACACAGCATATGCATACCACAAATTACACCCCAAAACACATTCTACTATTACTCCCGAGTACGGCGATACCACATGTGTGAGACTTTTACACAGCATGGCCACATACAGAGGCCCAACATGCAGGGGAGCACCTTCAGGCGTTCTGGAGCACCCAGGCCAATTTTGACATTTCTCTCCTACATGTAAAAATCATCATTTATTTGCTAGAAAATTACATAGAACCCCAAAACATTATATATGTTTTTTAGCAAAGACCCTAGAGAATACAATAGCGGTCATTGCAACTTTTTATCTCGCACGATATTTGCGCAGCAATTTTTCGAACGCGTTTTTTTTGGAAAAAAAACAGTTTTTTGCTTAAAAAAAAAAACAAAACAGTAAGGTTAGCCCAATGTTTTTGCATAATATGAAAGATGAAGTTACACCGAGTAAATAGATACCTAACATGCCACCTTTCAAAATAGCACACACTTGTGGAATGGCGCCAAACTTCGCTACTTAAAAATCCCCATAGGCGACGCTTTAAAATTTTTTACTGGTTACAAATTTTGAGTTACAGAGGAGGTCTAGAGACAAAATTATTTCTGTCGCTCTACCGATTGCAGCGATACCTCACATGTGTGGTTTGAACACCGTTTTCATATGTGGGCGGGACTTACATATGCGTTCGCTTCTGCATGCGAGCACACGGACACATTTTTTTTGATCACTTTTATTCCTATTACAAGGAATGTAAACATCCCTTGTAATAGGAATATGGCATGACAGGTCCTCTTTACAGTGAGATATGGGGTCAATAAGACCCCACATCTCACCTCTAGGCTGTGCCTGAAATAAAAAAAAAAAAAAGATCCTGGCTTCGATCGTAGCGGTGAGTCGGTAGAAGCACCAGAGAGCGGCGGGAGGGGGGACGTCCCCTCTCGCCTCCCGTAGGAATGATCAAGCAGTGTAACAGCTGCTATGATCGCTCTTATGGTGTAGGGAATCGCCGGCTGAAAAAGCTGATATCTGAATGATGCCTGTAGCTGCACCCATCATTCAGATATCCCTGCACAAAGTCAAGGACGTCGTATGACGGAAGGCGGGAAGTGGTTAAAACACTTTTTTTTTTTTAAACACAAAGTTGTCCATTTATACAATATTTCTAACACATAGCATGTACATACCAAAAATGACACCCCAAAATAGATTCTCCTACTCCTCCTGAGTACGGCGATACCACATGTGTGAGACTTCCACAGCCTGGCCACATACAGAGGCTGGGTATGGCTGAGCATGGCTGGGTATGGCTGAGCATGGCCGAGTATGGCTGAGCATGGCCAAGTATGGCTGAGCATGGCCGAGTATGGCTGAGCATGGCCGAGTATGGCTGAGTATGGCTGAGCATGGCTGGGTATTGCAGAGTATCGCCGAGTATGACTGGGTATGGCGGAGTATGGCTTGGTATCACCGAGTATTGCAGAGTATGGCTGGGTATTGCGGGGTATTGCAGAGTATGGCTGGGTATGGCAGAGTATTGCGGGTTATGGCAGAGTATTGCAGATTTTTGCGGGGTATTCCAGAGAAAGGCTGGGTATGGCAGAGTATTGCAGAGTATGGCTGGGTATTGTGGGGTATTGCAGAGTATTGCGGGATATTTCGGGGTATTGCAGGGTATGGCAGAGTATTGCGGGTATTTCGGGGTATTGCAGAGTATTGCGGGGTATTGCAGGGTATGGCAGAGTATTGCGGGGTATTTCGGGGTATTGCAGAGTATTGTGGGGTATTGCAGGGTATTGCAGGGTATGTCAGAGTATTGTGGGGTATTGCAGAGTATTGTGGGGTATTGCAGGGTATAGCAGAGTATTGCGGGGTATTTCGGGGCATTGCAGGGTATGGCAGAGTATTGTGGGGTATTGCAGAGTATTGCGAGGTATTGCAGGGTATGGCAGAGTATTGCGGGGTATTTCGGGGCATTGCAGGGTATGGCAGAGTATTGCGGGGTATTTTGGGGTATTGCAGGGTATGGCAGAGTATTGCGGGGTATTTCGGGGCATCGCGGGGTATGGTAGAGTATTGCGGAGTATTTCGGGGTATTGCAGGGTATGGCAGAGTATTGCGGGGTATTTCAGGGTATGGCAGAGTATTGCGGGGTATTTCGGGGTATTGCAGGGTATGGCAGAATATTTCGGGGTATTGCAGGGTATGGCAGAGTATTGCGGGGTATTTCGGGGCATTGCAGGGTATGGCAGAGTATTGCGGGGTATTTCGGGGCATTGCAGGGTATGGCAGAGTATTGCGGGGTATTTCGGGGCATTGCAGGGTATGGCAGAGTATTGCGGGGTATTTCGGGGCATTGCAGGGTATGGCAGAGTATTGCGGGGTATTTCGGGGGAATTGTAGGGTATGGCAGAGTATTGCGGAGTATTTCGGGGCATTGCATTGTATGGCAGAGTATTGTGGGGCATTGCAGAGCAGTGAGGGATGGCTGAGCATGGATGGATGGATGGCTGGATGTCTCTGTGCAGCGCTGTGGGCACTACACATAAAGCCCACAACGCTGCAGCCATCCATCCATCCCCCTCTCCGCTCACAGTGTACCGATCGGTACACAGGAGGGGAGGAGAGGAACCGGCGTCATCAGATGACGCTGGTTTGTTTACATGTGATCGCTCCGTCATTTGACAGGGCGATCACATGGTAAACGGCCGCGATCAGCGGCCATTTACCGGGATCCGTGATGCGCCGGGTCCAGAGGACCCGGCGGTCACGGATGCTCTCGAGTGCGTGCCCTAGGGGGTGCGCGAGAGCCGAATTCTGGGAGGACGTCCCTGGACGCCCTCCCAGAGTTAAACAACCGCCCTGTAGCCGTCATTTGGCTATGGGCCGGTTGTTAAGTGGTTAAAGCGCAAAAAATAAATAATAAATCACAGAGGTGATTAAATACCACCAAAAGAAAGCTCTATTTGTGAGGAAAAAAAGACATAAATTTTCATCAACGTTGCAGGTCCATGCAATTTTCATTCGCAAAAAAGGACATGGTCATTAAAGGGGTAAATACTTCCAGGGCTGAAGTGATTAAAGGCTTTAAAGTTTGATTAGGAGACATAAGCACACTGGCAATTGTAACTGTTGTCATCAGAGGAATGGCTTGAATGTAGTATACACTGTGCACGCAGTAGTACTCAAAATGTAGAGAAAGCTGCAGAAAACACTGGTACGTTTGATTAAGAATTTGATTACATGTATTGAATATTTCTGATTTGAGCTTTATTTTGGGAAATAGTTAAATGAAATGCTTAGGAGGAGTGCGCATGCGCGGAGCTACCAAGATGGCTGCCTAACCTCCGGCCGCCCAAGCCCCTCCACCGCAAGCAGCGCGATCTTCGGCTCCCCCCATGCTAAACAGATAGCAGAGCTGCCGGGGACTGTGCTCACACAACCGGGAATGATTGGGAGAGACCCTCCCAGTCCAGCCGCGGCCTACCCACTCCTTCCAGGGCACACAGCCTGTCCTCTGGCTAACTGTTCTGGGCTCAGTGAGCTGCTGTGAAGCCAGGAACCGTACACATGCAAGCAGGGTTGGTCAGGAGAGATTTGGCCCGCCAGCCCGGATTTGATCTCCCAGTCACAGAGAATGCAAAGATGGCGCCCGGGGCCCAGCACAAGGAGGGAGACAGGGGAGAAGATATGGAGGCAAGGACAAATAGAGGCCCTCAAACCACCACTCCTGGGCCTAACAATGTGAGTATTATTCTCCCCCAGCTATTGTCACCTGCATCCACAACATCCCTTCTGAAAGGAACTCTGCATGAGCTAATCACCAACCCATTGAGAGATCATACAGATAACCGCTATACAGATATGCTCTCCAGGGGCCTAGCCCAAACAGCACTCCAAATTACTTCTACCATACAAGCAGACCTCCAAAACCTGGAAACCAGGATTGAGGCAATAGAACACAAAATGGAGCAGACAATCTCCAGAACTAATCAGAACACAGCCCGCATTCAGAATTTACAGGATCAATTGGACTCGGCCTTCTCCAAAATTGATGACCTGGAAAATCGCTCCAGGTGCTATAACTTTTGGATCAGAGGGCTCTCTGAAACAATTACAGAGGTTCATGGGACTGCTCATCATTTTATCAAAGATATCATCCCTGACATTCTGGATCACCACCTAGAGTTGGACAGAGCGCACAGAGCGCTTCACCCCCCCACCACTCAGATGACCTACCCAGAGATATAGGGGTTAAACCTCATTTTTATTTGGTGAAGGAGGAAATGATGCGCATCTCTGAAAATACAGAGCAGCTCTCCATTCAAGGCCACCCCGTACAAGTCTTTGCAGATCTGTCCCTTTCCACTATTCAGTGGAGGAGAGCATTAAAACCTCTTCTGCAAGTTTTATCTCAAAAGTCTGCTAAGTACTGGTGGTCATTTCCTTTTCATCTATCTTTCGCATATAGAAGCAAGACACATGGCTTCTCCACATTCCAGGAGGGAGAATGCCTCTTGGTACAGCTAGACCTTATCTCACCGGACCCATCCTCAACCTCAAGCCACAAGACCACCAGACCCTCCCCACATAGTCCAATTGCCCTGATATGGTGAAAACAGCAATCAAAAAGGTCCAAAGACTCACATCCGCCATGACCTCCAAAAATCCTTTTTACCTGTTTATCTCATTCATAAGGTTCTTTCTTGTGGGATCTGACATTTAGGGATCCTACATACTTTTCTGATTGACTTACTGTTCCCCTGGACATCCCCGGCTCCTACCTTGATCCTGATGCTGCGGAGATGGAATGTTAAGTTTGTCCTAGGACGAGTTCTGTTTGGTTTCTTATTTATCTACAATAAGTTTTTATCGTTACTTGTTGTTTGATAACCGGGCTGTCTTCCTCTCCAGGAGAGATGGGGCTTTGAGCGTGGGCACAAGGCTTTCTTCCTTCCTTTGGAGTCCACTGGATTCTCCCCGGGGTGGAGCTGGGTATAAGGTTTGAAAGTTGTAGTTTACTTGGGCTCCAGCCATCTATAGTTTTATTTTTTTTGTGTGCATAGCAACACTACTCTTAGATATCCTTTTGCCCTGGGGTGTAAAGAAGTGGCTGGTACCTTAATTTGGGGTGCTTCATTCCTTCCGGATACCTCTGAGCTAAGGCTACCCTCTAGGAGGGGGAAGGAGAGGGGGAGGGTCTCTAGGGCCCACATTAACAGCTATTCCATAACACTTGGGCCTCCCCCTAAAATATGCATTAACAGGTGGTTGGTGAAGCTGGAGCGGAAGTTATGCTCCTCCCTCTGCCTCTAGGTACTGACAGCAGGTTCTTTTAGAGACAGTTTGGGTTCTTTTAGAGACAGTTGTTGGTCTGCCTTCTAGGCGGACTATTGTGTTGTTAACTACTAGAGTGGGTGGGATGGAAACTAATCCCACACTCTTGGTTCTGGGGAAGTTTGTGGGGGGATTCCTCCATGACCTTTTCAGCCCTCACTTCTACACTTATCTTTTCCCCTTCTTCATGCTTCTCTCACGTTTCTTATTTTTTCTCAGGCACCAAAGAATCACCATACATATAAGGCTGGGGTTAGTTGACCTCATCTATCTCTCGCCCTTATGGTCCCAGTTCAAGATGATCTGGAGGCAGGTAGGTCTCTACTCAGTGATGCATTATCCACCCCCTTTGATCCATGGCTTTGCTTAAAGGACACTGATCTATCTTAAGAATAGCCTCACACAATGTTCAGGGCTTGAACTCACCACTGAAGCACTGGAAATATTTCCAACATTCCCATTCACAGCATCTTGAGGAGCTTCTCTTACAGGAAACACATTTTCCCAACCAATACAACCCTAAATTTATTCACTCTAAATTGCCCCATTTCTATTTAGCCAATGCGTCGGATAAGACTAAAGGGGTGTGCATATTTTTCCTCAAAAACACCACCTTCTCTCTTCAGCAGGAAATCAGGGACCCTGAGGGCAGATATATTCTCCTTGTAGGTGCTTTAGATGGGGCAACATTAACATTTATTTCCTACTATGCCCAGCGATTAGGCTTCCTTTTTTCAGTATATTATGGCCACCCTATTGTCAGGCTAGGAACAGATAACAGGTAACAGTTCAGGTGTGCTGATTATGCAAAGAGTTCAAGGAACAAGAGCACATACCATGAGCAGGTCTAAGCAGAGCAGGTCAGCTGGAACTTGTAGTTAACCGCTGAAGATGAAGGTAGATGTTAGCTGGACCTTGTAGTTCACCGCTGCAGATGAAAGTAGATGTTGGCTGGACCTTGTAGCTCACCTCTGCAGATGAAGGTAGATGTTGGCTGGACCTTGTAGTTCACCGCTGCAGATGAAGGTAGAGATTGGCTGGGCAGCCAAGTAGCAGTACTGAGTCTGGTGTTACAGTAGATTCAGGCAAAGCGTAGTCTAGGCAAGCTGGGTCATACACAGTTATATCAGAGTCCTAACGGTACCAAATCAGAAGCGAGCAAGCAGGGTCAAAACTAGCCATGTCATACACAAATTATACAGAGCAGATATCAGCTGGGTCAAGCAGTGGCACACAAAGGTAGCAACTCTATCACAAGCACTGATTGTGTGCTGATAAAGGTGATTTAATGGTGAGCTGGCCAATCACTGTTGTTTCCCAGGCAAAGGCTGTCAGGTAAGTTTTGCTGGGTCTCAAAGGGATCCTAGTACTGACAGTACCCCCCCTTTTTCAAGGGGTTGCTCCTGCACCCCCAGGCTTACTTGGATAACGAAGATGAAACTTCTTAAGTCGGTCAGCATGAAGACAACTTGGAACCCAAGATCGATCCTCTGGGACGAAACCTTTCCAATGAACGAGATATTGTAAGGAATTGCGTACTCATCTGGAATCAAGAATAAATGGCACTTCATATTCCTGACTGTTCAACATGTCCACAGGTTCTGGTTTGTTTACTTGGAGGCTGGAATAAACAGGTTTCAACAATGAAACATGAAAGACATTTGGAATGCGGATGGGGGAAGTTTTACTCTACAGGCCACAGGATTAACAATACGAAATTTCATAGAATCCGATGAATTTTGGGCCAAGTTTTTTAGATGGAGCATGCAGGAACACCAACTTTGTCACCAACTTTCTATCCTGGTGCGCCTTTTGTCAGCCATTTTCTTAAAAGCCTGCACAGAGCGAGAACTAGCATGATTAACATCGGACCAGATTTTAAAGAAATTTTCAATCGTAGTGTGGGCATCAGGAACATCAGAGGGTGGAAGATCAAAGGAGCACACACAAGGATGCAACCCGTATACACAGAAGAAAGGAGAGGTCCCTGTAGATGTGCTGGCACAATTATTAAAGGCAAACTGTGCCCACGGAAGGATGTTGACCCACTTCACGACCTCATTGGCCATCAGACAATGTACCATCTTATCTAGAGTCTGTTTAGTCCTTTCTGTTTGGCCATTTGTCTCAGGATGATATGCTAAAGAATACGATAACTTGATCCCCAGCTGAGAGCAAAGGGCCTTCCAAAACTGGGCTATAAATTGAGAGCCACGGTCTGAGATGATGTTAATTGGTGCCCCATGGAGCCTGAAAACACATAATGAATAAAGATGCCAGTTCTTTAGCTGATGGAAATTTCGAAAGCCGAACAAAGTGGGCCATTTTACTGAACCTGTCTACTACCACCCAGATCGTGGAACATCCCTGGGACGGAGGCAAGTCAGTGATAAAGTCCATAGATAAATGTGTCCAGGGACAGGTAGGTATTGGAAGAGGACATAGGAGACTGGAGGGCTTAGAGGTACTGCTCTTGCTTCTGGCACAAACTTCACAGGCCTGGACGAAGGCTAACACATCCTGCTTAATCGTATGCCACCAGAGGTTGCGACAGATAATCTCAAAAGTCTGTCTAAATCCCGGATGTACTGCAGGCTTTGAAGCATGTACCTGCTGCAATACCTGCAAACGAAGAGCCAGGGGTACAAAAAGCATACCAGAGGGAGTGGAGGGAGGGGATTCAGCCTGTGCAGTTAACAAGGCCTCAGAGGTGTCAGTGTGGGTGAAAGCCAAAATCCTATCCTCAGGGATAATGGGTTGTGGAGGAAGCGGAGGAGGAGACTCTGATAAAAAACTTTGAGACAAGGCATCAGCCTTAATGTTTTTTGGCCCTGGTAGATAAGAAATTATGAAGTCTAATCTGGAGAAGAACAATGAGCATCTGGCTTGATGTGAGTTCAGTCTTTTAGCAGAACGGATGTATTTAAGGTTTTTGTGGTCAGTCAGAACTATAAATGGATAGCGAGCCCCTTCCAGCCAATGTCTCCATTCCTCCAAAGCTAGCTTTATGGCTAGAAGTTCTCTGTGACCTATATCATATTGTGGTCTGCTGGGGAATATTTACGGGACAAGAAGGCACAGGGGTGGATGGCAGCATTTTCAGGATCCTTTTGTGACAAAAGTGCCACCACCCCTACATCAGATGCATCTACCTCCACAATAAAAGGTAGCTCAGGGACAGGATGGCGTAGAATTGGTGCAGGATTAAAGGCTTTCTTCAGCTGAGTGAAGGCCACCTTGGCTTCAGTAGTTCATTTAAACTTAGTCAGAGTCTTCCTGGTCAGAGAGGTAATGGGATGTGCAATGGTGGCAAAGTCCTTAATTCATTTCCAATAGAAATTTGCAAGCCCAGGAAGCGCTAAATTGCCTTCAGGTCTAAAGGTGGTGCCTAGTCTAAAATGGCTTGAATCTTGGCTGGATCCATGGTGAGGCCTGTGTTAGAAATTAGGTAGCCCAGGAAAGGTACTTGTCTAACATGGATTAAACACTTTTTGGGCTTTACAAAAAGGGAGTAAGCCTTTAATCGGGCCAATACCGAGCAGATGTGCCTCTGATGTGTTTCAAAATTGGGAGAGTATATCAAAATATCATCTAAGTATACAAGCATGAAGCGACCCAAACAGGTCATGGAAAATGTAATTCATAAAGTTCTGAAAGACAGCTGGCTCATTCCTGAGACTGAAAGGCATGACAAGACATTCATAATGGCCATCCTTGGTGTTAAAGGGCATCTTCCATTCATCTCCTGCATGGATGCACACTAGATTATAGGCTCCCCTTAAGTCCAGTTTGGAGAAGATTTTGGCTTCCTGGGTTTGGGAGAACAATGTGATACCGATTGGGAACAATTATGTAACGACACCCCGAGTATGAAAGGGGTTAAAGTCGTTTAGGACATTCCATACCCAAACACAAAGGCAGCTACTGAACACTCCAATCAGGTAAACAAGAAACCCATATGAATAATTCTCCCCAAAGTACGAGACAAGGCTCTGTATTGAGGTTCAAACAGGAATGAATCTTTATTTTGAGATCTCACACAAATATATACCACAGGATGAAACTACAACCTCTCACCAGAAACTTAATTAAAATGAGCTAATTATCTA
This sequence comes from Lithobates septentrionalis, assembly GCA_037952835.1. Taxonomy (NCBI): domain Eukaryota; kingdom Metazoa; phylum Chordata; class Amphibia; order Anura; family Ranidae; genus Lithobates; species Lithobates septentrionalis. Next base: position 1,890,770 of record JBBDGP010000584.1, read on the forward strand.
ATCCTTTAGACAGCCTAGGTGACTCAGAGACATGACCTTTAGGATAGACTTCATGTCTCCTAGCTCACAGATTATACCGGCCGGCCTTTTCCCTTCCTAGAGGCTTCACCATTCCACCAGTGAGCAGCAGCACGGCTGAACGGATGCTCTGGCGTCCTACACATCTCTCCCTTCCTTCCCTGGAACCCCTATCTGTGCATCTGGGATATAACCTGGCTCCCAACTCAGCAGGATTTGTGTTGGACTGTTCGCTGCAAGAGACTGCACCCGGCTGCAAGTACTAATCCTCCTTGGACCTGGCATGCCCTGCAGGAACCGCTGTGACCTGTAGTTCCACCGCATCTCTCCAGCCCAGCCAACTGACCCTAATGCAACTTCTCCAACTTCCATGTGAGTGGATATTGTTGTTTTAATAAAATGTATTTATGATTTATACTCAGAGGCGCCCCTCTCCTTGTTGTTGTTTTAGCTTGCTGGACCCTGCTTTTGGTTCCTTTGGTGGCCTCCCTGACTGACCTCTTGTATATACTCCCAGTATATATGCATGAACTTACACATGCATTTTTACAGCTTTCAGTTTCTGGACTAATCGGTTTTACTTTCAAGGTAACTGTGCTTTGCGCCTTTTTACTTGTATTATGCAATGGTAAGTAGATCGGAGCGTGCCACAGTACATATAAAAATTTAGGGAGGAGGACCATTTTAATTAGGTTAACCCGTCCCATCACCCCAAGGGGTAATTTAGCCCATGTCTGTGTTTTGCGTTTCAGTACTGCTATAAGGGGTTCTAAATTAAGGCGAACATAGTCTTCTGGTGATCGAGTTATCACAATCCCTAGGTATGTCATAACACTGGCCCTAATGAGTGGGGAGTTAGATTGTTCTTTGGTTGGCACGCTGACATCTATCGGGAGGATTTGGGATTTATCCCAATTAATCTTCAATCCTGAGTATCTACCGAAATTTTGGATTACTTCCAGGGCCAACTGTAAAGACGAGCCTGCATCTGCAAGGTATAATAGCATATCGTCAGCATACAGGCTTATCTTTTCCAGCAGGTTTCCACGGGCAAGTCCCACAACGCCTGGATGTGTTCTAAGAGATGCGGCAAGAGGCTCCACCGCCAGTGCATACAGCAGGGGAGAAAGTGGACACCCCTGCCGAGTGCCCCTGGAAAGAGGAAATGGCTCAGAAACCTTTCCGTTGACCAAGATCCTGGCGCATGGACTATGATATAGTAATCGGATCCATTTAATGAAGCGGGGCCCGAACCCAAATTTTGCGAGGCATTCCCACAAGTACGTCCACTCGACAGAGTCGAACGCCTTTGCGGCGTCTAGAGAGAGATTATATGCTGTGTTTTTTGCAGGCATAAATCCGGTTTGGTCCGGATGGATTAGTGAAAGGATCACCGCATTTAAGCGAAGCGCCAGGATCTTGGCCAGTATCTTTACATGTAATTGAAGAAGGGATATTGGGCGGTAGGACTCCGGGAATTCTGGACTTTTCCCAGGTTTGGGTATCAATACTATATTTGCTTTGTGCATGGACGAGGAGAGGGACTCAGATTTAAAAATATGAGAAAATAATTCACAAAGCTTGGGAATCAACGTCTCACTATATGCTTTGTAGAACTCCAAGGGTAATCCATCGGACCCCGGTGCCTTTGATGGGTTGAGCAGGGAGATTGCCTTTGTTATTTCACTTTCAGTAATAGGGGCCTCCAGCTGATCTATCTGGAGTTGAGTAAGGCGGGGCAGCTCTATGTTAGATAGCAGCAACGCTATTTCTTCTACAGAGGTATTAGCGTTAGAGGAGTATAGGGATGCGAAGAAGGAGCGAAACTCCCCAGCTACTTCATCAGGATCAGTCAGCATCTTACTGGCTGCATCCCGAAGTGCTACCACCGTGGGAGGTCTGTGATCTAGATGTGCTAAATAGGCCAGAAGTCGACCCGCCCGTTCTCCGCATTCATAGTGCCTTTGTTTATTATAATAGATTTTCCTATCGGTTTTTTCAAAATATAAGTTGCTCACTATTCTGGCTTGTAATTTTAATTGGTCTGCTGTTGATGCAGATGGGTCATCTGTGAAGTTCTTTTCTGCCTCTACAAGGGATTGTTCTGCTTGTCTAAGAACCTGGGAGGAAGTCTGCGGGCATGGGATTTAAAGGTATCCCATATGATCTCAGGGGGTGCTGTGCCATTATTCGCATGAAAGAAAAATTCCCATTCACTGGCCGCCTCCCCCAGGTCAGGGACAACTGTCAACCAAAACGGATTTAGCTTCCAATTGTATGTCCTGGGGGGAGAGTCGATCCTAAGTGTAATCCAATATGGGGCATGATCGGACAGGATGCGCAGATTAAATCCTACCTTTCTGAGTAGGGGAGTAAGGGTGCCAGAGATCAGAATGAGGTCAATATGTGACATGGTATTGTGGGATGTGGAAAAGCAGGAATATGCCTTTTCTGATGGGTTGCGGTGTCTCCACGTGTCTATAGGGGCCAAATCCGTTATTATCTTGCCAAACCTAGTATGTGGTTGGGTGGATTTATCTTGGGGTGTCACTGATATGCGGTCTAGCTCCCTATTCATTATATTATTGAAATCGCCCAGCCACATTGCAGGAACGGTAGGGAATTGAGACATGTACGCTATCCCCTCATGTATGATGCTAAGTTGAAAGGGAGGTGGTACATAGAATGCCGAAATTACCATTTCTAGTCCCTTCACCTTAGCATGTAAAAATAGAAACCTACCCTGTGGGTCAGATCTAAGAGCAAGTAACACAAATTGTACCGTTTTAGCCACAAGTATAGCCACGCCCCTGGAGTTGGCAGAGTAAGGGGCCTGGTATAGCCATCCCACCCAGGGTTTCTTGAGTGCCATTTGCAGTTGGCCTGTGAGATGGGTCTCAACCAATACCATAATGTCCGCACGTTGGGTCTTGAGATATGCCAATACTTCGTTACGTTTGGGCTTAGCCCTGAGACCTCTCACATTCCAAGTCAAACATTTGATATCCAGCATGGCAGTATGTTTGTATGTTTGTATGCTGCATATTCAAAGTCCATGACGCCATCAACATTACCATATGTGAGGAGACTCCTATCCCCTCTCCCCAACCCCACATCTGGACATAAAAGGTTGGGTAGGTGGGGACTCCCAGCATTCTGTATATGAGAACCTTTGATGTATTGATTATATTGCAAGGACATTATAGCAGGAAGTAAACACCACATTCTATTACTCTTCAGCATGTAACACTTAAACCAAACATTAAACCAATCAGAACATTCTGATCTTAACTGCATTAACACTCTAGCATACCCGGGTAAGCAATGCATCCATTTAAGCACATATGCAGTTTGCTGAGGCCGGGCATGCCAGGGAAACCTCACTTGTGCCCTAAGGCAACTGTTGCTGAGAAAAAAAAAGAAAAAACAAACGGGATCCGGAGGGACACCCGCGACTAGGGGAGCGATAATTCGCTGTAAGGCAAGCAAAAGCATCAGGGGCAAATGCACCGAACTAGGGGACATATCCATATTCCCCATTGCAAGTGTCATACCAGATAGCAGCTTGCCAATAGCATTGGAGATTGTCAGTCATACTGTATGTGTTTCTGATGGGCTCCTGTCCAGGCCCAGCCGCAGGGGAACACACACAAAACCTATGGGTAGGTACAATGGCAGGAGTGCATGTACTGCACAGAAGGTTTGTCCAAAGTGGGTAAAAAAGATCCACAGGTTCCGGGAATCGGGTAGTCCTCATGTTGAGGGAGTGTGCGTGCGACTGGGATAGAAGAGTGAAGGTGTTGTGGTTGTCATATGCGCTTATCACAGTACCTGTAGGATGGTAAGGCCGCGAAGCTCCAGGATATATATATCCGTGTCAGATCACATTCCATCTCAGAGGTAGGTCATGCAGCAGTATCAGGCAGGGTTGCAACACGGAGCCGTCTTGTTCTCAAGCCATGTGAAGACGGCTTCAGGCGTGTCAAAAATGTGCACCCTATCCTCGCCGACAACCCGCAGCCACACCGGAAAGAGCATTGCGTAGGAATAATGGCGGATCCGCAGCTGACGTTTGGCTTCTGTAAACATGGCCCTCTTCTTTTAGACTTCCGCCGAGAAGTCCGGGAATACCTTAATTTCTGTGTTTTTGAAGGGTATGTTACCCTTTAGTCTGGCCAGCCGGAGTACAGCATCCCGGTCACGAAAATTAAGCAGTTTAGCAATAAATGTCCTCGGCGGAGCACCTTGAGGGGGGGGGTTTAGCCGCAAGCCTGTGTGCCCGTTCAACCACAAAAGTGGTGGAAAACTCAGCTCTCCCAAATGTGTTGATCAGCAGATTCTCTAGAAATGAGGGGGGATCGGAGCCCTCTGAGCCCTCAGGCAGACCTATAAATCGCAAGTTGCGCCTCCTCAGGCGATTTTCCATATCGTCTTGTTTAGCTAGCACCATGTTAAGTTGATGCTGCAGGCGTTCAGTGTGAACTTGTAATGGCGGCACCTCGTCTTCTACGCGGCTAATACAGGCTTCAGTCTCCGTGACTCGTTCTCTCAGTTTTTGTAAATCCTGGCGTATTAGTGACACATCCACCTTGACCTCCTCGATCTTACTAGTCAAAGTGCTCTTACAGTCTGAGATTGCCTCGAGCACCCTTGCCGTGTCCTCCACCGCCGAGTCTGCATGAGGAGAGGAGCCAGCGCCATTTTCTCCCCCAGCTTCCTTGTCAGTGTTCCTGTACTTTGCCAGCTTTGCGGCCGGATCTGTTTTCTGTTTCGGCGGCGAAATGATCCCCAAGGGCCAGAGAAGACAGGGAGTCCAATCGTGGGTAATAGGTAAGTAGTATTAGCTCCAGGATCTAATAGTTCGGATAATGGGCAAGCGAAGCTCTCGTTCCTTGCTCCCTACGCCATGCCGGTCCAGGCCACGCCCCCATACTAGACTAATTTACATTATAGCAGACACAGACAGAGAGCTGGAGTTGATGACATTAGCATCTAACAGTATGTGTCACAACAGTATGAATCAGTCACTATTTGTAATATGGCATATCCAGGGTCCCCAGAGTCTGTGTGTCTTGCGGGACATGGACCTGAATCTAAAGTAACGCCACCTCAAGGGTCCCCAGGCATACAGCTCACAAAGAGCACTGTTCCCCCAAATGCCAGGGCCTGTAATCAGTAGGCAAGAGGCCAGCATTTAGTCCCCTCCAAAAGCCTCTGTCCCTGCTAGGTCTGTCACATTTCTCCCCTTTCGGCAGGAGACTAACACAGGAGGAGACCCCAGATGGGTTGACTCCGAAGTTAGTCAGTAGTTCCAGTCCTCTAATGCTGGTATCCACACAGTACCCCAAACAAATTGTTCCAAACAGAGTATTATTCAGCCAGCCAATCTCTGCCTCTTTCAGGGCACATATCCGCCGCTGGGGAGAGGCCCTGGACTGGCCCTTCTCCCTGGAGTCCTTTCAGCCGCTGGAGAGAAGACAGGGTGACTGGACTCACTGCTTCATGCTGTTGGGGATCTGAGCCGACTGCCCAGCATCCCTGGGGTATACAGGTGGAGACTGAAGCCCCATCCACCTTTACAGGAAATTCATCCTCTGTTAGTTGAGGGCAGAGGCCAGCAACACTCTGCCCTGTTGCTAGCCCTTCTGCTGGAAACCCCACACCATCTGCTCCGGCTAACTGTTGGGGAGGGAGGCTGACTGCCCCGGCTCCCTGGAACTCTGTAGTTGTTGCCGGTGCTGGGCAGAGGTTGGTAGCACGTTTGCCAGCGCTTCAGCTGGGTTGGTGTCATCATTCTGGGGCGCCGTCTGCTCTTGGAATTCCCTTTCACTGGTATTGTCTCCCAGGTGTACGAACCCTTGTTGGGGAGGGAAAATGGCTACTTCTCCTCGCTGCATCTCTGAACTCCACTGGGAGAGAGGAACCATCACCTTCTCACCTCGGGCCTCCGAAACTGCCACAGGTGTAGAGCAGGGGTCTGCAGTACTCTGTCCTGCTGCCAGTACTTGAGCAGGTGAGGCATAATCTATAACATCTTCTGAACAGTCCATTAAGTCCATACATTCTGTCATCTGTAGCTGGAGAGATGAGCCGACTGCCCCAGCTCCCTGGAACTCCAGAGTTGTTGCCATTGCTGGGCAGAGTTTTGTAGCACTCTGCCCTGTTGCCGGCACTTCTGCTGGGGACTCCACCTCATCCACTTTGGCTAACTGTTGGGGCAGGAGGCTGAATTCCTTTCCTCCCAAACTGTGCAGCTGCAATTGGGGAGGTGAGCTGGCTGCTTCCTTTTCCGTTCCCTCATCTGGCTGCTGGTAAGTGATTGCTACCTTCTCACCATGAGCCTCTGAAACTGCCACAGGTGTGGGGCAGAGGTCTTGGTCCCTCTGTCCGGTAACTAGTGCCTCAGCTGGGGATGTTCCTTGCAACTCCACAGATACTGCTGTTGGTGCTGGGCAGAGCACACTGAATTTTGGCTCTGATACCAGCTCTTCTGCTGGAGGCTCATCAGGTTGTTCTTTCTCAGCAGAAAAGTCTATCAAATCCCCTGTCTCTGCAACTGGTTTCTGGGGATAGAAGTTCACAATCTCATGTCCGTGGAACCCAGAAGATGCTATCAGTGCTGGGCAGAGGTTAGCAGAACTCTGTCCTGTTGTCAGCACTTCAGCTTTGGGGATGGCAATCTCCAGATTTTCCACTGCCGATTCTTCAGCCAGGATTTTGGAGTTGTCAACTGGCATTTCTTGATAGTCCCAGGCAAAGGGAGCCTCACCCTGCTGCTTAGCAAAGTCTAGCAGCTGTCTGTAGGCGATCTCCAGCTCCCATTTCTGAATGGCCAGAAACTCCAAATCTTCCTGTGCCCAGGGCCCTTCGAAGACAATGATTCTTCTCTCTCTGTGCTCCATTATTTCCTCCAAACGCCACTCCCAGTCACTCCCAAAGTCAGGGTCCCTGGACAGCCTCCAATACAACAATCCCAGGTCATCATAGTCAAAGGCTTCCATGGGGCTGTCCTCCACTGACCACGAGCACTCTTGGGCTACATACCACTGGAGGGCTCTGTAGCTCTCGTCCAACCGCATCTTTGTCTGGATCAGCCTGCTTAACTTAGCTGTCCACTCCTGCTTTGGTCGTTCCCCCAATAACACCGTTCATACTTCATACTGCGACCTTACATGGATGGAAGGAAGAACTTTTCCCTGGTGTTGCTGTTTGAGAGCTAGCACTTTCTTCCAGAGTTTGCAGCGGATAGAATCAGACCATCCCAGCAGGACCTGCTCTGATACTGGTCTTCTATGCTGTATCTGCATCACTCGCAACCTCTTTCTGAATTCCTCTTCCATGGTGGCTGGTATCTGTACCTCTCATCTCCTTTCAGTTGGGGCTGCTGTGACTTCTGCTGCTGCAGCACCTCTTTGCTGTAGCCAATTTGCCTCCACAGCCGCTATAACTAGGTCTATGATCTCCGCTGTAGTGTTAGGGCTAGGGATGAGCCGAACACCCCCCTGTTCGGTTCGCACCAGAACATGCGAACACGAAAAAAGTTTGTTTGAACACGCGAACACCGTTAAAGTCTATGGGACACGAACATGAATAATCAAAAGTGCTAATTTTAAAGGCTTATATGCAAGTTATTGTCATAAAAAGTGTTTGGGGACCTGGGTCCTGCCCCAGGGGACATGGATCACTGCAAAAAAAGTTTTAAAAACGGCCGTTTTTTCGGGAGCAGTGATTTTTAATAATGCTTAAAGAGAAACAATAAAAGTGTAATATCCGTTTAAATTTCGTACCTGGGGGTGTCTATAGTATGCCTGTAAAGGGGCGCATGATTCCCGTGTTTAGAACAGTCTGACAGCAAAATGACATTTCAAAGGAAAAAAAGTCATTTAAAACTACTCGCGGCTATTAATGCATTGCCGATCCGACAATACACATAGAAGTTCATTGATAAAAACGGCTTGGGAATTCCCCACAGGGGAACCCCGAACCAAAACCAGGCCCTTCAGGTCGGGTATGGATATTAAGGGGAACCCCGCGCCAAAATAAAAAAAAACGGCGTGGGGTCCCCCCAAAATTCCATACCAGACCCTTATCCGAGCACGCAACCTGGCAGGCCGCAGGAAAAGAGGGGGGGACGAGAGAGCGCCCCCCCTTCTGAACCATACCAGGCCACATGCCCTCAACATTGGGAGGGTGTTTTGCGGTAGCCCCCCAAAACACCTTGTCCCCATGTTGATGAGGACAAGGGCCTCATCCCCACAACCCTGGCAGGTGGTTGTGGGGGTCTGCAGGAGGGGGGCTTATCGGAATCTGGAAGCCCCCTTTAACAAGGGGACCCCCAGATCCCGGCCCTCCCCCCTGTGTGAAATGGTACAAAAGTACCCCTACCATTTCACTAAAAAAGTGTCAAAAATGTTAAAAATGACAAGAGACAGTTTTTGACAATTCCTTTATTTAAATGCTTCTTCTTTCTTCTTTCTTCTATCTTCCTTCATTTTTTTCTTCTTCTTCTTCTTCTGGTTCTTCTGGCTCTTCTGGTTCTTCCTCCGGTGTTCTCGTCCAGCATCTCCTCTGCGGCTACCCCAAAACACCCTCCCAATGTTGAGGGCATGTGGCCTGGTATGGTTCGGGGGGCGCTCTCTTGTCCCCCCTCTTTTCCTGTGGCCTGCCAGGTTGCGTGCTCGGATAAGGGTCTGGTATGGAATTTTGGGGGGACCCCACGCCGTTTTTTTTTTTAATTTTGGCGCGGGGTTCCCCTTAATATCCATACCAGACCTGAAGGGCCTAGTATGGAATTTAGGGGGACCCCCCACGTCATTTTTTTTTTAAATTTTGGTTCGGAGTTCCCCTGTGGGGAATTCCCAAGCCGTTTTTATCAATGAACTTTTATCAATGTCGGACCGGCAATGCATTAATAGGCGCGAGTAGTTTTAAATGACTTTTTTTCCTTTGAAATGTCATTTTGCTGTCAGACTGTTCTAAACACGGGAAACATGCGCCCCTTTACAGGCATACTATAGACACCCCCCAGCTACGAAATTTAAAGGGATATTACACTTTTATTGTTTCACTTTAAGCATATTAAAATCACTGCTCCCGAAAAAACGTCCGTTTTTAAAACTTTTTTTTGCATTGATCCAAGTCCCCTGGGGCAGGACCCAGGTCCCCAAACACTTATTTTTTTTTTTTTTTCTGTTTCAAAGTACTTTTATTGATGAGTATGAAGTCATAACAGTAATCATTCATTCTGCATTTAACATTGTAAATGACAAAGTCATAAGATAAACGATAAACAGTAATATCCCAGCTAGTATTGATAATCACTTCCATACTGGGTTAATTGTGAAAGGGATATCTACCCAACTTATTTTGTTAATCGGGCTATAATTGACTGATAACTGATTCTCTATAGAAGTTGTATTCTGTTTGCAATGAGAGAGTCGATATATGAGTCTTGAAGAGTGAGAATCAAGTAAAACCTCTGTCGGAGGTGAGTTATAATTCTCATTGGGTCTCACAGTAGTTCTGGTTAGTGAGCGTTTCGAGTATCTTCGTGTTTGTCTAGAGTTCGTCTTACCAGTTGGGTATTTGATAAGTATGTGAAGTGGGAAGACTATTTGCCTACGTGGGTGTCTGTATGAAGGGTGTAGGGAATGGAGGAGGAGAGGAGGGGAGGGGCAATGGGAGGTGGGGGAGCATGGTGGGAAAGGAAGGGAGAAAGGAGGAGGGGGGAAGAAAAAAAAAGGGGGGGAATGGGGGTTCTCTGACTTCCCTTGGTAGATGTTATTTAGTTGTAATGTTTCGAAGGGATTTCGGGTTAATCGTGGGGAAAACCCCCCCCAAACACTTTTTATGACAATAACTTGCATATAAGCCTTTAAAATTAGCACTTTTGATTTCTCCCATTGACTTTTAAAGGGTGTTCCGCGGCATTCGAATTTGCCGCAAACACCCCAAATTGTTTGCTGTTCGGCGAACTTGCAAACAACCGATGTTCGAGTCGAAGCTCATCCCTAGTTAGGACCATAATGTGCCAGTTTTATGTTAACAGCCTGATCAAAACTTGCCTCTTCGGGTGTCCTGTCTGTTACGCTGGGCCTTTCGGTTATGTTGGGTCTTTCGGCTCTATCCATTTGAACTAGTTCTGCGATAATGTCCCTCTTTTTATGGTTGTTGGACGGTCGGCCCTGGTTCTCCAGTAAGTCCTTGAGGGTAGAGCGCTTTAGCCATTCATACTATGCTTCCATTGGCCTGTGTCCTTGTAGCTGTCATTCTGGGCTGTGGTAATGATCCCACTGCTGCCACCAGTTGTAATGATACCCTGAGTATGAAAGGGGTCAAAGTCGTTTAGGACATTCCATACCCGAACACAAAGGCAGGTACTGTACACTCCAATCAGCTGAACAAGAAACCCATACGAATAATTCTCCCCAAAGTACATGACAAGGCTCTGTATTGAGGTTCAAACAGGAATGAATCTTTATTTTGAGTTCTCACACAAATATATATCGCAGGATGAAACTACAACCTCTCACCAGAAACCTAATTAACATGGGCTAATTATCTAATCCTTTAGACAGCCTAGGTGACTCAGAGACATGACCTTTAGGACGGACTTCATGTCTCCTAGCTCACCGACTGTACAATACACATTATCATACTCAACACAGAACTTCCTTCATACAATTGCAGGGTTAATTAGCACACTGGATGAAAAGACTCTTTAGAAGCTGTAACAAGTCATACTAGACTAATTTACATTATAGCAGACACAGACAGAGAGCTGGAGTTGATGACATTAGCATTTAACAGTATGTGTCACAACAGTATGAATCAGTCACTATTTGTAATATGGCATATCCAGGGTCCCCAGAGTCTGTGTGTCTTGGGGGACATGGACCTGAATCTAAAGTAACGCCACCTCAAGGGTCCCCAGGCATACAATTCACAAAGAGCACTGTTCCTCCAAATGCCAGGGCCCATAATAGGTAGGCAAGAGGCTAGCATTCAGTCCCCTCCAAAAGCCTCTGTCCCGGCTAGGTCTGTCACAAGTTATCTTATTTAGACCTCTGTAGTCAACACAAAGCCTCAGTCCCCCAGCTTTCTTTGGGACAAAGAAGCATCCTGTACCTGCGGGAGAAGTGGAGGGACGAGTGAAACCCTTAGTTAGGTTTTCCAGGATATACTCTGTCAAAGCAAGATTTTCTTGCTCAGTAGACATGTGCATTCGTTTTCGTCCGAATGCATTTTCGTCCAAATTTCGAGTATTTTCATTATTGTTTTAATAAACGATAACGAACGTGCAGGATCTGAAAACCAAAAAATCCGACATAAATAAATGCTTTATTTTCGTTTTCATTGCGACAACAGTTCGATATAGATAGGAGATTCAACATGACGCTGACAATAGCGATCTGTGTCCATCGAACCTGTGGTCGAATGTGCCTAACCTTAGCTCTATTAGTCCAAGATTATTCTACATAGAGAGCAAAGATTCGACATAGAGAGAAGAGATTCAACATTATAGAGACAATAGCAAAAAAGGTCGAATGTGCCTAACCTAACTCTTTTAGTCCAAGATTATTCGACATAGAGAGAAAACATTTGAAGTGAAGATTCAACGAAGCAGTCGCCGCGAGCGGACATTTATGGTCAAATGCTCCGCCCATAGGCTATAGAAGAATTCTAATGTTGGTTGACTAGTAATAATAATTAATAAATATAATTATTACTAGTGTCATACAACATTAGAATTCTACTTTAGCTTGTAGGTGGAACATTCGACCGGAAATGTACGATTGCGGCATCGTACAGTTTAGCTGCTCCGTCGAATCTTCTTAGAACATTCGACAGACACCATAAGCCTTCAATGACAGATTTGACCTTAATTATTTTGGATTTTCGGACGAATGCATTTTTTAACTAAACTAAATATATAAAAACAAATTTCGGGAGTAACTAAATAAATTATAAACGAAACTAAATATTTCAGTGTGCACATGTCTATTAAAAAATAAGAACAATCGGTGGGGCGTGGCCAGCTAGGGAAGCAGATGGACGCCTGACTCCATAGCTCTACAGCCAGGAGAAACAATCCAACGCCATAGGCCGTCAGCGACGATCCACCCACACACGTTCTTGCTCCACACATCAAGGAGACAAAGATGATGGCTTCTAGGAAGAGATTGACAGATCACAAGCCCCAAAAACTAACAGAATTCGCCTACAAGCCGGCGGGCTGGAAAAACAAAGATGGTGCCAGCCAGGCCGCGCCGTCCACGGCATACACGGACCTCCCGGATGCTCTGACAGGCGAACAACTAGACACAGGTACTGTGGACAACATCTACCAAGCCCCAGAAGGTGACTCTCTCCTTGGTAGCCCGGCAAAAGCAAAGGTGCGGCTGGACGCGCTGCCGCAGCGGCCACAGTACCCGCAAATCGAGGCCCAGGCTCCTATCCCCTACTCACTAGACCAGGCCCTACACTCATCCATGTCCTCCTTCCCCACCTCAGGCCAGCCAGTCATGGACACCACTCTGAAGGAAATGCTCATATCCCTGCAGACCTCCCTCATCACTGATCTATCATCCCTCTTTCACAAGATCACCACTGACATCCACACACTGGATGATAGAGTGACAAACGCTGAGAGGGGAATATATGCCTGCACCACCACAGTAAATGACACCATTGAAGCTTATGAAGCTGTTAAAGAGGAACAGACATGGATGCGTGCCAAGCTGGCCAATTTAGAGGACAGATCTCGCAGGAATAATGTCAAACTGAGGGGGGTCCCCGAGACTATATTACCCGCAGACCTGCAAAAGAACTGATGCACTTAGTCCTCCCTGAAGCTTCACCGCGAGAGGTCATTGTTGATAGGATTCATAGAATCGCTAAACCATCCCAGCTAGCTGCCTCAGTCCCCAGAGATGTGCTGATGAGAGTCCACTTTTATCACATCAAAGAAAAACTACTCATGGGACTCGGGGCTAAATCGCCCTTACCTTCTCCCTATACAGGGAAACAACTCTTCCCTGATTTGTCAAAATACACCCTCCAACTGAGACGCCAACTGAACCCGATCACCAAAGGCCTGCAAAATCATAAGCTGCAATACAAATGGCACTACCCCGCCACCATCCTCATCGTACGCAATGGCCAAACCCACGCGATAGGGGAACTAGAAAAAGGCCTGAAACTTCTCCACTCCTGGGGTATAAATCCGGAACCGCCTAACCCTGCTCCTCATGACAGAGGTCCATCCTCATCCCGCAGACAACTGGATCAAAACTACAAATGAAAGCCACCACCTTCCAGGATTCATGGTGCCGATAATGATCATTACAGCTCCCCTGTGCTATGGCTAACTGCTATTTTTGCCATCTACTCCCCGTGATAATAACTCTCTGTACCCCCAATATAGAGGCTTTAAGGTGCTCAGCACCCCCTCTCAGTTATTCTTTTTTCTTTTTTTCTTTTTTTGTTTTACTGATATAAACACCAACTACTGTTCCGTAAGATTAACCAACGGTTCACATCTAAGAATCTTTTCACTGTTTTCAGTTTTCTTTATATATATCCATGGTTTCTGTTTGACTGTCTTTGTCTTGATACCTAACGTATTTCTCTATTCGCAGTCTCCTAGTCCATCCTCACATCAGCTCCTTGGCCAGCCAAGAACCTACCGCTACTGGTCCTTCACCCGGAACACATCAGACCCAAGCCTCAGATCTCCGTAAACCTACCTCTTCACCTCACCACCAGATACAGATAACTCCACATTACAGCGACTAACTGTAAGTGTTGCGCACGACACTCACCAACCCCGCTACCACAAGATGCCATTCACCATACTTTCCCTAAACGCCAATGGGCTTAACCACCCCGCCAAATGGCATTCACTATGAAAAACCGCCATGGCTCTCCAGAGTGACATACTGTGTGTCCAGGAAACCCACCTACTAGCCCCCAATACTCCACTATGTAAGAACCGACACTTTCCACATGTCTTCCACGCAACACACTCTACTAAGACTAGAGGAGTCCTGATTGCAATTAAGGATACCATAGACTTCCAACTACTAGAAGTAGTCCCGGACCCTGAAGGTCGCTTTATTATCCTAATCTGCACCATCAATAGAGTGACTTACTCTATAATCAATGTCTATGCCCCGAACTTACATCAAATGAAGTTCTTACACAGACTTATACGCACCGCCAAACCCATCCGAAAGGGTCACACAATTCTCTGTGCTGACTTCAACCTGGTCCCAGATGTATCTATGGATTCCACATCTTCAGCAAAAAGACGTGACTCACCTCTGAAGAAGTTCATAAGCTCCCACGAACTATATGATGTCTGCCATCATGTCGCCGAACGCGATTTCACTTATTTTTCCTCTAGGCACTGCTCATACTCAAGAATTGACCTGTTCCTAACTGATAAGCATATTTTACAAAAAATATCTAATGCCGCGTACACACGGTCGGACTTTCCGGCATACTTGGTCCGGCACACTTTCCGACGGACTTTGTCCGCCAGGTGCGCCGGACTTTAAAACGGACGGACTTGCCCACACACGCCGGGACTTTCCGGCGGGCTAAGTCCGCCCGTCTTTCCGACGGACTTTCGCCGGAGTTCCGGCGGACTTTCAGAATGAACGGACTTGCCCACACACGGCCAAGTCCGTTCATTTTGAACGTGACTCAGGTGCGACGGGACTAGCAAAGGATGTCAATCTTGCCGCTTTTATCGGCGAGATTGACACCTTGCGAGCCCCGTTGCGGGGCATACCAGGCCCTTAGGTCTGGTATGGATTATAAAGGGAACCCCGCTACGCCGAAAAAACGGCGTGGGGTCCCCCTAAAATCCATACCAGACCCCGATCCGAGCACGCAGCCTGGCCGGTCAGGAAAGGGGGTGGGGACGAGCGAGCGCCACATGCCCAGGGACTGTGACATCATATGGGGGCGGGGTCTCCGCCTATATAAGTCACAACGCAGCCCTCAGAGACCAGTCCAGCCGGAGAGAGCGTCGTGTCAACATCTGGGGGAAGAGAAGAGAAGAGAAGAGAAGAGAAGAGAAGAAGCCCAGCAGCTCAGAAGTCCGGACCTCTGCTGGCAAGAGAGCTACCTGAACACAGCAGAGGAGCCGGCCGAAGAACTGGAACACGCGGAGAAGAACCAACCGGACGCCGGGAGAAGATGAAGCGGAGGGACCCCCGAAGCCGGAAGAAGACCCCCGAAGCCGGAGGAAGATCCCCACCCCCGGAGCTGTTTAATAAAATATTTTAAAAACCTGTGTAGTGTGTTTTATTACTTACAATTTTTCCCTAGGTGAAGGGGTAGGGGGACCATGTACCCCATACTCATTCACATAGGGTGGGGGGCCGGGATCTGGGGGCCCCCTTATTAAAGGGGGCTCCCAGATTCCGATAAGCCCCCCACCCGCACACCCCGACAACCAACGGCCAGGGTTGTCGGGAAGAGGCCCTTGTCCTCATCAACATGGGGACAAGGTGCTTTGAGGTGGGGGGGGGCCCGCAGGGCGCCCCCCTCCCCCAAAGCACCCACCCCCCCCATGTTGAGGGCATGCGGCCTGGTACGGTTCAGGAGGGGGGGGGGCGCTCGCTCGTCCCCACCCCCTTTCCTGACCGGCCAGGCTGCGTGCTCGGATCGGGGTCTGGTATGGATTTTAGGGGGGACCCCACGCCGTTTTTTCGGCGTAGGGGCTTCCCTTTATAATCCATACCAGACCTAAGGGCCTGGTATGCCCCGCGCTCGCCGCAATAGGAAAATTTGCTTTTCCTATTGCAGCGAGCGCGAGATGCAATACCCTGCCCTCGCGTCGTATCTGGTCCGTCGGACCAGCCTACACACGAGCGGCCTTTCCGTCGGACCAGCACACACACGAGCGGACTTTCCGCCCGAAACTGAGTCCGACGGAAAGATTTGAAACTTGGTTCAAATCTAGGTCCGGCGGGCTTTTCGGAAGAAGTCCGCCGGAAAAGTCCGCCAGCGCCCACACACGGGCGGATTGTCCGGCACACTCTGGTCCGCCGGACCAAGTATGCCGGAAAGTCTGACCGTGTGTACGCGGCATAAGTCTCTGATCCACACCACGACATGGTCGGACCACGCCCCCACCTCAATTACAATCCAAGATACCAACCTTCAGCAGAATACATTTCTCTGGAGACTAAACAATTCCATCATTCAACATGACAAATACACACCAGAAATTTCAGAACAAATCTCAGATTTTTTCTCATTGAATAAAGGCTTGGTACCCGACCCTGCCGTGGTGTGGAGCGCACATAAGGTGTATATGAGGGGAATGCTAATTAAACTGGGCTCCTATTATAAGCGACAGAGGATGCAGCGTGTAGATATATTAACAGCTCACATAGCAGACCTAGAAACGAAACACAAAGCTGACCCTCAAGATCCACAGACAAACCAACTATTATCCCTCAGACAGGAACTTAAAACCCTACTCCTCCACTCCTATGAATTCCTTCAAAGGAAATTCAAAGCGTCTACATATTCCACCTCTAACAAAGCAGGAAAGAAATTAGCCCAACGCCTCAAAGGCAGACGCATTAAAACCAAAATAACTCAACTCAATCACCCCCACACTAAAACCCCATTGAGTAACCCCTAAGACATTGCCGATGCCTTCAGTGTCTACTATGAAGATCTGTACAACTTAAAACGAGACCCTCTTACCCCCAAACCCACACAAGACGACATTGAACATTTTCTCCTGCAAGGTAAACCTACCCAAACTGACCAATGACCAACTGACGGCCCTGAACGCCCCATTCACTGACCAGGAAATCAAGGCGACTATAGACTCGTTACCTAATGGTAAAGCACCAGGCCCTGACGGAATGACAGGGGAATACTACAAACAATTTTCCCCACAACTAGTCCCTCATCTCACCGAGCTCTTCAATTATGTTGCCTCCTCTGCTAGCTTCTCGAAAGAATATTTAAAAGCGTTGGTCATTACAATCCCAAAACCAGGGAAACAGTCGGATGCCCCCCAAAACTTTCGCCCGATCTCTTTACTCAACCTCGACATCAAAATTTACTCCAAAACCATAGCAACAAGACTACTTGACATCATGCCCACTATTAGACATCAAGACCAAACAGGTTTCACCAAAGGCAGACAATCCTCCGATGCCACCAGAAGAATTGTTAATTTAATACATCATGCTGAATCCACCGGAACGCCTTCTCTGCTCCTTTCCCTGGATGCAGAAAAGGCGTTCGATAGAGTCCACTGGTCCTACCTAGAAGCGGTCCTCCGAAAATTTGGGTTCCAAGGTCAAATCTTAAAAGCCATCATGGCATTATACCCCAACCCCGAAGCCCAGGTTTTCACAGAGGGCATGCTCTCACGTCCATTCCCCATTACAAACGGCACCCGCCAGGGATGCCCTCTCTCCCCCCTAATATTTAATATGCTTATAGAACCCTTAGCGGAACACGTGCGTTCCCACCCTAACATCTTGGGCCTTCAAATTGGTCCCTCCCATCACAAAATCAGTCTATTCGCTGATGATGTAATTCTCATTCTTACTGATCCGACTGTTTCCCTGGCAGAAGTACAAAAATTGCTCAACTGGTTTAGCTCGATCTCATACTATAAAGCCAATGTGACCAAATCCTTTATATTAGATATAAACATAAAAGCCACCATGAAAAACCTCTTACAACTACAATACCCATTTGACTGGACAGATACTGACATATCCTATTTACTGTAGGCATACAACTCCTGAGGGAAACTAAGAAACTCTACCCAAGCAATTATCTACCACTCCTCAAACAAATTCAATCAACTTCACAACAAATAGCAAAACATGAACTCTCATGGTCAGGTAGACTTGTGGCCTTTAAGATGATATGCCTCCCCCAAATACTATACTATTTCAGGACCCTACCCATCCCTCTGCCAGTTAGTTTTTTTAAATCTCTCGGAACAATATTCAACAAATTCCTCTGGAATGGAAAGAAACCGAGAAGTGCCCACCACAATCTAATAAAACACAAACTAGTCGGTGGAATAGACTCTATAGATTTTGAGGATTACTACTTGGCAACAATCCTAGCCCAACTACCCTCCTGGTTCCAAAAACACCCAAACACACTGTGGGGACAAATTGAAAACTCCTCACTAACACGACCTAGTTTGAAAACTTGGCTACTTAGTACACCACTGGATACCACAATACCAACATCTCTATCTCCAACCATGAGAGCATCGGCACACGCTTGGATAAAATCATTAGCCTTACTGACACCCACACCCACCAAGCCACAATACTACATTCCCTTAGAATCCCTACTACATATAGTTCCTGAACTCTCGCTATCACCATGGACCACCAAAGGCATACGATTCCTGCAAGATCTAATACATAACAACCATATTAAAACATTCTCACAACTCCAATCCAAATTCAACCTAACTACATCCGACCACTTCACTTATCTCCGAATATGCCACTACCTGAATACTATTCCTCTTCCTCCCTACAATATTCACCCCAAGACCTGGGATTACCTCACCAACCCAGCCACTAAAACTAGAGGTATCTCCTATTTCTATAACATCCTCCACAAAAAGCGTACCTTTTCCAAAGTAAAATCACACCAAAGTTGGGAAATTGACCTTGCCCATACTTATACCGACACTCAATGGCAACTAGCCCTCAAGGCTCCCTATAGGGCCACTAAATGCGCGGCCTTATGGGAACTCACGCAGAAAATCTCACTACGCTGGTATCTCACCCCAGCCAGAATAGCATCCTTTAATCCACGAATCCCCAACAACTGCTGGAGATGTCATTCTTCTCCTAGCGACATTTTCCATGTTTTCTGGACATGTACTAAATTACATCACTACTGGGAAAATATTTTTCTCTTAATCTCGAACATAACCCACATCAAGGTTCCTCCCACACCGGCACTTGCGATACTAAACCTAAATATAGAGGCAATCCCTCATTCATTCAGGCTGATAGTCACTCATATCCTCATGGCAGCAAGGCTTAATATAACCAGACACTGGAAATCCGACAACCCTCTGACACTTGCCCAAGTCACTGACTTAGTAGCCCTCCACTACAGCTACGAGATCACAACAGCTACATACACTGGCCAGGCGACGAAAATGCACAGGAACTGGCAACCATGGAATGACTGGACTAAACACTGCGCAACCCACACGTTGTACAATACCTGTACAAGAGCAATAAGACGCATGCAACAGCTAGTACTAACTAGCTCATATCTATTACAGTAGGTCTAAAGTAAACAGGACCTCTTCACTCCTGTGGCACTAGAGCTCCCACATGGGGTGCTACACTAGTGAAGAGGACCAAATACATATATAAGCTTTATATCTCTGTATTTCTAGGATTGATAATGGATATATGTTCAATAATTGTTATAATGGATCCATGTTAGCGGATAGTAATCCATGCTTAATTCTTACTTTGTATTATTTACTATATATCATTTATCTAGAAGTCGTTGCATGACGTACAATGCTTAATTGTACACTGTATTTTCTCTGAAAAATCTAATAAAAAAATAAAAAATAAAAAAAAGAACAATCAGCGCAAACTAAAATATATATAAGGTAAGTGCAAGCTGAACACTATAGGTTTTCACCAAGCCCATAAATCGAAACTCAAAAACAAACTTAAGTGCAGCGCAAATAATTATACATCAATAAAGTCCATATATTATTATTATTATTATATAGCGATCCTCTCCACTCACTCGCTGACGAAGTCCTGTGGACGTAACGCCACGTACGAGGGTGGAGTTTCTGCTCTGACGTCACCCGCTGCCATCTCACAGCTGTTCGGACGTGAACAGTCTGTTCTCAGCCTTGCATAGACATATTTTTAATAGCGCTGTATCAGTGCGTGTTTTAAAAGTGGTTTTATACTGTTTTCAATAAATTGCCTATACGGCTATACCAAGCAGACCGCTCTTAGGTTTTTCTTTTCCTTTTTTTGGTCATTGCTGTATTCCGTATTGCACTGGAAGCTCACCTGTTACACTGCTGCACCGAAGAGGTATCTGCTGGTAACCATTAAGGATAACCTGAGGAGCCGGTTCATGTCCATCTAGTTTGTATGGAACCCATGCTCGTATGACCTCCTGTAATTTAAGAAGTCCATCCTATCTAGTAAGCATTCTACATGTATGTGAGTGGAGAGGATTGCTGTTTTCACATAGAAGGATTGGCTTTACCTCAAGGGATGTCCTTTCTCCTTTTTTAATATATGGACTTTATTGATGTATCATTATTTGCACTGCACTTAAATTTGTTTTTGAGTGCACATGTCTATTGCTCAGACAGTGGAAAAACTCTCCCTCGAGGAGGTGTAGTGTCAGGCAAGAGGTCAATTGGACAACCATAACTGCGATGAGGAGGTAAAGCCTCAGCAATTCCTTTAGAAAACACATTCTGAAAGTCCTTATAACACAGCGGAATCTGTATCATTCCCACTTGACAGGCAGCAAATCGAACAGGGTGCTGGATGCAGTTTTTTACATACTGATTGGATCAAGCCAGGATATTTCCTGTTCGCCAGTCAATTACTGGATTGTGTTTCTGAAGCCAAGGAAGGCTTAGGATCAAAAGAGTGGATGGAGAGTCAATGACAAGGCATAAATTCTTCTCCCAATGCAAAGCCCCCCAATTGTAACTGAAAAGGGTCGGTGGATTGGAGCATGAGATCTTGTGAAAGAGGCTGATTATCCACAGAAATCAGGCGGACCGGGAAATCTAGAGCATGAGTTTCCAGGGACAAAGAGGTAATCAGTGTCTTATCTATAAAATTCTCAGCGGCTCCAGAATCTACAAAGGCCAGCAGTTCATGAGCTCCCATCCCAAAGTAAATAACAGTGGGTAATAGTATACAATTGTCCTTCTGGGGAGATGAAAGCAGACCTAAGGTGACCTCCCCACAATCATTTTACGCCACAGTGTGTGTTCCTGGACAGATAAACGGGTGGAGCCTAACTGCATAGGTTCTTCCTCAGATCTGCCACTGGAGGTGGAATAATTAGGTGGCAAGGAAGGTACATCATTTGCCACAGCCATAGGGAGTTCTCATCTCCTCTTCTGCTGGCAGCGGTCAATTCTAATGGCTAGACACATAGCCTCCTCCAGTGAGGCTGGGTAGGAAAAGTTGACCAGAGCATACTTAATTGCATCTGAAAGGCCTTTCCTAAACTGGCTGCGGAGAGCTGCATCATTCCAGACAGATTCCAGGGCCCACCTGCGAAACTCTGAGCAATACATTTCAGCAGTGGTAGTTCCTTGCTAAAAGTTACGCAGGGTTGATTCTGCAGTAGCAGCATGATATGGATCATCATATATCATCATATAGCAACCCAAGGGCTTCAAAGAAGGCATATACTGTTAGCAGGGCTGGATGGTTTGGTTCCAGGTTAAAAGCCCAAGCCTGGGGGTAACCCTGTAGTAGTGAAATCATGATCTGAACCCTCTGAGTTTCAGAGCGAGATAAGGATGGCAGCTGTTTTTAAAGTTGCAAAACCCTTTACGGTCACCACGGAAACTGGTCAGGCAAAGGAATTTTCGGTTCAGATGATGCAGTTCTTGTAGCGGTGGTAGTAGAAGGAGATTGCACCTTGGTGAGTTCTGTGGAAATTTCATGGACTTGTGAAAAAATTATGGGATAAACGGCAACGTTCCTGTGCAAACAACTGAGCCTGCTCAGGATCCACCCTTTTTATGTATGGCTTGAGATGATGTCAGGCAAGGAGCAGATAACAGGTAACAGCTCAGGTGTGCTGAATATGCAAAGAGTTCAAGGAACAAGAGCACATACCATGAGCAGGTCTAAGCAGAGCAGTTCAGCTGGGACTTGTAGTTCACCGCTGCAGATGAAGGTAGATGTTGGCTGGACCTTGGCCGGACCTTTCAGTTTACCGCTGCAGATGAAGGTAGATGTTGGCTGGACGTTGTAGCTCACCTCTGCAGATGAAGGTAGATGTTGGCAGGACCTTGTAGTTCACCGCTGCAGATGAAGGTAGAGATTGGCTGGGCAGCCAATTAGTATTACTGAGTGTGGTGCTACAGTAGAATCAGGCAAAGTGTAGTCTAGGTAAGCTGGGTCATACACAGGTAAATCAGAGTCCAAACGGTACTGTATCAGAAGCGAGCAAGCAGGGTCAAAACTAGCCGGGTCATACACGAATATACAGAGAAGATACCAGCTGGAT
Organism: Lithobates septentrionalis; assembly: GCA_037952835.1. NCBI lineage: Eukaryota > Metazoa > Chordata > Amphibia > Anura > Ranidae > Lithobates > Lithobates septentrionalis. The sequence goes on from JBBDGP010000584.1 coordinate 1,913,072, forward strand.
CAAGTAGTGGCATACAAAGGTAACAACTCTATCACAAGCACTGATTGTGTGCTGATACAGATGATTTAAATGTGAGCTGGCCAATCACTGTTGTTTCCCAGGCAAAGGCTGTGTCAGATGAGTTTTGCTGGGTCTTAAAAGGGATCCTAGTACTGACACCTATCCCCTCATTTTCTGGGCATGGTAATTATGGGGGGAGGCTCCAAAATTGCCCTAGATCACATGCTTGATAAATCAGGGAATGGCTGCCCGCATCAGCTATGTCACCCCAAGCAAGGTTTGAGGATCGCCAAGCTTCTCTATTCACATGGGATGGTGGTCTTTCTGGAGAGAATGTAACTCAACGGCAAAGGACTACACACATTACTCTGCCCCCCATTTAACTCTAGCAAGAATAGATCATATTTTTACAGTGGCCTCGACAATTCCTTTTGTCTCCAAGTCACTTATCAGGGGCACCCCATTGTCTGATCACCCAATGGTTGTTCTCAGGCCCGGATTGGCCATAGGGCAAACCGACACTTGCCTGGTGGGCCACGGCCACCAGGCTGCAAGTCCTTGCGGGGCCCAAGGCAGCTGGGCTGCTCTTGGAGCCCACGCCGGTCATACGGGCTCTCTGCGGCCGCCCAGCTGGCAGTTAAGCTCAGCCATTGGCGCTAGTGGGATGGAAACATGAAGGGGGGTGGAGCTAGAAGAGACTCCTTTGGCCTCTCAGTGGCCGCACAGCCGCGCATATAGGTCAGCCGTTGGTGCCAGGGTGTGACTATAAAGGGGATGGAGCTAGAGCAGACACCTGCTGCAGATACCTTGGAGCTGTGCGCCTGCACCGTCACAACAGCTGATGGTAAATCAGCTGTTGTGATGTTACATACAAGCATGCGCCCTTCAGCCTGGGCATTTCTCGACAGAACACCGGATGAGAGAGAACGTGAGTGCGCCCCCCCCTAACCTGGATAGGAGGAGAAGTGGGGGAGGCTGCATTTAGAAGAATCATTCTCTCCATCTTCCTCCTGCAGTCTCTGAATGCCTGCGAGAGGGAGTGAAGAGGCAGGCATTCCAAGACTGCAGGAGGAAGATGGAGAGAATGATTCTTCTACATGCAGCTGCCCCCACTGCTCCTCCCATAATGCTTCTTTCTGCTGCCCCCCTGTGCTCTCCACCCCACCCATACTCTTTACCCCCCCTGTGCTCTCCACCCCACCCATACTCTTTGCCCCCCTATGCTCTCCACCCCACCCATACTCTTTGCCCCCCTGTGCTCTCTGCTACCCCACTGTGCCCTCCACATATCCCCCATGCGCTCCGCCACCCTCTGTGCTCTCCACATCCTCCCATGTTCTCCACCACCCCCCTGTGCTCTCCACCTCCCCCCATGCTCTCCACCACCCCCTGTGCTTTGCACCATCCCCCCATGCTCTCTGCCATCCCCCCATGCTCTCTGCTTCCCCCTGTGCTCTCTACAGCCCCCCATGCTCGCCACTTCCCCCCTGTGCTCTCCACATCCCCCCATACTCTCTGCTTCCCCCTGTGCTCTCCTCTTCCTCCCTGTGTTCTCTGCCTCTCCCCTGTGCCCTTGCCCCACCTCATGTTCTCCAAGTTCCTCCCTGTGCTCTCCACCCCCCCATGCTCTTTCCTGGTCCCCCCTCGCCCCCACATCTCTGCCGGGTTCCCCCTCCCCTCTCCTGGGGGATCCTTCAGAGTGGAGAGTGGGGAAGGGGTTGGTTAACATGTCATGGGCTGCTCAATCCAAAATGCCCGGGCCTATTTTTCATCCCAGTCCGGGCCTAATTGTTCTGTATATTATGACACCGCACGAATCTGACGGCAAGTTTTGCTGGAGGTTGAACGACTCTCTGCTAATTAATCCAGTGCACTGCACTATGCTATATAAAGATATTGGGAACTATTTTTGAGTCAATGACAATGGGGAGATCTCTCCTACAGATCTATGGGCGGCCCATAAGGCGGTGATAAGGGGGGAAGATTATCCAACTCTCTACTAAGCTCAAAGAATGACCTCAAAATTTTAACCAAAATTATGGCCAACAGACTGTCAACATTTATAGAAGGTTATATTTATAAAGGCCAGGTGGGCTTCATTTCAAGGTGACAAGGTCCAGACCAGATTCGTAGAGCAGTATATATAATTTCCCCTTTTGCGATCGAAATGGGATGAAGGGACTCACCAGGAGGGATACCTATTGTCAGCCTTTGACACGGTGGACTGGTCATACTTGTTTGAAGTTGTAAGCAGATGGGGGTTTGGGCCACAGTTTTTGCAGATTTTATGGGCTCTATACTCAAACCCTAGTGCCCAGGTCAAACTTCAAGGCTATTACTCAGACCCCTTTCCAATTCATAAGGGAACTAGACAGGGGTGCCCTCTCTCCCCTATAATTTTCACCATTGCAATAGAAACCTTGGCTATCGCCATTCGGAATTACCCCAATATATGTGCTTCATTTGTGGATGACCTGCTTTTATTCATCATGTGCAAAGGCAGGGTGCCTTTGGACAATCATGGCTCAGAGGCTAACGAACCACAACATACAGGGATATACAATGTAATACTGACATATAACCACACACATAGGTTGGACTTGATGGACTTGTGTCTTTTTTCAACCTCACCTACTTTGTAACTATGTAACTGTGTAAGTCCACGCCCCACACTATATAAGGCGGCTGCTTACACAGCCGCCATATATAGTGAATGAATGGAGATTAGGCAGGTAGTGTAGTGTAGTATGCAGTCAGTCAGTGTAGTGTATATATAATACAGTTCAGAGTATATAGTGCAGTTAGTGTAGTATATAAATAATACAGTTCAGAGTATATAGTGCAGTCCGTATAGTATATAGTACAGTTCAGAGTATATAGTACAGTCCATATTGTATATATAATACATTGCAGAGTATATAGTACAGTACGTATAGTATATATAATACAGTTCAGAGTATATAGTGCAGTTCGTATAGTATATATAAGGCATTGCAGAGTATATAGTGCAGTCCATATAGTATATATAATGCAGTTCACAGTATATAGTGCAGTCCGTATAGTATATATAACGCAGTTCAGAGTATATAGTGCAGTCCGTATAGTATATATAATACATTGCAGAGTATACAGTGCAGTCCGTATAGTATATATAATACAGTTCAGAGTATATAGTGACGTCCGTATAGTATATATAATACAGTTCAGCGGATATAGTGCAGTCCGTATAGTATATATAGAACAGTTCAGAGTATATAGTGCAGTCCGTATAGTATATAATACAATTCAGAGTATATAGTGCAGTCAGTATAATATATATAATACAGTTCAGAGTATATAGTGCAGTCGGTATAGTATACAGTGGGGGCGGAAAGTATTCAGACCCCCTTAAATTTTTCACTCTTTGTTATTTTGCAGCCATTTGCTAAAATCATTTAAGTTCATTGTTTCCTCATTAATGTACACACAGCACCCCATATTGACAGAAAAACACAGAATTGTTGACATTTTTGCAGATTTATTAAAAAAGAAAAACTGAAATAACAATTCTGTGTTTTTCTGTCAGTATGGGGTGCTGTGTGTACATTAATGAGGAAAAAAAATTAACTTAAATGATTTTAGAAAATGGTTGCAATATAACAAAGAGTGAAAAATTTAAGGGGGTCTGAATACTTTCCGTCCCCACTGTATATAATACAGTTCAGAGTACATAGTGCAGTCGGTATAGTATATATATAATACAATTCAGAGTATATAGTGCAATCGGTATAGTATATATAATACAGTTCAGAGTATATAGGGCAGTCCGTATAGTATATATATTACAGTTCAGAGTATATAGTGCAATCGGTATAGTATATATAGTACATTGCAGATTATATAGTGCAGTCCGTATAGTATATATAATACAGTTCAGAGAATATAGTGCAGTCAGTTTAGTAGTATAGATAATACAGTTCAGAGTATATAGTGCAGTCCGTATAGTATATATAATACAGTTCAGAGTATATAGTGCAGTCAGTGTAGTATATATAATACAGTTCAGAGTATATAGTGCAGTCAGTGTAGTATATATAATACAGTGGAGAGTATATAGTGCAGTCAGTGTAGTATATATAATACAGTGGGGAATTTATAGTGCAGTCAGTGTAGTATATAATACAGTGCAGGGTATATAGTGCAATGCAGAGTATATAATACAGTGTATTGAAGTGGTTGAGGGGAACCCAATGACAGAATTAAGAAAAAAATGGCATGCCCCCTCCCCAAATCCATGATATAGATTTTAAGGGGAACTCCGCGCCAGGATTGAAAAAAAACACAGCATGGGACCCCCCCCCAAAAAAAAATCCATACCAGGCCCTTTGGGTCTAGCATAGATATTAAGGGAACTCCACGCCAAAATTTAAAAAAATTGGTGTGGGGCCCCCCAAAATCCATACCAGATCCTTATCCAAGCAAGCAGCCTGGCCTGGCCCTTTGTGATTCTCTATATAAATCCCCCTCATAGGTCTCTGGCTTCTGTCCGCTTGCACATTTATTTCATAGCCCCTCGTTTCCTCCAGGCCACGACATTTGGGCCTTCCAGTGGTGGACAGATAAAGGATTATACAAGATCGGCCACTTCATGTCACATTGTATCAGTAAGCTGGACATGCCCAACTCAGAAAGATTCCGCCTACATCAGATTCGCCATTTCCTTCTTTTCATTTGGGAAACAAAACTGGATCCACCAAGAATCATGGTGTTCAGAGATCCTGGATCAGAGGGGGGTATATCTTTGATATATGCTTCACTGACAGAGACGCCTGACAAACCCACTTGCAATGAATTGGGAACAGGATATGGAGGCTGAAACCTGGTTCCTTCAATTTCAAAAATCCTTCAAGGCGATGGTAAATGCCTCTCTTATTGAGGCTAGTATAAAAAATTTCACTCGTTGCTACCTAGTTCCCTCCCACCTGTCAAACCTATTTCCTGACACCTCACCGATGTGTTTTAGAGGATGTGAACTTTAGGGCTCTTTCTTTCACACTTGGTGGGAATGCCCCCGAATTTTGGGATTTTGGAACAGGATTTATTATTTGCTGCATAAAGTGACTGGGCTATCCTTGCAAAAAACATCCAAAATGGCCCTACCGAACAGTACACCAGTCGGATGTTCCAAATCCACCCAGAGACTCATACATTTCATTCTGTTAGGGGCTAAGATTGTGATAGCCCGGGCCTAGAAACAGCCGACAGTATGCTTTTCAGCAGCAAAGGATCTCCTGGATTATGACTCAGGAGAAGTCAGCTAGCATTCTATAAGATACCTCGGATAAATTTGAAGCAGTCTGGGAACCTTGAAGACCTATATCCAATTACCTCCACTATGAATAGCCATATTTTTTACTCTGGTAGAATCATTGGTGTAGTTTCCTTATTTTGTCTACCCTTTATCCTCTCTCTTCTAACTCCAGTTTCCCCTTATATTAGTCATTTTTGTTTTAGTTTAAAAGAGTTCTAAAGGCAGAAGGGTTTTTAATAAATAAATCTTCTGTGTGTAGCAGCCCCCCCCAGCACCCCCTTTAATTACCAAATTTATTGGCGTATAACACGCACAGGCATATAACACGCACTTTCATTTTAAGAGGGAAGTTTCATAGAAAAAAACAAAAATTTTAAACACAGAACTTTGAAGCAAAATAAGGGTCACAGACCATCAATGCAGCCTGATCAGTGCCCATCAGCAGCCTCTCCATTGCCCATTAATGCAGCCTCACCATTGTAAATTAATGCAACCTGCACAGTGCCCATCAGCAGCCTCTCTATTGCCGATCTGCAGCCTCACCATTGCAAATGAATACAGCCTGCACAGAGCCCATTAGCAGCCTCTTCATTGCCCATCTGCAGCCTCACCATTGCAAATTAATGCAGCATGCACAGTGCCCATCAGCAGCCTCTCCATTGCCCATTAATGTAGCCCATTAATGCAGCCTCACCATTGCAGATTAAAGCAGCCTGCTCATTTGCAGCCTCGCCAGTGCCAGATTACACAGCGCCGCAATCTCCTGTGTACCCGGTGATCAGTCACACACAGTCCCACCTCCTGTGATAGACAGAACAGTGGTCCAATCCTGGGCCAGAAGGTGGAACTGTGTGTGACTGAGTGCCGGGTACACAGGAGATCGCCGCTCTGTGTAATCCGGTGGCGCCCGCCCACTCCTTCCACTCAGAGGCAGCAGGAATTTGCATATAACACGCACACATGATTTCCCTTTAATTTTCCGGGTGGGAAAAGTGTGTGTTATACGCCAATAAATACGGTACCCACCTGAGCCCCTTCTCTCACCATCAATGTCCACGATCCTCGTAGCCACCCAGGATACTCCTCCTGATTGGCTGAGACAGAGCAGTGGTGCCATGACTCCCGCAGCTGTCATTCAAAGTCAGTCAGACAATCAGAGGAGAGAAGGGGCAGGGGCCAGGTCGGGGCTCTTTGTCTGAATGCATACACAGAGCTCTGACTTGGCTTGGGTGACCCCTGTAACAAGCTGCTGGCTCAGGGGCACTCAAAGGAGGGAGGGGCTAGGAGCAGCGACAAGGGACCCGAGAAGAGGAGGATCCAGGCTGCTTTGTGCAAAACCAACTGCACTGAGGAGGTAAGCATGTTTGTTATTTAAAAAAAAAAAGACAAACATTTACAATCATTTTAATTAACCTTTTAGGGAGTATTTCTGTATTCAGACATTCCAGCAGTTTGATCCTGGGTCTTATATTTGTTGGGGAGGAAGGGGTTGGACCATTATCCCCTTTGGACAGTAGTTTACAGTTCAATGAATGTTTTACAGTTCTTTTATTCAGCAAAAATTAAATTTTATGTCCAGATAACCCTCCTTATCTCTACTTTAGTGAATGTTTGACTCAGGGACCCATGGATAGTATCTCCTCTAGCTTATCCATTTCTACTCTCTTGCTTGCATCATTAGGTTTGTTTCTTTTATTTTTAAATTTATATATATTTTTTAAAATATTTTACTTTGGCTCTTATATGACAAGACTCTTTACTACATTAATACAAGTACTGAACTAAAAGTATATTACAGGTCAGCTATGTTGCCCTCTTCCCCATGATGCAGTTTGATCCCATATGGAGTGTTGTGAGGTGGTGGGCGACGTATCTCTTGCATTATTACTGTACACAATGTTCAGAAACATTTGTGATTCATACTTGGCTTCTGTATGCAAATACGGTCTTTCGTTAGATGGCATATATTTTTATGTATTACAGATTTTATCATTGTTTCCTTTTTTTTTTTTTGAAAAATTCAATAAAACTATTGAAATAAATTAAATGCTTAGTTCCACTTTCAGATCTTCATACAGTCTAAGTGCTTTATTCTTAAGGAGGCCCTATGTTCATTTCCTTTCTGTTTTAGTCTGTTATACACTCACTGGCCACTTTATTAGGTACACCTGTTCAATTGCTTGGTAACACAAATTACTAATCAGCCAATCACATGGCAGCAACTCAATGCATTTAGGCATCTAGACTTGGTGGAAATGACTTGCTGAAGTTCAAATCGAGCATCAGAATGGGGAAGAAAGGGGATTTACAGTGGCTTGCGAAAGTATTCGGCCCCCTTGAACTTTTCAACCTTTTGCCACATTTCAGGCTTCAAACATAAAGATATAAAATTTTAATTTTTTGTGAAGAATCACCAACAAGTGGGACACAATTGTGAAGTGGAACGAAATCTATTGGATATTTTAAACTTTTTTAGCAATTAAAAAACTGAAAAGTGGTGCGTGCAAAATTATTTGGCCCCTTTACTTTCAGTGCAGCAAACTCACTCCAGAAGTTCAGCGAGGATCTCTGTATGATCCAATGTTGTCCTAAATGACTGATGGTGATAAATAGAATCCACCTGTGTGTAATCAAGTCTCTGTATAAATGCACCTGCTCTGTGATAGTCTGAGGGTTCTGTTGAAAGCGCAGAGAGCATCATGAAGACCAAGGAACACACCAGGCAGGTCCGTAATACTGTTGTGGAGAAGTTTAAAGCCGGATTTGGATACAAAAAGATTTCCCAAGCTTTAAACATCCCAAGGAGCACTGTGCAAGCGATCATTTTGAAATGGAAGGAGTATCAGACCACTGCAAATCTACCAAGACCTGGCTGTCCCTCTAAACTTTCAGCTCAGACAAGGAGAAGACTGATCAGAGATGCAGCCAAGAGGCCCATGATCACTCTGGATGAACTGCAGAGAACTACAGCTGGGGTGGTAGAGTCTGTCCATAGGACAACAATCAGTTGTACACTGCACAAATCTGGCCTTTATGGAAGAGTGGCAAGAAGAAAGCCATTTCTCAAAGATATCCATAAAAAGTCTCGTCTAAAGTTTGCCACAAGCCACCTGGGAGACACACCAAACATGTGGAAGAAGGTGCTCTGGTCCGATAAAACTAAAATCGAACTTTTTGGCCACAATGCAAAACTATATGTTTGGCGTAAAAGCAACACAGCTCATCACACTCAACACACCATCCCCACTGTCAAACATGGTGGTGGCAGCATCATGGTTTGAGCCTGCTTTTCTTCAGCAGGGACAGGGAAGATGGTTAAAATTGAGGGGAAGATGGATGCAGCCAAATACAGGACCATTCTGGATGAAAACCTGTTGGAGTCTGCAAAAGACCTGAAACTGGGACGGAGATTTATCTTCCAACAAGACAATGATCCCAAACATACAGCAAAATCTACAAAGGAATGGTTCACAAATAAACGTATCCAGGTGTTAGAATGGCCAAGTCAAAGTCCAGACCTGAATCCAATCGAGAATCCGTGGAAAGAGCTGAAAACTGCTGTTCACAAACGCTCTCCATCCAACCTCACTGAGCTCGAGCTGTTTTGCAAGGAAGAATGGGCAAGAATTTCAGTCTCTCGATGTGCAAAACTGATAGAGACATATCCCAAGTGACTTGCAGCTGTAATCGCAGCAAAAGGTGGCTCTACAAAGTATTAACGCAAGGGGGCCGAATAATTTTGCACGCCCCACTTTTCATTTTTTTATTAATTAAAAAAGTTTCAAAAATCCAAAAGATTTCGTTCCACTTCACAATTGTGTCCCACTTGTTGGTGATTCTTCACAAAAAATAAAAATTTTATATCTTTATGTTTGAAGCCTGAAATGTGGCAAAAGGTTGAAAAGTTCAAGGGGGCCGAATACTTTCGCAAGCCACTGTAAGTGACTTTGAATGTGGCATGGTTGTTGGTGCCAGACGGGCTGGTCTGGGTATTTCAAAAACTGCTGATCTACTGGCATTTTCACACACAACCATCTCTAGGGTTTACAGAGAATGGTCCAAAACAGAGAAAATATTCAGTGAGCAGTAGTTGTGTGGACAAAAATGCCTTGTTGATGCCAGAGGTCAGAGGAGAATGGGCAGACGATGATAGAAAGGCAATAGTAACTCAAATAACCACTTGTTACAACCAAGGTATGCACAACACAACACGAACAGTGAAGAAGATGGGCTACAGCAGCAGAAGACCACACCAGGAGCCAATCCTGTCAACTAAGAACAGGAAACTGAGGCTACAATTCCCACAGGCTCACAAAAATTGGACAATAGAAGATTGGAAAAATGTTACCTGGTCTGTTGAGTCTTGATTTTAGCTGCCACATTCAGATGGTAGGGTCAGAATTTGGAGTAAACAACATGAAAGCATGGATTCATCCTGCCTTTTATCAATGGTCCAGGCTGGTGGCGGTGGTAGTGTAATGGTGTAAGATATATTTTCTTGGCCCACTTTGGGCCCCTTATTACCAACTGAGCATCGTTTAAAGGCCATGGCTTACCCGAGTATTGTTGCTGACCATATCCATCCCTTTATGACTACAGCGTACCCATCTTCTGATGGCTACTTTCAGCAGGATAATGCACCATGTCACAAAACTCAAATCATCTCAAACTGGTTTCTTGAACATGACAATGAGATCACTGTAATTTAATGGCCTCAATATTTCAAACCAAGGAGCACCTTTGGGATGTGGTGGAATGGGAGATTTGCATCATGAACGTGAAGCTGACAAATCTACAACTGCGTGATGATATCATGTCAATATGAACCAAACATTGACCAAATTCTCTGAGGAATATTTCCAACACCTTGTCGAACCTATGCCACAAAGAATTAAGGCAATTCTTTTTTTTTTTTTTTTCCACTTCAGCGAAATTTTTCTGAGAGACATTATTTCAACTTTATGTGTCAAACTTTATCTCTTCTCATTTTTCACATCATTGTGGATTGTTTCCGTCACTTCTTTATTATTTATTCCCTTCAAGGGTATTATTTATTATTTTTAAAAGCCAACAACGAAGCGCCTCCCATATCTGTAAGCCCACTATTATATAATTTCCTTTTTGTCCCCCCCCCCTCCTCCCCTCCCCCCTTCCCCCTGTACCCCTCCTGTGTCTGATCCATTCTTTTATGTTATTCATTTATCCACTAGGCTCTGCACCTATTCTTTCTTTCATCTTATCTAAATAAATGTCTGAGGCTTTGTATTTTTTCCAACTTTCCCATCTACTATTATCCCTTTTCTTTCCTCCTTCCATTTTATAGTAATATTCTATTTCCTCTAGCCAATTTCTTATCTCTGGTTTTCCGCATTTTAACCAATTCTTAGGAATCAATGCCTTGGCCGCATTCAAAAGGTTAGGCACTATTGATTTCATGTATTGTTTCTTAGGTTTGTTATGTATATGGAAAAGACAAGTCCAGATATTTTGTTCTATTTCTTCTCCAGTTATTTCCTTTATGATCTTTAACACTTCCTTCCAGTATTCCGTTATTATTGGGCATTCCCACCATATGTGTATGATCGTTGCTGATTGGCCACATTTTCTCCAACACAAGGGTGTTTTGTCCTGTTGAAATTTATGTATTCTTACTGGGGTCATATACCATCTTGATACTAATTTATAGTTCATTTCGATAGTCTTCATATCCCAGGCCTTATTATATCCCATTTCAATCATTTTTTCCACTTTTTGGTTATCTATTTTTAAGTTCAGCTCTTTTTCCCATTGTTTTATGTATTCTGGTCTTTCTTGTGCTTCCAAGTCTGTCAGTATATTGTAAATTTTTGATGTTCCGTTTTTTAATGGTATTTCCTTACTACATAGCTTTTCCAGTGCGGTTAGTTTCGTTACATCTCTCAGTGGGTGTGGAATTGTGCTTACTAAGTGCCTTAATTGATTGTAGTTCCATTCATTCATCTTCCATCCGTTCATTTCCTCTAAGTCTGCTCGTGTTCTTATTTTGCCATTTCTGGTGATATCTTTTAATTGTGGATTACCTATACCTTGAGTTCCAAATATTTCCTTCCCGGGGGTGAAAAAGTTTGATCCTGTGAGTGCTAACAGTGGTGAATTGTATTTCCATTCATTCTTTAGGTGAGTGGTGTCCCAAATTTTTAAAACATTTTTTGTTATTTCATGTGTATCTGTGTCCAGTGTTCTGTATTTCGGTGGTATCCAAATAATCTTATGCAGTGTGACTCCGCTTATTATGTTTTCCATTTCAACCCATTTTTTTTCACTTTTCTCGTTTGTCCACTCTAACATTCGTGTTAATACTATGGCTTTATAGTACCTGCTTATATCTGGAGCGGCCAGGCCTCCATGCTCCCTTTTCCTTGTAATCAGCGTGTATTTAATTCTTGGTTTTTTGTTAAACCATATGTATTTTATCAACATTGTTTTAATTATTTTAAAAAAGCTCTGGGGGATTTTAACTGGTAGCATCTGTAATCTGTAATTTATTTTAGGTAATATCATCATCTTAAACATATTTATTCTTCCTATCCATGAAAGTGGCTGTATTCTTAACTTTTTCATTTCTTCTTTGACCTCATTGATCAGTGGAATAAAGTTTGCCTGGTAGATCTTTTCAACTCTGGAAGTTATTTTTATTCCAAGGTAGTTCAGTTCTTTTACCCAGGTAAATGGGAATTCCTTTTGTAAAAACTGGGCTTCCTTTTTCTCTAATCCTATATTTAATATTTCCGTTTTCATTGGGTTAATTTTAAAGTTTGACAATTCTCCATATTTTTTTATTTCTTTCAGTATATTTGGGAGTGACACTCTTGGGTTGGAGACGTACATCAAGATGTCGTCCGCATAGGCTGCGATCTTATGCTCTTTTCCTCCTACTCTCGCTCCTTCCACCTCTTTGTTATTTCGGAGTGTTGCTAATAGTGGTTCTAAGGCCAGTACGTATAGTAGTGGAGACAATGGGCAGCCTTGCCGTGTTCCGTTCTGCATCTCAATTCTTGGAGAAAGTCTACCATTTACTTTTACGACTGCTGTCGGGCCGTTATACAAGTTTGTTATCCATTTCATCATTTTTGTCCTAATACCCAGGTGCCGTAATGTATCCATCATGAAACCCCAGTCTACCCTGTCAAATGCTTTTTCAGCATCCAATGACAGGAATAGAACTGGGGTCTCCTTCTGCACCTTCTTATGCAACATCAGTATTGATTTTAGGCTGTTGTCCCTCCCTTCTCTCCCCGGGACAAAACCTGTCTGGTCCGGGTTGATCCACTGTGGGATTAATTTTTTCATCCTGGTGGCAAGGATCTTGGAGTACAACTTCGTATCGGCGTTCAGTAGGGCTATTGGCCTGTAGCTTGAGCAGTTTACTTTGTCTTTTCCATCTTTTGGTATTATTGTGATATGTGCTAGTAATGATTCACTTCTTATTTCTTCTTCTTCACCTATGGAATTCAGGTATTCTGCTAATTTTGGTATCAAGTATTCTTCAAATTTTTTATAATATTTGACCGTAAACCCGTCTGGTCCTGGACTTTTTCCTACGGGGGTTTCCTTTAATGCCAGTTTTATCTCTTCTTGCGTGATATTTTTTTCCAGTTCTTCCAATTGGTCTATTTTTATTTTTGGTAGGTTTGCTTTTATTAGATATTCTTGTATCTTCTTTGTTCTTGTATTCGCTTCTTTCCAACTTTCCTGTCCTTTTATTGCATATAGAGAACTGAAGTACTTTTGAAATGTTATCGCTATATCCGTAGTTTTATTTACCACTTCTCCCTTTTCGTTTTTAATCTTCTCAATATAATTCAAAGATTTCTTTTTTTTTACCAAATTTGCTAGATATTTTCCTGATTTGTTACCCCATTTGAATTTTTCTTGTACTACTCTGTTATACTCCTTCCTTTCTTCTTGTTCCATCCAGTCTTTTAATTGCTCTCGCTTTTGTGATAATAGGCCAAAAATTTTATTATTTATTTGGTTTTTGTGTTTTCGTTCCAATTCATAGATTTCCTTAATCAATTGCTGCATATTTTTTTTCCTTTCTTGTTTTTTTTTTGCCCCTATGGCTATTAATTTGCCCCTAATAACGGATTTGTGCGCCTCCCATATTGTTGCTTTCTGTACCTCTGGTGTGTCGTTTTCCTCGAAGTATCTTTTAATTTCTTCTGTGATACTTTTTTCGGTCTCGGGGTCTTCTAACAGATTTTCATTAATTCTCCATGGCCCCCTTCCGTGTACTTCTCCTTCTATTTTCATTCTCAGCGTTACTGGGCTATGATCTGAAGCAGTTATTATCCCTATTTTTGTTTCTTCTATTTCTTCTAGATTTCTATGTTCGACCATGATATAGTCCAATCTGGAGTAACTTTTGTGTACTGATGAATAGTATGTATAATCCTTTGTACTGGGGTGCTGGATTCTCCACGGGTCTATTAGTTGCTGTTCATATAGTATTCTTCTTAATTTCTTTAGTTGTTTTACTTCTCTGTCCCTTACTATTGAGGTACTGTCCATTTTATTGTCCATGCTGAAGTTGAAGTCTCCAGCTAGTATTAATTTTCCTTGTTTGAAATCCATTAGTATTTTTATTATATCGATCAAGTATTTTTTAGGGTTCTTGTTAGGGCAGTAGACGTTGGCCAATGTATATTTTACTCCCTGTATAGTTCCTGTGATAAAAAGATATCGGCCCTCCGGGTCTGTTTTTCTTTGATCTATTAGAAAACGTACGTTTTTCCCTATACCGATGGCTACTCCTTTAGCCCTTCTTATTGGCGAGTCTCCTTGATACCATGTTGGTATATTTCTTGAATATATTTTGGTATTTGAGTTTTGGGATATGTGTGTCTCCTGTAGGAAAATTATTTCTGCATTACTTTTTTCTAGTTCTCGTAAAATGATGTTTCTCTTCCCCGGGGAATTTAGACCTCGGACATTATAGGAAGATATTTTTATACTGTTTACCCTTTCCATTCTTGTTCCTTTTTTTTCCTTTTCCCTTTTTCCTTCCCTTATCTCAGAATAGGTGCGCCTCTGTAACCACTCATATGGATCAGACCTTCCCCCCCTCCCTTCCCCTCCCCTCCCCCCTCCCACCCCCCCTCCCTTTTTTTTGATATGGGTTTTTTACCCCCATATTCTCTAGAGCTGAGAGCGTTTTACTTTGTTTTGTGGGGCACGCTCTGCCCCCTCTGCTCTATTTATTGTGAGGCGGAGCTCTGTAAGACACCCTATTCCCCCCCTGCCTAAGCACTAATAGGGCGACCCCCTGTCCACTCCGTGCGTCCCTGTCTCCCTCTCCCTGCATTTTTGTTGTGTTTTACCAATCCTTTCACTTTCCTTTTTTCCCATCCCGTCAACCCCAGCCCCCCCCCCCCCCCTTTCCACTCTAAGGCCCCTTGCACCGTTGTGTGGTATTTTCTCAGATATTAATTTCCTCGAGAGTCCACATCTTGATGTCTGATCCTTGAATTTACTTGCCACTGTAGGTCATCTCTTGCCGTTATTCGCTCCTGACTATTTGCGTATTTTTCCAGTTCTGGGGAGGGGATTTCTAGTTTGTTGCAAAAGTCCGGAATCTCCTCCACATGTCTTAGCCTCGCATTTATTCCGTTTTTCCTTGCTATTAGACATGCTGGAAAACCCCAGTTGTATTGAATTTCTTGCTCCCGGAGGATTTCTAATAATGGCTTTAGTATCCGTCGTCTTTTCAACGTTTCTTGAGATAAGTCTTGAAATATTTGTAATTTACCTCCCGCAAACTCTATTTGTGTTTTCCTCTTTAGGTTTATCCAGATCTGGTTTTTTTCTTCCCATTTTTCGAAGCGTACTATTACATCTCTAGGTGTTTCCCTTGCGAACCTTTGAGGTTTTTTTACTCGAGAGACACTTTCTATTCCTATTGTGTTAGTTGTTTCCTTTCCCAAGATTTGGTTGAAGAGATTGTTCATTTTTTCTATTAGATTTTCTGCTTGTTCTGTTTCCGGTAACCCACGTATTCTCAAGTTTTTCTTTTTATCTCTATTTTCTTGCTCTTCTATTTTATATGATTGTTCCTGTTGTTCCCGTTTTAATTTCTTTATTTCGTCTTCTAGTTCCTTTATGTTTTTTTTATGTAGGTCTACTTTGATCTCTACTTCTTCCACTCTGTTTAACATATATCCCATATCTTTATGGAGTGCTGACATCTCTGCTTTTAGGGAATTCTCTAGTGCCGCGAACATTTTTTCCATATCCTGTTTTGTTGGCAACTGTGGCCCTTGTTGTCCTTCCTCCTTTCCTCTGTCTTCCTCTCCCATTTCTGGCTCCATTCTGGGTTCTGAGAGGTGGCTGGTTTCTGTTTGTACTTTATACTGGCCTTTTTTATCCTTGTTGTCCTTCTCTTTTGTATCTGTTTGTCTGCCCTTTGAACCCACTTGTTTCTCTCCTTCTCCGATTCCTTGCTGTATATACTTGTTCATAGGGCCTGGACTTGGGCCAAGGCTGGTCCTAGGTGATTTCGGTATTGCTCCCGCACTTCTTGTTGTTTTCCCCTTCATGTTTGTTTCTATGGCTGGATTTATAAGATCTTCAAAGCTGCCTTCCAGAATACCCCTTGATTGGGGTCTCTTAATGATGAAAAAATCTCCCAGCCTTTTTAAATTGACTTATTTTTACTAATGTTTCTGCAAAGACACCGGCGTCTTCACAGCGCTTTTCCAGCAGCCC
Organism: Lithobates septentrionalis; assembly: GCA_037952835.1. Classification (NCBI taxonomy): domain Eukaryota; kingdom Metazoa; phylum Chordata; class Amphibia; order Anura; family Ranidae; genus Lithobates; species Lithobates septentrionalis. The sequence goes on from JBBDGP010000584.1 coordinate 1,929,105, forward strand.
GTGTGCATGGGGGCCCAGATGCTCAGCAAAATAATTCAAATGTTTTAGCGATATAATGCAATCTAATTCAAATATTCAGCAAGATGATTTATATATTCAGCTGTATAGTTCCAGTATAAGCTTATATGTTCCACATTTTTGTTACTGTGAAATTTCTTCTTATTCTATAGTTTGTACTATCAAGCCTATAATTAGTACCATTTGCAAAAAAAAAAAAGAATTTCACAAGAAAGGGGGGGTACTGCAGCAGCAGCAGGCAGGTGGGGGCTGGGAGACAACTCTTCCGTTGGCTTGTCTTTCTTCTTATCTTTCTTTCACCTTCTCCTTCTCTTCTCCCCTGTTCCCCCCCCCCTGTTTTTATTGTTTTTCTTAGCTCACTTGATTCTACTTTTTCAGCTCTTTCGCCTTTTCCCCTGCTTGTTCACTTCAAGACAATTGCAATAGAAAAGAGCCAAAAGAGGAGGAAAAAAAAAAAAACGCTCAAAAATGCCCACAGACGCCATTGCAAAAACGCAGAGAAAAAAAAATGTTCTCCCAACAGCCCATGTGCATGAGGGCCCAGGTGCTCATAAAAATAATTCAAATGTTTTAGCGGTATAATGCAATCTAATTCAAGTATTCAGCAAGATGATTTATATATTCAGCAGTATAGTTCCAGTATGAGCTTATATGTTCCACATTTTGTTACTATGAATTTTCTTCTTATTCTATAGTTTATACTATCGAGCCTATAGTTAATATCATTTGCAAAAAACCAAAACAAACAAAGACCAAAAAAAAAAAAAAATCACAAGAAAGGGAGCTACTGCAGCAGCAGCAGCAAGCAGGTGGGGGCTGGGAGGCAACTCTTCCGTTGGCTTGTCTCTCATTCACCTTCTCCTTCTCCCCTGTTTTTATTGTTTTTCTTAGCTCACTTGATTCTACTTTTTCAGCTCTTTCGCCTTCATTTACTTTCATTTACTTTCGCTTTTTATTCCATTTTATTTCGTTTTATTTCAATATGTTCTTTCCCTTTCCCTTTCTTTTGTTCTATTACTTTTCCTTTGCCTTTTCACTTCAGGACAATTGCAATAGAAAGAAAGCCAAAAATTAAAAAAAATACGGTACTTATCTTTTAGTTGTTGTTGAAGTTGGGACAAAAAGAGACACTCACTACAGCTTGTTGCAGTCAGACGCAGGTACAAACTTCCTCTGGCTTACACCACAAGACATCTCAGTGAGTGATGAGCAGGGGGGGCGGGGAGGGAAGCTACCTACACCTTCTCATCAGGCCGATCATTCCTCTCAGCTGCAGGGAGAGGGTTCCCAGGATCCTCACGCCGTGCACAGAGCCATTACCAGGCTCCTCCGTATCAAAGCACTTGATTCCACTGCAGCTGCGTGACACTCCACTTGCTATTGAGGCTCTTCGAATTAAGGCAATTCTGAAGGCAAAAAGGGGTCAACCTGGTACTAGCAAGGTGTACTTAATAAAGTGGCAGGTGAATGTATATGTTGGTAGCATTTTCTCTATCCTCTCTTTCGCACTGTTGCTTTCTAAGGCTTAGATAGCCTCCAAGAGCTGTCCATTACAATTAGACACTTTTCCTAATCAGGGGGAGTAATTGGGACAATCACTATAGAATAGTCAATGTTGATCAGTTATTTTAAGATCAACAATCACGATTCACAATACAAGTGAGGGTGACTTGTAATTAGATGACTATGATATTCACTTCAGGGAATCTTTAGCTCAAAAGAAAAAATGTTATCCGGGTAAACTAAGACCAGCATGCAGAGCAGCTGAGGCAGAAGACAAGTTGGGGGCTGGTGGATAAGGATGAGCTCAGGCGTGTTCGGAAACAGCAAGTGCAGAGCCCGCCAGGAAGTCGGCACTGCACAGCGCTAATCACAATTTTTTTTTATTTTGGCGCGGGGTTCCCCTTAGAATCCAAATCAGACCTGAAAGGTCTGGTATGAATTTTGAGGGGGACTGTCAGGGAAGACCAGCCAGTACTCAAAATGGCCGAAGGAGAAGTCGACCTGTGACCTCAGCCTGTCAGGGAAGACTAGCCAGTACTCAAGATGGCCGAAGGAGAGGTCGACCTGTGACCTCAGCCTGTCAGGGAAGACTAGCCAGTACTCAAGATGGCCGACGGAGAAGTCGACCTGTGACCTCAGCCTCTGTCAGAACACCTTCGGTTCACCTGTGTGCACATTACCAAGGGGCTATTTAAACCTGGTCTGTGCTTGCATCCAGTGCTGTCCGTTCTACAGCGTTCCCGTGTGTTCCTGCCTGCTTTACCCGTGAGACCTGCACCTGTTTACCGACCCGGCTTGCCTCTGACTCTGCTACCTGCTGCCTGCATCTGACCCGGCTTGTTCTGACTCCGCATCTGCCTGCTCCTTCTACTACCACGCTGCCAGCCCGTTGCCGACCCTGCCTGCATCCAGACTACGCACCTGCCTCCGCTTCTGTTCCTGACGTTCCTGCCAGTGTTTGACCCGGCTTGCCCGACCTGCATCTTCCGCTCATTGGAGACCCCTGCTCCAGCACCGTGCCACCTGCCGCTGTTCCACATTACAGTGAAGACGAACTGTTTGGCACTTGTGCGACTCTGCACTTCTGCTCCTCCTGTCTACTCTATCAGGGGGCCAGAATCAGAGGAGCAAGAGAGGCCATTCCCTGCACATCAGGCTCTACCGCCAGGTACGTGACAGTAACGGACAGCCATGTCTGAGCCTGTGCAGGGACCCTCTCCTATGGATGAACTTTGCCAGCACCTGGCCGGCTTGGCACAAGCCGTCAAAGGTCTACAGCAGGGCTACACTCAGCTAGAGGGACGCCTACAGACCCTGACAGGCGCTGCAACTTCACAGGGTCCACCTTCAGCATCAGCCTCCTCTCAGGGATCTTCTCCTGCTCCTGCTGTGGTCATGCTCCCACCTGAGCCCAGGGTACCTACCCCAGACCGGTTCCTGGGTGAACGCAGCAAGTTTAGAGCGTTTCGGAACGCATGTGAACTGTATTTTGCCCTTCAACCCCGCACATTCTCCTTAGAAGCTACCAAGGTTGGCTTTGTAATCTCCCTGCTACAAGGGGAGCCACAGTCCTGGGCCCACCGCCTTCTGGAACAGAAGGCCGAATGCTTATCCGACTTAACCTCTTTCTTCAGTGCCATGGCCCAGCTGTACGAAGATCCTCAGCAGACAGATTCAGCCGAAGCGACCCTTCATGCACTTCAACAGGGTCGTAGGGCGGTGGAAGACTACGTCTCTGAATTTCGACGATGGGCATTTGACACAAACTGGAACGACGCCGCCCTACGATACCAATTTCGTATGGGCCTCTCTGAACCACTCAAAGATGAGTTAGCGCGGGTAGGGGTACCCCCTACCTTAGAAACTCTGATTGATCTATCCATCCAGATCGATCGCCGGCTGAGAGAACGAAGACTAGAGAGAGCGTCCACTCCATCCCGTCCAGTGTGGATGTTACCTCGGGTACCCAGCTCGTCCTATCCCGCTCCACCTGCTCCAGCCACTCCAGCTCCTGACGCCCCGGAACCTATGCAACTCGGCCTGCTGCGGCCCTCTCTTACTGTTGAAGAACGACAACGCCGCCGCCAACAGAACTTATGCTTATACTGCGGGGGATCCGGACATTACGTGAGGTCCTGCCCAGTGAAACCTCATAAGTCTCTCTTCACTACTTCTGCCTCGCTAACCCCAAGCTCGCTTAGCAACTCTGCTCACTTTACTATTCCCATTTCTCTACAGCTGCCAGGAAGGACTCTTCAGACTACCGCCATAATTGATTCCGGAGCCTGCAGCTGCTTCGTGGACTTGTCCTTTGCTGCTGAACATCATATCCCCCTGCAGCCTAAAGCACAGAAGCTCTCGGTTCACTTGGCCGATGGTTCCACCATTAAGTCCGGAGCAGTCACTCACGAAACCATTCCTCTGCTGACCATCATGTCCCAGGACCACCGAGAACTGCTACGACTAGACGCCATTGCTTCCCCTCTGTTCCCAGTTATCCTCGGTATACCTTGGTTGAAGGCTCACGATCCCCATATCGACTGGTCTAAAGGAAGCATTAACTTTGTCTCCTCTTACTGCACCCAGCACTGCCTACAGACCTCCTGTGATGTTCCCGCTCTGCTGTGTCTAGATAGGGACTCTGAAACCAGTCAGCTTGTGCCTCCAGCCTACCACAGCTTCCTAGATGTGTTTAGCAAGAAGGGGGCAGAGATCCTCCCACCTCATCGGCCCTATGACTGCCCTATAGAGCTACTCCCCGGAGCCGAAGTTCCCTTTGGGAGGATTTTCCCTCTGTCTGAAAGCGAGCTGGTGGCACTGAAGGACTATATCAATGACAATCTCAGGAAAGGCTTCATCCGCCCTTCCACGTCTCCAGCTGGGGCAGGGATTTTCTTTGTCCAGAAGAAGGATCAGTCGTTAAGGCCCTGTGTGGACTACCGTGAACTTAACAAGGTGACGGTGAAGAACCGTTACCCACTTCCATTAGTTCCTGAACTTTTTCAAAGACTTGGTTCCGCTACCATATTTACAAAATTGGATCTTCGGGGCGCCTATAATTTAGTGCGCATTCGGGAGGGAGACGAGTGGAAGACTGCTTTCCGCACACGATTTGGGCATTACGAGTATCTCGTGATGCCCTTCGGGCTCTGCAACTCTCCGGCTACCTTCCAGCATTTCATTAATGATGTTCTCAGAGACTTCCTGGACTTATTTGTCATTGTATACCTTGATGATATGCTAATTTTTTCTTCCTCCCTAGAACACCACCGCAGACACGTGAGAAGTGTATTAACCCGCCTTCGACAACACGGATTATATGCCAAACCCGAGAAGTGCGAGTTTGAACGCCAGAGTATCCAATTTCTGGGGCTGATCATTTCCACCGAAGGTATCCGGATGGATCCCCAGAAGGTAACGGCTATCCTGGACTGGCCTACTCCATGTGACAAGAAAGGTATTCAACGTTTCATAGGCTTTGCAAACTTTTATCGAAAATTTATTCGGGGGTTCTCAGCAATCATTGCCCCCATTACACAGCTTACCAAACAGGGGTCCCGATTCCGCTGGTCTCCAGAGGCTCAGTCGGCCTTTGAAACGCTGAAGAGGTTTTTCACATCCGCACCCGTCTTGAAGCACCCAGACTCGGCCTTACCGTATGTCTTAGAAGTGGATGCCTCGGAAACTGCGGTGGGAGCTATCTTGTCCCAAAGACAGGGCCCCAAGGCCCTGTTGAACCCAGTTGCGTTCTTCTCGCGTAAACTGTCTAGCGCGGAGAAGAATTACGACGTTGGGGATCGTGAACTTTTAGCAATTAAGGCAGCATTAGAAGAATGGAGATACCTTCTCGAGGGAGCAGCACATCCAATCTTAATCTACACAGATCACAAGAATCTCGAATATCTAAGAACAGCAAAGAGATTGAGACCTCGCCAGGCCAGGTGGGCACTTTTCTTTTCGAGATTTACCTTCCACCTGACATACAGACCTGGATCCAAGAACATAAAGCCAGATGCGCTATCACGCATGTTCAGTAAATCCCAAGACATCTCACCCCCGGATACGATCCTGTCCTCGGGAAATTTCCTTCTCCTACAAGGGGACTTAATGACGCAGATTAAACAAGCCTCTGTGAGGAGTTCTACACCATCTGGGATCACTTTACGGACACAGGAAGGGCTACTCTGGTATAATGATAAGGTCTTCGTGCCAGAGGATCTCCGAACTACCACGTTGAGCATGTGCCACGACCACATGCTGGCAGGACACTTTGGGGTCAGCAAGACTGCTGAATTGGTGCAGCGAACCTTCTGGTGGCCGGGGGTGGCAAGAGACTGTAGGAGATATGTGGAATCGTGCACCACCTGCATCCGTAATAAGAACAGCAAATCCAGGGCCTGGGGTCTGTTGAAGCCATTGCCTATCCCGAACAGACCATGGAGAATGATTTCAATTGACTTCATTGTGGAACTGCCCCCATCCGAGGGATACAGTACTATCTTTGTAATCGTTGATCGATTGTCCAAGATGGCCCACTTCATTCCTATGAAGGGCACCCCTTCTGCACAAGAGACGGCACGGATCTTCATCAGAGAGGTTATAAGACTCCATGGGGTTCCAGCTAACATCGTCTCAGACAGAGGGGTCCAGTTCACCTCCAGATTCTGGAGATCCTTGTGTGAATCCTTGGGTATTGAACTTTCATTCTCTTCAGCCTATCATCCGCAGACTAATGGTCAGACAGAAAGGACCAACCAGACACTGGAACAATATCTGCGTTGTTTCTCCTCCTTTTCACAAGACGATTGGGTGTCCTTACTTCCCTTAGCCGAGTTTGCCTACAATAATTCTTCTCATTCAGCCACGAAACAATCTCCCTTCTTCGCAAACTACGGTTTTCACCCGTCCTTCCTGTTTAATAACATTCCTGAATGCCCGGTACCCGCTGTACTTGAAACATTGGATTTCTTTAGATCCAACAACAAGCTGCTACAAGAGACAATGGCCAAGACTCAGGCTTATAACAAACAGATCTTCGATAAGAAAAGAAGAGGGGACCTGATCCTGAACCCGGGGGACCAAGTCTGGTTAGCCACAACAAATCTGAGACTAACCTGTCCTTCAAGGAAATTAGGCCCCAGATTCGTGGGACCGTTTCCTGTAAAGAGACGAATTAACGATGTTGCCTATGAGCTGGAGTTACCGGAGACCTTCAGGATCCACCCGGTGTTTCATATAACCTTACTGAAGCCTGCCATCCCCAACTCTTTTCCGGATCGGAATACAGAGCCACCCGAACCTGTGGTGGTAGATGGCGAAGAGGAATTTGAAATAGAGGCGATTTTAGATTGCAGGAGAAGGAGAGGTCAAGTTCAATATCTTATTAAGTGGAGGGGTTACGGTCCTGAAGACAATTCGTGGGAACCTGAAACCAACATTCATGCCCAAGAACTGATCCGAACCTTTAAGAGGACCTATCCTGACAAAGTAGCCAGATTGGGCATCCGGAGGCTGCCCGTTAGGGGGGGGCAATGTCAGGGAAGACCAGCCAGTACTCAAAATGGCCGAAGGAGAAGTCGACCTGTGACCTCAGCCTGTCAGGGAAGACTAGCCAGTACTCAAGATGGCCGAAGGAGAGGTCGACCTGTGACCTCAGCCTGTCAGGGAAGACTAGCCAGTACTCAAGATGGCCGACGGAGAAGTCGACCTGTGACCTCAGCCTCTGTCAGAACACCTTCGGTTCACCTGTGTGCACATTACCAAGGGGCTATTTAAACCTGGTCTGTGCTTGCATCCAGTGCTGTCCGTTCTACAGCGTTCCCGTGTGTTCCTGCCTGCTTTACCCGTGAGACCTGCACCTGTTTACCGACCCGGCTTGCCTCTGACTCTGCTACCTGCTGCCTGCATCTGACCCGGCTTGTTCTGACTCCGCATCTGCCTGCTCCTTCTACTACCACGCTGCCAGCCCGTTGCCGACCCTGCCTGCATCCAGACTACGCACCTGCCTCCGCTTCTGTTCCTGACGTTCCTGCCAGTGTTTGACCCGGCTTGCCCGACCTGCATCTTCCGCTCATTGGAGACCCCTGCTCCAGCACCGTGCCACCTGCCGCTGTTCCACATTACAGTGAAGACGAACTGTTTGGCACTTGTGCGACTCTGCACTTCTGCTCCTCCTGTCTACTCTATCAGGGGGCCAGAATCAGAGGAGCAAGAGAGGCCATTCCCTGCACATCAGGCTCTACCGCCAGGTACGTGACAGGGACCACTACGTCATTTTTTTTTTACATTTTGGCACGGGGTTCCCCTTAATATCCATACCAGACCTGAAGGGCCTGGTATTGAATTTAGGGGGACCCCTCACGTCATTTTTTTTTAAATTTTGGTTCGGGGTTCCCCTGTGGGGAACTCCCATGCCGTTTTTATCAATGAACTTTTATGTGTATTGTCGGGACCGGCAATTCATTAATAGCCGTGAGTAGTTTTAAATGACTTTTTTCCTTTGAAATGTCATTTTGCTGTCAGACTGTTCTAAACACGGGAAACATGCGCCCCTTTACAGGCATACTATAGACACCCCCCAGGTATGAAATTTAAAGGAATATTACACTTTTATTTTTTCACTTTAAGCATTATTAAAATCACTGCTCCCGAAAAAACGGCCGTTTTAAAACTTTTTTTTGCATTGATCCATGTCCCCTGGGATAAATAGATATGTGCAGGATAAAAAAAAATTGTTTCGTTTTGTTTCGATTAGTTATTTAGCTAAATTTGTTTAGTTAAATCTGTTGCATTCGTTACATTCGTTTTTGGGATTCGTTTAGTTTTGTATTTGAATTCGAAAAAAAATGCCTGCATTCAAAAAAATTCTACCGCATTCGAAAAAATTTGCAAAAGTAAACTATATATAACCATTTTGTGAAATTCAAAATTCGTATAGAATGAGATTGAATTTAAATAGAAAAGATTAGAAAATAATTGAAAATACTAGAAAAGAATAGCATTGAAAAACAATAGCACAGAAAAGAAAAAAAAATATATATGTGTATGTATATATATATATATATATATATATATATATATATATATATATATATTTATATATATATATATAAAACATGTTCTGAAATTCGAATTTCGCATAGAATGAAATGGATTTCCAATAGAAAAGTTTAGGATAGAATAGAAAATAATATATCTATCTATATATATAGAGATAGATATATCTATATATCTATAGATATATATATATATATATATAGAGATAGATCTATCTATATATCTATAGATATATATATATATATATATATATATATATATATATATAAAACTATCTTCCAAAATTTTGTATAAAATGAATTTGAATAGAAAATATTAGAATAGAGTAGAAAATAATAGACTAGAAAAACAATAGAACAGAATAGAATAAAATATAATATATATATTATATTTTATTCTTTTATTCTATTCTGTTCTATTGTTTTTCTAGTCTACTCTTTTCTATTCGTTTCTATTCAAATCTTTTCTTTCCAAATTCAAATTCATTCTATATGAAATTCGAACTTCAGAAGCCATGTTCCGAAATTCAAATTTCGTATAGAATGAATTTGAATTTAAATAGAAAAGACTATTATAGAATTGAAAATAATAGAAAAGAAAAGCATATAAAAAAATAGAGCAGAATAAAAAAAAAAAAAATATATATATATATATATATATATATATATATATATATATATATATAGATATAAAGAAAAGACGTGGATCGATGCTTAATGCAAAAAGTGTCCTTTACTGGAAATTTTTCAATCACATAATCTTAAATGCAAATCACTGTACAGTTCCGAGCGCAAGTCGCTCTTCGTCAGGCTTTTCTGGCTGTGTGTGAAAAGCAAACCACATCACATTCTCTTATCAGCACCCAGCCTAGCTCACACATGTGTTAACTTAACTAATTACTAAAGACAAGCTACTTGTACACATTCAAATAATTAACCCCTATTCTATAAACCCAATAAGGTGAACTATCTTATATTTCCTAATACAAAAATTATTTACATCCATTAATCATCCTATTGTATATCATCTTCTATCAGCATGTTATTATGGAGTAAATAGACTCTCTCACATACTTAAATATAAATCTCATTCAATAAATATCATAAATATAATGACATTCTTGATCGTGTCTCGGATCTCATCAAAGATTCCAGCTGATATTCTGCTATTTAATATTCCCTTGTCAAAAGAAGTTTATTGAGTATACAATATTATAAAGATACATAAAGTAAGTTTACAAGGATCTATAAAGTAAGCTCATTGTTTTACAGTAGGGTTTATATAGGTAAATATCATGAAATTTCAAATATTAAACCTTGGGTTTACGTAAACCTAAATTAAAGATATATATCATTTCCTTAGTTACTTTTGTAGGTATTTAAATGATTTATACCTACTATACATATTGTTTACAGGTAGAGGGTATATAGGTCAAATAAATTCTGATAATGAGCTTTAATCGTAAGGTGGAGAAAAGGAAAGAGAAAGAAGAAAAAGGGTAGAAAGGCAGAGGTATGGTCCACAAGGTTGTCCCGCTCGTCAGTTTATTATTCTTTTTAGTTTTCTTTGAAGCCTTAGAATGGGTGTCTCTGTAAGTCATTTAATCTGTTACCATGGCAACAGGACAGAGTCATTGAAATTTGACAGGAACTGTTGTTTTATCCAAGGATGCCAAAGTTTTTCAAATTTTGGAATTTGATTTTGATCGATGGCTACCATCTTAGCATGGGACATTGTATTATTCATTCTGTGAATTGTTTCTGCTAGTACCAATGTAGGAGATTTCCATGCCTTGGCCACTGTTTGCTTTGCAGCCGTTATTAGTTGAATCATAAGTTTGAATTGAGAGAGTGTTAACCATTCCAGTTTTAGATTATGTAAAGTTATATATGGATCTGGTTGTATTATTTTTTTAAATATTTTACATGCAATCACGAAGACTTCCTTCCAGAAGGTTTGGATTACTGGGCACGTCCACCATATGTGTAAATGTGTGCCTATTTCTGGGCATCCTCGAAAACAAAGAACTGAGGTATTAGGTGAATATTTTGCCACTCTAGCAGGTACAAGGTACCAGCGAGTTAGGACTTTATAATTTGTCTCCAGTGCTAAGATGTTGGGTGAAGATGACTTAGATGTGAGCCATATGTTAGACCAGTCTGTGTCTTCTAAAGTTCGTCCCAGGTCCTCCTCCCACCTCTGAACGTAAGAGGGTCTATTAAGATTTACTACTCCATATAATTGATTATAAAGTGATGAAATTGTACCTTTAGCAAATAGATCTTTTGTACAGATTGATTCAAAAATGGATAATTGGGATAATGGTGTATCCCCCTTTAGGAATGGTGTATAGAAATTTTTGATTTGGAGATATCTAAATATCTCAGAGTTTGGTAGATCATATTTTTCTCTAAGCGATGGGAATGGAAGGAATGATTTAGATGCTATGAAGTCATTTAGTGTCTGAATGCCTGATGTTGTCCAAGCTTTAAAAGAATTTGGGTAGATCCATGCCGGATAAAAGGCCGGATTTCTGATAAAAGAAAGGAGAGGATTGTGTGGAGATTGTAACTGATATTTGGTTTTTAGTTTATCCCAGAGAGATAAGAAGTGTTTAGTTATGGGATTATGAATTTTAAAGCGGTCTTTAGGATCAAGCCATAACAAGTTTGATATTAATAGAGGGTCATTTTTTGAAGCCTCTATAAATACCCATAATGGGATTTCCTGTTTTGCATGGTATTTGGACAGACTGGCCAAATGTGCTGCTCTGTAGTAGTTAGTAAAATTAGGGTATCCCAGGGCTCCTTTATTTTTGGGAAGATGTAGTGTGTGTATAGGTATACGTGGTTTAGAAGAGCCCCATATAAACGAAGTTGCTCTTTTTTGTACTATTCTCAAAAAATAGGAAGGAATTGGAATAGGGAGGACTCTGAATAGATAAAGCAATTTGGGTAGAATAGTCATTTTGATTGCATTAATCTTCCCTATCCAGGATAAAGGAAGTTGCGACCATTGTTTTATTAGATTTGTGATCTGTCTTAATACAGGAGGATAATTGGTTGAGAATAAGTCAGAATGAGATGCTGTTAAATGAATTCCAAGATATGGGATTGATTTTTCTGCCCATGTGAATGGGAGTGCAGCCCTAGCCGGGATCAATTCCATGTTTGTGAGCGAAATATTAAGCACTAGGCATTTCTTAGGATTATTCATAAGGCCGGATAGGGCTGCAAATCCATCAAGAGCTGGTATTAAGTTAGGACCAGAGACCTGTGGTGATGATAGAAAAAGTAATATATCGTCTGCAAATATACATAATTTGTGTGTAATACCTCCTACTTCAATGCCAGTTATAGTTTGGTTTGTTCTGATGTATTGGGCCATGGGATATTAAAGGCATCAGATTTGTATCCAGCATATTTTATATAGGCTTTGGGTTTATTATATAATGCTTTGATCCATGTTAAAAAGTGGGGTCCAAAACCCCACTTTTGTAATGAATATTGCATATATTGCCAGGATACTGTGTCAAATGCTCTCTTAATATCGAGAGATAGAAAACATAAAGGGATTTTTCGTTTTTTAGCAATATGTGCCAATAACACTGCCCTGCATATATTATCGCCTGCCTGTCTATTTGGCATGAAGCCTACTTGATCTCTATGTATTAATTTTCCTATAATGCTATTGAGGCGTTTTGCTATTATTTTTGCTAATAATTTAATATCAAGGTTTAACAGAGAGATAGGCCGATAATTCACACAGGAAGTATCATCAGAAAGGGGTTTTGGGATCATACAAACAATTGCCATTAGTGTTTCTTGCCGAAAAGAATGTCCTTCTAGAAGTTTGTTAAAAGTTTCAGTGAGAATGGGAGAGAGTATTTCTGAGAATCTTTTATAGTATAAAGCCGAGTAGCCGTCTGGGCCTGGTCTTTTGTTAAGTTTTAGGTCTTTTATGGCGTTAGCAACTTCATCTATAGTTATAGGCTCAATCAAACTGCTTTTTTGATTCTGAGACAACTCAGGTAAGGTTATTTTTGAGAAGGATTCAGCCTCTGTAGGATTAAATTCATTGTTTGTCTTGTATAAAGTTGCGAGATGTGAGTGAAATTTATGGACTATTTAACTGGATTACAAGTATAAACATTTTTTGATAATTTCAAACGTATTGGTTTCTAAGATTTGTGCTAGTTAATATTCCCAACGGGAGTTCATTCCAATCGATCTAAAAAGAATACAATGTATGCAAACCATGATTATAGTCATTATATACCCAGTATCCAATTCCTATACAAACAGGTATAAATTATAATCCTTGTTCATACCATCAGGATGCAAGGATTGTAATTTGTTGATCCACCAAACCTCACGTTTTTTTAGTTTCAAAATCCTATCCCCCCTCTTTTATCGCAAGGAATTTCTTCTAGTACCATAAATCGTAGGTCGGTGTCTCTATGTCCCATCTCAGAAAAGTGACGCGACACAGGGAGACCTGACTGAGGATGTCGGATCGTACTGCGATGCTGTGCAATGCGATCTTTAATTTTCTGGGTAGTCTCACCTACATAAAGGAGATTGCATGGGCACATAAGGATGTAGATCACATATGATGACTGACATGTGTAGAAGCCATTTACTGTTATCTTATTATTCGTTCTAGGGTGGAAGAAATGATTACCCTTGAGCATTAGGTTACATTGGATACAATTAAGACAAGGGTAACAACCCCTCTCCTTTTGCTACCGAGAAAAGTCGTTCTTTTCTCCTCCTGAATACCATGTTTGAATTTAGATCGTACTAAAAAATTGCGCAAAGTTTTGTTGCGCCGATATACTTTCATAGGAGTTTGTTGAAACTCTTCTATCTGTGGATATGATCGTTTCAGTATTGTCCAATGTTTCCTTAGTACATTAAAGATCTTATAACTGTAATGCCCCGTACACACGGTCGGATTTTCCGATGGAAAATGTCCGATCGGAGCTTGTTGTCGGAAATTCCGACCGTGTGTGGGCTCCATCCGACATTTTCCATTGGATTTTCCGACACACAAAGTTGGAGAGCAGGAGATAAAATTTTCCGACAACAAAATCCGTTGTCGGAAATTCCGATCGTGTGTACACAAATCCGACGGACAAAGTGCCACGCATGCTCAGAATAAATAAAGAGATGAAAGCTATTGGCCACTGCCCCGTTTATAGTGCCGACGTACGTGTTTTACGTCACCGCGTTCAGAATGATCGGATTTTCCGACAACTTTGTGCGATCGTGTGTAGACAAAACAAGTTTGAGCCAACATCCGTCAGAAAAAATCCTAGGATTTTGTTGTCGGAATGTCCGAACAAAGTCCGACCGTGTGTACGCCCCAAAAACTGTTAAATTGAAAAACAAATGGAATCCTAGGTCTGTCAGATTGATATTTTTTCTTATTACAATTACCAATGGGCTTCAGAATTTTATTTAGTTCCTGTCTAATCAAACCTTCCGGATAGCCCCGCTCCTTAAATTTACAGCAAATTTCATCCAATCTTTGGTCCCTTATTGCAGTGTCACTCACTATCCGCATCACTCTAAAAAGTTGGCTTCTAATGATCGAACCAAAAACATGGGGGGGATGGTAACTGTCATACCTTAACAACTGGTTCCTATCTGTGGGTTTGGTGTATATATCAGTTTCAATCCATCCTTGTTTAGTATATGCCCGTATATCCAAAAAGGGAACCGAGTCCCCACCAATGTGTATTTTAAACTGGATGTTCGGTGAAAGACTATTAATAATCTCATCAAAGGCTTTGAGTGATTCAATGTTGCCCCGCCATATAGCAAAAATGTCATCTATATAGCGCCACCAGGTGGCGCAATGTTTCCAAAAACTTTCATTGACAAAAATATGTTTCTGTTCAAAATCATGCATAAATGAACATGCATATGGCGGGGCAACATTGGAGCCCATAGCAACCCCCGTCAATTGCACATAGTACTGATCCCTGAAAAGAAAATAGTTGTTATGTAAAACCAAATTAAATAATTTTTCAAAAAAAGAGATCTGAGCTTCCGAGTACTCATGACAGTCCTGGATTAGGCTCATCGCTGCTTCAACGCCGGCTCTATGTGGAATTGATGTATATAGGCTTGTTACATCCCAAGTGACAAGGATGAATTCGTCATAGATTTGTGGTAAGTCCCTAATTTTAGACAAAAAGTCACCAGAGTCCTTAATATAGGATGGGGTATTTCTCACCAAAGGTGATAGCACTCTGTCCAATAATTTGGCCGTAGGTACAAAAATCGAGTCTCTCCCCGATACAATCGGGCGTCCTGGTGGAGAATGTTTATCCTTGTGGATTTTAGGGAGTATGTATAAGACCGGGATACGGGTGTGCGTTGGTAACAAAAATTCATATAGGTCATGTGAAATTAACCCTTCCTTAAACGCTGGTATTACAATACTCTCTAGAGTCTTTCCAATACTCCATGTAGGGTCTGACTGTAGAGGTTTGTACACCGTGTCATCATCCAGTTGGCGCTTAATCTCATTCTCATACGCCTGGGGGTCCATAATAACCACCGAAGCCCCTTTGTCAGCAGGTTTACAGATAATGTCACTTCGTTTAGTTAGTTCCCGCAAAGCTATTCTTTCATGGGGGGACAGATTATTAGGTACATGATCTTTAACCACTTCAGCCCCAGACCATTATGCTGCCTAAGGACCAGAGGTCTTTTTCCAATTTGGCACTGCGTCGCTTTAACTGCTAATTGCGTGGTCATGCAATGCTGTACCCAAACGAAATTTGCATCCTTTTCTTCCCACAAATAGAGCTTTCTTTTGATGGTATTTGATCACCTCTGCGGTTTTTATTTTTTGCGCTATAAACAGAAAAAGACCGAAAATTTTGAAAAAAAATGATATTTTCTACTTTTCTTATAAAAAAATCCAATAAACTCAATTTTAGTCATACATTTAGGCCAAAATGTATTCGGCCACATGTCTTTGGTAAAAAAAATGTCAATAAGCGTATATTTATTGGTTTGCACAAAAGTTATAGCGTCTACAAACTAGGGTACATTTTCTGGAATTTACACAGCTTTTAGTTTTTGACTGCCTATGTCATTTCTTGAGGTGCTAAAATGGCAGGGCAGTACAAACCCCCCCAAAATGACCCCATTTTGGAAAATAGATACCCGAAGGAAATTGCTGAGAGGCATGTTGAACCCATTGAATATTTATTTTTTTGTCCCAAGTGATTGAATAATGACAAAAAAATATATATTTACAAAAAGTTGTCACTAAATGATAAATTGCTCACACAGGCCATGGGCCTATGTGGAATTGCACCCCAAAATACATTCAGCTGCTTCTCCTGAGTATGGGGATACCACATGTGTGGGACTTTTTGGGAGCCTAGCGGCGTACGGGGCCCCGAAAACCAATTACCGCCTTCAGGATTTCTAAGGGCGTAAATTTTTGATTTCACTCCTCACTACCTATCACGGTTTTGAAGGCCATAAAATGCCCAGATGGCACAAACCCCCCCCCCCAAATGACCCCATTTTGGAAAGTAGACACCCCAAGCTATTTGCTGAGGGGCATGGTGAGTATTTTGCAGCTCTCATTTGTTTTTGAAAATGAAGAAAGACAAGAAAAACCTTTTTTTTTTTTTTTTTTTCAATTTTCAAAACTTTGTGACAAAAAGTGAGGTCTGCAAAATACTCACTATACCTCTCAGCAAATAGCTTGGGGTGTCTACTTTCCAAAATGGGGTCTATTGGGGGGGGGGTTTGTGCCACCTGGACATTCCATGGCCTCCGAAACTGTGATAGGCAGTGAAGAGTGAAATCAAAAATGTACGCCCTTAGAAAGCCTGAAGGCGGTGCTTGGGTTTCGGGGTCCCGTACGCGGCTAGGCTCCCAAAAAGTCTCACACATGTGGTATCCCCGTACTCAGGAGAAGCAGCAGAATGTATTTTGGGGTGTAATTTCACATATTCCCATGGCATGTTTGAGCAATATATCATTTAGTGACAACGTTGTGCAAAAAAAAAAAAATATTGTCTCTTTCCCACAACTTGTGTCACAATATAAAATATTCCATGGACTCGACATGACTCTCAGCAAATAGCTTGGGGTGTCTACTTTCCAAAATGGGGTCATTTGGGGGGGTTTTGAACTGTCCTGGCATTTTATGCACAACATTTAGAAGCTTATGTCACACATCACCCACTCTTCTAACCACTTGAAGACAAAGCCCTTTCTGACACTTTTTGTTTACATGAAAAATTTATTTTGTTTTGCAAGAAAATTACTTTGAACCCCCAAACATTATATATTTTTTTAAAGCAAATGCCCCACAGATTAAAATGGTGGGTGTTTCATTTTTTTTCACACAGTATTTGCGCAGCGATTTTTCAAACGCATTTTTTGGGGAAAAAACACACTTTTTTAAATTTTAATGCACTAAAACACACTATATTGCCCAAATGTTTGATGAAATAAAAAAGATGATCTTAGGCCGAGTACATGGATACCAAACATGGCATGCTTTAAAATTGCGCACAAACGTGCAGTGGCAACAAAATTAATACATTTTTAAAAGCCTTTAAAAGCCTTTACAGGTTACCACTTTAGATTTACAGAGGAGGTCTACTGCTAAAATTACTGCCCTCGATCTGACCTTCGTGGTGATACCTCACATGCATGGTGCAATTGCTGTTTACATTTGACGCCAGACCGACGCTTGCGTTCGCCTTAGCGCGAGAGCAGGGGGGACAGGGGTGCTTTTTTTTATTTTTATTTTTTTCTTTATTATTTTTTTGCTTTTTTATCTTATTTTTAAACTGTTCCTTTCATTTTTTTTTAAATCATTTTTATTGTTATCTCAGTGAATGTAAATATCCCCTATGATAGCAATAGGTAGTGACAGGTACTCTTTTTTGAAAAAATTGGGGTCTATTAGACCCTAGATTTCTCCTCTGCCCTCAAAGCATCTGACCACACCAAGATCGGTGTGATAAAATGCTTCCCCAATTTCCCAATGGCGCTGTTTACATCCCGCGAAATCAAAGTCATAAAATGCTCGTAGCTTCCGATTTCTTAGGCCATAGAGATGTTTGGAGCCACTCTGGTCTCTGATCAGCTCTATGGTCAGCTGGCTGAATCACCGGCTGCATTCTCAGGTTCCCTGTTGAGACAGGAGAGCCAGAGAAAAACACGGAAGACGGTGGGGGGGAGGCATTCCCTCCCACGGCTTGTGAAAGCAGTCTAGAGGCTAATTAGCCGCTAGGATTGCTTTTAGATGAAAACCGACCGCTGGCTGAAAAGAATGATACCAAGATGATACCTAAACCTGCAGGCATCATTCTGGTATAACCACTCAAAGTCGTGAATGGCGTACCTGAAGACAAAAAAATGGTTAACAATAAAACACAGTAAACGGTAAGGTATAAAAAATTGCATACCTGAAAAACAAACATGATAAAACATAATAACTATAAAACATTGCAGAATAGAATACAGTAAAAAAGAGCAGAACAATAGAGAGAGAGAATAGAGAGAGAGAATAGAGAGAGAAAGAACAATAAAACGACAACTATTTTTTTTTATTTTATATATATATATATATATTTTTTTACACTTTTTTTGTAACTGTAACTTTTATAACTGTAACCGGTTCCAGGTTCAGGTCTCTCAAAATGCGATGGCATCTTGGGAGACCCTGTGAAAGTTTGCCTAGTCTGTACAATGCTGTACCCTACGCTAATACTCAACTATTGTATGGTAGCGTTCAAAACATTCACCAATGCAAAGACCAGGATTGTCAGGACAGGAGGGACAATAATAGCGGGTGTCACGCCTATATCCGCACTTGCTGCAGACACGACATCTTTTTTGGGGGGTTCGTTGGGTAGGGGTACTCGGGAGGACATAAAGAAAATGCCTCTCATGCAGCCGACTGCATTTGGTTGGGGATGTGAATGGGGGAAGTACGGGTGCTGCAGAAGCGGTGGGTTCCCAATTATTAGGATTGGCGAATGCGGCAGGAAGGGCACTATGGGCACTACGGGCCTGTTTGTCTTCTTCTTGGTGGCAGCAGGACACTACTTGTGCTTGCCACCTCACCAGCTTGAACTGCACTTATGGGACTCGCCACGTCACCAAGTGTTACTGCAGTGCTGGTTTGACTACGACTGGGGTGTACTAGGCCGCTGGCGCTTGCTAGTTCACCAAAATGCTACCATAGTTACATAGTTAGTCAGGTTGAAAAAAGACACAAGTCCATCCAGTTCAACCTAAAAAAAAAAAAAAAAATCGTACAATCCAATATACCCAATACTATACCCACAGTTGATCCAGAGGAAGGCAAAAAACCCCAGCAGAGCACACTCCAATTTGCTACAGCAGGGGAAAAAATTCCTTCCTGATCCCCCAAGAGGCAATCGGATGTTCCCTGGATCAACTTTACCTATAGATGTTAGTACCCAGTTATATTATGTACATTTAGGAAAGTATCCAGGCCTTTCTTAAAGCAATCGACTGAGCTGGCCAGAACCACCTCTGGAGGGAGTCTATTCCACATTTTCACAGCTCTTACTTAGAAGAAACCTTTCCATATTTGGAGATTAAATCTCTTTTCCTCCAGTCGTAAAGAGTGCCCCCTTGTCCTCTGTGTTGACCGTAAAGTGAATAACTCAACACCAAGTTCACTATATGGACCCCTTATATATTTGAACATGTTGATCATATCCCCCCTTATTCTCCTCTTCTCAAGAGTGAATAAATTCAGTTCCTCTAATCTTTCCTCATAGCTGAGCTCCCCCATGCCTCTTATCAGTTTGGTTGCCCTTCTCTGCACTTTCTCCAGTTCCCCGATATCCTTTTTGAGAACTGGTGCCCAAAACTGAACTGCATATTCCAGACAGGGGCGAACTGAACATTGAGCCACTCGGGCACTGCCCGAGGGCCCTGGGCCACTAGGGGGCCCCATCAGGGTTGCCAACCTCAGTAAAACCAGGGACAGTATGTATAAATATGTGTTTTTTTTTACATCTGTCTGTGTATACCACGTGTACATGTATGTGTATACTGTGTGAGTGTATACAGTACTGTGTGGCCCCATAATCTCTGATTGCCTGGGGGCCCCATAATCTCCTATTGCCCGGGGGCCCCATAAGTTATCAGTCCGCCCCTGATTCCAGATGAGGTCTTACTAATGATTTGAACAGGGGAAAAATGATATCTCTCTCTCTGGAGTCCATACCTCTCTTAATACAAGAAAGGACTTTGCTTGCTTTAGAAACCGCAGCTTGGCATTGCATGCTATTATTGAGCTTATGATCTACCAAAACCCTGAGATCCTTCTCCACTACGGATTCCCCCAGTTGTACTCCCCCTAGCATGTATGATGCATGCATGTTCTTAGCCCCCAAGTGCATAACTTTACATTTCTCAACATTAAACCTCA
Organism: Lithobates septentrionalis; assembly: GCA_037952835.1. NCBI lineage: Eukaryota > Metazoa > Chordata > Amphibia > Anura > Ranidae > Lithobates > Lithobates septentrionalis. Next base: position 1,949,142 of record JBBDGP010000584.1, read on the forward strand.
TCTGCCACATAGACGCCCAATTAGACAGTGCATTGAGGTCGGCTTGTAAATTGGAGACATCCTGTAAGGAGGTTATTCCACTGCATAGCTTGGTGTCATCTGCAAAGACAGAAAAGTTACTTTTGATCCCAGACCCAATATCATTTATAAAGATATTAAAGAGTAAGGGTCCCAGCACTGAACCTTGGGGTACACCACTGATAACCTTAGACCATTCAGAGTAAGAATCATTAACCACTACTCTCTGAATTCTGTCTTTTAGCCAGTTTTCTATCCATTTACAAACTGATATTTCCAAGCCTGTAGACTTTAACTTACACATGAACTGTGTGTGCGGAACTGTATCGAACGCTTTTGCAAAATCCAAGTATACCACGTCCACAGCCACCCCTCTGTCCAAGGTTTTACTTACCTCTTCATAAAAAGAAATCAGGTTTGTCTGACAACTTCTGTCTTTCATGAACCCATGCTGTCTGTTGCTTAAAATGTTTTTTTTCCAGCAAGAACTCGTCTATTTGGTCTTTTATTAAACGCTCCAGTATCTTCCCGACTATAGAAGTTAAACTAACAGGTCTATAGTTACTTGGTAAAGACTTTGATCCCTTTTTAAATATAGGCACCACGTTCGCCCTGCGCCAATCCAGTGGTACTATTTCCGTCATTAATGAGTCCCTAAAAATTAGATACAATGGCTTTGAAATTACAGAGCTCAATTCTTTTAGGATCCGTGGGTGGATGCCATCAGGTCCAGGTGCTTTATCCACCTTTATTCTGTCTAAATATTTCTGGACCATATCCCTTTTGAGCCATTGTGGATCATTAGGGGCTGTGTCAATACCACCCCCATTATGGACATGAGCTTCCCCATGCTCTTTTGTATACACAGAGCTGAAGAAAGTATTTAATAAATTAGCCTTCTCCTTGTCCCCAGTCACACACTCTAGATTATTTTGTAAAGGGCCTACATGCTCAGACCTGACCTTTTTACTATTAAGTAGTTTGAAGAATTTTTTGGGGTTTGTCCTACTATTTTTTGCGATCTGTCGTTCATTTTGAATTTTTGCACCCTTGATTTCCTTTTTACATATTCTGTTAAATTCTTTGTAGCATTTAAACGACACTGGTGTTCCTTCATTTTTATATTTTTTAAAAGCTCTTTTCTTATTGTTTATAGCTTTTCTAACTTTGACCGTGAGCCACATAGGTTTTATTTTTAGCCTTTTAAACTTATTGCCTATGGGAATATACTTAGCAGTGAGGTCCCAAACAGTCTTTTTGAAGAATTCCCATTTCTGTTCTGTGTTTATCGCTGCCAGTATTCCCTCCCAGTCTAAGTCCTCGAGAGCAGCCCTCATCCTTGGAAAATTTGCTCTCTTGAAGTTAAGTGTTTTTATCTTTCCCTTATGCATTTCTTGTTTACAGCTAACAACAAATGAAATCATGTTATGATCACTGCTACCCAGGTGCTCCTTTATCTGAACATTAGTAATAAGCTCTGCATGGTTTGAGATTACCAGGTCCAACAGAGCTTCATTCCTAGTTGGGGCCTCAATTAACTGGACCATAAAATTGTCCTGTAATAGGTTTATAATTTTTTGCCCTTTAACTGTCCCAGCAGTGCCATTACTCCAGTCAATTTCTGGGTAGTTATAATCCCCCATTATTATCACCGTCCCAGCCCTTGCAGCCCTTTCCATCTGTGCAAGGAGCTGAGTCTCCACCTCCTCGTTAACATTGGGTGGTCTATAACAAACTCCAATGATTAACTTTGAACTACTCACATCTATATGCAGTTCCACCCATAATGCTTCAGACTCATCACACTCTCCATCAATCAGGTCCTCTTTCACACTTGCTTTGAGATCACTTCTCACATAGAGACAGACCCCGCCACCTTTCCTTTTTACCCTGTCTCTTCGAAAGAGTGCATAGCCAGGAATATTAATAGCCCAGTCATGTGAGGATTGAAGCCAAGTTTCAGCAATACCGATTACATCATAGTTCACCTCATACACCAGAGCTTCCAACTCACCTATTTTGCTTGGCAGACTTCTGGCATTGGTGAACAAACACTTTAATGCATTATTACATTTTGGTCTGGTGTTTTTCATATAAGTTTTAGTAGTACAAATGGCACTACAGTTTCCAATGGCTGTTTGCAACATGGGAAATTTCTTGACACCTGCTATAACCCTCCCCCCATCTGTCCCCATTCCACCCTCCATTAATGTCTGACCCCTAACTGACCTGTCTTCGTGATGTAATTCTAGTTCACCCTCCCCCCTCAATCCTAGTTTAAATACTCCTCCAGCCTTCCTATAAACCTCTCCCCCAGCACAGCAGACCCCCTTCCATTCAAGTGCAAACCGTCTTTAACATATAGGTTGCACCCCAATGAAAAGTCAACCCAGTGCTCTAGAAACCCAAATCCCTCCTCCCTACACCAGGTCTTGAGCCATGCATTCAGCTCTCTAATCACCCCCTGCCTTTCCTGTGTTGCGCATGGCACAGGCAATATTTCAGAGAATATCACCTTGGAGGTCCTTCCCTTCAACTTGCAGCCTAGTTCTTTAAATTGATTCTTAAGGAGCCTCCACCTTCCGTGTATTCTGTCATTGGTTCCAACGTGGACCAAAACAGCTGGGTCATGCTCAGCCCCTCCCAGTAATTTATCCACCCGGTCCACCACATGCCGAACCCTAGCACCAGGGAGACAGCAAACCATTCGGTTGAGGCGATCCTGGCGACAAATTATTCTATCAGTCCTTCTGATTATAGAATCCCCTATAACCACCAACTGTCTAGGCCTACCTGCACTCCCCTCACCACCTCTACTAGATGGGCTGCTCTCCCGGCTGTTAGGGGTAGCAGTGACATATAGGGCTGCCACCTCTGTGTTTGCCACCACCACATCTTCACCCAACTTTGCAAGTTTGTTTTGATGCACAAACACAGAACTGGCCTTCCTATTCTGCGAGCCCCTTCCACTCCCTCTAACTACATTAACCCATCTTCCTATCTGATAATCCTGACTTGCCCCTCCACCCTCCACATCAACCCTACTGACCACCTGCTCAGCGAGCAGAGGACCCCCTTCAAGGTTGTCCTTTCTGCCCAGTGTTGCAACTTGCTCCTCCAGATCTCTAATGCGAGCTTCCAGAAGGGCAACCTGCTCACATCTGTCACAGTGGTATCCATCCTGGAGCTGTTGCACCAATTTTGCATACATGTGGCACACTGTGCACTGAGCAAAACCTTCAACCCTGCTAGCACTCATTTCCCAGTTACAATACAATTACTTAAGGGAAGACTTCTGTTTCAACTCCTGGTTTTTAACTCTCCACTTAAGTTCAAAATTCCACTTGTGTTCACAAAATCCACATGCAAGCCACCATCAGCTGGGAGCAAACAAACTGTTAGCGATCGCAGGGATCAGGCCTGACTCTGCGAACGCTGCAGTTATGCATTTAGTGTTTTGTAAGTGACAGTGATCGATCGATACTGCATTTGGGTGGGCTGGGCTTGGCCGGGCGGAGGGGCAAAACGCAGGTGCTAGCAGGTATCTGGGCTGATCCCGCTAACACTGCGTTTTTGGGAACCCTAAACTGCTGGGGAAGCTAGTATAGATCTGATCAGATATTGATCAGTTCAGATACTATACCACTAAGGGAGGTGTACGGTGCGTGCGTGGGTGTTAGCGCTACTGGCGCTAACCTGACGCTGCCTGGGGCTGGTGCTTGCCAGTTCACCAAAACGCTACCAAAAAAACTGTTAGTGATCGCAGGGATCAGGTCTGACTTTGCGAATGCTGCAGTTATGTGTTTAGTGTTTTGTAAGTGACAGTGATCGATTGATACTGCACTTGGGTGGGCTGGGCTGGGCTGGGCGGAGGGGCAAAACGCAGGTGCTAGCAGGTATCTGGGCTGATCCCACTAACACTGCGTTTTTGGGAACCCTAAACTGCTGGGGACGCTAGTATAGATCTGATCGGATCAGATATTGATTCGTTCAGATACTATACCACTAAGGGAGGTGTACGGTGCGTGCGTGGGTGTTAGCGGTACTGGCGCTACCCTGACGCTGCCTGGGGCTGGTGCTTGCCAGTTCACCAAAATGCTACCAAAAAAACTGTTAGCGATCGCAGGGATCAGGCCTGACTCTGCGAACGCTGCAGTTATGCATTTAGTGTTTTGTAAGTGACAGTGATCGATCGATACTGCATTTGGGTGGGCTGGGCTTGGCCGGGCGGAGGGGCAAAACGCAGGTGCTAGCAGGTATCTGGGCTGATCCCGCTAACACTGCGTTTTTGGGAACCCTAAACTGCTGGGGAAGCTAGTATAGATCTGATCAGATATTGATCAGTTCAGATACTATACCACTAAGGGAGGTGTACGGTGCGTGCGTGGGTGTTAGCGCTACTGGCGCTAACCTAACGCTGCCTGGGGCTGGTGCTTGCCAGTTCACCAAAACGCTACCAAAAAAACTGTTAGTGATCGCAGGGATCAGGTCTGACTTTGCGAACGCTGCAGTTATGTGTTTAGTGTTTTGTAAGTGACAGTGATCGATCGATACTGCACTTGGGTGGGCTGGGCTGGGCTGGGCGGAGGGGCAAAACACAGGTGCTAGCAGGTATCTGGGCTGATCCCACTAACACTGCGTTTTTGGGAACCCTAAACTGCTGGGGACGCTAGTATAGATCTGATCGGATCAGATATTGATTCGTTCAGATACTATACCACTAAGGGAGGTGTACGGTGCGTGCGTGGGTGTTAGCGGTACTGGCGCTACCCTGACGCTGCCTGGGGCTGGTGCTTGCCAGTTCACCAAAATGCTACCAAAAAAACTGTTAGCGATCACAGGGATCAGGCCTGACTCTGCGAACGCTGCAGTTATGCGTTTAGTGTTTTGTAAGTGACAGTGATCGATCGATACTGCACTTGGGTGGGCTGGGCTGGGCCGGGCGGAGGGGCAAAACGCAGGTGCTAGCAGGTATCTGGGCTGATCCCGCTAACACTGCTTTTTTGGGAATCCTAAACTGCTGGGGACGCTAGTATAGATCTGATCGGATCAGATATTGATGCGTTCAGATACTATACCACTAAGGGAGGCGTATGCTACGTGCATGGGTGTTAGCGGTACTGGCGCTAATCTGACGCTGCTCGGGGCGACGCATATCACCGCCGGGCGATCAGGGGGCTAAACCTTTATTCTGTAATAAACGGCGGGTGCCCTGACACTATAAAAAATAAACTAACTAACCAGCGTCACCCGTAACGGTTATACGGTGATCAGTGGTGAAAGGGTTAACTAGGGGGCAATCAAGGGGTTAAAACATTTATTAGGTAGTATATGGGGGTCCCTGTCGCTATAAAACGCTGACGGCGAACCTAAATATTTACGTCCCTAACTAGCGTCACCAGTGACACTAATACAGCGATCAGAAAAATGATCGCTTAGCGACACTGGCGACAGGGGGTGATCAAGGGGTTAAAACTTTATTAGGGGGGGTTAGGGGGTATCCTAGACCTAAAGGGGGCTAATACTAACTGTCCTGAAAAGGAAAGGTTTCCCCACAATGGGGTTTTTTGGCAGCACAGTAACAAATGTAGTCAGTATTTGATGAAAAAATAACAATTTATTGGATAATATATTATTCATAACAGTATTTCATATCATGAACATTAAACTGACGCGTTTCAACCCCTATAGTTGGGGTCTTCTTCAGAGGATCAGTCTGCTGGAAAAAACACGTAAATAGAGTTGACATATATAAATGAGTTCCATTGGTATAAATATAACAGTAATCATATTCATCGTGTAATACATCAATGCAGTATAATTACCAAGTAATGTATGTCCAACAGAAGAGAAAGATTCCCACATGGAGATCCCTTTAAAAAGATATGTTGCTTTACCCTCTTCTCCAAAGGGAGGATTCCAAACACTTCTACCGCCACCGCAACCCAGACCGGGGTGGTGAGAAGCAACGTGACTTGCGAGAGGTCCCAACCTGCTGGTGACCCGTGTTTCTCCATGCCCGACACCTGCTGTGCCATCTCCAGGGGTATTGTGCGAAAAGCTGCAAGGGAAGCCTCTCTGGTCGCAGGAAGCTCAGGGAGCTTTCGATAAATTAAAGAGACTTTTTATGTCAGCTCCTGTTCTCCAACATCCCAATCCAGCTTTGCCTTATGTACTAGAATTGGATGCCTCGGAGTCCGCGACAGGAGCAATCCTCTCCCAAAGAAGCGGCCAAAAAGCGCTGCTTCACACGGTAGCCTTTGCCTCTCGTAAACTCAGCCCCCCCAGAAAAAAAAGACAACGTTGGGGACCGAGAACTATTAGCCATAAAATTTGCCTTAGAAGAATGGAGATACTTACAGGAGGGGGCTTCCCAACCCATGATGATCTTTACCGACCACCAAAACCTAGAATACTTCCGAACAGCCAAGCGCCTTAGACCTCGACAAGCCCGTTCGGCCTTATTTTTCTCAAGGTTTAACTTTCACATTTCCTATCGACCTGGCTCCAAGAACGGGAAGGCGGATGCACTTTCCCGTATGTTTCCAGAAGTTAATGAACCAATAGAACCTGGAACCATCTTATCTCCTCACAACTTCCTTTGCCTCATTCAACCCAATCTTCAATCGGCCATCAAATGGGCCTCCAGTCAATGCATCAGACCTGAAGTATCCTCTCTGAAAAAGAAAGATGGGTTGCTATGGGCTCAAGACAAGGTATTTGTTCCTCCCTCTGTAAGACTCCAGATTCTACAAACATTTCATGACCACAAGCTAGCAGGGCACTTTGGAATACAAAAGACCTCTGAATTAATTAACCGTTCTTTGTGGTGGCTGGAGACAAGACTGCAAGAATTATGTGCAATCCTGTATTTCCTGTCAACGCAGTAAGGGGTCAAACACCAAGGCCTGGGGACTTCTAAGATCCTTACCCATTCCTGAACGTCCCTGGAAAGAAGTTTCTATGGATTTCATCATGGACTTACCCCCCTCTGAGAAGTTTACTACCATCCTAGTAGTTGTCGACCGTTTCTTAAAGATGACACACTTCCTGCCCATGATGGGCACTCCCTCGGCTTCAGCTACTGCAAATATTTTCATAAAAAAGGTAGTAAGACTTCATGGTGTCCCTCTCAACATTGTGTCCGACAGGGTAATCCAGTTCACTTCTAAGTTTTGGAGGAATCTGTGTAAATCTCTGGAAATCAAGACCTCCCTCTCTTCTGCTTACCACCCACAGAGCAACGGCCAAACAGAGTGGACTAACCAAACCTTAGAACAACACCTCCGTTGCTTCTGCTCTTGCTCCCAAGATGACTGGTCGGCTCTCCTACCCTGTGCAGAATTTGCCTACCAAACACCTTTCTGGGCAGATTACGAGTTCCACCCTTCTTTCCTACCAGATTCCATCCCTGAAGTTTCAACTCCTGCAGTACAGGATCGGATTAGCTTTATCCAGACAAATTTCTTACAGATTCAGATGAAGAAGGCTCAAGAAAGCTATGAAAAGTACTATAATAGAGGAAGAAGGAGTAACCCGAGTTTTAAAGTTGGAGATAAGGTGTGGCTATCCGCTAGCAATCTCAATCTCAATATTAAGAACTCCCTCCCCCTCCAATTGAGATTGATAGGGAAAAAGAATTCGAAGTAGAAGCAATAATAAATTGCAGAAAAAGGGGGGGGGGTCCAGTACCTAGTTAAATGGAAGGGGTACCCCCCAGAGGACAGTTCTTGGGAACCTTCTAACAATGTGCATGCCCCTCGTTTAGTGCAGGACTTTCACAGAAGACACCCGGGAATGCTGGCCAGATTGGGCATCCGGAGGCTGCCCCTTGGGGGGCACTGTCAGAGGAAAAGCAGAAGTCTGATCTGCCAGAATCGGCACTTTCCTGTGCACCTGCGTGGCAGAGGTGAGCTAAGGTGTTCACGGGTGCGCGATTCAGCAGGTTCGCGCATACAAGTGCGCGATGCGGCAGGCTGGCGCACGCGGGTGCGTGACGCGGCGTACGGCATGGGCATGTGCATGTCATTGTGCGCACAGCGGGAGTTCCCCTGGGGGCCTATAAAAGACAGCCCTGTGTAGTGTTTCATTGCTGGTTTGTCTTCTCAGCTTCCTGTATCCTGTTCCTGAGCATTTGTATCTGTGACTACCCGTTGTGACCCGGATTGACCTGACCTCTCCTGAATCTCTCCAGCACCTGACCCTTGGCTTACTCTGCGGACTTCTCTGCCTGCTTGATTCCTGTGGTTGACCCTCAGCCTCCTCCTGGTCTCTGCCTTTGCCTGATCCCTGTGTTTGATCTTCAGCCTACTTCACTACTGGCTGACCTTCCGTGTTTTGACCCAGGCATGTTTTCTGGACTTTGCCTCTGTGTTTGACCCCCAGCCTCATCTCTGATCCAGCACCAGTTTCCATCTCCAGTCTCCGCTATTGGGTTCCTGTCAGGCCAGCTCCAGTGTGAAGTTGCTCTGCACGGTCCTCCTATCTGGGACCTCCCTTCTACCTCCCAACCTGCTGGTGACCCGTGTTTCTCCGTGCCCGACACCTGCTGTGCCATCTCCAGGGGTATTGTGCGAAAAGCTGCAAGGGAAGCCTCTCTCAGCAACTCGGCCTCGGTGAGTATCCTGACACAAGCTGGTGCATTTTTTTTTTTTAAGGAGAGACATACAGCAACAGCTTCTTCCTACACCTTCTTCCTATCTCTGCTTTCTGTTCTATCTTTTCTGCTTACAACATGTCTGGGTTATCAGCATACAAAAAAATGAGTGAAAATGGACTGACTGTTGAGTGTACAAGAAGAGGAATTGACGTCGGTGGAAAAAATTGTGAAGGCTTGATATATGCCCTACGGGAGTTTGATATCCGGGCAGGCGAAAACCTGGGGGAAACTGGACCAGAAAGGGTTTCCGTTACTCCAGAGCTCAGTGGGTCAGAGGCGGCCTCACCAGGTGGGCCGACTCTGATGAGACTGACACTGGAATACCATTGATTGTTACCGCCAAGCCACCGCCTATGCAGGCCAGCATCAGATTGCTTGAAACCAGCATAGATTCTCCTCAAATGCAAGAAATGCTACAACAGCTCAGGGAGATGGATCCTGTGGTGTACCTGCAGTTTCTCGAGCGCCAGGCTGCGGCCAAGAGAGAGGCTGCAGAACGCAGGGCTGAGTGAGAAGAAGGCAGGGCTGAGAGAGAGGCTGCAGAATGCCAGGCTGAGAGGGAGGCTGATCATTGGCACGAACTGGAGATGGCTAGGCTCCAGCAGCAGCCACAGGCTCAGAACCTCGGATCCCTAGAGCACAGGGATGCCTCTCTGCAAGTGACCCCGGCATTGACGTGTTTCTACTGTCATTTGAAAAAACTTGCCATCAGTACCATCTGCCCCCAGCACACCTGACGCCAGGGCTACGAGGCAAGGCTCTGGATGCTTATGTCGAACTGTCAGAAGAGCAGGGTGACGATTATGAGGCCCTAAAGGCTGCGATCATCCAAAAGTTTCAGCTAACCCTGGAAGTGTACTGGAAGCGTTTTAGGTCATTGCAAAAAAGGCCTGGGGACTCATACCTGGATGTGGTAAGTTGCTTACGCACCACATTCTGGCAGTGGACTAAAGGCTTGAAAGCTGATTCTTTTGAGTCCCTGGAAGATCTTATGATTGAAGATCAACTTTTGCACATCTGTCCTTCAGACGTCAGACAGTTTGTGCTGGAGGGAAAGCCAACCTCTGCCAAAGCAGCAGCAGAACTGGCAGATACCTATATCCACTCTCGGGTATCTGATCATCGCAAGGCTCCTCCGAATGGCTGGAAAGGAGGGAAATCACACATGGCAACCCCTCCTCTGCCTACCAACCAAGTTCCTCAGCGGCCAGAACCTGCAGGTCCTGGAGCCAAGGCCTTCCTGACTGACAACCGCAAATGCTACAACTGTGGGAAAGCCGGACATCTCAGGACACAGTGCCCTGAGCAGAAGATGACATCCCCTGGCCATCCAGCCAGCAACCCTTCTGCTGTGCTGCTCGTCAGTGGGAAACCTCCAGGAACCAATGCCAACTTGCAGCCAGTCATCGTAGGCCATCGAAATGTGTTGGGCTTTCGTGACACCAGAGCTGAAGTCACTTTGGTCAGACCAGAGGTGATAGAAGAAACAGACATCATCCCAGAGAAGTTTCTTACCCTCACTGGAGTTGGGGGAACCCGTTCCCGTGTACACTGTGCCTATTTTTTCATCGATTAGGGTGCCATAAGTGGGATGAGAGAGGTGGGTGTGGAGATCTCCACTGCTTTGTTGTTGGGTGCTGATTTAGGTACCCTTGTTTCTTATTATGCCCCTACTAAGAGCACCCAGGATTCTCCAAGGAAACTCTCTGGACCTACCAAGGTACTGTGTACAGATGTTGGGGTAATATCTGGACAACCTGTGGATGGACAGAGGGAGGGGGAGGGTTGAGTTGAAGTGCAAGGTCCCACTTCTCCAGAGACAGGTGAGGAGACCCCCTTGCTTGTGAAGGTAACTGACGTATGTTCCAATGATGCTGTACTGATAAAGGTTAACAATGATGATGATAATTCATTTCCAGGTGCAGGCCCTGATCGCAGAACCGCAGGAGGAGGTCTCTGGGCCCTCTCCTTGTTCTGACCCAGTGGACTCCACCTCTGTTGAGCCTCAGCAGCCATCCTTGTTTGCCACAGGACAGCTGGCTGGGACTTGTTGTTCCACCTTTGAAGCAGCACTGCAGACAGACCAAACACTAGCACAGCTTAGGAGTCTAGCTTATCGCCCCCCTGCAGAGAATGACAAACAAAAGGTCTACTGGAACAAAGGGAAACTGTACAGAAAACGTTTGCCTGCAGAGGGGAATGAGGCTGACATAGGTAGCAGGCAGCTGGTTTTACCCAGTCAATTTAGGGGACAGCTGCTAAAAATGGCCCATGAGATTCCCCTTACAGGGCACTTGGGGATCACTAAGACCCGAGGGCAGTTGATACATAACTTTTATTGGCCTACGATACTCGCTGACATAGCTGACTACTGTTGGTCCTGTGTTACCTGCCAGCGAGTTGGCAAGGTACGGGATTTACACAGCCCACAGCGCCTGGGCGTCCCCAGTAGTCTTGGTCCCCAAAAAGGACCAGACTACCAGGTTCTGTGTGGACTACCGGAAGCTGAATGTCATCACCACTGCAGATGCCGACCCCATGCCCCGGATTGATGAGTTGTTAGATAGGCTAGCAGCTGCCTGCCAAATCACAATCATGGATCTGAGCAGGGGGTACTGGCAAATTCCTCTGGCCCCTGAGGCTCGGGAAAAGTCGGCCTTCATCACCCCATTCGGCTTGTTCGAATTTACCGTCATGCCGTTTGGGATGAAGAATGCCCCAGCTACCTTCCAGAGAGTCATAAATGACTTACTGGAAGGGATGGAAACCTCTGCAGTAGCCTACCTGGATGACATTGCCATGTTCAGCCCTATCTGGGAAGAACACCTGGTGTACCTGTCACAGGTCATGGACCAACTGACAGTTGCCAATCTGACTGTCATACCCAGTAAGTGTCAGATCAGCATGACTGATGTGCAGTACTTGGGACACCAGGTAGGAGGAGGCCCCCTGAAACTTGAGACAAGGAAGGTTGAGGCCATACTGGCCTGGCCTACCCCCCAAACCAAAAAGCAGGTTATGTCTTTCTTGGGGACCGCTGGCTACTAAAGGAAGTTTGTATGTAACTATAGTAGCCTGGCCAAACCTCTGACTGACCTAACAAAAAGAAACTGCTCAAAGTGGTGTCTTGAACACCAGAACGTGAGCAGGCATTTCAGGCCTTGAAGGAGGCACTGGCCAGCACCTCTGTGCTACAGGCTCCAGACTTCACCCGTCATTTCCTAGTGCAGACGGATGCCTCTGTCTATGGATTGGGTGCAGTTCTGAGCCAGGTGGATGATGCCAGAGAGGAGCATCCCATCCTCTACCTGAGCCAGAAGCTGCTTCCCCTGGAAGTAGCATACGCCACATTGAAAAGGAGTGTCTTGCGATCATGTGGGCTCTCCAGAAGTTACAAACGTACCTTTATGGACGGCACTTCACTGTGATCACAGATCACAATCCCTTGAGCTGGCTAAATCGTGTTGCTGGGGAGAATGGCAAACTCCTTGGGTGGATCTTAATTCTGCAGCAATACGATTTCACTATCCAGCATAAGAAAGGCAGCACCCATTGCAATGCTGATGGGCTGTCATGACAAGCCAAGCCCGCAGGAGTCGGCTGCGTCAGGAGGGAAATTGTAGTACCCTCCCATGCAACCATCTAAGGGGGAAGTGTAACGATATCACGTACTGGACATGAAAAGCTGTAGCTAGTGGCCATGTTGTGTGAGGACCGTAGGGAAGCCATGACAGCTTGGCTAACCGTAATATTACAGAACAATCTAAACTCCCTCCCTCCTCCCTTGTGTTAGGAATTCATAGTTTAGACTTCAAAGGAACGGTTATCTCAACAGAGAAAGCAGAGTTAGGCTAGGTCAGTAAAAACAGCTCAAGTTGGCCTGGCAGGATGTTCAGGCCTGTCGTAAAACTGTCACCCTCTCAATTCAGAGAACCAGCAGATACTGGTCATAAATACCTGAATGCACATAAAACTTAAACAGTGGAATAAGTATGAAATTTCAGCATGTTTCATAACTTCCAAAGTAATAATAGCACGGCCATAATATGGACATATTTAGTTTCCTCAGATAATTTGTAACATTTCAAGTCCAGACACCCCTATGTCAGGTCATATGGAAAACCACTGGTACTCCTTATTCCTCCTATGTAAACTAGACATTAGAAGCATAGCATGTTTATATTTGTTTTGAAGGAAATCTCACGCTGAACAATAATATGGATATTTGCAGTCTAACAACAGTAGAGATGCAGAGATATGAATATGTATCACAAGGTGTACCTGGGACATGGTCATGAGTGTAGACACTTCCCAGTAACCAACCCCTAACCAAGATGACACGTCGAGTGGTCACTGGTCGCTGTCAACACCCCTTTGATTTGACAGAAAAGAGGAGAAGCAAAGACAATGGTCAATTCTCCTTTTACCATCCAAGCAGGGACATCTGCCAAATTTGAGAACCGATTACCCAGCTCATCGATCGAACTCTGATCAACCCTCAGACATTAATTGCAAGTATTCTTCCTCCCCAATTCTACATTTTTTCTTTGTGGCTGTATATTGTCTTTATCCTTTTGAAACATCTTTTTTCTGTAAATGTTTTATGTGTACCAACTTGACCTTTTCATAATAAACCCTTATGTTGAAAAGTGTTAACCTTGTCTCTAAAGCTCTCAATGCAAGCTATAAACTAACCTGCCTTTTAAAAGAGCACTACTGTTGTAGAGTAAGGCCTCTGAGTAGACCTGTCTGTGGTGGCAGTGTGTGTTGCAGACGCTTATTTTGAAATCATAATTGGTATTGCTAAATTGATGGAAGTCCTGACCCTTCCTAAAACAAACGTCAGTGGTGGCAATTAAATGGTTAATTGCGTAATTAGCCCAGTGACAATTGATCTAAGGGTGTTGGCACCTAGACTGTGGTCGCGTAAGTTGGAAAATCTTTGTGCTGGGCGCAGCTGAGAGTGGCATTGTGACGGAAGTGACAGCGTGGTGTGAGGTTGGCCAGTCCTTTGTCTCAAGTTAGCAAGGAGGCGTTCGTCACAGTCAATACTGGGAAGAATGAGATCTGTACTGGTCACTGTTGGGGATGCTGAGCTCGCTACTGGCCACTTCTGCGGCACTGAGGTCTGTACTGGTCACAGATGGGGGACATTAATATCTGTATTCATCAGTGTCGGGTTGAGATTTACAGAGATTTACACGCATACCCCGCTTTAAGTACACTCACTTTACGTACACTCGCGAGTACGGACATGTCCGCGGGTGTATGTAAAGTACCTCACAAGTGCAGATATCCCGCTCCGCGCAGTTGCAGTATGGACTGGAAGAGGCAGAGCTGCCACCTAGAGTTATCGCCAGTGAAGAGGCTGCAAGCCATGCCCGCCAGCCAGCTCAGGGTTAACCGTCAGCCAGCCCAGAGTTACCCACCAGCCAGCCCAGAGTTACCCGCCAGCCAGCCCACAGTTGCTGCCTAAACGCAAGTGGATTAACTTCACTCCCTGACCCCCTCCAACGGCCCTCCACTATAGGCCCTGATCCCCCCACTACAGCCCGCACCCCTCAGAAGTGAAAAAAGGTATTGCTTCACTGTACGTACATTTTTGTTTTATATACATGCTCTGGTCCAATTGTGTACTCAAAAGTGGGTATGCCTGTATACTGGTCACAGCTGGAGACACTGAGATTTGTATGAATAACTGCTGGTGATATGAGGTCTGTACTGGTTAATAGGGATGAGCCGAACACCCCCCGGTTCGGTTCGCACCAGAACCCGCGAACGGACCGCAAGTTCGCACGAACGTTAGAACCCCATTGACGTCTATGGGACTCGAACGTTCGAAATCAAAAGTGCTCATTTTAAAGGCTAATTTGCATGGTATTGTCCTAAAAAGGGTTTGGGGACCCGGGTCCTACCCCAGGGGACATGTATCAATGCAAAAAAAACTTTTAAAAACGGCCGTTTTTTCGGGAGCAGTGATTTTAATGATGCTTAAAGTAAAAAAAAAAAAGTGAAATATTCCTTTAAATATCGTACCTGGGGGGTGTCTATAGTATGCCTGTAAAGTGACGCGTGTTTCCCATGTTTAGAACAGTCCCTGCACCAAATGTCATTTTTAAAGGAAAAAATCTCATTTAAAACTGCTTGCGGGTTTAATGTCATGTCGGGTGCTGGCAATATGGATGAAAATCAGTGAGACAAACGGCATGGGTACCCCCCAGTCCATTACCAGGCCCTTTGGGTCTTGTATGGATATTAAGGGGAACCCCGCACCCAAATTAAAATAAGGAAAGGTCCCTATATACTCTGAACAGCAGCATACAGGCGGTGCAAACAAGACAGGGACTGTAGGTTTGTTGTTAAGTAGAATCTGTTTGTAATTTTGAACATTTTTAATGTGTTTAGCTCCAGCCAAAAAATCTTTTCTAAGCTTTTTGGAAAACATAGGGAAGGGTTATCACCCCTGTGACATTTGTTTTGCGTCTTTCCTCCTCTTCAGAAGATTTCACCTCACTTTTTTGTCCCAATGAAAAATGTTTTTTGAAAATTTGGGTTTTTTTGTGGAACAAGGATTGGAAAGCATCAGTGGAAAGGAGAAATTGTTTTCCCATATTAACTCTTACATGAGAGAATTTCCCTTCCTATGGGTAGATTTCATCTCACTTCCTGTTGTCTCCTTCCGTTTGCAAGTAGGAGTCGTTTGTAAGTTAGATGTTTGAAAGTAGGGTCCTGCCCTATATACTCAGCAGAAATTTGGGCCTTAGGTGTTGCTGTGGCCAAAACACTGTAAGCCCTCACAGGGCCCTGCTGTGAAATATTAGATCAAGAATTGTAATTACATGCCCCTGTTGAACAGGAGCTGAAAAATTAGGCCTTAGGCACTGGTGCTGGTGCCACAACACTGCAACCCCTCACAGACACTCTAGTTGGAACGCAGGAACGAGCCCTGCTGCAAAGTATTGCATCAAAAATTGTAATTACACGCCCCTGTTAGACAGGGGCAGAAAAATTGGGCCTTAGGCACTGGTGCTGGTGCCACAACACTGCAACCCCTCACAGACACTCTAGTTGGAACGCAGGAACGAGCACTGCTGCAAAGTATTGCATCAAAAATTGTAATTTCACGCCCCTGTTAGACAGGGGCAGAAAAATTGGGCCTTAGGCACTGGTGGTGGCGCCCAGAACCAAAAATGTTCTTACAAGCTATCAGCGTGATGATTGAGGAGGAAGAGGATAATTACTCAGGGATAGTCACTCAGCATCAGCATAGGCAGTCTTTGAAGGGATCTGAGATTTCAAAAAAAATTATTCGGTTACATCAGCATCAGGTGCTTGGTAGCTGGTGGTGATCCAAGACTGATTCATTTTTATGAAGGTCAGCCGATCGACCGAGTCAGTGGACAGACGCACCCTGTGATCGGTTACCACGCCTCCAGCAGCACTGAATGTACGTTCCGAAAGAACGCTGGATGCAGGACAGGCCAGTAGCTCAATTGCATACTGTGCAAGCTCTGGCCAGTGATCCATCCTCAAGACCCAGTAACCCAGAGGATTTTCGGTGGGAAAGGTGTCCAAGTCTGATCTTGCCCCTAGGTATTCCTGCACCATGTAAAACAGACGCTGGCGATGGTTGCTGGAACCGATCATACCTTGGGGCTGCGGACCAAAAAATTGTCTGAACGCATCGGTCAGACGGCCACCTTCTCCACCGCTCCTTCTTTGACTGACCGAAGCCTCAGCAACACGTTGTCCAGAAACAGGAGTTTGTAACCTCCCAGTCTCTGGGAACGCGTTGCACAGACCTTTCTGCAAGGCCTCCCGAAGATGTTTCATCCTCTGCTCCCTCTGCGATGGCAAGATAAGGTCCGCAACCTTACCCTTGTAACGTGGATCAAGGAGGGTTGCCAGCCAGTATTGGTCCTTCTCCTTGATACCACGAATACGAGGATCCTTACGCAGGCTTTGCAGGATCAGGGAGGCCATGCAGCGTAGGTTTGCTGAGGCATTCGGTCCGGAGTCCTCTGGGTCACTAAGGACAACAACGTCCGCAGCCACCTCCTCCCAGCCACGTACAAGTCCATGTGTTCCTTGGGACTGATCCCTTAAAGACTGCTGATGCTGAGTGCCAGGCTCCACCTCCATACTGACACAATCTTCCTCCTCCTCCTCCTCCTCCTCCTCGTCCTCTTCCTGTGTGATCGGCGGGCACACAGGAACACTGTCTGGATAAAGGGGGCCTTGAGAGCTAAGGAAGTCCTCCTCTTCCTGCCTCTGTTCTGCCTCAAGTGCCCTGTCCATTATTCCACGCAGCGTGTGCTCCAACAGGTGGACAAGGGGGACAGTGTCACTGATGCATGCACTGTCAGTGCTCACCATCCTCGTGGCCTCCTCGAATGGTGACAGGACAGTGCATGCATCCCTGATCATGGCCCACTGGCGTGGGGAAAAAAAACCAAGGTCCCCTGACCCTGTCCTGGTGCCATAGTCGCACAGGTACTCATTGATGGCCCTCTGCTGCGTGTGCAGCCGCTGCAGCATGGCCAACGTCGAGTTCCACCTGGTGGGCATGTCACAGATTAGGCGGTTCTTGGGCAGGTTAAACTCCTTTTGGAGGTCCGTCAGCCGAGCACTGGCATTATATGACCGGCGGAAATGCACAGAGACTTTCCTGGCCTGCCTCAGGACATCCTGTAAGCCCGGGTACCTGCCCAAGAACCGCTGCACCACCAAGTTAAGGACGTGAGCCAAACAGGGCACATGGGTCAGTTGTCCCTGTCGGAGGGCAGAGAGGAGGTTGGTGCCATTGTCGCAAACCACCATTCCTGCCTTAAGTTGGCGTGGCGTCAACCACCTCTGAACCTGCCCCTGCAGAGCTGACAGAACCTCTGCCCCAGTGTGGCTCCTGTCCCCCAAGCACACCAGCTCAAGCACCGCATGGCATCTTTTGGCCTGCGTACTTGCGTAGCCCCTTGAACGCCTACGGAGCACCGCTGGTTCCGAGGAAGAGGCCATGGAGGAAGAAGAAGAGGAGGGGGTGGAGGAGAGAGGTGTGTCACAATCAGCATTTTGGAGGCGTGGTGGCGGAACAACCTCCAACACTACTGCACCTTGTCCTGCATCCTTCCCAGCTGCCAGCAGAGTCACCCAATGCGCCGTGAAACTTAAGTAACGTCCCTGTCCATGCCTGCTGGACCATGAGTCAGCGGTAATATGCACCTTACCGCTGACCGCCCTGTCCAGCGAGGCATGGACATTGCCTTCCACATGCCGGTAGAGAGCCGGAATCGCCTTCCGTGAGAAAAAGTGGCGTTTGGGTACCTGCCACTGAGGAACCGCACATTCCACAAACTCACGGAAGGGGGCAGAGTCTACCAACTGAAAAGGCAGCAGTTGAAGTGCTAGCAATTTTGCCAAGCTAGCATTCAACCGCTGGGCATGTGGATGGCTGGGAGCAAACTTCTTTCGGCGGTGCAGCAGCTGGGGCAGGGAAATTTGCCTGGTACAATCTGACGTCGGTGTACCAAAAGCAGATTGCCCACAAGTACTTGGCTGTGACACACCTAATTCTACACCTTCATTCCTCTCACTGCAGGTCTCAGAGAGGACTGAAGGTCTAGTGGGGTTGGAAATCTCAGCTGATGAGGAGCAAGGAGAGATCGTCTTTGTTCTTTGGTGTGGGTCTTTCAGATACGCTTGCCAACGAACTGCATGGCAGGTCAACATATGTCTGGTCAAGCATGTGGTACCCAAGCGGGAGATGTTTTGGCCACGCGAGATACGCTTGAGACATATGTTGCAAATAGCAGCGGTGCGATCTGATGCACTCGTCTCAAAAAAGGCCCACACCAAAGAACTTTTTGAATAACGCGCAGAGACTGCAGCGCCCTGCACATGTGGAGCTTTGGGGTGTGATGCAGTCAATGTGCTGCCCTTAGGCTGGCCCCTGGAGGGCATCCTGCCTAGTTGGTGATGTGCCACCTCCTCCTCCTCCTCCTCCTCCTCCTCTCTCCTATCAGGCACCCACGTTGAGTCAGTGACCTCATCATCCCCTCCCTCCTCATCACTGGAGCAAACCTGGCAGTATGCTGCAGCAGGGGGAGCATGACTGCCAGATTGCTGTCCTTCTTGGGCACCCCCTCTGTCCGTGCTCATGTTACTGCCTTCATTGAGCTCAGTATCATCATCAGAGCCTTCCAAACGCTGGGCATCCTCCTGGAGCATGTACCCAACACTGTGGTCAAACAGTTCGAGGGAATCCTCATGAGGACATGGTGGAGCTAGGGAAGGAGTCACTGATGACATTGAGCTGAGGGAAGAGGCCGCTGCTTTGCCAGACAAAGCACCCTGGGCATGGGTGAGAGAGGATGAGGAGGATGAGGACGGCTTGGTCATCCACTCGACCAAGTCTTCCGCATGTTGCGGCTCAACACGGCCAGCTGCCGAAAAAAAGGCCAAGCGTGTCCCATGGCCACGTGCTGATGAGGATGCACCGTCTCCACGACCAGCACTAGACACAGAGCCTGCTTGCCCTCTCTTATTGGCTTGTGACTGTCTGCCTCTCCTTCTTGGCCTTCCAGACATACTAATGGCCTGTAGCTGCACTAAGCTGGGATAGAACACCTGTAATTTTCTTCAGGTAGCTTTATATACTGTAACCAGACAAGCCTGCCTGTCAGTAGGAAGATAACAGGAACGGATCTAGCTGAACACTGTGAGCAGGACGCACTGCACTAAATGTAAATAGCAGGAACGGATCTAGCTGAACACTGTGAGCAGGACGCACTGACTGCACTAAATGTAAATAGCAGGAACTGATCTAGCTGAACACTGTGAGCAGGACGCACTGCACTAAATGTAAATAGCAGGAACAGATCTAGCTGAACACTGTGAGCAGGACGCACTGCACTAAATGTAAATAGCAGGAACGGATCTAGCTGAACACTGTGAGCAGGACGCACTGACTGCACTAAATGTAAATAGCAGGAACAGATCTAGCTGAACACTGTGAGCAGGACGCACTGCACTAAATGTAAATAGCAGGAACGGATCTAGCTGAACACTGTGAGCAGGACGCACTGACTGCACTAAATGTAAATAGCAGGAACAGATCTAGCTGAACACTGTGAGCAGGACGCACTGCACTAAATGTAAATAGCAGGAACAGATCTAGCTGAACACTGTGAGCAGGACGCACTGCACTAAATGTAAATAGCAGGAACGGATCTAGCTGAACACTGTGAGCAGGACGCACTGACTGCACTAAATGTAAATAGCAGGAACAGATCTAGCTGAACACTGTGAGCAGGACGCACTGCACTAAATGTAAATAGCAGGAACAGATCTAGCTGAACACTGTGAGCAGGACGCACTGCACTAAATGTAAATAGCAGGAACGGGTCTAGCTGAACACTGTGAGCAGGACGCACTGACTGCACTAAATGTAAATAGCAGGAACAGATCTAGCTGAACACTGTGAGCAGGACGCACTGACTGCACTAAATGTAAATAGCAGGAACGGATCTAGCTGAACACTGTGAGCAGGACGCACTGACTGCACTAAATGTAAATAGCAGGAACGGATCTAGCTGAACACTGTGAGCAGGACGCACTGCACTAAATGTAAATAGCAGGAACAGATCTAGCTGAACACTGTGAGCAGGACGCACTGCACTAAATGTAAATAGCAGGAACGGATCTAGCTGAACACTGTGAGCAGGACGCACTGCACTAAATGTAAATAGCAGGAACGGATCTAGCTGAACACTGTGAGCAGGACGCACTGCACTAAATGTAAATAGCAGGAACGGATCTAGCTGAACACTGTGAGCAGGACGCACTGCACTAAATGTAAATAGCAGGAACAGATCTAGCTGAACACTGTGAGCAGGACGCACTGACTGCACTAAATGTAAATAGCAGGAACAGATCTAGCTGAACACTGTGAGCAGGACGCACTGACTGCACTAAATGTAAATAGCAGGAACGGATCTAGCTGAACACTGTGAGCAGGACGCACTGCACTAAATGTAAATAGCAGGAACAGATCTAGCTGAACACTGTGAGCAGGACGCACTGCACTAAATGTAAATAGCAGGAACGGATCTAGCTGAACACTGTGAGCAGGACGCACTGACTGCACTAAATGTAAATAGCAGGAACAGATCTAGCTGAACACTGTGAGCAGGACGCACTGACTGCACTAAATGTAAATAGCAGGAACGGATCTAGCTGAACACTGTGAGCAGGACGCACTGACTGCACTAAATGTAAATAGCAGGAACGGATCTAGCTGAACACTGTGAGCAGGACGCACTGCACTAAATGTAAATAGCAGGAACAGATCTAGCTGAACACTGTGAGCAGGACGCACTGCACTAAATGTAAATAGCAGGAACGGATCTAGCTGAACACTGTGAGCAGGACGCACTGACTGCACTAAATGTAAATAGCAGGAACAGATCTAGCTGAACACTGTGAGCAGGACGCACTGACTGCACTAAATGTAAATAGCAGGAACGGATCTAGCTGAACACTGTGAGCAGGACGCACTGACTGCACTAAATGTAAATAGCAGGAACGGATCTAGCTGAACACTGTGAGCAGGACGCACTGCACTAAATGTAAATAGCAGGAACAGATCTAGCTGAACACTGTGAGCAGGACGCACTGCACTAAATGTAAATAGCAGGAACGGATCTAGCTGAACACTGTGAGCAGGACGCACTGCACTAAATGTAAATAGCAGGAACAGATCTAGCTGAACACTGTGAGCAGGACGCACTGCACTAAATGTAAATAGCAGGAACGGATCTAGCTGAACACTGTGAGCAGGACGCACTGACTGCACTAAATGTAAATAGCAGGAACAGATCTAGCTGAACACTGTGAGCAGGACGCACTGACTGCACTAAATGTAAATAGCAGGAACGGATCTAGCTGAACACTGTGAGCAGGACGCACTGACTGCACTAAATGTAAATAGCAGGAACGGATCTAGCTGAACACTGTGAGCAGGACGCACTGCACTAAATGTAAATAGCAGGAACAGATCTAGCTGAACACTGTGAGCAGGACGCACTGCACTAAATGTAAATAGCAGGAACGGGTCTAGCTGAACACTGTGAGCAGGACGCACTGCACTAAATGTAAATAGCAGGAACGGATCTAGCTGAACACTGTGAGCAGGACGCACTGCACTAAATGTAAATAGCAGGAACGGATCTAGCTGAACACTGTGAGCAGGACGCACTGCACTAAATGTAAATAGCAGGAACAGATCTAGCTGAACACTGTGAGCAGGGCGCACTGACTGCACTAAATGTAAATAGCAGGAACAGATCTAGCTGAACACTGTGAGCAGGACGCACTGACTGCACTAAATGTAAATAGCAGGAACGGATCTAGCTGAACACTGTGAGCAGGACGCACTGCACTAAATGTAAATAGCAGGAACGGATCTAGCTGAACACTGTGAGCAGGACGCACTGCACTAAATGTAAATAGCAGGAACAGATCTAGCCTAATCTAGCTAACTCAAATCAAATGACACTGTCTGTCTCTCTCTCTATCAGCACACCGGAACACACTACACAGGGCCGCCGTGCAGGCGGCCTTATATAGTGTGGGGCGTGTACTAAATCCCCTGAGCCATAATTGGCCAAAGCCACCCTGGCTTTGGCCAATTACAGCTCTCTCTACTGACGGCGCTGTGATTGGCCAAGCATGCGGGTCATAGTGCATGCTTGGCCAATCATCAGCCAGCAATGCACTGCGATGCCGCAGTGAATTATGGGCCATGACGCGCCACACGAATTTGGCGCGAACGGCCCATAACGTTCGCAATTCGACGGACGGTCGAACAGCCGATGTTCGAGTCGAACATGGGTTCGACTCGAACATGAAGCTCATCCCTACTGGTTAATGCTGGAGATACTGGGATCTTCATGAGTCACTGCTGAAGACATTCAGATCTGTACTTATCACTGCTGGGACCACTGAGTTATGTACTTGTCACTGTCACTGGAAACTGTGATTTGTACTTGTCACTGCTGGGTACACTGAGATCTATAATGGTCACTGCTGGGAACACTGAGATCTTTACTGACTACTGCCATGAACACTGAAATCACATGCATAGGCTCGGCCCCAGTGAGAATAAACCTAACTACTGAAGAAAGGAGTGCCTGCTAACAATTCAATAGAACAATCAGAAGTTTATTGAGCCCTGCTTGGCACACTGGACATGGAGAAGTAAACTGGGAAAGGAGTCGCTGATTACACAAGGTCCCCCACCACATAATTTCCTCCAACACCTAGTGAACTGGGTAAGTTAGGAGCCAATTGATCTGGGAAAAATGGTTTGGGAAGTCATCTGTATTATTATTCTGGTAGATTACAAAAAGAGTTGTCACTGAACCTTTTGTTCAGATATTGCTTCAGTGCACCATGCAGATTTTAGCATGTCATCAATAATTCACCATTGACACCATTCACAACCAGCAAGGGTCTCACTGCCACTATGTTAATTTATAAATTATTACCAAATATACTCTCTTATAGAAAGATAGTATTAAAATCGCTAATAAAATTCTCAAATGGTCTAAAGCTAATAGGTATAGCACTGCACTCTCGATTGAATGAGAGTAAATACAACTATTCCTGGTGACGGACGATGTGGTTTCCTTATATACTATAATCCAGCATGAGGATGCCCTCTTGGCACTCAATTGGGCTTTCAGTAAGAGGGAGGATATACCCCGCATCCAGAAGAAATTTTTGGGAATGATTCTCGACTACTGTCTAACACACAATTATTTCTGGTACGCTGGTAACTTTTACAGCCAAAAAAATGGCGTTGCAATGGGCGCACAGTTTGCACCAAGCCTCGCAAACTTGTTCATGAGCGAATGGGAGGACAGGTGGATATACTGCAACAGGAGAGAAGAATTGCTCTTTTACCAATGGTACATAGACGACCTGTTTATGGTGTGGCAGGGCACCGAGGCCTCCCTAGTTGAATTTGCTCAATGGTTAAACAGTAATACTAGAAACATAAAATTAGAATTTAATTGGAGCCAGGAAGAAATACAGTATTTGGATGTCACTGTAAAGAAGGGAGAAGATTATCTGTACACTAAGGTGTTCTTTAAGGGTACTGATCGCAATAGCTATATCCCGATACAGAGTGGCCATCACCCACAATGGTTGCGTAATATACCTAAAGGGCAATTCACACGTATACGTCACAATTGCACGTTGGATAGCGATTACGTGACCCAGGTAGAAGTGATTAAAAAACGGTTCATGGAAAAAGGGTATAAGGTCCAACCTTTGGAAAAGTTGATAGCACAGGTGGGCTCTAACTCACAAGAAGCTTGTCTGGTCCCCAAAATAAAACAACAAGAGTCCAAACATGAATGGCGCTTTATAAGCAGGTACCATGAACAGTACCGTGAAATAGAGGCTATCATTGGAAAACATTGGAGTATATTGTGTATGGACCGGGTGCTGAGTAAGCACCTACCAGTTAATCCACCCTTCATATACAGAAAGGCCCCTTCTTTTGGTGACCAGGTTATGAAAAAGGTGCTGGACCCTCCGAACAAAATGAAAATGTTCTGGGATCGAGCAAGCTTCTTTGCATGCAGAAAGTGTAAATCCTGTCAACAAGTTACCACACATTTGAGGGGTCTGACCAGCTTTACCTCAACAGCTAATGGAAAAGAATTCCAGATCAAAGAATTCATATCATGCATGTCAACGCATGTAGTGTACGCTTTAGAATGTCCATGTGGCCTGATGTTTATAGGCCCAACGAAAAGGACTTTAGGGAAAAGGGTGTCAGAACATATATATAACATCCTAATAGGATATAAAGAACATAGCGTATCACTGCATTTTAGGGAGAAGCATGATAGAAATCCAGAAAGTCTTAAATTTTGGGGTATCGACAAATTGCACCCCAATTGGAGAGGAGCCAACATGGTTAGAGAGATATCCAAGCGTGAATCACTGTGGATATTTCTGGCCAATACACTTAGCCCTAATGGGCTGAATATCGAACTCAACCTAAATTGTTTCATTAGCAATTATTGATATCAATGAGCTCCTATTCTTTGACTGTTCTTGGGTTCTATGTTGTATTGCAGTACTGCCTTACTATGACTAAATCACTGGAGGTTATATTTTATATATTTTATTTTTTATTCATTTATCAATTTTATTGGTTTTTCGTTAACTTACCAGTATGCTGGAGGATTTATAGAAATCTCTTTACTTTTTGCTTTACCCTATATCCGGGGATTGTATGCTTGTCTTTTGAAAGAAGACAGAGTATATATCCCTTTAGTTAGTGTCTCAGTAGTTTACTGAGGAATTTTCCAGTATGCTGGAAGTCTTTTATACATATTTTTTTCATTTGTTCTATCTTTATATTTTGGGATGGCATACTTGTTTTTGCAAAGAAGACGCAGTATATATCCCTGTAGCTAGCAATGTTGGTAGTTCTTTTAATTAGAGTTAATTATGGGTATCGATGCCGATGCTATGGGTATCGGTACCGAAACTGGGTATCGTTATCATCTTACTCCTGCCAATTTGGGATTGAAGGTTCGCAATTCCACAGCTATAATAATTTGGGTATTTTAATATTAGTATTCTAACATTGGTGCGTCTAAGGTTATTATATATACTGGATATACACACAAACATGGAGGATTTAAGAATGTTAGGATTTTCTCACGTAGATTTTCCAATGTGCTGGTAATTTATTTACGTGAATTAGTGCTGAGCACAAAGGCACATGATTTATTTTTAGTCAATCAAGTGGGTATTTCAGCTATGGATACCTGAACCGTATTTATAATTTTATTGTTTTATGGTTATCACCATTGAAATTTTTTAATGATGTGTGTTTTATCCAAACCTTTTTATAAAAGATGATTTATGTCTGATGTTATGAACAATATTTTAATATAATGCTAGGAGACTCTTTTTGTATGGCTTTCGGTAATGTAGTCCTATGATTACATGACCATCTTATGTATTTATATTATACACTATGAATGTTGTGAAGCATGGGTAAGGTCTGGCCTAATAATATGGTGCTAATATAGAGTGAGCACTTAAGGATGGATGGGACGCTGCATTACAGTTGCTTACCCTCCACAGAGGGGCGTGTATGAGTCTGATGGTTCCCGTGGTGATGGTGCAGCGGGATCCCGCCTCCCATGCTATTTAAGTGTAGAGTCGCGTTGTGTGGCCACGCCCTCTGAAGACGGAATTACAAAACGCATCAGGGCGTGACCACGTGACCTAACAGCTGGAGACAGGCAGCGTCATCCCGGGACTCATCGTTGTGAACGGGCCGCTCGGAGCTCCAACCAGAAGTGAGCCGATGCTGACTATGTCAGGCTGTTTTTAATTTTCTATTGTGTAAGAGCATTTATTGAAGAGGGGTTTTCTTGTGGGTTCTTTGTAATAAACGAGAGCTTCCTCCTTCTATTTTTCTACATGTGTTTACCATGACATTACAATATCTGAAACTGAGGAGGACTGAGGGATTCTGGTGGTGGAGGAGCCGTCCTGAAGGAGAAAGGAGATGACAGGCTTGTCTTGTTCTTACCTCTGGTAAGCTCACATTCATAGGGGATATTCACGCGGTGATTTGGTGATGGTAAAGTTACCCATGGATATGTGCACTCCAGAAGAAGTACAATCCCACATTTTGACTTGGGTCTGCCGTATGCAATGAACTGTTTATACGAGAACTTTGAGTTTATGCAGTAGATACAAGTGGTGTTTACATACTACCGCTGGCATATTATACACTATCGCCGGCATGTCATAGCTATGAGTAAGCGCTCGATTTAGAGTGCGAAACGCGTCAGCTGTGTCTGTACTATCTGCCTGATTGTACTGTATTTTTGATGATCCAAGTTTTACAATAAAGAAGATTTTTCAACTTTTTCCGGTGTGCGGCATCCAGATTTTCCTGTTCCAAACCTTGCTAAGATTTGTGTGACCATGTGTATGCAAGATAAGTTTGAGCCAACATCCATCCGAAAAAAAACATGGATTTTGTTGTCGGAATGTGCAATCATGTGTACGCGGCATGAGGGTCCCACCACTGATAACTCTATATCATTCAGAATAAGAATCATTAACCACTTCTCTCTGTATTCTGTCTTTTAGCCAGTTTTCTATCCATTTACAAATTGATCTTACCAAGCCTGTAGACCTTACCTTACACTTTAGACGTGTGTGGGGAACTGTGTCAAATGCTTTTGCAAAATCCAAGTATACCACATCCGTAGCCACCTCTCTATCCAAAGTTTTACTTACCTCCTCATAAAAAGAAATCAGGTTTGTTTGACAACTTCTGTCTTTCGTGAATCCATGCTGTCTGTTGCTTATTTTTTCCAGCAAGAACTCATCCATGTGGTCTTTTATTAATATCTCCAGTATCTTAGTGACTATAGAAGTTAAACTAACAGGTCTATTGTTACTTGGTAAAGACTTTAAACCTTTTTAAATATGGGCACAACATTGGCCCTACTCCAATCCAGTGGTACCATTCCAGTCATTAATGAATCCCTAAATATTAGAAACAATGGCCTTGAAATGACAGGGCTCAATTCTTTTAGGATCTGTGGGTGGATGCCATTTGGTCTATGTGCTTTATTCACCTTTATTTTGTTTAAATATTTCTGGACCATATCACTTTTGAGCCATTGGGGATCATTTGGGGCTGTGTCACTACCACCCCCATTATGGACCTTAGCTCCCCAATGCTCCTTTGTATACACAGAGCTGCAGAAAGTATTTAATAAATTTGCCTTTTCTTTGTCCTCAGTCACCCACTCTAGATTATTTTGTAAAGGGCCTACAAGGTCAGACCTGAAAAAGGTTTGAGCACATGATATTAAAAGGATCGAGCACACATTATAATCAAGTGCCTAATATAGTAATCCAATACATTCAGTAAATATGCCCTGTATATAGCCCTCACTACCCAGCATATATTTAATGCACTATGTCATGAATAATCACATGAGTACTTATATACCATACAAAGAGAGAAAATATTCCCTAACATAGATAAAATGCTGTATTGATGTAACAGAAGCTTGGGGGGTGTGACAATGCGTTTCACAGAAAGAGCTTCCTCAGGAGCTCAGAGTACTAATATGAAAGCTATATACAACCATTATATACAACTGAAAAACAGCATACAATTATTCACAGAGACATATACTTATTCTATGTGATTGAATGTGGATTTGTCAGGGCTTAGCTCAGTCCTTCCTTCTTGAACTGGCCGCTCAGCTGTCGGCTAATTTCCAGCTCCTATCTCTCCACAGTTACTCAGCTGTTGATGATATCCTGCTCATCAGTCCTGCCTACTTAAGCCGTCCAGCCCAGAGGATCTCTGCCTTTGCCTTAGTCAACATCACAGAGACGCTCTCCTGCATTCCTGTTAAAAGATTTGCTTGGCTGACATCCCTTCTGGCTCCAGATCCTGCTTGCTGTTTTACTACGCTCATCTCTGTTTCCCTGATGTTTGGCTTGTCTGACTATCCATTCCGGTTCCTGAACTCTGTCTATGTTTTGACTATATAGTTTTATTATTAAACAAGGGTGATTTAACTGTACTTCTGTCTCGGTCTGATTTCATGGTTTCTTACAGGATTGGCGCTGTTTTGTGCAGGTTTAGTTCTGTTAACTATTTTTAACTCCTTCAGATCTGCCCTATAGCAAAATTATGGCTACAACGCGGATCTGCTTTGCCGGGAGTACGTCTATTGACATCCTCCCCTTTGCAGGCTCGCCACGTCCCCCTGAAGGGGGCACGCGGCGCACACTGTGATCATCTGAGTCAATGAGACTCGGGTGATCACCGATCCTGGCCCCTTACCACATGACCAGCTGTCAGCCAATGACAGCTGATCATGTGATGTAAACAGAGGATCGGTAATCGTTTTTTTTTCTTCTCATGCTGACAGCGTGAGGAGAAAAAAAGCCGATCGCCGGCTTCTGTTTGCAGGGACATCGGTCCCAAAGAGGAATAGCCTGTTATGTGCCCACCAGTACCGCCTGCCAGTGCAAAAATCGGTGCCACAAATAAGTGCCCACAGTGCCCACCAATCAGTGCCCACATTACTTAAGTCCCAGCAATCAGTGCCACCTATCAGTGCCTACAAGTGCCACTTATCAATCAGTGGTGCCAATCAGTGCCTCATCAGTGCCACCTAGCAGTGCTGCCTATCAGTGTCACCTACCAGTGTCAATCAGTACCCATTACTGCCACCCATCAGTGCCCATCACTGCCACCCATCAGTGCCCATCAGTGCCACCTATCAGTGCCACCTATTAGTGCCCTTCAGTGCCATCTATTAATGCCCTTCAGTGCTGCCCATCAGCATCACCCATCAGTGCCACCTCTCAGTGCCCACCAACGCCACCTATCAGTGCCCACCAGTGCCATCTATTAGTGCCCATCAGTGCAGCCTTATCAGTGCCCATAAATTCAGCCTATTGGTGCCCATCAGTGCAGCCCATCAGTGCCCATCAGTGTAGCCTCATCAGCGTACATTAATTAAGGAGAAAAACTACCTGTTTGCAAAATTTATTAACAAAATATAAAACGGTTTCATATTTAAAAAAAAAAAAAATTGGTCTTTTTAAATGTTTTTAACAAAAAATAAAAAACCCAGAGGTGATCAAATACCACCAAAATAAAGCTCTATTTGTGGGAAAAAAAATGATGAAAAATTTGGTTGGGTACAGTGTTGTATGACCACACAATTGTCATTCAAAAAGTGACAGAGCTAAAAGCTGAAAATTGGTCTGGGCAGGAGGGGGGTTTACGTGCCCAGTAAGCAAGTGGTTAATAAACTTTATTCTAAATGTAATATTGTAATATTTGTCCTATTGGCCCCGGACGATGTCACCATATGAAGAAATGCGTAGGGGTGCTGACGTCATTGCGTTCCAGAAGGAGGGGTTGCTGCTGTATCACCGGCCGGTGAGATGGATATTAAGTCACTTTTTATCCATTCTTGATGTACAGTAAGTGGAATTTTAAACTTTCCATATAAAGTTTTAAAGTTTTTACACTATGTGGAACTTTTTATATTTTGGGGATGAACTATGAAAATACTATCTGGACGGTTTGCATCCATGTTTTGGGAGATCCTCAGACAGCACCAAAAGGCCCTGGCTGGGTGTGTAGCCACAAGTGTCACTGACCTTTCGTAATAGGAGGTCTGCGTGAGCTAGTAAGTGAGCATTTTGTCTGTATTGGTGGTGGGGCTTCAAATGATTACACATTCCAGGTGGCAGATGGTGGCGATGCTGATGCACTGACACGAATACTCTCACCTTGAAAATGATTTCACTATCTCTGACTTTTATAATTTATTTCACTTATGGTTTGTTATATATGGATAATCATTCTTTCAGCGCGACTCCGTAAATGCTTTTGATTTTTCCTCGTTTGCTCTTTGCCTTTTTTTCACCATTTTGTTTATTTTTTGTTTCTTTTGCATGCACACAATTGTTATCATTAAAAAGTTACTTTGCATTTATAAATATGTATTAGTATTATCTTTTTGTAAAGTCTGCAACTAATTTCCAGAAAAGACTTATGTGAAGAAGGATGATCCATAGTAAGTTCCATAGCCATTCTCAGTAGTCATCAGCAGATGACACAGGCACAAAGCTATGAAAAAGACATTTAGCCCAAAAAAGACGTCAGCACAGAATCGGCAAGCTATGATTGCTGTTTGCCGCTGGGTGGTAAACTGGTTGCATATTCACTTTTACACAATGCAAAACAAACCTGTATTTTAATTTAAAAAATACAAACACATTTAAGCAGAGATTTTAAAGGTACTAACTAATCACAATACCGAAATGTCTGACAAATGCAGAAAAGTTGAGTATGCTGTAACCAGGAGTCATGCTGTATTTAAGTCAGTGTCATGTTTTAAAATACTCTTCGAACTGATTAGCTGTATATTACCCGGAGTCAATTATTGCGCTGATTCTATGATTGTCTGATTCAGCCATCTACCTGCTTTAGCCTGCTGTTGAATTGAATGTCATGCTGTCAATGGGTTCATCATTACATTCAGTTGGAAGGTTTGCTACATCTTTCAGCTCAGTGAGACAGCTATTATAGAGTTTGGTGGATGGCTTTTATTCTAAAATAACCCTTTTTGGTAATGTCAAACATCTTGGCAACCTGTCTTGCAGAACAAGAATGAGCTCTCGCTGTTTTCAGGCCATGAGGCTAGAACACAGTGTACTCTATATAACTTTAGGGAATGATTTTATAATAATTATCTACAAATTGTTCTGCAGTCATTTTATGCTTGTTACCTTATGTAGTTTTCTCCTGGTAACTGCTTTATAAGCTATCATTGAAAGTGAGCATTTTGACAAGTCTCCCAAACAAGACTAAAACAAAACCACTTAACTACTTGTATCTCCTGTGACAGCTATCATGCTATAACTGTGACGCTGTCCGTGTCAAAGTCATTCTTCATTAATGTATGGGAAATTTTTGTTTTGTGATAATTATATAATTACATTTTTTACATATACTGTATGTATACAAAAAATCATCTAAAATGCTCAATTTAATTTAGGTTGAGATTCATGTTAAATAGATTTGGGTAATTAAGTTAAAAAAAAACTCAAGTTAAAATAAAAAACTTGATTGTGCACATTTAAGGCCAGAATTGTGTGCATAATTAACACATAAAATCCATTGCAGAATTTTGCAGTTTTTTTTTTTTTTTTTACACATAATGCTGTGATTTGGTGAATGTATCCCTTGAAGAAATAACATTAATTTTTAAGTGGTAAAACACACATTTTAAGTGATATCATGGATACGATTCCTGCTATAAAGCTGTAGGTTTTGTTATAGGGAAATCATGTAATGAAAATGTATGATATAATATAAATTATTTTGATAATAAAATGGGAATCAGATCATTCTCAGCAAAATGACAAAATCCTGTATTTAGGTCTGATCTTTAGTTAAACCCCTTTCCACCAACCACCTTCCCTCTTTAGTTAGATTACATAACATACATAAATAATAAATAAATAAATACATAAATACATAAAACACCTATGCTTTAGCATTATACTAATGTATTTCTCCATCTCCATACATAAAAACATCTACAGTGATTACACAGAGATTAGCCTTTTAAGTTCCTTAAAGCTTCATTAGAACACAAATAATGCCAGCACCTATGTTCTGCACATACAAGTCCTATGTTCAGATTGCTCCTTTGCTTTAGTCCACCATTTTCCACTTTTCAAGAAATGTTTGATACTGTACTGTAAATTATCCAATAATTCATACATTCATATCAGTGAAATCCTCAGTTGCCCCAGAGGGAGTGGACAATGGGCCACAGTTTATGCTTTTCTTGAGATGTGGAAATGTTTCTAAAAACTTAATTTTAACAATGTAATTAGATGCCACATATATTGAAGTTATTGTTGTAATGTTCTACTTGTATGTAGTAAAATGACTTACAAATACATAAATCAGTGCATATACAGTGGCTTGCGAAAGTAATCGGCCCCCTTGAACTTTTCAACCTTTTGCCACATTTCAGGCTTCAAACATAAAGATATAAAATTTTAATTTTTTGTGAAGAATCACCAACAAGTGGGACACAATTGTGAAGTGGAACGAAATCTATTGAATATTTTAAACTTTTTTAGCAATTAAAAAACTGAAAAGTGGTGCGTGCAAAATTATTCGGCCCCTTTACTTTCAGTGCAGAAAACTCACTCCAGAAGTTCAGCGAGGATCTCTGAATGATCCAATGTTGTCCTAAATGACTGATGGTGATAAACAGAATCCACCTGTGTGTAATCAAGTCTCTGTATAAATGCACCTGCTCTGTGATAGTCTCAGGGTTCTGTTGAAAGCGCAGAGAGCATCATGAAGACCAAGGAACACACCAGGCAGGTCCGTAATACTGTTGTGGAGAAGTTTAAAGCCGGATTTGGATACAAAAAGATTTCCCAAGCTTTAAACATTCCAAAGAGCACTGTGCAAGCGATCATTTTGAAATGGAAGGAGTATCAGACCACTGCAAATCTACCAAGACCTGGCTGTCCCTCTAAACTTTCAGCTCAGACAAGGAGAAGACTGATCAGAGATGCAGCCAAGAGGCCCATGATCACTCTGGATGAACTGCAGAGAACTACAGCTGAGGTGGGAGAGTCTGTCCATAGGACAACAATCAGTCGTACACTGCACAAATCTGGCCTTTATGGAAGAGTGGCAAGAGGAAAGCCATTTCTCAAAGATATCCATAAAAAGTCTCGTCTAAAGTTTGCCACAAGCCACCTGGGAGACACACCAAACATGTGGAAGAAGGTGCTCTGGTCCGATGAAACCAAAATCGAACTTTTTGGCCACAATGCAAAACGATATGTTTGGCATAAAAGCAACACAGCTCATCACACCCAACACACCATCCCCACTGTCAAACATCTTTTCTTCAGCAGGGACAGGGAAGATGGTTAAAATTGAGGGGAAGATGGATGCAGCCAAATACAGGACCATTTTGGATGAAAACCTGTTGGAGTCTGCAAAAGACCTGAAACTGGGACGGAGATTTATCTTCCAACAAGACAATGATCCCAAACATACAGCAAAATCTACAAAGGAATGGTTCACAAATAAACGTATCCAGGTGTTAGAATGGCCAAGTCAAAGTCCAGACCTGAATCCAATGGAGAATCTGTGGAAAGAGCTGAAAACTGCTGTTCACAAACGCTCTCCATCCAACCTCACTGAGCTCGAGCTGTTTTGCAAGGAAGAATGGGCAAGAATTTCAGTCTCTCAATGTGCAAAACTGATAGAGACATACCCCAAGCGACTTGCAGCTGTAATCGCAGCAAAAGGTGGCTCTACAAAGTATTAACGCAAGGGGGCCGAATAATTTTGCACGTCCCACTTTTCATTTTTTTATTACTTAAAAAAGTTTCAAAAATCCAAAAGATTTCGTTCCACTTCACAATTTTGTCCCACTTGTTGGTGATTCTTCACAAAAAATAAAAATTTTATATCTTTATGTTTGAAGCCTGAAATGTGGCAAAAGGTTGAAAAGTTCAAGGGGGCCGAATACTTTCGTAAGCCACTGTAGCTAATTACGATGTTGAGTTAAAGCCATACACACTCTGCTGTGCAGCTTCCTTTGGAAAGAGACTGGGAGGACCACAGGTGAAAAATTCAGGGGCATCTGCCAAACCAACTACACCTGAGCAAAATAACAGGCAGGGTCATAGCATATTATTTACATAGAAACAAATCCATACAGATTTTTCCCTTTATTCATATTCTTACCAGAAAAAAGGAGCATAGGAGTGGGTTACATCTAGGGTACATGCATTATTCCAGTATAGTCTATTTGAACACCCTTATTATTAAGAAATTTTACAAAATACAAATACTGTACCTATCCATAGGTACATCTGCACATACCAAAATATACATACTGTATGTTGGTAGACATTGCACTTTGTGTTGGTATACCATACCATGAAAGCTGTAAAATGCTATCAAGCAGGCATAGTACATATCCCATTGGTGCCCATAATCCTACAAATCTTACAAATGTCAAAGTTTAAAGTGTATCTAAATGGATGACCTTTAGTGTGGTGAAGCATCATAAACAATTGGCTTTTTTTAAAATGGAAAATTGTATCAAATCCCTGTCAGCTAGTTATTTATCACTAGTATGCTGCCATGTTGGTATCAGGAAAACGGAAAATTGTATTAAATACTTACCGTAATTTTCCTTTCCTGACGCCAAACCATGGCAGCATACTAGTGATAGAGCTCCGTCTCTTGACCACTCCCTTAGGACCAATGAATAGCATAAAAAAAGGACTAGTTAGCCTCCCCCCCATTCTTTGTAACAAGCTACATACTGAAACGTACAGGGTGGGTCCGTATGCTGCCATGGTTTGGCGTCAGGAAAGGAAAATTACGGTAAGTATTTAATACAATTTTCCGTTTTCCTGATACCAACATGGCAGCATACTAGTGATAAATAACTAGCTGACAGGGTGGGTTCTACTTGCCAAACCAAGCTTCTAATTAAGATGGGACAGAGGACTCATTAGTCCTTCCTACCAAGTCCCCCAATGACAAGTCACCTGGATCTACTCCGTAAAGTTTGAATAGGTATGCTGGGATGACCATGAAACCTCTCTACAGATGGACAACATTGATACTCTCGAATGTGCTGCCTATGAGGCTGCAACCACTCTGGTAGAGTGCGCTGCTGCCGCTGACAGATACTTCTTTACCACTTCAGCCCCGGAAGATTTGGCTGCTGAATGACCAGGCCATTTTTTGCGATTCGGCACTGCGTCGCTTTAACTGACAATTGCACGGTCTGCGACGCTGCACCCAAACAAAATTGATGTCCTTTTTTTCCTACAAATAGAGCTTTCTTTTGATCATCTCTGCGTTTTTTATTTCTTGTGCTATAAACAAAAAGAGCAACAATTTTGAAAAAAACACAATATTTTGTACTTTTTGCTATAATAAATATCCCCATTTTTTTTTTTTAAAGCAAATTGTTTCTCAGTTTAGGCCGATATATATTCTACATATTTTTGTTAAAAAAATTGCAATAAGCGTATATTAATTGGTTTGTGCAAAAGTTATAGCGTCTACAAAATACGGGATAGATTTATAGCATTTTTATTTTTTTTACTAGTAATGGCGGCGATCTGCGATTTTTATCGGGACTGCGACATTATGGCAGACACATTGGACACTTTTGACACATTTTTGGGACCTTTGGCATTTATACAGTGATCAGTGCTATAAAAATGCACTGATTACTGTAAAAAATGCCACTGGCAGGGAAGGGGTTAACACTAGGGGGTGATCAAGGGGTTAACTGTGTTCCCTGTGTGTGTTTCTAACTGTAGGTGGAGGGGACTGACCTAGAGGAAATAACATGTTGTGATTCCTAGCTGTTAGGAACTCACGATATGTCTCTCCTCACAGAACATAACAGGGATTTGTGTTTTTACACAAACACGTCCCTGTTCTGCCTCTCGTGCCCACGATCGCTCGTGGCCGGCGGTCATCACGACCATCAGCCACGAGCATTGGTATCCCCGCAGTGCAGCGCGTGCATGTGCCTGCTAACCCGCTTAAAGGAGATGACGTATAGCTATGACGGCTCACAGGATCGTGCCTACCTGCCGCAGTATAATGACGGTGGCTGGTCGGCAAGCGGTTAAAGTTCTGAAAATGACCAGTTCATGCGACTTTCCTGTGTGATGTTCTGGAAAGTTAGGCAATGTCCAGATGTCTGCTAAATAGAGGACTGTTGCTACTTTTGATGCAAGATGATCTACAAGACCCAACTCTTCTGGAAAGAAAACAATATTTTTTTCTTTGAAGCTCCAAGAGCTTGAATCTCAGACAACCTTCTGCTTAAAGTTCTTGCAATAGATACTGCCTTGTAGGTAATGGCCTAAACCAAACACTTCTCTTTTGGAACAAACAGTTGAACTGACATGAGATCCAGCAACACCAATAGATCTCTTTTCCTTGGTGACCGAATCCTCACGACTGCCTTCAAAAGTTGTGCAAACTGAAGGATTCTTGGCCCATTTAAATTTGTTATTGCCGATATAGCAGACACTTGCAAGCTTAATGAGGATAGGCTAAGGCTCATGTCCAATAGAAGTTAATAACCCAGCCATATTTCTGCAGGGTATATATGAGGACCTCTTGCTGCGACAGCAATTGTTCCAGTCCTCTGGATACAAGAAGAATGACGTCCAGGTAGTGGCGAACCTGTTCTCTGAGTGGAGCTGACGCGGCACTCAGACCCCTGCAAACATTCTCAGAGATGTTTATAAGCCAAAAGGTAGGCTGTTAAAGTGGAGATGTGTCTAACCAATTGCCAAACTTACTTATTTTGGAAGGAAAAGGAAAGAAAATTTTGGATGTAAGGATAGGATCCTGACGATCCAGCAGTAGCATCCAGCCATCAGGTTGTACTGTTTGAATCAACTCCATCTTAAAGATCTCTAAGAGGGCCAAAAAGGTTCAACCACTTCCGATCTGCAACTGGACGCTAGCCACCGTCCTCTGCGAGCTACAAACAGGGTTGGGTAGAAAACATGCAATCTTTCCTGTGAATGGGACCGGGATGAGGACCCCCTGAGTCTGAAGTGTCTGTAAGTATTGTAGCAGCCCACCCGCTTTTGCGGTGGATTTGGTAGCTACGTGGGAGAGAAATGGTCTGGAGGAGGAGCAGTAGATTCCAGCGATGTTATATCCGGTCTCTGACAGGGATAAAACTTGTAAAGACAATCAAACGAGAAACTCTCTTCAGACTCACCATGCCTTCTAGCAAATACCTTGGGGTATCTACTTTCCAAAATGGGGTCATTTGGGGGGGTTTTGTGCTATCTGGACATTTCAGGGCCTCCGTAACTGTGATAGGTAGTGAGGAGTAAAATCACAATTTTACACCTTTAGAAAGCCTGAAGGCAGGGCTTGGTTTTTGGCGTCCTGTATGCGGCTAGGCTCCCAAAAAGATTCACACATGTGGTATTTCCATACTCAGGAGAAGCAGCAGAATGTATTTTTGGGTGTAATTCCACATATAACCATGCCATGTTTGAACAATATATCATTTAGTGACAACTTTGTGTAAAAAAAAGTGTAATTTTCCTGAAACTTGTGGCAAAATATCAAATATTCCATGGACACAACATGCCTCTCAGCAAAAAGCTTGAAGTGTCTTCTTTCCAAAATGGGGGCATTTGGGGGGGTTTGTGCTATCTTGACATTTCAGGGCCTCCGAAACTGTGATAGGTAGAGAGGAAGTGAAATCACCATTTTTTGCCCTTATGCCGCGTACACACGAGCAGACTTTCCGACAGACTTGGTCCGGCGGACTGGACTCCGTCGGACAATTCGATCGTGTGTGGCCTCCAGCGGACTTTTTTTTCCCAAAAGTCAGACGGACCTGGAAATAAAACATGTTTCAAATCTTTCCGACGGACTTGGTCGAAAAATCCGCTCATCTGTATGCTAGTCCGACTGACTAAAACAGGCGCTAGGGCAGCTATTGGCTACCAGCTATCAACTTCCTTATTTTAGTCTGGTCATTCGTCATCACGTACGAATCCGTCGGACTTTGGGGTGATCGTGTGTAGGCAAGTCCGTTCGTTAGGGAAGTCAATCGGAAGTCCGCCGAAAGTCCGTCGGATAGACTGTCCGACCACTCCGGTTGAAAAGTCTGCTCGTGTGTACGTGGCATTAGTAAGCCTGAAGGCGGTAATTGGTTTTTGGGGTCCTGTGCACGGCTAGGCTCCCAAAAAGTCTCACACATGTGGTATCCCCATACTCAGGAGAAGCAACAGAATGTATTTTGGGGTGTAATTCCACATATGCCCATGGCATGTATGAACAATATATCATTTAGTGGCAACTTTGTGCAAAAAAAAAAAAGTTTGTCATTTTCCCGAAACTTGTGGCAAAATATAAAATATTCCATGGACTCAACATGCCTATCAGCAAATAGCTTGGGGTGTCTACTTTCCAATAAGGGGTCATCTGGGGGGGTTGAACTGTCCTGGCATTTTATGCACAACATTTAGAAGCTTATGTCACACATCACCCACTCTTCTAACCACTTGAAGACAAAGCCCTTTCTGACACTTTTTGTTTACATGAAATTTTTTTTGCTAGAAAATTACTTAGAACCCCCAAACATTATATATATTTTTTTTAAAGCAAAGGCCCTACAGATTAAAATGGTGGGTTCTTCAACTTTTTTTTTCTCACAGTATTTGCACAGCAATTTTTCAAACACATTTTTGTTGGAAAAAAAACACTTTTTTTAAATTTTAATGCACTAAAACACACTATTTTGCCCAAATGTTTGATGAAATAAAAAAGATGATCTTATGCCGAGTACATGGATAATAAACACAACATGCTTTAAAATTGCGCACAAAAGTGTAGCGGCGACAAACTACATACATTTGAAAAGCTTTTAAAAGCCTTTACATGTAGGGGGCGTAGCTAACCGCCGAGCAAGATGGACGTCTGAACCCTCAGCTCCTGCACCGACCAGAACGATTTATACAAACATCGCCACTCATACAGCTCCTACTGACCCCTAAATACACAGAGACACTGCCACAGGGACCAGCAATGTCTCGAATCGCAAGAGGAAAGAATACAGGCCCGCCAAAGAAACTGACAGATTACTTTACACTGCAGCTGGACACAGAAATCCAAGATGGCGCCCGCGCCCACGCACAGGATTCATCTGCCTACACAGACCTCCCTGACGCAGATGACACTGAAATAATGCCTCATCCACACTCCCCAGAGTCATCCCTTCAATATCCATCCTCCTCAGTCTGCAACAGTCCAGCAAAAGCGAGGATGCGAATGGATTCAACAGAAAACGGCACTGAGGTAAGCCCTGCATCTCTCACTGTATTACCTCAGCCATCAGTTATAGCAGCTTTCCCCACATCAGATCAACCTGTTCTAGACACTACCATGGAGGAGATGCTCATCTCCCTGCAGAGCTCCCTGCACACTGAAATAGCATCCATGTTTAAGCAATTCTCCTCTCATGTACACATTATGGGGAACAAAATCCACCATATTGAAAAACACATGAATGACCTGACTACAACAGTGAATGATCTTGTGGATGCACAAGACCATACTCATATTGAACAGCAATGGAATGGCGGACCCAGAAGACAGGTCTCGACGTAATAACGTCAAAATAAGAGGCATACCCGAAACCGTCCTGCCACATGACCTCAATTCATATGCCAGAAAGATGATCTCCACTGTTTTACCTGACCTGTCACCAATGGAGAATATAATAGATCGCATACATCGCATTCCCAAACCAGCACATCTAGCGGCAGACATACCCAGAGATGTTCATTTCTTCCACACTAAGGCTCAGCTCCTATTTAAAACCAGACATCTGGGCAAACTCCCAGCACCATTCAATAATCTACAGCTGTTTGCAAACTTGTCGCAATACACACGACAACTCCGAAGACAACTGAATACCATAACCAAACCACTAAATAACCACAAAATCCCATACCAATGGGGATTCCCAACAAAAATCATTATCACCAAAAACGGAGCCAAACACGTCATCACCACAGTTCAGGAAGGAATAAAACTCCTCAAACAATGGGACATTATCCCGGAAGCACCTGAGACATCAATTAATACCCACAGAGGTCC
This sequence comes from Lithobates septentrionalis, assembly GCA_037952835.1. Classification (NCBI taxonomy): domain Eukaryota; kingdom Metazoa; phylum Chordata; class Amphibia; order Anura; family Ranidae; genus Lithobates; species Lithobates septentrionalis. The sequence goes on from JBBDGP010000584.1 coordinate 1,989,137, forward strand.
AACACAGGCCTCAGGTCTCAAGCAATCCTACAACGCACGCTGAAGCAACCCAGACAGGCGATACCAAGGAACACACAATTAACCTACCATCCGGTCGGATGCCATGCTCGTGCAGCTTAAACCACAAACTCTACCCCGCTCAGTTAACACAGCCTAGTGTTGTCAGGCTGTTTGCAGCAGTTGTTCAGTTATAATTACACTTAGTACTGCTTATATCGAAAAGCACTGTTTAACCTACCTTCTTCTTTTCCTACTTACCTCACTCTCAACTCGTTCCCCCAGAGAGCTACTACTGAAGAAATACCAAAACTCGCTCCACGTAACCTTCCAGGACCACACAGCCACCTCTTCCAACCGTGAGTACCACTTTTTTTGTTTGACACCACCACAAACCACACAAGATGCCAAAATTTCTTTCGATTAATGTCAAAGGACTCAATCACCCAGCCAAGAGAACCTCCATGTGGAAAACAGCCATAGATTCTAAATGTGACATCCTTTGTCTCCAAGAGACTCACTTCAAAATTTCAGCTGAACGCCGATGTATGCACCACCAATTTACCAACATTTTCAAAGCCTCAGGCCCAAATAAGAAAAATGGAGTCATGATAGCAGTAAAAAATTCCCTCACTTTCACGCTTCACAATAGTCTGACCAATGAGGAGGGGAGATATTTGGCGCTGGACTGTATCTTAGATAACACCAGATATACCATCGTCAATGTCTATACACCCAACACTGGCCAAATTAGATTTCTATCCAAACTTATGAAAAAACTTGATAAGTTTCGCCAAGGAAATTTTATTGTATGCGGTGACTTCAACATAGCACCTGACACAGAATTAGACACCTCAACCCGTACCTCCAGACCCTCATCCCCTATAAACACCTTCATAAGAAACAACAACCTATACAATGTTTGGAGATGTGATCACACCTCAGAACGAGATTACTCCTTCTTTTCCAGCAGACATAATTCGTACACCCGGATTGACTATTTTCTTGTTGACAAATGGACCCTTACCAAAACCACAGATTCCTCCATTGGAACAATCACATGGTCGGACCATGCCCCAGTATCGATCGAAATAGCTGACCATCCTTCACATCCTCGCCACATGTTGTGGAGAGCTAATGCATCAATCATCCAATCCCCAGAACACTCTCTATACATACGAAACCACCTGGAAGAATTTTTTGAACTGAATAAAGGATCGACTTCAAATAACACCATCCTCTGGAATGCCCATAAGGCGTTTGTTAGAGGAATTTTTATACAGCTTAGTACAAGAGAAAAGAGGAGGAGATCACAGCGTCTAGATACTATCATATCTAATATTAATTTATTGGATAAACAGAATCCCACACTAAAATTCAAACAAAATTTAAAGCAAACCATTACACTACAGGCAATAAAGCAGGGAAAGCACTCGCACTTAGAATAAAAGGATGCCACATCAAATCAAAGATCCCACACCTCTTTCATCCAGCCACAAAACAAAAACTCATTGACCCACAAGCTATTGCAGACGCATTCAGCCAATACTACCAATCACTCGACAACCTGAAAGAAGACACTAACACCAACCAACCATCCATAGTAGATATCAACACATTCTTGCAGGAAATTAAACTTCCAAAACTTTCACAACATCAACTTCATGAGCTAAACAAACCATTCACCCACCTAGAGATCCTAAATATCATATCTGCATTACCATCCAACAAATCACCCGGACCGGATGGTCTAACTAGCGAATATTACAAACAATTTAGCACCACCTTGGCACCCCACTTCTCTCAAGTATGCAAGTAGCAGCCCACCCGCTTTTGCGGTGGATTTGGTAGCTACGTGGGAGAGAAATGGTCTGGAGGAGGAGCAGTGGATTCCAGCGATGTTATATCCGGTCTCTGACAGGGATAAAACTTGTAAAGACAATCAAACGAGAAACTCTCTTCAGACTCACCATGCCTTCTAGCAAATACCTTGGGGTATCTACTTTCCAAAATGGGGTCATTTGGGGGGGTTTTGTGCTATCTGGACATTTCAGGGCCTCCGTAACTGTGATAGGTAGTGAGGAGTAAAATCACAATTTTACACCTTTAGAAAGCCTGAAGGCAGGGCTTGGTTTTTGGCGTCCTGTATGCGGCTAGGCTCCCAAAAAGATTCACACATGTGGTATTTCCATACTCAGGAGAAGCAGCAGAATGTATTTTTGGGTGTAATTCCACATATAACCATGCCATGTTTGAACAATATATCATTTAGTGACAACTTTGTGTAAAAAAAAGTGTAATTTTCCCGAAACTTGTGGCAAAATATCAAATATTCCATGGACACAACATGCCTCTCAGCAACCCCAGGGCCTCCGAAACTGTGATAGGTAGAGAGGAAGTGAAATCACCATTTTTTGCCCTTATGCCGCGTACACACGAGCAGACTTTCCGACAGACTTGGTCCGGCGGACTGGACTCCGTCGGACAATTCGATCGTGTGTGGCCTCCAGCGGACTTTTTTTTCCCAAAAGTCAGACGGACCTGGAAATAAAACATGTTTCAAATCTTTCCGACGGACTTGGTCGAAAAATCCGCTCATCTGTATGCTAGTCCGACTGACTAAAACAGGCGCTAGGGCAGCTATTGGCTACCAGCTATCAACTTCCTTATTTTAGTCTGGTCATTCGTCATCACGTACGAATCCGTCGGACTTTGGGGTGATTGTGTGTAGGCAAGTCCGTTCGTTAGGGAAGTCCATCGGAAGTCCGCCGAAAGTCCGTCGGATAGACTGTCCGACCACTCCGGTTGAAAAGTCTGCTCGTGTGTACGTGGCATTAGTAAGCCTGAAGGCGGTAATTGGTTTTTGGGGTCCTGTGCACGGCTAGGCTCCCAAAAAGTCTCACACATGTGGTATCCCCGTACTCAGGAGAAGCAACAGAATGTATTTTGGGGTGTAATTCCACATATGCCCATGGCATGTATGAACAATATATCATTTAGTGGCAACTTTGTGCAAAAAAAAAAAAAGTTTGTCATTTTCCCGAAACTTGTGGCAAAATATAAAATATTCCATGGACTCAACATGCCTATCAGCAAATAGCTTGGGGTTTCTACTTTCCAATAAGGGGTCATCTGGGGGGGTTGAACTGTCCTGGCATTTTATGCACAACATTTAGAAGCTTATGTCACACATCACCCACTCTTCTAACCACTTGAAGACAAAGCCCTTTCTGACACTTTTTGTTTACATGAAATTTTTTTTGCTAGAAAATTACTTAGAACCCCCAAACATTATATATTTTTTTTAAAGCAAAGGCCCTACAGATTAAAATGGTGGGTTCTTCAACTTTTTTTTTCTCACAGTATTTGCACAGCAATTTTTCAAACACATTTTTGTTGGAAAAAAAACACTTTTTTTAAATTTTAATGCACTAAAACACACTATTTTGCCCAAATGTTTGATGAAATAAAAAAGATGATCTTATGCCGAGTACATGGATAATAAACACAACATGCTTTAAAATTGCGCACAAAAGTGTAGCGGCGACAAACTACATACATTTGAAAAGCTTTTACATGTAGGGGGCGTAGCTAACCGCCGAGCAAGATGGACGTCTGAACCCTCAGCTCCTGCACCGACCAGAACGATTTATACAAACATCGCCACTCATACAGCTCCTACTGACCCCTAAATACACAGAGACACTGCCACAGGGATCAGCAATGTCTCGAATCGCAAGAGGAAAGAATACAGGCCCGCCAAAGAAACTGACAGATTACTTTACACTGCAGCTGGACACAGAAATCCAAGATGGCGCCCGCGCCCACGCACAGGATTCATCTGCCTACACAGACCTCCCTGACGCAGATGACACTGAAATAATGCCTCATCCACACTCCCCAGAGTCATCCCTTCAATATCCATCCTCCTCAGTCTGCAACAGTCCAGCAAAAGCGAGGATGCGAATGGATTCAACAGAAAACGGCACTGAGGTAAGCCCTGCATCTCTCACTGTATTACCTCAGCCATCAGCTATAGCAGCTTTCCCCACATCAGATCAACCTGTTCTAGACACTACCATGGAGGAGATGCTCATCTCCCTGCAGAGCTCCCTGCACACTGAAATAGCATCCATGTTTAAGCAATTCTCCTCTCATGTACACATTATGGGGAACAAAATCCACCATATTGAAAAACACATGAATGACCTGACTACAACAGTGAATGATCTTGTGGATGCACAAGACCATACTCATATTGAACAGCAATGGAATGGCGGACCCAGAAGACAGGTCTCGACGTAATAACGTCAAAATAAGAGGCATACCCGAAACCGTCCTGCCACATGACCTCAATTCATATGCCAGAAAGATGATCTCCACTGTTTTACCTGACCTGTCACCAATGGAGAATATAATAGATCGCATACATCGCATTCCCAAACCAGCACATCTAGCGGCAGACATACCCAGAGATGTTCATTTCTTCCACACTAAGGCTCAGCTCCTATTTAAAACCAGACATCTGGGCAAACTCCCAGCACCATTCAATAATCTACAGCTGTTTGCAAACTTGTCGCAATACACACGACAACTCCGAAGACAACTGAATACCATAACCAAACCACTAAATAACCACAAAATCCCATACCAATGGGGATTCCCAACAAAAATCATTATCACCAAAAACGGAGCCAAACACGTCATCACCACAGTTCAGGAAGGAATAAAACTCCTCAAACAATGGGACATTATCCCGGAAGCACCTGAGACATCAATTAATACCCACAGAGGTCCAACACAGGCCTCAGGTCTCAAGCAATCCTACAACGCACGCTGAAGCAACCCAGACAGGCGATACCAAGGAACACACAATTAACCTACCATCCGGTCGGATGCCATGCTCGTGCAGCTTAAACCACAAACTCTACCCCGCTCAGTTAACACAGCCTAGTGTTGTCAGGCTGTTTGCAGCAGTTGTTCAGTTATAATTACACTTAGTACTGCTTATATCGAAAAGCACTGTTTAACCTACCTTCTTCTTTTCCTACTTACCTCACTCTCAACTCGTTCCCCCAGAGAGCTACTACTGAAGAAATACCAAAACTCGCTCCACGTAACCTTCCAGGACCACACAGCCACCTCTTCCAACCGTGAGTACCACTTTTTTTGTTTGACACCACCACAAACCACACAAGATGCCAAAATTTCTTTCGATTAATGTCAAAGGACTCAATCACCCAGCCAAGAGAACCTCCATGTGGAAAACAGCCATAGATTCTAAATGTGACATCCTTTGTCTCCAAGAGACTCACTTCAAAATTTCAGCTGAACGCCGATGTATGCACCACCAATTTACCAACATTTTCAAAGCCTCAGGCCCAAATAAGAAAAATGGGGTCATGATAGCAGTAAAAAATTCCCTCACTTTCACGCTTCACAATAGTCTGACCAATGAGGAGGGGAGATATTTGGCGCTGCACTGTATCTTAGATAACACCAGATATACCATCGTCAATGTCTATACACCCAACACTGGCCAAATTAGATTTCTATCCAAACTTATGAAAAAACTTGATAAGTTTCGCCAAGGAAATTTTATTGTATGCGGTGACTTCAACATAGCACCTGACACAGAATTAGACACCTCAACCCGTACCTCCAGACCCTCATCCCCTATAAACACCTTCATAAGAAACAACAACCTATACAATGTTTGGAGATGTGATCACACCTCAGAACGAGATTACTCCTTCTTTTCCAGCAGACATAATTCGTACACCCGGATTGACTATTTTCTTGTTGACAAATGGACCCTTACCAAAACCACAGATTCCTCCATTGGAACAATCACATGGTCGGACCATGCCCCAGTATCGATCGAAATAGCTGACCATCCTTCACATCCTCGCCACATGTTGTGGAGAGCTAATGCATCAATCATCCAATCCCCAGAACACTCTCTATACATACGAAACCACCTGGAAGAATTTTTTGAACTGAATAAAGGATCGACTTCAAATAACACCATCCTCTGGAATGCACATAAGGCGTTTGTTAGAGGAATTTTTATACAGCTTAGTACAAGAGAAAAGAGGAGGAGATCACAGCGTCTAGATACTATCATATCTAATATTAATTTATTGGATAAACAGAATCCCACACTAAAATTCAAACAAAATTTAAAGCAAACCATTACACTACAGGCAATAAAGCAGGGAAAGCACTCGCACTTAGAATAAAAGGATGCCACATCAAATCAAAGATCCCACACCTCTTTCATCCAGCCACAAAACAAAAACTCATTGACCCACAAGCTATTGCAGACGCATTCAGCCACTACTACCAATCACTCGACAACCTGAAAGAAGACACTAACACCAACCAACCATCCATAGTAGATATCAACACATTCTTGCAGGAAATTAAACTTCCAAAACTTTCACAACATCAACTTCATGAGCTAAACAAACCATTCACCCACCTAGAGATCCTAAATATCATATCTGCATTACCATCCAACAAATCACCCGTACCGGATGGTCTAACTAGCGAATATTACAAACAATTTAGCACCACCTTGGCACCCCACTTCTCTCAAGTATGCAATGACGCTGCCTCCTCCTCTTCTCTCCCCAGTGAAATGCTTAACGCTTTAATAATCACTTTACCGAAGCCAGGGTAAGAACCTACCTCACCCCAAAATTTCCACCAAATCTCGCTTCTTAATATAGACACAAAGATTTACGCAAAAAGCATAGCCGCTAGACTAGTACAAATCATGCCCAAATTAATACACCCAGACCAATCTGGCTTTACAAAAGGTAGACAATCACACGACGCAACCGGAAGACTTATTAACATAATTCACCATGCTGAGACCAACAGAACGCCTTCTCTGCTCCTATCACTGGGCGCAGAGAAGGCGTTCAACAGAGTCAACTGGGACTACCTACAAGCGACGCTCCACAAATTTGGCTTCCAGGGACCTATCCTGTCAGCAATACTAGCTTTATACTCATCCCCTTCGGCCCAAGAATACACAGAAGGTATGATCTCAAAACCATTCCAGATTACTAATGGTACCCGCCAGGGATGCCCCCTCTCGCCACTTACTTTCAACCTAATTATGGAGCCTCTGGCGGAGCACATTAGACTTAATAGAAATATTACTGGTTTCAAAATCAGACCATAGAACATAAAATAAACCTGTTTGTGGATGACGTTATAATGATGCTCACCAACCCAATCTCTTCCCTAGCTACAGCTGAATTTCGTATTATAAGGTTAATGCTACCAAATCCTACATATTAGACTTAGGCCTAGATGCAGTAACCAGCAATATCCTACGCAATCGATATATATATACCCGTGGGCAGAAACAGGTATATGTTATTTAGGCATCACACTCACTAAATCAATGAAAGGACTATTCAACAGCAATTACTTAGATACTAAACAAATGTTACTACAGGAAACCACTAAATTAGCCAAATTTGAAACCACATGGTCAGGTAGACTAGCAGCCTTCAAAATGCTCATACTGCCTAAAATACTTTACACATTTTGCACACTTCCTATTCCACTATCCAATTCCTACCTAAACTCTCTGCAAACTATAATTAGTCGCTATATTTGGCAAAATACAAAACCGAGATCCAGCCACTCCAAAATCATCAAACACAGACTAGTAGGGGGAATGGGCTACCCAGACATAAAAGACTACTACCTAGCCAGTATCCTGTCACAACTCCAAGAATGGACTCAAACTCACCAAACTACACTATGGGGCAATATTGAAAACAATGCCACACCTGGGCCAAACCTCGCATGCTGGCTATAGAGTACATCTGCTCTGATCACGAATACTCATCTGTATTCCCCAACCATTCATGCGTCAGTCAAAGCCTGGAAAATCCTCCACAACACTAAATGGTCATCACTAACCACTAAACCTATACATGTTCCACTACAAACCCTACGCCTACTATCTCCTGACCTAAACATCCCCAACTGGCTACTCTCACAGACGTCATCCACTGAAGAACTTAGAAACACAATTCAACATAAACCATTTACATTAATCCAATCCACCCACAAAGCACCCACATCAGACTTTCTCACCTACCTGCGTATTCAATCATGTTTATCTAGAAACCCAAATATAGAAGGATCCCTGCCAAACAAACTCTGGAGCTTCTATTTCACACAAGAATCCAAATCTAAGGGCATCTCTCTTATCTACTCCGCACTACAAGAAAAAAATACCTTTTACAAATCCAAACCATTTACTGGCTGGAAAACATACATCCAAGAACAATACTCAGACCAGCAATGGCTACAGGCCCTAAAAACGATTTACAAAGCCACAAGATGCACTTCTCTATGGGAACTAACAAACAAAATCACACTCAGATGGTACTTGACACCTCTCAAACTAGCTAAATTCCAAACCAACACCTCAGCCCTATGTTGGAGGCAATGTAACCACACAGGAACTCTATTTCACATTCTATGGCACTGCCCAATAATTACAAACCTATGGAAAGAAGTAACACAATTAATACAAGAAATAGGACACTTCAATATCACCCTAACACCACAACTGGCCATACTAAACATGATACCAGATATGATTCCCCACACATTCAAAACAATCCTCACGCACATTCTCCTGGCAACCAGACTACTTCTAACCAGAAACTGGAAAACACATAACGTCCCCACTATACTGGAAGTGATCACTTTAGTTCACTCACACTATACCTACAAACTCATAGGAACAAGAGGTTCTGCATCGCATCACAACATCCAAACAAAATGGTCTCAATGGAAAAACTGGTATAATAGCAGAATAGCATAAATTTCTTTTTACAAAATTATTCTTCTGAAATGATGTACACATGAATGAACGACCTAATATATGCATATTCCAAATAATGCTCTCATTACCCTTCTCCTTCCTTCCCCTCCCCCTCCCCATACCCCTACTAGTCTATTCACCCCACTTCCTAAATAAGACCCTATATTACACTACTGTTATTGTACCACCATTTCTGTTTTATACATTGTAACATGTGTAATACTGTTCTTTAATGCTTTTAAATAACTAATGCAAGATATACTGTAAATCTGTATTACGTTACTGTCAACTGGCAAAAAAAGTAATAAAAATCTATTTTGAAAAAAAAGCCTTTACATGTTACCACTTTAGATTTACAAAGGAGGTCTACTGCTAAAATTACTGCCCTCGATCTGACCTTCGCGGTGATACATCACATGCATGGTGCAATTGCTGTCGCAAGCGACCAGACCGTTGCTTGCGTTCGCCTTTGCGCGCAAGCACGGGGGGACAGGGGTGCTTTTTTTTAATTATTATTTATTTTGTTTATTTGTTTTATTTTTAAACTGTACCTTTCATTTATTTTTTTTAGCATTTTTATTGTTATCTCAGGGAATGTAAATGTCCCCTATGATAGCAATAGGTAGTGACAGGTACTCTTTTTTGAAAAAATTGGAGTTTATTCGACCCTAGATCTCTCCTCTGCTCTCAAAGCATCTGACCACACCAAAATCAGTGTGATTAAATGCTTTCCCAATGGCACTGTTCATATCCGGCGAAACCTATATCATGAAATGCTCGTAGCTTCCGGTTTCTTAGGCCATAGAGATGATTGGAGCCATTCTGGTCTCTGATCAGCTCTATGGTCACTGAATTCTTGGGTTCCCTGTTGGGACAGGAGAGCCAGAGAAAACCATGGATGACGGTGGGGGGGCATTCCCTCCCACTGCTTGTAAAAGCAGTCTAGAGGCTAATTAGCTGCCAGGATTGCTTTTACATGAAAGCTGACTGCTGGCTGAAAAGAATGATACCAAGATGATCATTCTGGTATAACCACTCAAAGTCCAGCAACATACCAGTATGTTGCTGGTCCTTGTTGGGAATATATTGTAATGATCTTTTTTTCATGCAACCTGTGGCCTGAACGAAAAAAAGAAATTGATCAGTGGGTATGCCCACCATTAGAATACCGCCCTTCATCCACCTACTTCTAATGATGGGCATACATGCACTATTTTCTTTTAACTGTGGTGGTGAAATCACCTCCTACAGCGCTGGAGTCGCTGATTTACGTATCGTGGGAGCAAACGCTGTTTCTGTCAAGATGGATAAATCAGTGCTGCTAAGCAAATAATGGTTAACAAAAAAACAAAGTAACATTACAGTATAACAGTAAGACTTACCATACCTGCAAAGCAAATACAATAAAACATAGTCAAAATAAATCATTTTTTAACGCAATCTGTGCCTAAAAAATACAGTACCTGACCGTGAGATTGTATTTCCAGCGCGATCCTATCAGACTGGTTCCCGGCGATAGGGTACTGTGTATGTCGCGCTGGCTCACTGATCGGGAAAGGAAAACTTTTTTCTTCCTTTTGTGATGAGTGACAGGCAGTGCTGACAGCTGTCTGTTATGAATCATGAGGGGGAACGCCGCACCAAGTTTTAAATGAAAAACCAGCGTGGGTTCCCCCTAGGGGCATACCAGGCCCTTAGGTTAGGAAGAGCGAGCGCCCCCCCTCCTGAACCGTACCAGGCCACATGCCATCAACATGGGGGGTAGGTGCTTTGGGGGAGGGGGGGTCTGTGGGGGGCCAGCACGGACTTAACCACCTTGGGCATGGAGTTCACCAGAGCTTCACAGGTTGCCACTGAAGTCCTTTTCCACTCCTCCATGATGACATCACGGAGCTGGTGGATACTAGAGACCTTGCGCTCCTCCACCTTCCATTTGAGGATGTCCCACAGATTCTCAATATGGTTTAGGTCTGGAGACATGCTTGGCCAGTCCATCACCTTTATCCTCAGCTTATTTAGCAAGGCAGTGGTCGTCTTGGAGGTGTGTTTGTGGTCGTTATCATGTTGGAATATTGCCCTGCGGCCCAGTCTCCGAAGGGAGGGGATCATGCTCTGCTTCAGTATGTCCAAGCACATGTTGGCATTAATGATTCCCTCAATAAACTGTAGCTCCCCAGTGCCTGCAGCACTCATGCAGCCCCAGACCCTGACACTCCCACCACCATGCTTGATTGTAGGCAAGACTATTTCTACAAGTGTACTTCTCACCTGGTTGCCGCCACACACGCTTTACACCATCTGAACTAAATAAGTTTATCTTGGTCTCATCAGACCACAGGGCATGGTTCCAGTAATCCATGTCCTTAGTCTGCTTGTCTTTAGCAAACTGTTTGTGGGCTTTTCTGTGAATCATCTTTAATAGAGGCTTCCTTCTGGGACGACAGCCATGCAGACTAATTTGATGCAGTGTGCGGCGTATTGGCTGACCTCCCACCTTTTCAACCTCTGCAGCAATGCTGGCAGCACTCATATGTCTATTTCTCAATGACAGCCTCTGGATATGACGCTGAGCACGGGCACTCAACTTCTTTTGTCGACCATGGCGAGGCCTGTTCTGAGTGGAACCTGTGCTGTTAAACCGCTGTATGGTCTTGGCCACCGTGCTGCAGCTCAGTTTCAGGGTCCTTGGCTATCTTCTTATAGCCTAGGCCATCTTTATGTAAAGCAACAATTCTCTTTTTCAGATCCTCAGAGAGTTCTTTGCCATGAGGTGCCATGTTGAACCTCATGTGACCAGTATGAGAGAGTGAGAGCGATAACACCAAATTTAACACACGTGCTCTCCATTCACACCTGAGACCTTGTAACACTAACGAGTCACATGACACTGGGGAGGGAAAATGGCTAATTGGGCCCAATTTGGACATTTTCACTTAGGGGTGTATTCACTTTTGTTGCCAGCAGTTTATACATTAACCACTTCAGCCCCAGGAGAATTTCCCCCCTTCCTGACCAGAGCACTTTTTGCGATACGGCACTGCATCGCTTTAACTGACAATTGCGTAGTCATGCGACATTGCACCCAAACAAAATTGATGTCCTTTTTTCCCCACAAATAGAGCTTTCTTTTGGTGGTATTTGATCACCTCTGCGGTTTTTATTTTTTGCACTATAAACAAAAAAAGAGCGACGATTTAAAAAAAAAAAAAAAGCAATATTTTTTACTTTTTGCTATAATAAATATCCCTCAAAAAATATAGAAAAAAACAAATTGATTTCTCAGTTTAGGCCGATATGTATTCTTCTACATGTACAGGTACACCCATTTGCGCAGCCATGCCATTGTGCCGACGTACATCGGCGTGCGCTGGTCAACAAGCGAGTAATGGCTGTATGTTGAGTTATTTTGAGGGGACAGCAAATTTACACTGTTATACAAGCTGTACACTCACAACTTTACATTGTAACAAAGAGTCATTTCTTCAGTGTTGTCACATGAAAGGATATAATAAAATATTTACAACAATGTAAGGGGTGTACTCACTTTTGTGAGATACTGTATATATACTGATATACTGTAAATATATATAGTGTGACATTATGAAAGGCGAGGTGATTGAGGGATGTTATAAATTAACTTGCATGCTTTCATGTGTGGGAAACTAAGTTGGAATCCGCTCCAGGTTTCCGGGGCCACCTTAGCAGTGTAGGTTCCAAACCGGATATTTCTTTCCACCTGTGACAAGCAGCAGGTAGTATAAATAAGGAAGGACTGAAGAAAGAGGTTGCTCTTGGCCTGGGACTCAGGAAGACAAACCTAAGAGAGCTACGGATGTGGAGACTGCTTTGTGAGAGAAAGACAAAGATTTGAACAACGTTTGTTTTGTTGGTGACTAAGAGAAGCCCTTCACCTGTGAGACAGGAATCTCTTCTGTTTAGTTAGTGCCTGGATGGCAAGGATTTCTTTTCTGTTTTGTTTTGTTAATTTTCCATGCAACGTTTGCAACAAACCTGGCTACATGTCAGAATTTTAAGAAAGACCTGCCGTCTGGACTACCTTTTTTGCAGGGAAGGTGTTGCCCATTTAAACTATCCCCACATATGGTGGATTTGGTGGGCAAGTGGTAAGATGGAGGATGTAATAAGAGCCTTGCTGCAGGCCACGGCAACCCTGGAGGAAACCAACCGCCAGTTCAGAGAGGCGAAGGCAGTGCAGCAGGGGGCAAATCACCAGTTTGTGGAGGCCCAACAAGCAGACCAACAGCTCCTTAAGGAGGCGATCCAACACCTGCTGGAATTAAAGAAGGAGTCCGCAGGTCTACTGCTGGTGGAACAGAAAATGATGAGTACCAGCTATTACCTGCAAAAGATAACACCTGCAGATGATGTGGAAGCCTACCTCACAACTTTTGAAAGAGTTGCTGTTCGGGAAGGATGGCAAAAAGAGCAATGGGTGGGAATACTGCATTCCAGTTACTCAACTTTGGCTATGTTTGACTACGTCTGTTCTTTTTACTTTTATTATTAAACACGTGTGATTTAACTGTACTTCTGTCTCAGTCTAATTTCATGGTTTCTGACAACTATCTCATTTGGTGCCCTCCCAAACTAAGACCCACAGTACTCATTCCCAAATCTGGGAATCAAACTACCTGCTAAAATGGACAATGTATACTCAGCTAACTATCCCCCAATGTTCCAAAAATCAGAAGAGGAATTCAAATCCTGGTCAAAGTGTGGTCAGTCCTGGTTAGGCAGGATTAATGCTGTTAAGATGACCTTACTACCATGCTTACTATACCTATTTGGCGCCCCCCCACAGCGTTGAAGAAAATATCATTTTGGAAAGTCCAATCTAAAACAATAAAATTTGTCTGGGGAAAAAAGGCCACCGATGTAATAAAGAAATGATTTTTCGCCTTAAAAAACAGGGTGGTTTGGGACTACCTAACTTGTGGTGTAATTACAAGGCTGCACAATTGGCCCAAATCTCCATAGCGTACTCTAAAGGCCCTAAACAGGATTGGGTTTCTATGAAATGGCAGGTGGTAAACTTTCACACAATAGACTATTGTCAGGGCTGGGCTCAGCCCTTCCTTCTCAGAGCTGGCCACTCAGCTGTCGGCTAATTGCCAGCTCCTACCTCTCCACAGTTACTCAGCTGTTGATAATATCCTGCTCGTCAGTCCTGCCTACTTAAGCCGTTCAGCCCAGTGGATCTCTGCCTTCGCGTTGGTCAACTTCAGAGGGCCTATCTCCTGCATTCCTGTTTAAAGACTTGCTTTTCTGACATCCCTTCTGGCTCCAGATCCTGCTTGCTGTTCCACTACATTGATCTCCGACTTCTGGCTTGGCTGACTATCCGTTCCGTTTACTCAACTTTGGCTATGTTTTGACTATGTCTGTTCTTTTTACTTTTATTATTAAACAAGTTTGATTTAACTGTACTTCTGTCTTGGTCTGATTTCATAGTTTCTGACAGTAAACGAAGGCTGCGAGTTCAGAAGATGCAGTCAATCCACTTGTTGGTAAAATTTTTTCCAGATTGGATGAACTGGATCACTGCATGGATCAGTTTGCCATGGCGTTACAAACGCTCCTAAGTCGCACGGCTCACCTGGAATCTCCCATTGTGGCTGCCCAGGTACCTCCTATGTTGCAGGCCGACCCTGCTGCTGCTCCAGTCTCTGTGCAGGCACCTGCCTCGAGTGTTACCTATCTAAGAGGTATGTCTGATTCGGCTCCGCTTCCCCAGCGATTTGGGGGCAATCTATTCCAATGCAGAGGGTTTCTCAACCAGGTTGAGATATACTTTGAGATGCTGCCCCAGGCATTTCCCACGGACAGAAGCAAAGTAAGTTTTGTGATATCTTTGCTTTCTGAGAGAGCCTTGGCCTGGGCAAACCCTCTATGGGAGACACAAAAACCTGTTGTCTTGCGCTACCCTGAGTTTGTGACTTCTTTTAAAAGGGTATTTGATGTTCCTGCACGCTCTGCTGCCAAGTGCCTCATGTCCATCGAACAGAGTACGAGAACTGTTGCCGACTATGCCATTAAATTCCGTACTCTGACAGCAGAGGTTGCATGGAACAATGAGGCCCTCATGGCTGCTTTTTCTCATGGTCCCCAGATACCATCAAGGATGAGACAGCAGTCTGAGATATACCCACTGAGCTGGAGAATTTGATCACGTTTGCCATCCTCATTGACTCCAGACTCAGGGAAAGACTCTTTTAAGGAAAGCTTGCGAAAGCCTGCTATATGTTTGTCTCCAAACTTTGCAGTCCCACCCGTGCCTCCCTCAACTCCCATGCCTCCTGTTACCGAGTCGGTCAGTGAAGGTGAACCCATGCACTTGGGTTTCATGCATCTCTCAAATCTGGGGCTGCAGGCCTGTTCATTTATGCTGCCTTTGTGTCGAAGCACTCGACTCCACTGCAGCTGCGTGAGACTCCACTTGCCATTGAGGCTCTTAACAGGAGACCTCTACAGCCTGCCCATGTGACTCATGAGACAGTTCCATTGTCCATGGTCATTGGGGCTCTTCACCATGAGATAATCCAATTCCAAGTTATTTCCTCACCTAAGTTTCCGCTGGTTATTGGTTATCCTTGGTTACAGAGGCACAACCCCTCTTTTGATTGGCTCCATGCTGAGGTTCTCTCCTGGTTACCACAATGCAGTGAGACATGCTTCCAGAAGGTAGCCAAGGTCCTGTGCACCTCTTCACTCTCCTTCCTGCCAGGAGGAGTACCGCGATTTTAGCGATGTCTTTGACAAAGGTCAAGCCGGTAGTTTGCCTCCACACCGGCCGTATGATTGCGCAATTGACCTTCAACCTGGTGCCATACCCCCCCGTGGCCAGATTTACCCTTAGTCGGTCTTGGAGGATAATGCCATGGCGGGGTATGTTGCAGACGCACTTTCTCGAGGTTTCATCCGCAAATGCTTAACCTCCTGCTGGTGCTGGTTTCTTCTTTGTGAAGAAGAAGAGTGGTGAACTGAGACCTTGTATTGATTATAGGGGTCTCAATCATTTCACGATTAAGAATGTCTATCCAATTCCGTTGATTACGGAGTTATTTGACCGCCTCAAAGGAGCAATGATTTTCACAAAGCTTGATTTGAGAGGGGCATACAATCTCGTGAGGATTAAGGAGGGCGACGAGTGGAAAACTGCGTTTAATACCAGAACAGGCCATTATGAGTACCTCGTAATGCCTTTTGGCCTTTGTAACACCCCTGCAGTTTTCCAGGAATTTATTAACAATGTCCTTTGAGATTTGTTGCAGTTATGTGTGGTGGTTTATCTCAATGATATCCTCATATTAAGTCCCTGGAGAGCCACCAAACAGATGTCTGTCGTGTCCTTCAGAAACAGAGAGAACAATCTCTAAACTGGAGAAGTGCGAGTTCCATCATGAACAGGTTAAATTCCTGGGTTATGTCATTTCCACTGCTGGTTTTTCGATGGACCCAGAGAAACTTTACGTCCTCTGCAGCATTTCCTGGGCTTTGCCAACTATTATCAGAAGTTTATTCGTAACTTCTTGTCTCTGGTCAAGCTCCAGATCCTACTTGCTGTTCCACTATATTAAATTTCGACTTCTGGCTTGGCTGACTATGTTTTCCGGTTACTCAACTTTGGCTATGTTTTCACTTACTTTTATTATTAAACAAGTGTGATTTAACTGTACTTCTGTCTCAGTCTGATTTCATGGTTTCTGACAACTATCTCATTTGGTGCCCTCCCAAACTAAGACCCACAGTACTGCCCCCCCACTCTCTCACTCCCTAGCCCTCTGTGATACACTCCATAAACAGAATACTTTAACATCTGACATGAAACCTCTTGCACATCTATTCCATAATCTGGCATTTCATCTAGGCATGAGCATCCTAGCCTTCAGATGGTGGTTAAAAAAAGAACTATTTAGAATTGGTCACTTCCTCACCTAATTGGGCCCTTTATCATTGGGGTACTGCACTAGTAAACTCAAAATGCCGAGTACGGAGAGGTTCAGACTCTCCCAGATCACTCATTTTTTGCATACAATTTGGTTAAACAAGCCTGAAACCCCCGAACCTACTGCCTACGAATTATGGTGTGGCAACGTGATGGATCAGAGGGAAGGTATCTCTATTATGTAATCCTCCTTGGCAGACAAAACTTTCACACCTTCTTACGCTCAGTCCTGGGAGTCTCATTTGGAAATTCACTTGGAGAATTGGTTCCATTCATTTCAAAGATCTTAGCAAGGTATTATGAATTGCTCTTTATTCAAACTAGTGTCAAAATCCTCACAAGGGGGTACTATGTCCCAGAGATATTGCCTAGGTTTTACCCAGATGCTTCTCCTCTGTGCTTCAGAGGGTGCATTCTTGTCAGCTCTATGTACCATACATGGTGGACATGTCCACGTTTCAGGTCCTACTGGAACAGGGTTTTCCAAATAATACATAAAGTTACGGGGGTAGATGTCCCACAGGATCCCGCATTCACTCTTCTGAACCACAGGATAGATAAAACACTTAAATGTACTGTAAAGTTTGGGGGATAATAGCTCCATGGGACCAAGTGCATAAATCATTTAAACTTTAAACAAAAAGGCTTTTATTTGTGAGCAAATCAAAAATAAAGCTTCATTCAGCACACAGCACAAAAATATAAAACAAGTTTGCTTATCTTCAGCATAAAATAAAGTCTGCTTATCTTCAGCACAAAGAAAATTAAAGAAAAAGCACATACAGTTTGTGGCCTGGTCTTCACACCAGAGTTTTAAGAGTCCTTGTTGAATCTTTAGCAGATTCCAAACAGATACACAGCTCATCACGACAGGTGTAATCACCTACTCCTCCTCACCACCACCTCTAACACTACTTCCTGTCATTTATGAGCTGTTTCCTGGAGGCCTTTAACCCCCTGTGTGCTGAGTCCTTGTGGTCAGGGGTGGAGGCTCTTTCACACCCGAATATCACTTCAGAGCATCCCAAATTCCGGGACCCAAATAACTCTCTATTAAGACAGAGAGGACTGTGAGTCAGTCCTCTCCTGATTGACTCTCCTCCTGGGAATTCCTCACCTATTCTGGGTCACCCCCTGAACACCACCGCACTTCCCTTAAAGGGACCATACCCCAAATATCGGTGAAATATAGCACCCATCCAGGACCCAAACTTGGCGTCCTGTACAGTACTCAGACCTTAATCTTTTTCATGCTCTTGAGAGCCATAATTACCATTGCAGGTGCCTAGAAGAAACCCTCAGTGTCACTTCTGGCAGCAAAAAATTAAATTTCCTGGATCATGTCTCAGGAACAAATAATGACAAAACTTCATGATAAAATTCAACTCTTTAAATCAACCTGGGAACCCTGGGCAGGATACATCAAAGTACCGCTTTACCCTTGACACATTCTCGACTAAAGGGAACCCCCTAAAACTCCTTCTTCTCTCTCCTCTTTCTTTTCCAGGAATTCTTCTCTGATGTCCTTGACTCTAACCCTTTGTCTCCCTTCTCTTCTTTAAATGTTAATAAAATGAAAGATTTAGACTTTAATGTCTTATATTATGTAATTTTATCAGGATGACTAACAGGTAACAAATTATGTTCTTTGGATTATCTAAATAAAAAATAATATGGAGTCAGAATGCGGATTAGAGGCTTCCTCGATCCCTCTCTGTCCTGGGTTAAACAAGATACAGGTGATGGATAGCGAGGTTGGTGCCCGCCGGGCCCGGCTGGGATCTCCCAGTCCACAGCGTGAACACAGTGGGGTGGTGTGGAGGGGCTTGGTCACAGCGGTGTGAGCATTGAGCTCCAGCACGCTGGATGACTCTTTTTCTGTACCAGTGATTAGTATAAATTCCTCAAGGAGAATCTATTAATCTATATCCTCTCCTTCTTCATATAATTACTGTCTAGTTACTGACAGCCAATCAAAATATTTGACAGTTGTAAGCTAAAATATACCTACCATATCACATTCTTTTTGCCCTATGTTTGATTTCATTTATTTTGCTAGGCCTTGTAGGCCATTATTGTAAGTCGTAATGTTATTTTGTTTTACGTTGATGTAAACCAATAAACATATTTAAACAGAAATTATGGAAAGAGTTGGGGAAGTGAACTATAAAGTCTGCCAGCCAGTGAGAAGTAAACCAGAGCAAATATATCATGTTAAGCTCTTAAAACCTTGGAAGGAGAGAGAAACTTTGCTGGAAGTACCAACCCCTCAAAAGGGCATGGCCCCCGTAACACCTGAGGTACCCATAATTGAAACCTTGTCAGTGGCCCAACAGAATGATGTTAAAGAGTTTGTGAGAAAGAATAGAGACTTTTTCTCTCCCCTAACTAGACTGACCACAATTATACTGCATGACATAATTATGGAATCAGGTGTCCGTGTACATGTAAAGCCCTATAGAAAACCCGAGGCTAGGCGGGAAGCAGTTACAAATGAAGAAAAAGGACATATTAGAGTTGGGAGTGATGGAGGAGTCCCACAGTGATTGGTCAAATTCAATAGTGTAGGTCTCAAAGCCAGATGGTACCATAACGTTTTGTAACAATTTTATAAAGTTTAATAGTGTGTCCAAATTGGATGCCTACCCTATGCCTCAGATGGACGAGCTTGTTGACAGATTGGGAACTGCCCAGTACAAAACTACTTTAAAACTGATTAAAGGTTATGGCAGATACCCCTAATGGAATCTGCAAAAGAAAAGATGGCATTCTCTACCCCCGAGGGGTCATTACAGTATAGGCGGATGCCTTTTGGTTTGAATGGTGCTCCTGCCTCATTCCAGAGAATGATGGAAAAGACATTAAGATCACATCGCTAATACGCAGCCACCTGTTTGGACTATTTAGTCATCCACAACCCAGATTGGGAGTTTCATTTGCCCAGGGTGAAAGCAGTAGTAGATTCCCTAAGGAAAACATGACTTAATGCAAACCCCGAAAGTGTGCCATAAGCTTGGAGGAGGCAAAATTACTTGGCTATGCTTTTGGTCAAGGGCTGATTAAGCCTCAGTTCAATAAGAGTGAAATGATCCAAAAGTGGCCCCAACCTATAAATAAAAAGCAAGTTCATGCATTTCTTGGAATCACATGATACTATAGTTTTATACCCAGATTTGCCATAATTGGAACCCCACTAACAGATCTGATGAAAGGTAGAGGGTCAGTCGTGATTGAGTGGAATCCTGAGGCAGAGAAGGCATTTCAAATGTTTATGCAAGCTCTTTGTGCACAACCTGTGCTCGTGACCCCAGATTTCACAATGGAGTTTGTGGTACAGACAGATGTCTCTGATGTGGGACTGGGTGCTGTACTCTCCCAAAACAGAGATGAGGAGGAGCACCCAGTAGTCTACCTTAGAGGGAAGCTTAATAGACATGGGAAAAACAATGCCATTGTCGAGAAGGACTGTTTGTATCACCGTGCATTCTTTCATATGTGGGAAATGAAGGTGTAATTCAGTCCAGGTTTTCAGGGCCACCTTGACAGTGTTGGTTCTGAACCAGATTTTTCTTTCCACCTGTGACAAGCTGCAGGTGGTATAAATAAAGAAGGGCTGAAGTAAGAAGTTGCTCTTGGCCTAGGACTCAGGAAGACAAACCTGAGAGAGCTATGTATGTGAAGACTGCTTTGAAAAGAAAGAAAAAGATTTGCACAACGTTTGTTTTGTTAGTGACTAAGAGAAGCCCTTCTTCACCTGTAAGATAGTAATCTCTTCAGTTTAGTTGCCTGGATGGCAAGGATTTATTTTCTGTTTTGTTTTGTTTGTTTTCCATGCATCCTTTGAAATAACACTGGCTAAAAGTCAGACTTTTAAGAAAGACCTGCTGTCTGGACTGCATTTTTCCCAGGGAAGGGGATCCCAGTTTGCGCTAACCCCCACGATATATATATACAGTATATACTGTATCTCTCTCTCTCTCTCTCTCTCTCTCTCTCTCTCTCTCTCTCTCTCTCTCTCTCTCTCTCTCTCTCTCTCTCTCTCTCTCTCTCTCTCTCTCTCTCTCTCTCTCTCTCTATATATATACACTACCGTTCAAAAGTTTGGGGTCACCCAAACAATTTTGTGTTTTCCATGAAAAGTCACACTTATTCACCACCATACGTTGTGAAATGAATAGGAAATAGAGTCAAGACATTGACAAGGTTAGAAATAATGATTTGTATTTGAAATAACATTGTTTTTACATCAAACTTTGCTTTCATCAAAGAATCCTCCTTTTGCAGCAATTACAGCATTGCACACCTTTGGCATTCTAGCTGTTAATTTATTGAGGTAAGCTGGAGAAATTGCACCCCACGCTTCTAGAAGCAGCTCCCACAAGTTGGATTGGTTGGATGGGCACTTCTGGCGTACCATACGGTCAAGCTGCTCCCACAACAGCTCAATGGGGTTCAGATCTGGTGACTGTGCTGGCCACTCCATTACCGATAGAATACCAGCTGCCTGCTTCTGCTGTAAATAGTTCTTGCACAATTTGGAGGTGTGTTTAGGGTCATTGTCCTGTTGTAGGATGAAATTGGCTCCAATCAAGCGCTGTTCACTGGGTATGGCATGGCGTTGCAAAATGGAGTGATAGCCTTCCTTATTCAGAATCCCTTTTACCCTGTACAAAGCTCCCACCTTACCAGCACCAAAGCAACCCCAGACCATCACATTACCTCCACCATGCTTAACAGATGGCGTCAGGCATTCTTCCAGCATCTTTTCATTTGTTCTGCGTCTCACAAACGTTCTTCTTTGTGATCCAAACACCTCAAACTTGGATTCATCCGTCCACAACACTTTTTTCCAGTCTTCCTCTGTCCAATGTCTGTGTTCTTTTGCCCATCTTAATCTTTTTCTTTTATTGGCCAGTCTCAGATATGGCTTTTTCTTTGCCACTCTGCCCTGAAGCCCAAAATCCCGCAGCCGCCTCTTCACTGTAGATGTTGACACTGGTGTTTTGCGGGTACTATTTAATGAAGATGCCAGTTGGGGACCTGTGAGGCGTCTGTTTCTCAAACTAGAGACTCTAATGTGCTTATCTTCTTGCTTAGTTGTGCAACGCGGCCTCCCACTTCTTTTTCTACTCTGGTTAGAGCCTGTTTGTGCTGTCCTCTGAAGGGAGTAGTACACACCGTTGTAGGAAATCTTCAATTTCTTTGCAATTTCTCGCATGGAATAGCCTTCATTTCTAAGAACAAGAATAGACTGTCGAGTTTCAGATGAAAGTTCTCTTTTTCTGGCCATTTTGAGCGTTTAATTGACCCCACAAATGTGATGCTCCAGAAACTCAATCTGCTCACAGGAAGGTCAGTTTTGTAGCTTCTGGAAGGAGCTAGACTGTTTTTAGATGTGTGAACATGATTGCACAAGGGTTTGCTAATCATCAATTAGCCTTCTGAGCCAATGAGCAAACACATTGTATTATTAGAACACTGGAGTGATAGTTGCTGGAAATGGGCCTCTATACACCTATGTAGATATTGCACCAAAAACTAGACATTTGCAGTTAGAATAGTCATTTACCACATTAGCAATGTATAGAGTATATTTGTTTAAAGTTAGGACTAGTTTAAAGTTAGCTTCATTTAAAAGTACAGTGCTTTTCCTTCAAAAATAAGGACATTTCAATGTGACCCCAAACTTTTGAACGGTAGTGTATATATATATATATATATATATATATATATATATATATATATATAACCACCCATAATCCCACATTTTATGTATTAATTTAGAAAATGTATTATACTGCATATGTATCATGGTTTTTTAGTAAAACAAAATGCAAAGACTCGTGCCAATGGATATCTGGCAAGAAAAAAAAACACACATGCAGAAAACACGTTGAAAACACAAGTGCTACAAACGTTTGTAGAGATTATATGTTTAATCGACATGTATGGGTCCTAGCAGAGTAAGCAAGATCAGTATTTCACCCCCAAGCAGTAAATGTGATGTGCTTTGGTAAAAGGGGTGCGTGGCCTAAAGCTGAACTCTGGATCATGTTTAGAATTACCCATGGGGCATAGTTCAGTAGCTATAGTGACAGCTTATACAGTCAGTGTAGAAAAATGTGAACACTTTGAGACTGTGGGGGTTATTTACTAAAGGCAAATCCACTTTGCACTGCAAGTGCACTTGGAAGTGCAGTCACTGTAGACCTGAGGGAGACATGCAAGGAAAATAAAAAACAGCATTTTAGTTTGCACATGATTGGATGATAAAATCAACAGAGCTTCCCCTCATTTCAGATCTTCCCTTCAGATCTACAGTGACTGCACTTCCAAGTGCACTTGCAGTGCACTTGTAGTGCAAAGTGGATTTGCTTTTAGTAAATCAACCCCTATGTCTTTTGGTCACCAAAGTTTTCATTCAAATTTTTTAGTAGCATGGTAACCAACCCTACTTTCAATTCACTAATAATATTCACATCTTGCAAGTGACTTTCAGAGACAGCTCACATGTTACATAAGCGTGTCAGTGACTTCAGCATTTTATAGCAAACACTTCCATTGAAGTAGAAGCTGCTCAACAACACAGTTAATTACACTATACCTAAGACCGCTTTCACACTGAGGCATTTTTCAGGTGCTTTTGGGTGAAAAATAGCGCCTGTAAGGCGTCTGAAAAATGGCTCCCCTGCAGTCTCAGTGTGAAAGCCCGAGTGCTTTCACACTGAGGCGATGCACTGGCAGGACGGTAAAAAAAAATCCTGCAAGCAGCATTTTTGGAGCGTTGAAGGAGCAATGTATACACTGCTCCTGCCCATTGAAATGAATGGGCAGCACCGCCAAACCGCCGGCAAAGAGGCCCTGGAGTGGTGCTTTGCGGGTCGTTATAGCCCTTTTTCGGCCGCTAGTGGGGCGCCAAAAACCTCAGCAAAAACGATGTTAAAGCGACACTACAGATAGCGGCGCTTTACCGCAGATGCCCCGTGTGAAAGCTCGGATTGATATCTGAAAAGCAGGTAAAACCATAACCACACATTCCTTATGTAAAACACTAGCAGCGAGAAAAATGCCTGACATTAAGAATAACATTTCAGCAAAATCACTTATCTGTAGCTAACAAGATGCCCAAATATACCCACTGGTGGCACTTATAGTGAAAATTTGTGTTGGAATTTTCTTGCTTTCTGCAAGATTTGTGTTGACAGCTGAAATATTTTTTATATGCCACTATTGGCATACATAGTGATAGCATTATCTGCATTCAGAATTTGCTATAGAGCTTTTATTCACTTGAAGGTCACTGCTACTGCAAAGTCTGAGGTTTGTTGATCTGAATAATTTGCAATGCATTCCATTACGTCCTTTGCAAACTAATTCTAAACGGGAGTGACTGGTTCATTATAATAAGCTGGTGCACTCTCGGTGTTCTAATGAAAACAAGCTGCAGGGTTTGCATCTCTTTAGAAGTATTTAACCCTTGGGGAATATCTCATCCAATTCCAATTTCTATTGCAGAGGTTGCCTAAAATTTGACTTGTGTCTTAGTGCAAAGTTGTGGGAAAATCAGTGAGCTAATCACATTGCAGGAAATATATGCAATATTGCACTGAATTTTACAGAAAATTACAGTGGCCGCTGATTGCGATGGAAAGGTAATTTATAATAACTTTAAATTACTACAGGACAATGGTATATGCTATTTTTCTTACACAAAAGTGGAGTTAGCCTTTAAATACCCACTAGAGGAGCTCCACAGCACTCAGGGACAAACCGGCACACATCGACTGGCTAACCTGCCTAAAACTGCACAATAATATCCAGCGGAGCTGCAGCACAGCCCAGGGATCCGATCGATCATGCCACAGTGAAACAAAGAGCTCCGGCGGCCGCAGAAACTTACCGAATATTACCGCTCGGGCCTAAGCAAGATGGTGGCGGCGGAACAGCGGCGCGAGGTAAGTCCAGTACTCCCCTACATGACTCAGGAAAAGGTAATCCTCACAAAAGCAATGCACCACAAAGGAGCACACAGTCTTTGATTCACACCCCTACCTCAGGGAGCCCAGAGAAAGTAATGGTGAGGCTGGATGCCTCGGATACAAGCCGTGACCTAGCACAAGGCCTGGATTCAGGGGAAGACACCAGAGATCTCCCTGATTACATAGATCTCTTCCCCACTAATAACCAACCAGTCCTGGATACCACCTTAAAGGATATGTTAGTTTCTCTTAGGAGCTCATTGCATGCTGACATGCTGTCCTGCGTTCACAAATTTGGAGTGGAACTGAGAGAAACTGTATCCAGAATAGATCACATAGAACACAAGATGGGGAGTTTGCGACCACCATCAATGATCTTGTAGATGCACATGACAGCAATACTGATGAAATGGATGCCGTAAAAGCTAAATTAGCGGACATTGAAGACCGCTCCAGGAGAAATAATTTAAAAATAAGGGGGGTCCCCGAGTCGGTCCAACAAACCGACCTACGCACCTATGCAGCCCAACTTTTCCAGGCCATACTGCCTGACCTAACAGACTTGGACATTACAGTGGACAAGATCCATCGCTTACCTAAGCCATCTCACCTACCGGACAACATACCCAGGGATGCAATACTCCGACTACATTTCTTTCAAGCGAAAGAGCGCCTGATGGCAGCTTCCCTCAACAAAGATATCTTCCCTTCACAGTATAAAGATCTGCAATTTTTTGCCGACTTGTCCCAATTCACTCTGCAGAAACGTAAGAACCCAAATACAATCTCTAAGGCGTTGAGAAACCATAAAATCACCTATAAATGGGGGTTCCCTACAAAATTGATCATTACAAAAGAGGGTAAGGAACATGTTGTGGACACTCTCGCCAAAGGGATGCAATTAATCCAAAAATGGCATATTATCCTGGAAGATGTGTCAAGGGCTCAGAAATCACGGAGCCCTGACCACATTGCAGAGAATTGGAACTTGGTTACCTCCAAAAATGCCCACAAGCATACCTGACCCAGCCGCAGTCAGTGCAGTTTACATTCTGATGTTCCCTGAGTGGGAAAAAAGCTGCTAAGCTGTACTGTTTCTTAGTTTATCCCCCAAATGCAATTTGAGTGACTGAATGTCACACTCAGGTCGCACTGACCTATCCGAGGTTCTGTTTAAAACCCTCATATGCTTTTCTATGTTGTTTTTTTACTCAGTTAACTACTGCTTATGTCCGCAGTTGCAGAACTTACCATGCATTCATCTGATTGACCAAGCCGCACATCAGACCTACTACGATCACAAACACTCAAGCTTCCGTTGTATCTGGAATAATTTTGCCAAGTCTATCACCGATTGTATGTGTTACCAGCACATGCCTTATAATGCACTCCAATCACCTTTTTAACAATCAATGCCAGATGGCTTAATCACCCTGCGTAATGCAGTTCCATGTGGAAGGAAGCGATTCAACACAAGGGTGATATTATTTGCGTACAGGAAACGCACTTCAAACAGCAGGCCCAACCCACGTGTTCTCACCCTGAATTTCCACGTGTTTTCTTTGCAAGCTCAGATGCTAAAAAGAAAGGAGTACTTACGGCAATAAAGGAAACAGTAGCCTTTCGCCTCCATAATGAACTGCAGGACGTACAAGGGAGATACCATATTCTGATCTGTGACCTCAATAATACCACCTACACAGTGGTGAACATCTATGCCCCAAATGTCCACCAGACTCGCTTTCTTAATAAGCTCATGAAAAAGGTGTCACATATACAAAAGGGCCACCTGATCCTATGTGGGGACTTTAACCTACCACCCGACCACAGCATGGACTCCACTTCGTTAACTACCAGGAAAATGCAAACCCTACAACCCCTTTTGAGGAACTATGATGTGTATGATGCATGGAGATGCCTTCATGCCACGGAGAGGGACTACTCTTTTTTTTTCAGTTAGTCATAAAATATATACAAGACTTGATCTTTTTTTTGACAATTGGTTATTAACCAACAATAAAGCATCTAGGAACAACAATATCACTTGGTCGGATCATGCCTCAGTGTCGCTGTTGGTGGATGACACATCCATTAACAGCTCCACTTTTGTTTGGAGATCCAAACCGCGACTATTCCAGGATGATCCTTCCAAATCGACATTACAAAGAGAACTAAGTGAATTTTTTGATCATAATGTAAACTCAGGTGCTGACCTGTTTGTGACATGGAACGCACAAAAGGCATTTATGCGAGGTCTCCTAATTAAACTAGGTGCGAGGGCTAAGAGGATGAGGGGGCAGCGCATACTGGATATCTCTAAACAAATTCAAACATTAGAAACCCAAAACAAAGCAAATTTTTCCCCTAAGCTATAAGAACAATTAACCAAGCTGAGATTCGATCTCCGATTGATACTGCTGGAGGACTTTGAAAAGTCTTCCAGGAGGTTGAAAATGACATATCATGCAAATGGTAACAAAGCAGGAAAATTATTGGCAGATCAATTAAGAGGACATAGACATAAAACTAAACTTCCCTACATCATACATCCAGAAAAGCAAACTAAATTATATCACCCTCAGGTCATAGCGGATGCCTTCAGCACCTATTATGGTTCTCTATATAACCTGAAAAATGACCCCAACACGATTCAACCCCTATCCCACACGATCTCTGAATTTCTTAGCAAAATAGAGCTTCCTCAACTTACAGAAACTCAAACCACGGCACTAAACTCTCCGTTCACAATACAAGAGTTATCCCAAACAATCAAATCAATGCCCAGTAATAAATCTCCTGGACCAGATGGTTTTACAGGTGAATATTTCCAGACGTTTAAGGATATACTAGTTCCTAGACTCAGGCTGGGTTCACACTGGTGCGACACGACACCCGTCCTACTTTGGATCCGACTTTGCCCTGCGACATGAAGCCGGCATATGTCCGACTTTCAATGAACGGGGATCCGACTTGGATCCCCGCCAATGCCCGGCACTGTGTTTGGTATGAATCTTTAGGCGGAACTCCGCGCCAAATTTTAAATAAAAAACCGGCATGGGTTCCCCCTCCAAGAGCATACCAGGCCCTTGGGTCTGGTATGGACCTTGAGGGGAACCCCCTACGCCGAAAAAACGGCGTGAGGGTCCCCCCCAATCCATACCAGACCCTTATCCGAGCACACAGCCTGGCCGGACAGGAATGGGGGTGGGGACGAGCGAGCGCCCCCCCCTCCTGAGCCGTAACAGGTCGCATGCCCTCAACGTGGGGGGTTGGTGCCTTGGGGGAGGGGACGCACTGCAGCCCCCCCACCCCAAAGCACCTTGTCCCCATGTTGATGAGGACAAGGGCCTCTTCCCGACAACCCTGGCCGTTGGTTGTCGGGGTCTGCGGGCGGGGGGCTTATCGGAATCCGGGAGCCCCCTTTAATAAGGGGGCCCCCAGATCCCGGCCCCCCACCCTATGTGAATGAGTATGGGGTACATCGTACCCCTACCCATTCACCTAGGGAAAGTGTCAATTAAAAAAAAAACACTACACAGATTGTTAAAGTAATTTATTAGACAGCTCCGGGGGTCTTCTTCCGACTTCGGGGGTCTCTCCGGTTCTTCTCCACGCTCTCCGGATCTTCTGCCGGGCTCCTCCGCTCTCTTCTGCTCTTTTGCCGCTCTTTTGCTATAGCGGAGGAGCCAGGTCTTCAGTCTTCAGTCTTCTGCCTTCTGCCCTCTTCTCTTCTTCTGATGTTGACACGACGCTCTCTCCGGCTGGAATGCTCTCTGTGCGCTCTGCTATGGCTTATATAGGCGGTGACCCCGCCCCCTTATGCCGTCATAGTCCCTGGGCATGCTGGGACTGTGACGTTTTAGGGGGCGTGGTCCTCACCCGAGGACCACGCCCCCTTATGCCGTCACAATCCCAGCATGCCCAGGGATTGTGACGGCATAAGGGGGCGGGGTCACCGCCTATATAAGCCATAGCAGAGCGCACAGAGAGCATTCCAGCCGGAGAGAGCGTCGTGTCAACATCAGAAGAAGAGAAGAGGGCAGAAGGCAGAAGACTGAAGACCTGGCTCCTCCGCTATAGCAAAAGAGCGGCAAAAGAGCAGAAGAGAGCGGAGGAGCCCGGCAGAAGATCCGGAGAGCGTGGAGAAGAACCGGAGAGACCCCCGAAGTCGGAAGAAGACCCCCGGAGCTGTCTAATAAATTACTTTAAAAATCTGTGTAATGTTTTTTTTTTTAATTGACACTTTCCCTAGGTGAATGGGTAGGGGTATGATGTACCCCATACTCATTCACATAGGGTGGGGGGCCGGGATCTGGGGGCCCCCTTATTAAAGGGGGCTCCCGGATTCCGATAAGCCCCCCGCCCGCAGACCCCGACAACCAACGGCCAGGGTTGTCGGGAAGAGGCCCTTGTCCTCATCAACATGGGGACAGGGTGCTTTGGGGTGGGGGGGCCGCAGTGCGCCCCCTCCCCCAAGGCACCAACCCCCCCATGTTGAGGGCATGCGACCTGGTACGGCTCAGGAGGGGGGGCGCTAGCTCGTCCCCACCCCCATTCCTGTCCGGCCGGGCTGTGTGCTCGGATAAGGGTCTGGTATGGATTGGGGGGGACCCTCATGCCGTTTTTTCGGCGTAGAGGGTCCCCCTCAAGGTCCATACCAGACCCAAGGGCCTGGTATGCTCTTGGAGGGGGAACCCATGCCGGTTTTTTATTTAAAATTTGGTGCGGAGTTCCCCCTCAAGATCATCAGAGCACAAGTCGCGTGCCGAAGTCGGATCATGCGAGATGGCGATCCGACTTTGATCCGACTTCAATGATAGTCAATAGGCTGAAGTAGGATCAAAGTCGGACCAAAGTAGTACAGGGAGCATTTCTAAAGTCGGAATGACTTGTGTCGGACCAGTTAGGACGGCTCCCATAGGGAAACATTGAATTTCACACGTCATGCGACATGAGCTCCCAATGTCGGAGCGTTTGTCGGACCAGTGTGAACCCAGCCTCACAGAGATATTCAAACAAGCTGCCTCTTCCTCCTCTTTTCCACCTGAAATGCTAAAAGCAATGATTGTAGCACTGCCGAAGCTGGGGAAGGACCCTAATACCCCACAAAATTTAGTTTTTGGTAGATTGGTAGATCTCCTTCCAACTCCAATACATCTAGACCAATCTGGTTTCACCAAGGGTCGCCAAAAAGCAGATGCGACTAGACGCCTGATTAATCTCATACACCTGGCCAACAAGACTGAAAAGCCTTCTCTGCTCCTTGCTTTGGATGCAGAGAAGGCGTTTGATAGGATTCATTGGATGTATTTGGAACAAGTTCTAAGCAAATTTGGTTTTCAGGGCCAGATGTACCAAGCTATAATGGCACTATACACAACCCCCGTCAGCACAGGTTTACATGAAAGACACATAGTGGAGGAGAGCAAAAAAAATCCCAAGAAATTCTTTAAGTATGTAAACAGTAAAAAAGGGAGGACAGACCATATAAAGAATGAGGAAGGACATCTGGTTACAAAGAATGGGGAGATGGCGAAGGTATTGAATTTATTCTTCTCCTCAGTCTTCACGAATGAATCGGGGGGCTTCAGTAACCAAAACTGCAGTGTTTATCCTCATGACACAAAACAGGAAGCACCTCCATGGTTAACAGAGGACAGAATTAAAATTAGACTTGAGAAACTTAACATTAATAAATCACCGGGACCAGATGGCTTGCATCTGAGGGTACTTAGGGAACTCAGTCAAGTGATTGCCAGACCGTTGTTCCTAATTTTTACAGTCTACTGACTGGAATGGTACCAGCTGATTGGAAAAAAGCCAATGTAGCACCAATATTTAAAAAGGACCCAAAATACATCCCTGGGAATTACAGACCAGTTAGCCTAACATCAATAGTATGTAAACTCTTGGAGGGGATGATAAGGGACTATATACAGGATTTTAGTAATGAGAACAATATCATTAGCAGTAATCAGCATGGATTCATCAAGAATCGTTCTTGCCAAACCAATCTACTAACCTTCTATGAGGAGGTGAGTTGCCATCTAGATAAAGGAAGGCCCGTAGACATGGTGTATCTGGATTTTGCAAAAGCATTTGACACAGTTCCCCATAAACGTTTACTGTACAAAATAAGATCCGTTGGCATGGACCATAGAGTACATGGATTGAAAATTGGCTACAAGAGAGAGTTCAGAGGGTGGTGATAAATGGGGAGTACTCGGAATGGTCAGGGGTGGGTAGTGGGATTCCCAGGGTTCTGTGCTGGGACCAATCCTATTTAATCTGTTCATAAACGACCTGCAGGATGGGATAAACAGTTCAATCTCTGTATTTGCAGATGATACTAAGCTAAGCAGGGCAATAACTTCTCTGCAGGATGTGGAAACCTTGCAAAAAGATCTGAACAAATTAATGGGGTGGGCAACTACATGGCAAATGAGGTTCAATGTAGAAAAATGTAAAATAATGTATTTGGGTGGTAAAAATATGAATGCAATCTATACACTGGGGGGAGAACCTCTGGGGGAATCTAGGATGGAAAAGGACTTAGGGGTCCTAGTAGATGATAGGCTCAGCAATGGCATGCAATGCCAAGCTGCTGCTAACAAAGCAAACAGAATATTGGCATGCATTAAAAAGCGGATCAACTCCAGAGATAAAATGATAATTCTCCCACTCTACAAGACTCTGGTCCGGCCGCACCTAGAGTATTCTGTCCAGTTCTGGGCACCAGTCCTCAGGATGATGTACTGGAAATGGAGCGAGTACAAAGAAGGGCAACAGAGCTAATAAAGTGTCTGGAGGATCTTAGTTATGAGGAAAGGTTGCGAGCACTGAACTTATTCTCTCTGGAGAAGAGACGCTTGAGAGGGGATATGATTTCAATTTATAAATACCGTACTGGTGACTAGGGATGAGCTTCGTGTTCGAGTCGAACCCATGTTTACATCGGCTGTTCGGTCGTTCGCCGAATTGCGAACGATATGGGCCGTTCGCGCCAAATTCGTGTGGCGCGTCACAGCCCATAATTCACTGCGGCATCGCAGTGCATTGCTGGCTGATGATTGGCCAAGCATGCACTATGACCCGCATGCTTGGCCAATCACAGCGCCGCCTGAACAGAGAGCCGTAATTGGCCAAAGCCAAGGAGGCTTTGGCCAATTATGGCTCAGGGGATTTAGCACACGCCCCACACTATATAAGGCCGCCTGCACGGCGGCCCTGTGTAGTGTGTGTTCCGGTGTGCT
Source organism: Lithobates septentrionalis (assembly GCA_037952835.1). Taxonomy (NCBI): domain Eukaryota; kingdom Metazoa; phylum Chordata; class Amphibia; order Anura; family Ranidae; genus Lithobates; species Lithobates septentrionalis. The sequence goes on from JBBDGP010000584.1 coordinate 2,021,195, forward strand.
GAGAGATAGAGAGAGAGACAGTGTCATTTGATTTGAGTTAGATAGATTAGGCAGAACAGTCAGTCAGTTAGCTGCACTTACAGTGTATTGTGTATATATATGCATCCCAGGTGTTGCATATATATATATACACTGTATTCAGTTTAGCTAGATCCGTTCCTGTTATCTTCTAGACTATTTACATTTAGTGCAGTGCGTCCTGCTCACAGTGTTCAGCTAGATCCGTTCCTGTTATCTTCTAGACTATTTACATTTAGTGCAGTGCGTCCTGCTCACAGTGTTCAGCTAGATCCGTTCCTGTTATCTTCTAGACTATTTACATTCAGTGCAGTGCGTCCTGCTCACAGTGTTCAGCTAGATCCGTTCCTGTTATCTTCTAGACTATTTACATTTAGTGCAGTGCGTCCTGCTCACAGTGTTCAGCTAGATCCATTCCTGTTATCTTCTAGACTGTTTACATTTAGTACAGTGCGTCCTGCTCACAGTGTTCAGCTAGATCCGTTCCTGTTATCTTCCTACTGACAGGCAGGCTTGTCTGGTTACAGTATATAAAGCTACCTGAAGAAAATTACAGGTGTTCTATTTGATCCTATTAGTACCACGGTCAGGCAGCTAGACTATTTACATTTAGTACAGTGCATCCTGCTCACAGTGTTCAGCTAGATCCTTTCCTGTTATCTTCCTACTGACAGGCAGGCTTGTCTGGTTACAGTATATAAAGCTACCTGAAGAAAATTACAGGTGTTCTATTTGATCCTATTAGTACCACGGTCAGGCAGCTAGACTATTTACATTTAGTACAGTGCGTCCTGCTCACAGTGTTCAGCTAGATCCGTTCCTGTTATCTTCCTACTGACAGGCAGGCTTGTCTGGTTACAGTATATAAAGCTACCTGAAGAAAATTACAGGTGTTCTATTTGATCCTATTAGTACCACGGTCAGGCAGCTAGACTATTTACATTTAGTACAGTGTGTCCTGCTCACAGTGTTCAGCTAGATCCGTTCCTGTTATCTTCCTACTGACAGGCAGGCTTGTCTGGTTACAGTATATAAAGCTACCTGAAGAAAATTACAGGTGTTCTATTTGATCCTATTAGTACCACGGTCAGGCAGCTAGACTATTTACATTTAGTACAGTGCGTCCTGCTCACAGTGTTCAGCTAGATCCGTTCCTGTTATCTTCCTACTGACAGGCAGGCTTGTCTGGTTACAGTATATAAAGCTACCTGAAGAAAATTACTGGTGTTCTATTTGATCCTATTAGTACCACGGTCAGGCAGCTAGACTATTTACATTTAGTACAGTGCGTCTTGCTCACAGTGTTCAGCTAGATCCGTTCCTGTTATCTTCCTACTGACAGGCAGGCTTGTCTGGTTACAGTATATAAAGCTACCTGAAGAAAATTACTGGTGTTCTATCCCAGCTTAGTGCAGCTACAGGCAATTAGTATGTCTGGAAGGCCAAGAAGGAGAGGCAGACAGTCACAAGCCAATAAGAGAGGGCAAGCAGGCTCTGTGTCTAGTGCTGGTCGTGGAGACGGTGCATCCTCATCAGCACGTGGCCATGGGACACGCTTGGCCTTTTTTTCGGCAGCTGGCCGTGTTGAGCCGCAACATGCGGAAGACTTGGTCGAGTGGATGACCAAGCAGTCCTCATCCTCCTCATCCTCTCTCACCCAGGGTGCTTTGTCTGGCAAAGCAGCGGCCTCTTCCCTCGGCTCAATGTCATCAGTGACTCCTTCCCTAGCTCCACCATGTCCTCCTGAGGATTCCCTCGAACTGTTTGACCACAGTGTTGGGTACATGCTCCAGGAGGATGCCCAGCGTTTGGAAGGCTCTGATGATGATACTGAGCTCGATGAAGGCAGTAACATGAGCACGGACAGAGGGGGTGCCCAAGAAGGACAGCAATCTGGCAGTCATGCTCCCCCTGCTGCAGCATACTGCCAGGTTTGCTCCAGTGATGAGGAGGGAGGGGATAATGAGGTCACTGACTCAACGTGGGTGCCTGATAGGAGAGAGGAGGAGGAGGAGGAGGAGGCGGCACATCACCAACGAGGCAGGATGCCCTCCAGGGGCCAGCCTAAGGGCAGCACATTGACTGCATCACACCCCAAAGCTCCACATGTGCAGGGTGCTGCAGTCTCTGCGCGTTATTCAAAAAGTTCTTTGGTGTGGGCCTTTTTTGAGACCAGTGCATCAGATCGCACCGCTGCTATTTGCAACATATGTCTCAAGCGTATCTCGCGTGGCCAAAACATCTCCCGCTTGGGTACCACATGCTTGACCAGACATATGTTGACCTGCCATGCAGTTCGTTGGCAAGCGTATCTAAAAGACCCACACCAAAGAACAAAGAGGATCTCTCCTTGCTCCTCATCAGCTGAGATTTCCAACCCCACTAGACCTCCAGTCCTCTCTGAGACCTGCAGTGAGAGGAATGAAGGTGTAGAATTAGGTGTGTCACAGCCAAGTACTTGTGGGCAATCTGCTTTTGGTACACCGACGTCAGATTGTACCAGGCAAATTTCCCTGCCCCAGCTGCTGCACCGCCGAAAGAAGTTTGCTCCCAGCCATCCACATGCCCAGCGGTTGAATGCTAGCTTGGCAAAATTGCTAGCACTTCAACTGCTGCCTTTTCAGTTGGTAGACTCTGCCCCCTTCCGTGAGTTTGTGGAATGTGCGGTTCCTCAGTGGCAGGTACCCAAACGCCACTTTTTCTCACGGAAGGCGATTCCGGCTCTCTACCGGCATGTGGAAGGCAATGTCCATGCCTCGCTGGACAGGGCGGTCAGCGGTAAGGTGCATATTACCGCTGACTCATGGTCCAGCAGGCATGGACAGGGACGTTACCTAAGTTTCACGGCGCATTGGGTGACTCTGCTGGCAGCTGGGAAGGATGCAGGACAAGCTGCAGTAGTGTTGGAGGTTGTTCCGCCACCACGCCTCCAAAATGCTGATTGTGACACACCTCTTTCCTCCACCCCCTCCTCTTCTTCTTCCTCCATGGCCTCTTCCTCGGAACCAGCGGTGCTCCGTAGTCGTTCAAGGGGCTACGCAAGTACGCAGGCCAAAAGATGCCATGCGGTGCTTGAGCTGGTGTGCTTGGGGGACAGGAGCCACACTGGGGCAGAGGTTCTGTCAGCTCTGCAGGGGCAGGTTCAGAGGTGGTTGACGCCACGCCAACTTAAGGCAGGAATGGTGGTTTGCGACAATGGCACCAACCTCCTCTCTGCCCTCCGACAGGGACAAATGACCCATGTGCCCTGTTTGGCTCACGTCCTTAACTTGGTGGTGCAGCGGTTCTTGGGCAGGTACCCGGGCTTACAGGATGTCCTGAGGCAGGCCAGGAAAGTCTGTGTGCATTTCCGCCGGTCATATAATGCCAGTGCTCGGCTGACGGACCTCCAAAAGGAGTTTAACCTGCCCAAGAACCGCCTAATCTGTGACATGCCCACCAGGTGGAACTCAACATTGGCCATGCTGCAGCGGCTGCACACGCAGCAGAGGGCCAGCAATGAGTACCTGTGCGACTATGGCACCAGGACAGGGTCAGGGGAGCTTGGTTTTTTTTTCCCCACGCCAGTGGGCCATGATCAGGGATGCATGCACTGTCCTGTCACCATTCGAGGAGGCCATGAGGATGGTGAGCAGTGACAGTGCATGCATCAGTGACACTGTCCCCCTTATCCACCTGTTGGAGCACACGCTGCGTGGAATAATGGACAGGGCACTTGAGGCAGAACAGAGGCAGGAAGAGGAGGACTTCCTTAGCTCTCAAGGCCCCCTTTATCCAGACAGTGTTCCTGCGTGCCCACCGATCACACAGGAAGAGGACGAGGAGGAGGAGGAGGAGGAGGAAGATTGTGTCAGTATGGAGGTGGAGCCTGGCACTCAGCATCAGCAGCAGTCTTTAAGGGATCAGTCCCAAGAAACACATGGACTTGTACGTGGCTGGGAGGAGGTGGCTGCGGACGTTGTCGTCCTTAGTGACCCAGAGGACTCCGGACCGAATGCCTCAGCAAACCTACGCTGCATGGCCTCCCTGATCCTGCAAAGCCTGCGTAAGGATCCTCGTATTCGTGGTATCAAGGAGGAGGACCAATACTGGCTGGCAACCCTCCTTGATCCACGTTACAAGGGTAAGGTTGCGGACCTTATCTTGCCATCGCAGAGGGAGCAGAGGATGAAACATCTTCGGGAGGCCTTGCAGAAAGGTCTGTGCAATGTGTTCCCAGAGACTGGGAGGTTACAAACTCCTGTTTCTGGACAACGTGTTGCTGAGGCTTCGGTCAGTCAAAGAAGGAGCGGTGGAGAAGGTGGCCGTCTGACCGATGCGTTCAGACAATTTTTTGGTCCGCAGCCCCAAGGTATGATCGGTTCCAGCGACCATCGCCAGCGTCTGTTTTACATGGTGCAGGAATACCTAGGGGCAAGATCAGACTTGGACACCTTTCCCACCGAAAATCCTCTGGGTTACTGGGTCTTGAGGATGGATCACTGGCCAGAGATTGCACAATATATAATTGAGCTACTGGCCTGTCCTGCATCCAGCGTTCTTTCGGAACGCACATTCAGTGCTGCTGGAGGCGTGGTAACCGATCACAGGGTGCGTCTGTCCACCGACTCGGTCGATCGGCTGACCTTCATAAAAATGAATCAGTCTTGGATCACCACCAGCTACCAAGCACCTGATGCTGATGTAACCGAATAATTTTTTTTGAAATCTCAGATCCCTTCAAAGACTGCCTATGCTGATGCTGAGTGACTATCCCTGAGTAATTATCCTCTTCCTCCTCAATCATCACGCTGATAGCTTGTAAGAACATTTTTGGTTCTGGGCGCCACCACCAGTGCCTAAGGCACAATTTTTCAGCCCCTGTTTAACAGGGGCGTGTAATTACAATTTTTGATGTAATACTTTGCAGCAGGGCTCGTTCCTGCATTCCAACTAGAGTGTCTGTGAGGGGTTGCAGTGTTGTGGCACCAGCACCAGTGCCTAAGGCCCAATTTTTCTGCCCCTGTCTAACAGGGGCGTGTAATTACAATTTTTGATGCAATACTTTGCAGCAGGGCTCGTTCCTGCGTTCCAACTAGAGTGTCTGTGAGGGGTTGCAGTGTTGTGGCACCAGCACCAGTGCCTAAGGCCCAATTTTTCTGCCCCTGTCTAACAGGGGCGTGTAATTACAATTTTTGATGCAATACTTTGCAGCAGGGCTCGTTCCTGCGTTCCAACTAGAGTGTCTGTGAGGGGTTGCAGTGTTGTGGCACCAGCACCAGTGCCTAAGGCCCAATTTTTCTGCCCCTGTCTAACAGGGGCGTGTAATTACAATTTTTGATGCAATACTTTGCAGCAGGGCTCGTTCCTGCGTTCCAACTAGAGTGTCTGTGAGGGGTTGCAGTGTTGTGGCACCAGCACCAGTGCCTAAGGCCTAATTTTTCAGCTCCTGTTCAACAGGGGCATGTAATTACAATTCTTGATCTAATATTTCACAGCAGGGCCCTGTGAGGGCTTACAGTGTTGTGGCCACAGCAACACCTAAGGCCCAAATTTCTGCTGAGTATATAGGGCAGGACCCTACTTTCAAACATCTAACTTACAAACGACTCCTACTTGCAAATGGAAGGAGACAACAGGAAGTGAGATGAAATCTACCCCTAGGAAGGGAAATTCTCTCCTGTAAGAGTTAATATGGGAAAACAATTTCTCCTTTCCACTGATGCTTTCCAATCCTTGTTCCACAAAAAAACCCAAATTTTCAAAAAACATTTTTCATCGGGACAAAAAGTGAGGTGAAATCTTCTGAAGAGGAGGAAAGACAGCAAAACAAATGTCACAGGGGTGATAACCCTTGCCTATGTTTTCCAAAAAGCTTAAAAAAGATTTTTTGGCTGGAGCTAAACACGTTAAAAATGTACCCGTTCAAAATTACAAAGAGATTCTACTTAACAACAAACCTACAGTCCCTGTCTTGTTTGCACCGCCTGTATACTGCTGTTCAGAGTATATAGGGCCTTTCCTTATTTTAATTTGGGTGCGGGGTTCCCCTTAATATCCATACAAGACCCAAAGGGCCTGGTAATGGACTGGGGGGGTACCCATGCCGTTTGTCTCACTGATTTTCATCCATATTGCCATGACCCGACATGACATTAAACCCGCAAGCAGTTTTAAATGAGATTTTTTCCTTTAAAAATGACATTTGGTGCAGGGACTGTTCTAAACACGGGAAACACGTGCCACTTTACAGGCATACTATAGACACCCCCCAGGTACGATATTTAAAGGAATATTTCACTTTTTTTTTTTTTACTTTAAGCATCATTAAAATCACTGCTCCCGAAAAAACGGCAGTTTTTAAAAGTTTTTTTTGCATTGATACATGTCCCCTGGGGTAGGACCCGGGTCCCCAAACCCTTTTTAGGACAATACCATGCAAATTAGCCTTTAAAATGAGCACTTTTGATTTCGAACGTTCGAGTCCCATAGACGTCAATGGGGTTCTAACGTTCGTGCGAACTTTCGGTCCGTTCGCAGGTTCTGGTGCGAACCGAACCGGGGGGTGTTCGGCTCATCCCTACTGGTGACCCTACAATAGAAAAAAAAACTTTTTCGCAGAAGAGAGTTTAACAAGACTCATGGCCACTCATTAAAATTAGAAGAAAAGAGGTTTAACCTTAAACTACGTAGAGGGTTCTTTACTGTAAGAGCGGCAAGGATGTGGAATTCCCTTCCACAGGTGGTGGTCTCAGCGGGGAGCATCAATAGCTTCAAGAAACTATTAGATAAGCACCTGAATGACCACAACATACAGGGATATTCAATGTAATACTGATACATAATCACACATAGGTTAGATTTGATGGACTTGTGTCTTTTTTCAACCTCACCTACTATGTAACTATGTAACATATCGGGTATGTTGTCTACCCCATTCGACATAACAAATGGTACCCGTCAAGGCTGCCCACTATCCCCTTTAATTTTAAACCTGCTAATGGAACCTTTGGCAACATACATACGCCAACATCCCAAAATCAATGGGATAGCAATTGGAGGTAGAATGCATACCATTAGCCTATTCGCGGACGACATCATTCTGGTCCTTACCGATGTGTTGTCCTCCCTGGCTTCAGTTCAACAAGCTTTATAATTGTTTAATGCAATATCTTATTATAAAGTTAACGAAACCAAATCGTATCTATTAGGATTAGGTCTATCCGATACGGTGAAACATTGCATTAGCATTAACTTCCCTTACAGGTGGAAAGAAAATGGTATAGCATATCTAGAAATCACTCTTACATCTAAAGTTTCCGATCTAGTTAAAGAAAACTATATCCCATTTCTGAGCTCCCTGAGACCCAAAGTAGACAGGTTGCGGAGGTTTGAACTTTCCTGGACAGGAAGGCTTGCTGCATTTAAAATGCAGGTCCTACCACAATTCTTGAATATGTTCAGCACTTTACCCATACCAGTAGTCCCTTTTCCAGCAGGCACAATCTGCAATAGATAGGTATCTGTGGTCAGGGAAAAAAGCACGGTGCACCTTTAACAAGCTTATTAAACTTAAGCAAATGGGTGGGATAGGTCATACCTCGATAAAGACTACCACGTGGCTACCATACTAGCCCAAATGAAAGATTGGTTTTATCCCCACAACAACACCCTATGGACAGAACTAGAGAGCTCCCAAATCAAAGGAGGAAATCTATATAATTATCTAATCACTAGCTCATACCGCTTATCTAAATCATCTACAATTGCACCTACCATACAGGCTTCTATTGAAGCCTGGCAATACTTCCTTAAATTTATAACCCCTGACGGTCCCTAAACCTCTCTTAACCACTTGCCGACCGCCTAACGACGATATACATTGGCAGAATGGTGCAGGCAGGCAAAACCATGTACCTGGTACGTGATTGCTTTCCCGCGGGTGGGGGGTTCGATCGGACCCCCCCCGGTGCCAGAGGCGGTCGGCTTTGGTCTGGGAGCGTTCAGAGATGAGGGGGAGACCATCCATTCGTGGCCCCCCCCTCGCGATCGCTCCCAGCCAATGAGAATCCTCCCCTGCCTGTGTGTAGTACACACAGGCAGGGGATGTGATGTCATCTCTCCTCGGCTCTGCAGTTTCCGTTCCGGCGCAGAGGAGAGAAGACATCTGAGTGAGTGCACAAACACACACACACACAGTAGAACATGCCAGGCACACTTTACACCCGATCCCCCCCCCGATCACCCCCCGATCACCCCCCAATCACCCCTCCCCCCCTGTCACACTGACACCAAGCAGTTTTTTTTTTTCTGATTACTGCATGGTGTCAGTTTGTGACAGTTAGAAGTGGTAGGGCAGTTAGTATTAGCCCCCTTTAGGTCTAGGGTACCCCCTAACCCCCCCTAATAAAGTTTTAACCCCTTGATCACCCCCCGTCACCAGTGTCGCTAAGCGATAATTTTTCTGATCGCTGTATTGGTGTCGCTGGTGACGCCAGTTAGGGACGTAAATATTTAGGTTCGCCGTCAGCATTTTATAGTGACAGGGACCCCCATATACTACCTAATAAAGGTTTTAACCCCTTGATTGCCCCCTAGTTAACCCTTTCACCACTGATCACCGTATAATCGTTACGGTTGACGCTGGTTAGTTTGTTTATTTTTTATAGTGTCAGGGCACCCGCCGTTTATTACCGAATAAAGGTTTAGCCCCCTGATCGCCCGGCGGTGATATGCATCGCCCCAGGCAGTGTCAGGTTAGCGCCAGTACCGCTAACACCCACGCACGCAGCATACGCCTTCCTTAGTGGTATAGTATCTGAACGGATCAATATCTGATCCGATCAGATCTATACTAGCGTCCCCAGCAGTTTAGGGTTCCCAAAAACACAGTGTTAGTGGGATCAGCCTAGATACCTGCTAGCACCTGCGTTTTGCCCCTCCGCCCGGCACAGCCCAGCCCACCCAAGTGCAGTATTGATCGATCACTGTCACTTACAAAACACGAAACGCATAACTGCAGCATTTGCAGAGTCAGGCCTGATCCCTGCGATCGCTAACAGTTTTTTTGGTAGCGTTTTGGTGAACTGGCAAGCACCAGCCCCAGGCAGCGTCAGGTTAGTGCCAGTAGCGCTAACACCCACGCACGCACCGTACACCTCCCTTAGTGGTATAGTATCTGAACGGATCAATATCTGATCCGATCAGATCTATACTGGCGTCCCCAGCAGTTTAGGGTTCCCAAAAACGCAGTGTTATCGAGATCAGCCCAGATACCTGCTAGCATCTGCGTTTTGCCCCTCCGCCCGGCCCAGCCCAGCCCACCCAAGTGCAGTATCGATCGATCACTGACACTTACAAAACACTAAACGCATACCTGCAGCGTTCGCAGAGTCAGGCCCGATCCCTGCGATCGCTAACAGTTTTTTTGGTAGCGTTTTGGTGAACTGGCAAGCATCAGCGGCCTAGTACACCCCGGTCGCAGTCAAACCAGCACTGCAGTAACACTTGGTGACGTGCCGAGTCCCATAAGTGTAGTTCAAGCTGGTGAGGTGGCAAGCACAAGTAGTGTCCCGCTGCCACCAAAAAGACAAACACAGGCCTGTCGTGCCCATAATGCCCTTCCTGCTGCATTCACCAATCCTAACTGGGAACCCACCACTTCTGCAGCGCCTGTACTTCCCCCATTCACATCCCCAACCAAATGCAGTCGGCTGCATGAGAGGCATTTTCTTTATGTCCTCCCGAGTACCCCTACCCAACGAACCCCCCCAAAAAAGATGGTGTGTCTGCAGCAAGCGTGGATATAGGCGTGACACCCGCTATTATTGTCCCTCCTGTCCTGACAATCCTGGTCTTTGCATTGGTGAATGTTTTGAACGCTACCATACACTAGTTGAGTATTAGCGTAGGGTACAGCATTCCACAGACAAGGCGCCATTTCACATGGTCTCCCAAGATGCCATCACATTTTGAGAGACCCGAACCTGGAACCGGTTACAGTTATAAAAGTTATGCCGCGTACACACGAGCGGACATTACGGCGGACTTTGCCCGGCGGACTTTTCGACGTACTTTCCGACGGACTTTGTGAATGAACGGACTTGCCTACACACAATCCACCAAAGTCCGTCGAATTCGTACGTGATGACGTACGACCGGACTAAAACAAGGAAGTTCATAGCCAGTAGCCAATAGCTGCCCTAGCGTGGCTTTTTGTCCGTCGAACTAGCATACAGACGGCGGACTTTTCGACCGGACTCGATTTCAACGGATAAATTTAAAACAAGTTTCAAATCTAATTCCGTCGAACTTTTGAGAAAACAAAGTCCGCTGGAGCCCACACACATCGAATTGTCCGACGAAATCCAGTCCGCCGGGCAAAGTCCGCCGTAATGTCCGCTCGTGTGTACGCGGCATTACAGTTACAAAAAAAAGTGTAAAAAAAAAAAAAACACAAACAAAAATATAAAATAAAAAAAAATAGTTGTCGTTTTAATTGTTCTCTCTCTCTCTATTCTCTCTCTATTGTTCTGCTCTTTTTTACTGTATTCTATTCTGCAATGTTTTATTGTTATTATGTTTTATCATGTTTGCTTTTCAGGTATGCAATTTTTTATACTTTAACGTTTACTGTGCTTTATTGTTAACCATTTTTTGTCTTCAGGTACGCCATTCACGACTTTGAGTGGTTATACCAGAATGATGCCTGCAGGTTTAGGTATCATCCTGGTATCATTCTTTTCAGCCAGCGGTCGGCTTTCATGTAAAAGCAATCCTAGTGGCTAATTATCCTCTAGACTGCTTTTACAAGCAGTGGGAGGGAATGCCCCCCCACCGTCTTCCGTGTTTTTCTCTGGCTCTCCTGTCTCAACAGGGAACCTGAGAATGCAGCCAGTGATTCAGCCAGCTGACCATAGAGCTGATCAGAGACCAGAGTGGCTTCAAACATCTCTATGGCCTAAGAAACCGGAAGCTACGAGCATTTTATGACTTAGATTTCGCCGGATGTAAACAGCGCCATTGGGAAATTGGGGAAGCATTTTATCACACCGATCTTGGTGTGGTCAGATGCTTTGAGGGCAGAGGAGAAATCTAGGGTCTAATAGACCCCAATTTTTTCAAAAAAGAGTACCTGTCACTACCTATTGCTATCATAGGGGATATTTACATTCCCTGAGATAACAATAAAAATGATTTAAAAAAAAAATGAAAGGAACAATTTAAAAATAAGATAAAAAAGCAAAAAATGAATAAAGAAAAAATAAAAATAAAAAAAAGCACCCCTGTCCCCCCTGATCTCGCGCTAAGGTGAACGCAAACATCGGTCTGGCGTCAAATGTAAACAGCAATTGCACCATGCATGTGAGGTATCACCGCGAAGGTCAGATCGAGCGCAGTAATTTTAGCAGTAGACCTCCTCTGTAAATCTAAAGTGGTAACCTGTAAAGGCTTTTAAAGGCTTTTAAAAATGTATTAATTGTGTTGCCACTGCACGTTTGTGCGCAATTTTAAAGCATGTCATGTTTGGTATCCATGTACTCGGCCTAAGATCATCTTTTTTATTTCATCAAACATTTGGGCAATATAGTGTATTTTAGTGCATTAAAATTAAAAAAAGTGTGTTTTTTCCCCAAAAAATGCGTTTGAAAAATCGCTGCACAAATACTTTGTCTTCAAGTGGTTAGAAGAGTGGGTGATGTGTGACATAAGCTTCTAAATGTTGTGCATAAAATGCCAGGACAGTTCAAAACCCCTCCAAATGACCCCATTTTGGAAAGTAGACACCCCAAGCTATTTGCTGAGAGGCATGTCGAGTCCATGGAATATTTTATATTGTGACACAAGTTGCGGGAAAGAGACAATTTTTATTTTGGCACAAAGTTGTCACTAAATGATATATTGCTTAAACATGCCATGGGAATATGTGAAATTACACCCCAAAATACATTCTGTTGCTTCTCCTGAGTATGGGGATACCACATGTGTGGGACTTTTTGGGAGCCTAGCCGCGCACGGGACCCAGAAAACCAAGCACCGCCTTCAGGCTTTCTAAGAGCGTAAATTTTTGATTTCACTCTTCACTGCCTATCAAAGTTTCGGAGGCCATGGAATACCCAGGTGGCAACCCCCCCCAAATGACCCCATTTTGGAAAGTAGACACCCCAAGCTATTTGCTGAGAGGTATAGTGAGTATTTTGCAGACCTCACTTTTTGTCACAAAGTTTTGAAATTTGAAAAAAGAAAAAAAAATTTTTTTTCTTGTCTTTCTTCATTTTCAAAAACAAATGAGAGCTGCAAAATACTCACCATGTCTCTCAGGAAATAGCTTAGGGTGTCTACTTTCCAAAATGGGGTCATTTGGGGGGGTGGTTTGTGCCACCTGGGCATTCCATGGCCTCCAAAACTGTGATAGGCAGTGAAGAGTGAAATCAAAAATTTACACCCTTAGAAATCCTGAAGGCGATGATTGGTTTTCGGGGCCCCGTACTAAGGCTCCTAAAAAGTCCCACACATGTGGTATCCCCATACTCAGGAGTAGCAGCTAAATGCATTTTGGGGTGCAATTCCACATATGCCCATGGCCTGTGTGAGCAATAAATCATTTAGTGACAACTTTGTGCAAAAAAAAAAAAAAAAAATTGTCACTTTCCCGCAACTTGTGTCAAAATATAAAATATTCCATGGACTCAACATGCCTCAAAGCAAATAGCTTGGGGTGTCTACTTTCCAAAATGGGGTCATTTGGGGGGGGGGGGGAGTTTTATGCCATTTGGGAATTTTATGGCCTTCAAAACTGTGATAGGTAGTGAGGAGTAAAATCAAAAATTTACGCCCTTAGAAATCCTGAAGGCAGTGATTGGTTTTCGGGGCCCTGTATGCGGCTAGGCTCCCAAAAAGTCCAACACATGTGGTATCCCCATACTCAGGAGAAGCAGCTAAATATATTTTGGGGTGCAATTCCACATATGCCCATGGCCTGTGTGAGCAATATATCATTTAGTGACAACTTTTTGTAATTTTTTTTTGTCATTATTCAATCACTTGGGACAAAAAAATGAATATTCAATGGGCTCAACATGCCTCTCAGCAATTTCCTTGGGGTGTCTACTTTCCAAAATGGGGTCATTTGTGGGGGTTTTGTACTGCCCTGCCATTTTAGCACCTCAAGAAACGACATAGGCAGTCATAAATTAAAGGCTGTGTAAATTCCAGAAAATGTAACCTAGTTTGTAGGCGCTAAAACTTTTGCGCAAACCAATAAATGTACACTTATTGACATTTTTTTTACCAAAGACATGTGGCCGAATACATTTTGGCCTAAATGTATGACTAAAATTGAGTTTATTGGATTTTTTTTAGAACAAAAAGTAGAAAATATCATTTTTTTCAAACTTTTCGGTCTTTTTCCGTGTATAGCGCAAAAAAAAACGGCAGAGGTGATCAAATACCATCAAAAGAAAGCTCTATTTGTGGGAAGAAAAGGACGCAAATTTCGTTTGGGTACAGCATTGCATGACCGCGCAATTAGCAGTCAAAGCGACGCAGTGCCAAATTGTAAACAGTGCTCTGGTCAGGAAGGGGTTAAATCCTTCCGGGGCTGAAGTGGTTAAATTCCCGAACACTGCTCTAGAATATATAATACCTGACATGTCACTAACTAATTGGTGCACCAATAAGGAACTCTTATTGGAAGATCTTTTTATAGGGCCTAAGCTGAAGACATTCAGAACTTTACAGATTGAATATTCTATCCCAGTTTCTGAGTACTTTAAATATATTCAACTATCCCATTTACTCGACAAACAGGGTAACAATCTTTCCACCCACCTACCCTGGCAAATAGCTATTTTCTATACAGCCAAACACTCAAATCTCAAAGATACGTCATTACTTTACAAACACCTACAGAATAAACAATCCTTTAGTAAAACTACTAATATAGGAGCATGGGAAAGGGACTTTGAGGAAAACTATACAGAGTATTAGTGGAAGAAAGCCCTCAATGTCACGTATGCATCAACTATAAGTGCCAACCTATGGAAACTGCACCACAAAATCCTATTACGGTGGTATCTTACCCCTTACCGTATCTCAAAATTTGTACCAGGAGCCACTACAGAATGTTGGAGGAAGTGCAGAACAACGGGTACACTTCTACACGTGTTGTGGTCGTGTCAACGCATGAAAAGGTTTTGGGCGCTTATATTCCAGATAATAGAGCAAATTACAGAAATAAAAGCTGCATCTTCTCTGGGTATGGCACTTCTGTCACTAGGAATAGATTTAATTCCAGCACCAATGAGAATACTAGTGTCCCACTTACTTATCGCAGCTAGACTCACTATAGTACGCCACTGGAACTATATTGACCCACCTCCCATAGCGGAAACCCTACACATAATAAACACACATAGTTCCTATGAAACACAGTTTGCTCAGAGTCGTGGCATTTCTAAAATATGGAGTACCTGGCTAACATGGTATCCTCAAAATGTAGGTCTCAGATTTTTTGGGAAAAATTAAATAATCTATAATAGTATGATGCAATAGGTTTAGTTTGATATCCACAGCAACCCTTTACATAATGGCTGGTCAATGGACATATCCATGTATTGTTGGTTTATGTTAGTTATTTTAGTTATTATTCCTTTTGTTTTATTCTTCAAATCTCATTTTGTTATCAATATGTTGTCCACACAGGACCAATTGCATAAGTAGGCAGGCCCTACCATGTATACAATGTGACCTGATGAAAAAAATAACAGTATATCACCAATACTTATGGCCAAAGCTCGGAAAACCCTACAATGACCCTACAATGTGCGAATGGGATGTGATGTCCCTCCCCTCTTGGAAACAGTTAGCTCCCAGTGGGGTGTCCGGGGATGGGAATAATACCTGATGCATAGATATGTCAGCATAATGCTACTGTTACTGTCACGAGTTATGCATATATAAATATAAATACTGTTACCTTAAGAAGTAATAATACAAGACAACAATTAATAATTGTACTTTATTTTACTGTTCCTATTACTTTTTCTTTGTAAAAACCTTAATAAAAACATATTGAAATTAAAAAGAAAAAGTGATTTTCTAAGCATACCAAGGCAAAGAAATTGCTTGACCATACTATGTTGAACTTTAAGTGTGGTTTTGAAAGAGTGGTTGTTACATAGTAGGTGAGGTTTAAAAAGACACAAGTCCATCAAGGCCAACCTATGTGTGTGATTATATGTCAGTATTGCATTGTATATTCCTGTATGTTGCGGTCCTTCAGATGCTTATCTAATAGTTTTTTAAACTATTGATGCCCCCCACAGAAACCACTGCCTGTGGAAGTTAATTCCAAATCCTTACCGCTCTTACAGTAAAGAACCCTCTACTGCAGTAAAACCTCTTTTCTTCTATTTTTAATGAGTGGCCACATGTCTTATTAATCTCCCTTCCAGGAAAAAGTTTTATACCTATTGTGGGGTCACCAGTAGGGATGAGCCAAACACCCCTCTGTTCGGTTCGCACTAGAACATGCGAACAGGCAAAAAGTGTGTTCGAACACACGAACACCGTTAAAGTCTATTAGGGCGTACACACGGTCGGACTTTGTAGGATTTTTTCTGACGGATGTTGGCTCAAGCTTGTCTTGTCTACACACGGTCGCACAAAGTTGTCGGAAAATCCAATCGTTCTAAACGTGGTGACGTAAAACACGTACGTCGGGACTATAAACGGGCAGTGGCCAATAGCTTTCATCTCTTTATTTATTCTGAGCATGCGTGGCACTTTGTCCGTCGGATTTGTATACACACGATCGGAATTTCCGACAACGGATTTTGTTGTCGGAAAATTTTATCTCCTGCTCTCCAACTTTGTGTGTCGGAAAATCCGATGGAAAATGTCCGATGGAGCCCACACACGGTCGGAATTTCCGACAACATGCTCCGATCGGACATTTTCCATCGAAAAATCCGACCGTGTGTACGGGGCATATGGGACTCGTACATGAATAATCAAAAATGCTAATTTAAAGGCTTATATGCAAGTTATTGTCATAAAAAGTGTTTGGGGACCTGGGTCCTGCCCCAGGGGACATGTATCAATGCAAAAAAAAGTTTTAAAAATGGCTGTTTTTTTTGGGAGCAGTGAATTTAATAATGCTTAAAGTGAAACAATAAAAGTGTAATATTCCTTTAAATTTCGTACCTAGGGGGTGTCTATAGTATGCCTGTAAAGTGGCGCATGTTTCCCATGTTTAGAACAGTCTGACAGTAAAATGACATTTCTAAAGGAATAAAAGTTATTTAAAATTACTCGCGGCTATAATGAATTGTCGGTCCAGCAATACACATAAAGGTTCATTGATAAACAGCATGGGATTCCCCCAGAAGGGAAGCCCGAACCAAAATTAAGAAAAAAAAATGCGTGGAGGTCCGCCGAAATTCCATACCAGGCCCTTCAGGTCTGGTATGGATATTAAGGGGAACCCCGCGCCAATATAAGAAAAATGGCTTGGGGGTCCCCCTCAAAATCCATACCAGACGCTTCAGGTCTGGTATGGATTTTAAGGGAAACCCCACGCCAAAACTTAAAAAAAAAATGGCGTGGGGGTCTCCCTAAAAATCCATACCACCAGACCCTTATCCAAGCACGCAACCTGGAAGGCCGCAGGAAAAGAGGGGGGACGAGAAAGCACCCCCCCTCCTGAACCATACCAGGCCACATGCCCTCAACATTGTGTAACCGGGTGACCCCGCCCCCTCTGACGTCACGGGAAAGCCATAGGGAAGTCCCCGTCAAGTACCCGTGCATCAGAGGGGGGCGGTGGTCACCACGTGGCCCCGTTCTCCATTATATATAGAAGTGTCAGAAGAAGAGAAGCGTCACACAGCAGGAGCCTCCCATGGATGCGGAGCGGCCCAAGAACAAAGCGGGGAAGAAGACGCTGCGAAGGAAGATGCCGGACGAGAACACCGGAGCAAGAAGCAGAGGAACGGAGGAAGAAGAATATGGAGGAAGAAACCAAAGGAAGAAGGAAGAAGACCTGAAGAAGATGGAAAGAAGAAGACTTTAAATAAAAGAATTGTCAAAAACTGTCTCTTGTCATTTTTAACATTTTTGACACTTTTTTTATGAAATGGTATACTTTTGTACCCATTACCATTTCACACAGGGGGGCGGGATCTGGGGGTCCCCCTGTTTAAGGGGGCTTCCAGATTCTGATAAGTCCCCCACCCACAGACCCCCACAACCACCGGGCAAGGGTTGTGGGGATGAGGCCCTTGTCCTCATCAACATGGGGACAAGGTGCTTTGGGGGCTACCCCAAAGCACCCTCCCAATGTTGAGGGCATGTGGCCTGGTATGGTTGAGGAGGGGGGGCACTCTCTCGTCCCCCCTCTTTTCCTGCGGCCTGCCAGGTTGTGTGCTCGGATAAGGGTCTGGCATGGATTTTTGGGGGGACCTCACACCATTTTTTTTATTTTGGCACGGGATTCCCCTTACCAGACCTGAAGGATCTGGTATGGATTTTGAGGGGGACCCCATGCCATTTTTTTTACATTTTGGTGCGGGGTTCCCCTTAATCTCCATACCAGACCTGAAGGGCCTGGTATGGAATTTAGGGGGACCCCCACACCATTTTTTTAAAAAAATTTGGTTCGGGGTTCCCCTGTGGGGAAATCCCATGCTGTTTTTTTTTTTTTTCCAACTTGTTGTTTATTGTAAATAAAAGTCATAGTACACAATAGAGATACAGAATGATAGCATACAAGGAATAATACAATGCTTTGATATAGAATGTGCGTTACAATAAGCTCCCTTGTGCTGTTATGCCGCGTACACACGGTCGGACTTTTCGTCTACAAAAGTCAGACAGCCTGTCCGACAGACTTCCGGCAGACTTTCGGCGGACTTTCGACGGACTTGCGGCGGACTTTCTAACAAACAGACTTGCCTACACACGATCACACAAAAGTCCATCGAATTCTTACGTGATGACGTACACCGGACTAAAATAAGGAAGTTCATAGCCAGTAGCCAATAGGTGCCCTAGCGTGGCTTTTTGTCCGTCGGACTAGCACACAGACGAGCGGATTTCGGGGTCCGTCGTAGTTACGAAGTAAAGATTTGAAGCATGTTTCAAATCTAAAGTACGTCGGATTTGAGGCTAAAAAAGTATGTTGAAAGTCCGGAGAAGCCCACACACGATCGGATTACCAGCCAGCTTTAGTCCGTCAGCGTCCGTTGGACTTTTGTAGACGAAAAGTCCGACCGTGTGTACGCGGCATTACATGCTCTATTCAACTTTGCTGCTTAGGAACTGAAATATGGAAGAACAGAGAGCAGCCATAAACTAGAATTGAACCATCGAACAGTGGCATCTATGCCTTGAGTTAGTGTAGCGAGTACATTCTTGTAATCGGGGTCCTGTTGGGGCTTTGCCTGTTTAATAACATATCCTGAGGGTGGGCTCTATCGTGCTTGTCTGGCTTACTATAGGCCCTCTTGTTTCTTAAAAGGTAGTCTCTTTAATAATGTAGGTAAAGATCAGGGATCTTTAAGTTTTATGGCCATAATTGAGAATGTGTGTAGGTTCGTTCAGTCATAAGCTAAATTGCTTTTTGTTTGTTTGGGCACAATGAGTTATCTGTGAATAGAATTCTATTAATGATTGTGTATTGTCTCTAAATATGATATTATGTGGTAGGATTGCGGTCACCGGACCACTAGCAATCCTTTAATGGGTTGATTAGAAAGGTGTAAGATCATGTAGATTGAAACATGTAGATTGTGGGCTTGGAAAGAATAGGTTCAAGGAAAGGGTATAGAGTGGGTCGGCGAGAGTGGTAGTGTCTTTTATAGCATCGTGTAGTGACCCTGTAGATGGGAAAGGAAAGCAAGGAAGGGTAGGTCAGAGGGAGTAGAGTAGAGGGGTTAGGGGCTTTAGATGAATAGGATAGATTTTAATGCCTCCTCCTCCGACTAGGCTTCGAAAGGCCGTGTATGTCCTTATGACATTAGATCAGCATACTCGTCTGTTGTTTGGAAATGTTGCCAACAAGACCAGATGTTCCTGAATTTGGAGGGCGTATCTTTGGCTTGGTGGATCAGTTCCTCCATTTCTGCTACTCAAGTTATTCGTTTGAGCCAATCAGCTATAGTAGGGGGTTTAGAGGACTTCCAAAGAGTCGGAATGCACATTTTGGCTGCGTTTATCAGGTTTAGAGCAAGAGAGCGGTGGGAGTCCTTTTTTGGTATGGAGGAGTGGTGAAGCAGCATTTGGGCTGGGGTGAATTCAATTTGTTAGGTGGTAATTTTAGAGGTGATGCGATGGACCTCTTTCCAGAAAAGTTGAATGGATGGACAGGACCACCATATGTGGACAAGGGAGCCCTCTCCCTCTGAGCATCTCCAACAAGTACAGGGGACATTTGGGAAAATTTTGTGAAGTTTAAGCGGAGTCTTGTACCACTTAGAGAATACTTTGAAGCCATTTTCTTGCGTTGACACATTAATTGATCCTTTGTGGATATAGGAGTATATATTTTCCCATTCCTCTTCTGATAGGTCTATCGATAATTCTTTTTCCCAACTGCAAGTGGCTATATTAGATTTAGGGTTGTGTTCAGAGAAGAGCAGAGCGTAGATAGCTGAGATCACATGTCTTTGCGGTTCCGCCTTGGTGCACAGCATTTCAAAGGGTGTGAGTTGTCTGGAGTAGTCGGAACTCTGGTGGGGGTGGTTGATAAAGTGACGTATTTGAAAGTATGTCCATAACGGGAAGGGGCGTCCAGATATGTGCGTGGGTAAATTAGGGATGGTTAGAAAGGTTTGTCCGGAGAAGAAGTGTTCTGCACGTAGAGCTGTGTGGGGCCAATAGTCCGCAAGGAATGTGGCCGATAGACCCACTGGGAAGTCTGGATTGCTTTGGATTGGTGTCATTAGGCCTGGTGTGGAGGAGATGTGATGCTTACGGCACGCTATCTTGAAACAACTAAGTGTGGTGGAGATCAGTGGATGGTGATTGCAGGCCTGAGGGATCTTTATTGAGGAGATCCAAGGTAATTGTTGGATTGGGATGGAAGAAAATTCATTTTCAATTTGTGTCCAGGCTTTCGTATGGGAGTGGACATTCCAGTCAACTATTCTCGACAGTTGACAGGCCCAGTGATATTTAGTGATATCTGGGAGAGCTATGCCTCCTTTCAATTTGGGTAGGGTGAGCCTATCAAAGCTGAGTCTAGGGCGACCCTTGCCCCATATGAAGTCGCTGCATGCCTTGCGGTATGAGGTAAAAAAGGCTTGTGGTAATTTTATGGGGACTGTTTGCAGAACATATAATATTCTTGGTAGAAAGTTCATTTTAATTATTGATGCTCTTCCAAACCAAGAGAACATTCCTGGTTCAATATTTTTATTGAGTTTTTCAAAGAAGAAATATTGAAAGCAGTACATACAAGATATAACTCCTGGATGACTAAGACAGCCAAGGGAGTAACATACAATAGATGAAAAACATATCACTTACAAGGGTAATGTGAATAAGGTAAAACAGAATTCCTGGTATGAGTGCCAACAAAACATAACGGTGCTAATTCCCGCCTGGGGGACAGGTAATCTGGTAATCATTGTAGCTAGGGAGATCTCTCCCAGCGGACACCCGAGGTCATCACTCCACCCCAATGGGGACACACTGTGGAGTGCGAGAGCTCCAGGACTCCGCCCAGAAGAGATACCCCCCAATCATCCATCAGCTCCCCCGGGGAGGCGCCCCCGCCGAGAAGAAGCCCCAGCGGTGACGTCCCCCAGACGGAGCCAACGGTCACAACGTCTAGGGTGTAGACCAGGAACCAGCCAGCTGCCTCCCATGCTGGGGCACTAAGTGAGTAAATTAGAATAGTTCAAGGAGTCTAATAACCAAGCTTTGGCCTTGTAATACCATTTTCTGCTGTTAGAAGAAGTAAAGAAGATGAGAATAGGAAAGGGATAGAGAAAGGGTAGAAGAGGGATGAGAAAGAGGGAAAAAGCAAGATGAAGGGCAGAGGGAGGGAGGTGTGGTGGGGTGTATGATGGAGGATGGTAGACTCGCTGGATTCTCCCCTAGGGCATCGATTGACCCGGGTAAAGAGAGATGCCTACATACTTAGCCCAAGGTTCCCAGATCGCTTCAAAGCGTGGGACCGTGTCAAGCAGCTTAGCCACTATTTGTTCCTGCGACATTATCCAGGAGATCTTCCGCTTGGTGGCCAAAATAGATACCGATGGAGTTTTCCAAGCTTTCGCTAGGGTAACTTTGGCTCCCAAACACATAAAAAAGATAAGCTGTTGTGTGGTTTTAGGCGTGTTGTGCAATTTACAGTTTAGAAGGATGTAGGTGGGGTCTTGTGGAACATCTATCCCGGAGACTCTCCGTAGAATATGGAGGAATTTATTCCAGTAACTCCGTATACGGGGGCAGGTCCACCATATATGATGTATCGTGCCCAGGAGTCCACACCCCCTATAACATAGGGGGGAGGATTCTGGGAATATCCGGGAGAGCCTTGCTGGGACATAGTACCATCTAGTAAAAACTTTGGTGTTGGCCTCTATCAGGGCAATATTCAAGATACCTTTGGATGATCTGCTGAAGGCTTGGAACCATTTAGCGGGGTCCCACTGGGTGTCCAGGTCCGATTCCCAAGATCGAGCGTACTCCGGGGTGTCCGTCCTATCTGCCAGGGAAGCGTAAATGATGGAAATCCCTCCTTTTTGGGGATCTGTCGAGGAGCACCATAGCTCATACATCGTGGCTTTGGGAGTGTTCGACTTGTCAGTACAGAGAGAGTGGAGAAAGTGTCTTATTTGTGATAGTCGGAACATTTCCGATGAGGGCATTTCCAGTGTACTCAAACAGTGGCTCAACGAAACGGGGCCATTAGGAGTAAGGAAATGACCTATCCGGAAGAGGCCTTTGTTCAGCCACCAATGAAAAGCGTGTATGTTCATCCCAGGTGGGAAGTCAGGGTTGTGAAATAGGTGCGTGAGGGGTCTTAGAGGCGATATCAAGTTGGTGTTTTTGTGTACTTGGTCACAGAGAGCTAAGGAGTGAGACAAGGTGGGGGCTAGAACTGCCGGTCTATGTTTGGAGGGTCTCCATGTTAAGAAGTCAAGAGTGAAATGTGGAACGGCCTGTCTCTCGAGGGAAATCCAGTCGGGCCTGTAGTGCTTGGAATAGATGGCGGAGAACTGTGACAACTGTGCTGCCTGGTAGTATAGCCAAAAATTTGGGAGACCCAGGCCTCCCTGAGACCTAAGTCGGAACAAAATTTCTTTTGCGAAGCGGTGACCTCTGTCCCCCCAGACAAATCTTATCACCCTGGATTGAAATTTGGACAGGATAGGCTTTTTAACCGGGATGGGAAGTGAGCGGAATAGATATAAAAGTCGAGGCAGGAGATTCATTTTGACTGCGTTGAGCCTGCCCAACCATGATAAGCCCTCCTTCATCCACTTCTGGAGATCTAGCTCCAAAGAGCGGAGCATGGGGGGGTAGTTGGCGGCATATAGGTCTCCTATATTTCTCGTCAGTTTGATACCTAAGTAGGGGATTGAACTACCTGCCCACGTGAAAGGAAAGTGTTGTTGGAGTTGGTCTATTAACGGTGCCGGTACCGAGACATTGAGGGCCACAGATTTAGACACGTTCACTTGGAGACCGGAGATAATGCCGAAATCCCGAAGGAGTCTGAAGACGTTTGGCGTAGTGATGAGGGGGGCTGTGAGGAACAGTAGCATGTCGTCAGCAAATAGGGCACATTTGTGAATGTCAGGGCCACACTGTACTCCTCTGATGTTCTCGTTCGATCTAATGGCAATAGCCAGAGTCTCGATCGCGATCGCGAATATCAAGGGAGAGAGAGGGCATCCCTGTCTAGTTCCCCTGCGGATATCGAAGGGATCCGAGTAGTGACCCATAAGACGCACCTGAGCCGATGGTGAGGAATACAGTGTGTGGATTATCGAGCGAAATCCTTCGCCAAAACCCCAGCGTTCAAGAATGTCAAAAAGGTAGGGCCACGACACGGAGTCAAAGGCCTTCTGCAGATCCAGCGACAACAAAAAGCCCCCCTGAGCAGGCCCGCCGTCCCACTGGGTCTGCAGAAGGGAAATCAAATCAATAGCTCTGCGAACCTGATCAGGGCCCTGTCTCCCCGGGATGAAGCCCACTTGGTCCCTGTGTATGTAAAGCGCTATAAAGTCAGACATTCTGTTTGCTAGTATTTTAGTCATAATTTTGAGATCGTTATTGATTAACGAAATAGGGCGGTAGCTTCCCACTTCGCTGGGGTCTTTACCCTGTTTCGGTATGACCGAGATAAAGGCTGAATTTGAGTCACTAGGGAGAGGGGCTCCATCCCGGAGGGAGTTAAAGAACCGGGCCATGTAAGGGGCCAGACGAGGGCCAAATTTCTTGTAATAACATACCGAAAAACCATCCGGCCCCGGGGCAGAGTTCGTTTTCAAAGATTTAATGACATCTAATATTTCCTCTGTGGAGAAGGGGGCGTCTAGTATATCGCGATGTGTTTGCTGCAGGTGAGGTAGGGTAATGTCTCGGAGAAACAGTTCCCTGGTCTTGTGATGTGCGCACGGCAAATTCTCGTAGAGACGAGAATAGTAATTATGAAACGACTTCATAATAAGCGTTGGATTTTGAGTCAAATTGCCCGATGATGCTCGAATTTTGGGGAATACCGAGTTACGGCTCCTAGGGCTAAGCTTGGTTGCTAACTTAGAACCTATCCTATCGGATTGGTAATAGAAACGGGCGCCTGACCACCGTAAGTGTTTCTCCGCAGATGTGGTGAGAGAGAGGTTTAGTTGCACTCGAGCCGAGTCCAGCTTGGCCAGGCTATCTGCCGTGGGGTGTTGTTTATGACTTTTGCTTAGCAGGCAGAAGTCTGCCGTGAGTCGCAAAACTTCTGCCCTGCTCTCCTTTTTAAGTTGTGAGGAGAGTTGCAATATCCTACCCCTCAACACCGCCTTGTGTGCCGCCCACAGACAACCTGGCGAAACCGACCCCGTGTCGTTCTCGCTAAAGTATTCGGATAAAGCCTTGTCTATAATCGTGCAATGGACTGGATTGCTCAAGAGAGATTCATTGAGGCGCCATTTGAAGGGACCTCTAATACCCAACCCCCCCCGTAATGATAGTGACATTATCGAGTGGTCGGACAGTGGTGTGTCATATATTTTGGAGGTGATTACTCTCGGAATTACATGTGGTGGGACAAATATATGGTCAATCCTAGAGAAGGTTTGGTGGGGGGCTGAGTAGTGCGTGTAGTCTCTAGTTTGGGGATTCATTTCCCTCCAAATATCTACCAGGCCAAAGGATTGAACCGTCTGCGCCACCCGAAGGCTACGTTTAGGGGGCCTTTTGGACTTGGGCCTCAGGGTATTGGATTTATCCAAGGAGAAGTCAAACGGGGTATTGGAGTCTCCCCCCAATATTACGGTACCAATAAAGTGCGGCTTTAGTACCTTCAGTGTGGACTCGAAAAAAAGGTCTTGGTGTGTGTTCGGAGTGTAGTATGAGACAAATGTGTAAGCGTCACCATTAATCGTTCCAGTCACTAGAATGTATCTTCCCTCAGGGTCTTTGATTGTGTGTGTATGAGCAAAGTGAGTTTTGTTTGAAAAGCAAATCGCCACTCCTCTCGTTTTGTCATTTGCGTTGGCTAGGTGAAAATTCATGAAGGTCTTGTGGAGGAATTTGGGCTGATATGAAGCAGGAAAGTGAGTCTCCTGGAGCAGAACTACATCCGCCTTCAGGGAGTGTAACTGTTGTAGTACCTTGCGTCTCTTCACAGGGGAGTTAAGGCCCTGTGCATTATGTGAAAAAATCCTGAGCGTCCCTGTTGTCTGTGTGGAGTCAGTCATGAGGGGGAAAGAAATGCGGTGCTGAGTGTTTATAAATCTTACCTGACGTCGTTGATGTCCCTGGCAGATAGGGGACAACCCCGGTGGAATTGAGAATTTGATCTGCGCTGCGGCCGAGGGGAGAACCAGCGGGAACCTGTAGCCGAAGATGAGGGAGATGGACGGGGGAGAGGAAAAGAGAGAGGGAAGAAAAGAGAAGTAAGGAGGGAGAGAGGAAGAGGAGGGTAGAGAAACAGAGCATTAGATGGTGAATCTTAAATTCATAACCCAAATCCCAACGGACCAGCAAAGGACCTATCCCTGCCTGGACCGGTACCCAAAAAGAAAGGAGGTCTGCGACCCGAGGGTCGAGAGAGTCTGGGTCCGATAGAGGAAAAAACAGAGGTTCAACTATCGGAGCCAGAGGGGGGCGCACTACGACCCCTCCGGTGAACGCCGCCTCTGGATGAGACTATAGCAGTGTATGAACAATGCAGTGTAAGCCCTGCTAACAACTAATAATAATGAGAAAAAAAGGAAAAAAAAAAAAAAAACACAAAAAAAACCACAAAAAAACAAAAACAAACCCCTGGATAGCGCAGGAAGAAAATAAGGTAATAACAAAAATGGGGCAGAGGGACAACTGCCCGTGGAAGTTTTTAACCCGTGAGGAACTGAAAGGAAGGAAGTCCTGGGGAGAAAGTGACCAAGATACTAGCTGCAGGTCAAGCGCCGACAAAGGCCAAGGGGAGGGCCAGAAATAGAGTCATTTCAGCCTACAGGCCCGATCATGGGGGAAAGGATTCCTTGGAACGTTTGGGCAGCTGTTTCTGCCAGACTGGTGATACCGGGCTGGTAGGAGATGTTCGCTTGACAGACGATGCTCCTCGAGGGGCCGCCGGTTGTGGGACTTCCTGAGAGATCAGGCCCAGATGCAGGAGAAGTCGTTCCCCATCCTGGAATGTTGAGAAACTGTATGGTTTGTTGCGATATGAGAAGTTCAGTCTCAGTGGGAAGGCCCACCTGTACGTGATCTCTTTGCTCGCCAGGACTTGAAGAAGCGGTTTCAGAGCCCGCCGTTTTTGTACTGTATATGGGGAAAGATCTGCAAAGATTTGGACCTGGTGACCTAGGATCATCAGCTTCTCCGCCGCCCTGGAGAGTTTCATCACTTCTTCTTTAACTGCATAAAAATGCGGTTTCACAATAATATCACGTGGCAGGCCATCCGAACGAGGCGGTTGTAGCGCCCTGTGGGCCCTATCGAGCTCCAGGCGGTGGGCTGGGATGGCCTGGATTAAACTTTTGATGAAGTCCTGAACTGCCGAGTGGGTGTCTTTGACGGTTTCAGGGAGCCCCCTGATACGGAAGTTGTAACGTCTCGACCTGTTCTCGAGGTCATCTATTTTGGATATGGCGGAATCCAGTTGGTCCTGGAGATCCAGGATTCTGGAGGAGTTTTGGTTAATTCTCAGGGTGGCCTGGTCAGACTTTTGCTCGATCACTTCAATTCTAGCTCCAATCTGCTGCAGATCTGCGTGTATGGAAGCCGTGATCTGAGCAGCTGTGTGAGATAGGCCTTTTGAGAGCATCTGTGAAAAAGCAGCCATCATAGAGGGAAAGTCAGTAGGGGAGGGGGAGAGATCCCTGGCTTGTGCTTCCCAGGGGTCCGGGCTGTGAGGTGAATCCTGCTGAGGGGTGAGAGCAGCCCCCCCAAATGACCTCCTCAGCAGAGAGTCTGTGGATGCTGGTGAGGGGAGCCCTGGGAGAGAACTCACTGTGGCATCTGAAGATTGTGATGACGTGAGGGTCCCTTGATCCTGGTCAGCAATTGATTCAGATAGGCAGGGCAGGCCTCGTGAGGTGACGGGCGCCATCTTGGAGGGACCAGGCCGCTCCATGGAGTCGTTCAGCGCGGCTGTGAGGTTCCTCTGGGCGGGAATAAAAGACATCCGCTCGTGGCCGGGGGTGTCCCCTAGTAGCTGGTGCGGGTGGGGGGTCGGAACGAGGGCTTACACCGCCGCTGTGGCTGGCGTTAGGACGGAGAGGCGCGGAGCTCCCGGACTAAGCGGCCATCTTGGACGCTGCCGCGCATGCGCCCCCCCAAGAGAACATTCCTGACGACCAGGACTTTAGGTCCTTTTGAATGTGTTGGAGGATCGGGAGATAGTTTTTGGAGTATAGGTCAGATAGGCGAGTCGGTAAGCGGATCCCGAGATATGTAATTGCATCTCGGTTCCATCTGAAGGGGAAGTTGGAATGGCAGGTTGTAAGGGTCTCTTTCTGTAAAGAAATGTTTAGGGCTTCCGATTTTGCAAAGTTAATTTGTAGGTTGGTCAATGAGTTAAAAGTGGCGAAATCCTTAAGTAAATTGGGTAATGTAATGTGTGGTTCCGTCAGGAATAAGAGGATATCGTCCGCGAAGGCAGACAGTTTGTATGTATTATTTGAGACGGACACTCCCTTTATGTCTGGGTTCGACCTTAGTCGCTGGAGGAGTGGTTCCAGCATGAGGACAAATATTAAGGGTGAGAGTGGACATCCCTGACGAGTCCCGTTTGATATGGAGAAGGCATTCGACAGGTGGCCGTTGATACGGACCTGTGCGGTTGGGGCAGCGTAAAGGGCCATTATAAATTGTAGCATACGGTCTCGTAGTCCAATCATTTTAAGAACTTCAGACATATAGTCCCACGCCACCCTGTCGAATGCCTTCTCCGCATCCAGAGATAGAAAAAACCCCTGTTGTTGGGTGGAAGTTAACCATTTATGAATATTGATTGCCTTGATCGTGTTGTCTCGTGCCTCTCTACCAGGTATAAAGCCAACTTGGTCTAATGAGATGAGTTTGGGTAGTAGGGGCAAGAGACGATTAGCCAAGACCTTGGCATAGAATTTTAGGTCGACATTTAATAAGGAGATTGGGCGATAGTTAGACACAATACATGCGTCTTTATTAGGCTTAGGTATTACCACTATATGTGCTGATAGTAAGTCTCGGGGTGGGGGATTGTCAGAGGATAGTGAGTTGAACGCAGTCAAGAAGTGTGGTTTGAGAGTTTCTATGAATGTTTTGTAGTATCCTGTCGTCAAACCGTCGGGACCCGGGCTTTTGCCTGGTTTCAGTTGTTTGAGTACTATGTCTATTTCTGTAGATGTGATAGGTTGTTCCAGGTCGGTGGCTGTTTCAGTAGATAGGGGTTCGGGACTGTATTGCGTGAGGAAGTCCCTGATGGATTTTGTTCTTTGGGTACTATCCGTCAGTGGGTTAGTGGGGTTTAGATTGTATAACTGCGTATAATAGCTTACAAATTGCTCTGCTATTTGTTCATTTGATACAATTTTTTGCCCCTTAGTGTCTGCTATCGAGTGGATTGTTGTGGATGCTTTCTTGGCTCGGAGAGCTCTTGCTAAGATTTTACCAGATTTATTGCCATATTCGTAGAATATTTTTTGGGAGAGTATATAGTTTCGTTTCGTTTGCTTGTTTAGAGCTGCTAATAGGTCCGTCCTGGCTTGGAGTAGTTCTGGAAGGGATGTTAGTGCTTTGGAAGTTTTGTGGGCACTTTCCAGTGCTTGAATACGGGAAGTCAGTTCAGTAATGTGTGCCTGTCTTTCTTTCCTTCTTTTTGCTGAAATTGCTATTAGTTCCCCCCGGATGGTGCTCTTATGAGCCTCCCATCGCATCATGGGTGAAACTTCAGGGGATTTTCCTGGAAATAAAGCGAGAGGCGTTTGTGTATGTCAGTCGTTATGGCGGTGTCTGTGAGAAGCGAGGGGTCTAGGCGCCAAATTAGGGATCTGGGATGGGTATCTGCAAATTCAAGGGTCATGGTTATAGGGTGGTGGTCCGAAAGAAACATGGGGTCAATCGTGGCTGTGATTAACATCGGCAGGTCCCTTTGTGATAGGAAGAGGTAGTCAAGTCTAGAGTATCGGTTATGGGGAGCCGAGAAAAATGTGAAATCTTTCTCATTCGGATGAAGTGTACGCCATGAGTCATGTAGTGACAGCTCCTTCAGTCGTGTTTTAATGTTTTAACGCGCTGTATGGCATGGTCGAGGTACCTGCCAAGGTATCATGTAGGGGATGCAGAGGGACGTTGAAATCCCCTCCCAGGACAAGAAGGCCTTCTTGGAATGAGGAGAGTTTTTGTAAAGTGGATTTGAAGAAAGGGATCTGTTTCGTGTTGGGTGCATATATGTTGGCGAGGGTGATACGTTTTCCAAATAGCGTGCCTTTCACAAAAAGGTAGCGTGCTTCCTCATCTGTGCAGGTGTCTTTGATTTGAAAGGGGCAGTTTTTTGTGAATAGGATAGAGACCCCTTTCTTTTTGGTAGAGTGATTAGTTGCATGAGTGGAGGTTGGGAATCGATAGTTGGAGAGTTTTGGGGTGGAGTCTGTTCTGAAATGGGTCACTTGGAGAAAGACAATGTCCGCATTGTTTCTTTGTAAAGAGAGTAGTAATTGGGAGCGTTTTTCAGGTAAGTTAAGTCCCCGTACATTTAGGGATACTATTTTGATTGTTTTGTGTTTAGTGCGTGACAATTGCGGCATATTGTAGGGGCGGTTCGGGTATTGGAGTGTTGGGAGTCAGAGAGAGATGGTTGGTGTGTTGCTATGGTTGCCCGTCGGAGGAGGAGGGGTAAAGTAAGGAAATGGAGATTAGAGAATAGAGGATTTGTGGCCTATTTAGAGAGATTATGATACAGGGTGGGGGGGTAGAACGAGGAGAGGGGTTAGGGGAGAAAGTTGTGTGTATTTATCACTCTTAGTCAGGGGGCGTCCGTGAACAAAGATATTGAGATGTGCCCGTGTGGGTAGGAGATCGTTTCCGGTGAATAGCGAGAGCCTGCTCGCTAGTCCGCGGGGTGTATATACCTGTTTTTAGGTATACCCGGAGTGAGTCAGTGGTGATATGTAAGGTCAGATGTCTATATATATCGAGATTTATGAAGTGAAACGCCACTGAGGGGGGGAGCAGCTGAAATCGGTGGTAAGAGGTGGTGTTCGAAGAGGAGTTGCTGTCCGCTAGACAGAGAGGGATGTGATGTAAGCACGATGAGGAGGTCAAGGGGGTATCAGACTAATGTTGAAATGGAACCCGGAAGCTATATGGTTGGGTGATCGGGGTATAGATTGCAGGTGACAGAGTGGGTGGTGTTAGGAGAGAGGAAGGTAATATATGTGTGTGGAAGAGTATATAGTTCGGAATGAGAGTAGTCTCTGTGTGGCCAGTTAGTGTACTTGTAAGGTGTGTGAGTAGATACAGGGCTCCCTATAGGCCTCCGCATAACCTAAAATCAGAGTGCAAGCCTTGTAAAGCGTCCAACAACCGGATGTAATAAAAAGTCTTAAGTAGCCTTTAACATCAACTAGGGAACAATAGACTATATGAAACAGAACTCAACAGATTGGTAACTCGTGTAAGATTTGCGCTTATTGTCGTCCAATCTAATAGGGTTTGATGAAGTTATTCAGCCTGGTCTTGAGATAAGTGAGTCAGGGCTCCGTGCCCTGTCCTGTGGAGGGTCAAATAGTGTTTAGGGTATCTGAGGCTGAGTAAGCCAGGTTTCCCTTTGGTGATTGGGGAGGTGTGAACTTCGAAGTGGGAGGGTGAGAGAACCACCTATTAAGCATGCCATTCTCATACACAGTGGATGTTACTCCCAACAGGAAGGGTTAGGGGCCCATTAGGGATCCATCTGCTAACCGTTCCTGTGGACACTAAATGCTAGTAGATGGGGATGCAATATGTGGCATAAATGTGAGTTGGGGTTCTCACTTTGTAGCATTTACCTGTCTTTTCAGTATGTACCAGCAGTGAGTTTTCAGAGAGTATCCAGGTAATGCTAGAGAAGCGTCTGGGGGTCGTTAAATTTAATAAGATTTCCCCCCCTCCCCTTACAAGGGAAAAAGAATGGGGGAGCCCAATTTTTCTGGGATGCATTTTGTGCAGTGTAATCGGTTAGCTCTTCAGCCACCCACATAGCGTAGTTTCATGAGGTGAGAAACCCCAGCAGAATTGGGAAGCTTCCGAATGAAGTCATAAACATAGGGGGCGGTCTATGCATACCTTAAGGATATATTCCCCGTTGCCTTTAAGTGTCGCAGCTGAGGAATTGGGTGTTGTGAATTCCTCAGGTCGGCTCCTGCTGCACGTAGATGTTGGTGTATTCGGGTAAGCAAGTATCGTTGGGGTAGTGAATACATTAAATTTGAACCTTAATCGAGGAACCCCAACATCTATGCCTTAAGGATACATTGAGCCATATAGTATCATAGGTGGTGATGATCCGCAGGGAGCCAACCTCCCTGATTAGAAATCAGGGGGTGGGTGGGCATGAGTAGGTACTGGAATTGGTGCCACATTTAGGCACGTAGTCTCTCATATCGAGAGGTGATTGCGTGGGGACAACTGGTCATTACATGCAATATCAGAGATGTGTACGTCTGTCCGCAAGGACTGTTACATCCTGCCGAGGGGTATTGATGTATTGTGTAATGAATTTGTATAGACCTGCGGGTCATCACTCCTATTACCACTTGTCATGTAAGGCTCGATCGTTGATGAAAGGATAAAATGTCACGAAAAAAGAATTTTGTTAAAAGAAAAGAAAAGGAGAAAAAAAAAAAAGACAAAAACATACAATAGTCTCCCCTTCTTCCACCCTTGAGCAAGGGGGGGTAGGGGGTGTGGATAAGGAAGGATACGTGCTGGGTTCATAGGTTTCTATGGTAGATGGCCTGTGAAGTTCAAGGAGGCATGTCTGTTATCTTCCTAATGTCCAGTACCTCCTATGGAAAAAAGGATTGATGTGCAGATTCGATCTCTTGTGTGTGGCAGCAGTGCGTCGGTCGGTATCATGTTCCACAGGGCAGGGCTTACCTACAAAGTCTTGTAGACCTTTGTGCTGTGTGTTTGGCAGGGATGAAATCTGAGGACGTAGGGAGGACAAGTTGATATTGTATGGGATGGACGAGTAAAGTCAGTAACCAGGAGGGCCTTTGAGGAGAGTGGATGAAACAGATAGGATTGAGAGGTAACGGAAGGTTAAATCAGCTGGGTGATGCAGGAGCATTGGCGTTCATCGGTCTCGACGCGCTCTTCTGGATTGCGGGGTTTTCGATGGGCTGGAGCCGTGGTTCCATCCTGGCGCTTGATGATGCGTGCAAGATTCAGACGGGGAACGTTGCCTTCTGTAGCGGTGAGTTTGAGTCTCCATGGGTTCGCTGTTAGGAGGGGTGTTTCTGGAGGCTGGGGGACGGAACTCCGCATACCACTCTGTGAAGGGTATGTCAAGGGTCTCACAGAAATATCTCAGATCCTCTGGCACTCTGAGGAGTGCGGAGCGGCCGTGTGACGAAGCTGACAGGCAGAAGGGGAACTTCC
The DNA here is from genome assembly GCA_037952835.1 of Lithobates septentrionalis. Lineage (NCBI taxonomy): Eukaryota > Metazoa > Chordata > Amphibia > Anura > Ranidae > Lithobates > Lithobates septentrionalis. Next base: position 2,053,490 of record JBBDGP010000584.1, read on the forward strand.
ACCTGTATGGAATCCCCTTGGTACGCAGGACTTCCAAAAGGGGGCGCAGTTCTCTTCGGCGTTGCAGCGTTATAGTAGAGAGGTCTTGGAATAGGCGGATGTCCGCACCATTGTGTGATATCTGTGGAGTGCTGCGGGCCTTTCGTAGAATCTCTTCTTTTAACTGGTAGTCAATGATATTGCAGATCACATCCCTAGGTGGGTCTGAGTCTCTGCCCCGTGGACGCAGGGCTCGGTGGATTCGTTCCATTCCTATTGGAGTAGTGGGGGGTTTTTCCATTAGGTTGTTGAATAAACAGGTCACTTCTGCTTGTAGCCGGTCCGCCTCGATCGTTTCCGGTAGGCCGCGTACACGGAGGTTGTGGCGCCTGCCATGGTTGTCTAAATCTTCCATGTGGCGATTAAGGTCTCGTAGCTGCAGGGTGTGGGTGTCTAAGACCTGACAGGTACGGCGCAACACATTTGAGTGGGTTGTGGTAAATTTTTCCACGTCTTGAACCCTGCCTGCAATCGATTGAATGTCTATCCGGTGGTCCGTGATTGCGGCTGTTAGTGCCGCCGTGAGGGTGTTTTTGATGTCAGTCGCCACGGAGTGGAGATCGTGCAGGCTGGGGTGTGAATGCAGTGTGAGGATCACCGCTCCATTGTCTGGGGGAGGGTTGGTTCCTGTCGTCAGGCCTGATGGCTGAGGAGAGCCTCGTGTGGGCTCCATGTTGCCGGGTTGTGACCGGAACATTTCGGGGATATTCTGACTAATCCTGCCAGTTAAGTCTCGGGGAGATCTGGAGCGAGATGCAGAGGAGCTGCGGGAAGAGGTCCCCATGGTTTTTGGGTGTGTAGGCAAGTGACAAACCTCCGTTGTAGGCAGATTATCCTCTCTGTCAGCGGGAGCGGAGAATTCAAGCTGCCATCTTCTCCCGAGGTCAGGCCACGCCCCCCATCCCATGCTGTTTTTATCAATGAACTTTTATGTGTATTGTCGGACTGACAAATCATTAATAGCCGCAAGTAGTTTTAAATGACTTTTTTCCTTTGAAATGTCATTTTGCTGTCAGACTGTTCTAAACACGGGAAACATGTGCCCCTTTTACAGGCATACTATAGACTCCCCCAGGTATGAAATTTAAAGGAATATTACACTTTTATTGTTTCACTTTAAGCATTATTAAAATCACTGCTCCCGAAAAAATTTATTTTTGCATTGATACATGTCCCCTGGGGCAGGACCCAGGTCCCCAAACACTTTTTATGACAATACCATGCATATAAGCCTTTAAAATTAGCACCTTTGATTTCTCCCATAAACTTCTAAAGGGTGTTCTGCGGCTTTCGAATTTGCCGCGAACACCCCAAATTGTTCGCTGTTCGGCGAACTGGCGAACGGTCGATGTTCGAGTTGAACATGAGTTCGACTCGAACTTGAAGCTCATCCCTAGTCACCAGTATGGTATTTGTAAATTGAAATCATACCCCGTCTCAAGCATCTCTTCTCCAGAGAGAATAAGTTCAGTGCTCGCAACCTTTCTTTATAACTAAGATCCTCCTTTATTAGCTTTGTTGCCCTTCTCTGTACTTGCTCCATTTCCAGTACATCTGTCCTGAGGACTGGTGCCCAGAACTGGACAGCATACTCCAGGTGTGGCCAGACCAGAGTCTTGTAGAGTGGGAGAATTATCGCTTTATCTCTGGAGTTAATCCCCTTTTTAATGCATGCCAATATTCTGCTTGCTTTGTTAGCAGCAGCTTGGCATTGCATGCCATTGCTGAGCCTATCATCTACTAGGACCCCCAGGTCCTATTTCATCCTTGATTCCCCCCAGAGGTTTTCCCCCTAGTTAGTAGATTGCATTCATATTTTTGCCACCCAAATGCATTATTTTACATTCTTCTACATTCTAAACCTCATTTGCCATGTAGTTGCCCACCCCATTAATTTGTTCAGATCTTCTTGCAAGGTTTCCACATCCTGCAAAGAAGTTATTGCCCTGTTTAGCTTAGTATCGTCCGCAAATACAGAGATTGAAAATTGAAATTTTTACCCCATCCTCCAGGTCATGTATGAACAAATTAAATAGGATTGGTCCCAGCACTGAATCCTGGGGTACCCCACTACCCATCCCTGACCATTCTGAGTACTCCCCATTTATCACCACCCTCTGAACTCGCCCTTGTAGCCAGTTTTCAATCCATGTACTCACCCTATGGTCCATGCCAACGGACTTTACTTTGTACAGTAAACATTTATGGGGAACTGTGTCAAATGCTTTTGCAAAATCCAGATGCACCACGTCTACGGGCCGTCCTTTATCTAGATGTCAGCTCACCTCCTCATAGAAGGTTAATAGATTGGTTTGATACAAAAGAAACAAGCGCGCATCTACTAATTGATTAATTAGGTGCCAAAACAGTGAAAATAAAACAGTGAAATAAAATATACTAATAAATGATAACATCAAAGTGTGCGTGTATCACAAAATATAACTGTATGTGAAAAAACATTAGTCCATATAGATGTATTCTCAAGTGAACTGATATCAGCTGTGCTGTATAAAAACAAAAGTCCATATGGATGATGATCACAATATGGAACCTCTAAAAAACTTCCAATATTCGGAAACTTTGATAATTCTGCAGCCAAAAAGTGTAACAATAATGCCGCTTACCCGATGAGTTGGACCTCAGATTATAGAGATCGTAAAAGCCTGCCGGCAACCATACAATCCACCTGTTCCTCAATCCAGGGAGAGAGCTCTCGTCCGGCCGTAGTGACGGTAAAGGTTTTCCAGCTGGGCTCTTGATATAAGAATCAAAGGGAAAACCAGGAGAAGGAATCGCTTTGCTTCCAAAGATAGTCCTGAGAGGTATCACTCAATAGGGAATAAAAAAGGAAGGCTTCATGGTGTAGAAAACTTCAAAAAGGTTTATTCACTAAAACCACAGCAAGCATTCACAGCAAGCATTACAATCATAAAAGCAAAGAAACGAAAAAACGTTAAAATGTTGGAAACAGCCAAGAAACAGCCAAGGATCAAACTGAATGACTGAGTGAAAAAACGTAATGATGTCAAGGTCTAATGCATCACCCGCTGCATTTCCCCATAGAAGGCATCAACTGGGAACTGACATTTCTAAAGGAAAATTTGTCATTTAAAACTGATTGCGGCTATAATGAATATAAATATAAATAAAACTGAAAAAAAGAGCATGGGATCCCCCCCAGTCCATTACCAGGCCCTTTAGGTCTGGTATGGATATTAAGGGGAACCCTGAACCAAAATTTAAAAAAAAAATTGTGTGGGGGGTCCCCCTAAAATCCATATCAGGCCCTTCGGGTCTGATATGGAAATTAAGGGGAACCCTGAGCCAAAATAAAAAAAATGGCATAGGCATTCCCCCAAAATCCATACCAGACCCTTATCCGAGCATGCAACCTGGCAGAAAAAGAGGGGGGGTGAGAGAGCGCCCCCCCCTCCTGAACCGTACCAGGCTACATGCCCTCAACATGGGGAGGGTGCTTTGGGGTAGCCCCCCAAAGCATCTTGTTGATGGGGACAAGGGCTTCATCCCCACAACCCTTGCCCGGTGGTTGTGGGGGTCTACGGGCAGGGGGGCTTATCGGAATCTGGAAGCCCCCTTTAACAAGGGGACCCCCAGATCCCGGACTCCCCCCTGTGTGAAATGGCAATGGGGTACAAATGTACCCCTACCATTTCACAAAAAAGTGTCAAAATGTTAAAAAAACAACACACAGTTTGGGACAAGTCCTTTATTAAAAAATCAAAAAATCTAAATGTCCCACGATGTCCATTCATCTTCTTAAATCGCTCCGCTGACGGACAAAAAAAGAGGCTCCCGCCATGTGATGCTTCATTGCCTTTGACAGTTCATATATAACTGAGAGCGTGGCCACCTGGTGACGTACCCGGGTGACCCCACCTCCTCTGATGCCATGGGGACTTTCCCATGGCCTCCCTGTGTCATCAGGGGGGGCGGGGTCACCCATTTACGTAACCGGTTGGCTCCGCCCCCTCTAACGCCACAGGGAAGCCATGGGGAAGTCCCCGTGCATCAGAGGGGGCGGGGTCACCTGGGTACATCACTGGGTGGCCCTGCCCTCAGTTATATAAGAACTGTCAAAGGCGATTAAGTGTCACACAGCGGGAGGTGGATCAGAGGTGGATTTTTTTTTTCTTTTTCGGTCCGTCGGCAGAGCGATATAAGAAGATGAATGGACATCGTGGGACCATTTTTAAAAAAAAAATTTAATAAAGGATTTGTCCCAAGCTGTGTCTTGTTTTTTTTTAAACATTTTGACACTTTTTTTGTGAAATAGTAAGGGTATATTTGTACCCCATTACGATTTCACACAGGGGAGGGGGCGGGATCTGGGGGTCCCCTTGTTAAAAGGGGCTTCCATATTCCGATAAGCCCCCCGCCCGCAGACCCCCACAACCACCGGGCAAGGGTTGTGGGGATGAGGCCCTTGTCCCCATCAACATGGGGACAAGGTGCTTTGGGGGGCTACCCCAAAGCACCCTCCCCATGTTGAGAGCATGAGGCCTGGTACGGTTCAGGAGGGGGGGCGCTCTCTCATCCCCCCTCTTTTTCTGTGGCCTGCCAGGTTGCATGCTCGGATAAGGGTCTGGTATGGATTTTGGGGGGGACCAATAATATTAATGCCAGACCTAAAGGGCCTGGTAATGGACTGGGGGGATCCCATGCTCTTTTTTTCAATGAGTTTTATCTATATTGCCGAGGCCCAACAATTCATTACAGCAGCGATCAGTTTTAAATGACAACTTTTCCTTTAGAAATGTAATTTTGCTGTGGTACTGTTCTAAACATGGGAAAAATGCGCCACTTTACGGGCATACTATAGACACCCCCCAGGTACAATATTTAAAGGAATATTTCATTTTTATTGTTTCACTTTAAGCATTAAAAAATCCCTGCTCCCGAAAAAAAAAGCCTTTTTAAAAACAATTTTTGCATTGATACATGTCCCCTTGGGCAGGACCCAGGTCCCATAACACTTTTTATGACAATAACTTGCATATAACCTTTTAAAATGAGCACTTTTGATTATTCATGTTCATTTCCCAAAGACTTTAATGGTGTTCGTGTGTTCTGCCAAATTTTTTGCCTGTTTGCATATACTGCTGCGAACCGAACAGGAGGGTGTTCGGCTCATCCCTAGTCTAAACCACTGGCAACAAAAGTGAGTACACCCCTAAGTAAAAATATCCAAATTGGGCCCAATTAGCCATTTTCCCACCGGGTGTCATGTGACTCGTTAGTGTTACAAGGTCTCAGGTGTGAATGGGGAGCAGGTGTGGTAAATTTGGTGTTATCACTCTCACTCATACTGGTAACTTTCCCGTTCAACATGGCACCTCATGGCAAAGAACTCTATAAGGATCTAAGAAAAGAATTGTTGCTCTATATAAAGATGGCCTAGGCTATAAGAAGATTGCCAAGATCCTGAAACTGAGATGCAGCACTATGGCCAAGACCATACAGCGGTTTAACAGGATAGGTTCCACTCAGAACAGGCCTCTCCATGGTTGACCAAAGAAGTTGAGTGCACGTGCTCAGCATCATATCCAGAGGTTGTCTTTGGGAAATAGAAGTATGAGTGCTGCCAGCATTGCTGCAGAGGTTGAAGGGGTGGGGAGTCAGCCTGTCAGTGCTCAGACCATACGCCGCACGCTGCATCAAATTGGTCTGCATGGCTGTCGTCCCAGAACGAAGCCTATTCTAAAGTTGATACACAAGAAAGCCCGCAAACAATTTGCTGAAGACAAGCAGTAAGGACATGGATTACTGGATGTCCTGTGGTATGATGAGACCAAGATAAACTTATTTGGTTCAGATGGTGTCTAGCGTGTGTGGCGACAACCAGGCGAGGAGTACAAAGACAAGTGTGTCTTGCCTATAGGCAAGCAGGGTGGTGGGAGTGTTATGATCTGGGGCTGCATGAGTGCTGTCGGCACTGGGGAGCTACAGTTCATTGAGGGAACCATGAATGCCAACATGTACTGTGACATACTGAAGCAGAGCATGATCCCCTCCCTTCAGAGACTGGGCTGCAGGGCAGTATTCCAACATGATAACAACACCAAACACACCTCCAAGATGACCACTGCCTTTGCTAAAAAAGCTGAGGGTAAAGGTTAAGGACTGGCCAAGCATGTCTCCAGACCTAAACCCTATTGAGCATCTGTGGGGAATCCTCAAATACAAGGTGGAGGAGCGCAAGGTCTCTAACATCCACCAGCTCCGTGATGTCATCATGGAGGAGTGAAAGAGGGCTCCAGTTCCAACCTGTGAAGCTCTGATGAACTCCATGCCCAAGAGGGTTAAGGCAGTGCTGGAAAATAATGGTGGCTACACAAAATATTGACACTTTGGGCCCAATTTGGACATTTTCAGTTAGGGGTGTACTCACTTTTCTTGCCAGTGGTTTAGACATTAATGGCTGTGTGTTGAGTTATTTTGAGGGGACAGTAAATTTACACTGCTATACAAGCTGAACACTCACTACTTTACATTGTAGCAAAGTATAATTTCTTTAGTGTTGTCACATGAAAAGATATACAAAAATATTTACAAAAATATGTACGGTGTACACAGTATCTAATATAGTGTTTACAGTTTCTACTACACTTCTGGTGGTGTACACAGTACACAATACAGTGAAGCCATTGTACAGTTTCTAATACAGTGCAGGCGGTGTACACAGTATCTAATACAGTGTGTACAGTTTCTAATACACTTCAGGCGGTGTACACAGTATCTAATACTGTGTAGTGTGGTGTTGAAAAAAAAATACATCACGTCCGGAAGGCCACCGAAGAAAGGCCGATGCTTACAGGCCAGTGAGGCGACTAAAAGAGGGCAACCAGCCTCAGTGTCTACAGTCAACAGTGGTGGTCGTGGACATGGTGCATCCTCTGCTGGTGGCCGTGGGGCATGCGTTTCCTTTTTTTCTGCTGCTGGCCATGTTATTGAGCCACAACATGTAAAAGAGTTGGTGGAGTGGATAACAAAGCCGTTCTCATCCTCCTCATCCTCTGTCACCCAGGCTCAGAGTAGTTTGAGATCCAATGCAGCTGCCAAAGTGGCCTATTATACCTGCTCCATATCCACAGTCACTCCTTCTGTAGCCCCATCATCACGCACAAAGGAGTGGCCAGACAGTGTCGAGTACATGCTGCTGGAGGATGCGCAGCGATCTGAAGGCTACATCCTATGGAGAAATGATTGCCCTGCTTAGCTTAGTATCGTCCGCAAATACAGAGATTAAGCTGTTTATCCCATCCTCCAGGTTGTTTATGAATAAATTAAATAGGATTGGTCCCAGGACAGAACCCTGGGGGACCCCACTTTCCACCCCTGCCCATTCCAAGTCCTTGCCATTTATCACTACCCTGTGAACGCGCCCCTGTAGTCAGTTTTCAACTAACAGGAGCCTAGAGAGAGGGGGTGCCACAGAAGGCCAAGAAACAGGCAGTCATGTTCCCCCAGCTGCAGCATACTGCTAAGTTTGCTCCAGTGATGAAGAGGGAGGGGATGATGAGGTCACTAACTGTACGTGGGTGCCTGAGAGAAGAGAGGAGGAGGAGGCACAACTCCAACGAGGCAGGATGTCACCTAGGGGGCAGCTTAAGGGAAGCCACCCTATTGCATCATACCGCAGAGCTCCGTAGGTGCAGGGCGCTGCTGACTCCCTGCTGACTTTTAAAAGTTCCTTGGTGTGGATCTTTTTCAACACGTGTGCAGCAGATCGCACTGTTGCTGTTTGCAACCTATGTCTGAAGTGGATCAAGCATGGCCAGAACAGCAGCCGCTTGGGCGCCACATGCTTGACCAGACATATGACGATCAGTGATGAACACGCAGTCCGTTGGCAACAGCACAATCATGAGAGCTGTTGTAAAGGCAGAAGTTTTTTTTTTATCCTAATGAATTCTTTGCATTAAGAGAAAAAACCTCCCTCAGCCCCCCCAATACTTAACTGAGCCCCATCTCGATCCAGCGATGTTCCACAAGAGACTTGGCTGCCCCTCCTCATTGGCTGAGGCAGCAGTGAAGTGCAATTGCCTCCCACTGCTGACAATTAATGTCAGTGAGCCAATGAGGAGAGAGAGGGGATAGGGCCGGGCCATTTGTTCCATGTCTGAATGGACACACAGAGCTACAGCTCAGTTCGGGTGCCCCCATAGAAAGCTGCTTGCTGTGAGGGCACTCAACAGGAGTAAGGGGCCAGGAGTGCCAAAGAGGGACCCAAGATGAGAAGCAGGTCAGTATAACATGTTTGTTATTTTTAACAAAAAACCCTGAGGCTTTAGAATCACTTTAAATACAGATCATAATGCGCACACTGCACATGACCAGTGTAGTCCAGAGGTACCCAACCTGCCTCTTACTGCTATACCACTTGTACTCCAACATCCCCATTTCTTACCCTTCTAAAATGATGAGACCACACCTTAATCTGGAGTATAAATGGCCATAGCAGCCTATTTATTATTAACACAATATAAATAACTCCAATATAAAATATATACCAAAATATAACATCCGTAACAACTTGTTTAACTCCAGTCTGTTGGTCCTTGATGGCACCCCCGAACTCCAACACATATTCCACCAATACACTGTGGGACCTTTTTCCACATGATAGGCCTCCAGCCGTCTAATCAGCTTGGAGACAACCCCCTTCCCGCAGTGCAACCATTACAGTATTCCAGCTAACCTTTCGCTGGAATACACCAGAGGGGCACATACTACTGATGAGCCCCCCACCCCTTTCCATCACATATGTTTACTGCCACCGTCAAAGATCAACAAAACACGCCAATCCACAGCTGCCATGACAACCATCTGCCATGCTCCTGAAAGAAATAAAAACACACAAACCAACAAACACAGACAACATATAGGGAGGGTGGGTGGGAAAACTGCCTCCTCCTTTCTTTCTCCCCAACTTTCTGTTCCCCAGCCCAGTCCCTCCTCCTCCTTAAATAGCACCAATCCCTCTTGGACATTCCTCACTGTCACCTCCCCTCTTAGCACTTCATATAATTAACCCATATCTTTGCTTCCCTTAACACACTGTCATGCCCGGCCCTGCACTACTTTTCTTTCTATCTTTTCAGTTCCGGGCCTCACTTGACCAGTGTAGTCCAGAGGTACCCAACCTGCCTCTTACTGCTATACCACTTGTACTCCAACATCCCCATTTCTTACCCTTCTAAAATGATGAGACCACACCTTAATTTGGAGTATAATTAGCCATAGCAGCCTATTTATTATTAAGACGATATAAATAACTCCAATATAAAATATATACCAAAATATAACATCCGTAACAACTTGTTTAACTCCAGTCTGTTGGTCTTTGGCGGCACCCCCGAACTCCAACACATATTCCACCAATACACTGTAGGACCTTTTTCCACATGATAGGCCTGCAAGTGTATAATCAGCTCTGAGACAACCCACTTCCCGCAGTGCAACTATTACAGTATTCCAGCTAACCTTTCGCTGGAATACACCGGAGGGACACATACTACCGATGAGCCCCCCACCCCTTTCCATCACATATTTTTACTGTCACCATCAAAGACCAACAAAACACCGCCACAGCCCACAAGGATAACACCTTACCCTTAGGGGCCCCACCACACTCGCAGGACCTGCTGGATCCCATCTTGCAGCCCCAGCACCCAGAGATCAATCCCCACTGCCGAGAACTGTATTCCATCGCTCCTCAACTACAGGCCCACATTAGTTTCTAACTCTACTTGCCTGATCACCATGCCCCCATTCTGAGCCACAAACCACCCCACCACCATGTTAACTCTGATGCAGGCCTTGTTAATTTTTGCCACGAACCTTGCCATGCGTCTCGTCGTCCACACCAATGTCGGACCACAGCAGCATAGTGTTAGGAAAAGATGTGCAAAGTTTTAAAACATCTGACTTGACATCCGAGATCAGCTCCCTGATCGTCCGACCCCCAAAGCATTAGCACCCGCATGCAGAACCAAAACGTCCAGCGGTCTATCTCGCCGAGCATAACGTCCACTTCTGATACCACCCTGCTCCACATCATCCCGTGTAACCCTAGCCAGCGAACACAAGCCTCCCTCCTCGAGATACCCAACTGTCTGCCAACCGATCAACAAACAACACCGCTTGTGTGTACAGCCTACCCATTCTTGCTTTTTTTTAAATTCCATCACCAGATGAGGGCGTATGTAAGTGCGAAATCTCCTCGCTTCCCACCTACCAGTCCTCCTCACCGTCGCTTCATCCAACCTACATCTGGAAGCTTCTGCAGCCACCCCGATGCAAGAGGAGTGTGAAGCGTATTCGGCACAATCCAACCCTGCGTCCCTGCTGCATTTCCGGAACACCGACACGAACTGGAACCTCAACAAATACGTCCCATGCTTCTGCTGCAGGAACTGCCCCATCTCAGCTGTTCTAAACCCAGAAGCACATCCACCCCTCTAACCCTTTTGTCATTTTTTTTGGATCTGCGCAGCCACAAAAAGGGGTGACTGGCCGCTGTGCATTTTTTTTTTTGACTGTCTAACCCAAAACTCCTTTGTTCAATTCTCCCTGCCCAGTAGCTTAAAGCCAAAGCCAAAAACCCGCCAGTTTCCGCTCAATGCCAGACACCGACCCCCCGTTTACCATGTTCTGAAACCAAAGTACAAAAACCAATAACCTTACCTCCGACCCGGCCATATTGACCCTAGACTCCCATACCAAAACCAACCATTCCCTTCATACCTTTGCATAAGCTGCCCATGTGGACACACTCGCTGACTGCTGGCTCCATTCTGAGGCCACTCCAATGCCAGCTCCCATATCCAGCCCAGGCAAGTAACTCCTTCCTCCTCCGTGGCCGGCTAATTCCTTGAACTTGTCCCACTGAAAATCATGTACAGGGATAACCTTCTCCAGAGTGCTCAGGACCTCAGACTGGGCCGAAGGTTTACCTGAGGAGAGTGTACCCCTTCCCCCCAAAGAAACTGATTCGGGGCCCTCGCCTACTACATAAACCGCTTCCAGAGGCCGATATCTTTTTGATCCCAGCGAAGAGATGGCCGTACCACCCTGCGCTGTCTAAGCTGCTTGTCATACCGTAGCCAAGCAGATCCCCATATAACCTGTGCGCCTCACCAATAGCATCCGTATAAAAGCGACGCCGAGCAATGTTCGGGGTTCTTCTCGCCAATGACACTCGCCGTAATGGCGAATGCCTGCTGCCCAATTAACAAATTTCCGCGGAATCAATCTGTACCTCCTGTTTTCCTAAATTTCTTTCTTAGAATCTTCATGCCTGACCCTATACAATTTAAATTTAACATTTTTTTTTTTTAAAAGGGGCCATAACGAGTAGATCTCCACATACTCACCCTTGCAAATCATATCCTGGACCTCCTGTTTCAAATGTGCTCCCCAGCGGACCCTCAAAGCACCCGTACATCTCACATTTTATTTTGCGTCTGCAATCCTTACCACATCCTTCCTACCAGTATACTTCTGAGCACCCCTTTTTCTCCCGCCTTCTCGCTGCCTGACAACCCCACAGCTGCGCCTCTGTCCCTGAACTGGTCGGAGCAACCGCTGCCGTCATTGCACCCCCCTTCCCAACCTCCAATAAATCCCACCATGCAGCTTACAAAGAAAACATTAGAAACATTAGTGGACTTACCGGGCTGCCCGGGGCATCCCCAACAGCCGCCGCGCTTACTTCCCTCGCTGGTTCGCATCCCTGTGGCTCCTTTCCTCCGACACTAACAGCTCGCCTCCCGACCTTTCAGTCGAGTCCCGTATCGCTGGTGTTGCTAGCCCGCCAGGCGACAAGGGCCTGGAGGCCATAGTGTCTCACTGCTGTAGGGCCCAGCTCGGTTCTGAAGTTCTGCCCACTGCCGCGGGTTCCGCGCCGGCCATTATGTGTTGTGCCCCGGCCAGACTGTCCCAGCCTTCCTCCGCAATTTTTTTTGCTTCCCATGTAGGCCCCACCCACTCGCGGAGCTGTTGGCCTCTTCCATTAACAGCCTGACAGCCGTGCCTGTGTTGTTTGTCCCCGCTGCGCCTCCCCCTAGTAGCAACTGAGGCAGAGAGGGGGGGCCAAGTGTTCAGTAACTTGATGAGTGGATGGGGAAGCGGCGCCATGACGGGCCGTGGCCCCACCCACTGAGCTCAGACGGCGGTGTGAGTTCCGCCCGGGCCCCTCTGTGGTTTTCTGCTGGCTCCGTTTTTTCTGGGGGAGCGGATTGTTCCCCCAGAGGGCTCCTAGGATGGCGTACATCCCAGGGGGAAGGCCCCAGAGAAAGATGCGCCGGAGGCCTAGACCTCCGCGTGTGGACACCTCACCTCCTTCTGCAGATCTGCTTGCCTGGTCATCCATCAATTCTGCCATCTGGCTGTGCAGCCACTCTGATCCCCTGCTCGCCGCCCCCCTTCTAAATCATGCCAAAAGTAAATCTGTGTCAGCCATGGTGGAGGAGCGGTGAGGGAAAACTGCCTCCTCCTTTCTTTCTCCCCAACTTTCTGTTCCCCAGCCCAGTCCCACCTCCTCCTTAAATAGCACCACTCCCCCTTGGACTTTCCTCACTGTCACCTCCCCTCTTAGCACTTCATATAATTAAGCCATACATTGTCTCCCCCTAACACACTTTCATGCCTGGCCCTGCACTACTTTTCTTTCTTTCTTTTCCATTCCGGGCCTCACTCATTCGCCAGAGGTACCACTTTGCCTGAGCTTAATTCACAGAAAAGCTTTAGATGACCATGTCCCCTGGGCCCCAACATGATACTGCAAGCATCCTGTAAAAGAAATAGATAAATACCTCTCAATTGGGTAGGAAGGCAAATCCTCATTTTGTCCTTTTGAACTCTGCAATACTTACCTCTCCTTCTGTCCCTCTTTGGTGCAGACATCCTCTACCCAGTTTGTTCTAAGTGATAGGCTGAGGCCCTCTTCATTGACCAGTGCAGAGTAACATCACTCCTGCACATGTGCAGGAAGGCATTCATCCCAGAACACAGGTGCTGTACTGGAATGTAAACTGAGCTGTGTTTGCAAACAAGACTGCGAACCGGCAGGTAGGTTGCTTTTATTGCAGAAGAGACTCTGGGGTTGATTTTATAAAACTGGGGAGTACAAAATCTGATGCAGCTCTGCATAGAAACCAATCAGCTTTCAGCTTGTTCTATCAAAGCTTAACTGAACAAGCTGAAGTTAGAAGCCGATTGGCTACCATGCACATCTGCACCAGGTTTTGCACTCTTTAGTTTTAGTAAATCAATGCCATTGCCTGTTTCCAATGCCTGCTCACATTTTTTGAAAGTGGGACTTTAGTTTCAGTTTGATATGACTGGATGCTGCGTGCACTCTGTGCCTTAGGGTAGCACATACTTCCAAAGATGCACAATAAAGTAATATTAAAGGCATTTTTTTTTGCTAAAATGAAAAAAGAGGTTATGCTTACCTGTTGTGTGTAATAATATTACACAGAGTGGTTCCTTACCTCCTCTTTGGCAGCACTGTCCACATACCCTTCCGGTGGGTGCCTCCTTAGCAAACCATGTTCTATTGGGGTGCTAAAGAGGCACTATTGCATGCACGTTCCTTAGCTGGGCTGTGTCCATCTATAGCCAGTAAACCATGCCTCTGCTCCCTTCTCACAGGAGTTTAACTGACAGCAGAGGATGCCTATGGCTCCCACTGCTCTCAGTATCACCTGTGAAACCAAAATGTGAGAGGAACAGTACTGAAGCTGAAACATCTCAAAGAACTAACCACAGATATTCTGTGCATGTAGACTGTCTCTTCATGTAATCCCAGACAGACTTGATGATGTTGAGATCAGGGCTCTGTAGGGGCCAAACCATTACTTCAGGACTCCTTGTTCTTATTTACGTTGAAGATAGTTCTTAACCACTTCCCGACCGCCGCACGCCGATGTACGTCCTAAGTTTGAACGGGGATATCGTTGTTATGGCAGCAGCTAGCTGCCATAACCCCGGTATCCCCGTTTTCGTGCGGCGGCCGGCTTTCAGATAAAAGTGGTCCCTGCGGCAGATTCGCCGCGAGATCACTTTTATCGGTGGCGGGAGAGGGCCCCCCCTCCCGCGCCATCCGGTGCCCTCCGCCGCTTACCGGAGCCGTCGGTAGCGGCGGAGGCGATCGCGTCCTGCTCTCTGGTGTGCCTGGAGATGAGTGAGGCTAAGATGGCGCTCACTCGTCTCCATGACACTGCTGGGCGGAAGCGACGTCAAAACGTCACTTTCGTCCACGCCTCTTAAAGGCATATTTTTTCAAATGTCATTTTTCTAAATGACTTTTTTTTTTTTTTTAATGCATTTTAGTGTAAATATGAGATCTGAGGTCTTTTTGACCCCAGATCTCATATTTAAGAGGTCCTGCCATGCTTTTTTCTATTACAAGGGATGTTTACATTCCTTGTAATAGGAATAAAAGTGACACAATTTTTTTTTTTTTTTAAACAGTGTAAAAATAAATAAAATATTGTAAAATAAATAATAAAAATAAAAAAAAAAAAATTTTAAAACCCCCCTGTCCCGACGAGCTCGCGCGCAGAAGCGAACGCATACACGAGTAGCGCCCGCATATGAAAACGGTGGTCAAACCACACATGTGAGGTATCACAGCGATCGGTAGAGTGAGAGCAATAATTCTAGCCCTACACCTCCTCTGTAGCGCAAAATATGCAACCTGTAGAATTTTTTAAACGTCGCCTATGGAGATTTTTGAGGGTAAAAGTTTGACGCCATTCCACGAGCGGGCGCAATTTTCAAGCATGACATGTTGGGTATCAATTTACTTGGCGTAACATTATATTTCACAATATAAAAAAAATTGGGCTAACTTTACTGTTGTCTTATTTTTTTAAAAGTGAATTTTTTCCAAAAAAAGTGCGCTTTTAAGACCGCTGCGCAAATACGGTGCAAAAAAAAGTATTGCAATGACCGCCATTGTATTCTCTAGGGTGTTAGAAGAAAAACCATATATAATGTTTGGGGGTTCTAAGTAATTTTCTAGCAGAAAAACCTGTTTTAAACATGTAAACACCTAAAATCCAAAACGAGGCTGGTCTTAAAGTGGTTAATGACATTGGCTGTATGTTTGGGGTTGTTGTCTTGCTACAGAATAAATTTCTGTCCAATCATAAGCCTCCCTGAAGGTATGGCATGATGGATAATTATCTGGGTGTAGTATCCTGGTAGCTCTAGAGCAGTGATGGCGAACCTTGTCACCCCAGATGTTTTGGAACTACATTTCCCATGCTGCTCAACTACACTGATGAGTGCATGAGCATCATAGGAAATGTAGTTCCAAAACATCTGGGGTGCCAAGGTTCGCCATCACTGCTCTAGAGCTTCTGCTTACAAACAATATGGCATATGCTGGAATTACCCTTTCAAATGTTCTGTCTATTTTTAATTTTTTGTAAACACTCAGGTATAGTGTAATGATTAAAATGGGCCATCAGCAAACCCAAAACTTTCTACTCAAAGATGTGCATTTTATTGAAGTCATGAGGTAAAAATGGTAATGCCTAATTTTGTAGTGATTGCAGAAACAAAGCACAAATCAGCAAACACTTTTTTTACACTTTTAATATTTGACCACTTTACAACCTATTTTATTGTACCAATATCCATAAAAAACAATATGTTAAATAGACACTGGTGAGCATTAACCGGATTTAATTTCTAACATTTCTAAGATGGTTTTTACTCTTTGAAGTGGAACTAGTTTGCAAACTTAAAATAGATAATTACACACTTCATTAAATAAGTAATTAACAGATTACAAAATGGCTCAAAATATGCAGTTTCAATGCCAAATGTAAACCATAAATTTGCAATTAACAGACTTTATAATAAAAGAAGTAACACATATGCCATAAAAAATAAAATTGAAATGTATTTTGTGCATGCACGTCAGAGGCACAATATGTGTTTTTCAGTGTGATGGATAAAATTTAGTTATGGTAATTAATTTATTGCACAACAATTCATGTGGTAACCTCAGTTTAATCTATATAACTATATCCATAAAAATAATTTAAGCTTATTACCTATAGTAAATATATAATTGTTGCTACTGATTATGATACTGATATTACGTACAGTCACAATTTCCAATGTATCTCAACAGAGCTAAAGCTAAATAATGTCTAAAATCAAATGTTGGCTTCAACAAATAACGTAAATATATTTTTAAATATACCAAAATATATGAGCTAGTACTATGGTTACTTTGCAGGGCAGCTGAACTAAGAATTTAGCTACAAATGATTGAAACGTCCTTGAAGCATAACATCGACCTTTTACTGTAATTGTCAATTGCCTCATTTTGAGCCCATTGAAATTTGTGTATTGAAATGCCAACCAAGGGGCAATCTTATTTTGCCAAGGGATTAATACATTTACATATACCCTTAGGTGTCAAGTCTGAGTTCATTGACATGAAGCCCTCAACTCTTTACTGTGTGGCTTCATTTCAATGTTTCCCTAACATTAGTTTCTCTTCAAGGATAAAAAAGTGTCAATCTCTTCCTTTCACTGGAAAACTATTTGAAAAAACATATTATTATTTTTTTCTACTTTTTAAAATTTTTATTTTTTATTTTTACTGTTGACCTCTGTTATATTTAAACATTATATTATGTTAATATATTATGTAGTAATTATTAGAGATGGGTCGAACACCCCCCTGTTCGGTTTGCAGCAGAACTCCCGAACAGGGGAAAAGTTCTGACCCGAACGACGAACCCCATTGAAGACTATAGGAGCTCTACAGGAAAAATCAAAGTGCCCATTTTGAAAGCTTATATGCCAGTAATTGGCCATAAAAGGGGAATGGGGGTCTGGGTACTCCCCTGGGGGACATGTATTACTGCAAAAAAAAAAAGATCATTTTTAAAGGAGCAGTGATTTTAATTATGCTTAAAGTGCAACAATAAAAATGAAAAATTACTTTAAATACAGTGCTTGGGTGGTCCCCTTAGTCTGCCTGTTAAGTGGTGCATCTTTAGCATGTATAGAACATGCTGCAGCAAAAATGACATTTCTAAAGAAAAAAAAAATGATTTAAATCACATTTAAATTGACTCACGGTTGCAATTGCCTAGCACCCGGCTATTTAAATTTTTTTTTTTAAATGTCGTGAAAGGGAACCCCACTTGAAAATTATAAAAAAAAGTTGGGTCTCCCCCAAATCTCACACCAGACCCTTATCTAAGCACACAGCCTGGCAGGTCAGGAAGGGGGGGAGTGAGCTCCCCCCCTTCTGAACCATACCAGGCCACATACCCTCAACATGGTAAGTGCTTTGGGGCGGGGGCTCTGTCCCCCCCCACCCCAAAGCACCCTGTCCCCATTTTAATGTCCCCATCTTCCCCACAATCCTGGGCTGTGGTTGTGGGGGTCTGTGGGCAGGGGGCTTAGCAGAATCTGCAAGCCCCCTTTAAGAAGAGGGCCCCCAAATCCCGCCCTCCTATGTGAATGAGTATGGGGTACATAGTATCCCTACCCATTCCAAAAAAAGTGTCAAAAAGTAATAAAAACAGAGACAGTTTTTCACAATTCCTTTATTAAAAAATAAAAAACATGTCTCCCAATATTTTAAAAACAAGGAGAATCCCCTAGGTGGGACTTTGATTGGCAACAGCACTACTGTATTAAAATGTATATTTATTGATATATATGATAAAAATCGATCACACATGTGATGAAAATTAAAACATACATAGACAGTAGGGATGAGCTTCGTGTTCGAGACGAACCCATGTTCAAGTCGAACATCGCCTGTTCGCCCGTTCGCCGAATTGCTCACGATATGGGCAGTTTGCGCCAAATTCGTGTGGCGCGTCACGGGCCATAATTCACTGCGGCATCGCAGTGCATTGCTGGCTGATGATTGGCCAAGCATGCACTATGACCCGCATGCTTGGCCAATCACAGCGCCGTCTGAACAGAGAGCCGTAATTGGCCAAAGCCAAGGAGGCTTTGGCCAATTATGGCTCAGGGGATTTAGTACATGCCCCACACTATATAAGGCCGCCTGCAGACTATTTACTATTTACAGTTAGTACAGTGCGTCCTGCTCACAGTGTTCAGCTAGATCCGTTCCTGTTATCTTCTTACTGACAGGCAGGCTTGTCTTGTTACAGTATATACAGCTACCTGAAGAAAATTACTGGTGCTCTTTTGATCCTATTAGTACCACAGTCAGGCAGCTAGACTATTTACAGTTAGTGCAGTGCGTCCTGCTCACAGTGTTCAGCTAAAACTACAAGTTAGTGGGGTGCATCCTGCTCACAGTGTTCAGCTAAACCTACAAGTTAGTGGGGTGCGTCCTGCTCACAGTGTTCAGCTAAACCTACAAGTTAGTGTGGTGCGTCCACCTCACAGTGTTCAGCTAAACCTACAAGTTAGTGGGGTGCGTCCTGCTCACAGTGTTCAGCTAAACCTACAAGTTAGTGGGGTGCGTCCTGCTCACAGTGTTCAGCTAAACCTACAAGTTAGTGTGGTGCGTCCACCTCACAGTGTTCAGCTAAACCTACAAGTTAGTGGGGTGCGTCCACCTCACAGTGTTCAGCTAAACCTACAAGTTAGTGGGGTGCGTCCTGCTCACAGTGTTCAGCTAAATCTACAAGTTAGTGGGGTGCGTCCTGCTAACAGGGTTCAGCTAGATCCATTCCTGTTATCTTCTTACTGACAGACAGGCTTGTCTTGTTACAGTATTTACAGCTACCTGAAGAAAATTGCTGGTGTTCTTTTGATCCTATTAGTACTACAGTCAGGCATCTAGACTATTTACAGTTAGTGGGGTGTGTCCTGCTCACAGTGTTCAGCTAAACCTACAAGTTAGTGGGGTGCGTCCTGCTCACAGTGTTCAGCTAAACCTACAAGTTAGTGGGGTGCGTCCACCTCAAAGTGTTCAGCTAAACTTACAAGTTAGTGGGGTGCGTCCTGCTCACAGTGTTCAGCTAAACCTACAAGTTAGTGGGGTGCGTCCTGCTCACAGTGTTCAGCTAAACCTACAAGTTAGTGGGGTGCGTCCTGCTCACAGTGTTCAGCTAGATGCGTTCCTGTTATCTTCTTACTGACAGGCAGGCTTGTCTTGTTACAGTATTTACAGCTACCTGAAGAAAATTGATGGTGTTCTTTTGATCCTATTAGTACCACAGTCAGGCAGCTAGACTATTTACAGTTAGTCGAGTGCGTCCTGCTCACAGTGTTCAGCTAAACCTACAAGTTAGTGGGGTGCATCCTGCTCACAGTGTTCAGCTAAACCTACAAGTTAGTGGGGTGCGTCCTGCTCACAGTGTTTAGCTAAACCTACAAGTTAGTGGGGTGCGTCCTGCTCACAGTGTTCAGCTAAAACTACAAGTTAGTGTGGTGCGTCCACCTCACAGTGTTCAGCTAAACCTACAAGTTAGTGGGTGCGTCCACCTCACTGTGTTCTGTGTTCAGCTAAAGCTACCTGTAGAAGGTTGGTGGTGTTCTCATACTACAGGCAGGCAGTTGATTTTGCTAGCTGCAGTATCAGTACATATATATATATATATATATATATATATATATATATATATATATATATATCCCAGCTTAATGCAGCTACAGGCCATTAGTATGTCTGGAAGGCCAAGAAGGAGAGGCAGACAGTCACAAGCCAATAAAAGAGGGCAAGCAGGCTCTGTGTCTAGTGCTGGTCGTGGAGACGGTGCATCCTCATCAGCACGTGGCCGTGGAACACGCTTGGCCTTTTTTTCGGCAGCTGGCCGTCTTGAGCCACAACATGCGGAAGACTTGGTCGAGTGGATGACCAAGCCGTCCTCATCCTCCTCATCCTCTCTCACCCATGCCCAGGGTACTTTGTCTGGCAAAGCAGCGGCCTCTTCCCTCGGCTCAATGTCATCAGTGACTCCTTTCCCCTAGCCCCACCATGTCTTCCTTAGGAGTCCCTCGAACTGTTTGACCACAGTGTTGGGTACATGCTCCAGGAGGATGCCCAGCGTTTGGAAGGCTCTGATGATGATACTGAGCTCGATGAAAGCAGTAACATGAGCATGGACAGAGGGGGTGCCCAAGAAGGACAGCAATCTGGCAGTCATGCTCCCCCTGCTGCAGCATACTGCCAGGTTTGCTCCAGTGATGAGGAGGGAGGGGATGGTGAGGTCACTGACTCAACATGGGTGCCTGATAAGAGAGAGGAGGAGGAGGAGGCGGCACATCACCAACGAGGCAGGATGCCCTGCAGGGGCCAGCCTAAGGGCAGCACATTGACTGCATCACACCCCAAAGCTCCACATGTGCAGGGCGCTGCAGTCTCTGCACGTTATTCAAAAAGTTCTTTGGTGTGGGCCTTTTTTGAGACCAGTGCATCAGATCGCACCGCTGCTATTTGCAACATATGTCTCAAGCGTATCTCGCGTGGCCAAAACATCTCCCGCTTGGGTACCACATGCTTGACCAGACATATGTTGACCTGCCATGCAGTTCGTTGGCAAGCGTATCTAAAAGACCCACCCCCTGAGACCTGCACTGAGAGGAATGAAGGTGTAGAATTAGGTGTGTGACAGCCAAGTACTTGTGGGCTATCTGCTTTTGGTACACCAACGTCAGATTGTACCAGGCAAATTTCCCTGCCCCAGCTGCTGCACCGCCGAAAGAAGTTTGCTCCCAGCCATCCACATGCCCAGCGGTTGAATGCTAGCTTGGCAAAATTGCTAGCACTTCAACTGCTGCCTTTTCAGTTGGTAGACTCTGCCCCCTTCCGTGAGTTTGTGGAATGTGCGGTTCCTCAGTGGCAGGTACCCAAACACCACTTTTTCTCATGGAAGGCGATTCCATGCCTCGCTGGACAGGGCGGTAAGCGCTAAGGTGCATATTACCACTGACTCATGGTCCAGCAGGCATGGACAGGGACGGTACCTAAGTTTCACGGCGTATTGGGTGACTCTGCTGGCAGCTGGGAAGGATGCAGGACAAGGTGCAGTTGTGTTGGAGGTTGTTCCACCACCACGCCTCCAAAATGCTAATGATTGTGACACACCTCTCTCCTCCACCCCCTCCTCTTCTTCTTCCTCCATGGCCTCTTCCTGTGCTTTGTCCTCGGAACCAGCGGTGCTCCATAGCCGTTCAAGGGGCTACGCAAGTACGCAAGTAGGCAGGCCAAAAGATGGCATGCGGTGCTTGAGCTGGTGTGCTTGGGGGACAGGAGCCACACTGGGGCAGAGGTTCTGTCAGCTCTGCAGGGGCAGGTTCAGAGGTGGTTGACGCCATGCCAACTTAGGGCAGGAATGGTGGTTTGCGACAATGACACCAACCTCCTCTCTGCCCTCCGCCAGGGACAAATGACCCATGTGTCCTGTTTGGCTCACGTCCTTAACTTGGTGGTGCAGCCGTTCTTGGGCAGGTACCCGGGCTTACAGGATGTCCTAAGGCAGGCCAGGAAAGTCTGTGTGCATTTCCGCCCGTCATATAATGCCAGTGCTCGGCTGACGGACCTCCAAAAGGAGTTTAACCTGCCCAAGAACCGCCTAATCTGTGACATGCCCACCAGGTGGAACTCAACGTTGGCCATGCTGCAGTGGCTGCACACGCAGCAGAGGGCCATCAATGAGTACCTGTGCGACTATGGCACCAGGACAGGGTCAGGGGAGCTTGTTTTTTTTTCCCCACGCCAGTGGTCCATGATCAGGGATGCATGCACTGTCCTGTCACTATTTGAGGAGGCCACGAGGATGGTGAGCAGTGACAGTGCATGCATCAGTGACACTGTCCTCCTTGTCCACCTGTTGGAGCACACGCTGCATGGAATAATGGACAGGGCACTTGAGGCAGAACAGAGGCAGGAAGAGGAGGACTTCCTTAGCTCTCAAGGCCCCCTTTATCCAGACAGTGTTCCTGCGTGCCCGCCGATCACACAGGAAGAGGACGAGGAGGAGGAGGAGGAGGAGGAGGAAGATTGTGTCAGTATGGAGGTGGAGCCTGGCTTTCAGCATCAGCAGCAGTCTTTAAGGGATCAGTCCCAAGAAACACATGGACTTGTACGTGGCTGGGAGGAGGTGGCTGCGGACCATGTCGTCCTTAGTGACCCAGAGGACTCCGGACCGAATGCCTCAGCAAACCTACGCTGCATGGCCTCCCTGATCCTGCAAAGCCTGTGTAAGGATCCTCGTATTCGTGGTATCAAGGAGAAGGACCAATACTGGCTGGCAACCCTCCTTGATCTACGTTACAAGGGTAAGGTTGCGGACCTTATCTTGCCATCCCAGAGGGAGCAGAGGATGAAACATCTTCGGGAGGCCTTGCAGAAAGGTCTGTGCAAAGTGTTCCCAGAGACTGGGGGGTTACAAACTCCTGTTTCTGGACAACGTGTTGCTGAGGCTTCGGTCAGTAAAAGAAGGAGCGGTGGAGAAGGTGGCCGTCTGACCGATGCGTTCAGACAATTTTTTGGTCCGCAGCCCCAAGGTATGGTTCCAGCAACCATCGCCAGCATCTGTTTTACTTGGTGCAGGAATACCTAGGGGCAAGATCAGACTTGGACACCTTTCCCACCGAAAATTCTCTGGGTTACTGGGTCTTGAGGATGGATCACTGGCCAGAGCTTGCACAGTATGCAATTGAGCTACTGGCCTGTCCTGCATCCAGCGTTCTTTCGGAACGCACATTCAGTGCTGCTGGAGGCGTGGTAACCGATCACAGGGTGCATCTGTCCACCCACTCGGTTGATCGACTGACCTTCATAAAAATGAATCAGTCTTGGATCACCACCAGCTACCAAGCACCTGATGCTGATGTAACCGAATAATTTTTTTTGAAATCTCAGATCCCTTCAAAGACTGCCTATGCTGATGCTGAGTGACTATCCCTGAGTAATTATCCTCTTCCTCCTCAATGATCACACTGATAGCTTGTAAGAACATTTTTGGTTCTGGGCGCCACCACCAGTGCCTAAGGCCCAATTTTTCAGCCCCTGTTTAACAGGGGAGTGTAATTACAATTTTTGATGCAATACTTTGCAGCAGGGCTCGTTCCTGCGTTCCAACTAGAGTGTCTGTGAGGGGTTGCAGTGTTGTGGCACCAGCACCAGTGCCTAAGGCCTAATTTTTCAGCCCCTGTTCAACAGGGGCATGTAATTACAATTTTTGATCTAATATTTCACAGCAGGGCCCATTTCTGCACCCACCAAGAGAGAGTGAGGACTTACAGTGTTGTGGCACCAGCACCACCACCACCACCACCAAAGGCCCAATTTTTCTGCCCTTGTTCAACAGGGGCATGCAATTACAATTCTTGATCTAATATTTCACAGCAGGGCCCATTTCTGCACCCACCAAGAGCGAGTGAGGACTTATAGTGTTGTGGCACCAGCACCACCACCACCACTAAAGGCCCAATTTTTCTGCCCTTGTTCAACAGGGGCATGTAATTACAATTCTTGATCTAATATTTCACAGCAGGGACCATTTCTGCACCCACCAAGAGCGAGTGAGGACTTACAGTGTTGTGGCACCAGCACCACCACCACCAAAGGCCCAATTTTTCTGCCCTTGTTCAACAGGGGCATGTAATTACAATTCTTGATCTAATATTTCACAGCAGGGCCCATTTCTGCACCCACCAAGAGCGAGTGAGGACTTATAGTGTTGTGGCACCAGCACCACCACCAAAGGCCCAATTTTTCTGCCCCTTTTCAACAGGTTCATGTAACTACAATTCTTGATCTAATATTTCACAGCAGGGCCCTGTGAGGGCTTACAGTGTTGTGGCCAGAACAACACCTAAGGCCCAAATTTCTGCTGAGTATATAGGGCAGGCCCCTACTTTCAAACATCTAACTTACAAACGACTCCTACTTGCAAACGGAAGGAGACAACAGGAAGTGAGATGAAATCTACCCCTAGGAAGGGAAATTCTCTCCTGTAAGAGTTAATATGGGAAAAACATTTCTCCTTTCCACTGATGCTTTCCAATCCTTGTTCCACAAAAAAACCCAAATTTTCAAAAAACATTTGTCATTGGGACAGAAAGTGAGGTGAAATCTTCTGAAGAGGAGGACAGACAGCAAAACAAATGTCACAGGGGGGATAACTCTTCCCTATGTTTTCCAAAAAGCTTAAAAAAGATTTTTTGGCTGGAGCTAAACACGTTAAAAATGTACCCGTTCAAAATTACAAACAAATTCTACTTAACAACAAACCTACAGTCCCTGTCTTGTTTGCACCGCCTGTATACTGCTGTTCAGAGTATACATGGCCTGGTGGCCCCACACCTTTCCTTATTTTAATTTGGGTGCGGGGTTCCCCTTAATATCCATACAAGACGAAAGGGCCTGGTAATGGACTGGGGGGTACCCATGCCGTTTGTCTCACTGATTTTCATCCATATTGCCAGGACCCGACATTACATTAAACCCGCAAGCAGTTTTAAATGAGATTTTTTCCCTTAAAAATGACATTTTGTGCAGGGACTGTTCTAAACACGGGAAACATGTGCCACTTTATAGGCATACTATAGACACCCCCCCAGGTACGATATTTAAAGGAATATTTCACTTTTTTTTTTTTTTACTTTAAGCATCATTAATCAAATCAAATCACTGCTCCCGAAAAAACGTCCGTTTTTAAAAGTTTTTTTTGCATTGATACATGTCCCCTGGGGCAGGACCCGGGTCCCCAAACCCTTTTTAGGACAATATAATGCAAATTAGCCTTTAAAATGAGCACTTTTGATTTAGAACGTTCGAGTTCCATAGACGTCAATGGGGTTCTAACGTTCGTGCAAATTTTCGGTCCGTTCGCAGGTTCTGATGCAAACCGAACCGGGGGGGGGTGTTCGGCTCATCCCTACCCAGGAGTTTCAGGTCCTCATTCAACAAGGAGATGGGGTGGAAGGCCTGGGGTTTATGGGCTCACTTACTGGTTTTGAGAATCGTAGAAATGTGCACTCCCAAGGACTCAGGAGAAGGCTGTGCTCCCTGCTTCATGCTATTGAAGTAGTCCATCAAGTGGGGGAGCAGGAGGGGAGAAAATTCACACTTCTGGAATCTTCTGGTCCCCTACTGAGCTAAGTGGTTCATCCTGCCCACCTCTATAGGAGACAGTAGTAATGGAAGAAACCACAGTGCAAGACTGAAGACCAGGAAGTCAACAGCTAGGTGGTGGATGTGGTGATAGCTAGATAGTTTTGTGGTGCTGTTACATGTTTGGCGCAAATCCACAGAGCAGCGTGGTGTCTGGGAGGAGTGTTTGTGTGTGTGCATGTGAGGGAGCTGCGGATCAGATCAAACCCGCCTCCGAGACCGGGAGAAGCAAGGCAGGTGACCCGGGGGGGGGGGGACTGAGAGCAGCCATCGGGAGTGATGTAGGACAGCGCCAGCGCCACCCCCCATTGACGGGACCGGGAGAGAGACCGAGGAGACTGTGAAGGACAGACCTGACCAGGAGAAGCGGCATGTAAGTGAGCCACATACCAAAGGGGGTGAGTGATAGGCAGTCAGGGGAGCGTTGGGAGCAGTAACAGGCTGACTGACCAGGGGAGACCATAGACACTGACAAGCCCCGTAATTGTCAGCTTGCAAGGACATTTGAGCCGGAGCTGAACAGTCATAAGCAATCCAAAAAAAAATGACTGACTGTGTCTAGTGGGGCATGTGTATTGTGGAGTAACTGAGTATTTTGAGTACCGGTGTATTTTGGAGTACCTGAGTATTGTGAGTGACCTGTGTATTGTGAGTGACCTGTGTATTGTGAGTACCTGGGTATTGTGAGTAACTGAGTATTGTGAGAATACATGAGTATGGCGTGTATTGAGAGTACCTGAGTATTGTGTGTATTGTGAGTACCTGAGAATTTTGTGTGTATTGTGAGTACCTGTGTATAGGGAATACTTGTGTAGGCAATACCTGTGTATAGGGAGTATTGTGTGTGTTGGGAGTACCTGAGTATTGTGAGTGTTGGGAATACCTGTGTATTGTGAGTACCTGTGTATTGTGAGTACCTGAGTGTGTGCATATGGGCGTTTTGTGAGTACCTGAGTGTTGTGTGTGTCTGAGTAAGGTGTGGGTATTGTTAGTACCTGAGTATTGTGTATACCTGTGTATTGTGAGTACCTGTGTATTGTGAGTGCACTTGGGCAGTGAATACACGAGTGCTGCGAGTGCACATGTGCTGTGAAGGCACATGGACTGTGAGTACACGTGGACTGCGAGTGCACGTGGGCTGTGAGTACATGTGGGCTGCGAGTGCACATTGACTGTGAGGGCATGTGGACTACGAGTCACGTGGGCTGCGAGTGCATGTGGACTGTGAGTCACATGGGCTGCGAGTGCATGTGGACTGCGAGTGCACATGAGTTGAGAGTGAATGTGGACTGTATGTACAAGTGGGCTGCGAGTGCACGTGAACTGTGAGTACACATGGACTGCAAGTGCACATAGACTGTGAGTGCAGGTGGGCTGCAAATGCAAGTGGACTGTGAGTGCACGTGGGCTGTGTGTGCACGTGGACTGTGTGTGCACGTGGACTGTGAGTACCTGTGTATTGTATTATTGAGTATTAGTGTCAGGAAGCTCGTTGTTAGTTAATTTGGACATGGTATAATTCCCAATTCTCATTAAATTAATAGGTATGATGCCCGGCGGGTGTGGAGATGTGACTCGGTGTACATCTTGCGGCATGTATACAGTATGTTCCTTGATCATCCGATCAAGGGCAAATACTGCTGTGAAAAATGTAAGCACATTGTTTCCCTGGAAACCCAGGTTCTGAATTTATGGAAGCAACTGTCAGCACTGAGAAGACCCTCCCTACTAAAGGAGAGCTGGGAACGTACCCAGCAGGTGACAGCCAGCACAGAGGCGGGTGCAGAAAAAGAGGTACAGGCACTAGAAAAGAGTAGATGGGTGACAGTCAGAAAGGGTAGAGGGGACAGTGACAGAGAGGCCGATCCTGGACTGGAGCATCCCAATAAGTACGCCCCGTTGAGTAACATTGGTAAAACCAGTCAGGGACCAGCACTGCTGGTGCTGAGGGACTCCCCTAGCTGCAAGGGGAAGAACTCCTCCAATGAGAGTGGGGGGGGGGTGAAGGAAAAGAAAAGACAGATTCTGGTGGTAGGGGACTCAATTCTTAGAAGGACAGAGAGGGCAATCTGTGACAAAGACCTGAAGCCGAACTGTATGCTGTCTACCAGGCACTAGGGGTCAGCACATCATGGATCTGGGGGATAAGGATGAGCCAAACACCCCCTGGTTCGGTTCGCACCAGAACTTGTGAACAGGCAAAAAATTCAGACAAACACACGAACATCGTTAAAGTCTATGGGACACGAACATGAAAAATCAAAAGTGCTCATTTTAAAAGGCTTATATGCAAGTTATTTGGGGACCTGGGTCCTGCCCCAGGGGACATGTATCAAAAAAAAGTTTTAAAAATGGCCGTTTTTTTGGGAGCAGTGATTTAATTATTGCTTAAAGTGAAACAATAAAAATGAAATATTCCTTTAAATATCATGCCTGGAGGGTGTCTATAGTATGCCTGTAAAGTGGCACAGTTTTCCCGTGTTTGGAACAGTATCACAGCAAAATGACATTTCTAAAGGAAAAAAAGTAATTTAAAACTATTTGCGGCTCTAATGAATTGTCAGGTCTTGGCAATATGGATACAACTCATTGGAAAAAAATGGCATGGGTTCCCCCCAGTCCATTACCAGGCCCTTTGGGTCTATTAAGAATATTAAGGGGAACCCCAAACCAAAATTTAAAAAAAAAATTGCGTGGGGGTCCCCCCAAAATCCATACCAGGCCCTTCAGGTCTGGTATGGATATTAAGGGGAACCCTGCGCCAAATTTTAAAAACAAATGGCTTAGGGTTCCCCCCCAAAATCCATACCAGACCCTTCATTTCACAAAAAAAGTGCCAAAAATGGTAAAAAACACAGGAGGCACTTTGGAACAAGCCTTTTTTTAAAAAATAAAAAAATAAAAATGTCCCACGATGTAGATCCATCTACTGAATGGAGTGGAAACCTTCCCCTGTCTGATGATTGCCCCCTAGTTAACCCTTTCACCCCATGTCACCAGTGATCACCGTATTAGTATTACGGGTGACGCTGGTTAGTTAGTTTTTTTATAGCATCAGGGCACCCGCCGTGTATTACCCAATAAAGGTTTAACCTCCTGATCGCCCGGCAGGTGATATCAGTTGGGTTTTAGTGTCAGTCAGGGTCTGCGTCACCCCAGGTAGCGTCAGATTAGTGCCAGTAGCGCTAACATCCACGCACGCACCATACGCCTTCCTTAGTAGTATAGTGTCTGAATGGATAAATATCTGATCAGATCTATACTAGCATCCCCAGCAGTTTAGGGTTCCCAAAAATGCAGTGTTAGCGGGATCAGCCCAGATACCTGCTAGCACCTGCGTTTAGCTCCTCCGCCCAGCCTAGCCTAGCCCACCCAAGTGCAGTATCAATCTATCACTGTCACTTACAAAAACACAACACACATAACTGCAGCTTTCACAGAGTCAGGCCTGATCCCTGGGAATGCTAACAGTTTTTTTGGTAGCGTTTAAATCAGTCGCTGCCAGTCAGGAGCTCTTTTTCCTGTGAGTTTCACTAGTGCACCAGTAAGTTTAGAGACCAAAATGTCAAATCGAAGGTACACTAGTGAAGAGGCCTACATGTTTCTAAGCATAACAGATAGTGAAGAGGAAGTCACTCATCTGTCAGATTCAGGCTCAGAATACGATCCTGTAGACAGCAGCGGCACCCTGACAGATAGCTCTGACGACGGAGTTGTGGTCGTTGAGGTGCAAGGACCGCAGGGCTCTCATATGGAGCATAGAGCCAGTACTAGTGCCGCTCATCCTTCTGGTGAGCTGGCAAGCACCAGCGACCTAGTACACCCTGGTCATAGCCAAACTAGCACTGCAGTAACACGTGGTGATGGGGTGAGTCCCATATGTGCAATTCAAGCTGGTGAGGTGACTAGCACAATTAGTGTCCCACAGCCACCAAGAAGACAAAGACAGGCCCGTCGAGCCTATAGTGCCCTTCCTGCTGCATTTGCCAGGAAGGATGCATTTGCCATAGGATGCATTAAGGTGAAAAAACAGGAGGGTTTAGAACCCCTTTAAGCATTATTAAAATCACTGCTCCCGAAAAAACTGCCATTTTTAAAACTTTTTTTGCATTGATACATATCCCTTGGGGCAGGACAAAGGTCCCCAAACACTTTTTATGACTTAACTTGCATATAAGCCTTTAAAATAAGCACTTTTGGTTTTTCATGGTAATATCCTATAGACTTTAACGGAGTTCTGTGGTTTTCCAATTTGCTGCGAACACCGCATAAAGTTCGTTGTTCGCCGAACGTCCGAACAACCAAAGTTCGGCCCGAACTTATGCTCGGGCCGAACCATTCACCCATCCCTACTGAAGGACAGATTATTGGGAGCGGCTGGGGAAGATCCAGCTGTCATGGTGCACGTAGGCACCAATGACAAAGTCAGTGGTAGATGGAGTGTCCTAAAGAACGATTTTAGGGACTTAGGAGCTAAATTGAGGAAAAGGACCTCCAAGGTACCTCGAGCCACACCAGAAAGGCAGAGGGAGATTAGGGAAGTAAACAAGTGGCTGAGGAGCTGGTGTAGAAAGGAGGGGTTTGAGTTCCTGGAGAACTGGGCTGACTAGGTAATGGGGGGGTGTCCAGAGGGTAGTATTAGGGGCATTAGTGGTAGGTTGACTAAAGCAAATAAACTCGAGGTAAGTCCTATATGCAACCTCGGAAAACACACAATAAGAAGACAGTATGCGACCGGTCTAAACTACGTGGCATGTTCACCAATGCTAGGAGCCTGACAGACAAGATGGGGGAACTAGAGATACTGTTGCATGAAGAGGATTTAGATTTTGTGGGAATTTCAGAGACTTGGTTCAACAGCTCTCATTATTGGCTGGCAGCCATTTAAGGGTATTCCCTTTATCGCAGGGATAGAGAGTGTAAAAAAGGGGGAGGGGTATGCCTGTATATCAAGAATAATATACAAGTAAAGTGAGAGATGACAGAAGGGAGCAAGGGAGGAAGTGGAATTCTTATGGGTAGAGCTCCAAAGGGAGGAAACTAAGGCGAAAGTAATACTGGGAGTATGCTATAGGCCCCTTAACCTGGGGGAGGAGGGGGAGATGGACCTCCTATCACAATTTGGATTAACGGCAAGGATGGGAAGTGTCATCATAATGGGGGATTTTAATTATCCAGACATAGACTGGGCAAAAGGAACCTCTAAGCATTCCTCTAAGGCTCGCCAGTTCCTAAATGTCTTGCCGGGTCAGATGGTAAACGCGCCAACTAGAAACAAAGCGTTACTAGAGGTACTGATAACCAACAATACAGACATGATCACGAATGTGGAAATACAGGGCAATTGAGGAAACAGCGATCACAGGTCAATTAGCTTCAGTATAAATCACACAAATAGGAAACATAAGGGGAATATAAAAACACTGAATTTTAAAAGTGATAACTTTTCTAAACTACAAACCTTGCTAGAAGATATTAATTGGGAAATCTTAGGAGCAAAGAACACAGAGGAGAGATGGGTTTGCTTTAAGAGCATATTAAATAAGGGCATTAGCCAGTACATCCCATTGGGAAATACATTTAAAAGAGCAAACAAAAGTCCTGGGTGGCTTAACTCCAATGTAAAAATGCATATAAAAACAAAGGAGAAGGCCTTCAAAAAGTACAAGGCAGAGGGATCATTATCAGCATTCAAACTTTACAAAGAATGCAACAAGAAATGTAGGGTGCAATTAGGGCGGCTAAGATAGAACACGAAAGACACATAGCGGAGGAGAGCAAAAAATTCCCCAAAAAATCCTTAAGTATATAAACAGTAAAAGAGGGAGGATAGACCATATTGGCCCTATAAAGAATGAGGAAGGGAATCTGGTTACAAAGGATGGTGAGGTGGTGAAGGTATTAAATGTATTTGTCTCCTCAGTCTTCACAAGGAAATCAGGGGGCTTCAGTAACCAAAACTGCAGTGTTTTTCCTCATGACACATCACAGGAAGCACCTTCATGGCTAACAGAGAACAGAATTAGGAATAGACTTGAAAAACGTAACATTAATAAGTCACCGGAACCAGATGACTTGCATCCGAGGGTCCTTAGGGAACTCAATCAAGTAATTGCCAGACCATTGTTCCTAATTTTTACTGACAGTCTTCTGATTGGAATGGTACCAGCTGAGAAAAGACAATGTAGCACCAATATTTAAAAAGGGCCAAAATACATCCCTGGGAATTAAAAACCAGTTAGCCTAACATCAATAGTATGCAAGCTCTTGGAGGGGATGATAAGGGACTATATACAAGATGTTAGTAATGAAAACTGTATCATTAGCAGTAATCAGCATGGATTCATGAAGAATCGTTCTTGCCAAACCAATCTATTAACCTTCTATGAGGAGGTGAGCTACCATATAGATAAAGGAAAGCCCGTAGATATGGTGTATCTGGATTTTGCAAAGCATTTGACACAGTTCCCCATAAATGTTTACTGTACAAAGTAAAGTCCGTTGGCATGGACTGTAGAGTGAGTACATGGATTGAAAGGGTAGTGATGAATGGGGAGTAGAATGGTCAGAGGGTAGAAAGTGGGGTCCCCCAAGGTTCATTGCTGGGACCAATCATATTTAATTTGTTCATAAAGGACCTGGAGGATGGGGTAAGCAGTTTAATCTCTGTATTAAGCTAAGCAGGGCAATAGCTTTTTTGCAGGATGTGGAAACTTTGCAAGTAGATGTGAACAAATTAATGGGGTGGGCAAATACATGGCAATTGAGGTTTAATGTGGAAAATGTAAAATAATGCATTTGGGTGGCAAAAATATGAATGCAATCTACTCACTGGGGGAGAACCTCTGGGGGAATCAAGGATGGAAAAGGACCTGGGGGATATTGAATATATATATATATATATATATATATATATATATATATATATATATATATATATATATATATATATATATATATATATATATATATATATATATATATATATATATATATATATATATATATATATATATATATATATATATATATAATATTGGCATGCATTAAAAAGGGAATTAACTCAAGAGATAAAGTGATAATTCTCCCACTCTACAAGACTCAGGTCTGGCCTCACCTGGAGTATGCTGACCAGTTCTGGGCAACAGTCCTCAGGAAGGATGTGCTGGAGTCCAGAGAAGGGAAACAAAACGAATAAAGGGACTGGAGGACATTCGTTATCAAGAAAGGTTACGATGACTGAACTTATTCTCTCTGGAGATGAGACACTTCAGAGGGAATATGATTTAAATTTACAAATACCGTACTGGTGACCCCACAATAGGGATAAAACTTTTCCATGGAAGGGCGTTTAATAAGACATGTGGCCACTCATTAAAATTAGAAGAAAAAAGGTTTAACTTTAAACTGTGTAGAGGGTTTTTTAATGTAAGAGCAGCAAGGATGTGGAATTCCCTTTCACAGGCGGTGGTTTCAGCGGGGAGCACCGATGGTTTAAAAAAACTATTAGATAAGCACCTGAACGACCACAACATACAGGGTTATACAATGTAATACTGGCATAAAATCACACACATAGGTTGGACTTAATGGACTTGTGTTTTTTTTTCAACCTCACCTATTATGTAACTATGTAACTAACTATGTAAGTACAGGCCAGAGAAGCCTTCTGGACTTGGGTCCTTTGAAAGCCTAATGCCCTTGATGGCTAAGGTAATTTTTTTCAACAAATGCTGAAAGAGGCTATTTAGGACTATGAACTAAATAACATAAACTACAAAATTAACATGGCACAATACTGGGAAACCAGTAAAGCCGTTTTACAAGACAAGATCCTATCCTATGTTATTGCCCTAAGGAAAAAAAAGTTAGGGTCTACTACAGCA
This sequence comes from Lithobates septentrionalis, assembly GCA_037952835.1. Taxonomy (NCBI): domain Eukaryota; kingdom Metazoa; phylum Chordata; class Amphibia; order Anura; family Ranidae; genus Lithobates; species Lithobates septentrionalis. The sequence continues at coordinate 2,086,529 of JBBDGP010000584.1, forward strand.
GAGCCAGTAGCACGCTATATAGGGCTCAAATTCAATTATCTAGCTCTCCATCAAAACAATCCAGATAAGTGTGGACAAATGCAAAACAACAATTTGATCATTGGACACTACAATTAGAACTACATTTTGAAACTTACACTAGACTAACATTTCTAAAATATCAGAACAAAGCAGGAAAGCTATTGGGAAATTTAAACAGGGGAAATTTTTCATCTACACACATTTCTGCCCTTAAGGGCTCTAATAATATTTTATCACACCATTCCAAAAAGATAAACCACGTACTGGAGCAGTTGTTACAATATTTATATGCACCACAGTGTGTGGTGTAGCAGAGCGTCCCAGAGAGAGCCAGGAAAAGTTCTGTTCGGGGGTTTTTACGCCTCCCAGGCTCCTCTCATACACGTTCAGGGAACTCTGATCCATGATCTAGTTCGGATCTTTGTCCTCTCCCCCAGACCAATTAAACTCACCTGTGACAGGCAGCCTTCACTCTCTGCCTGGGAAACACAGACAATACTGGTCTGTGAGAGCAAAAGGTTGGTAAAAAGCCATTTCTGTGGAAGCTGACAAGCTGTAGGCTTGCTCAGCCTGGTAGTCAGGGCCTGTATATATTGTGTAGTTAGTGCTGAGACACGGCTAGGTTTTTGTTTGACTATTTTTGTTCTGTTTGTTTTCTGAAACACTGTACAGCACCTGTATATAGGCTTGTATATATCACCAATAAACACTGCACTGTTTGTCACTACCTCACTGGATTTGGTATATGTGCCTTAAAGACTGCTTATCCCAGGGAGCTTACACATGGTGGAGGCTGCGATCAGCTGTAGTGAGTTACTACTTAAAAGGCCAGTACCTACTGTGACTAAACATGGAGGAAATCCTCTAATAATTGGTGTTATACAACGCTGCACAGCAGCAAGCAAACGCTGCACAACAGCAAGCCAACGCTTTTGCACAGGAGCAAACCAAGGCGCTGTGCCAACAGATGGTGCTGTACAGGAGCAATCGCAGATGCTGTTTGAACAGCTAGCCACTGTTGCTAATGTGGATAGGAAAAACCTGACTGGGGTTGTGGAGACGCTAGCACAGTGGTCATCTGCTAAAATTGATGACGTTGGAGACAAACCCTCAGCCATCCATGTGCGTCACTTTCTTTCTAAGATGACTGCAGATGATGATCCAGAGTCGTCTCTGCTAATGTTAGAACAGACCGCTGAGAGGGAAGGTTGGCCTGAATCCCAGTGGGCAGGATTGGTCACCCCCTTACTTTCTGGAGAATTGCAGAAGGCCTACTATGATCTGGAGTCGGCAGAAGCAGGAGGCTATGAGAAGGTCAAGCGGCGCGACTCTGTGTCACCTTGGCTGTTCGAGCACAGCAGGTCCACAGCTGGTTCTTCCAAGATGAGAGGCCCCCAAGATTGCAGATGTTTTATCTAATCTACCTGGTGCAGAAATGACTACACCTGAAGTCCCTGTCTGTGCCATGTATAGTGGAGCGTGTGGTCATAGACCGACTCCCGAGGTCACTGCCAATTCCCCTGCAGAAGTGGGTGAGTCAAGGAGACTCCAAGTCGGCAGACAACCTGGTGGAGCTCGTTGAGAGATACTTTGCTGCAGAGAGCCTGGTCACCACCCCTACAGCTGCACAGACTTTCCACCCAAAGCCACGGTCTCCCCAGGGAACCGGTAAGACTGTTCCAGGGGAAGTGGGTGGTAAGCATGACAAGGAGATAGGGGGAGGATTTTTGGTGCCAGGACTGAAGTTTAGTGTCCCAAACAAGGGAAGCCACTGCCTGTCAGCAAACCAAACTGGGGCAACATAAGGTGTTTCCATTGCAAGAACTAGGACATGTTGCAGCAAACTATCCATTGACCAATGAACCCATGCAGTGTGACATATCTATTAGAAGGCAGTCTATGTTTGCTGCTGTTCCATGTGCTGCAGCCCCAAATGCAGGGAAACACATGTGCCAAATGACTGTTAATAATAAGCCTATTATGGCCTTGCTGGACTCTGGAAGTCTAGTGACTTTGATTAAAGCTGAGATGGTTGAAACTGTGAATTTTCAGGCTAAAAAAGTTTTCATTTCTCAGTTATGACAGGAGAACTGGAGGAGCCTAAGGAAGTCCCCACAACCAGTGAAGGTGGACAGCCGTCTGCTGATTCTGAGGCTACATTAGAGTTTGTTGATCTTAAAGGGGTTGTAAACCAGCCCCCCCGTTTTACTTACCTGAGCCCTAGAACTTGACCCAGAGAGGACACAATGTATCTCTGCCAGGGGTTCTCGGCTCTTGATTGGATAGATTGATAGCAGCGCAGCCATTGGCTCCCACTGCTGTCAATCAAATCCATTGATGCTGGCCCCGGGGGGCGGGGCCAAGTCATACATTTGGCGGCTATGGACGCTGAATGCTGGACTCGGGAGCGCACCCTCAAGGTAACCCCCTCAGGAGAGCGCTTCTCCTGGGGGGTTATCTGATGTGGGGAGGAGCAGCGAGAGCCGCCAGAGGGACCCCAGAAGACGAGATTTGGGGCCACTCTGTGCAAAACGAGCTGCACAGTGGAGGTAAGTATGATATGTTTGTTATTTAAAAAAAAAAAACCCTTACAATCACTTTAATGTGCACAAGGAAAACTTTGGTACCAAGCAGAGAAAAGACCACACTCTTGCCAGGGCCTGGGAAAATGTAATAGTGATTAATGATGTACCTGTCGAACCAGGGGACAAGCCTTGTTTTCCCTATTTCAGCAGCAGTGAGGATTTACTATATTGTATCTATAAAAAGAATGATGAAATTGTTTAACAGTTGGTGATCCCTAAGCCATACAGATGAGTGGTGTTGGAACTTGCCCATGGGCACTTGCTACAAGGTCATTTAGGGGTTGAGAAAACCACTGAAAGGGTGTTACACAGGTTTCACTGGCCCAGGATACCGAAAGATATTGAGAATTATTGTAAATCCTGTCCTGTGTGTCAGATGTCAGCCCCACTACGCCACTTCCAAAGTCCTTTAGTGCCCTTGCCCATTATTGAAGTGCCCTTGGAGAGGATTGCCATGGACCTTGTGGGTTCACTCACCAAGTCTACCCGGGGTCACCAGCATATCCTTGTATTCATGTATTATGCTGACATAGCTGTTATGCAGACATAGCTGTCATTTCTGTCTGTCAGTCTGAGTCCTGACACTGTGGAGAGCAGACCTCTTGTGAAAGCAGCTCCGGCCACCCGGCCACTCAGCTCCGGCCATCCGGCCACCTATCCCTGGATTCCCTGGATTCATGCAACTGCGAGGTCCCTCCCGGTAATGCCCTGTACACACGACCAGTTTTGCCATCGGAATAAACTCTGAAGGTTTTTCTGACGGCGTTCCGACTGAAGTCCTCTAAAGCTGTCTTGCATACACACGGTCACACGAAATTCCGACCGTCCAGAACGCGGTGACTAGGGATGAGCCGAACACCCCCCTGTTCGGTTCGCACCAGAACATGCGAACAGGAAAAAAGTTTGTTCGAACACCGTTAAAGTCTATGGGACACGACCATGAATAATCAAAAGTGCTAATTTTAAAGGCTAATATGCAAGTTATTGTCATAAAAAGTGTTTGGGGACCTGGGTCCTGCCCCAGGGGACATGGATCAATGCAAAAAAAAGTTTTAAAAACGGCCGTTTTTTCAGGAGCAGTGATTTTAATAATGCTTAAAGTCAAACAATAAAAGTGTAATATCCCTTTAAATTTCGTACCTGGGGGGTGTCTATAGTATGCCTGTAAAGGGGCGCATGTTTCCTGTGTTTAGAACAGTCTGACAGCAAAATGACATTTTGAAGGAAAAAACTCATTTAAAACTACCCGCGGCTATTGCATTGCCGACAAAACACATAGAAGTTCATTGATAAAAACGGCATGGGAATTCCCCAAAGGGGAACCCCGAACCAAAATAAAAAAAAAATGACGTGGGAGTCCCCCTAAATTCCATACCAGGCCCTTCAGGTCTGGTATGGATATTAAGGGGAACCCAGGCCAAAATTTAAAAAAAAAAAAGACATGGGGTTCCCCCTAAATTCCTTACCAGACCCTTCAGGTCTGGTATGGATTTTAAGGGGAACCCTGCGCCAAAAAAAAAAAAAAACGTTCAGAGTTACCTAGCATGACTTCAGCAGTTCAGCATGATATAGTTACTGAACCTGGGGTCCGTGTCAAGCTCAAACCCTACCGAATTCCTGAAGATAGACGAAAGGACATCAGTGATGAAGTTAAAAGGATGTTGGAGCTAGATGTCATTGAGGAGTCCAATAGTGACTGGACTAGCATCATCGTGTTAGTCCCAAAACCGGATGGCATGTGGAGGTTCTGTAACAACTTCAGAAAGCCTAATGCAGTGACAAAGTTTGACACATACCCAATGCCCAGGGTAGACGAACTTATAGACCAACTTGGCAAGGCCCGCTATCTGACCACTTTGAACTTGACAAAAGGTTATGGCAAATACCCCTGACTGGTAGCGCCAAAGAGAAGACTGCATTTGTGACCCCGGAGGGTTCTTTTCAATAAAAAAAATGCCTTTTGGGTTGCAAAATTCCCCTGTGACATTTCAGAGGGCCATGGACAGGACCCTAAGACCCCACTGACAGTATGCAGCAGCCTATCTAGATGACATAGTGGTATGTTAGACTGACTTGGAGTCTCACTTGCCCCATGTCCAGGCTGTCCTTGATTTCCTCTTCAAAGAAGGTTTTACGGCACATCCCAGAAAAAGTGTCATTGGTTTATAGGAAGCCAGCTATTTGGGCTACACTATTGGCCGTGGTGTCATAAAACCTCAAGTCAATAAAATAGAAGCCATCCAGGAGTGGCCACATCCTGCAAACAAGAAGCATAACAGGGGTCCCCCACAATAGGGTTTGGGATTTTAAGACCAGCCTCGTTTTGGATTTTAGGTGTTTACAAGATTAAAACAGTTTTTTTTGCTAGAAAATTACTTAGAACCCCCAAACATTATATATTGTTTTTTTTTTCTAACACCCTAGAGAATAAAATAGCCGCCATTGCAATACTTTTTTTTGCACCGTATTTGCGCAGCGGTCTTCTAAGCGCACTTTTTTAGGAAAAAATTCACTTTTTTGATTAAAAAAATAAGACAACAGTAAAGTTAGCCCAATTTTTTTTTATATTGTGAAATATAATGTTACGCCAAGTAAATTGATACCTATCATGTCACACTTCAAAATTGCCCCCGCTCGTGGAATGGCGTCAAACTTTTACCCTTAAAAATCTCCATAGGCGACGTTTAAAAAATTCTACAGATTGCATGTTTTGCGTTACAGAGGAGGTCTAGTGCTAGAATTATTGCTCTCACTCTACCGGTCGCGGAGATACCTCACATGTGTAGTTTGACCACCGTTTTCATATGCGGCGCTACTCACGTATGCGTTCGCTTCTGCGCGCGAGCTCGTCGGGACAGGGCGCTTTAAATTTTTTATTTTTTTTATTATTTATATAACTTTATTTTATTTATTTTTTCACTGTTTTTTAAAAAAAAAAATTGGATCACTTTTATTCCTATTACAAGGAATGTAAACATTGCTTGTAATAAAAAAAGCATGACAGGTCCTCTTAAATAGGAGATCTGGAGTCAAAAAGTCCTCAGATCTCATATTTAGACTAAAAAAAATAAAAGTCGTTTAAAAAAATGACACAAAAAAAATTGTGCCTTTAAGAGAAGTGGGCGGAGCTAACGTAATGACGTCGCTCCGGCCGTCCTATGGTTTGGAGATGGGAGGGGGCCTTCTTATGCCGCGTACACACGGTCGGACTTTTCGTCTACAAAAGTCCAACGGACGCTGACGGACTAAAGCTGGCTGGTAATCCGATCGTGTGTGGGCTTCTCCGGACTTTCAACGTACTTTTTTAGCCTCAAATCCGACGTACTTTAGATTTGAAACATGCTTCAAATCTTTACGTCGTAACTACGACGGACCCCGAAATCCGCTCGTCTGTGTGCTAGTCCGACGGACAAAAAGCCACGCTAGGGCACCTATTGGCTACTGGCTATGAACTTCCTTATCTTAGTCCGGTGTACGTCATCACGTACGAATCCGTCTGACTTTTGTGTGGTCGTGTGTAGGCAAGTCCGTTCGTTAGAAAGTCTGCCGCAAGTCCGCCGCAAGTCCGCCGAAAGTCTGCCGGAAGTCTGTCGGACAGGCTGTCTGACTTTTGTAGACGAAAAGTCCGACCGTGTGTACGCGGCATTAGCCTCACTCGTCTCCATACTGACTAAGGGAAAGGACCCGATCGGCTCCGGTAAGCGGCGGAGGGTGCGGGAGAGCGGCGGGAGGGGGGGTGGCACCTCTCCCACCGCTGATAACGGTGATCTCGCGGTGAACCCGCCACAGAGACCACCATTATCTTGTACAGAACCGCCGGCCCTAAAGATGGATACCTCGGTTGTGGCAACCGAGATATTCATCTTTAAAAAAATGACGTATATATACAGTGGGCGGTCCGGAAGTGGTTAAAGGCAACTAGATGTAATGAAAAAAACAAAAATTGTAAAAATAGACATATTTTATTAATGTATAAACATTAAAAAGAGTTATGGAGACATGTCTCCATACATGACAAGCCTCTGAAGAAAGGACAAGCTCCTGAAACTCGTCGGGCTCATATCCATTAAGCAGGGATTGTTTTCTGATTGCAAATCTATGCTTTATTACATGTGATTGTTGTTATTAGGGATGAGCCGAACACCCCCCTGTTCGGTTCGCACCAGAACATGCGAACAGGAAAAAAGTTCGCTCGAACACGCGAACACCGTTAAAGTCTATGGGACACGAACATGAATAATCAAAAGTGCTAATTTTAAAGGCTTATATGCAAGTTATTGTCATAAAAAGTGTTTGGGGACCTGGGTCCTGCCCCAGGGGACATGGATCAATGCAAAAAAAAGTTTTAAAAACGGCCGTTTTTTCAGGAGCAGTGATTTTAATAATGCTTAAAGTCAAACAATAAAAGTGTAATATCCCTTTAAATTTCGTACCTGGGGGGTGTCTATAGTATGCCTGTAAAGGGGCACATGTTTCCCGTGTTTAGAACAGCCTGACAGCAAAATGACATTTGGAAGGAAAAAACTCATTTAAAACTACCCGCGGCTATTGCATTGCCGTCAATACACATAGAAGTTCATTGATAAAAACGGCATGGGAATTCCCCACAGGGAAACCCCGAACCAAAATAAAAAAAAAAAAAAATGAAGTGGGAGTCCCCCTAAATTCCATACCAGGCCCTTCAGGTCTGGTATGGATATTAAGGGGAACCCCGGCCAAAATTTAAAAAAAAAAATGACGTGGGGTCCCCCCTAAATTCCATACCAGACCCTTCAGGTCTGGTATGGATTTTAAGGGGAACCCCGCGCCAAAAAAAAAAAAAAAACGGCGTGGGGTTCCCCCAAAAATCCATACCAGACCCTTATCCGAGCACGCAACCTGGCAGGCCGCAGGAAAAGAGGGGGGGACGAGAGTGCGCCCCCCCCCTCCTGAACCGTACCAGGCCACATGCCCTCAACATTGGGAGGGTGCTTTGGGGTAGCCCCCCAAAACACCTTGTCCCCATGTTGATGAGGACAAGGGCCTCATCCCCACAACCATGGCCGGTGGTTGTGGGGGTCTGCGGGAGGGGGGCTTATCGGAATCTGGAAGCCCCCTTTAACAAGGGGACCCCCAGATCCCGGCTCCCCCCCTGTTTGAAATGGTAAGGGGGTACTTACACCTACCATTTCACTAAAAAAGTGTCAAAATAGTTAAAAATGACAAGAGACAGTTTTTGACAATTCCTTTATTTAAATGCTTCTTCTTTCTTCCTTCATCTTCTTCTGGTTCTTCTGGCTCTTCTGGTTCTTCCTCCGGCGTTCTCGTCCAGCATCTCCTCCGCGGTGTCTTCTATCTTCTTCTCCTCGGGCCGCTCCGCACCCATGGCATTGGGGGGGAGGCTCCCGCTCTTCTCTTCATCTTCTTCTTCATCCTCTTCTCTTCTTCCTTCTTCTCTTCTTCTCTGTTTCTCTTCTTAATTTTCTTCTCCGGGCCGCTCCGCATCCATGCATGGAGGGAGGCTCCCGCTGTGTGACGGCGTCTCCTCATCTGACGGTTCTTAAGTAACGGGGGGCGGGGCCACCCGGTGACCCCGCCCCCCTCTGACGCACGGTGACTTGACGGGACTTCCCTGTGACGTCACGGGGAATGCCACAGGGAAGTCCCGTCATGTCCCGTCACGGAGGAGATGCTGGACGAGAACGCCGGAGGAAGAACCAGAAGAACCAGAAGAAGATGAAGGAAGAAAGAAGAAGCATTTAAATAAAGGAATTGTCAAAAACTGTCTCTTGTCATTTTTAACTATTTTGACACTTTTTTAGTGAAATGGTAGGGGTAAGTACCCCCTTACCATTTCACACAGGGGGGGGGCGGGATCTGGGGGTCCCCTTGTTAAAGGGGGCTTCCAGATTCCGATAAGCTACCCCAAAGCACCCTCCCATTGTTGAGGGCATGTGGCCTGGTACAGTTCAGGAGGGGGGGGCCGCACTCTTGTCCCCCCCTCTTTTCCTGCGGCCTGCCAGGTTGCGTGCTCGGATAAGGGTCTGGTATGGATTTTTGGGGGAACCCCACGCCGTTTTTTTTTTTTTTTGGCGCGGGGTTCCCCTTAAAATCCATACCAGACCTGAAGGGTCTGGTATGGAATTTAGGGGGAACCCCACGTCATTTTTTTTTTTAAATTTTGGCCGGGGTTCCCCTTAATATCCATACCAGACCTGAAGGGCCTGGTATGGAATTTAGGGGGACTCCCACTTCATTTTTTTTTTTTTTAATTTTGGTTCGGGGTTTCCCTGTGGGGAATTCCCATGCCGTTTTTATCAATGAACTTCTATGTGTATTGACGGCAATGCAATAGCCGCGGGTAGTTTTAAATGAGTTTTTTCCTTCCAAATGTCATTTTGCTGTCAGGCTGTTCTAAACACGGGAAACATGCGCCCCTTTACAGGCATACTATAGACACCCCCCAGGTACGAAATTTAAAGGAATATTACACTTTTATTGTTTGATTTTAAGCATTATTAAAATCACTGCTCCTGAAAAAACGGCCGTTTTTAAAACTTTTTTTTGCATTGATCCATGTCCCCTGGGGCAGGACCCAGGTCCCCAAACACTTTTTATGACAATAACTTGCATATAAGCCTTTAAAATTAGCACTTTTGATTTCTCCCATAGACTTTTAAAGGGTGTTCCGCGGCATTCGAATTTGCCGCGAACACCCCAAATTGTTCGGTGTTCGGCGAACTTGCGAACAGCCAATGTTCGAGTCGAACATGAGTTCGACTCGAACTCGGAGCTCATCCCTAGTTGTTATTAACAATTCAGCTGCATTTATGATATGCACTAACTCTTTATAATGTTTATACATTAATAAAATATGTCTATTTTTACAATTTTTGGTTTTTCCATTACATCTAGTTGCCTTTAAAATCCCAAACACTATTGTGGGGGACCCCTGTTTTACAATTTTGTACAAGGGATGGTGGCAACATTTAAGTCCACTTTTGGCGAATAATTCTTTCTAGTGCAAACAAGAAACAGGTCATGGCCATTCTTGGGATCGCAGGGTAATATAGAAAGTTTATCCTGAATTTTGCAACTATAGCTGCCCCACTGACGGACCTTACGAAAGGAAAAGACTCCGTAATTGTGAAATGGTCCCCAGAAGCAGAGGAATCATTTCAAGTCTTAAAGAAGGCTCTTTGTGCACAACCAGTGCTGTACTCCTCCGATTTCTCCAAAGATTTTTTGGTTCAGACAGATGCGTCTGATGTAGGTATTGGGGCAGTATTGTCACAGGTACACAATGGGGAAGAACACCCTGTGGTGTACCCAAGCAGGAACCTCAATGACCATGAGAAAAAGTATGCAGTCATTGAAAAGGAATGTTTAGCCAGAAAAATGGGCTGTCAATGCAAGGTACTATTTGTTAGGGCGCCAGTTTGAGTTAATAACTGATCATGTTCCCCAGAAATGGATGGCCCAAAAGAAGGTGTCATGGTAATGCAATAGAGTTTTGTCTGTCAGCTTACCTGTCTCCATGTGTTCATCTCTAAAGACCAGCTGACTCTCACCTGACTGCTTTTATTAACTCTCCTCTAGCATGGCTCCACCCCAGCTCCTATCAGAGAACTCTATATTAACCTCTGCACTGCAGGCCAGCCCTGCTGATCAACCTTTGTGTGTTTTGGCTTCCTGTTCCTGCCTGTCATGTGCTCTACGTTTGTTTCTGTTACCGACCTTGGCGTGTTCTCAACTATTCCTGTCTGCTCGTGACCCTGACCTTTGGCGTGTCCCAGACTATCCCTGTTTGCCTGTGACCCTGAACCTTGGCGTGAACTCTGTTGTCATTGTCTGCTTGTGGCCCTGACCTTGGCTTATTCCTTTACTATCCCTATCCTCCTGTTGCCTACTGTGGGTGTGAGCTGGGGGACCCTGGGGGTTGCGACCTGGAGCCAGTTGCAGCCAAGTCCATCCTCACCACTAGAGGCTCTGGTGAACACCTGCTGGCTCTTAGACTCCGCACCCCAGGGAATCCTTCGCTCTAACCCTGGTGGCATCCGTGTTGGTGTTCCAGCGGTCCTGCCTTCCTTACCACCCGGACTCCCATCCGCAGCAGTCAGCCATAGGGTCCACTGCCTTGCGGTGCACTCCTGATCCCAACGGTGTGCATCTGGCACCTAGCCTCAAGGTGACCTGACAGAAGGAGACTAATAGACGGGTGAACCGGTGGTTTTTGGTGCTACAGGATTACTTCTTCACTGTAAAACACAGGCCAGGTGTTCAGATGGGGAATGTAGATGCCCTGTCCCATGTTCACTCCTGTTGGGCCACAGGTGTTCCAACCCTGGGGTTGAAACAATGGGGGGATATGTAGCAGAGCGTCCCAGAGAGAGCCAGGAAAAGTCCTGTTCAGCATTTATACGGCTCCCAGGCTCCACTCATACACGTTCAGTGATCTCTGATCCATGATCAAGTTCGAATCTTGGTCCTCTCCCCCAGGCCAATTTAAGCTCACCTGTGACAGACAGCCTTCGCTCTCTGCCTGGGAAACACAGAAAACACTGGTCTGTAAGAGCAAAAGGTTGGTAAAAAGCTGCTAAGCTGTATCTGTGGAAGCTGACAAGCTGTAGGCTTGCTCAGCCTTTTACTTAGGGCCTGTATATATTGTGTAGTTAGTGCCGAGACATGGCTAGGTTTTTGTTTGACTATTTTTGTTCTGTTTTTTTTCTGAAACACTGTACAGCACCTGTATATAGACTTGTATATATCACCAATAAACACCACACGGTTTGTCACTATCTCACTGGATTTGGTACCTGTGCCTGAAAGACTGCTTATCCCAGGGAGCTTTGTAACGCCTACCTGTCGCCCAGGTTACAGTGGATATACCCCCAGGCATAGACTTCTTATGATTAATCCATCTCCTGAGTGTAATATCAGAGGCTTTATCTGTCCTTAACATTTGCAATTTCTTCCATTGAAATGGGACTGTTATCAGGCAACTCCCAAATAGTAAAGCTCGGGGTCCCAATGGCTACATGGGGGAGGCATTTAAAATTTTACAAACACAACTTTCCCCAATACTATGTGCCCTATATTCAGATATGTGGTTAGGAGGGGACATTTAAATACAGGGAAGGAGGCCTACATAAAGGTGTTGCCAAAAAAAGAAAAAGAATCTTACAAAATCAGGTTTGTATGCCCCTATATCCTTAATGTCAATGTAAAAATCCTTTCAATTTTACCTACTCTCATATCATCCACCCAAGCTGGATTTGTTAAAAGCCGCTCAGCCGCCTTGAATAACTGTACAGTGTGGCACTAGAGTATGTGAAATGCAATCCCAATAAAGACATGGCATTGATAAAATTCTTGGAAAAGAAAGACATGGCCTTGATAACTATTGCTGTCTAAAAGGTTTTTGATAATGTGGACTTGAATTAGATATTTCAAGTCTTGCAAAGCATGGGATTTAAAAGATAGTTTTTACATTTTTTTTTTCATTTATGTGTAAAAAACAACAGCTAGAATACACACCCCAGGCATCTTCTCCTCCTCATTTCCCACTTTTAAAGGTACCAGACGGGTGTCTATAGTCACTGTCGTTATTTATTCTGGCAAGGGAACCTCTGTTTAGATTGCCGCAATTTATATTAGAGATATTAGGGATTCCAGGGCACTGAGCAACTTAAAGTGGTTGTAAAGGCAGACTTTTTTTAATTCTGATGCATTCTATGCATTAAGATAAAAAAGCCTTCTGTGTGCAGCAGCCCCCCTCATATTTTGTACAGCAGCCCCCTCCCAATCCAGTGATGTCCATGAGTGCCTCGGTCATCTGGGACCCTCCCTCTTAATTGGCTGAGACATAGCAGCGGTGCCATTGGCTCCCACTGCTGACTATCAAAATAAGTTAGCCAACGAGGAATGAGATGGGGGCGGGGCCAAACCGTGGCTCAGTGTCTAATTGGATACACTGAGCTGCGGCTCGGCTCAGGTGCTCCCATAGCAAGCTGCTTCCATAGGCAACCAAATGTCCCATTTTCTACATACAATTGAAGGGAAAAACCACTCCCTCCCAAATTCACAGCATAAGAATTGTGGTGCGGACCAGCCATGGAGCAGAGGGGGGGCATCTCAGTGATATACTTGACCCTTACTCACCCTACTAATAACGCCCCTTACATGAAAGCATGGGAGGCTGACTTCCATTGCAGCAGGGAGATGGAGACCTGGCAGGCGGCACTGACCAGATCCTTCAAAGGGATCCAAAACATCTCCCTCATGGAAGCTAGCATTAAAATAATAACCAGATGGTACCTGACCCCTACCAAGCTTGCAGCCATTTACTCCTCAGTAGGGATGAGCCGAACACCCCCCTGTTCGGTTCGCACCAGAACATGCGAACAGGAAAAAAGTTTGCTCAAACACGCAAACACCGTTAAAGTCTATGGGACAGGAACATTAATATTTAAAAGTGCTAATTTTAAAGGCTTATATGCAAGTTATTGTCATAAAAAGTGTTTGGGGACCTGGGTCCTGCCCCAGGGGACAAGGATCAATGCAAAAAAAAGTTTTAAAAACGGCCGTTTTTTCAGGAGCAGTGATTTTAATAATGCTTAAAGTCAAACAATAAAAGTGTAATATCCCTTTAAATTTCGTAGCTGGGGGTGTCTATAGTATGCCTGTAAAGGGGCGCATGTTTCCTGTGTTTAGAACAGTCTGACAGCAAAATTCGACATTTCGAAGGAAAAAAAGCCATTTAAAACTACCCGCGGCTATTGCATTGCCGACAATACACATAGAAGTTCATTGATAAAAACGGCATGGGAATTCCCCACAGGGCAACCCCGAACCAAAATTAAAAAAAAAAAAAATGACGTGGGAGACACCCTAAATTCCATACCAGGCCCTTCAGGTCTGGTATGGATATTAAGGGGAACCCCGGCCAAAATTTTTAAAAAATGACGTGGGGTTCCCCCTAAATTCCATACCAGACCCTTCAGGTCTGGTATGGATTTTAAGGGGAACCCCGCGCCAAAAAAAAAAAAAAAAACGGCGTGGGGTCCCCCCAAAAATCCATACCAGACCCTTATCCGAGCACGCAACCTGGCAGGCCGCAGGAAAAGAGGGGGGGACGAGAGTGCGGCCCCCCCTCCTGAACCGTAAATGAAGAAGAGAAGAAGAAAGAAGAGAAGAGGATGAAGAAGATGAAGAGAAGAGCGGGAGCCTCCCCTCATGCCATGGGTGCGGAGCGGCCCGAGGAGAAGAAGATAGAAGACGCCGCGGAGGAGATGCTGGACGAGAACGCCGGAGGAAGAACCAGAAGAGCCAGAAGAACCAGAAGAAGATGAAGGAAAAAAGAAGAAAGAAGAAGCATTTAAATAAAGGAATTGTCAAAAACTGTCTCTTGTCATTTTTAACATTTTTGAGTTTCTTAGTGAAATGGTAGGGGTAAGTACCCCCTTACCATTTCACACAGGGGGGGGCCGGGATCTGGGGGTCCCCTTGTTAAAGAGGGCTTCCAGATTCCGATAAGCCCCCCGCCCGCAGACCCCCACAACCACCGGCCAGGGTTGTGGGGATGAGGCCATTGTCCTCATCAACATGGGGACAAGGTGTTTTGGGGGGCTACCCCAAAGCACCCTCCCAATGTTGAGGGCATGTGGCCTGGTACGGTTCAGGAGGGGGGTAGCTCTCTCATCCCCCCTCTTTTCTTGCAGCCTGCCAGGTTGCGTGCTCGGATAAGGGTCTGGTATGGATTTTTGGGGGGACCCCACGCCGTTATTTTTTTTTTTTTTGGCGCGGGGTTCCCCTTAAAATCCATACCAGACCTGAAGGGTCTGGTATGGAATATAGGGGGAACCCCACGTCATTTTTTTTTTTAAATTTTGGCTGGGGTTCCCCTTAATATCCATACCAGACCTGAAGGGCCTGGTATGGAATTTAGGGGGTCTCCCACGTCATTTTTTTTTTTTTTAAATTTTGGTTCGGGGTTGCCCTGTGGGGAATTCCCATGCCGTTTTTATAAATGAACTTCTATGTGTATTGTCGGCAATGCAATAGTCGCGGGTAGTTTTATATGGCTTTTTTTCCTTCGAAATGTCATTTTGCTGTCAGACTGTTTTAAACACGGGAAACATGCGCCCCTTTACAGGCATACTATAGACACCCCCCAGCTATGTAATTTAAAGGGATATTACACTTTTATTGTTTAACTTTAAGCATTATTAAAATCACTGCTCCTGAAAAAACGGCCGTTTTTAAAACTTTTTTTTGCATTGATCCATGTCCCCTGGGGCAGGACCCAGGTCCCCAAACACTTTTTATGACAATAACTTGCATATAAGCCTTTAAAATTAGCACTTTGATTTCTCCCATAGACTTTTAAAGGGTGTTCCGCGGCATTCGAATTTGCCGCGAATACCCCAAATTGTTCGCTGTTCGGCGAACTTGCGAACAGCCAATGTTCGAGTCGAACATAAGTTTGACTCGAACTCGAAGCTCATCCCTACTCCTCAGTAAACCCTCTATGCTTTAGAGGTTGCCAACTATTGAGCTCAATGGCCCACATATGGTGGGAATGTCCCAGGATTCTCACATTTTGGAGACATATCTTTGACATGATCCACAAGGTGACAACCTGCCAGGTCCCTAGATCCCCAGAGGTAGCTATCCTTAATGCACACATTCTGGACCTACCTAAGGCTTCCCAAACGCTCATCCACTTTATCCTTCTGGGCACCAAAATCACTACAGCCAAAGCTTGGAAACAGCCAAAACCATCATTGCAAGCTGTCAAGAGGAAGATATCATGGATTATGACCCAAGAAAAACTCTCCAGCATCCTGTCAGACACTTCAACGAAATTCCAAAAGATCTGGGAGCCTTGGGCCCGGTATGTGGGAATTTCCCTCATGCCGGGTGTACAGATACACAACACCTCTCAACCCATCCACGAACACATATCCCAAGCTGCCCCATAGTCGGCATACAGCTGTCCCCTTCCCCCTCCACCTCGCCTTTCGTGAGGAATCCTACTCCCATCCCTCCTCTTTCTCTTTTCCCCTCTTTCCTTTCTTTTATCTGTCTTTTACTTTAACTCAGGTTTATCTTAAGTGACATTTCAGTCTACAGCCACCATGGGCTGTCTTACTCATTCTGTGAGAATCCCAGATATTTCAGCCTTCTGACCGGATTGGTCCAACTAGGCATAAGGGGTGCGTCGGGGTGTGGGGGGATTTCCTCATCTGGCACAGTCAGATCCCGTTGGGGGTGCCGGGTGGGGAAAGAACCCTCAGGCCCTGGTGGCATGTCCGTAAGATACAGTGGCTTGCGAAAGTATTCGGCCCCCTTGAACTTTTCAACCTTTTGCCACATTTCAGGCTTCAAACATAAAGATATAAAATTTAAATTTTTTGTGAAGAATCACCAACAAGTGGGACACAATTGTGAAGTGGAACGAAATCTATTGGATATTTTAAACTTTTTTAGCAATTAAAAAACTTAAAAGTGGTGCGTGCAAAATTATTCGGCCCCTTTACTTTCAGTGCAGAAAACTCACTCCAGAAGTTCAGCGAGGATCTCTGAATGATCCAATGTTGTCCTAAATGACTGATGGTGATAAATAGAATCCACCTGTGTGTAATCAAGTCTCTGTATAAATGCACCTGCTCTGTGATAGTCTCAGGGTTCTGTTGAAAGCTCAGAGAGCATCATGAAGACCAAGGAACACACCAGGCAGGTCCGTAATACTGTTGTGGAGAAGTTTAAAGCCGGATTTGGATACAAAAAGATTTCCCAAGGTTTAAACATCCCAAGGAGCACTATGCAAGCGATCATTTTGAAATGGAAGGAGTATCAGACCACTGCAAATCTACCAAGACCTGGCTGTCCCTCTAAACTTTCAGCTCAGACAAGGAGAAGACTGATCAGAGATGCAGCCAAGAGGCCCATGATCACTCTGGATGAACTGCAGAGAACTACAGCTGATGTGGGAGAGTCTGTCCATAGGACAACAATCAATCGTACACTGCACAAATCTGGCCTTTATGGAAGAGTGGCAAGAAGAAAGCCATTTCTCAAAGATATCCATAAAAAGTCATGTCTAAAGTTTGCCACAAGCCACCTGGGAGACACACCAAACATGTGGAAGAAGGTGCTCTGGTCCAATGAAACCAAAATCGAACTTTTTCGCCACAATGCAAAACGATATGTTTGGCGTAAAAGCAACACAGCTCATTACACTCAACACACCATCCCCACTGTCAAAGATTGTGGTGGCAGCATCATGGTTTGGGCCTGCTTTTCTTCAGCAGGGACAGGGAAGATGGTTAAAATTGAGGGGAAGATGGATGCAGCCAAATACAGGACCATTCTGGATGAAAACCTGTTGGAGTCTGCAAAAGACCTGAAACTGGGACGGAGATTTATCTTCCAACAAGACAATAATCCCAAACATACAGCAAAATCTACAAAGGAATGGTTCACAAATAAACGTATCCAGGTGTTAGAATGGCCAAGTCAAAGTCCAGACCTGAATCCAATCGAGAATCTGTGGAAAGAGCTGAAAACTGCTGTTCACAAACGCTCTCCATCCAACCTCACTGAGCTCGAGCTGTTTTGCAAGGAAGAATGGGCAAGAATTTCAGTCTCTCAATGTGCAAAACTGATAGAGACATACCCCAAGCGACTTGCAGCTGTAATCGCAGCAAAAGGTGGCTCTACAAAGTATTAACGCAAGGGGGCCGAATAATTTTGCACGCCCCACTTTTCATTTTTTTATTAGTTAAAAAAGTTTCAAAAATCCAAAAGATTTCGTTCCACTTCACAATTGTGTCCCACTTGTTGGTGATTCTTCACAAAAAATAAAAATTTTATATCTTTATGTTTGAAGCCTGAAATGTGGCAAAAGGTTGAAAAGTTCAAGGGGGCCGAATACTTTCGCAAGCCACTGTATATATTAAGGTACCTAGGACATAATATCTGGCCGATTGGCTCCTCCAACTACACAAATTGTTTAGACAGTTTTTAGAATTTGTTATAGACTGTTTACTTCTATGCATTGTATCTCGGGGGGCCTTCCCCCTCAAGACTTATCAAATGTTCTAAATACACTTGTATGTGAATTTTAAGAATAAAAACATATTAAAAGTAAAGAAATCTCTCTGAGACTTAGTCACAGGCGCTCATGAGCACGACTATTTTTTTTCAGACTTTTAGTATCATCTGTTTGCCAAGGTTGAGGGGGTCGGGGCCTGATTATGTGTGTAGTGAGGGGGGCCAGTGAGTCCAGTGAGGCTAGAAGTGAAGCGTTGTAGACAGAGATGGCTAGGTTGGTGCAGGATAGGGGTGAGATATTGTCGTAGAGGTTGTCGATAGCAGAGTAGAGAAGAGAAGGGTTGAGATGACGTAGGTTTCTGCGGGTAACTTTTATGCGGTCGGAGGGAGAGCAGGTGGAGGAACGGGAGAGAGTTAAACTATTAAGGTGGTGTTCAGAGAGAGGGAATGGATAGTTAGAGAGGTTGCATGGAGTGCAAAGGTGAGAGAAAACGAGGTCAAGGGTATTGCCTTCAGAGTGAGTTGGAGCGTGTATCCACTGCGGGTCAAAGGAGTAGGTTAGGCTGAGAAGTTTGGAAGTGGCAGGAGTGTTAGTATTAATAGGGATGTTGAAGTTTCTCCGAGAATGATTGTGGGGATTTCAGAAGAAAGAAAGTAGGGTAACCAGGCAGAGAAGTCATCAAGAAAGGTTGATACTGGTCCAGGGGGCCTTTAGATCACAGCTATCCTTATGCCGCGTACACACGATCGGACTTTATGGCATACTTGGTCCGTTCGAAAAGTCCGCTCGTCTGTATGCTAGACCGACGGACAAAAACCGACGCTAGGGCAGCTATTGGCTTCTGGCTATGAACTTCCTTGTTTTAGTCCGGTCATACGTCATCACGTACGAATCCGTCGGACTTTGGCTGATCGTGTGTAGGCAAGTCCGTTCATTCGGAAAGTCCGTCGTAAAGTCAGTCGAAAAGTCCACCGGGCAAAGTATGCCGTAAAGTGTGTATGCGGCATTAGAGAAACTGGAGTGAAAAGACAGATGCAGTGTGCTTTGAAAGAGTGAAGTGACAGAGAGGGTTGAAGTATCTGGAAGGTGCTATGTGGGGCTAGAAGGATTCCAACACCTCCTCCCTTACATCCACTGGATCTGGGGTAGTGAGTCCAGAGAAGACCACCGTGGAATATGCCAGCAGAAGACACAGTGTCGGATTCATGGAGCCAGGTTTTGGTAATGACGAGTAGATTAAATGAGTTGGCGATAAAGAGGTCATGGAGAGAGGTGAGTTTGTTACAGACAGAGCGGGAATTCCAAAGGGCACAAGAGAAAGGGAGTCTGGTCTTGGGAAGAATAGAAATGGGAACTAAATTGTGTTGATTGCGGCTGCTGCCAGAGGGTGCAGGCTGATGGGTGCATTGGGTACAGGTAAATTATATTATATATTATATATCTCCAGAGGTTAGGTATCTCCAGAGGTTAGGAGAAGCAGGAGGGTGAGGGAGGTAATATGGGAGTGGGATTTATATGAAGGGACATGGCCCAGGTTTCTGGAGATTTTTTGTGTGTGGATTTAGAATTAGTACTAGTTGGTGGGTGCAGTAATAAGGAGAGGACAGAAGTGAGGGTGATATGTATATGCTGTGGGGGGAGAATATAGGTGAAGGAGAGATAGTTTAAGGCTAGAGGACAGAGCTGTCAAAAAGAGTGGTAGAGAGTGCATGTTACTAGGAGAAAGAGCTGAAGGGGTAAAATAGGTCACCTGATGTCTGTGCGGTGTTTTCAAAGTATTTCTTGTGTTCATTTGCTTTGTGCATTCATATAAGTGCAAAGTCAGAAGTGCTCCCACTTATAGAAATAACCCCACTTTTGGAAAGAGCTCCAGTTGCAAATGCTTCCCCCAAAAGAAGCTTATATTTATACTGATAGGGAGGGGGGATGGGTGCATTTCAATTAGCAATCAGGAGGTAATAAAGGTTGGCTGGTTAACAGGGCAAAATTCTTACTTCAGAAACACACTAGCAAGAGGGCATTAAAGTTAATGGACCATAATTTTGGGTAAAACATGGAAGATAATAACGCATTGTAATGTGGACAGGTCTACAGACGGTTAAGCAAAAATAACATACCAGCAATTATTAAATAGACATAAGCAAAGCAAATAACAGTGTTTCAGTTTTTGGGTGGAGATGTTTCAATGGCACATACCAGAAATTATTAAATAGACATAAGTAAAGCAGACAGCAGTGTTTCAGTTTTTGGGTGGAGATGTTTCAATGGCACGTACCAGCATATAATAAATAGGCATAAGCAAAGCAGATAGCAGTGTTTCAGTTTTTGGGTGGAGATGTTTCAATGGCACATACATGTGGAATGATAGAAGAGATTTTCAGATGAGACATTCAGATGGTGAATGCAGAGTCAGAAGTGCTCCCACTTATAGAAATAGCCCCACTTTGAGAAAGAGCCCCAGTTGCAAATTTGCCCCCTGCCACCACCACAGGTTCGAAAGACCTACGCCCCCTGTGATTTTACCCTGTATAGAACTTCTTTGTTGCATCTGTAGCCTTTATTCCCCCAAACGAAGCGTACTATTTGAGATTACAATTTTAAAAGGAATTGTTTCTTTATAGGGATCGGGAGAGAGCAGAAAAAATATAGCATGCGCGGGAGAAGGGTCATTTTCGCCGCGTTAACTCTGCTCATTCAGGATAGACCACACTTCTACCACCTCTCCAAATCCTCACCACACTTACTCACCATAGGGGGGTAGTATACTTGAAAGATCTTGCTTATATCATGAGTAGGGATGGGCAACCGGTTCGGCCCGAGCATAAGTTGGGGCCGAACTTTCATTGTTCGAATATTCAGAGAACAGCCGAACAAACGGGTCGTTCGACCGTTTGTTCGGCCCCCCGAACCGACCACAATGCATTGTGGCATTGAACAGTGCATTGCAAGCCCTGATTGGCTGAAGCAGTGAAAGCTTCAGCCAATCAGGGCACAGAGCACTGTCAGAGTCATGATTGGACACTGTCATCATGACTTTATCCAATCATGGCTCATTTCCGCCCCGCAGTATAAAATATAAATAATATTCTTTCAATGGCAGCCATTTTCAGTGTGATTTTGGTGTGGAGATAGATAGAACAGGGCTCTGTTCAGTGTTATTAGTTAGTGTGCTATACTGTGCTATTTTGCTTCAATTGTCAGTGTAGAATATTAGTTTAGTGTCAGTTAAGGGATAGTGTGAGTGTAGTGAGGAGGACCATCATTCAGCTTTTCATACTGCGCAGCTAGAGTAGGGACAGCTCAGATAGTTTCAGTGTAGTGTAGTGAGACCGTGTCAGTAATCTTGACATTAGTATAGAGCTAGAGTAGGGACAGTTCAGATAGCTTCAATGTAGTGAACACTGTCTATTTGATTGCGTTACTGCCAGTTTAACGCCATATCTTATTGTGTGCGCTACTGCCAGTTTAACGCCATATAGTATTGCGTGCGTTACTGCCAGTTTAATGCATATTGTATTGCGTGCGTTACTGCCAGTTTAACGCCATATAGTTTTACATGCGTTACTGCCAGTTTAACGCCATATAGTTTTGCGTGCGTTACTGTCAGTTTAACAGCACATAGTTTTGCATGCATTACTGCCAGTTTAACGCCATTTACTTCTGTGTGCATTACTGCCAGATTCAATGTAGTGAACACCGTTTATTTGATTGCGTTACTGCCAGTTTAAGACCATATCGTATTGCGCGCGTTACTGCCAGTTTAGCGCCATATAGTATTGCGTGCGTTACTGCCAGTTTAATGCCATATAGTTTTTCGTGCATTACTGCCAGTTTAATGCCATATAGATTTGCGTGCGTTACTGCCTGTTTAACGCCATATAGTTTTGCGTGCGTTACTACCAGTTTAACGCCATATCGTTTTGCGTGCGCTAATGCCAGTTTAACACCATTTACTTCTGTGTGCATTACTGCAGGTTTAACGGCATATAGTTCTGTGCATCACTATATGTTTGGAGCATTATATTGCAGTATATTATATTGTATCCGTGGAGTGTGTCTGTGTAGTGTGAGTACTCAAATTAAAGGGCACCAAACACCTCTTTACATTGATTAAAGTGCATCTACGCACAGATTTCAACTTCTCCTTTACATTTGCTTATAAGCACCACCCGCTCCCTCCCAATAATGTCTGGGAGAACAACAAGGAGAGGCAGACATTCCCTTGGCACTTTAAGGGGACCAGCGACAAATGTGTCCACAGGCAAAGGTGAACGTGGTGGTCAGTCCTCATGCGGGGCATAATTTTATCTGTTTAGTGTGTTTACCCGTGCTATCCAGCCACAGCATGCAGAAGAGGTGGTGGACTGGCTTACTAAACCGTCTTCATCCTCCTCATCCTCTGTCACACAAGCAGAGACAAGTGTGAAGTCCCAGGCAGTTGCCAGAATGGATAAACCTGCCTCTTTGTCCACATCTATTCCTGCCATAGCCCTAACATCAGCCATTGAGGAGTCAGCTGAGTTATTTGACCACAGCATCAGCCACTTGCTCCTTGATGATGCCCAGCCATTACTGGATTCAGATGCTGGTTCTGAGGTTGAGGATGACAGGAACATGAGCCTAGAGAGAGGGAGGAACACTGGTAGACAAATTGGCATTCATGTTCCCCAAGCCGCAGCATATTGCCAAGTTGTCTCCGATGGTAATGATGAAGATGGAGGAGATGGAGATGATGATGATGATGATGATGATGAGGTCACTGATGCGACTTGGGTGCCAGATAGAGCAGAGGAGGAAACTTAAGATGAGGCGGCACAACACCAAGGAGGTCAGCATCAAGAAAGAGTAGAGAGCAGCCACCCTATTCCATCACATCTGCAGCTGTTATCTCCCGGCCCACTCCCCACAGCTCAGCTGTCTGGGTCTTTTTCAGCACATCTGCAGCAGATCGCACTGTTGCTATTTGCAAACTGTTTCACAGGCATCAAACGTGGCAAAAACAACAACCATTTGGGTACCACATGCCTAACAAGGCATTTAACCTCCAACCACTCAGCCTATTGGCAAGAGCACCTAAAAGCCACACAAATGGTGCACAAATCTGTCCCTCCTCCTCCTTACCCACTTCAGTCTGCCCCTGCTATACCGAGTCATTACCTTTAAGCAGCCTCCACTGACAGGGATGATGGAATAGTACAGGGTGTCCAAGGTCCTAGCAGCTCATCTACCAGCAGCACACCACCAGCTGTAGACTGTAGCCAGCAAATTTCTCTGCCCCATCTTCTGCAGCGGAAAAAAAAATACAGTCCCTGCCACCCACATGCCCAGCGCCTGAATGCAAGCTTGTCAAAGCTGTTGGCTCTCCAACTTCTGCCTTTCATCCTGGTGGATTCTGCCCCCTTCCGTGAATTTGAACAATGTTCTGTATCACAATGGCAGGTTCCCAGTCGATACTACTTTTCACATAAGGCCGTTCCAGCTCTCTACCTTCACATGGAAGGGAATGTTCTGGCATCGTTGGGAAAGGCAGTCAGCCATAAAATCCACCTTACTGCTGACACGTGGTCCAGCAAGCATGGGCAGGGATGATATATTTTGTTCACAGCACACTGGGCAACGCTGCTTGCAACTCGAAAGGATGCAGAACAGGGTGTTGTGCCCCCACGTCTCCATACATCTGGTGGTGATAATGCCAGACCTATGAGCTCTACCCCCTCCTCCTCCGCCACCTCCATGCCCTCGTCTGCAGAATTATCCTATGAACATCAGGTGCACCCTAAGCGTTCAAAGGGCTTTTCCCAGGGTCAGGCTAAAAGGTTCCATGCAGTGCTTCAGCTGGTGTGTTTAGGGAACAGGAACCACACCGGAACAGAGATTCTTGCAGCTCTGCAAGGACAGGCCCAGAGGTGGTTCACACCACGCCAGCTGGAGCCAGGAATGGTGGTGGCCGATAATAGCTCAAAACTCCTGTCCGCCCTTAGGGAAAGTTGGCACATGTGCCATGCCTGACACATGTCCTCAATTTGGTGGTGCAGCGTTTCCTAAGTATGTACCCAGGGTTGCAAGATGTACTAAAGCAGGCCAGAAGAGTCTGTAGCCATTTCAAGCTGTCATACACAGCCAGTGCTCGGTTGGCTGAAATTCAGCGGGAATTCTACCTGCTCGCAGACCGCCTGATTTGTGACATGTCCACCAGGTGGTTCTCAACTTTGGGAATGCTGCAGCGGCTATACATGCAGCAGAGGGCCGTCAACTAGTACTTGTGTCAGTACGGCACGACGACAGGCTCAGGCCACCTCTGCTTTTTTTCTCCATGCCAATGGCTGATCATTAAGGATGCATGCACTGTATTGTCACCATTTGAGGAGGCCACAAGGATGGTGAGCAGTGACAGTGGATGCATCAGTGACACAATCCCTGTTGTGTTCCTGCTGGAGCAGACTCTGCGTGGCATTATGGACAGGGCACTGGAGGCAGGGCAGCAGGAGGCCCACTTTATGCAGACACCATCATTCCTATGTCACAGAACACACAGGAGGAGAGAGGGGAGGAGGATGAGGAGGAGGATTCTGGCACTTTCATAGACTTTGAAGAAGAGGAAGACATGCGTCAATCTGTAAGCGATGGCTTTCCAACCGCAGGACCCTTGGGAGTAGTACGTGGGTGGGAGGAGGAAGTTCCAGATGCTGTCATCCTGAGTGACCCCGAGGAGTCTGCTTCTCAAGCCTCTGCAAATTTGCGGCGCATGGGCAACCTCATGCTTCAAAGCTTGTGAAAGGACCCAAGAATACATGGCATAAAGGAGAAGGATGATCACTGGTTGGCTACCCTCCTTGACCACCGTTAAAAGGGAAAGGTCTCTGAACTCATCCCGTCCCCACAGAGAATGCAGAGTATAAAATCTCTTGAGGACACATTAAAGAGGATTTTATTGAATGTTTTTTCCTGACTCTAGTGGGTTACAGTGTGGTGGAAAACATCATTTTGAGTCTTCTGTTGGTCAAGAAAGGAGCGTTGGAGAAGGTATCCACCTAAATGAGGAATTTTTTTAGTCCTTGCCGCCCAGGGCTGTCAGCTTCCACGTCCCATCGGCAACGTCTGCATCACATGGTGGACGATTACCTCAGGGCCAAAACAGAGATGGAGAGTTTTCCAGCTGACGATACACTGGCTTACTGGGTAATGAGAATAGACCACTGACCAGAACTTGCCCAGTATGCTATTGAGTTGTTAGCTGCCCTGCATGCAGTGTGCTTTCAGAATGGGCATTCAGTGCTGCAGGAGGTTTCATTACTGATCATAGAACGCGTTTGTTCACAGACTCTGTGGACCGTTTGACTTTTATAAAAATGAATCAGTCCTGGATTACCAGCTATGAGGCCCCTGATGCGATGTCACTGTTTAAGTCGTTTTGGGATGTGGAACTTTGAGGCTGCCTAGCTTTGAGGGTGTTCAATCATTTCATCTGGGAGAATGTTTTTGGTATAGGTTTCTTGGGCACAATTAACACCCAAAGACCAATTTTTATGCACCTGTCTGACAGATGCATATCATTGCAATTTTTTACAGCAAGGCAAATTCTTGCTTTCATCAAGAGTACCTCTATAGGTTTACGGTGGGAAGGCACCACCGACAGCCAAAGACCAATTTTTCTGCACCTGTTTGACTGGTGAATATCATTGCAATTTTTTACAGCAAGGCAAATTCTTGCTTTCATCAAGAGTACCTCTATAGGGTTACGGTGGGAAGGTGCCACCGACACCCAAAAACCAATGTTTCTGCACCTGTTTAACAGGTGCATATCATTTAAATTTTTTACAGCAAGGCAAATTATTGCTTTCATCAAGATTATCTCTAAAGGGTTACGGTGGGAAGGCGCCACCGACACCCAAAGACCAATTTTAACGCACCTGTTACTTCTATCCAAAGTTAAAGTGACACCAGAATGTATCCAAAAATCTATAATCTTGTTCCCAGTGCACTACATTGTGGCCTCATCATACACACTGGCTCCCCAGCTGTTGCTGAGCAAAATAAAGGCAGCTTGCAGGAAAAATGTCATTTTTTTGGCTTTATAAATTCATTTAATGCTGCAGCAGATTCTAGACATGGTACAGATCTTCCACTTTACAGTTAGACTAAGGGGACCCTCCTGGAACTCTATTGGAAGGAATTTTTCATTTTTAGGCTTTCACTTTAAAAATCACAAAATTAATGCTCATTTAAAAATTATGTTTTTCACAAACATTTTTTTTATTGATCCATGTCCCCCAGGGCAGGACCCGGACCCCTATAACCATTGTATGCCTAATTACTTGCATTTAAGCCTTCAAAATGGGCACTTTTGATATTCGACATTCAGGTCCCATTGACTTTAATGGGGTTCGTTATTCGGGTCCGAACGTTTGCGGTGTTCGGAAGTTCTGTTCCGAACCGAACAGGGGTCCATTCGGCCCATCCCTAATCATGAGTGTGCCCAAGTGAATGTAAAATTATGTTTTAGCTGGGTGATCATATCTGGGGGGACGGAGACGTTCAGGGCTATGGATTTAGATACGTTGACATTCAGACCTGAAACTTGACTAAATTCCCTGAGGATTTTGTATACAGTAAGAGTGGACCTTAGGGGTGAGGTAATGAATAGGAGTAGATCATCCGCAAACAATGCACACTTGTGTGCCTAGTCTCCGCAAATAACCCCCTTGATGTCAGCATTGGTCTGGATTGTGATAGCTAGAGTTTCTATGGCCATCGCAAAGAGGAGGGGGATAGCGGGCATCCCTGTCTGATTCCCCTGCCATTGGCGAAGGTTTCCAAGTGTCTGCCCAGTAAACGCACTTGTGCATTAGGTGACGAGTAAAGTGAGTATATTATACCTAGGAAGTTTGGCCTGAAACCCCATTTCTCCAGAATGCCAAAAATGTAAGGCCAGACTACTGAATCAAAGGCCTTATGAGGGTCTATTGAGAGGAGGAAACCCATCTGACGAGGACCACCATCCCATTGAGAGTTGAGCAATGAAATAATATCTACCGCTCTCCTAATTTGGTCCGGGCCCTATCTCTTAGGGATGAAGCCAATTTGATCTCTATGTATGTGCGTAGCTATGAAACTCGCTAGTCTGTTAGCCATTATTTTAGTCATTATCTTTATATCATTATTGATAAGCGAGATCAGACAATAGTTACTGACCTCGCTCGCGTCTTTCCCTGGTTTGGGGATGACAGAGATATATGCAGAATTGAGGTCTCTGCTTAAGGGGGCTCCATCCCTGAGAGAGTTGAATAACTGCGTCAGGTAAGGTGCCAGACATGGGCCAAACTTTTTGTAATATCCTGTAGAGAGGTCGTCGGTTCTAGGAGAGGAGCCCAGTTTGAGGGATTTGATGGTGTCTAAAACCTCCTCGGAGGTAAAGTGGTCCTCTAAAAGCTCCCTGTTGCCTTGGGCTTTTGAGGGAATAGGGAGGTTATTGAGGAAGGTACTCTGGAGTGCAGGAGAAGGCAGGGGATTGGTTTTGTATAGGTCTGAGTAAAACTGCAAGAAAGTATCCATTATTTTGGTGGTGTTCTGGGTCAGGTCTCCAGCTGGGGATCGAATTTAGGGAAAGCTAACGTGCATCATTTGGGGCTCGGTTTTGTGGCTAGTCTGGAACCAATTCTGTCTTTTTGGGAATAAAATTTAGCCCCGGTCCATCTGAGGTGTTTCTCGGCCCCCGTTGGGAGGGATAGGTTGAGGTGGGTTTGGGCTTTATCAAGCTGTGCTAATGTTCCGGGCATAGGGTTTCATTTGTGGGCTTTAGCTAGTTATTGGTATTACTCCGTTCATTTCTGTAAGTCTGCTCTGTGCTCCTTCTTAATTTTATAGGAGAGCTGGATGAGCTTGCCTCTGAGGACTGTTTTGTGGGCAGCCCACAGAGTCACTGGGGACACTTCGTTATTGTCATTTTCAAGGAAGTACTCTTTTATGGTTTGTTCTAGTAATGTACACTGTATTGGGTCGCTCAGTAGGGCCTCATTGAGACGCCATTTGAAAGGGCCTGAGGAGCCCGAAGACCAGTGTGTGACTAGAGTTACAATAGAGTGGTCTGAGAGGAGGTGTCTATAATTTAGATGTTAGGGTCAATGGGACCATTATAGATTGTGTGAAAATGTAGTCTATCCTGGCATAGGAAGTGTGGGGCGTTGAGAAATGGGTATAAATTTTCGCATGGGGGTTGAGCTCTCTCCAAATGTCCACCAGCCCTGCCGCATGTAACAGGTGGGCTGTTTTGAGGGGTGTTTGGGTTTCCCTCCAGCCGTTTTGTCCAAGGAGTAGTCAAATGCAACATTGGATTCCCCTCTGATGAAGACAGTACCGAAAAATTTCCCTTGGCCCTTGTTGGGGGCGTAATACAAGATGAATGTATAGGTCTCCCCATCAATGGTGCCCGATACTAAGATGTAGCGACTTAGTGGGTCTGAGATTAGCTCCAACTGGGAAAAGTTGATGTGTTTAGAGAAGCAAATGGCCACTCCTTTTGTTTTGTTATCTGCGGATGCAAGTAAGAATTGTGTGTAGCGGAAAATATCTCAGGAATAGTGCATATCCTACTTCCTCGTGGCGATGAGTCTGAAGGGAGTGACCGGGCCCTGGATTGCAGAATCTGGAAATTCCTGGAGAACCTGGAGTAAATGAGAGAGAGGGCAGAAAAGTAGGAAGGCAGTGAATCGGAAAAAGAAAAGATTAAGTGGATGAAATTAAACAACATGTGATATTGGTTAAAAAATAGAGAAAGAAGGGCCCCCCTGCCCCCGCTTCCCGGGGTAGGAGTGGACCTGTCAGTGCCCACCCCATAACTCTGGAGCACCCTGAGTCAGAGTCTCCGAATCATCTCTGAGAGGCAAACTAGTTGCCCTCTGAGACTAGTGGAGGCGCACTGGGTCCACCATGGTCCTACCACTAGAAATAAACAGTAACATTATAATATGAACAGAACACCCTTGGAATGGCTAAATTTGGGATCATAGTCCCACACCGGGAACCCCCCTCCAGATCTGCCTCCCTCTTGCGTGTCCTCCATTTTTACACAGAGGACCCCGGGTGAAACCGGTCCTGAGTAAGGTAAGTAGGTTACCATTAAGCCCGTTTCCAGACGTGCCCCCCTCAACAGTGTGGTCGAGATCGAGGTTACTCGAGTTGCATGAGGAGCTGTAAAAGAACTATGGGCTTTGAGTTGTACAATTTCTTAGTGAGATCCCTATAATACATTATGGGAGAGAAAAGCTTATATTAGAGGAGAATCGGATCGACTATTAAAGGATTCAATAACTAGTGACCAACAGAGTCTCACTTTTGGGCTAAGTGACTTGTCTCCCCTTCCCCGACCTTCTCCCAGATGTAGAGGGCCCAACTTTTCGATCCTGCCTATAACAGTAAGGGAGGAGGGATTGAACATTGCTAGGGCTAAGGTTCTGGGGATGTATGTACTGGGGGAAGAGCCTCAGTAGGGGAGACTTGGTGTTAGTCCCAAATCAAGTGGGTATGAGATGTCACAAACCAGGGCTCTGGTTTAATGGGACGGGCAGTCCAATCATGTTCGTAGTGTCTCCTTGGACTTCTTGGAGTTTTACGTCAGCCAGGTGGGTTGCAGGGGGCTTGCAGGAGGTGGTCGTTTCAATGATGAGGAGGGTCCCTTATTGGGTGGGGGAGTGAAGCTCCTGGGAGAGTAGGCCTAGGTGGAGCAATAGGCATTTACCCTCCACAAAAGATGAGAAGCCATAACCCTTATTACGATACGAAAAGTTCAGGCGGAGCGGGAAAGACCATCTAAACAATATCTCCTTCAGTAGTAGGATTTAGAGTAGTGGTTTAAGTGATCTTCATTTTTGAACTGTGTAGGGTGAGAGGTCAGCAAATACCTGAACTGCATGACCCTGTATACTGAGGGCATCAGCCCCTCTCGATTTCCTCTTCACCTCCTTCTTCACTGAATAAAAATGAGGTTTAACTATAATGTCCCTGGGAAGGCCGTCTGAATGGGGGGGGGCTGTAAAGTTCTATGAGCTCTGTCAAGTTCCAGGCAGTGTTCGACAATGTCCATAATGAGTCCTTTAATAAGGGCCTTAACTGCTGGCTGGAAATCTTTCAGTGGAGCCCCCTTATCCTGAAGTTGTATCGTCTGGACCTGTTCTGCAGGTCATCGATCTTTGATAGTGCAGTTTCTAGTTGGTCAAGAATGTCTTGGATTCTGTCTGAATTTTGGTTTATTCTAGCAACAGATTGGTCTGCCCTCTTTTCAATAACCTCAATTCTCATCACCAATTGCTGCAAGTCTGCATGAATTGATGAATTGATTTGGGCAGCATTCAGTGCAAGGCTTCTGGACAGCATCTGTGAAAAAGCATTCATTATAGATGGAAAGTCAGTGGGTGCTGGGGTTGTGTCGCAGGCTTCTCCCTCACAAATGAGTAGGCCTGTAATAGGATCGTGCATAGGGGTTGTAGGGAGCCTTGCCATCGATCTCCCTAGCAGGGATTCAGTAGATGTTGGGGAGGGTGCCATCATCAGTGGAGAGTTTGCTGTACCTGGTGAGGATGAAGGAGCTTTGTCCTGGTCTGCTATGGAGCCATCCGCCTCAGCATCTGTGCTTCTTCCTCGTGGAGCGGCCACCATTTTGGCATAGCTGAATGGGCCTGCGGTGGTGTTCATCTGGTGAGAGAGGTTTCTCCTGGCCGATGCCGAGGTCATCTGAGTGTTCCCGGAGTGCTCCCCTGCTGATTTGTCCCTGTGTGGTGGACAGGAGGGTGCTCTGGAGGCTGCAGCCGGTTGTTAAGGGACCGTGGTGGCACAAAGCTCTAGAGGGTTGTGGCCATCTTGGGAGCTTCCACGCATGCCAGAATGTTTTATTTTTATTGTGTCACTTTAATATGACTGCAAGAAAGGTTGAGACTAGGGATGAGCTTCGTGTTCGACTCGAACATCAGCTGTTCGATCGTTCGCCGAATTGCAAACGATATGGGCCATTCGAGCCAAATTTGTGTGGCGCGTCACGGCCCATAATTCACTGCAGCATCGCAGTGCATTGCTGGCTGATGATTGGCCAAGCATGCATTATGACCCGCATGCTTGGCCAAGCACAGCGCCGTAGAGAGAGCTGTAATTGGCCAAAGCCAGGGTGGCTTTGGCCAATTATGGCTCAGGGGGTTTAGAACACGCCCCACACTATATAAGGCCTCCTTTACGGCGGCCCTGTGTAGTGTGTTCCGGCGTGTTTAGAGAGAGAGAGAGACAGCGTCATTTCATTTGAGTTAGCTAGATTAGGCAGGACAGTCAGTGAGTTAGCTGCACTTACCGTGTATTGTGTATATATATGCATCCCAGGTGTTGTATATATATATATATATATATATATATATATATATATATATATATATATATATATATATATATATACACTGTATTCAGTTTAGCTAGATCCGTTCCTGTTATCTTCCTACTGACAGGCAGGCTTGTCTTGTTATAGTATTTACAGCTACCTGAAGAAAATTGCTGGTGTTCTTTTGATCCTATTAGTACCACAGTCAGGCAGCTATCAGGCAGCTAGACTATTTACAGTTAGTGTAGTGCATCCTCCTCACAGTGTTCAGTTAAAGCTACAAGTTAGTTTAGTGTGACCTCTGCACAGTGTTCAGCTAAAATTACAAGTTAGTGTAGTGCGACCTCTGCACAGTGTTCAGCTAGAGCTACAAGTTAGTGTACTGCGTCCTCCTCACAGTGTTCAGGTAAAACTACAAGTTAGTGTAGTGCGACCTCTGCACAGTGTTCAGCTAAAGCTACAAGTTAGTGTAGTGTGTCCTCTGAACAGTGTTCAGCTAAAGCTACAAATTAGTGTAGTGCGTCCTCCTCACGGTGTTCAGCTACAAGTTAGTTTTTTGTGAGCTCTGCACAGTGTTCAGCTAAAGCTACCTGTAGAAGGTTGGTGGTGTTTTCCTGATCCTATCACTACCGCAGGCAGCTAAATAAGCTACAAGTTTTTTTTTTGCGAGCTCTGCAAAGTGTTCACCTAAAGCTACCTGTAGAAGGTTGGTGGTGTTTTCCTGATCCTATCACTACCGCAGGAAGCTAAATAAGCTACAAGTTAGTTTTTTGCGAGCTCTGCACAGTGTTCAGCTAAAACTACAAGTTAGTGTAGTGCGAGCTCTGCACAGTGTTCAGCTAAAGCTACCTGTAGAAGGTTGGTGGTGTTTTCCTGATCCTATCACTACCGCAGGCAGCTAAATAAGCTACAAGTTAGTTTTTAACGAGCTCTGCACAGTGTTCAGCTAAATCTACCTGTAGAAGGTTGGTGGTGTTCTCATACTACAGGCAGGCAGTTGATTTTGCTAGCTGCATTATCAGTATATATATATATATATATATATATATATATATATATATATATATATATATATATACATATATATATATATATATATATATATACATATATACATATATATATATATATATATATATATATATATATATATATATATATATATATATATATATATATATATATATATATATATATATATATATATACATATATATATATATATATACATATATATATATATATATATATATATATATATATATATATATATATATATATATATATATATATATATATATTTATATATTTATATATATATATATATATATATATATATATATATATATATATATATATATATATATATATATATATATATATATATATATATATCCCAGCTTAGTGCAGCTACAGGCCATTAGTATGTCTGGAAGGCCAACAAGGAGAGGCAGACAGTCACAAGCCAATAAAAGAGGGCAAGCAGGCTCTGTGTCTAGAGGCAACAGTGCTGGTCGTGGAGACGGTGCATCCTCATCAGCACGTGGCCGTGGGACACGCTTGGCCTTTTTTTCGGCAGCTGGCCATGTTGAGCCGCAACATGCGGAAGACTTGGTCGAGTGGATGACCAAGCCATCCTCATCCTCCTCATCCTCTCTCACCCATGCCCAGGGTACTTTGTCTGGCAAAGCAGCTGCCAACACAGCCTCTTCCCTCAGCTCAACATCATCAGTGACTCCTTCCCTAGCCCCACCATGTCCTCCTGAGGAGTCCCTTGAACTGTTTGACCACAGTGTTGGGTACATGCTCCAGGAGGATGCCCAGCGTTTAGAAGGCTCTGATGATGATACTGAGCTAGATGAAGGCAGTAACGTGAGCACGGACAGAGGGGGTGTCCAAGAAGGACAGCAATCTGGCAGTCATGCTCCCCCTGCTGCAGCATACTGCCAGGTTTGCTCCAGTGATGAGGAGGGAGGGGATGAAGAGGTCACTGACTCAACGTGGGTGCCTGATAGGAGAGAGGAGGAGGAGGCGGCACATCACCAACGAGGCAGGATGCCCTCCAGGGGCCAGCCTAAGGGCAGCACACTGACTGCATCACACCCCAAAGCTCCGCATGTGCAGGGCGCTGCTGTCTCTGCACGTTATTCCAAAAGTTCTTTGGTGTGGGCGTTTTTTGAGACAAGTGCATCAGATCGCACCGCTGCTATTTGCAACATATGTCTCAAGCGTATCTCGCGTGGCCAAAACATCTCCCGCTTGGGCACCAAATGCTTGACCAGACATATGTTGACCTGCCATGCAGTTTGTTGGCAAGCGTATCTAAAAGACCCACACCAAAGAACAAAGAGGACCTCTCCTTGCTCCTCATCAGCTGAGATCTCCAACCCCACTATACCTTCAGTCCTCTCTGAGACCAGCACTAAGAGGAATGAAGGTGTAGAATTTGGTGTGTCACAGCCAAGTACTTGTGGGCAATCTGCTTTCGGTACACCAACGTCAGATTGTACCAGGCAAATTTCCCTGCCCCAGCTGCTGCACCGCCGTAAGAAGTTTGCTCCCAACCATCCACATGCCCAGCGGTTGAATTCTAGCTTGGCAAAATTGCTAGCACTTCAACTGCTGCCCTTTCAGTTGGTAGACTCTGCCCCCTTCCGTGAGTTTGTGCGGTTCCTCAGTGGCAGGTACCCAAACGCCACTTTTTCTCATGGAAGGCGATTTCGGCTCTCTACCGGCATGTGGAAGGCAATGTCTTGGCCTCGCTGGACAGGGCGGTCAGCGGTAAGGTGCATATTACCGCTGACTCATGGTCCAGCAGGCATGGACAGGGACGTTACCTAAGTTTCACCGGGTGGTTCTGCTGGCAGCTGGGAAGGACGTAGGACAAGGTGCAGTAGTGTTGGAGGTTGTTCCGCCACCATGCCTCCAAAATGCCACTACTAATGATTGTGACACACCTCTCTCCTCCACCCCCTCCCCTTCTTCTTCCTCCATGGCCTCTTCCTGTGCTTTATCCTCGGAACCAGCGGTGCTCCGTAGCCGTTCAAGGGGCTACGCAAGTATGTAGGCCAAAAGATGCCTTGCGGTGCTTGAGCTGGTGTGCTTGGGGGACAGGAGCCACACTGGGGCAGAGGTTCTGTCAGCTTTGCAGGGGCAGGTTCAGAGGTGGTTGACGCCAGGCCAACTTAAGGCAGGAATGGTTGTTTGCGACAATGGCACCAACCTCCTCTCTGCCCTCCGACAGGGACAAATGACCCATGTACCCTGTTTGGCTCATGTCGTTAACTTGGTGGTGCAGCAGTTCTTGGGCAGGTACCCGGGCTTACAGGATGTCCTGAGGCAGGCCAGGAAAGTCTGTGTGCATTTCTGCCGGTCATATAATGCCAGTGCTCGGCTGGCAGACCTCCAAAAGGAGTTTAACCTGCCAAAGAACCGCCTAATCTGTGACATGCCCACCAGGTGGAACTCAACGTTGGCCATGCTGCAGCGGCTGCACACACAGCAGAGGGCCATCAATGAGTACCTGTGCGACTATGGCACCAGGACAGGGTCAGGGGAGCTTGTTTTTTTTCCCCACGCCAGTGGGCCATGATCAGGGATGCATGCACTGTCCTGTCACCATTTGAGGAGGCCACAAGGATGGTGAGCAGTGACAGTGCATGCATCAGTGACACTGTCCCCCTTGTCCACCTGTTGGAGCACACACTGCGTGGAATAATGGACAGGGCACTTGAGGCAGAACAGAGGCAGGAAGAGGAGGACTTCCTTAGCTCTCAAGGCCCCCTTTATCCAGACAGTGTTCCTGCGTGCCCGCCGATCACACAGGAAGAGGACGATGATGAGGAGGAGGAGGATGATTGTGTCAGTATGGAGGTGGAGCCTGGCACTCAGCATCAGCAGCATTCTTTAAGGGATCAGTCCCAAGAAACCCATGGAATTGTACGTGGCTGGGAGGAGGTGGCTGCGGACCATGTCATCCTTAGTGACCCACAGGACTCCGGACCGAATGCCTCAGCAAATCTACGCTGCATGGCCTCCCTGATCCTGCAATGCCTGCGTAAGGATCCTCATATTGGTGGTATCAAGGAGAAGGACCAATACTGACTGGCAACCCTCCTTGATCCACGTTACAAGGTTAAGGCTGCGGACCTTATCTTGCCGTTGCAGAGGGAGCAGAGGATGAAACATCTTCGGGAGGCCTTGCAGAAAGGTCTGTGCAACGCGTTCCCAGAGACTGGGAGGTTACAAACTCCTGTTTCTTGACAACGTGTTGCTGAGGCTTCGGTCAGTCAAAGAAGGAGCGGTGGAGAAGGTGGCCATTTGACCGATGCGTTCAGACAATTTTTTGGTCCGCAGCCCCAAGGTATGATCGGTTCCAGCAACCATCGCCAGCGTCTGTTTTACTTGGTGCAGGAATACCTAGGGGCAAGATCTGACTTGGACACCTTTCCCACCGAAAATCCTCTGGGTTAGTGGGTCTTGAGGATGGATCACTGGCCAGAGCTTGCACAGTATGCAATTGAGCTACTGGCCTGTCCTGCATCCAGCGTTCTTTCGGAACGCACATTCAGTGATGCTGGAGACTTTGTAACCAATCACAGGGTGCGTCTGTCCACCGACTTGGTCGATCGACTGACCTTCATAAAAATGAATCATTCTTGGATCAGCACCAGCTACCAAGCACCTGATGCTGATGTAACTGAATATTTTTTTTTGAAATCTCAGATCCCTTCAAAGACTGCCTATGCTGATGCTGAGTGACTATCCTGAGTAATAATCCTCTTCCTCCTCAATGATCACGCTGATAGCTTGTAAGAACATTTTTGGTTCTGGGCACCGCCACCAGTGCCTAAGGCCCAATTTTTCAGCCCCTGTTTAACAGGGGCATGTAATTACAATTTTTGATGCAATACTTTGCAGCAGGGCTCGTTCCTGCGTTCCAACTAGGGTATCTGTGAGGGGTTGCAGTGTTGTGGCACCAGCATCAGTGCCTAAGGCCCAATTTTTCTGCCCCTGTTTAACAGGGGCGTGTAATTACAATTTTTGAGGCAATACTTTGCAGCAGAGCTCGTTCCTGCGTTCCAACTAGAGTATCTGTGCAAGGTTGCAGTGTTGTGGAACCAGCACCAGTGCATAAGGCCCAATTTTTCAGCCCCTGTTCAACAGGGGCATGCAATTACAATTCTTGATCTAATAGTTCACAGCAAGGCCCGTTTCTGCGCCCACCAAGAGCGAGTGAGGACTTACAGTGTTGTGGCACCAGCACCACCACCAAAGGCCCAATTTTTCTGCCCCTGTTCAACAGGGGTATGTAATTACAATTCTTGATCTAATATTTCACAGCAGGGCCCTGTGAGGGCTTACAGTGTTGTGGCCACAACAACACCTAAGGCCCAAATTTCTGCTGAGTATATAGGGCAGGCCCCTATTTTCAAACATCCAACTTACAAACGACTCCTACTTGCAAACGGAAGGAGACAACAGGAAATGAGATGAAATCTACCCCTAGGAAGGGAAATTATCTCCTGTAAGAGTTAATATGGGAAAAACATTTCTCCTTTCCACTGATGCTTTATCACCAATCCTTGTTTCACAAAAAAAAAAACAAATTTTCAAAAAACATTTGTCATTGGGACAAAAAGTGAGGTGAAATCTTCTGAAGAGGAGCACAGACAGCAAAACAAATGTCACAGGGGTGATAACCCTTCCCTATGTTTTCCAAAAAGCTTGAAATAGATTTTTTGGCTGGAGCTAAACACAGTAAAAATGTACCAGTTCAAAATTACAAACAGATTCTACTTAAAAACAAACCTATAGTCCCTGTCTTGTTTGCACTGCCTGTATACTGCTGTTCAGAGTACAGAGCCTGTATACTGCTGTTTCTTTTTTTTATTTGGGTGCGGGGTTCCCCTTAATATCCATACAAGACCCAAAGGGCCTGGTAATGGACTGGGGGTACTGATTTTCATCCATATTGCCAGGACCCGACGTTACATTAAAGCCGCAAGCAGTTTTAAATGACTTATTTTCCTTTAAAAATGACATTTTGTGCAGGGACTTTTCTAAGCATGGGAAACACGCGCCACTTTACAGGCATACTATAGACACCCCCCAGGTATGATATTTAAAGGAATATTTCACTTTTTTTTTTTTACTTTAAGCATCATTAAAGTCACTGCTCCCGAAAAAACGGACGTTTTAAAAAGTTTTTTTTGCATTGGTACATGTCCCCTGAGGCAGGACCCGGGTCCCCAAACCCTTTTTAGGACAATACCAAGCAAATTAGCCTTTAAAATTAGCACTTTTGATTTCGAATGTACGAAACGTGGGGTTCTAACGTTCGTGCGAATTTTCGGTCCGTTTGCAGATTCTGGTGCGAACTGAACCGTGAACCAGGGGGTGTTCGGCTCATCCCTAGTTGGGACTTTAAATGAAACATGCAACTAAAAGATGATAATGGACAATGGGTGTCTGACCAAAAAAAAAAAATTGTAATTCTGTCTGTACATACTAGATCTCAATCTCACAGTAACATAGAAGAATAATTGCATAAAAATAATATTTATTCCATATATATTATACATAATAGCTTTGAAGCATAATATTAAACGATCATAACATTATAAAAAATCAGGCACATAAATCGATATATCACATAATAAACATATAAAAGTTCATAAGCATAGTACAATAAAACAAAGTACAAATGATGAAATAATTCCATATGGTGTATAGCAAGTGCATCATAATGGTTCGGCGCGTTTCGTAGAACTCTCCACTCATCAGGAGCAGATGCTAGTAGTATCTGAAATTGATAAAGTTCAACTGTTGGTAGTGGGTATCTAATAACAGGAGAATGAGGGGAAAAAATAATAATAATAAAGAAAAAGGAAGGTAAAAAATATATATGGGGCGAAAAAACATCCACCCAGACTTACAGATCACCGATGGGTCTGGCTGTAAACAGTGAGGGCCGTGGATCAGCCGGACAGGTAATCAGTCCCAGAACTGAGACGGAATATCCCAAGATGAAGTGTTGGAATGAACCCTCAGGAGACAGATATCCCTGGGATTAGGGTGTCCCATGGATGGTGGATGGGAGGTGGGTGACATGACCGTGAGTAATCTAAAAAGGGGTGTATAAATTGAAGTGTTATAAGTGAATGTAATGAGTGTGTGTACTAGAAACAGAAAAAGAAAAGAGGAAAAAAAAAAGGAAAAACCCAAGATGACCCCAAGGGATGGGTGAGGGTGATGGATGAAATTGATATGATGGGAAAGTCCCATGGAAAAGTAAAGCATGAGGGGGAGATGGTGGTAACCCGATTAGAAGTGATGGAAGTGAAGTAAAGGCAGTGGTATGAAAATAAAAGCAGTTGTGAAAAACTAACACATAAGCTACCTCGTTCTGGTGAGCCAAACAGGGCTCTCTAGTGCTACTATGCCAACCCCTAAAATCCAAGGTGGTGCCTAAAGTCCACGGAAGCCAACAGCCACAAGGGACACAGGTCAAACTGGGGGGAGTATAAATACTCGAATGTGATCAAGGGGGGCCGCCAACGTCATGCTGATGGCATGGTGGGGGGAGGCACCACCACTTGAGAAGAATATCTGCTCAGCAACTGGCGCCAAATTCCCCACACAAGGACGTTGTTAGTAACACACAGCGCGTGAACAACAACGCCAAGGTGCTGGCATGCTACGCATGGCACTGGATGCATGGCGCTGGATGCATGGCGTCGAAGCGCAGTGAGGTGTCCACCCGATCCCCCAGCGGACACGAAGGTGCAGAGGAAAAGGGGAGACATCCGGTGCGCATCATAACTCCAGGTACTGAATAAAGCCAGCTGTGACGAACAGCCCAACACGTGCACAACCAAAACATCACTGGATCTAGACCATAGAGATGTTAAAAAGGATATTAGTAATAGGTAAAAATAAATCTCTTAAACATCACCAGAATGAAGGCACACAATAAAACCAAACAGTTGAATGAAATAGTATCATGCTGTATGTAATATGTAATGATATGAGGACAGTGAACCTTAAGCATAATTAAAATTACTGCTACTTTAAAAAATATTTTTTAAAAAACAAAAATTAATACATGTCCCCCAGGGCAGTACCCCGGCCCCATATGCTTTTTATGTCCAATGACTTGCATATAAACGTTCAAAATGGGGACTTTTGATTTTTCAAGTTTGGGTCCTACAGACTTTAATAGGGTTCACGGTTTGATTCCAAACTTTTTCCATGTTCCGGAGTTCTGGTATAAACCAAAACCCGGGTGTGTTTGGAGCAACTCTAGCTGCATCTAAGGTAGGGAACAGGGAGAGTGTGAAACGAATAAGGTTGTGATCGGAGAGAGGAAAGGGGGTGTTAGAAAGGTTGCAAGGAATGCAGAGGTGGGAGAATACGAGGTCAAGAGTGTTGTCATTTTAGTGAGTGGTGGATTGTGTCCATTGTGTTAGGTTAAAAGAAGAGGTTAAGTTGAGCAGTTGCAGTGCAAAGTGGATTTGCTTTTCGTAAATAAACCCCCTAAGGTTTCATTTTTGGGGCAGAAAAATAGATAAGGAACACGGGGGGTTATTTACTAAAGGCAAATCCACTTTGCACTACAAGTGTACTTGGAAGTGCAATCCCTGTAGACCCAAGGGGGACATGCAAGGAAAATAAAAAACAGCAATTTTGCTTGTACATGATTGAAAGATAAAATCAGCAGAGCTTCCCCTCATAGTTACATAGTTACATAGTTAGTCAGGTTGAACAAAGACACAAGTCCACCCAGTTCAACCTTAAAAACAATAAATTAAAAAAAAAAATCGTACAATCCAATATACCCAATTTTATACTCTCAGTTGATCCAGAGGAAGGCAAAAAACCCCAGCAGAGCATGCTCCACTTTGTTACAGCAGGGGAAAAAATTCCTTCCTGATGCCCCAAGAGGCAATCGGATTTTCACTGGATTAACTTTACCTATAAATGTTAGTACTCAGTTATATTATGTACATTTAGGAAAGTATCCAGGCCTTTCTTAAAGCAATCTACTGAGCTGGCCAGAACCATCTCTGGCGGGAGTCTATTCCACATTTTCACAGCTCTTACTATGAAGAAACCTTTCCATATTTGGAGATGAAATCTCTTTTCTTCTAGGTGTAAAGAGTGCCCCCTTGTCCTCTGGGTTGACATACAGAGAATAACTCAAAACCGAGTTCACTATATGGACCCCTTATATATTTGAACATGTTAATCATATCCCCCCTTATTCTCCTCTTCTCAAGAGTGAATAAATTCAGTTCCTCTAATCTATCCTCATAGCTGAGCTCCTCCATGCCTCTTATCAGTTTGGTTGCCCTTCTCTGCACTTTCTCCAGTTCCCCGATATCCTTTTTGAGAACTGGTGCCCAAAACTGAACTGCATATTCCAGATGAGGTCTTACTAATGATTTGAACAGGGACAAAATTATATCTCTCTCTCTAGAGTCCATACTGTACCTCTCTTAATACAAGAAAGGACTTAGCTCGCTTTGGAAACTGCAGCTTGGCATTGCATGCTATTATTGAGCTTATGATCTACCAAAACCCCCAGATCCTTCTCCACCAGGGATTCCCCCAGTTGTACTCCCCCTAGCATGTATAATGCATGCATATTCTTAGCCCCGAGTGCATAACTTTACATTTCTCAACATTAAACCTCATCTGCCATATAGTTGCCCAATTAGACAGTGCATTGAGGTTGGCTTGTAAATTGGATACATCCTGTAAGGACGTTATTCCACTGCATAGCTTGGTGTCATCTGCAAAGACAGAAATGTTACTTTCGATCCCAGCCCCAATATCATTTATAAAGATATTAAAAAGTAAGGGTCCCAGCACTGAACCTTGGGGTACACCACTGATAACCTTAGACCATTCAGAGTAAGAATCATTAACCACTACTCTCTGAATTCTGTCTTTTAGCCAGTTTTTAATCCATTAACAAACTGATATTTCCAAGCCTGTAGACTTTACCTTACACATGAGTAGGGATGAGCCGAACACCCCCCGGTTCGGTTAGCACCAGAACCTGCGAACGGACTGAAAATTCACACGAACGTTAGAACCCCATTGACGTCTATGGGACTCGAACGTTCGAAATCAAAAGTGCTCATTTTAAAGGCTAATTTGCATGGTATTGTCCTAAAAAGGGTTTGGGGACCCGGGTCCTACCCCAGGGGACATGTATCAATGCAAAAAAAACTTTTAAAAATGGCCAATTTTTCGGGAGCAGTGATTTTAATGATGCTTAAAGTAAAAAAAAAAAAAGTGAAATATTCCTTTAAATATCGTACCTGGGGGGTGTCTATAGTATGCCTGTAAAGTGGCGCATGTTTCCCGTGTTTAGAACAGTCCCTGCACCAAATGTCATTTTTAAAGGAAAAAATCTCATTTAAAACTGCTTGTGGGTTTAATGTAATGTTGGGTCCTGGCAATATGGATGAAAATCAGTGAGACAAACGGCATGGGTACCCCCAGTCTTTTACCAGGCCCTTTGGGTCTTGTATGGATATTAAGGGGAACCCCGCACCCAAATTAAAATAAGGAAAGGTGTGGGGCCACCAGGCCCTATATACTCTGAACAGCAGTATACAGGCGGTGCAAACAAGACAGGGACTGTAGGTTTGTTGTTAAGTAGAATCTGTTTGTAATTTTGAACGGGTACATTTTTAACGTGTTTAGCTCCAGCCAAAAAATCTTTTTTAAGCTTTTTGGAAAACATAGGGAAGGGTTATCACCCCTGTGACATTTGTTTTGCTGTCTTTCCTCCTCTTCAGAAGATTTCACCTCACTTTTTGTCCCAATGACAAATGTTTTTTGAAAATTTGGGGTTTTTTGTGGAACAAGGATTGGAAAGCAACAGTGGAAAGGAGAAATGTTTTTCCCATATTAACTCTTACAGGAGAGAATTTCCCTTCCTAGGGGTAGATTTCATCTCACTTCCTGTTGTCTCCTTCCGTTTGCAAGTAGGAGTCGTTTGTAAGTTAGATGTTTGAAAGTAGGGGCCTGCCCTATTTACTCAGGTGAAATTTGGGTCTTAGGTGTTGTTGTGGCCACAACACTGTAAGCCCTCACAGGGCCCTGCTGTGAAATATTAGATCAAGAATTGTAATTACATGAACCTGTTGAACAGGGGCAGAAATTCTGGGCCTTTGGTGGTGGTGGTGGTGGTGCTGGTGCCACAACACTGTAAGTCCTCACTCGCTCTTGGTGGGTGCAGAAATGGGCCCTGCTGTGAAATATTAGATCAAGAATTGTAATTACATGCCCCTGCTGAACAGGGGCAGAAAAATTGGGCCTTTGGTGGTGGTGGTGGTGGTGGTGCTGGTGCCACAACACTGTAAGTCCACACTCGCTCTTGGTGGGTGCAGAAATGGGCCCTGCTGTGAAATATTAGATCAAGAATTGTAATTACATGCCCCTGTTGAACAGGGGCTGAAAAACTAGGCCTTAGGCACTGGTGCTGGTGCCACAACACTGCAACCCCTCACAGACACTATAGTTGGAACGCAGGAATGAGCCCTGCTGCAAAGTATTGCATCAAAAATTGTAATTACACGCCCCTGTTAAACAAGGGCTGAAAAATTGGGCCTTAGGCACTGGTGCTGGTGCCACAACACTGCAACCCCTCACAGACACTCTAGTTGGAACGCAGGAACGAGCCCTGCTGCAAAGTATTGCATCAACAATTGTAATCACACGCCCCTATTAAACAGGGGCAGAAAAATTGGGCCTTAGGCACTGGTGCTGGTGCCACAACACTGCAAACCCTCACAGACACTCTAGTTGGAACGCAAGAACGAGCCCTGCTGCAAAGTATTGTATCAAAAATTGTAATTACACGCCCCTGTTAAACAGGGGCAGAAAAATTGGGCCTTAGGCACTGGTGCTGGTGCCACAACACTGCAACCCCTCACAGACACTCTAGTTGGAACGCAGGAACGAGCCCTGCTGCAAAGCATTGCATCAAAAATTGTAATTACACGCCCCTGTTAAACAGGGGCAGAAAAATTGGGCCTTAGGCACTGGTGCTGGTGCCACAACACTGCAACCCCTCACAGACACTCTAGTTGGAACACAGGAACGAGCCCTGCTGCAAAGTATTGCATCAAAAATTGTAATTACACGCCCCTGTTAAACAGGGGCAGAAAAATTGGGCCTTAGGCACTGGTGCTGGTGCCACAACACTGCAACCCCTCACAGACACTCTAGTTGGAACACAGGAACGAGCCCTGCTGCAAAGTATTGCATCAAAAATTGTAATTACACGCCCCTGTTAAACAGGGGCAGAAAAATTGAGCCTTAGGCACTGGTGCTGGTGCCACAACACTCCAACCCCTCACAGACACTCTAGTTGGAATGCAGGAACGAGCCCTGCTGCAAAGTATTGCATCAAAAATTGTAATTGCACGCCCCTGTTAAACAGGGGCTGAAAAATTGTGCCTTAGGCACTGGTGGTGGCGCCCAGAACCAA
The DNA here is from genome assembly GCA_037952835.1 of Lithobates septentrionalis. Lineage (NCBI taxonomy): Eukaryota > Metazoa > Chordata > Amphibia > Anura > Ranidae > Lithobates > Lithobates septentrionalis. The sequence goes on from JBBDGP010000584.1 coordinate 2,130,037, forward strand.
AAATGTTCTTACAAGCTATCAGCATGATGATTGAGGAGGAAGAGGATAATTACTCAGGGATAGTCACTCAGCATCAGCATAGGCAGTCTTTGAAGGGATCTGAGATTTTAAAAAAAATTATTCGGTTACATCAGCATCAGGTGCTTGGTAGCTGGTGGTGATCCAAGACTGATTCATTTTTATGAAGGTCAGTCGATCGACCGAGTCGGTGGACAGACGCACCCTGTGATCAGTTACCACGCCTCCAACAGCACTGAATGTGCGTTCCGAAAGAACGCTGGATGCAGGACAGGCCAGTAGCTTAATTGCATACTGTGCAAGCTCTGGCCAGTGATCCATCCTCAAGACCCAGTAACCCAGAGGATTTTCGGTGGGAAAGGTGTCCAAGTCAGATCTTGCCCCTAGGTATTCCTGCACCATGTAAAACAGACGCTGGCGATGGTTGCTGGAACCGATTATACCTTGGGGCTGCGGACCAAAAAATTGTCTGAACGCATCGGTCAGACGGCCACCTTCTCCACCGCTCCTTCTTTGACTGACTGAAGCCTCAGCAACACGTTGTCCAGAAACAGGAGTTTGTAACCTCCCAGTCTCTGGGAACGCGTTGCACAGACCTTTCTGCAAGGCCTCCCGAAGATGTTTCATCCTCTGCTCCCTCTGCGATGGCAAGATAAGGTCCGCAACCTTACCCTTGTAACGTGGATCAAGGAGAGTTGCCAGCCAGTATTGGTCCTTCTCCTTGATACCACGAATATGAGGATCCTTACGCAGGCTTTGCAGGATCAGGGAGGCCATGCAGCGTAGGTTTGCTGAGGCATTCAGTCCGCAATCCTCTGGGTCACTAAGGACGACATGGTCCGCAGCCACCTCCTCCCAGCCACGTACAAGTCCATGTGTTTCTTGGGACTGATCCCTTAAAGACTGCTGCTGATGCTGAGTGCCAGGCTCAACCTCCATACTGACACAATCTTCCTCCTCCTCCTCGTCCTCATCCTGTGTGATCGGCGGGCACGCAAGAACTCTGTCTGGATAAAGGGGGCCTTGAGAGCTAAGGAAGTCCTCCTCTTCCTGCCTCTGTTCTGCCTCAAGTGCCCTGTCCATTATTCCACGCAGCGTGTGCTCCAACAGGTGGACAAGGGGGACAGTGTCACTGATGCATGCACTGTCACTGCTCACCATCCTCGTGGCCTCCTCAAATGGTGAGAGGACAGTGCATGCATCCCTGATCATGACCCACTGGCGTGGGGAAAAAAAACCAAGCTCCCCTGACCCTGTCCTGGTGCCATAGTCGCACAGGTACTCATTGATGGCCCTCTGCTGCGTGTGCAGCCGCTGCAGCATGGCCAACGTTGAGTTCCACCTGGTGGGCATGTCACAGATTAGGCGGTTCTTGGGCAGGTTAAACTCCTTTTGGAGGTCCGTCAGCCGAGCACTGGCATTATATGACCGGCGGAAATGCACACAGACTTTCCTGGCCTGCCTCAGGACATCCTGTAAGCCCGGGTACCTGCCCAAGAACCGCTGCACCACCAAGTTAAGGACATGAGCCAAACAGGGCACATGGGTCATTTGTCCCTGTCGGAGGGCAGAGAGGAGGTTGGTGCCATTGTCGCAAACCACCATTCCTGCCTTAAGTTGGCGTGGCATCAACCACCTCTGAACCTGTCCCTGCAGAGCTGACAGAACCTCTGCCCCAGTGTGACTCCTGTCCCCCAAACACACCAGCTCAAGCACCGCAATGGCATCTTTTGGCCTGCGTAATTGCGTAGCCCCTTGAATGGCTACGGAGCACCGCTGGTTCCGAGGACAAAGCACAGGAAGAGGCCATAGAGGAAGAAGAAGAGGAGGGGGTGGAGGAGAGAGGTGTGTCACAATCATTAGCATTTTAGAGGCGTGGTGGCGGAACAACCTCCAACACTACTGCACCTTGTCCTGCATCCTTCCCAGCTGCCAGCAGAGTCACTCAATGCGCCGTGAAACTTAGGTAACGTCCCTGTCCATGCCTGCTGGACCATGAGTCAGCAGTAATATGCACCTTACCGCTGACCGCCCTGTCCAGCGAGGCATGGACATTGCCTTCCACATGCCGGTAGAGAGCCGGAATCGCCTTCCGTTAGAAAAAGTGGCGTTTGGGTACCTGCCACTGAGGAACCGCACATTCCACAAACTCACGGAAGGGGGCAGAGTCTACCAACTGAAAAGGCAGCAGTTGAAGTGCTAGCAATTTTGCCAAGCTAGCATTCAACCGCTGGGCATGTGGATGGCTGGGAGCAAACTTCTTTTGGCGGTGCAGCAGCTGGGGCAGGGAAATTTGCCTGGTACAATCTGACGTCGGTGTACCAAAATCAGATTGCCCACAAGTACTTGGCTGTGACACACCTAATTCTACACCTTCATTCCTCTCAGTGCAGGTCTCAGAGAGGATTGAAGGTATAGTGGGGTTGTAAATCTCAGCTGATGAGGAGCAAGGAGAGGTCCTCTTTGTTCTTTGGTGTGGGTCTTTTAGATACGCTTGCCAACGAACTGCATGGCAGGTCAACATATGTCTGGTCAAGCATGTGGTACCCAAGTGGGAGATGTTTTGGCCACGCGAGATACGCTTGAGACATATGTTGCAAATAGCAGCGGTGCGATCTGATGCACTCGTCTCAAAAAAGGCCCACACCAAAGAACTTTTTGAATAACGCGCAGAGACTGCAGCGCCCTGCACATGTGGAGCTTTGGGGTGTGATGCAGTCAATGTGCTGCCCTTAGGCTGGCCCCTGGAGGGCATCCTGCCTCGTTGGTGATGTGCCGCCTCCTCCTCCTCTTCCTCTCTCCTATCAGGCACCCACGTTGAGTCAGTGACCTCATCATCCCCTCCCTCCTCATCACTGGAGCAAACCTAGGAGTATGCTGCAGCAGGGGGAGCATGACTGCCAGATTGCTGTCCTTCTTGGGCACCCCCTCTGTCCATGCTCATGTTACTGCCTTCATTGAGCTCAGTATCATCATCAGAGCCTTCCAAACGCTGGGCATCCTCCTGGAGCATGTACCCAACACTGTGGTCAAACAGTTCGAGGGACTCCTCAGGAGGACATGGAGGGGCTAGGGAAGGAGTCACTGATGACATTGAGCCGAGGGAAGAGGCCGCTGCTTTGCCAGACAAAGTACCCTGGGCATGGGTGAGAGAGGATGAGGAGGATGAGGACGGCTTGGTCATCCACTCGACCAAGTCTTCCGCATGTTGCGGCTCAGCATGGCCAGCTGCCGAAAAAAAGACCAAGTGTGTCCCACAGCCAAGTGCTGATGAGGATGCACCGTCTCCACGACCAGCACTAGACACAAAGCCTGCTTGCCCTCTCTTATTGGCTTGTGACTGTCTGCCTCTCCTTCTTGGCCTTCCAGACATACTAATGGCCTGTAGCTGTACTAAGCTGGGATATATATATGTATGTATATATATATATATATATATATATATATATATATATATATATGTACTGATACTGCAGCTAGCAAAATCAACTGCCTGCCTGTAGTATGAGAACACCACCAACCTTCTACAGGTAGCTTTAGCTGAACACTGTGAGGTGGACGCACCCCACTAACTTGTAGGTTTAGCTGAACACTGTGAGCAGGACGCACCCCACTAACTTGTAGTTTTAGCTGAACACTGTGAGCAGGACGCACTGCACTAACTGTAAATAGTCTAGCTGCCTGACTGTGGTACTAATAGGATCAAAAGAACACCAGCAATTTTCTTCAGGTAGCTGTATATACTGTAATGAGATAAGCCTGCCTGTCAGTAAGAAGATAACAGGAACGGATCTAGCTGAACACTGTGAGTAGGACGCACCCCACTAACTTGTAGGTTTAGCTGAACACTGTGAGGTGGACGCACCACACTAACTTGTGGGTTTAGCTGAACACTGTGAGCAGGACGCACCCCACTAACTTGTAGGTTTAGCTGAACACTGTGAGCAGGACGCACCCCACTAACTTGTAGGTTTAGCTGAACACTGTGAGCAGGACGCACTGCACTAACTGTAAATAGCTGCCTGACTGTGGTACTAATAGGATCAAAAGAACACCAGTAATTTTCTTCAGGTAGCTGTATATACTGTAACAAGACAAGCCTGCCTGTCAGTAAGAAGATAACAGGAACGGATCTAGCTGAACACTGTGAGCAGGACGCACCCCACTAACTTGTAGGTTTAGCTGAACACTGTGAGGTGGACGCACCACACTAACTTGTGGGTTTAGCTGAACACTGTGAGCAGGACGCACGCCACTAACTTGTAGGTTTAGCTGAACTCTGTGAGCAGGACACACCCCACTAACTTGTAGGTTTAGCTGAACACTGTGAGCAGGACGCACTGCACTAACTGTAAATAGTCTAGCTGCCTGACTGTGGTACTAATAAGATCAAAAGAACACCAGTAATTTTCTTCAGGTAGCTGTATATACCGTAACAAGACAAGCCTGCCTGTCAGTAATAAGATAACAGGAACGGATCTAGCTGAACACTGTGAGCAGGACGCACCCCACTAACTTGTAGGTTTAGCTGAACACTGTGAGCAGGATGCACTGCACTAACTGTAAATAGTCTAGCTGCCTGACTGTGGTACTAATAGGATCAAAAGAACACCAGTAATTTTCTTCAGGTAGCTGTATATACTGTAACAAGACAATCCTGCCTGTCAGTAAGAAGATAACAGGAACGGATCTAGCTGAACACTGTGAGCAGGACGCACTGCACTAACTGTAAATAGTCTAGCTGCCTGACTGTGATACTAATAGGATCAAAAGAACACCAGTAATTTTCTTCAGGTAGCTGTAAATACTGTAACGGGACAAGCTTGCCTGTCAGTAGGAAGATAACAGGAACGGATCTAGCTAAACTGAATACAGTATATATCTATATATATATCTATATATATATCTATATATATATATATATATATATATATATATATATATATATATATATATATATATATATATATATATATCTATCTATCTATCTATCTATCTATCTATCTATCTATCTATATATATATATATATATATATATATATATATAGATAGATAGATAGATAGATAGATAGATATATATATATGCAACACCTGGGATGCATATATACACAATACACTGTAAGTGCAGCCAACTGACTGACTGTTCTGCCTAATCTATCTAACTCAAATCAAATGTCACTGTCTGTCTCTCTCTCTCTCTCTCAATGAACGCCGGAACACACACTACACAGGGACGCCGTGCAGGCGGCCTTATATAGTGTGGGGCGTGTACTAAATCCCCTGAGCCATAATTGGCCAAAGCCTCCTTGGCTTTGGCCAATTACGGCTCTCTGTTCAGGCGGCGCTGTGATTGGCCAAGCATGCGGGTCATAGTGTATGCTTGGCCAATCATCAGCCAGCAATGCACTGCGATGCCGCAGTGAATTATGGGCCGTGACGCGCCACACAAATTTGGCGCGAACGGCCCATATCGTTCGCAATTCGGCGAACGACCAAACAGCCGATGTTCGAGTCGAACATGGGTTCGACTCGAACACGAAGCTTATCCCTACACATGAGCTGCGTGTGGGGAACTGTGTAGAACGCTTTTGCAAAATCCAAGTATACCACGTCCACAGCCACCCCTCTGTCCAAGGTTTTACTTACATCTTCATAAAAAGAAATCAGGTTTGTCTGACAACTTCTGTCTTTGATGAATCCATGCTGTCTGTTGCTTAAAATGTTTTTTTCCAGCAAGAACTCGTCTATGTGGTCTTTTATTAAACACTCCAGTATCTTCCAGACTATAGAAGTTAAACTAACAGGTCTATAGTTACTTGGTAAAGACTTTGATCCCTTTTTAAATATAGGCACCACGTTCGCTCTGCGCCAATCCAGTGGTACTATTCCCGTCATTAATGAATCCCTAATAATTAGATACAATGGCTTTGAAATGACAGAGCTCAATTCTTTTAGGATCTGTGGGTGGATGCCATCAGATCCATGTGCTTTATCCACCTTTATTCTGTCTAAATAATTCTGGACCATATCACTTTTGAGCCATTGTGAATCATTCGGGGCTCACTACCACCCCTATTATGGACATGAGCTCCCCCATGCTCTTTTGTATACACAGAGTTGAAGAAAGTATTTAATACATTTGCCTTCTACATTTATCCCCAGTCACCCACTCTAGATTATTTTGTAAAGGGCCTACATGCTCAGACATGGCCTTTTTACTATTAATATATTTGAAGAATTTTTGTGGGTTTGTCCTACTATCTTTTGCAATCTGTCGTTCGTTTTGAAGTTTTGCATCCTTGATTTCCTTTTTACATATTCTGTTAAATTCTTTGTAACTTTTAAACGACACTAGTGTTCCTTCATTTTAAAATTTTTTAAAAGCTCTTTTCTTATTGTTTATAGCTTCTTTAACTTTGGCCGTGAGCCACATAGGTTTTGTTTTTGGCCTTTTAAACTTATTGCCCATGGGAATATACTTTGCAGTGAGGTCCCAAACAGTCTTTTTGAAGAATTCCCATTTCTGTTCTGTGTTTATCAATGCAAATATTCCCTCCCAGTCTAAATCCTGGAGAGCAGCCCTCATCCTTGGAAAATTTGAAGTTATTCTTGAAGTTAAGTGTTTTTATCTTTTCCGTATGTATTTCTTGTTTACAGCTAACATCAAATGAAATCATGTTATGATCACTGCTACCCAGGTTTTCCTTTATCTGGACAAGATAGTAATAAGATAGTAATAAGCTCTGCATGGTTTGAGATTACCAGGTCCAAGAGAGCTTAATTCCTAGTTGGGGCTTCAATAAACTGGACCATAAAATTGTCCTGTAATAGGTTTATAAATTTTTGCCCTTTAACTGTCCCAGCAGTACCATTACTCCAGTCAATTTTTGGGTAGTTAAAATCCCCCATTATTATCACTGTCCCATCCCTTGCAGCCCTTTCCATCTGTACAAGGAGCTGAGTCTCCACCTCCTCGTTAACATTGGGTGGTCTATAACAAACTCCAATGATTAACTTTGAACTACGCCCATCTATATGCAGTTCCACCCATAATACTTCAAACTTATCACACTCTCCATCAACCAGGTCCTCTTTCACACTTGCTTTGAGATCACTTCTCACATAGAGACAGACCCCACCACCTTTCCTTTTTACCCTGTCTCTCTGAAAGAGCGCATAGCTAGGAATATTAATAGCCCAGTCATGTGAGGATTGAAGCCAAGTTTCAGCAATACCGATTACATCATAGCTCTCTTCATGCACCAGAGCTTCCAACTCACCTATTTTGCTTGGCAGACTTCTGGCATTGGTGTACAAATACTTTAATGCATTATTACATTTTGCTCTGGTGTTTTTCATATCATTTTTAGTAGAACAAATGGCACTATAGTTTCCAATGGCTGTTTGTTCACTTCAGATCTTCCACTCAGATCTAAAGGGAGTACACTCCTAAGTGCACTTGTAGTGCAAAGTGGATTTGCCTTTAGTAAATCAACCACAGTGCTCAATCTCATTCTTTCCTGCAGCCCAATAATCACTTTATGCTCTATCATTTCAATGATCAGTGATCAGCACTGATCACTCTGGGTTTAGTCATGAAATAATTGGGAATGCCTGGTGAGGTGGGGGGAGAGGTTGGTATAGACAGAAAGAGATTCCAGAGATAACAGGACAGGTAAGCAGACAGAGAGTTAGATAATGACCACACAGAGAGTAGGGTAAAAATGCTCTTATAGGAGTTTACAGAGCTTCGTAAGGACAGGGGAGTGGTGGATCTGGAGCAAATAGATAGGTGGGTGGAGAGGTAGGAGACAGGTGGATAGAGCACATAGGCAGGCAAGCAGAGAGGCAACAAAGCAAGAAATGACAGATTAGGAACACAGAGAAATGGGGGAAAGACTCCAGGATGAAGGGCACAGAAACACTGGGGGGGAGCAGTGTGAATCAGAGGGTGGAGAGAGGCAGGAGAAGAGACTTAGCAGGATCAGGGGGTACATGGAGATGAGGGGAGTCCCCATCCTGCAAACTCCCACATGCCTATGAGTGGAAGGTTTTGATGGCCCCCCACTTGCCAAGTACTCTCCCAATGTTAAATAAATGTGGCCTGGTATTGTTCAGGAAGAAGGGGGGGGGGGTGCTAGGCCCTCTCTTTACTGACCACCCAGGCTGTGTGGATAATCACTCTGTTTTTTTTTTAATGACGCGTACACACGAGCATACTTTTCAAACGGAGTGGTCCGATGGTCTATCCGACGGACTTTCGGCGGACTTCCGACAGACTTTCCAAACGAACTGACTCATGCACACATGACCAGAATAGGTCCGACGGTCTTCCCAACGGACTTTCAACGGTGTTACTTCGGACTTCCGGACTTGCCCACACACGTTAATTTTGAATGTGATGAAGTACGATGGGACTAGAAAAGGAAGTCAATCTCGCCGCTTTATTTTTGCGAGACTAACACCTTGCGAGCCCTGTCGCAGAGCATACCTGTCCCTCAGGTCTGGTGTGGATTTTAAGGGGAACCCCTACACCGAAAATAACGGCATGGGGTCCCCCCAAAATCCATAGCAGACCCTTATCCGAGCATGCAGCCCGGCTGGTTTAGGAAAGGGGGTGGGGACGAGCGAGCGCCCCCCCTCCTGAACTGTACCAGGCCGCATGCCCTCAACATGGGGGGTGGGTGCTTTGGGGAAGGGGGCACCCTGTGGCCCCCCCACCCCAAAGCACCTTGTCCCCATGTTGATGAGGACAAGGGCTTCTTCCTGACAACGCTGGCCATTGGTTGTCGGGGTCTGGGGGGGCTTATCGGAATCCGGGAGCCCCATTTAATAAGGGGGCCCCCAGATCCTGGCCCCCTGCCCTATGTGAATGAGTATGGGGTACATCGTACCCTGGGGAAAAAAGTGTCAATAAAAAAATCACACTACACAGGTTTTTAAAGTAATTTATTAGGCAGCTCCGGGGGCCTTCTTCTGACTTCGGGGGTCTCTTCCGACTTCTCTGCTCTCTCCGGTCTCTTCTCCCGGTCTCCAGCCTTTTCTCCGCTCTCCAGTTCTTCTCTCGCTCTCCGGTACTTCTGCCGGCCTCATCTTCTGCTCCTTTGCCGCTCTCTTGCTAGCGGTGGCCCGGTGACCACGCCCCATGCCTATATAAGTCATTGCACACCGTGAACACAGCATTACAGCGGGAGAGAGCATCGTGTCAACATCAGAAGAAGAGAAGAGGGAAGAAGACCGGGCCACCACTAGCAAGAGAGCGGCAAAAGAGCAGAAGATAGCGGAGGAGCCCGGCAGAAGAACCGGAGAGCAGGAGAAGAAGCAGAGAAGAGGCTGAAGAGCGGGAGAAGAACCGGACACCGGGAGAAGAGGCCGGAGAGAGCGGAGAAGTCGGAAGAGACCACCAAAGTCGGAAGAAGACCCCCGGAGGTGTCTAATAAATTACTTTAAAAACCTGTGTAGTGTGTTTTTTATTGACACTTTTTTCCTCAGGTAAATGGGTAGGGGTACGATGTACCCCATACTCAATCACATAGGGCGGGGGGCCGGGATCTTGGGGCCTCCTTAGTAAAGGGGGCTCCTGGATTCTGATAAGCCCCCCCAGACCCTGACAACCAATGGCCAGAGTTGTCGGGAAGAGGCCCTTGTCCTCATCAACATGGGGACAAGGTGCTTTGGGGTGGGGGGGCCATAGGCGCCCCCCTCCTGAACCGTACCAGGCCGCATACCCTCAACATGGGGGGTGGGTGCCTTGGGGAAGGGGGCACCCTGCGGCCCCCCCGCCCCAAAGCACCTTGTCCCCATGTCCCCGGGAAAATGTGTTTTTCCTATTGCAGTGAGCGCGAGATGTATAAAGAAACAAAAAAGGCGCCTCTAAGTGCAGAAGATTGACAATTTTAATGCCCCAAAAAGGGTTAAAAACACTTACAGAATGGAAGTGGTAATCAGGCACATCATAACTTAAGCTGCATTGGAAGGGATAGCGGTCAGAGGAAGCCTTCAGATGGGATGGATGTGATCACTGAACACAGCGGTGTAGGACACAGGAAGCCGCTGTGAGGCCGGCGTCATCAGCTGGAAGGGAGACGTCTGACCGCTATCCCTTCCAATGCAGCTTAAGTTATGATGTGCCTGATTACCACTTCCATTCTGTAAGTGTTTTTAACCCTTTTTGGGGCATTAAAATTGTCAATCTTCTGCACTTAGAGGCGCCTTTTTTGTTTCTTTATGTCATTATAGAGCCTGCTTCAGTCTTTTAAAGTTGCAGCCCTTTTTGCTGAAGATCATCCCACCATCCCATCATACTTACCAACACCTCTCTCGTTATTTTGGACTGCCTAATTTTAGTAGAGACATTTTCTGGATCATGTTAGTCCTGTGCGCCCTATAAACCTCTTTTTTATTTGATTCCATATGAAGCGCGAGATGTATACATGTGCACCCTGTCGCCGAGAACCAGCGCGATAGGATCGCGCTGGAAACATTCTCGCGGGCAGATGCTTTAGTTGCCCTTGCATCGTATTTGGTCCGTCGGACCAGCATTCGGACGAACGGGCTTCTCGATAGGAACTGGGTCCGGCGGAGTTCTGGTGGAAAGATTTGAAACATGTTTCAAATCTAAAGTCCGTCTGATTTTTGACCGAAAAGGTCAGTCGGAAGTCCGATGAAGCCCAGACACGGTCGGATTGTCTGACGGATTCGGTCCGTCAGACCAGTCCGGTCAAAAAGTCCGCTCGTGTGTACAGGACATAAGGCACAGTACATAACAATTGGCTGAAGAGGTATAAGTACAGCTCTCAGGCTTCAGGCTGGAACATAGGCAGCAACGGCTTACAGGTGCAGCAAGATGGCTCCAATCAGCACCTCTCTCGGTTGGGTGATGATGACAGCAAGTGGAGGGGGTATAGCTATATGTTTGAGGGCAACAGGGCTGCCCCTTTATCAAACCACTAACTCTCACTTGCCGAGCTCTGCAGCCTTATGGTGATCCTATGGAGGTCTATATTGGTTCATGACAAGCCTTGATCCATTTTTAATTAGTGACTGCTTTTTTATTGTCTCTTATTCTTTTTCAATGAATTGCTACACCTAGATGGAACTGTCCTCTTGTGTTTGTTTTATATATATACCAGGCCACATGCCTTTCAACATTGGCAACAAAACTATTGCCGCAACTGCTCTAGCACTCTTAATAGTGTTATAGTTTGTCCCACCCTCTCTCTGTTACTTTTACAGAGAGTTTTATACATGTAAACAAGTAAAAAAAAATACAGTATATAAGGGCATGTTAAACAAAAAAAGTAATTAATATATTGAATACTTACAGTACATACATACAGTATATACATAAACTACTGTGCATACAGTCATGAGAATACAATTTGCTCACAGTAATAAACCTTCATTAACCCTTCCATGGTAAGTACATGTGATGATCAGATAAACTTTGTCACCAGTAGAAATCTAACCATGTATTGCTTGTTTTATAAAAGATGTACTTTGCATGTATTTATTGAGTCAGAGCAATACGGAAGCCTGTATGGCCAAGGCTATTCTCTAGTTCTAAAGCTGTAATATTTTTGCTTTTGGGTTTAAAATTCCGTTGAAGTTTTTGTCTCAAGGGAGCACACTCTAGGGTTGGCATTACAAAAGTTTCCTACCTCATGTGCTTTCTGTATGTTCTGTACTTTTGTATGTATTCTATTGTATAAAAAAGGTCATGTTTTGAAGGTCAGCAAAATAACTTCTTTATTTTGTTTTTGATAAATGTTCCCCGATTTTGCCACAAAATTCAGTTTGCTATTTCTCCAATGTATAGAGAAGTATGACATAAACAGTTGGGTTTAAATTAGGGTAAACTCTAGGGGACATTTTCTGTGAAAAAATGATTTTAAAAAATGCTAAAATGTTTTTTTAAAACAGATTTACTATGTATTTTAACTATTAAACATTTATATGGCAAAAAAGGAGTGAGGAAATTGCTCAAAGCATTTCATGAAGTAAAACCAGTGGAATCAATATTTCACATGAAGAAAGAGCAAATTATATGTTCAACCCTAGAGGAAACTGAGAAAATCTATATAAAATTGTATCACTATATATTTCATCAGTGTCCAGATCTCAAGAACAATTGTTTTTATAAGCTTACTGGTTGGTGGATAGAACTTATCACCAAAATTGGGGGAAGCAGCAATATATTTTGGGAAACTCATTTACTAAGAATATATTGTGGTCAAAGAGTTTTAGAATGTTTCTGAACCCTCTATTTTGAAAGTTCAAGTTTGCAGAGTATATCTAAAAAACTATTATTCAAAAACAAACGTAAAAAAAGGAGCTGATGCTTTATTTTGAAATTGTTTTTAAAAGTAACCTCCTACTGTAACTGAAGAGTTATTAAAATGGAAAAAATTATTTCTGTAGAAAAACTCAGATCCCAGGTTATGCGTTCTGTCTTATTCTCTAAGCACATAGCCAATAAAAAAATATAAATGAGGTAAATGCTAGGCAGGGGTGGAAATATCTGTTTTCAGAGTGTATAATTTGAAGCCTAATAAATATCACAATTTACATGAACTTAATTTACCAGTGACTGCAGCTCTTTGCTGCTGAACTCTTTGACATTTTACTTTATTAAACAAAATACTTTGCAAAAATATAATAACTGAAAGATAAAGTTCAGAATATGGCTGTAACCTTTAAGGCTGTTTACCATAAATGATTTACAGGGAATTACATACAAAGAGTGTAAGTACAATTTAATTTGATATATATATCAATATATATCAATATATATCAATATATATATATATATATATATATATATATATATATATATATATATATATATATATATATATTCAGTATACTGTATATTTATGTGTGTGTATGTGTGTGTGTGCGAAAAACATAACAATTAGTGATAAACATATGCATTGTAACTATGAATAAAAAGCATTAGTTGATTTTGAAATTCAGCTTGGACTGAAAAACTAAATCACAGCTTTAGATCATATTTTTTTTAATTTAAATTACATTTATTAATTAGACAAACTGTAAGCATTCTCATATAATACCTCACGGACACACTAAACACATAACTTTGGCATTCCCATGCCTAGGGGACTTTAGTGGTGTAGGCATGCTGATACCCACCCATGCTATCTTTAGCAATAGATTGGCAAAGTAAGATTAAGCAAAAAAGAATGTGGGCTCATTCTCAAAACATTAGTTTTGTTCCTAGGGTCATTGAGCACTTTCATACCACTGGTATCTTAGGTGGTGGTGAATGAGAAACTTTGCAAAGGATCCTGTTTAAATTGAATATCTGATCACAAGTCAAGGGAATTAATAAAAAAAAGAAAAATATTTTGTTTTCTAGAAAATGATTGGATGGTTGAAGCAAAAATCGATTTTACTAAGCTCAGTACATTCAGGTTGCTAAGAGAACAGACTCTACTCCTGGAGCAAAATAACTACATCTACATACCTACCTAAGTAAACACTCTTTACTCCTTTAGTAAATCAACTACAATATATCTTACCTTTTGACTGCAACACTAAATCACACTGATCTGAGCAGAAAAGCCAAACAATAAGATGGACGGTGACACACCTAGTCCAGGTGCTCTGGCTCCGTATGTCCCTCCCACATCCAGAAACCAACCACAAAAGTACATAGAAGAGCTGGCACCACTGAAAATTCAGTCTTCAATTTTATTGTTGTCATATAACCATGATAAAAAGAACATGCATATTTTACCTTTTGATCCACCTGTCTGACATCCAGAGGGATGATGATAAGGCCTGGTTCATGGCTGATGACTGACTGACACCAAGTGTAGCCTTGTGTAGCCAGTCATGTGTAGGTATTTCTGTGTTATATATGGAGATGTCTGTGCTCAAATTCAAATAGCTTACATATGTATAACATATGAGAGGCTAAAGAGTTGTGACTACATATGAACACTGAAAATGTTATTTAAAGTGATTGTAAAGTCTCACGAGCGTTGCGACGCACTGGGGCGGAGCACATTAAAAAAAGGGAAAAATCATAATACATACAGTACACTGTAATCTTACATTAGTTGAGCGATAGTGATTTGTGGGGAAATTAATTTTATTACTATTATATTGTTATTTTTTATAGTTATTTTTATTTATTTATTAAATTATAATTTATAAAACACCAAATTCCTATGCAAAATAATTGTACCGCTTTGAGAAGCAAAAATATGACATAATCATACTGCCAGGGAGGCTACATAACAAACATGTTATACTTACCTGCTCTGTTCCATTGGATTTGCACAGAGCAGCCTGGATCCTCTTCTTCTCAGGTCCCTCTTCGGTGCTCCTGGCCCCTCTCTCCTGTCGAATGCCCCTACAGCAAGCAGCTTGCTGTGGGAGCACCCGAGCTGAGCTGCAGCTCTGTGTGTCCATTCAGGAGGGAGAGTTTCGAATGGCCGAGGTACTCGTGGACATTGCTGGACAGGGATGGGGCTCAGGTAAGTATTAGGGGTTGCTGGGGAGGCTGCTGCACACAGAAGGTTTTTTTATCTTAATGCATATAACATTAAGATAAAAAACCTTCTGCCTTTACAACTCCTTTAAATCTCTGAACACTGCTATATACTCTTTACTAGGGATGAGCCCAACCCCCCCTGGTTCGGTTCACACCAGAACCTGCGAATGGACCGAAAGTTTGCGCAAACTTTAGAACCCCATTAAATTCTATGGGACTCGAACGTCTTTGGGGACCCGGGTCCTGACCAAGGGGACATGTATCAATGCAAAAAAAAGTTTTAAAAATGGCTGCTTTTTTGGGAGCAGTGATTTTAATGATGCTTAAAGTAAAAAAAAGTGAAATATTCCTTAAAATATCGTACCTGGGGGGTGTTTATAGTATGCCTGTAAAGTGGCGCGTGTTTCCCATGCTTAGAACAGTCCCTACACAAAATGACATTTTTAAAGGAATAAAAGTCACTTAAAACTGCTTGCGGCTTTAATGTAATGTCGGGTCGAGGCAATATGGACGAAAATCAGTTCGACAAACGGCATGGGTACCCCCCCCAGTCCATTACCAGTATGGATATTAAGGGGAACCCTGCACCCAAATTAAAAAAAGGAAAGGCGTGGGGCCCCCAGGCCCTATATACTCTGAACAGCAGTTTACAGGTGGTGCAAACAAGACATGGACTGTAGATTTGTTGTTAAGTAGAATCTGTTTGTAATTTTGAACTGGTACATTTTTAAAGTGTAGCTCCAGCCATAAAATCTATTTTTTAGCTTTTTGGAAAACATTGCTGTCTGTGCACCTCTTCAGAAGATTTCACCTCACTTTCTGTCCCAATGACAAATGTTTTTTTAAAATTTGGGGTTTTTAGTGAAACAAGGATTGGTGATAAAGCATCAGTGGAGACGAAACACGTTTTTTCCATATTAACTCTTACAGGAGAGAATTTCCCTTCCTAGGGGTAGATTTCCTCTCACTTCCTGTTGTCTCCTTCTGTTTGCAAGTAGTAATCGTTAGTAAGTTGGATGTTTGAAAGTAGGGGCCTGCCCTATATACTCTGCAGAAATTGGGGCCTTAGGTGTTGGTGTTGCCACAACACTGTAACCCCTCACAGTTACTCTTGGTGGGCGCAGGAATGGGTCCTGCTGTGAAATATTAGATCAAGAATTGTAATTACATGCCATTGTTGAACAGGGGCAGAAAAATTGGGCCTTTGGTGGTGGTGGTGCTGGTGCCACAACACTGTAAGTCCTCACAGTTACTCTTGGTGGGCGCTGTAACGGGCCCTGCTGTGAAATATTATATCAAGAATTGTAATTACATGCACCTGTTGAACAGGGGCAGAAAAATTGGGCCTTTGGTGGTGGTGGTGGTGCTGGTGCCACAACAATGCAACCCCTCACAGATACTCTAGTTAAGCGCAGCAACGAACCCTCCTGCAAAATATTGCATCAAAAATTGTAATTACACGCCCCTCTTAAACAGGGGCTGAAAAATTGGGCCCTAGCCACTGGTGGCTGCGCCCAGAACCAAAAATGTTCTTACAAGCTATCAGCATGATCATTGAGGAGGAAGAGGATAATCACTCAACATAACAGGATAGTCACTAAGCATCAGCATAGGCAGTCTTGAAGGGATCTGACATT
The DNA here is from genome assembly GCA_037952835.1 of Lithobates septentrionalis. Classification (NCBI taxonomy): domain Eukaryota; kingdom Metazoa; phylum Chordata; class Amphibia; order Anura; family Ranidae; genus Lithobates; species Lithobates septentrionalis. The sequence goes on from JBBDGP010000584.1 coordinate 2,146,213, forward strand.
TCAAAAAAAATTATTCAGTTACATCAGCATCAGGTGCCTTGTAGCTGGTGGTGATCCAAGACTGATTCATTTTTATGAAGGTCAGTTGATCGACCAAATTGGTGGACAGGCGCACCCTGTGATCGGTTACAAAGCCTCCAGCAGCACTGAATGTGCGTTCTGAAAGAACGTTGGATGCAGGACAGGCCAGTAGCTCAATTGCATATTGTGCAAGCTCTGGCCAGTGATACATCCTCAGGACCCAGTAACCCAGAGGATTATTCCCAGAGAGTATTCCTGCACTATGTAAAACAGACGCTGGCGATGGTTGCTGGAACCAATCATACCTTGGGGCTGCGGACTAAAAAATTGTCTGAACGCATCGGTCAGACGGCCACCTTCTCCACCACTCCTTCTTTGACTGACTAAAGCCTCAGCAACACGTTGTCTAGGAACAGAAGTTTGTAACCTCCCAGTCTCTGAGAACGCGTTGCACAGACCTTTCTGCAAGGCCTCCCGAAGATGTTTCATCCTCTGCTCCCTCTGCGATGGCAAGATAAGGTCCGCAACCTTACCCCTGTAACATGGATCAAGGAGGGTTGCCAGCCAGTATTGATCCCTCTCCTTGATACCACAAATACAAGGATTCTTCCACAGGCATTGCAGGATCAGGGAGGCCAGGCAGCGTAGGTTTGCTGAGGCATTCGGTCCGGAGTCCTCTGGGTCACTAAGGACAACATGATCTGCAGCCACCTACGCCCAGCCACGTACAAGTCCATGGGTTTCTTGGGACTGTAAATGATCCCTTGAAGACTGCTGCTGATGCTGAGTTCCAGGCTCCACCTCCATGCTTACACAATCCTCCTCTTACACGTCCTCTTCCTGTGTGATCGGCGGGCACGCAGGAACACTGTCTGGATAAAGGGGGCCTTGAGAGCTAAGGAAGTCCTCCTCTTCCTCCCTCTGTTCTGCCTCAAGTGCCCTGTTCATTATTCCACGCTGCGTGTGCTCCAATAGGTGGACAAGAGGTACAGTGTCACTGATGCATGCACTGTCACTGATCACCATCCTTGTGGCCTCCTCAAATGGTGACAGGACAGTGCATGCATCCATGATCATAGCCCATTGGCGTGGGGAAAAAAAACAAGGTCCCCTGACCTTGTCCTGGTGCAATAGTCGCATAGGTACTCATTGATGGCCCTCTGCTGTGTGTGCAGCTGCTGCAGCATGGTCAATGTTGAGTTCCACCTGGTGGGCATGTCACAGATTAGGCGGCTCTTGGGCAGGTTAAATTCCTTTTGGAGGTCAGCCAGCAGAGCACTGGCATTATATGACCTGCAGAAATGAGCACAGACTTTACTGGCCTGCCTCAGAACATCCTGTAAGCCCGGGTACCTGCCCAAGAACCGCTGCACCACCAAGTTAAGGACGTGAGCCAAACAGGGCACATGGGTCAGTTGTCCCTGTCAGAGGGCGGAGAGGAGGTTGGTGCCATTGTCGCAAACCACCATACCTGCCTTAAGCTGGTGTGGCATCAACCACCTCTAAACCTGCCCCTGCAGAGCTGACAGAATCTCTGCCCCAGTGTGGCTCCTGTCCCCCAAGCACACCAGCTCAAGCACCGCATGGCATTTTTTTGCCTGCATGCTTGCGTAGCCCCTTGAACGCCTACAGAGCACCGCTGGTTCCGAGGACAAATCAGAACAGGAAGAGGCCATGGAGGAAGAAGAAGAAGAGGGGGTGGAGGAGAGAGGTGTGGCAGAATCACCACTAGTAGAATTTTGGAGGCGTGTTGGTGGAACAACCTCCAACACTACTGCACCCTGCCCTGCATCCTTCCCAGCTGCCAGAAGAGTCACCCAGTGCGCGGTGAAAGATAGGTAATGTCCCTGTCCATGCCTACTGGATCATGAGTCAGCGGTAATATGCACCTTACCGCTGTCTGCCCTGTCCAGCGCGGCCAAGACTTTGCCTTCCACATTCCGGTAGAGAGCTGGAATCGCCTTCCGGGAGAAAAAGTGGCATTTGGGAACCTGCCACTGAGGAACCGCACATTCCACAAACTCACCGAAAGGACAGAGTCTGCCAACTGAAAAAGGCAGCAGCTGAAGAGCAAGCAATTTAGCCAAGCTAGCATTCAACCGCTGGGCATGTGGATGGCTGGGAGCGAACTTCTTACGGCGGTGCAGCAGCTGGGGCAGGGAAATTTGCCTGGTACAATCTGACGTCGGTGTACCGATAGCACATTGCCCTTAAGTACTTGGCTGTGACACACCTAATCTCAGTGCAGGTCTCAGAGAGGACTGAAGGTATAAGGTCCTCTTTGTTCTTTGGTGTGGGTCTTTTAGGTACGCTTGCCAATGAACTGCATGGCAGGTCGACATATGTCTGGTCAAGCATGTAGTGCCCAAGCGGGTGATGTTTTGGCCACCCGAGATACGCTTGAGACATGTTGCAAATAGCAGCAGTGGGATCTGATGCACTCGTCTCAAAAAAGGCCCACACCAAAGAACTTTTGGAAAAACACATGTGGAGCTCTGCGGTGTGATGCAGTCGGTGTGCTGCCCTTAAGCTGGCCCCTGGAGGGCATCCTGCCTCATTGGTGATGTGCCTCCTCCTCCTCCTCTATCTAACTTAAATCAAATGACACTGTCTCTCTCTCTCTATCTCTCTCTCAATGCCGGAACACACTACACAGGGCCGACGTGCAGGCGGCCTTATATAGTGTGGGGCATGTACTAAACCCCCTGAGGCATAATTGGCCAAAGCTACCGTGGCTTTGGCCAATTACGGCTCTATGTACAGACGGCGCTGTGATTGGCCAAGCATGCGGGTCATAGTGCATGCTTGGCCAATCATCAGCCAGCAATGCACTGCGATGACTCATAATTTTGTGTGTGTGTGTATGCATGAATTTCATAGAAGGAATAAGTTTATGATGCCTACCTACCCACTAGAGATGTGCATGGCAGAAACATTTGCCTCTTTTCATTTCAGTTTCATTCATTGAGTAAATCATTTTGTGTTGTCATAATCATTATGTTAGAATGATTTGTTTTCAGAATGATTCGTTACTTTGGAAAAGTATATATTTGTTGTTCTGAATCGATTCATATTTTCAGAGGTTCTGTTATTCGTTTGTTATTTAGGAAGATTGGCTATAATCATTTTAACGTGGTAATTTGTTCTTTCAGGAGATTAGTTATTCATTTATAATGAAAATATTCAGCATTATTTGTTTTAGACACAATGATACTAATGCAGTTAGGCTCCACATTTTTCAAAAAGGGGGCCACTTCCTCCACCTATAACTGGCCATTGCAGTAAGCAGCATTGGAAGGCAACATAAGATATAAACAAAGCCAGGGATAAATCCAAGGAAAAAAAGAAGCTTACTTACCGACCAGCCCATAGACAATCGAATCAACCTGTCAGACAGGTTGATTCGGTTGTCTGTGGGCTGGTCAGTAAGTAAGCTTGTTTTTTTCCTTGGATTTATCCTTAGCTTTGTTTATATCCACATTTTTCAAACCTAAAAATTGTATTAGGCTGTAGAACAGACTAATAATTACAAATGTATTTTAAATCACAAATTTACTTTATTTAAGACTACCGCTCTCATCTTAATTACAACGAATTCATCCGAATTAATACATATTCATTTATTAGGGTATTAAGTTGAACTAATTTTCCTATTTCCAACTGACTTAGTTTGTTGAGCCGTGCATATACAAATGAAACAAATGGTCTCTTAACCTCAATATGTTATTTTAGATGCTTCAAACTTTAACAAAAAGCCAAAACTATTGCATCATGTTATCCAAATGAAACAAATGAATACAAATTAAATTGTTGTTTTCATTACAGTTTATCCCCTTCCCGCTGAGTGTACGCAGATATGTGGCCTCGGGGGTTATTCCTGCAGCTGCGGGCATCATCCCAGTACCGTTTTTTAGAGCAGGTGATCGGCTTTCCAGGGATAACAATCGATGCGGCTAAAAGCCACTCGATTGTTATCCCGGAGGAGTGGGAGGGGACGTCCCCCCCTCCCGCCGCCTCCCGCCACTCTGACCAAGCCTCCCGTCCCACTAGGAGACCCGATCCTTGATCTGCCACTTCCGCCGACTAGAGACAGACTGGCACGAAGCCGGAAATGGCTTTGTTCCAATCTCCTGAATGTAAACACGGCAGCAACGTCACAACAGTATACATTCAGATTAGCCGTTTTTGTCGATCTGAATACTTTGAAGTGCAAAGGAGGGATTGGAGGTCTTTTAGACCCCCGATCCCTCCAAAAAGAGTACCTGTCACCACCTATTACTGTCACAAGGGATGTTTACATTCCTTGTGACAGCAATAAAAGTGATCAAATTAAAAAAAAAAAAACACAATTTAATAATATAAAAATAAATAAAATAAATAAGAAAAAAAATGTTTAAAGTGCCCCCGTCCCCGCGAGCTCACGTAGCAAAGAAAACACATACGGAATTTGCGTTTAAAACACCGCTGCACATATACCGTGTGACATAAAATATTGCAACAATCGCCAAATTATTTTTATAAACATTTATATATAATGTTTACCGTGTGACATAAAATATTGCAACAATTGCCAAATTATTTTTATAAATATATATATATATATATATATAATGTTTGGGGGTTCTAAGTAATTTTCTAGCAAAAATACGGATTTTAACTTGTAAACACCAAATGTCAGAAATAGGCTTATGCCCCATACACACGATGAGAAATGCCACCAGCAAAACTCCAATGAGAGCTTTTGGTCGGAAAATGCGACCGTGGGTATGCTTCATCAGAGTTTTGCTGGCGGAATTCCAGCTAGCAAAAGCTTGAGAGCAGGTTCTCTATTTTTTGGTCGGAAAAAGTTCCTATCCGAAAATGCGATCGTCTGTATGCAATTCTGAGGCGCCAAAAATCACACATGTTCAGAATCAAGTACAAGACGGAAGCGCTCGGTCTGGTAAAACTAGCATTCGTAAGGGAGATAGCACATTCGTCACGCTGCAAATTATTGGATCTTTTAATGCAGCGCATTCTTTTGTTCTTTATAATGCTAGAAGAAAGAAGTTGTTTTGCTGCTGATATTCACACAGAGTTCTCACAAACGTATTTCTTTATTATTTCTCGCGATCTCCTGAATAATCTTTTTTGTTTTTAAAGCCAGATTTCCATAATAATGTTTAGTATTATTTTTTATAGTCATCTTTTTTTATTTTTAATCAAGATCTCCTGTTTTTTGGATTATTTTAAAATTATTTTCTAGTGATTTCCATATTTTTTTTTGGTGTGTCAAGTTTCCACAATAACATTATTTTCTTGTATTTTTATAAAGCTCAAGGAGGTTGGTTGGTGTCCCTTGTTAATTAGACATTGTATTTTGGAAATGTACCTGCCTACTCACAAACAAACTGTCCTATTTGAAGAAAAACACATAGGCAAGTATTTTCATATAAAAAAAAAAATATTTTGGCTCATAATAACAAAATAAAGAGGAAGGAAATGCTGGAGAAACTGCTTGAATTTGTGATGCCTTTGGCCCCTAGGACAGACATCAACTCTTTGTAAAATAAAATTGGTAGCCTGAGAAGTCCATATAATAGTGAGCATAATCTAGTTCAGGACTCCCAGAGATCACGAACAGCAGCAGATGACATATATGTCCCCACCCAGTGGTACTACAACAGCCTGCGTCTTCTGTCAGAACAGACTGAACCAAGGCCATCATTTTCTTGTCTTCCTTGCAGCCTTCCCTCCACGCTTCCCTGCAGCCTTCCCTGCAGCCTTCCTTGGAGGCTGTGGCTCTGGATGTGGACTTGTGGCAGGAGGAGGAGGAGGATGGGCGAGCGCACCTAAGTGCATGTTATCACTTATTTGGCCCCTCAACCCCTTATTAATGGCCTCAAAAATAATCTTCTCACAGATGAGGCATTGGCCCTCCTCCATTTGCTGCAATTTGGCAGCTACATAGCAGCCATAGGCCTCTTCAGTGTCAGGGGGGCTTTTCAGGGCCGCATTGTCCTCTTTAATGAGGCCCAGTGCTGCCTCCTCCACGTTACTCCCCTTCCTGGCCCTTTTATTTGGAAGGTGGAGGGGAGGCACCTGGGATTGGGTGTGGCTACTGGGCCCCGCCACCTCCTGGCTGACACTTACCCCCGCCTCCTCCTGTGTGCAACATTCCAGAGCCTCGTCCTGGCTGATGTCTTCCTGTGTATGAAAAAGGGACATAGTTTTAGTTTTTGGTTCATCGATAATACACAATTTTCAGCTCATGACTGTTGCAAATTGAATGTTAATAAATAGAAAAGACTATCATTCTGAGCCCAACTTTTTTCATTCTTGTCACAATCTGTCTATTGATATTCTGTCTATTGATATGTAAAACACTTTTTGTTAAATCATTCATTTGTTATCAATAATAACATCTAGTTAACAACAATAATTTTCGGACAATAAATATGTTTAAAAATACTATACTTGGCTCCAGCTGGGCTCCTCCACTTCTTTCAGGATGGAAGGCCCAGGTTGGTCCTCGGAAGCCTCAGCTGGGGTTGAGGGAAGGGTTGAGGGAAGGCTGGATGGAAGTGTAGAAAATGATTCCCTGACTTTCATCTGGTCTTCCAGAAACTGCATCCTGTTGTAGTACCACAGACTGGATGCATACATGTCTTCTGCTGCTAAAGCCTAGACCTTACTAAGCTCCTTCCTATACATGCTTCTCAAGCTACCAATTTTCTTCTCCACAAACTTGAAGTCTGCGTTGGGGACCCGCGTCTTCACAAATTGCAGCAGTTTCTCCAGCGATGCCTTCCTAGCTGGTTTATAGCTATATAAGGGGTTTTTACCCTCCCACAAATTACGCATATCCCTGTATTTGTCAATGAAATGGCCCATGAATTCAGGGTCTTTGAATTGTTTCATATTTGCTGCAAGACAAAATACAAGACAAAAAAAATAATATCAGGCTAAACTCTCCTAATCTTATCCCAATATAGGCCTCAATCTCGAATCAGTATAGGCCACTGATGTCCCAAGTTTAAATGTTACCTTCGTTAGAACATTCGGCGCTTCCAGTCCTCCTTCCTATGCACACAGAACGTAGGTACGACACACGCATGTTAGCTTTATATACACTGCGCATGTGTGAAACTCCGCTTGCGTCGCCCGCCCCTGATGTTCTTTCTAAAATATTCCCCACCCCGTCCCATGCGCAGTGGGAGAGGAACATGGCGGAGACACAGCAGGTGCATGATAATAGCAGTAACGAGGGGGAAAGCCTGGAGCCAGAAACATCCCGATCCTGGAGGAGAAGATTGAAGGCCTCAAATATGGCCTTTGTAGAGATGGTGGAGATGGTGGACATCTTGAAGAGGGCCGACTATAATAGGAAATATGGACCGTACCTAAACCCAAATGTGAGAAAGGCCAATATCATGACTAAAGTTGTGAAGTCTGCGCTGGAATTTTGGGGTACGACGATCCAAGGAGCAATTGAGGAAACGCTGGTCAGACCTGAAATTGAGGGAGCAGGATCAGTACAGAAGGATCAAGAAAGTGCTTCTAAAAAGTAAGTAGTTGTTGTGTGTTCCTATTATTATTATTACTTGCATATGCTTTTCTTTACTGTTGTACAGTTTAAAATGGCAACTTTCAGGCTCATAGGCACAGTAATCATTTGCAGTAAACATTGCTCGTTCACCAACTAAATACGATGTTTTAGGCAGATACAGGGTTAACTACATTTGGTCATGCTAATTTGTATTAAAAGAAGTTTAGGACATTGTTGTCTAGATGTGTTTGAAACTAGAAAGAATTGCAAACTTGATTTAGTGTAATGTAAGGAGAGGACACTCAGCAGCTGTTTACACATCTGGACTCAGGAGCACTAGTGTGGGACACAAGAACAAACTTTTTAGGGTGTCCCACACAGGTACTCCAGTGGATACTTGGGGTGTATCCATGTGTGAAACTTGTCCAAAAAAGGTAAGTATTGCAGCTTTGTTAAGGGAATAAATAATGTCTTCAACTTGGAACTCTATCCAAACAGACAATTGTACCACACTTCCAAGCAATGTTTCATATTCCTATTTCTGGTCTCAAATATCTGTGTGCTAAGTATACCTTTTGTTTCATTCTCATAGGGGAGAAAAGACTCGGGACCTCTGAGGACTGCAGGAACCCCCCCACCTCCTGAAGAAGGGGAACAGAGGACACCACAACCTCAGGATGTGGAGGAAAGAGAGGTGGTGGATATTGTCACCACAACAGGTGAGTGTCTGACACCACAGATTCAGGTAATAGATGTATGCCTGCATATTTATAATACATGGTGTGTATTTTTTCTTTTAAGTGATGTGCATGTTGTGGAAGAACAATTTATTCATTTTACGACTGACAGTGCACAAAGGCTAATCCAGGACATAATGTTTTGTAGTCAGGATTTCGACCTCATAAGGGAAAAAAACAAGGAGATTGAACAAAGAATAAAGAACATGATTGATGTACTAGGGAGTACCTGTTTGCCTGTTTATGTACCAAAAAACATTTATAAAACCAAGATGTTATTTTTTTACAAAAAAAGGTTTTACAATGCACATGTGAATGTGCACGGAGTAAAAGGTTTTATACTCAACAATGTGTGGCTTCTTCTTTCAATGCTCAATACCAGCATTGTATTAAGTTGGTGTTTACAGTGACAATGGGTGTTATTTAAATAATGGAAAAACCACTTAGCACTACAAGTGCACTAGGAGAACCTAGGAGACAGATAAAAGAAACACAAGCAATAAATCAAATTCAAGATTTTATCATACCATTTTTTTTATTACTTTAAAAATATTTAAAAATTTGCTGGCATAGCAATGGCCCCCCTACCTGTAAAATAATCAATATATTTTTGATGCACTTCACGGGCACTTTGGCGAGGCAAGCCAGGACGGCCAGTTTCCAGGGCCATCATTGTTGTTTCATGAAGTCCGGCCTCAGGCCCAACTGAGGCTACATAATTAGTAGCATTTCGCTTTAAAAAGTTGTGCAAGATGCAGCATGCTAATATGATGTGGTTAAGCTTGTACTCCACCATATTTATAGCCGTTAGAAAAAGGCGGAACCGGCTGCCCATTTTCCCAGAGGTATTTTCCACAACTCTTCTGACTCTGGCCAGCTGGTAATTGAAAACCCTCTTCTTCGGGGTGAGGGTCCTCTGGGGGAAGGGCCTTATCATGTGATCACCCAGACCAAACGCTTCATCAGCAATAAAAACAAACAGGAATCCTTCCACGTTCTCTTCCGCAGGTGGCAATCCCAAGCCACAGCTCGGGAGACGTTTGTAGAACTTGGTCTGGGCAAAGACTCCACCATCCAACATCCGGCCATTCTTCCCATACAAAAGCTCATATGTCGCTGACACCACCGCCATTAAAACAATACTATGAAACCCCTTATATTTATAATAGTATGACTCCAATGGGGTAGTGGGACTATGTGGATGTGCTTCCCATCAATTGCCCCTTCACAGTTGGGAAAGTCCCAATGGTCAGCAAAGTGGGATGCTACAGTCTGCCATCCCTGTGGCAATGAAGGAAACTGTGGAGTCAAAACATCAAAAAAATTGGTACATTTGCACATAACATTGCAAGCAGATTAGACACAAACATTCTTGGCCAACATCAGTATAACATTTATTTTAAGGAGTATTTAAACACAAAAATATAAGGTCCACTTATCAGATTCCTCACCCCCTCTGGTGGCCCATTGTAAAAATTTTAGAGGGGGGTTATAAATGAGTTTGGTAGCCAAAAAAAAGCCTCTGCCACTCTGCATGAATTTACATAACATTTGTACACATTTTAGGGTGTGTTTAGGGTAAAGCACTACAATGGAGCTGACAAAATACATTGTTAAGTTACTAGGCTAGGTGTGTATGGGCCCAGGATAGCATGCTGGGGAGGTTAGTGAAGGCAAATATGCATGAAGGACAAAAAAGGAGCATTAAAAGCTTCCAGCATGCATGAGGACAAAGGGGACATTCACAGCATATTACAATCATGGTAATTAGGGAATGTTGAAATAAATACAATACATTAGCAAACATTAAATACATAGAATGTGATGTTAAAGGAGAACACTTACCCTAATATAGTCCTTCTCCAGGACCTGTATAATGGCAGAACAGGTCTCTGGAATAATGATTCCCAGAGCCTGGGGGGAGCTGCAATGTGGCGATGAGCCTCTGCTCTGCAGTGATGGCTTGCCGCATACAGGTTTCCTACTTCATAATATAAGGGGACAGCAAAGACAACAGATGGTGAAAAATGGGGTCTGTCATCCGGAGAAAATTCCTGAAATCATCAGCGTTATTCTCCTGGAACTCACGCAGCAAAGGCATATGAGATAATTGGTCACGCTGGAGCAACCAAATCTTGGTCCATGAACTCCTCCCCACCCTGTTCATGGACTGGACTTGGGTCAAAGCAAGCACCCGCATAGCACGAACTCTACGATGAGTACGTACCTGCAACATGGCTTCAAAATGGTCAGCTGGTCAGAACGAACTAACAGAACGCACTGAAAAACAGCAAGGCCTGTGAAGAGCGAGCTAAAAAAATCAGAAACAAGTGGACAAGAACGCACTGAAAAACAGATACGAACTGACTACATGCACTGAAAAACAGATACAAACCCACAAGCACAAACTAAAGAGCAGTAACAGACTGAAAAGTACGAAAGCTGAAAAGCGTGAATCGTCTCTCACCAAACTTCTACTAACACAAGATAAACACGAGATTAGCAGAAGGAGCCCAAAGGGTGGCGCACTGGCTATTGAACTTCCTTTTTCTAGTGCTGTCGTACGTGTTGTACATCACCGCGTTCTTGACGGTCGGAATTTGGTGTGACCATGTGTATGCAAGACAAGCTTAAGCGGAATCCCATCGGAAAATCCATCATACCTTTTTCCGACCAAAATCCTGATCGTGTGCTTTGTTCTGCCATCAGCATGCTGCTTTTAATGCAGCACAGATGTCTTATTTTGTTGCTTCTCCCTCCACTAATCTGACCTCTTCTGTACAGGGACTGCAAGAGAATGAAATTGAGTCAAAAGGCCACTCTCAATGGTGGCTTATCATCTAGCCCTGGGTGGTCTCGCTGCTAGCCACCTTACCTTCAGGGCTAAGGACTGGCATGGTGCTCTACAGAAAACTCAAATTATTCATTGGTTTCAATTAATCTTTCATGATTTATTGACCACCTGTTAACCTTAAGCCCTGTACACACGGGCCAAATGTCAGGCAGCAATCGTATGGTTTAATAGAAACTGGCCAACATTCAGCCTGTGTGTACTCCAGCTTCTGTTGAAGGGGCATGACTGAAAAAGTTCTGTCCACTGACTCTTGATCAGCTCTCTTAGCCAATGGCTGAGAGCGCTGACTGGAGTGTTCTGGCAGGGGGCTGTTCCCCTGTCAGTGCATAATAGAACAGCAGGAAAGATTGCTGTACTAACATTGGATTGGAGCGCTCAGTTTTTTATTCGCTCAGCCTGCTGAGTTGAACAAAAAAAAACCTAGCAGTGTGTACTAGGCTTTAAGCTCTCTATACATAATACTATTTTCTTGTAATAATTTTCCTTAGATTTAACTTCAACTATAGAGTGCAAGACCTGCCTGATTGGATACAAATTTAAAGTGTTGCTTAGGTTTGACCTCATGTTATATGTTTTTTTTGTAAACCTAAAGGAGAAATGTACAAGAGAATTGTATATGTATGGCCAGCCTCAGTCATTTACTTCTTTTGACCCCTAGACATTTTCTTGACCTCCTAAATAATCTCATAGTCCCTTGTGGGTCAATATTGACCCCTTTGGGGAACCCTGATCTAGGTGATTATGCTTATACAATAAGGATTAAAGAGAAATTCTGGTTAATGTTGGTATAAAACAAGGAAAATCGTTTTAAAGCTCTTCTAGCCAATGAAAAGTCTCTTGTCACTGTAAACAGTGCAGTAAAACAATGATCCCAGTCTTAGTTGGGCCACAGCTGTGTCATCTATTATTTCATTTTAAGATAAAGAACCCTCTGAAACCCTGGGGATAATATTGATGACATGAGCAGCAGCCTGAGACACAAACCTAAAAATTCAGCCAGAGCTTTTCTCTTCAAACCAGTGATCTAATATACAAATGAACTGTGGAAAACATTGCCATAGGTAATGTGCAATAGGTCAGTCCACCTAAAACTGCTATTTCAGTTACAAAGGCATAATGTCACCCTAGCTTCAAAGTTTTCTGTAGGAATTGCGTGTCAACTAAGTTATCCAAATTAGAGTTCCCATCTCTGCTCACACTTACTATGGAGCAGTGTTAATTTTGGCAGCAAATTTTGATTTAGTTTTAATCTTTTGAGTAAAATGGAATTTTAGTCTTTGTCCCATTTTAGTCTTCTGCTATTGTTTAAATTTTAGTCGTATTTAGTCGACTAAATCTCCAGTACATTTTAGTCGACTAAAATAATTTTAGTCGTCTAACATCTAATAGGTGTAGTTAAATTGTAATGCATTATTTAAGTATTTCTCTACAATTTCCAAACATATTATATACTTCTGGAGTAAAAAATCGAATATGTTATTATTTATGGTATTAAGGTTTGAACATGCACTACAAACCGATGTTAAAGTGGAGGGCCAGCCTAAAAAAAAATAATTCCATGAAAAATCCTAAAAAAATAATAAAAAAAAACATTTGAAAAAAAAAAAAAATTAAACTTACCTAAACCCTTGTTGCTAGGCATTCTTCCAAATCTGCCTCTTCCTATTCCGTGGCATGTTCTGCTCCTCGGTGAGCTGCCCCATTGCCTTCTGGGAACTGTGTGTGTTCCCAGAACACCACGGGGCCATTCACAGAGCGCCGCACCGCTCGCGCTTGCGCAGTAGGAAACTGGCAGTGAAGCCACAAGGCTCCACTGCCTGTTTCCCTTACTTAGGATGGCGGTGCCGGGACCCGAGAGCTGAGGGATGGGTCGGCCTCGGGCGGCCGACATTGCGGGCACCCAGGACAGGTAAGTACTTATTTAAAGTCAGCAGCTACAATGTTTGTAGCTGCTGACTTTTAATTTTTTTTTAATTTAATTTTGACGTCAAATTTCAATTTAGTTTTAGTCATACTCTTTTGACTAAATTGCCATATTAGTTTTAGTCATATTTTAGTCTTTTGACTAAAATGCCATTTTAGTTTTAGTCATATTTTAGTCATCTCAATTGTTTTAGTTTTAGTTGTATATTAGTCGACTAAAATAATAATTATTAGTCAACGAAAATGTTTTAGTAGACGAAATTAATACTGATACGGGCTATATTGTTCCTAAAGTAGATGTAGGTGGCATTTAGCTGAATAAAGCACCATGTGTAAAAAATTTTAAAAAATGCCTTTTTTCCATGAAATACTCATGTTTACTTTTTTTTCCATCCCTTGTTGTGATTGCAGCATGGAATCTCTCAGAATAGAACAGGTTTCCTGACGGTAATAATAGTGGAACATGTCTGCAAAAGTGTTGAAACAACCACTTGTAGTTTCTATGAGAAGTCCATGTGACAGGGTGATACCAGCAGTGAGAGAAAGGGATGAAGCATAGCTGTCCTTTAACCTGAAATGTCTAAAAAATGCTTTCAGGGCAGACTTACCAGGCATTCCTTTATTGAGAACTGCAGCTTTAAAACAATTGAAAAATAATTATGAATGACTTTATTATGTGAAAGCTTTTAAAGATAGGGTTTACATTAACTGTAAGACTCCTTTCACACTGAGGCGCTTTTCACGTGTTTTAGCGCTAAAAATAGCGCCTGTAAAGTGCCTGAAAAGTTCCTCTCATGCCTCCCCAGTGTGAAAGCCTGAGTGCTTTCACACTGAGGCGGTGTACTTGCGGGACGGGAAAAAAAGTCCCGCAAGCAACATCTTTGGGGTGATGGAGGAGCGATGTATACACCGCTCCTCCACCGCCTCTGCCAATTGAAATTAATGGGCAGAGCCTGCAAAGCGTTTTGGCAGCCCCGCAACACAGGCACTTTTAACCCTTTCTTTGGGTTGAAACTAGCGGCATTTTACTGCTTTCAGTGTGAAAGTAGCCTAAATAAAAAAATGCAATACAGAAATATCAGAATTATGTGGAGCTGTTATTGATTAAGTGTGTATAAGGTGTAAGATATATATTAGCAATCGGGGGACATATGTATTGAGCACCACCTAGGATCCCTGTTAGCATTAAATTACCATTAGCACCAAAGCTTTGAAGCACATGGACATTTCAGATGTTTTAAAAACTATGCCTATCAAATCAGTAGTTTATAAAAAGCCATCTCTGGCTATCAACACTGGTGAAGTTCACAAAGCCAAAATTTACAGACTCTCCCTTTTTATGACTGTACTTCACAATGGGCAAAGATAACTGAGTTGTCAAAGCAAACCTCAGCTGTAACCTATTTTAAATTAGCCATACCTCAAACTAAATTGTTTGAATCCTTAAGAACGCCTATGCTGTACTTAGCGGCAACAAACAATTCCAAATGATTTATTCACTTTTTTACGGTCTCCTAGCTTAGCAGATATCCACCGTAAATAACAAGACTGTTTTATTTTTCTTTATGGTTTAAAACCTTTTATAGCAGGAGGCATAAATATACATTTATGTGTTTTAGTTGCACACTTAAAGAAGGAAGGATCTATTCCAAAATGCTTAGGACAAGGTCAAAAAGAAAAACAAATTTAAATATTTTTGAAATATCTAGATGTTCTTTTTTAACTTCATTGAAAATGCAGCTTTTGTGGTTTTAAAGCAATTGTGAGGGAGAAAATGAACAGGACAAAACAAAGTGTTAGGTATAATATTGGAGAGGTATAGAAATGGCTTGTGGTTATTTTTTGACTGACTCAAGCTGCTTGTAACAACGGTCATCTCTCCCACAGCATTTTAATCATGTACTATTATTTATGAATGACTACAGCAATAGTGTTCTGTCAGGCAGTCATCTTTTCCATTACTCTAGCCTCTCCTGGCCATTTTATGATCATCTGTGAAATCAACTGTGTCTGAGAGAAAGTTGTCTGCAGTAAATTTATTTATTGAAAAGTGTAGGCAAGTCGCTTTGAAAGAGAAAGATGAGCACATAAAACAGGATCAATTTAAAGTGGGGAAAAACACCCTAGCATCTGGCATGCTCTCTTTTAATAAAAATTACACCCTTTCTTAAGATTATACAAATAAAAAAAGCAGATAGATTAACTGAATACTGTTCAATGTGTCAAAGTGTGACAGACTCTTATAAGAATTTGTTGCTAATAAAAGCCACTACAGTCTCCCTATTGTAGACATTTGCAGTGCCAAATTCAGTGTTTTGCATATTGTGATGCATATGGAACTGTACTATGCTATTACAAAGGAATGCAGTATTTACAGACTTCATTGTAAAAGGTGATTGGTGATTTTAGTATGATAAATTCTGCACCAATAACTATTTCAATACCAGGCACTTACATCCCCTTTCTGTCCAGGCCAATTTTCAGCTTTCAGCTCTTTCGCTGTTTAAATGACAAGTCATGTACCTAAACTAAATTTTTATCATTTTTGTTCCCAAAAATAGAGCTTTCTTTTGGTGATATTTGATCACTTCTGCATTTTTTATTTTTTGCTAAACAAATAAAAAAAAGACCTAGAATTTTTTGAAAAATTTTGAGTTTCTGTTATAAAATTTTGTAAATAAGTAAGTTTTCTCCTTCACTGATGGGCACTGATAAGGCGGCACTGATGGGCACTGATGGGCACTGATAGGGTGGCACTGATGAGGTGGCACTGATGGGCACTGATGATGGGCACTGATAGACGGCACTGGGTGGCACTGATAAGCAGCACTGATGGGCATTGATAGGTGGCACTGATGGGCACTCATGGCTGGCACTGGTGGGCACTGAAAGGCTGCACTGATGGGTACTTATGGGTGGCACTGATAGGTGGCACTGATGGGCACTGATGGGCACTGATACGTGGGACTGATGGGCACTAAAATGTGGCACTGATAGATAGGCATTGATAGGCATCACTGATGGCACTGGCACTGGCAGGCAATGGGGATGGGCACTGATTGGCATTTCCCTGATGGTCTAGGGTTGCATACCTGGTGGTTCAGTGTGGGGGCAATCCCTGGTGGTCCTGGCAGCATCCTGGTGGTTCTGGGTGGGCATCCGAGGGGGGGCTGCACTGATAAACAATCAGCACAGACCCCCCCTTCAGGAGAGCAGTCGATCGGCTCTCCTCTACTCATGTCTGTCAGACGCGAGTGAGGAAAACCCGATCAACGGCTCTTCCTGTTTACATCGTGATCAGCCATGATTGGACATGGCTGATCACGTGATAAAGTGCCTCCGTCAGAGGCTCTTTACCGAGATCGGCGTAGTGGTGTGTCAGACTGACACGCTAGAGCGGTGCATGAGAGAGGTCATTCTGGAGGGCCGTCATATGGCGTCCACCCAGAACGAGAGCCACGCCACCCAGCTGTCAATTGACGACCGGTGGGCGGGAAGAGTTTAAACTTCAGAAGTGGTTAAACTGCTTGCCTAACTCTATAAACAGTAGAGATACCTAATTATAATAAGATAGAAACCCAATTATTAATGCATTTCTCTCTTTGTATTATTTCAAGTCCTTGCATTTGTGTGCTAGGTAAATCTGTAGACATAATAAGGATGGATCTCCTACACTTCAAATATTACTGGCTGGCTTGTCTGCCATTCTCTACAATGAATAGCATCTCTCTATTTCACTAAAGGAGCACATATACTCAGAAAAAACAAAAAGAGAATGTAAGAGAAACATATACACTATATTACCGAAAATATTGGGACACCTGCCTTTACACGCACATGAACATATATGATATCAACATAAAGATCAACAAGAGGATTCACCCTCTGAAGTGTTCAATGGCCTTATTGTAATAATCAGAATACATATATGGCAATAAAGTCAAGCCTAACATACAGTCTCTATTCAATATAGCCATCTTATGTCTAGGGCTGTGAGACCAGCTGTTTCAGAAACCTATTGCAAAGCTTTATGGATGGGAAATGTTATGAAGTGTTCAGATAAACTGTATGTCCACATATCTCAATTACATGGAAAAGGAGGGAAATGTTAATTGCCAAGAATTGTTTCAGTGCCTCATAACACAATACCTTAAATAGTGATGGAAATTAAAGAGGCTTTATAGTCTCCCATCAGCATCCAATTAGGAATTCTTTAAAAGGCATAACACAAACAATAATGGAAAGCATGCACATGAACTTTAAAGGCATCCCGGTCTTAGTCCATAGGGTACTATATTGAGTTGGCCCACCCTTTGCAGCTATAACAGCTTCAACTCTTCTGGGAAGGCTGTTTGTCCACAAGGTTTAGGAGTGTGTCTATGGGAATGTTTGATCATTCTTCCAGGAGCTCACTTGTGAGGTCAGGCACTGATGGGGATGAGAAGGCCTGGCTCACAGTCTCTGCTCTAATTCATCCCAAAAGGGGTCTATTGGGTTGAGGTCGGGACTCTGTGCAGGTCAGTCAAGTTCCTCCACCTCACTCATCCATGTCTTTATGGACCTTGATTTGTGCACTGGTGTGCAGTCATGTTGGAACAGGAAGGGGCCATCCCCAAACTGTTTCCACAAAGTTATGAGCATGAAATTGTCCAAAATGTCTTGGTATGCTGACGCTCTAAGAGTTCCTATCACTGGAACTAAGGAGCAAAGCCCAGCCTCTGAAAAACAAACCCTCACTATAATCCCTCCTCCACTAAATGATTTAGAACAGTTCACAGAGCAAGGTCTATAAATACATGGATGAGTGAGTTTGGGGTAGAGGAACTTGACCTCAACCCTATATCTGGAAAAATATCTGGTGATGTAAAAATCCTGTGAGCTTCTGTAGCAAGCTGAAACAAGAAGCAGCATAATCAGCTGTGCCTTGATTCTTTCCTGTAGGGCTACAGAACACTCCCCTCCTAATTTTTATAACATGCGGGGAGAGGTTATGTAGGCTACATATGAAAAATGTATGCCTGGTAGGGTTAATATGTATTTGTCTCTACTTGCAGCACTTTGGAAAATGTAAATATTTTTCAGAAATGCGCTCTTGTTTTTTTTTTCTTTTACCTAGACATACATTTCTAAAATACTCATCCCACTGCATTAGCTATTGTAGGTTTAGGCAAAAGACATTCCACCATGTTTAGAATTGATATAACACAAGTATAGTAATGTGATTTTTTATTTTATTGCATATTTAGGTTAGAGTAACCATGTAACAGATGTGAGACATTGAACTGTCATATACATTGCATCACTTTATTGTTGGCATACAATTGGTACCATTGGATAAATGATGGTGTAGAAATGTTAGTTCGTCTACCAGCTGAACCCATTATCCTCTGGCAACTATGCCCTATGGCATGAACACAAGCAACCTGTAGCCACCTAAATTTCAATCCAAACAGATGGGGAGGAATGCTGGCAGTAAGAAAACACATGAACCCATATCAGCCTTTGAATACAAAACATGTATTTCCCTATTTCTATCCAGCACATAATTATGCCAATATGCCATTGATTTTCTTGCTCAGACAACTAACTCTACAATATATACTTCATATTCTTGCCTTTATAGCTGTCATTTGTGATGCAGGGTATGGCATAAAAGCAAATTTCAGACTGATTGCCGTAGACAATAGCTTGGAGCTTTTTCCGTGTCATTTTTCTGTTTTTGCGCTGTCGTTTTTTTATATTGACATGTAACTGAATACACTGTATTTTAACCACTTAAGGAATGATAGGATTTTCCCCCTAATGACCAGACCATTTTTTGCGATACAGCACTGTGTGTCGCTTTAACTGACAATTGCGCAGTTGTGCGAGGTTGTACCCAAACAAAATTTATGTCCTTTTTTCCCACAAATAGAGCTTTCTTTTGATGGTATTTGAATAACTCTGCGGTTTTTATTTATATACAAAAAAAGAGCGACAATTTTGAAAAAAAAATTATATTTTTTACTTTTTGCTATAGTAAATCCAAAAAAATATATATAAAAAACAAATTTCTTTGTTAGTTTAGGCCAATATGTATTCTTCTACATATTTTTGGTAAAAAAAAAAAAAAAACACAATAAGTGTATATTTATTGGTTTGCGCAAAAGTTAAGGGATAGGGGATAGAAATATGGCATCTTTTTTTTACTAGTAATGGCGGTGATCTGTGATCTTTAGAAGGACTTTAACATTGCAGCAGACAGATCAGACAGGTGATAAAGAGGTTAAATGTGTTTCCTGGGCGGTGTTTTCAAACTGTGGGGGGATGGGACTGACTGGAGGAGGAGAGAGATTGCTGTTCCTAATCACTAGGAACAGCAGATATGTCTCTCCACCTCTGTCAGAAAGGGGATCTGTCTGTTTACATTGACAGATCCCCATTTTGGCTCTCTGAGGAGCGACATTGCAGCGCCCAGCATTGCACATCAGCTCTAGCATCGCGCCGCAGGCGCACACCTACTAGAGCTTATAAAGTGGCCAATGTACAATGAGGCAATTCGCCCAGGAGAGCCAACCTGCTGCAATACAACTATGGTTCTTAAGCGGTTAAAATAAAAGTATTTCAAAATAAGTGCAAAATGAGTGCACAACATAATAATTAAACTATTTAGTATGAAACTGGTAAGACTGGTGGTGATAGAAAATAAATTAATACATTTTCCAAGTACACTTGACTTTTTGCCTCCCCCTGAAATAGTTGATCCACTATGGTTATGATAAGGAAACCCGTCCTAAACAGTGACATGCATCAGGCACTGGAAAAAGTGTATGTAGACAGAAACTAGCTGCATAAAAGCTGCAGGAGATAAGCAAAAATTTGATTAAGGTGGCAAAGATATTTTCTAAAAAAAAGGATGGCAATTTTTTTGAGATAAAAGATGCTTTAAAAAACCTAAATGTTATCCAATTGAATTCTACATTCACTTAACCTGTGATCTCTATGTGGCTGAGGTGCTCCCGGTTACTTCTGCAGAATTTAAAGGATTGGACAAGAGACAATTATAGAGGCAACGTCTATTGTTAATGGTCATGGCCTGAGTAAGGAGGTGAAAGTAGAGTACGTGCACATGATTCAAGTGGAAAAGATCAACTAACTGAATTCTGAAGCTACAACTAGACTAGATTAGGGGTCACACTACTCTAGATAAACATTATTTGTCAACATTCAATGCAAAGGGAAAAATAAACATATTCCAGTCAATGGGAATTCACAGGTTTTGCAAACAGTAAATACAACTTATAAAAAAATAATAACAATATTGTTTATTAGAAAGCAATTAACATCACTTAAAACATATACCACAATTATTCATCCAATAGTGGATAATGGATATAGACATTTAATTGTGTTGATATGTATGGTTAATTGTTCATTTCCACAGTTGGATGAATTAGTGTGGTATATGTTAATATCCCAATCACTGGAATAGTTTTCCTATTTTACCTTTCTCATGTTCTTATCCATGTTAATTCTCAACTTCTAGTTTTCTTTTTTCACTTTTCCTATAATCCACAGCAAATAACAATTACATAACAATTTTAAAAATATACTGGCACATGTGCCTTGTTATTCTCTTTATCAAAGCATTCATAATTTCTTTATAGATATAATGCATTTTAAAAGATAAGTTCATCTTTAAAAAAAATAAATAATTGCAGATCTTTTTGCAGGTAAATGTGTTACTATTTTTTTATTAGGAGCCTGGAAAGCATTGCACTTGAGATCAGCAGAACGCGGGTGCAATGCAGGGCCCTTGCAGACTGTCTGTGTAAGCTGTCTAATCATACCTCGTTCGAGCAGACAGTTACACACTGACAGGATGCAATAATGAACTATGCCCAATGGCATCCTGGTAGTTCATAGAGAACTACAAGTCAGCAGCCACAAAGGCTCTCAGTACCTGTAGTTTTCCCATTCACAGAACTCTGTGAATGACTGACGCGGTTGGGTGAGAATTTTTCTTTTAATTGTGACAACAAGTTTGGGGAGAAGATCCCCGGCTCACTGTTACTACAAGTGGTGGATTGGGGAGATGCTGCAGCAGTGGGTATTTGTTATATGTTCCACGCTAAAAATGAAACATGTTCCCAAAGGGGAAAGTCATCCTTTAAACTAATGCAAACAATTTTTAAATTGATTTAAACATTAGCTGACCAGCCGTCGCAGTTTTATTGCAGTAGAATGGCATGGCTGGGCGAAACAACATTATGTAACATCACTTCGCCCTGTGGCCACTAGGGGAGCGCGTGCACTGCTCACCCCCTGAGCCGTTGCGAGTGCCCGGCAGTCGCAATCACCGCCGGGCTCCCGCGAATGCTGCTGACACACCGAGAACTGGAATCTGTGTGAGGAGGAGAGACTGATCGTCTGTTCATACACAGTATGAACAGTGATCTGTCATCTCCCCTAGACAGTCCCCTCCCCCCTTCAGTTAGAAGACAGAGAGGGAACACATTTAACCCCTTGATTGCACCCTAGTGGTTAACCCCTTCCCTGCCAGTGACATTTTTACAGTAATCAGTGCATTTTTATAGCACTGATTGCTTTATAAATGCCAATGGTCCGAAAAATATGTCAAAAGTGTTCGATGTGTCCCCCATAATGTTGCAGTCACTATAAAAATTGCAGGTCGCTGCCATTACTAGTAAAAAAAATAATAATAATAAAAATGCTATAAATCTATCCCCTATTTTGTAGACGCTATAACTTTTGCGCAAACCAATCAATATTCGCTTATTGCGATTTTTTTTACCAAAAAATATGTAGAAGAATACATATCGGCCTAAAATGAGGGAAAAAAATGTTTTTATATATATTTTTGGGGGATATTTATTATAGCAAAAAGTAAAAAATATTGTGTTTTTTTCAAAATTGTCGCTCTTTTTTTGTTTATAGCACAAAAAATAAAAACCACAGAGGTAATCAAATACCACCAAAAGTAAGCTCTATTTGTGAGAAAAAAAGGATGTCAATTTTGTTTGGGTGCAACGTCGCACGACCGCGCAATTGTCAGTTAAAGCGATGCAGTGCCGAATCTCAAAAAGTGCTCTGGTCATGAAGAGGGTAAAATCTTCCAGGGGTTAAAGTGGTTAAAGTATTGCATGTTATTCTTGTATTGCAAGGGTTTTATGTTTATTCGCATACAGCATTGTACTGTAAAAGGTAATGGAGCTGTGTGACGTGGTATTACACTGCATACATGGTGCCCAAAAAAATAGTAATTTAAATATGTAATATAATAAACAAACAGTAAAGTTCATATAAAAACAAAGATAATCGACTGTGGGAACCTCCACCTTGGTGTTCTTGTGTTCACCATACATACAGAGTGCGAACTCACCAAAACAAATTGCTGTCTACCATATGAAGCAGCAAAACTCGTTCATTATTCTCTGATCCTTCTTCACAAAGGGCGCATGCAGCATTCACTGAATGTCAGAGAGAGAAAGGCTTATAGTGTAGTATTTTTTTTCAACAAAAGATTAAAAGTATAAAAAACTTTTAAAAAAAACACAAGTTAAAGTGCTATGACATATACTGCTGGGTCTCACCCCTTACATCTGATGCCGCCAGACTACAAGAAGTATGGCTGCTGGACCTCAAGAGTATCACAGTAATAACATCCACATATGTATGTTCAGAATAGAAGCTGGTAGTAGATAACTTACATCCGGTGGCACCACCCTGAAAACAGAATAGTGGCTGGACCTCATGCATGTAAGATAAAGCTCAACGACCATTATAATCATCAGGAGCATTACATTACCAGCAAAAGTCCACACCTTTTATATGTAACCCTCACAGGATGTCAGAAATCCAGTAAATTGGAACAGACAGGGAAGTCTGGTGGCATCAGTTGTAAGTGATGTGACCCAACAGTATAGCTGTGGACAAAAGTTATGAGAATGACACAAATATTAATTTTCATAAAGTCTGCTGCCTCTGTTTTTATAAACATTTACATATACTCCAGAATGTTATGAATGATCAGATGAATTGCAAATAATTGCAAACTCCCTCTTTGCCATTAAAATGAACTTAGTCCCATTAAAAAAAAAACATTTCCACTGCATTTGTGAAGAAGGCTTCAGGGTGCCCAAGAAAGTCCAGCAAGCACCAGGACCGCCTCCTACAGTTGATTCAGCTGCAGGATCAGGGCACCACCAGGGCAGAGCTTGCTGAGGAATGGCAGCAGGCAGGAGTGAGTGCATCTGCACACACACAGTGAGGCAAAGAGTTATGGACAATGGCCTGGTGTCAAGAAGGGCAGCAAAAAAGCCACTTCTCTCCAGGAAAAACATCAGGGACAGACTGATATTCTGCAAAAGGTAAAGGGATTGGTCTGCTGAGGACTGGGGTAAAGTATTTTTTCTGATGAATCCCCTATCTGATTGTTTGGAGCAACCGGAAAAAAAAAACCTTACATTACCACCAGTCCTGTGTCATGTCAACAGTAAAGTATCCTGAGACCATTCATGTGTGGGATTGCTTCTCAGCCAAGGGAGTGGGCTCACTCACAATTTTGCCTAAGAACACAGCCATGAATAAAAAATGGTACAAAAACTTCCCTCGAGAGTAAACTTCTCCCAACCATCCAAGAACAGTTTGGTGATGAACAATGCCTTTTCCAGCATTAGGATCACCTTGTAATAAGGTAAAAGTGATAACTAAATGGCTTGGGGAAAAAAACATCAAAATTTTGGGTCCACGGCCATGCAACTCCGCATACCTTAATCCCATTGAGAATTTGTGGTCAATTAACAAGAGGAGGGTGAACAAATTCTGACAAACTCCAAGCATTGATTATGCAAGAATAGGCTGCCATCAGTTGAAGTGGAATGACAGCATGCCAGAGCGAATTTCAGATGTCTTGAAATAGAAGGGTCAACACTGCAAATATTGACTCTTTGCATGAACTTAAGTAATTGTCAATAAAAGCCTTTGAAACTTATGAAATTCTTGTAATTATACTTCCATATACCATAGTAACATCTGACAAAAAGATCTAAAAACACTGAATCAGCAGACTTTGTGAAAATTAATATGTGTGTCATTATCAAAACTTTTGGCCACGGCTGTATATGTCATAGCACTTTAACTTTTTTCTACGTTTTTTAATTTCAATAGTTTTTTATTAATATATAAAACAGTACAAAGTCGTACGAACATTCTATAGCATCACAGATACGTTTTGTACATTATACAGCTTAAGATGGTTTACAATTAATCAGCTTTATACATGTATATGTTGACAATTGGTGGGTGTGATATTGTATTCAACAATTGGTTGTTTTACGATGTATACTTATACAAAGTATCCGTACCATATAGATGCTGGTAAATAAACTGGTAGTCCCGGCACTGCAAAACCTTGTCGTGCCAGGTATAACATAACTGGTGTAGCATCAAAAAAAAAAAAAGAAGAAGAAAACAGCAAAGAAAAAGAAACAACAGAAAAGATGCAGCATTATATACTTCGCGTGTGCATAGGATGCAAAAATTCAGAACATTAAGATCCTTTATCTTTATAGTGAATTGAGTACCATGAAAACCACTCAGACCATTTGATTTGCAATTTCTGATAGTATCCTTGAGCTGCTGCAAACATAAGTTCATATGAGGCATGTGTGTTGGTTAGCTCGACTATTTCTTGAAATGAGGGAGATTTAGTATCCTTCCAATGTCTCAGTATTGCCAATCTAGTGCTAAGTAGTATGTGGATGACTATGGTCCTGGTTGTGACCGGAATACTCTCTATGCCTAATGAGTGGACTGCCACAGCTGCTTCAGGGGTAACTGTGAAACCTGTTATCGCTGAGATTAATTTAAATACTTTTTGCCATAATGGACGAATAATTGGACAGCTCCATAGTATGTGGGATAATGTACCTGTAATTCCGCAGTGTCTCCAACATAAAGGTGAGACTTGTTTAGCAAATTTGGATATTTGGTATGGAGTTAAGTACCAGCTTAATGTTATTTTGTAAAATGTAAAATAGTCTTGCGAGCCACAAATGGATTAATGCCTTTCAGATGAATATCATAATAAAGGCAAGCAGCAAACACTAACCACGTTTCATAACCGTGTAAGTGATAAAAATAAATCAAAAACCTGTGTCTGCGCTAACCAAGGATCAGTAATAATGTGCAAAAAGCAAATATAAGCATACAATAAAAATAAACATATGAAAATATATAAAAATATATAGCATTCATGTGTGCTATTAATTAGTGGTAAATAATTAAAGTGCAGCATGCAGAAGATCTCAAATCTAAGTGCTCATAAAATATCAAAAAGTGTGTTCACTCCTCCAATAAAGTGGTATACAAGTTCCATAAAGTTCATAAACGCAAAGTTCATAAATGACAGAACTCAAAGTGCATAGATATAATGTCCATCATCCGTGTTATCCATCGTGCTCATCCAAAACTGTGTATACAGGGATATAAAGCATGCTTCAGTGTCAGTGCTCTCCAGTGACCCCCAACAGCATATGCGCTCACCTCTAAGCATGTGACACAGTAACTAAACTATGTCTGAAAATGCATGGGAGCCCCTCCACGGCTCTAATAGGTATGCAGACGCTGACCTCCAATTTGCTCATATATCGTCACGATTCATAAAATAGGGAAACAGAGAGACTCCATAGTGTAATAAGTCCAACAATTTATTATAAAATAAGCACTTCCCTTCATAGGGATACTCACATGGTGTAGGTGCGTGAGTGCACCATCCTAATCAAGGTTATACAATGTATGGAACGCTGGTACGGTGTGCTGTGCGGTATATCCTTCTCATCTACTCCTCACTGCTGACAGCTCCGTCCTGGCCCCTCCCCTACGCGTGTTCGGCACAGGGATCACGTGCCTTCATCAGGGATATTGGAAATTGGAGGTCAGCGTCTGCATACCTATTAGAGCAGTGGAGGGGCTACCATGCGTTTTCAGACATAGTTTAGTTACTTTGTCACACGCTTAGAGGTGAGCGTATATGCTGTTGGGGGTCACTGGAGAGCACTGACACTGAAGGATGCTTTATATCCCTGTATACACAGTTTTGGATAAGCACGATGGATAACACAGATGATGGACATTATATCTATGTACTTTGAGTTCTGTCATTTATGAACGTTGCGTTTATGAACTTTATGGAACTTGTATACCACTTTATTGGAGGAGTGAACACACTTTTTGATATTTTATGAGCACTTAGATTTGAGATCTTCTGCATGCTGCACTTTAATTATTTACCACTAATTAATAGCACACATGATTGCTATATATTTTTATATATTTTCATATGTTTATTTTTATTGTATGCTTATATTTGCTTTTTGCACATTATTACTGATCCTTGGTTAGCGCAGATACAGTTTTTTGATTTAATGTTATTTTGTAGGTTGTCCCATAAGTTAACACATTTAGTAGCGGCAAATGTGTTGCGTAAGGCTTTTTGCCATTTTTCTTCAGTGTAAGTTGTGCCTAGATCACGTTCCCACGCTGTGATGTTGTTGGTTTTGGTAAATACGTGTTTATTATTTAGCAGATTATAAAATAAAGATATTCCTTTTATGTTAGTGTTTGGATTTGTGAGGTAGAGGAATACTCGCCAAGGCACCTTAATAGATGTGCTCGGGAGTTTTTGAAGTAGATGAGACATCTGGATATAACTGTAATGATCATTTTCGTGCAAACCATATTCTATTTTCAAGGCCTCAAATGTTTTGGGTGTTATGCCGAGCATAAGATCATCAAGTGTAAGTATGCCTCTAGACGTCCAATGTGTTATGTGTAGATTTGGTATGACCAATGTGAGACTGGACAAAGTAATTGGGATGCTTTTGGTTGTTTGGTTCAAAAATTCTAACAATGTGAACATCTTCCAAGCCAGTAGTGTGGCTTCCATTGTGGGAGACAAATGTACCTGGGTATATAGTTGGATATTGTTTAACAATAGAAGATCTGCTAATTTTGATCCAGGTGATCAAGCTAGTTCTAACCATCTATGAGTCTGTGATTGGGACAACCAAAATTTTGTTTGTGAAAGGATTGCCGCCGTATAATAGTCTTTTAATATGACGTGTCCTATTCCCCCAGCATCTCTAGATTTAGTTAGTTTCATAAAGGAACATCTGCCCTTCTTGCCTTGCCAAAGAAACTTATTGATCTGGGATTGAGCTTAGTTAAAGAAGGAATTGGGGATAGGAACTGGAAGCGTTCTAAATAAGTATAGCAGCTGTGGCAGAACCATCATCTTAAACGCTGCCAGTCGGCCTGACCATGACAGTTCTGCTTTGGCTAGTTCCAATAATTTTTTCTGCAATGGTCCCAGGAAACGAGTGAAATTGGTTATTGTTAAGTTATCCGTTGTTGCTGTTAGGGTTATACCCAAATACCTTATCCCCTCATTTTCCCATGTGTATGGGAATTGTGAGCTAAGTTTAGTTTGTAGACTAGAGTCAATACCTAATCCCATTATGTAAGATTTATTCTCATTTACTTTATAGTAAGATACCTTATTAAACATGTCCAGAGCTTTATGTACCAAAGCCAGGGAAGTTTCCACATTAGTTAAAATCATGATTATATCATCCGCAAATAGGCTAATCTTATGGGTGGATTTAGCTATAGTAAAGCCTTTAATTTTGGGGTGGGAGCGGATATATATAGCCAAGGGTTCTATGAGTAGGTTAAAGATTAAGGGAGACGGGGGCAGCCCTGTCTTGTGCCGTTTGTTATGCTGAATGGTTTGGATAGTGCTCCTGATGTAAATACTTGGGCGGAGGGTTTAGAGTACAAGGCTAAGATTGCTGATAATATGGTACCTGAAAAGCCAAATCTATACAGGACCTGGGTGAGGTATTGCCAGTGGATGCGGTCAAAGGCCTTCTCCGCGTCTAACGCCAGTAGGAGAGAAGGCCTTTTGTGCACCTTAGCTAAATGTATAATGTTTATCAGCCTCCGAGTGGCATCAGATGTCTGGCGACCTTTCGTAAACCCGGTTTGATCAGGGTGTATGAGTAGGGGAAGTATATTTAATAAGCGGGATGCAATAATTTTGGCATAAATTTTCAAATCGGAATTGAGCAATGAGATGGGCCTAAAATTCGAAGGAGTGGTAGGTTCCTTCCCCGGCTTAGGCAATATCACTATAATTGCAGACAACATTTCTGGTAGGAAAGAGGCAGAGGCATCAGCAGCATTAAAAGTGCGTTCCATAAACGGGATCAATAGGTGTTTGAAGGTTTTGTAGTACTCCCCAGAGAACCCGTCTGGGCCTGGTGATTTGTTGCTAGGGAGGGAATCAATGGCTTTATGTATTTCTTCTGTGGTAAACTTTTGATCTAAAGTCTGAAGGTGTTCTTGCGTGAGTGTAGGTATATCTAGATGTTGTAGAAAGGAGTTGATTGCGTCAGTGCTAGGTTGTACAGTATTTGTGTCATCTTTCAGATTGTATAGCGAGCTATAATAGTGACTTAAAGTGTCAGCTATGTCTTGAGGATGGTAAAGTTTGTGTTTAGTAAAGAGTGTAGTATGAAAGGGATCTTCGTTTTATGCCTGTGTCCTTTTAACCTCTGTGCTAATGTTTTGCCAGCTTTGTTACCTGTGGCGTAATATGTAATTTTTGAGTTTTTTGGAGGCCCTTTCGAAGTTTTCGAGTAGTAGTAGTCTTAGGTCATAACGTAATTTTGTAAGTTGTTGGGAGATTAGATGGGATGGTTTTTGTTTGTTACAAGATTCTAGTAGGAAAATTTTGTCCGTCAGCTCTTTTATGAGTTGTTGCTGCTGCCTCTTGGCCCTGGCCCCCAATTGTATAAAGATACCGCGTATGTACGCTTTGTGAGTATTCCATAGGACAAATTGATCCTGCACAGAGGAGTCATTAATACTAAAACATTCGTTTAAATGCTTACTTATGACATTTCTAAAATTTGGTTGTTGCATCAGATAAGTATTTGATCGCCACATGTGAGGTACATTACATACAGTTTCATCACTCAGAGAAAGGGTAATAGACGCATGGTCCGACCACGTAATAGTGTTAATGGTTGTAGACGTCACTTGAGTTAGAGTACCATGGTCTACAAGAAAAAGGTCTATGCGTGAATAAACCACATGTGGAGAGGAAAAAAATGTATAGTCCCTTTCGCCGGCATGCATGCACCTCCAAGCATCATAGAGATCCTGTGAGTGAAATGTGGTTGAAAGAGAAGGGCCTGAACATCTTGCACCAGAGGAAGAATCCAGGCTTGGGTCAGGTGTTGCGTTGAAGTCCAAGCATATTATCACTCTTCCTCTTTGATGATTTTTAGTTATGCGAAGAAGTTTGTGTAGCAAGTGTACTTGATGTTGATTGGGTGCATACACATTATCGATAGTGTATGTAATTGCATTAAGGTCGCATATTAAGATTAAATAGCGTCCTCTAGGATCTTCAACTGTGTCATGAAGCGTAAATGCCACTGAGTCTCTTATAGCTGTGAGGACTCCCTTCGTTTTGTTATGGGCATTGGCGGTGAAGACATGAGGGAAACTCCTATGAGTGCAAGAAGGAGCAGTCGCTGTTGAGAAGTGTGTTTCTTGCACGCAAATGATGTCAGATTTATTGGAAAGGGCCTCTCTCCACATTGACCTCCTCTTGGCGGGGTGGTTGAGACCCTTAGCATTAATGGAGATGATTTTTATACCCATAGATGAGGTAATAGGATGCTAAGAGAATGGTTGTAATAAGAAGTCATTTTTGAGGAAATATTGCCCTCCTGTGGGTTTTTTTGGAATAGCAGGGAGTAGGTGTTATGTGGTGTGGCAATGCTTAAAATATACTCACATTTAGGTGACCTTAATGCGGTGGGGTTGAATTTATTTTTGAAGGCTGGATGAGATTCTTTCTTTCTCATTGAATGCTGATGTAAAACTTGTCTCATCTGTGGTGACTAGAAATGTTTGTGTACAGCACTTGCTGTTCAGGCTGCGGGGGGAGAAAGTTCAAGCTTATGAGCTCTTAACCTCCAGGAACTTGTAGGTTATGGGATAACCATCTTGGCTTAGCTGTGTGTTTTAGCGTTTCTTGTGGTGACCGTCTTCCATTCAGGTTCTACTGACCTGGGGGACCGAGTAGTACCCAGTTCCTGTTCAGGGGTGATCTTCCACTCCTCTAAAAGAGATGGAATTCACCACGTGGGTGCGTACATCTCTTGTAATGGATAATTTGGTAGGGTATCCCCATCTATACATGATATTGTGGTTTCTCAATACTTTAGTAATGGTGTTTAAGTTCTTTCTTTTTTGAAGTGTGTATTGAGAAAGATCTGCATAGAACTGTAGATGCTGGTATTGTGCGGGGATTTGATCCTTCTTACGCATAGACAACATCAGCTGTTCTTTGGCATGATAAAAGTGTAAGCGTAAGATTACATCTCTAGGGATGTGGTCTGATAGGTACGACGGTTTTGGCAAGCGGTGAATTCTATCGATCGTGTTCTCAAGGTCAGAGAGACCAGGAAGGAGAGATTTGAACAGTGAGGAAGCATAAGAGCGCAGATCAGCTTGCTCTATCGTTTCAGGGATCCCCCTGATTTTCAAGTTATTCCTCCTGTTTCTGTCTTCAATGTCTGCGATTTTAGCCTTCAGCCATTCAGTATCCCCTTCCTTTTCTTCATGAGAATCCACTAGATCATTAATGGTGACAGCATACTCTCCCATTTTTTGCTCAATGTGCTCAACCCGGGTTTCTACTGCCTGAATACTAGTATTAAACTTATGCATGCAGTTCATCAGATCGGATTGCAGTAAGCTTCTTAGTGATAAAAGCATATCCTTCAGAACAATCACGGGTTTATGCATGGTAGGGAAGGTTTCAATGGAGTCAGGGAGCTCACGTGTGTCATCCCCAGAATCCATGCCAGGGCTGGCCGCACCGAGGGATCCCCCTCCATCCATTCTGAATTTTGCCTTAGCTGGGCTGCCTGAGGAAGTGGAGGGAGAGTATGGTTGTGGGCTCTCCGTTATGGGTCTATTTGGAAGGAGGCTGCTCTTTTTAGGAGGGTGGCTAGAGGGATTGTTTACTGGGGTAGATGACGACCCAGCACCATCTTGCCTACCGTCATGCTGCTTCATGTTATAGAAGTCCGTCAGCCTTTGTGGCTTCCTCTGCTCCTTCCTCTTTCTGAACATTGTCCCAGTCCTGTCCCCACGCGGATCTCTTGCTGTGGGAGACTAAAACGGAGCTCGATGGTTCGATTTGAGACGCTTTTCTCCTGGGATTCACCGGAGCTCCGGTCCTATGCTGCCATTCTGCACGCTCGCAAGCCACGCCCCCCTTTTTCTAAGTTTTTAATACTTTTAATCTATTGTTGAAAATAAATACTACACTATAAGCCTTTTTCTCTGCGGCTTTGGTGATTCCCTGCTCGAATGGAGTTGAGTATGTTTTCCCTTTGATGTCCATGTACAAAATTGAAGGAATATTCATATCGAGTGAATGCTGCAAGCACCCCTTGTGAAGAAGGATCAGAGAGTAATGAGCGATTTTTTCTTCTCTATATGTTAGACAGCAATTAGTTCTGGCCGGTTCGCACTCGAAACACCAAGGTGAAGGTTCCCACACAGTCGATTATCTTTGTTTTCATATTATTTTTACTTTTTGTTTAAGCTTTAAAGTAATTTTTTTGGGGCATCATGTATGCGGTGTAATACCATGTCACTTCAGTTTTGTCTACATTATTTATTGTCAATAGTCGCTTTAATTCAATGTTTATTTGAGATAGCTGAAATGATTTCATTATTTAGAGCGCTGCATGTATCTATACTTATTGTTTTGTGTCTCTATATCTACACATATTGCACGCTGCCACACACTAACCAACCTAGCGCTGACACACAATGTCTTCACAATGTATATAGTAATGTTGTTGATGAGGATCAATATGATGACATTGTTGGCTAAGATGATGATGTGTATTGTCATAATCAACATATGACAGAAAACCCACAGAGAGCAACATAGTGGATATCTACAGTTACACAGAAAAACAGTTTGAAAGAAAAAAATATTATCCAATTTCCCCATCCTCTCACTCGATGTGGATGGGGGAATTAATCCCACTGAGTTATTGTATTCTGACAGAGGGAAGACTTCCCTGCCATCAGAAAACACTGATCATTGATCAGTGCTGCCAGCTTTAAGCCAGCGGCACTGGTCAGGTTGTACAGAAGCTGATCATTAGATTTACCTTTTCAACAACCTCCCTGGCCATCCACGGATTGAAATTCGGGTGGTGTCCGCCCTTTTTTGCATAGGCAGTTTTTTGGTAAAGGTGAACTAACCCTTTAAAGATCAAGAGGGGAAAAAATGGAGCTGGAATGCCATTCCATTCTCTGCATTAAGGTAAAAAAACTTTTAAGTGCAGCTCCCCACTCAGTCCCCTCTAAACACTCACCTAAGTCCAATCTCGGTCCAGCGCTGTGCATGTCTGCAGCAGCTCGTCTCCCCTGTCTCACAAGCTTGTCTGCTGCTGCTGTCAGGTAAAAGCTGCATGCAGATAGCTGGGGTGGAGCTAAGCTGGGCTACATGTCTGAATAGATGCAAACAGCCCAGCTCAGAAGCGAGCCCTCACGAGTGCCCCCATAGGAAGTGGCTTCTTACAGTGGGGGACTCAGCTGGGGAAAAGCCAGGAACACAAGAATCAGGGCTTCTCTGTGCAAAGCCATTGCACAGAGCAGGTACGTATAACATGTCTGTTAATTTACTGAAAAAAAACACTGAGCTTCATAATCACTTTAAGCTACTGTGGCAGGGCAAGCCTGTTTAATATGGTGGTTTTCATCAGATTTTGTAAGAAGCAAGCAGGTGTGTGCTGGCTTCATATGTGAGCCAGAGTTAGAGCTTAGGGTCCCACCATAACAGTTGGAGACAGCTCCCAGTGGAGGAGACAGAAGGCCTCATAAAGGGGTTTAGAGGCTCCACCAGAGAGACAGAAAGGTTTGCTGTGTGCTGACAAAAGAAGCTGTGTGCTAGTTGTATACATTAAAGAGGAGCTGTGTGTTCTGA
The DNA here is from genome assembly GCA_037952835.1 of Lithobates septentrionalis. Taxonomy (NCBI): domain Eukaryota; kingdom Metazoa; phylum Chordata; class Amphibia; order Anura; family Ranidae; genus Lithobates; species Lithobates septentrionalis. The sequence continues at coordinate 2,179,368 of JBBDGP010000584.1, forward strand.
AGTTCTTTAAGCTGTGCACTTTGAAGAACCTGTGGTCTGGGTGCCCTGTGTCAAGAGCTCAGGTAAAGCATGCATAAACATTGGGTCATGTTTGATGGTCAGGACCAAGAGGTAGTAATCAGAGCAGTAAAGCTGCCAAGAGAGCCAGGGGGCTGAATGTTTGGTTTGTATTGATGGTGAGAACCCCCTTTGTGGGAAGACATAACTGTATGAACTTTTGACATTCTTTTAAAAAAAAGTGGGCAGGAAAGCCCTGAAAACTATTTATGGTGTGGAGTAAACTCACTTTTTTTGGTACTACCACTGAGCTACAAAACCCCAACATGTCAAACATGTCTGCAAGAAAAGGTTTATTGGTTTGCAAGTCATAAAGAGACCATATGCCAACATTTTCCTGATTTAAAAAGAATTGTGTTAAAAAGTTGTTGTGTGCCTGACTGCAGAGATGGGGCGGTCAAAACGGAAAAAGGAAGCAAGGTATGCTGAGATGCAAGAAAGACTTTTATGGATAGAGGGGATTTGGCCTGAGCCAGTCCTACACAGGCCGGAGAGTATGCCAGTGTGTGAATCTGCTGTGGAATGGTGCAAGAGGCTTCTGTCTGCTTTAGAGCAAGGGGAAAAGAAAAGCAAGCCATTGCTCAGTGCAAAGAGTGAGAAGATGGTGTTGTTGCCAGTAGCAACAAAGCTAATGTCAATCATGAGACTTGTAGATCATAGTGGAGTGTTCCTGACAAGTGTAATGACAGATTGGTTCAAGGAGCCATGCAACCAGATGGAGAGAGCTGCAAAAATTCTGCTGAGAGCGTATGGTCTCCCCTGGCAATGAGAAGAATGGTTTCACCTGAAAGGAGGAGCTACAGATGGGAGAGAAAATGTACCATGCCTGGAATGTGGTCAATTGGGGCATGGAATTTTTACTTGCCCCAGATTCTGGAATACAGCTGAATATAATGGTTTTGAGGAACCTGTAAGCCCAGTTTCCAGTGCAAAAGTGATGACTGTTACCGCCAGCAACAAGAAATCTGTTTTGCCTAAAGGATTTGTTAGAGAGCTTAACAAGGCTGCAATGTTGCCCTGCAATCATGTGGGGGCACTAGCCTGTGAAAGTGCCACAGAGGAATGTTTCCTGAACTGACGCCCTGAAAGGAAGAGTACAACACCTGCCAACTGGAATGGTAAGACTCATTGTGTGAGAGAGACTGAGTATGTGTTTAATACTGGTGAAGTGGTGGCATATCCGGTGAGGAGATCCGCTTCCAAGAGAGAAGTGCTGTTGTGTAGTACCCACTGTAGTGGGGAAACACTGGTTAATGCTGAACCCACAGCAAGCCTGAGGGCTGATAAGGACTTATCTTCAGGCAGTGTACTATACTGTGCTGCAGGAAGACAAGTGGTAAAACCGAATAATATAATGTGTTGCTTATTAAGGAGTTTATAATGGTAGAACAGGCATTACCAGAGTCTGATGCTGGTAAAAGTGAGTTTGCTGCCAAGCCACTCTGTCCGCCTGTGTCTCCCTGGGCAGAGGGAACGGTGCTGCAGAATGCCCGTGAAGGGAGTGCTACAGAGTGGGCTGATTGGCACAGGGAAACACTCTTATAATATAACAAAGTGACTATGCCTTACAAAGGGGTGGACATGACAAACTGAGAGTCTACAGATCTGCCAGTGGTTGAAGGCATGTCGCAGTTAGTAGGACTGGATAAGGGCGTATACATAGCAGAGGTTTTATCCACAGCCCAACAAATGGATAATGTTAAGTGTCAAAAAGATAGTGTAATTGATAAAGACTTGGAACAGCTCAGTGTTGCTAAATGAGAGGGGAAGAGTATGAGACATGTGTCTGGCAGTGCTCTGAGGGGACACCAGGCTGTGAGGGTGGATGCCTCCAGAAAGGTGGAGGTTTCTTTAAATGCCTCCACCTCCCAAGACTTAACGAATGAGCCTCCGTGTTGCCAATAAGGGAAGAGTCTCTAGAATCCTTTGTTTAAATGTGGGGTGTATAGAGATAAGAGATACATTATTGGAAATGTTGGACTCACTATACACCTGCGTGTCTCCACCACAGATGTGCGGCCTGGTACTGTGTAGTACCAATCAATGGAGACAGTTTGTACAGGCTATGTTAAGCAAAGTTGTTCAAAATTGGTATTGGTTACTGCAATGCTTGTCACTTACATGGAAAGTGGTCTCACGGTTCTCTGCGATAGTGCTTCCAGTGGCTGTTTTGTGCAGAAGGCACTCAGGGGAACTGCTAGAGAAATCAGAAATGACAGGAAATAATAACAGTCCTGGTAACTGTAATGGGGAAGTGTGTAAACCCATGTTGAAAGTTGTCTCACAGTGTGCCGAGTTGCTTTCTATTGATGTTGTGTATGAGAGGCTTTTTCAGAGGCTGTATGAGAGCACTGTTGGATAGGTCAGAGGTATGGATTAAAATACCAGAGAAAATAGAGGTTATTAAAGAGACTGCTGTGGAAAAATGTGTTGAAAAATGTGGATTGGTAGGACAGTCACTTATGGAGTGCTGCACAACAGGTGGCATGGTAAACCTTAGGGAAGGTTCCATAGGGAGTACCGGCTTGCCTGTAAATGGCCTCTCTACAGGTACTAGCCTAGCAAACAACGGGACAAGAGTTACTGACGTCATTGACAATAATGAGCTGAGTAATCCATTATGGAAGGTGGCTATTGATGTTATTCGGAAAAATGTGGTGTTGCCCTCAGATGGTTTGGTTGCCAAGGGTAGCCACCTAGGTATTGTCGGACCTGAAAAACAGATGGATGAGGTTGGTACAGATAAGGAAAGGGATGAGTCCTTGACAGGTACCATAGAAGTAGGCCCCCTATTGTCCCAGGGGAGTAGTTTGGGGGGAACTAAAAAGAAACGCAGGAGCCCAAGGTCAAGCGGTAGAAGGGGTGATAGAGAGACCAGTGGGACCCTGTTAAAGGTGAAAAAGCGCTGGTAGGAGCACACCCAGAAAAAGATGTGGGTAGAATTACCCTTTCAAAAGGAAGTCAGGCGTGGGGCGTGGCTACTGCCAAGATGGCCGGACGTGCCTGAGAAGAGCTCCATTAGTAGCCCATAGCATCCGTTACAATCCTGCATATTTTTAGCGGTTTTCTGCTCCCCTAATCAACTCCCTACAGAGTGCTGACATCCTACAAGCACCCTGAACAGAGATCGTTCATCCGCGGCTGTGGATCATCTGAAAGAGTATGCCTGCACTGAAAAGCAAGATGGCACCCACAGCCCTCCTCACACCAGGAGCATGGGAACAGCTGCCCTGGATACTCCTAAAGGCTCAAACAAACCGGGTAAGGCTACCTTGAAGCAAGTCAATGACCAGCTCTTGAGTGCCATTAACAGCTCTAGCACCTTTCTCACAGGAAAGATGAAGGAGATAAAGGTCGACATAGGTCTGCTGCACCATGACATGCAGCGTGTCAGAGAGTGGGTGGCGGAGACTGAGTGTAGGATCTCCACCTTGGAAGGTGACTTCCCCCTGTCCCTATTAGGGTGTCTGCTGCAGAAAAACAAATATCCTTCTGTAGCCAGAAAGCAGATGACTTAGAAAATTGCCTCAGAAGGAACAACCTCAGAATGGTGGGCCTACCTGAGATTGCGGAGGGGCAGAACCCTGGGGAATTTGTAGAGGCCTGGCTGAAAACTACATTCCCAGAAGCCTAATTTTCCTTTGCATTTGTGGTGGAAAGAGCACACAGAGTGCCAGCAAAACCTCCCCCACCAGGCGCTGCACCACAGCCACTACTTGCTTGGATGTTGAATTGTAAGGATCAAGATCTTGTCCTCCGCAAGGGTAGACAAAAGGGTCAGATTTGATTTGAAAACACACAGATCTCGATCTTCCCAGATTTCTCTGTGGAACTACAAAAGCAAAGAGCCTCCTTCACTGACATTAAGAGGAAGATGAGGGAGAAAGGGATTTGTCTACTCCATGTCCTTTCCAGCTCACTTGAGAGTGATTGACGGCAGTAGAGTCATCTTCTTTACCACTCCTGTGGCTGCCCACGACTGGTTTACTACGAAAGGTCATCCATCGTGAATGTTTTACAGTTGAATCCACTTGTTTGATTTGCCACCTTCAGTTGTTCTATGCTAAGTGCCTGGCATTAATACCACAATGGGAATAATTCACATTATATAAATTCTTAAAACTTGTGCCTTTGCTGCTTTGGCAGCAAAAGATGACCGTTACGCTTTAAATTTTTTTACAGATTACATGTTTAGAGTTACAGAGGAGGTCTAGTGCTAGAATTATTGCACTTGCTCTAATAATCGCGGCATATGTAACCTGTGTGTATCTGGTTCTTATACTAGCCAGTGCCTCACCAGCCACTGACCTCACTGCACGTCCCTGCTCTAATTAAAGGTGAGACAAAACACCATTTTGTGCTGAACTTTTATTATTTCTTCCCCATTTTCTGAGTTTCAGAACTTTGCATTAGGAATCCTTGTACTTTGTCACCATCTACTGGACTCTGCTTATAAGCATAGCATCCCAGAGTGAGAGTTCTGAATTACCTCTTCTGTGCCTCCTACTGGAGGATGCCAGCTATGGTAACTGACCTTTGGATTTTATTTTGGAGTTACTGCCTACTCTGTTCTTACAATCCCTCTCGAACACTATATGCACTATATCCAAATGGGAGCACATGTTTGGGTGGTAAATCCATGTATTGCCCACACATATGCTGATGCAATGTGCGGGTAATGCCCCGTTTCAGATTTCTTATGTACTAATTCTTGTTTTGCTATCAGAATTTCTAGCTGTATATAGTTTGGCAATGGACCTAATGTTCTGGGTTACATGTCAGTTTCTTTCTCAGTACACACGTCAGTCCGCAGAGTTGGGTACGGGGTTTGCATCTGCCAGGCCCCCCAACTCGACTGATATATATATATATATATATATATATATATATATATATATATATATATATATATATATATATATATATATATACCTTTCTGACTAATGGCTACTACTAGTAATGTTTTATTTTGGAATGTATGGGGATTAGGTTCTTTTTTGCAGCAGAGCAGTTGTACAGAAGTCGATTGGTGGATTAACTTCTGCACAATCTCAGTGCCCATACATGGATTGAAATTCGGCTGGCCCCTGCTGAATAAGCTGAATTTAAATGCATCTATGGGCAGCTTTAGATACAGCACCAGTGCTGTAGTATGGGAATATAACCCACAAATAGCTACAGGCAATGAGCGGGCTCAGCACAGGCTACAAGGGGGTGGAGACCAGAAACTAAAAAGTAAACAGGCAATGTAGAATACAAGATACTGACATAAACAGAAATAAATCCACAAGACTGAATCTAGTCAGATTTGTCAATAATTATCAAAAATGCTGAACATGTCATCTACCATTAGAGACAGGTATTTAAGAGAAGAGCAAACACAGTGTGTTTCTTACTCATTTACTCTCATTCATTTTAGAAACATTAACAATATTTTCATTATCAGTAGATGATGAAGCTCTCCAATTTGCCTTTTTTGAATCAGTTATAACACTTCAGTTCACTTGAGAAACATCAAGTAACAAGTTTGCATGCATGATGATTGATAATTGGATAATGTTATTCTTTCAGAAATGAAATGCACTGTAAGCATATTGTTAATGTAGTCTTACAATTATTCAAAACAAAAACACTTTTTCATTCATACGTGGATAATTTTTGTCTTAATGAGTATAATCAACTTGTACTCTATGTTTAGTGAGAACTGAACTATGCTGAAATAGGGTAGAATTTCTAGCAGAAAAGGTTAAACTTAAAACCTGTATTGTATTAAGCGTACGGCTAAATATTCATTTGGTAGACTTACTGAGACTCCCCTCTTAACCCTTTTTCCCTCCTCTAAATGTCCTTCTTCTTTCTCTTGCGCTCTTTCTCTCTTTACCTTTCCACTCAATCATTGCCCCTCTCTGTTCCCTTTTTCTTTGTCATCTCACTTTCAAAATTGCTCATTGCAGAAGATACAGACCTAAGTTAGCTGTCAAAACCAATAAACATGATTGAGAAAGATTTGGCAAAAGAACCACCTGTACATGGATGATGGCATAAAGCCACAAAATTATTGTAGTTCCTTGTAATCATTTATATGAGTAAGATATTCAAGTTAGGGTAACCCCAAAGATATTTCATAAAGTTAGTTATTATTTTTATTTATTTATTTTTTGCAAATGTTTATCAAAAAAATCCATGCTATCTGAAAGCTAATATATGACTTTTGTTTGTTTGTAGACATGAAGAAGACTACCAGTTTGTTCCGGATATGCAACAGCCACAATAAAGAAGCACAAATGATGACCTTTCCTGATGAGGTTTTAAATAATTGTTTAAATGAAGAAAATCCAGTGTGGTACTGGACAAACCTTTTATCATACAGATGGAATTACCTGTGCTGCTTTTTTATACTTAAATGCTGGCCTGGTAATATATTGTTGAAAACTCACCATTTCTTTTTTATTGGAAGAAATTGTATTTTACCTAAGCTTCATCTCTTCATGAAGACTTCATGTACTTTTACAGCTTGCTTGCTGCACAAAAATAGCATATATACATGTACCACATCAGGAAAAGACATGGTAATGAGAAAATAAAAATCTCATTGGAAACAACAATATGGGATAAGATTTGAACTACTACAAAATCATCCTCTCAAAATATATCTGCTTTAGAAACTAACTACAAAGTACTTACACGTTGGTACTTAGTTCCTACCAGAATTGCAAAATTTGCCCCCGATTGCTCCTCCTCTTGCTTTCGAGGCTGTACTGAACCTGGATCACATTTTCATATTTGGTGGACCTGTCCAATTGTCAAAAGATTTTGGGAAAACATATTCCACATGATCTCAACATTATTTGCAGTGTCCATCCTTCCTGATCCCTTGATTGCGCTTTTGAATTTAAAACTGACAATTCTTTCTAATAATCAGTTCAAGCTAATGCTGCAGATTACTACAGCTGCGAAACAAACAATCGCTAAAGCCTGGAAAACTCGTACCCTGACATTAACTGAAACTAATTATAGATATAACCAAGCCATGGTTCATGCCAAAACAGAGGCTATAACGCATGACAAAATTCCTAAATTCAAGAATATATGGCTCCTTTGGACAACACATTTCCTGCCTTCTAATTTAGACGCAATCTTATTGATGCCTGGGTAAATTTCTCATGCATTTTCATTTTCTCATATTTAATATATGGTTGAAAACACACCTTACCTCGGAGATCCCTTCCCTTTCATTTCCTTTCCTCTCTCCTCTTTCCTTTCTTTTCTAATGCCCTGTACACACGGTTGGATTATCCAACGGAAAATGTGTGATAGGACCTTGTTGTCGGAAATTCTGACCGTGTGTGGGCTCCATCACACATTTTCCATCGGAATTTCCAACACACAAGGTTTGAGAGCTTGCTATAAAATTTTCCGACAACAAAATCCATTGTCGGAAATTCCGATCGTGTGTAGACAAATCCGACGCAAGTGCTACGCATGCTCAGAATAAATTAAGAGACGAAAGCTATTTGCTACTGCCCCGTTTATAGTCCCGACGTACGTGTTTTACGTCACCGCATTCAAAACTATTGGATTTTCCGACAACTTTGTGTGACCGTGTGTATGCAAGACAAGTTTGAGACAACATCCGTCTGAAAAAATCCATGGATTTTGTTGTCGGAATGTCCGATCAATGTCCGACCGTGTGTACAGGGCATAACCCTTTCACTATCCTACCTTCCTTTTTCCTTTCTTATACTCCTTTCTCTTCATCAGCTTCATATAGTGTCACTTTTAATTATATTTCATGTTTCTATGACGTTATTAACCATTAGAACTTCCTCTTACTTTAAATATGAGAGCGACAATTCCTTAACGCTTCTTTTATTAAAAACTTTAGATATTCTCAAATTATAATTTTATTGAGATTCCATTATTCTATCATAATCTATGTTTAGACATTTTTGCTTTCTTAACACTATAGGAAATGTCTCTCTGAGTTGACAATTTTTTGTTTAAAGTAAGAGACAACTTTATCTTTTGTCATATTATAATGTTATACTGTACCTTACTATTGTATATTCCTGTATTGCTTTTGAACCTGTTCCCTGACTTATAACATTTCAATAAACAAATTTGACAAGAGAAAATAAAAATTTGATTTTAAAAGACATATGCCGCGTACACACGAGCGGACTTTACGGCGGACTTTGCCCGGCGGACTGGATTTCGTCGGACAATTCGATGTGTGTGGGCTCCAGCGGACTTTGTTTTCTCAAAAGTTGGACGGCCTTGATTTGAAACTTGTTTAAAATTTATCCTTTGAAATCGAGTCCGGTCGAAAAGTCCGCCGTCTGTATGCTAGTTCGACGGACTAAAAAGCCACGCTAGGGCAGCTATTGGCTACTGGCTATGAACTTCCTTGTTTTAGTCCGGTCGTACGTCATCACGTACGAATTCGACGGACTTTGGTGGATTGTGTGTAGGCAAGTCCGTTCATTCAGAAAGTCCGTCGTAAAGTACGTCGAAAAATCCGCCGGGCAAAGTCCAACGTAAAGTCCGCTCGTGTGTACGCGGCATTAGAAGTAAATCATATAATAATCTCAGTGGGTTTACCAAAGAAATAGAGTATGTTCCCTCAGTTAATATTCACTTTGCAAATACCCTATGTGCTAGCAATAATCCTATTATTTTTTTCATTTCCCTTAACACATGATTCCCAAGTTCAACTTATTTATCAGCATTCACTTTGCAAAATGAACATGCACTTTACAAAGTAAGCTAAGTAAACTGTTTTTACTTTTATAGTAAATCAACCTCATCATATCAACATATTTAAGACATAACTTCAGCCAGTGGAATCTATACAAATTCATTGGGAGAATGCTCATCTTGGTCTTGTCTAGTGTTTAAATAATTTATTTGTACTCACAGGAAAATATAGCCAGTGTTGTACCTCTGGCTTTGCTGCTATGAGAGCTCATACAGTGAAGGGATTTACCCACCTGTCATTTACCCACCTTTTCCTCGTCCATTGTCAATTCACAGAGCACCTTGTATTCTGTTCACTGTGAACAAACTATGAGTGAACAAAGGAGAGGAAAGGGTGGACAAATGATAGGATCCTGCAGCTTTCCAGCTTTAATGGTGCCAGAAATACAACACTTGCTTTATTTCGGTAGATATAAATGAATGAATTATACAGTAAACAGGATTGCAATTATTATTATTAATATTATTGTTTTATAATAAAATACAAAGAACAGTGGAGCAATGAAACAGCTTTATCAGTTTTCCTCATACACATTATTGAATAGATCTCTGATTCTTACGAGTACTGCACATCATTACTTTTTTATCATGTTATACAATAAAGACCATTCTTTTTTTTACAATGCAGTGAATCTTCCAAAAGTTTTGCACACCATTTTGATGCTTTATGAGTTACAGCAATGTGTGTACTTCCAAGATATATGATTAAAACTTTACTTTTTTCTAACAGCTAGGAGATAACCTAGGAATCCAGCAAAAAAGTGTGTTTCTAATAAGCATGAAGGAAAGATAGAAATGGTTTGGTTCTCACTCTAATCAGCAAACATGTCTAAAATAACCATAGGCTCTTTACACCAATATTGTCTGAATTGCTGGGCATCAACATCCTTGAGTCTACTGAGATCTTAAAAGCAGTGCAGCATTTAAAAGTCTGCTGCTATACTATTATTCTGCACTCAATCTTTGTCAAAGTAAATGATGGAAAGCACCTTTACAGCACAATCGAGTAGAAAGTTTTAATGAAGTTTCCTTTCCAATGGTCCAGAAACCTTGGGTTTACACTCTAATAAGGCTTGGTTCTTAACCAGTGATTCAAGGTCCTCTTTGTTAGATTTTCTCTCGTAGTTGTAAGCCAATAAAGTTGCAAAAACACAATACTATTTGGTCAATGAACCACAATAGAAGATTGATATTTAAAAGCAAAAAAGCATCTGATACATGCTCTACTGTCCAAAGTTTCATATAAGCTGGTCTGCCAAAAAAAAAAAAAAAAAAATATATATATATATATAGGCATCACAGTGGCTAAGTGGTTAGTACTCCTGCCTAGCAGCACTAGGGTTGTTGGTTCATATCCCAGACATAGCACTACTTGCCTGGAGTTTGTATGTTCTCCCTGTGCTTGTGTAGGTTTCCTCTGGGTTCTTCTATTTCCTCCCACACTCCAGAGACATGCTGGTAGGTAAATTGGCACTAGTACATGTATACATTTGCGTTGAGGACCTTAGATTGTAAGCTCCTTGAGAGAAGGAACTGATGTGAATGTACAATATACAGTATATGTGTAAAATGACAGTGCTATATAAGAACCTGTAATAATAAATAAATATACAGTATATCATATTCTACTGCACAGGAGAAGGTATGAACATCTACCATGAATTTGTGATGTTTTTGTTAGTTTGTACCACTTCAGTATGGCAACACCTGTTCGGTACAGAGTCACATCTCCCTGGCACAATAAAACACTTAATTATGCAATTCATATGTCATCTGTCAAGTATGGGCACCTCAAATAGAAAGCTCTATTATAAGAAAAAACAAATTCCTTAAAAAAGGCATTTACCTCTTAGTTTAAAAATTTAAATAACATAATAATAATTGTAAAAATAATAATAATATATATATATGTACATGGAGAATTGTCATGGAGGACTACAGGAACTTAAAAAAAACATCCTACATACTCTGTCTTCAAGAGGTGGTAAATTGTAAGTGATGATACTGATCTCTAGTTCTTCATTTGCACCATTAGAGGTCATACTATTTAATACAAAAATCCAGTATGTTCCTCTCTGACAATGTCTGGGAAAGAGCGCAAAATCATTCAAATAAGCAGGGATCCCCCCATCCCAAATAACATAAGACTACTGGTATCCATATTGTAATGTGTCAAGAAATGTTGGGATACAATATAATACAAAATGAAAATATATACTACTCTGTTCACAATTGTGTACTCTGGATGGTACATAATACTTCCCACATAGGCACCTCAACCAATATATCACAAATTGGAAAGTGCAATTAATAAATTGTTGTAGCCTATTCTCACCCTCTTGATCCACAGGTTTGACCAAGTGGAATGAACTGCCAGGCTCAAAATAGTTTTTCTTACAGCGACTACCCTGAATATTTAAAAAATTAGATATGTCCTTAATACATACATTTGTAGAAGTTATTTTACTAGGAACAGTAAAATTGTTTATATTTTTAGCTTTTCTTAAGACTGTTTAGGGCTTTTTGGGAAGCCCCTTTTGTAACTTTGGTTCTTGTAAAAATATTGACCAATGTTTATTATTCATTTTCATAATAACCCCATTTTCATGATCAAAGGTCAAGCTTGGAGACCAGTAGCTATAGCAGTAGAGAGGCTGGCCACTGACCAGCTGGATAAGTGAACAAGCAGGTCACTCTGGCGGATGACCCAGGCTCACCCAAAGTGCAGGGGTCTAAGTACCACCTTGTGTTTACCAGAACTCCTGATAGTGGAGATTGGTTTTGCTGCGTGTTAGTATCAGGTTGTGGTCCTCAGGATCCCCCCACCTGGAGGTGAACAAAAGCAAGTAGGGATCAAGCAGAAGTGAAGTCAGTAAACAAGCCAAAGGTTAGTAAAACATGGTTGCAGGTTGGGATCAAGCAGAAGCGCAGTCGAGGAACAAGCCAAAGGTTGGTATTAAGTGGTAGCAAACATACGGATGGCAGGAGTAACAAGTGCAAGATATTGGCTGGAGAGAGCACAATAATCTGGCAAACAGGAAGTGTAGAGCCATAGCTTAAATCAGGAAGTTCATGGAAAGAGCAAATAATTCAAGGTTCAAGAGAGATAAGACATAAGAGAAGGTTGTCTAAGCAATCAGGCAGGGAGCTGTCCAGCATCTCAGATGGCACAGCAGAAAGAGTTACTGCCAGACACAACAAAGGTCCTGGGACCAGGCCCTGACACCAATATTGATTATTATATTTGTTGGAAAAAGAAAATTGACATATATTTTTTTTTTCAGTTTCCCTGGTATCCCTGTATTTGTCAGTCTTATTGAGGTACCTATTAAAGGCCTCCATAGTATGCTCTCCATTGTACCCTTTTCTTAAAAACATTCATATACTGCTCTGATTAACCACTTCCCACCCGGCCTATAGCGGATTGACGTCTGGGAAGTGAGCAGATGTCAGAACAGATGTCAGAGCAAATGAGAATCATGAGGTCAAAGGAACTGCCTGAGGAGCTCAGAGACAAAATTGTGGCAAGGCACAGATCTGGCCAAGGTTACAAAAAAATTTCTGCTGCACTTAAGGTTCCTAAGAGCACGGTGGCCTCCATAATCCTTAAATGGAAGATGTTTGGGATGACCAGAACCCTTCCTAGAGCTGGTTGTCCGGCCAAACTGAGCTATCGGGGGAGAAGAGCCTTGGTGAGAGAGGTAAAGAAGAACCCAAAGATCACTGTGGCTGAGCTACAGAGATGTAGTTGGGAGATGGGAGAAAGTTGTAGAAAGTCAACCATCACTGCAGCCCTCCACCAGTCGGGGCTTTATGGCAGAGTGGCCCAAGGGAAGCCTCTCCTCAGTGCAAGACACATGAAAGCTGCATGGAGTTTGCTAAAAAACACCTGAAGGACTCCAAGATGGTGAGAAATAAGATTCTCTGGTCTGATGAGACCATATTCTAAGCGGTATGTGTGGAGAAAACCAGGCACTGCTCATCACCTGTCCAATACAGTCCCAACAGTGAAGCATGGTGGTGGCAGCATCATGCTGTGAGGGGTGTTTTTCAGCTGCAGGGACAGGACGACTGGTTGCAATCGAGGGAAAGAGGAATGCGGCCAAGTACAGGGATATCCTGAACGAAAACCTTCTCCAGAGTGCTCAGGACCTCAGACTGGGCTGAAGGTTTACCTTCCAACAAGACAATGACCCTAAGCGCACAGCTAAAATAACGAACGAGTGGCTTCACAACAACTCCATGACTGTTCTTGAAAAGCCCAGCCAGAGCCCTGACTTAAACCCAATTGAGCATCTCTGGAGAGACCTAAAAAAAATGGCTGTTCACCAACTTTTACCATCCAACCTGACAGAACTGGAGAGGATCTGCAAGGAGGAATGGCATCTTTCCCAAAAAGACTCATGGCTGTATTAGATCAAAAGGGTGCTTCTACTAAAAACTGAGCAATAGGTCTGAATAATTAGGATCATTTCATTTCATTTCAGGATTTCAGTTTTTCTTTTTTATTAAATCTGCAAAAATGTCAACAATTCTGTGTTTTTCTGTCAATATGGGGTGCTGTGTGTACATCAATGAGGAAAAAAATTAACTTAAATGATTTTAGCAAATGGCTGCAATATAACAAAGAGTGAAAAATTTAAGGGGGTCTGAATACTTTCCGTCCCCACTGTATAAGAAGGGTCGGTGTGCATAGAACATCAGGCTTGAGAAAGGGGAATCCGCCCTCAAAAAGCATCACTGTGGAAACCACACTGACACTCTGTGCCTTCTGAGAGAAAGTGGGTAGTACACACTTGAGCCAGAGCCACGGTCATGTGGAGTTCTGAGGGGTGCAGGTGTTTGCTATCACTGCATGGCCCAATGGCTGCAAGTGATTTTCATACTTCCATACACCATACACCAGCAGTTCTGGCAATAAGGATCTATTCCTCCCCCTCTCTGCAGCACGACTATGCTTAGGGTGCCAATACATGACAGACGACATGCTAATGCAATTGCTACAAGTATGTGTTGCTTAATAAAGTGTTTTTGTGCACCAGAGAGATGTGCTTCATTTTCTTTTGTTTTAAAGTGGTTGTAGAGGCTTAAGGTTTTTTACCTTCACGCATTCTACCTTTCGTGTGCAGCGGCCACCCCAGCCCCCCTAATACTTACCTGAGCCCATTCACGATTCATCTATTTATTCACACTCAATGTTTAAATATTAAGAACTTTAGGTTGAAGGTGTATCGTTAACCTCTGTGGTTTTTGACACTAGTAGCGCACCTGAATCTATTTTACTATTTGACAGAACTGGATGTTCAAGTTTTTTTGGGTTGCAGCACTTCTTTTTGTCAGTATTTTTTGTCACTATTATTTGTATTTTGTTTAAATAATTTCTAATATCACTGTAGAACTTTGGGGTTAGGGCAGATTGCTCCGGGTACATTACATCTTAATGTAAAGGGGCACAGAGGCGCAGGGGGCTGTGTAATGTAAAGGGGCCCAGAGGCGCAGGGGGCTGTGTAATGTAAAGGGGCCCAGAGGTGCAGGGTGCTGTGTAATGTAAAGGGGAGCAGGGTGCTGTGTAATGTAAAGGGGTGCAGGATGTTGTGTAATGTAAAGGGGCCCAGAGGTGCAGGGTGCTGTGTAATGTAAGGGGGTGCAGGGTGCTGTGTAATGTAAAGGGGTGCAGGGGGCTGTGTAATGTAAAGGGGTCCAGAGGTGCAGGGTGCTGTATAATGTAAAGGGGCCCAGAGGTGCAGGGGGCTGTGTAATGTAAAGGGGCCCAGAGGTGCAGGGGGATGTGTAATGTAAAGGTATCCAGAGGTGCAGGGTGCTGTGTAATATAAAGGGGCCCAGAGGCACAGGGGGCTGTGTAATGTAAAGGAGCCCAGAGGCGCAGAGGGCTTTGTAATGCAAAATGGTGCAGGGGGCTGTGTAATGTTATGAGGTCAGTGCGGGGGATCGCTGGACTCCAGATTAGCAGGACTGGGAGGGATGGGGAGGGGGTCCAATGTAAGTTTACCTTACAGATTTTCTGTAAAGTGAACTTACAATTTAACCATTTGCCGACCCGCCACAGTACATATACTGCGACGGGGCTGCAGCTACAGTATTGTATTGTTGTATTGTTTTTAGTGTTTTCTGTTTTTGAAAGGACACTGATTCTTTCTTTATACCCGGGGGAGGGGCGCAGTTTGCCATCTTTGCCCAGGGCACCAGATGGCCTTGTCCCAGCACTGTGCTCTGTACAAAACCACTGCACAGAGCAGGTAAGTATAACATGTCTGTTATTTAAAAGAAAAAAAAACAAGCCTTTACTATCACTTTAAGATATGTCTATCCCTTGTACTGATGTGCTTTGGCAAGGAAGATCTAAGAAACTGGACATTACAAAGTTAGACACTAAGATTGTAACTACCTGTTCTTCCTTATATTAAAATGTTTCCAATAAATGTGCTTTACTTCACATAATATTAATAATTTATTTTAGTAATTAATATAACAGTTATATTATTATAGTAAAAACAGCCCCACCCCTTCTCCTGTACATCTATTCCCTTATGCTGATGTTGCATTCTGCTTCATTGTGCTGTATGCAGAATGCGTCTGGTTTGACAGCATGCATATTGATGAATATGTTATGTACTGTGCTCATGCAAATTGATAAATTACATGGTATGCCCTGTTATATACATACACAATCTGTATACATTCCATTTTTGTCCGTTTTTGACTGTGTATGGTTCAGGGCTAGTTTGTTGTTTGATGTCAGCTGAGCAGACTATATTTATTCTCCCTCACATTTCGATATTGATATTTATTAACCACTTCCCGCCCGGCCTATAGCAAAATGATGGCCGGGCGGTGGTTCAGTTATCCTGACTGGAAGTCATATGACGTATTTCAGGATAACAGCCGCCGTGATTGGTGGTGCGGCGTGTCAGTCTGACACACCGCTACACCGATCTCAGTAAAGAGCCTCTGACAGAGGCTCTTTACCATGTGATCAGCCGTGTCCAATCATTGCTGATCACAGTTGAAACAGGAAGAGACATTTATCAGCTTTTCCTCACTCGCATCTGATAGACGTGAGTAGAGAGCTGATCGGCGGCTCTCCTGACAGGGGGGTCTGCGCTGATTGTTTATTAGTGCAGCCCCACCGCGGATCCCCACACTGGACCACCAAGGATGCCGCCAGGACCACAAGGGATGGCCAGCACACATAGATGACCAGGTATACCCCCACATGGCCACCAGGGATGCCACACAGTGCCCTAAAAGATGCCAATCAGTGCCAGAAATGGTGCGAGTCAATGCCAACTACAAATGCCTGCCAGATGTTTCCTCATCAGTGATGCCCAGCAGTGCCATCCATCAGTGTCCATCCTTGCCACATATCAGTGTCCACCTGTGCCCATCAGTGCCACTTATCAGTGCCACAAATAAGTACCCATCAGTACAGCCTTTCAGTGCCCATCAGCGCCGCCTATGAGTGCCCATTAGTGCAGCCTCATCAGTGCCACCTCATTGGTGCCACCTCATCAGTGCCCATCAGTGCCACCTTATCAGTGCCCATCAGTGCAGCCTCATCAGTGAAGGACAAAACGTACTTATTTACAAAATTTTATAACAGAAACAAAGAAAAACATTTTCTTTTTCTAAAATTTTTGGTTTTTTTTTATTTGTTGCGCAAAAAATAAAAACCCCAGCAGTAATCAAATACCACCAAAAGAAAGCTCTATTTTCGTGAACAAAATGATAAAAAATTTGTTTGGGTACAGTGTAGCATGACCGCGCAATTGTCATTCAAAGCGCAACAGCGCTGAAAGCTGAAAATTGGTTTGGGCTGGAAGGGGCGAAAGTGCCTGGGTATTGACATTGTTAATCTTCATTATAGGAGTATACAGTATCTTAAAAAAGTGAGTACACCCCTCACATTTTTGTAAACATTTTATTATATTTTTTCATGTGACAACACTGAAGAAATTACACTTTGCTACATGTAAAGTAGTAAGTGCACAGCTTGTATAACAGTGTAGATTTGCTGTCCCCTCAAAATAACTCAACACACAGCCATTTATGTCTAAACCGCTGGCAACAAAATTGAGTACACCCCTAAGTGAAAATGTCCAAATTGGGCCCAAAGTGTCAATATTTTATTTGGCCACCATTATTTTCCAGCACTGTCTTAACCCTCTTGGGCATGGAGTTCACCAGAGCTTCACAGGCTGCCACAGGAGTCCTCTTCCACTATTCCATGATGACATAACAGAGCTGGTGGATGTTAGTGACCTTGCGCTCCTCCACCTTCCATTTGAGGATGCCCCACAAATGCTCAATAGGGTTTAGGTCTGGAGACATGCTTGGCCAGTCCATCACCTTTACCTTCAGCTTCTTTAGCAAGGCAGTGGTCATCTTAGAAGTTGGGGTCGTTATCATGTTGGAATACTGCCCTGTGACTCTCTGCTTCAGTATGTCACAGTACATGTTGGTATTCATGGTTCCCTCAATGAACTGTAGCTCTGCAGTGCTGGCAGCACTCATGCAGTCTCAGACCATGACACTCCCACCACCATTCTTGACTGTAGGCAAGACACACTTGTCTATGTACTCCTCACCTGGTTGTCACCACATACACTTGACACCATCTGAACCAAATAAGTTTATCTTGGTCTCATCAGACCACAGGACATGGTCCCAGTAATCCATGACCTTAGTCTGCTTGTCTTCAGCAAACAGTTTGGAGGCTTTCTTGTGCATCATCCTTAGAAGAGGCTTCCTTCTGGGACGACAGCCATGCAGACAAATTTGATGCAGTGTGCGGTGTATGGTCTGAGCATGGACAGGCTGATTCCCCACCCCTTTAACTTCCGCAGCAATGCTGGGAGCACTCATACGTCTATTTACTAAAGACAACCTCTGGATATGACGCTGAGCATGTGCACTCAACTTCTTTGGTCGACCAAAGTGAAACCTGTTCTGAGTGGAACCTGTCCTGCTAAACTGCTGTATGGTCTTCACAACCGTGCTGCAGCTCAGTTTCAGGGTCTTGGCAATCTTCTTATAGCCTAGGCCATCTTTATGTAGAGCAACAATTCCTTTTTAAGATCCTCAGAGAGTTTTTTGCCATGAGGTGCCATATTGAACTTTCAGTGACCAGTATGAGAGAGTGAGAGCAATAACACCAAATTTAACACTTTCTCTCAATTCACACCTAAAACCCTGTAACACCAATGCCCCGTACACACGGTCGGACATTGATCGGACATTCTGACAACAAAATCCTAGGATTTTTTCCGACGGAAGTTGGCTCAAACTTGTTTTGCGTACACACGGTCGCACAAAGTTGTCGGAATTTCCGATCGCCAAGAATGCGGTGACGTCAACCACGTACGACGAGACTAGAAAAGGCCAGTTCAGAACCAAGCGCGGCACCCTTTGGGCTCCTTTTGCTAATCTCGTGTTAGTAAAAGTTTGGTGAGAGGCGATTCGTGCTTTTTCAGACTCGTGGTTTTCAGATCATTTTCTGCTGTTTGTGCTTGTGGGTTTGTATCTGTATCAGTGCGTGCAACAAGCTACGCGTGACTTTGATTAGTCATTGTGTTCTTGTTCGTTCGTTACTGTTTTTCAGGTCGCTCTTCACAGGCCTTGCTGTTCTTCAGTGCGTTCTGTTACTTCGTTCTGAGCAGCCGACCATTTTCTAGCCATGTTGCGTATACGTACTACTCGTAGAGTTCGTGCTGTGCGGGGGCTTGGTGTTGGGGTCCTGACCTTGACACAAGTCCAGTCCATGAACAGGGTGGGGAGGAGTTCATGGATCAAGAATTGGCTTCTTCAGCGTGACCAGTTCTGTCATATGCCTTTGCTCCGTGAGATCCGTGAGAATAATCCTGATGATTTCAGGAACTTTCTCAGGATGACGGACCCCGTTTTTCACTGTTTGTTGGCTTCGCTGACCCCCTATATCAGCAAGCAGGATACCTGCATGAGGCAAGCCATCACTCTGGAGCAGAGGCTCGTCGCCACCCTGCGGTACTTAGCGACAGGGAGAAGTCTGCAGGACTTAAAGTTCTTGACAGGCATCTCCCCCCAGGCTCTGGGTATCATTATCCCAGAGACCTGTTCTGCCATCATCCAGGTCCTGCTGAAGGAGTATATTAAGGTAAGATTTTTATCCTTTAATATCACATTTTATTGTATTTAATGTTTGATAATATGTTATATTTCTTTCCTCATTCCCTAATTACCATGATTGTAATATGCTGTGAATGTCCCCTTTATCCCCATGCATGCTGGATTTTTATGTAATTACTTTATTTTGTCCTTCATACATATTTGCCTTCACTTACCTCCCCAGCATGGTCTCCTGCCCCTATATTCACCTCATGTAGTCACGTAACAATGTATTTTATCAGCTCCATAGTAGTGCTTTACCCTAAATACCCCCTAAAATGTTTTTAAATGTGATTTGTGCTTTAAATTCAGGCAGAGTGCCAGAGGCTTTTTTGGGGGGTCCCCAAATCATTTGGAACCCTCCCTCCCCCCAACTGTCAGCTGATAACAATTCTTTATCTATCCTCAATCATCTATCTGCTGACTTTGCCAAACCCATACACACTATACCCATCTCTTTAGTGGTCAGATTTATGGATGAATTCCCCAAAGCATGTAGTGCAAGGGCCTGCCTGTATACTTTCAAATGGTACTGTTTCAAGTTTTTGTATCCTATTATTATCTTGCTAGGTAATAGAAGAATGTCCAAATGTGCTCAAATGTGTACAGTGTGTATTTATATCTTTGTATTATGACACCTCTTACCTGTCCAGTGGGCTGCCAATAGTGTAACTAAGGAGGGGCTGTTCCAAGTAATACCCATTATTTAGGCATTCATCTCTCAATGAAGTGGAGAGGGTTACCTGTCCAAGAGCCCCCCCCCCTATAATGTTAGAAATGGCCCATGAGAGGGGGGAGGGGGAATCTGATAGGTGTACCTTATACTTTGGTCTTAAAAAATTCCCATTAATAAATTTTATCTTGATGTTGGCCAAGAAGTTTTGTGTCTAATCTGCTTTCCATGTTTATGTGCAAAAAGACAATTTTTTTTTCTTTTCCTCAACAGTTTCCTTCCATGCCACAGGAATGGCAGACTGTGGCCTCCCACTTTGCCCAGCGGTGGGACTTTCCTAACTGCGGAGGGGCAATTGATGGGAAACATGTCCACATCATCCCACCACCCAACTCGGGGTTGTACTATTATAATTATAAGGGGTTCAGTAGTATTGTGATGTTGGCGGTGCTGTCAGCTAATTACGAGTTCCTGTATGTGGACGTGGGGAAGAATGGCCAGATGTCCGATGGTGGAGTCATCACCCAGACGGAGTTTTACAGGTGTCTCCAGAATGGCAGCTTGGACTTGCCACCTCCAGAAGACAATGTGGAAGGACTCCCATTCGTCTTCGTTGTGGATGAAGCATTTGCGCTGGGGGACCATCTTATGCGGCCATTCCCGATGAGGACCCTCACCCCGGACCAGAGGGTTTTTAATTACCGGCTGGCCAGAGCCAGAAGAGTGGTGGAGAACACGTTTGGAATCATGGCCAGCCGGTTCCGCCTATTTCTTACACCCATACATATGGCGGAGTATAAACTGAATCATATTATCCTGGCATGCTGTGTTCTACATAACTTTTTACGTCAACATTCTGCCAACTATGCTGGCTCAGTTGGGCCTGAGGCCAGAATTATAAATGAAACAACCCTACGGCGCTTGAAAGTGGCCGTCCTGGCTTGCCCTCCCCCAGTGACCGTGATGTACGACTAAGATACCTTGAGTTCTTTGCGGGTAGGCGGCCCATCAATATGCCAGACGATGTGTGAAACCTTTATCAAATAAAAAAAAAATTAAGCAAATCTTTGTTGACATTTACTGCTTGTGTTTGTTTTAGCTGACCCTGACAGAAATGTGGTGAGTCCTGAAAATTTCGTGATTGTGTAACCTTACAAAGCACTGTTGGGTGTTATTTACTAAAGGCAAAGACACTTTACACTACAAGTGCAGTTGAAACTGCACTTGTAGTGCAAAGTGGATTGGCCCTTATTAAATAACCCCCATTGTCACATAAAGCAGCAATTGGAGCACCACAAAAGTGTTGTAGCGTTGAGACAATTATCCACACATTCTTGATTAACAATCTTTTTAATACCAGCACAATCACATGTGCATTTAGAAAAAGTTTTTAAAACAAACCAACATGTTTGTTGTATAACAATTTTTGGGGTGGCATTAGAAAAAGTACAAATGTCCATTTAGGATAAAACAGGCATGTTTCAAACCAACAAGAAAGAAACAAATCTTGAACTTACAAAGTTCACATTTGGTAGAACTTGAAGGCAATATCAGACATGAGTATTTAGGAACTGTGTTTGATATTGCGTTCAGATGGGGTGAAGTCACCCCAGGAAAAGCAAAATTTTGAAGATGCACACCAATTTACGGATGTCAACATGTGCTAGCTGCCATCACGGGGGATCAAGGGACCTGTTTTGGGGGTGCAACCCCTTCCTCACAGCTACTTTATTATTGAGGAAGAGGTTGCACCCCCAAAATGCGTCCATTGATCTCCTGTAATGGCAGATAGCACATGTTGGCACACTGTGTGCATCCTCAAAATTTGGCTTTTCTACAACTTGCGAAAAAAAAATTAAAAGTGTAGTACACCATAAAAGAAAGGGCTTTGGAGGGGTTTTAAACTCTCCCCAAAACATCAATGATGTTCTTATTTTTTTTAATAACATCATTAATGTTTTTCGTGATGTTTTCCAAGGCAAAATTACACCCCATGATCTCCCCAATCAGGATCTGGGCACTTTCCGAGGTGAAAGGATCTGGATCCACAACATCACGATCATCTAAAAAGAGAGAAACCAAAAAAAAACCATGTATTATAAATATGCCGGTATCCATCTCTTACCTGAGCCTGTGGTCGCAGACACTCACCTGTTGTGGTGACTAGTTCCCCCACATCTTCTTCCTCCTGCTCTTCTTGTGTTTTGGGTATTTCCCCTTCTTCCAGAGGTGGGGGGTCTCTGGTCTCTTCAGATGAGGGGTGTCCTCCGAGTCTTTTCTCCCCTATGTGAAACAAAAAAGGTATACTTAGTACACAGATATTTGATGGCAGAACTTTAAATATGAAACATTGCTTGGAAGTGGGGTACAACTGTCTATTTTGGCAGAGTTCCAAGATGTAGAATTTTTATTGTCCTTTGTCAAGCTTCAATACTTTACCTGTTTTGTACAAGCTTCACAGATGGAGACCCCCCTATAGTATACACTGGAGCACCTGTGTGGGCCCCCTAATAAAAAGGGTGTTCTTGTGTCCCACACTAGTGCTCCAGCGTCCAGATGTGAAAACTGCTGCTGAGTGTCCTCTTCTTACACAGAATTTAGTTTGCATTTCATTCTAGTAACAAACCCATCTACACAACCAAATTAGTTTCATACAAGTAGGCCCTAAAAAATGTGGTCAAATGCATATGGCAAAAACAATGGTGTTTTATAGGCCGAAAGAAAAATGTTTGATACGAACGAATAATGTGCCCATGAACATGAAAGTTGCCATTTTAAACTGTACAACAGTTCCTAAAAGCACATGGAGCAGCACGAACGTAATAAACACAAAAAGAATAGGAACACTGGACAACTACTTACTTTTTTGCAGCACTCTCCAGATCTTTCTGTACTGCTCATGTTCTCTTAATTTCAGATCCGACCACCGCTTCCTGAGCTGAGTCTTTCGATCGTCGTACCCCAAAATTCCGGTGCATACTTTTGACCACTTTCGCCATTATCTTGGCCTTTCTGACATTGGGGTTGGGGTAAGGCCCATACTTTCCATCATAGTCGGCCTTCTTCAGGATCGCAACCATCTCCAACATCTCCCCAAATGACATATTTGAGGCCTTAAATCTTCTCCTTCTTGATCCAGACGTTTCCGGATCCGGGCTTTCCTCCCCCTCCTCCTCGTTGCTGTTATTAGCATGCACCTGCTGTGTCTCCGCCATGTGCTCTTCCCCCACTGCGCCGAAAGAAAAGGGGTGGAAAATAGACTAGAAAGAACATCAGGGATGGGCAGAGTTAAACGCATGCGCAGTGTGTATAAAGCGTAACACGCGTGCGTAGTACGTACGATCTGTGAGCGGAGGAAGGAGTATCGGAGGCGCCGATCGTGATAACGAAGGTAAGAGCCAAACTTGGGCCTATATTGCTTCTAGATTGAGGCCTATATTGGAACAAGATTAGGAGAGTTTGGCCTGACATTAGGGTTTGTCTTGTGTTGTGTCTTGCAGTGAAAATGGATATCTTGAAAGATAACGACTTTATGACAATCTTCATTGATATGTTCAGGGAGCTGCCTTGTCTGTGGCAGATAAACCAACCACATTATAAGAACCAAACAAAGAGGAAGGCAGCACTGGATCAATTGCTGGAATTTGTGAAGATGGTGGTCCCCACAGCAGACACCACCTATTTGAAGATCCTAATTGGTGGCCTGAGGAGCACTTATCTAAGGGAGTACAAGAAGGTCCAGGATTCCCAGAGATCCGGAGCAGCAGATGACATCTATGTCCCCAGGCTGTGGTACTATGACAGGCTGCATTTTCTGGCAGGCCAGACTGAACCCAGGCGAGCACTCTCCAGTCTTCCTTCCACGCTTCCTTCCCCCCCAGCTGAGGCTTCTGACGCCCAACCTGGGCCTTCCAGGCAGCAACATGTGGAGGAGCCCAGCTTGAGCCAGGTATAGCATTCCTCTAAATATTTCTGCTTGTCCAATCAATGATGTTAACTAGATGTTAGTTTGGAGTACTAATTTATGATTGTGATTGATGATGCAAAAACAAAATCCATGTCCCTTTTTCATACACAGGGAAGTCTCAGCCAGGAGGTGGCCAGGCCAAGCAGGCTGCCTAATATGCAGGTCCCTCCCCTACACCCGCAAAGACAGAGTGGCAGGAAGAGGAGTACCCTGGAGGAGGCTGCCATAGGCCTCTTTTGGAAGGCTACAGAGGCCCTGAGAACCCCCACACTGTGGAGGAGGACTTTGCTTGCATAACTGCCTGCAAAATGAGGCAGATGGAGGAGGGCCAATGACTCATGTGTGAGTCCTTAATTTGGAAGCTCTCAATAAGGGGTTAATGGGCCAAATAACATCTGCTACCCACATTTTTGACCTCACACATGGTCGTCCTCCTCCTCCAGGTCCTACTACTCCTCCTCCTCCTGCTCCTCCAGGTCCTACTAGACCTACTCCTCCTCCAGGTCCTACTCCTCCTCCTGCCACATCTCCAACACCTGAGCCACAGCCAGGAAGGAAGCGTGGAAAGAAGACCAGAAAGTGATGACCCTGGGTCCAGTCTGGTCTGGCAAAAGATGCAGGCTCTTGTAGTACCACAGCCTGGGGACACAGATGTCATCTGCTGCTTTCTGGATCTCTGGGACTTCTGGACCAGACTGCACTCCCTTAGATAAGGACTCCTCAGGCCACCAATTTTGATGTTAAAGAATTGATGTCTGCCCTGGGGGTCTAAGTCTTCGCGAATTTCAGCTGTTTCTCCAGTGTTGCCTCCCTCTTTGTTTGGTTGTGAGCCCTTAATAAAGGATTTTTTGTTTCAATTATACTCTCCTATGTGTTTTTTCCTTCAAAAAGGACAGTTTGTTTGTGGGGATTCAGGTACATTTCTAAAGTACAATGTGAAATTAACAAGGGACACCAACACCAAATAATCTCCTTGAGATTAAATAATATAAGATATCAATGGTGTTGTGGTAACTTGACACACAAAACACACACAAAAATATTATGGAGTAAAACTAAAAATAAAATAGAACAAAGACCAGACTTAAAAAAATACAAACCTAAAAAAACAACAAAAAACAGCCTTTAAAAAAAAAAAAGAAAACAACCCAAAAATAATTTTGTCAGATGTGACAAATCCAAATATATTGAGGGAGTCCCGATAAATAATAAAGAAAGAAGTTTGTGAGAAGTCTGTGTGAATATGAGCAGCAAAACTACTTAATTCTTTTCACATTATAAAGAAGAAGAGAGTGCGCTGTATTAAACCATTTTTTACATTGCACCATGACGAAAGTGCTGTATCCATTGCGAACGCTAATTTTACCAGACCGAGCTGTTCCGTCTCGGAATTTCTTCTGAGCATGCGTGGCACTTTGTGCGTCAGAACTGGCCACACACGGTTGGAATTGACGCAATCGGATTTTGTTGTCGGAAAATTTATAGCCTGCTCTCAAACTTTGTGTGTCGGAAAATCCGATGGAAAATGTCCAATGGAGCCCACACACGGTCGGAATGTCCGACAACACGCTCCGATCGGACATTTTCCATCGGAAAATCCGACCGTGTGTATGGGGCATAACAAGTCACAAGACAATGGGAAGGGAAAATGGCTAATTGGGCCCAATTTGGACATTTTCACTTAGGGATGTACTCTCTTTTGTTGCCAGCGGTTTAGACATTAATGGCTGTGTGTTGAGTTATTTTGAGGGGACAGCAAATGTACACTGTTATACAAGCTGTACACTCACTACTTTACATTGTAGCAAAGTGTCATTTCTTTAGTGTTCTCACATGAAAAGATATAATAAAATATTTACAAAAATGTGAGGGGTGTACTCACTTTTTTGAGATACTGTAAATATAAAAAAATCATCCTTTTTCAGCAATTTAGCGATTGAAACTGGTTTCATTTCACTCTCACGTCACATGGGACAGTTTTCTCTACTGCTGCAAGCTACTGATTCTACACAGGGATTGCCTTATTTCACATGCCTTTTCACATACCTGCAGTTTTGCACACATTCCTCCTTGGTCTTTATCCGTCTTACCATCGCAGCAGCTACTTCACAGACATACTTGATGCAAGTTGGTTATATGCAGTGGAGGATACATAAGGTGAAGATACTTACGGTTAAAATCTGCATATTGGATTGGGATCCAGTTTCTTCTACACATGAATGATTGATTGGAATGATATATTTGAAGGAGATACAGTGCCTTGCAAAAGTATTCGGCCCCCTTGAACTTTTCAACCTTTTGCCACATTTCAGGCTTCAAACATAAAGATATAAAATTTTAATTTTTTGTGAAGAATCACCAACAAGTGGGACACAATTGTGAAATGGAACGAAATCTATTGGATATTTTAAACTTTTTTAGCAAATAAAAAACTAAAAAGTGGTGCGTGCAAAATTATTCGGCCCCTTTACTTTCAGTGCAGAAAACTCACTCCAGAAGTTCAGCGAGGATCTCTGAATGATCCAATGTTGTCCTAAATGACTGATGGTGATAAATAGAATCCACCTGTGTGTAATCAAGTCTCTGTATAAATGCACCTGCTCTGTGATAGTCTCAGGGTTCTGTTGAAAGCGCAGAGAGCATCATGAAGACCAAGGAACACACCAGGCAGGTCCGTAATACTGTTGTGGAGAAGTTTAAAGCCGGATTTGGATACAAAAAGATTTCCCAAGCTTTAAACATCCCAAGGAGCACTGTGCAAGCAATCATTTTGAAATGGAAGGAGTATCAGACCACTGCAAATCTACCAAGACCTGGCTGTCCCTCTAAACTTTCAGCTCAGACAAGGAGAAGACTGATCAGAGATGCAGCCAAGAGGCCCATGATCACTCTGGATGAACTGCAGAGAACTACAGCTGAGGTGGGAGAGTCTGTCCATAGGACAACAATCAGTCGTGCACTGCACAAATCTGGCCTTTATGGAAGAGTGGCAAGAAGAAAGCCATTTCTCAAAGATATCTATAAAAAGTCTCGTCTAAAGTTTGCCACAAGCCACCTGGGAGACACACCAAACATGTGGAAGAAGGTGCTCTGGTCCGATGAAACCAAAATCGAACTTTTTGGCCACAATGCAAAACGATATGTTTGGCATAAAAGCAACACAGCTCATCACACTCAACACACCATCCCCACTGTCAAACATGGTGGTGGCAGCATCATGGTTTGGGCCTGCTTTTCTTCAGCAGGGACAGAGAAGATGGTTAAAATTGAGGGGAAGATGGATGCAGCCAAATACAGGACCATTCTGGATGAAAACCTGTTGGAGTCTGCAAAAGACCTGAAACTGGGACGGAGATTTATCTTCCAACAAGACAATGATCCCAAACATACAGCAAAATCTACAAAGGAATGGTTCACAAATAAACGTATCCAGGTGTTAGAATGGCCAAGTCAAAGTCCAGACCTGAATCCAATCGAGAATCTGTGGAAAGAGCTGAAAACTGCTGTTCACAAACACTCTCCATCCAACCTCACTGAACTCGAGCTGTTTTGCAAGGAAGAATGGGCAAGAATTTCAGTCTCTCG
This sequence comes from Lithobates septentrionalis, assembly GCA_037952835.1. Classification (NCBI taxonomy): domain Eukaryota; kingdom Metazoa; phylum Chordata; class Amphibia; order Anura; family Ranidae; genus Lithobates; species Lithobates septentrionalis. The sequence continues at coordinate 2,206,568 of JBBDGP010000584.1, forward strand.
ATGTGCAAAACTGATAGAGACATATCCCAAGCGACTTGCAGCTGTAATCGCAGCAAAAGGTGGCTCTACAAAGTATTACCGCAAGGGGGCCGAATAATTTTGCACGCCCCACTTTTCATTTTTTTATTAGTTAAAAAAGTTTCAACAATCCAATAGATTTCGTTTCACTTCACAATTGTGTCCCACTTGTTGGTGATTCTTCACAAAAAATAAAAATTTTATATCTTTATGTTTGAAGCCTAAAATGTGGCAAAAGGTTGAAAAGTTCAAGGGGGCCGAATACTTTCGCAAGGCACTGTATACCATTGAATCGAGGATTTCTCTGCAATATCATGCTTTGTGGTCACTCTGTGGCCACAGCTATCTGGTGAGCGCATTTTATTATCACTTCGGTGAAGCACGTTTATAAGCAAGATTTTGAAGCACATTGCATTTTAAAATTCACGGTGCTGGAGTATGCACAAGAAGATTTGATCACATATATTTGTCATGGACATTTTTGATAATTTACTTATTTGTGCACTTTACTAATTAGGATAGTACTGTATACTTATTAATTGGTTACCTGTTCTAATTTGTCCTTTGCACCCTTTATTTATACATTTTTTCATGACATATTAGTTTATACTAATTTTAGGTGCAGCATTGGTATTATATTGATTTGATTTACATTGTGGCGCCAATATCCCAACACCTTTCCTTTCCATGAAGGCTTTTATGATTGATTTGTAGTTGCCACATATTATTCCCTGTGTGTTTCCGATGTAAGCCCAATGGCCTGAGAAAGAAGGGTTAATACCCCGGACATTTATCAATAGCTATATAAGGGCTCCTCGAACAACACAGGGGGACCTGGGGTAGGAGGCTACGCCCTCTGAAATGCATTGTCCTAGCGTCCCCTGTCAGTCTGTTCCATCAGAAGCTCCCCCTGGATTACGTGGTGGAGGCTTCCACAGCCTTGTCCTGACCAGGCCGGAACCTGGAGTCAGTGAATGGCTTGCTTGCAGCCTGTCGGCAGCTGCGTAGTGAGCCATTGCTTGTGGAGGTTCTCATCCATCCATCATGTGGACGATCCATATATCTTGGCACTCGGATGTGACCCTGTTCAGTGCTCCATACAGCAGGATTATAGACTCTGATGTTCTATCTACACTTGTAAGTGTATTGATTTTATTTCCTTTATATAATAAACAAATACTATTTGCACCATGAGCCTGTGTGCTCGTATCTCTCTTTATGTTTCTAAAGCTGTCAGTAGGGATGAGCTTCGTGTTCGAGTCGAACCCATGTTCGACTCAAACATCGTCTGTTCGCCCGTTCGCCGAATTGCGAACGATATGGGCCGTTCGCGCCAAATTCGTGTGGCGCGTCACGGCCCATAATTCACTGCGGCATCGCAGTGCATTGCTGGCCGATGATTGGCCAAGCATGCACTATGACCCACATGCTTGGCCAATCACAGCGCCGTCTGAACAGAGAGCCATAATTGGCCAAAGCCAAGGAGGCTTTGGCCAATTATGGCTCAGGGGATTTAGTACACGCCCCACACTATATAAGGCCGCCTGCACGGCGGCCCTGTGTAGTGTGTGTTCCAGGGTTCATAGATTGAGAGAGAGAGAGACAGACAGTGTCATTTGATTTGAGTTGGATAGATTAGGCAGAACAGTCAGTCAGTTAGCTGCACTTACAGTGTATTGTGTATATATATGCATCCCAGGTGTTGCATATATATATATATATACACTGTATTCAGTTTAGCTAGATCCGTTCCTGTTATCTTCTTACTGACAGGCAGGCTTGTCTTGTTACAGTATTTACAGCTACCTGAAGAAAATTGCTGGTGTTCTTTTGATCCTATTAGTACCACAGTCAGGCAGCTAGACTATTTACAGTTAGTGCAGTGCGTCCTGCTCACAGTGTTCAGCTAAAAGTACAAGTTAGTGGGGTGCGTCCTGCTCACAGTGTTCAGCTAAAAGTACAAGTTAGTGGGGTGCGTCCTGCTCACAGTGTTCAGCTAAAACTACAAGTTAGTGTGGTGCATCCTGCTCACAGTGTTCAGCTAAAACTACAAGTTAGTGGGGTGCGTCCTGCTCACAGTGTTCAGCTAAAACTACAAGTTAGTGGTGTGTGTCCTGCTCACAGTGTTCAGCTAAAACTACAAGTTAGTGCGGTGCGTCCTGCTCACAGTGTTCAGCTAAAACTACAAGTTAGTGTGGTGCGTCCTGCTCACAGTGTTCAGCTAAAACTACAAGTTAGTGCGGTGCGTCCACCTCACAGTGTTCAGCTAAACCTACAAGTTAGTGTAGTGAGACCTCTGAACAGTGTTCATCTAAAGCTACAAGTTAGTGCAGTGCGTCCTGCTCACAGTGTTCAGCTAAAACTACAAGTTAGTGGTGTGTGTCCTGCTCACAGTGTTCAGCTAAAACTACAAGTTAGTGCGGTGCGTCCTGCTCACAGTGTTCAGCTAAAACTACAAGTTAGTGGGGTGCGTCCTGCTCACAGTGTTCAGCTAAAACTACAAGTTAGTGCAGTGCGTCCTGCTCACAGTGTTCAGCTAAAACTACAAGTTAGTGTGGTGCGTCCTGCTCACAGTGTTCAGCTAAAACTACAAGTTAGTGCGGTGCGTCCTGCTCACAGTGTTCAGCTAAAACTACAAGTTAGTGCGGTGTGTCCTGCTCACAGTGTTCAGCTAAAACTACAAGTTAGTGCGGTGCGTCCTGCTCACAGTGTTCAGCTAAAACTACAAGTTAGTGTGGTGCGTCCTGCTCACAGTGTTCAGCTAAAACTACAAGTTAGTGCGGTGCGTCCACCTCACAGTGTTCAGCTAAACCTACAAGTTAGTGTAGTGAGACCTCTGAACAGTGTTCATCTAAAGCTACAAGTTAGTGCAGTGCGTCCTGCTCACAGTGTTCAGCTAAAACTACAATTTAGTGGGTGCGTTCTGCTCACAGTGTTCAGCTAAAACTACAAGTTAGTGGGGTGCGTCCTGCTCACAGTGTTCAGCTAAAACTACAAGTTATTGGGGTGCGTCCTGCTCACAGTGTTCAGCTACAACTACAAGTTAGTGCGGTGCGTCCACCTCACAGTGTTCAGCTAAACCTACAAGTTAGTGTAGTGAGACCTCTGCACAGTGTTCATCTAAAGCTACAAGTTAGTGCAGTGCGTCCTGCTCACAGTGTTCAGCTAAAACTACAAGTTAGTGGGGTGCGTCCTGCTCACAGTGTTCAGCTAAAACTACAAGTTAGTGGGGTGTGTCCTGCTCACAGTGTTCAGCTAAAACTACAAGTTAGTGGGTTGCGTCCTGCTCACAGTGTTCAGCTAAAACTACAAGTTAGTGGGGTGCGTCCTGCTCACAGTGTTCAGCTAAAACTACAAGTTAGTGCAGTGCGTCCTGCTCACAGTGTTCAGCTAAAACTACAAGTTAGTGTGGTGCGTCCTGCTCACAGTGTTCAGCTAAAACTACAAGTTAGTGCGGTGCGTCCTGCTCACAGTGTTCATCTAAAACTACAAGTTAGTGCGGTGTGTCCTGCTCACAGTGTTCAGCTAAAACTACAAGTTAGTGCGGTGCATCCTGCTCACAGTGTTCAGCTAAAACTACAAGTTAGTGCTGTGCGTCATGCTCACAGTGTTCAGCTAAAAGTACAAGCTAGTGTGGTGCGTCCACCTCACAGTGTTCAGCTAAACGTAAAAGTTAGTGTAGTGAGACCTCTGCACAGTGTTCATCTAAAGCTACAAGTTAGTGCAGTGCATTCTGCTCACAGTGTTCAGCTAAAACTACAAGTTAGTGGGGTGCGTCCTGCTCACAGTGTTCAGCTAAAACTACAAGTTAGTGTGGTGCGTCCACCTCACAGTGTTCAGCTAAACCTACAAGTTAGTGTAGTGAGACCTCTGCACAGTGTTCATCTAAAGCTACAAGTTAGTGCAGTGCGTCCTGCTCACAGTGTTCAGCTAAAACTACAAGTTAGTGGGGTGCGTCCTGCTCACAGTTTTCAGCTAAAACTACAAGTTAGTGTGGTGCGTCCACCTCACAGTGTTCAGCTAAACCTACAAGTTAGTGTAGTGAGACCTCTGCACAGTGTTCATCTAAAGCTACAAGTTAGTGCAGTGCGTCCTGCTCACAGTGTTCAGCTAAAACTACAAGTTAGTGGGGTGCGTCCTGCTCACAGTGTTCAGATAAAACTACAAGTTAGTGCGGTGCGTCCTGCTCACAGTGTTCAGCTAAAACTACAAGTTAGTGCTGTGCGTCCTGCTCACAGTGTTCAGCTAAAACTACAAGTTAGTGGGGTGCGTCCTGCTCACAGTGTTCAGCTAAAACTACAAGTTAGTGTGGTGCATCCACCTCACAGTGTTCAGCTAAACCTACAAGTTAGTGTAGTGAGACCTCTGCACAGTGTTCATTTAAAGCTACAAGTTAGTGCAGTGCGTCCTGCTCACAGTGTTCAGCTAAAACTACAAGTTAGTGTGGTGCGTCCTCCTCACAGTGTCCAGCTAAACCTACAAGTTATTTTTTTCAAGCTCTGCACAGTGTTCAGCTAAAGCTACCTGTAGAAGGTTGGTGGTGTTTTCCTGATCCTATCACTACCGCAGGCAGCTAAAAAAGCTACAAGTTAGTTTTTTGCGAGCTCTGCACAGTGTTCAGCTAAAGCTACCTGTAGAAGGTTGGTGGTGTTCTCATACTACAGGCAGGCAGTTGATTTTGCTAGCTGCAGTATCAGTATATATATATATATATATATATATATATATATATATATATATCCCAGCTTAGTGCAGCTACAGGCCATTAGTATGTCTGGAAGGCCAAGAAGGAGAGGCAGACAGTCACAAGCCAATAAGAGAGGGCAAGCAGGCTCTGTGTCTAGTGCTGGTCGTGGAGACGGTGCATCCTCATCAGCACGTGGCCGTGGGAAACGCTTGGCCTTTTTTTCGGCAGCTGGCCATGTTGAGCCGCAACATGCGGAAGACTTGATCGAGTGGATGACCAAGCCGTCCTCATCCTCCTCACCCTCTCTCACCCATGCCCAGGGTACTTTGTCTGGCAAAGCAGCGGCCTCTTCCCTTGGCTCAATGTCATCAGTGACTCCTTCCCTAGCCCCACCATGTCCTTCTGAGGAGTCCCTCGAACTGTTTGACCACAGTGTTGGGTACATGCTCCAGGAGGATGCCCAGCGTTTGGAAGGCTCTGATGATGATACTGAGCTAGATGAAGGCAGAAACGTGAGCACAGACAGAGGGGGTCCCCAAGAAGGACAGCTAACTGGCAGTCATGCTCCCCCTGCTGCAGCATACTGCCAGGTTTGCTCCAGTGATGAGGAGGGAGGGGATGATGAGGTCACTGACTCAACGTGGGTGCCTGATAGGGGAGAGGAGGAGGCGGCACATCACCAACGAGGCAGGATGCCCTTCAGGGGCCAGCCTAAGGGCAGCACATTGACTGCATCACACCCCAAAGCTCCACATGTGCAGGGCGCTGCAGTCTCTGCGCGTTATTCAAAAAGTTCTTTGGTGTGGGCCTTTTTTGAGACGAGTGCATCAGATCGCACCGCTGCTATTTGCAACATATGTCTTAAGCGTATCTCGCGTGGCCAAAACATCTCCCACTTGGGTACCACATGCTTGACCAGACATATGTTGACCTGCCATGCAGTTCGTTGGCAAGCGTATCTAAAAGACCCACACCAAAGAATAAAGAGGACCTCTCCTTGCTCCTCATCAGCTGAGATCTCCAACCCCACTATGCCTTCAGTCCTCTCTGAGACCTGCACTGAGAGGAATGAAGGTGTAGAATTAGGTGGGTCACAGCCAAGTACTTGTGGGCAATCTGCTTTTGGTACACCGACATCAGATTGTACCAGGCAAATTTCCCTGCCCCAGCTGCTGCACCGCCAAAAGAAGTTTGCTCCCAACCATCCACATGCACAGCGGTTGAATGCTAGCTTGGCAAAATTGCTAGCACTTCAACTGCTGCCTTTTCAGTTGGTAGACTCTGCCCCCTTCCGTGAGTTTGTGGAATGTGCGGTTCCTCAGTGGCAGGTACCCAAATGCCACTTTTTCTCACAGAAGGCGATTCCGGCTCTCTACCGGCATGTGGAAGGCAATGTCCATGCCTAGCTGGACAGGGCGGTAAGGTGCATATTACCGCTGACTCATGGACCAGCAGGCATGGACAGGGATGTTACCTAAGTTTCACGGCGCATTGGGTGACTCTGCTGGCAGCTGGGAAGGATGCAGGACAAGGTGCAGTAGTGTTAGAGGTTGTTCTGCCACCACGCCTCCAAAATGCCACTACTGATTGTGACACACCTCTCTCCTCCACCCCCTCCTCTTCTTCTTCCTCCATGGCCTCTTCCTGTGCTTTGTCCTCGGAACCAGCGGTGCTCCGTAGCCTTTCAAGGGGCTACGCAAGTACGCAAGTAGGCAGGCCAAAAGATGGCATGCGGTGCTTGAGCTGGTGTGCTTGGGGGACAGGAGCCACACTGGGGCAGAGGTTCTGTCAGCTCTGCAGGGGCAGGTTCAGAGGTGGTTGACGCCACGCCAACTTAAGGTAGGAATGGTGGTTTGCGACAATGGCACAACCTCCTCTCTGCCCTCCGACAGGGACAAATGACCCATGTGCCCTGTTTGGCTCACGTCCTTAACTTGGTGGTGCAGCGGTTCTTGGGCAGGTACCCGGGCTTACAGGATGTCCTGAGGCAGGCCAGGAACGTCTGTGTGCATTTCTGCCGGTCATATATTGCCAGTGCTCGGCTGGCGGACCTCCAAAAGGAGTTTAACCTGCCCAAGAACCGCCTAATCTGAGACATGCCCACCAGGTGGAACTCAACGTTGGCCATGCTGCAGCGGCTGCACACGCAGCAGAGGGCCATCAATGAGTACCTGTGCGACTATGGCACCAGGACAGGGTCAGGGGAGCTTGTTTTTTTTCCCCACGCCAGTGGGCCATGATCAGGGATGCATGCACTGTCCTGTCACCATTTGAGGAGGCCACGAGGATGGTGAGCAGTGACAGTGCATGCATCAGTGACACTGTCCCCCTTGTCTACCTGTTGGAGCACACGCTGCGAGTAATAATGGACAGGGCACTTGAGGCAGAACAGAGGCAGGAAGAGGAGGACTTCCTTAGCTCTCAAGGCCCCCTTTATCCAGACAGTGTTCCTGCATGCCCGCCGATCACACAGGAAGAGGAGGAGGAGGAGGAGGAGGAAGATTGTGTCAGGATGGAGGTGGAGCCTGGCACTCAGCATCAGCAGCAGTCTTTAAGGGATCAGTCCCAAGAAACACATGGACTTGTACGTGGCTGGGAGGAGGTGGCTGCGGACCATGTCATCCTTAGCGACCCAGAGGACTCCGGACCGAATGCCTCAGCAAACCTACGCTGCATGGCCTCCCTGATCCTGCAAAGCCTGCGCAAGAATCCTCGTATTCGTGGTATCAAGGAGAACGACCAATACTGGCTGGCAACCCTCCTTGATCCACGTTACAAGGGTAAGGTTGCGGACCTTATCCTGCCATCGCAGAGGGAGCAGAGGATGAAACATCTTCGGGAGGCCTTGCAGAAAGGTCTGTGCAACGCGTTCCCAGAGACTGGGAGGTTACAAACTCCTGTTTCTGGACAACGTGTTGCTGAGGCTTCGGTCAGTCAAAGAAGGATCGTGGAGAAGGTGGCCGTCTGACCGATGCGTTCAGACAATTTTTTGGTCCGCAGCCCCAAGGTATGATCGGTTACAGCAACCATCGCCAGCGTCTGTTTTACATGGTGCAGGAATACCTAGGGGCAAGATCTGACTTGGACACCTTTCCCACCGAAAATCCTCTGGGTTACTGGGTCTTGAGGATGGATCACTGGCCAGAGTTTGCACGGTATGCAATTGAGATACTGGCCTGTTCTGCATCCAGAGTTCTTTCGGAACGCACATTCAGTGCTGCTGGAGGCTTTGTAACCGATCACAGGGTGTGTCTGTCCACCGACTTGGTCGATCGACTGACCTTCATAAAAATGAATCAGTCTTGGATCACCACTAGCTACCAAGCACCTGATGCTGATGTAACCGAATAATTTTTTTTGAAATCTCAGATCCCTTCAAAGACTGCCTATGCTGATGCTGAGTGACTATCCCTGAGTAATTATCCTCTTCCTCCTCAATGATCACGCTGATAGCTTGTAAGAACATTTTTGGTTCTGGGCGCCACCACCAGTGCCTAAGGCCCAATTTTTCAGCCCTAGTTTAACAGGGGCGTGTAATTACAATTTTTTATGCAATACTTTGCAGCAGGGCTCATTTCTGCATTCCAACTAGAGTATCTGTAAGGGGTTGCAGTGTTGTGGCACCAGCACCAGTGCCTAAGGCCCAATTTTTCAGCCCTTGTTTAACAGAGGCGTGTAATTACAATTTTTGATGCAATACTTTGCAGCAGGGCTCGTTCCTGCGTTCCAACTAGAGTGTCTGTGAGGGGTTGCTGTAAGGAAAATGGCTACACTTCGGTTCACTATATACTTTAGATAAGGGGCTTGAACTTTTGAACTTTTTATACGAGATATATGAAATGCTTTTGCAAGATTTTTATAAATGTCAAAATGACAATTTACTAGCAAAGAAAATAGGGAAGTTAGCTAGCTCACCGCACATTTGGATTAAAGCCAAAGGTACACTGTCTGCACAGATGACTGTCTCAAAAGATTATTCCCATATTTCAAAATCATTCATATCATTCATTTTCTCTGAATTCAAGCTAGGTACTTTTTTAGCGTCACTGAGCGTCACTGACCATGACATATAAAAAGTAACTTGCTATGACTTGTGAAATATAACTCGTGATATCTGTACTCTTGTGATTGGATAAACTAAGGGACCGCCCCTTGGTTTGCCCCTACTGATAAATGAATTGTTACTCTATATAAGCATGTGAAATGATACAATACAGTTGTATTTCTGGATATCCAACGGTGTGTGGTGTCTTGATTTAACCAATCGATTGAAAAGATCTTTTTGATGTCCAAGTTCAGCTCGAGCACGGAAAAGGTTTGAGGGCGCACTTGACCAGTATACCTTTACCCTTACAGAGTGGTACCAGAAGTGGGGGGTTCTGAAGTTCCGGCCAGGCCAAGGTAAAATCTCTCTAATTTTTTGTGAAGGGGTCTTCTTGTGCTTGTGCTTGACCGGACTCCAGAATCTGGTAAGGGTCAAGTAGCTCGTCAAAAAATATAATAGGAATAATTGTATAAGTGTCCCCGCTAGGTTGGCTAGGACTGGTAGAATATTGTAAATATTTTACTAAAAAAATAGGACTGGACATCAAAAACGTCTATAATGTATTGATGCATGTATTGATGTATTGATGTATTAATTGAAATTAAGGTGGACACCAAGGGTGAAAAATATCACGCAGGACGCTGCGATAATTTTAGTCTTGGATTGTTATTTGTGTCATAATCAGGTTCCTTTAAGACAGTAGGTGCTGTAAGAAGTTTTATAAAGATATCTGATGGAGTGTGCCAGAAAACCCCAAACCTCTTTGCTTGCCTTTCTTTTGCTTAGGAGATAAAATAAGGTAATCTGTTTGTCTGTGTGGAATTTGTCAGGTGTCATAAGTAAGATGACACCTTTCCACTGCATTTTATTATCATTGTATTATAATGAAACGTAAAGTGATGTTACAATATTTGGTGATGTATTGATGCTGACTTTTAATGATTTATATATAAATGCTTTGACTCTAAAGTATAAGATATATATAGTTGGCAGGATGATTCTGGCATTGATGCAGTGAGTAAAAATATTTTCTTTGCCTTGCTGTAATCAGATGTTCAGTGTCATCTTAGGGAAAGTAAAAAAAAAAAAAAAAAGTTTTAAAAATGTCCTGATTGTATTACTGGTTTACACAAATTTGTGTTTCAAGAAGGATTGACAGTGAAGGGAGTAATGTCACTTATTGGAAGAGCAGGGGAGACTTATTAAGTCTATCCCAGGTCTTTGAAGTATTGTGACATTAGGGACGTTTTTACCATTTAAAATATGGGTAGAGCGTTAACACTTTTTTAAGGTAATACATAAATTGGTAAGGCTAACTTTTGATTAAAACATGTTATTTGAATAATTCTTTTTGCTACTGACATCTCTTGTAAAGGGGAAGTCAGGTGCAAAATTTGGACATTTTGGCTTTTTGCCAACAGGGTTCAAGTACTAATATCTCACTGACTGTAATAGATAGTGGGGAATTGTTTGCGGAATTAGTACTACTGCAATTGAAGGCACTGTTTGAATCTGTTGGCATACTGCAAAAAGGAAAAAAAAAGACTCAGTATCTAATTAGAATGTTTAGAAAGAAAAACTAAATATATATGTTGTGGAGATCGGCTGGACCGAGGCTCCCTATAATATCCTAGCCCATACATTGTTCAAAATGGGTTTAGCAGAGTCATGGGATGGTAAATTAAGGGTTAAATCTTACATACCACAACGCAGAAGTTGAAAGCTGCAGAGGCTGCACACTCTGTAGAAAGTCAGAATACAAAACACGTAGTTTTATAGCAAGCAGAAAGCACGGAGAAAAAAAAGAGGAAGTAACTACGCAGTTAGTTAGTGCTCTAGGTTTCCTTTCATTACACGCCAGATTTAACACTTAAGATGAAATGCACAAATGTCTGTCTTAAAAAAAGAAGAAAAAAAAAAAACGATGGAAAATTTTTATGTGAAGATTGTATGGAGGGTTGCTCTATAGGGATCAATGGAACTGATGTGGTACACAAAATTACACCTCTCCTAGAGGTCTGTGACTTGGAGAACAGAGTGTTAACCAAATCTAAGTTTGCAATTTTACCCCAATGTCCCCTATGCCTAATGGCCCGGGACCTCATGTCTAAATTGAAACTGCATATAACCTTTACAGCAGAAGGAGGGATTATTGCCAAATCCCCCCACTGTGATTTACAAATGCCAAAAAGACAAGATTTTCTGTGTTACTTCATGACAGTTCCTACATACTTAGAAACACACCCCATATGGGCAAAGTCCAAAACTGATGTAGGACACATACCATGTACACCATACGTACCTACCTTCAAACCGGACATAGTGCCCACATTCCAGAAACAATATCCTTTGCCAAAGGAAAAGATCATGGGACTACAGCCCCAGATAGAAGAATGCCTAGGATTAGGTATTCTAAGACCTATAATTAGTCCCTGGAACACACCAGTTAATCCAGTTAAAAAGGCTAACGGGGAACGGAGGATGGTGCAGGATCTTAAGGTAGTTAACAAAAGCATACAACCCTTACCCCCACTAGTGGCAGACATCACAGGAATTCATCAATATTCCTGCACGGTCCTTCATATACACGGTACTAGACCTATCAAATGCATTTTTCAGTAGGTGCACAGGGACTTTCAAGACATCTTTTCCTTTACATGGTCCACTGAACTGGCCATGGGCCAGCAGCTAACCTGGACTAGGCTTCCGCAAGGTTATGTGGACAGTCCGGCTGCCTTCTCAATGGTGCTCAAAGCCACCTTAGATGACTGGGTTCCCTCGATGAAATCCACACTCTTGCATTATGTTGATGATCTACTGATATGTAGTGAAAACAGGGCACAATGTGAGGTCAATTCCGAGAGTCTGATGTCGCACCTAGCACTCAAGGGCCATTTGGCATCTCGGAAGAAAATCCAATGGACCCAAGAGCAGGTAGAGTACCTGGGGTGCGTCATTGCAGAAGGAACACGGATGGTGTCTCCAAAACGGGTCGAAGCCCTCACTTGTCTCGGCCCACCAAAAGACAAAGCGTCACTATTGTCCTTCCTAGGCTCAATAGTATACTGCAGGCAGTGGATACCTGATTGTTCCTACTATGACTCTCTGCTACGGCAGGCAACAACAGCACAGGCACCGAAACTGGTCACATACACACCAGAAATGACTGAAGCCTTTCAAATTCTTTTAAAATCATTGGCGTCTCGGCCTACCTAGTTATGAAAAGCCCTTTGCCCTATACTGTGTGGTCAGGGGTCATGCCTTTGCTGCATTTCTGGCCCAAATGCATGGCACCCACTACCGCCCCGTAGCCTACATCTCAAAAAAACTACCGGTAACAGTCCAAGGGATGCCTGGCTGCTTACAAGCGTTAGCAGCTTGTGCCATGACCGTGAAAGATGCACAAAAGATCACCTTAGGGACTTCAACCATCCTTTACACTTCACATAGTGTACTTCATTTGTTACAAAACATGAATACACAACACATGACTACACAGCGTTCATCAGGGTATGAAATCATTCTTACAAACACGCACAACTCAACTGTCAAAAGCTGTGCTAAGGTAACACCGGCAATCAAACTCTTACATGCTTTGCTAAAACTCCCAGTCACTTCCCAAGACTGTCATGACTGCACACAGGAACTTCTCACTGTCACAGCACCTCGCAGAGATCTAACTGTTCTACCTAACTCAGATTATCCTAACGTCTTTGTAGATGGGAGTTGCACACGTCCAGCGGATAATCAATACAAAACAGGCTATTCGGTGGTAATGCTACCGAATCTCATTCTAGAAGATGGTTACCTTACTGGCGCAACCTCCGCACAACAAGCCGAGTTATATGCACTCACAAGGGCCTGCTTAATCCACAAAAGTAAAAAGGTGAACATTAGGGATGAGCTTCGAGTTCGAGTCGAACTCATGTTCGACTCGAACATTGGCTGTTCGCAAGTTCGCCGAACACCGAACAATTTGGGGTGTTCGCGGCAAATTCGAATGCCGCGGAACACCCTTTAAAAGTCTATGGGAGAAATCAAAAGTGCTAATTTTAAAGGCTTATATGCAAGTTATTGTCATAAAAAGTGTTTGGGGACCTGGGTCCTGCCCCAGGGGACATGGATCAATGCAAAAAAAAGTTTTAAAAACGGCCGTTTTTTCAGGAGCAGTGATTTTAATAATGCTTAAAATCAAACAATAAAAGTGTAATATCCCTTTAAATTTCGTACCTGGGGGGTGTCTATAGTATGCCTGTAAAGGGGCGCATGTTTCCCGTGTTTAGAACAGCCTGACAGCAAAATGACATTTGGAAGGAAAAAACTCATTTAAAACTACCCGCGGCTATTGCATTGCCGTCAATACACATAGAAGTTCATTGATAAAAACGGCATGGGAATTCCCCACAGGGAAACCCCGAACCAAAATTAAAAAAAAAAAAATGACGTGGGGTTCCCCCTAAATTCCATACCAGACCCTTCAGGTCTGGTATGGATTTTAAGGGGAACCTCGCGCCAAAAAAAAAAAAAAAACGGCGTGGGGTTCCCCCAAAAATCCATACCAGACCCTTATCCAAGCACGCAACCTGGCAGGCCGCAGGAAAAGAGGGGGGGATGAGAGTGCGCCCCCCCCCTCCTGAACCGTACCAGGCCACATGCCCTCAACATTGGGAGGGTGCTTTGGGGTAGCCCCCAAAACACCTTGTCCCCATGTTGATGAGGACAAGGGCCTCATCCCCACAACCGTGGCCGGTGGTTGTGGGGGTCTGCGGGCTGGCCCCCTTTAACAAGGGGACCCCCAGATCCCGGCCCCCCCCCTGTGTGAAATGGTAAGGGGGTACTTACCCCTACCATTTCACTAAAAAAGTGTCAAAATAGTTAAAAATGACAAGAGACAGTTTTTGACAATTCCTTTATTTAAATGCTTCTTCTTTCTTCCTTCATCTTCTTCTTCTTCTGGTTCTTCTGGCTCTTCTGGTTCTTCCTCCGGCGTTCTCGTCCAGCATCTCCTCCGCGGCGTCTTCTATCTTCTTCTCCTCGGGCCGCTCCGCACCCATGGCATTGGGGGGGAGGCTCCCGCTCTTCTCTTCATCTTCTTCTTCATCCTCTTCTCTTCTTCCTTCTTCTCTTCTTCTCTGTTTCTCTTCTTAATTTTCTTCTCCGGGCCGCTCCGCATCCATGCATGGAGGGAGGCTCCCGCTGTGTGACGGCGTCTCCTCATCTGACGGTTCTTAAATAACGGGGGGCGGGGCCACCCGGTGACCCCGCCCCCCTCTGACGCACAGTGACTTGACGGGACTTCCCTGTGACGTCACGGGGAATGCATGGATGCGGAGCGGCCCGGAGAAGAAAATTAAGAAGAGAAACAGAGAAGAAGAGAAGAAGGAAGAAGAGAAGAGGATGAAGAAGAAGATGAAGAGAAGAGCGGGAGCCTCCCCCCCAATGCATGGGTGCGGAGTGGCCCGAGGAGAAGAAGATAGAAGACGCCGCGGAGGAGATGCTGGACGAGAACGCCGGAGGAAGAACCAGAAGAGCCAGAAGAACCAGAAGAACCAGAAGATGAAGGAAGAAAGAAGAAGCATTTAAATAAAGGAATTGTCAAAAACTGTCTCTTGTCATTTTTAACTATTTTGACACTTTTTTAGTGAAATGGTAGGGGTAAGTAACCCCTTACCATTTCACACAGGGGGGGGCCGGGATCTGGGGGTCCCCTTGTTAAAGGGGGCTTCCAGATTCCGATAAGCCCCCCGCCCGCAGACCCCCACAACCACCGGCCACGGTTGTGGGGATGAGGCCCTTGTCCTCATCAACATGGGGACAAGGTGTTTTGGGGGGCTACCCCAAAGCACCCTCCCAATGTTGAGGGCATGTGGCCTGGTACGGTTCAGGAGGGGGGGGGGCGCACTTTTTTTTTTGCGCGGGGTTCCCCTTAAAATCCATACCAGACCTGAAGGGTCTGGTATGGAATTTAGGGGGAACCCCACGTCATTTTTTTTTTAAATTTTGGCCGGGGTTCCCCTTAATATCCATACCAGACCTGAAGGGCCTGGTATGGAATTTAGGGGGACTCCCACTTCATTTTTTTTTTTTTTTAATTTTGGTTCGGGGTTTCCCTGTGGGGAATTCCCATGCCGTTTTTATCAATGAACTTCTATGTGTATTGACGGTAATGCAATAGCCGCGGGTAGTTTTAAATGAGTTTTTTCCTTCCAAATGTCATTTTGCTGTCAGGCTGTTCTAAACACGGGAAACATGCGCCCCTTTACAGGCATACTATAGACACCCCCCAGGTACGAAATTTAAAGGGATATTACACTTTTATTGTTTGACTTTAAGCATTATTAAAATCACTGCTCCTGAAAAAACGGCCGTTTTTAAAACTTTTTTTTGCATTGATCCATGTCCCCTGGGGCAGGACCCAGGTCCCCAAACACTTTTTATGACAATAACTTGCATATAAGCCTTTAAAATTAGCACTTTTGATTATTCATGTTCGTGTCCCATAGACTTTAACGGTGTTCGGGTGTTCGAGCGAACTTTTTTCCTGTTCGCATGTTCTGGTGCGAACCGAACAGGGGGGTGTTCGGCTCATCCCTAGTGAACATTTACACAGACAGCAGGTACGCATTCGGGGTCGCGCACGATTATTGTATGATCTGGCTTACAGTGTTGTGGCCACAACAACACCTAAGGCCCAAATTTCTGCTGAGTATATAGGGCAGGCCCCTACTTTCAAACATCTAACTTACAAACGACTCCTACTTGCAAACGGAAGGAGACAACAGGAAGTGAAATTAAATCTACCCCTAGGAAGGGAAATTCTCTCCTGTAAGAGTTAATATGGGAAAAACATTTCTCCTTTCCACTGATGCTTTCCAATCCTTGTTCCACAAAAAACCCCAAATTTTCAAAAAACATTTGTCATTGGGACAAAAAGTGAGGTGAAATCTTCTGAAGAGGAGGACAGACAGCAAAACAAATGTCACAGGGGTGATAACCCTTCCCTATGTTTTCCAAAAAGCTTAAAAAAGATTTTTTGGCTGGAGCTAAACACGTTAAAAATGTACCCATTCAAAATTACAAACAGATTCTACTTAACAACAAACCTACAGTCCCTGTCTTGTTTGCACCGCCTGTATACTGCTGTTCAGAGTATATAGGGCCTGGTTGCCCCACACCTTTCCTTATTTTAATTTGGGTGCGGGGTTCCCCTTAATATCCATACAAGACCCAAAGGGCCTGGTAATGAACTGGGGGGTACCCATGCCATTTGTCTCACTGATTTTCATCCATATTGCCAGGACCCGACATTACAATAAACCAGCAAGCAGTTTTAAATGAGATTTTTTCCTTTAAAAATGACATTTTGTGCAGGGACTGTTCTAAACACGGGAAACACGCGCCACTTTACAGGCATACTATAGACACACCCCAGGTACGATATTTAAAGGAATATTTCACTTTTTTTTTTTTTACTTTAAGCATCATTAAAATCACTGCTCCCGAAAAAACGGCCGTTTTAAAAAGTTTTTTTTGCATTGATACATGTCCCCTGGGGCAGGACCCGGGTCCCCAAACCCTTTTTAGGACAATACCATGCAAATTAACCTTTAACCTTTCTAACGTTTGTGCAAATTTTCGGTCCGTTCGCAGGCTCTGGTGAGAACCGAACCGGGGGGTGTTCGGCTCATCCCTAGCTGTCAGTTCCCCGCTGATCACAAATCTGCAAAGAAAATGGTGTGAGATAATCTATTGATATTAACCCTTTTGGTGAAGGATTTCCTTGGACATCTCTCCTTAGGCTGTGTTTTTATTTTTGTTTTTTGCTTTTTGGAATCCTGTATGTTTTGTTTATTTTGTTGTTTCTAAAAACAGCCTGCAGTACCTCACAAGGTAGATGAAATGATTCACACCCTTCCCTACTCCTGAAACTGCATACACATCTCCCTACTACTAGCATAAAACACTTATGGGGCAAATTGGTCAAAAATACCCAGATTACCTATTATTATAGTTTAGCTTGTGAGAGTAGAGTGGAGAACACAGGAAGAAACCTAAAAAAAGATTAAGACATTAATATATAAACTTCATACGGAGTCCCTATTGGAGCCAAATACAGCACCATACTGCTACAATGCTCATTGTTAACAATATTATAGCACTGTAACATTCATTATTGAAATAAATGTGCACACTCTTACTCTCTGTTACTTTCTCTCTGTTTCTTTCTCCTCTCTCACTGGGTTCACATACTTTACTGACTCTTTCCCTACACTAAGAATGATTTTTAAATGCCAAAGCTAGAAGCCAGAACATCCAATATGTGAAATTATTTTTATATATACCAAATATTTCAGGTGAAGGTTGCAAAAAAATAGTTTAGTACACAGGATATAAATGGAATGTGTGCTTCCTTGAAACAGTGAAACTAAAATGGGCAGCAGGTCCTTAGAGCAATTGATATGGTGTGCAAGTATACACAGCATATTGGCACATTATGGAAGCTGTAGCTACTAGTTTTTGCTTCCACAGCACTAAAACCCTGTGCATTATTGCAAATGCTGCATCCATCTCCTCCTGGTCTTCTGGCCAGGCATCTTCCCTCTAAAATCATCAGGTTGCCACTGAAGATGTAACTCCTCAGCATGTGCACTGGATTATATCATCCCAGCACCTAACCCCATTCTGAGCATGCTACAGATAGTGGGAAATGGGTGGGAGCATACATTACATTGTACTTATGCCACAAGAAGCAAACAGAAAGCAAAAACTTACTAGAAGACAGGTGAAACAGTTTTATGGTGAAATCAACTTTCAAAAACTATAATGCCCCATACACAAGGTCGGAAAATGTTAGATTGAAGCCTTTTGTCAGAAATTACGACCGTGTGTAGACTCCATCGGACAGTTTCCATCGGAATTTCCATCGCACAAAATTTGAGATCTGGTTTTTAAATTTTCAAACAACAAAATCCGTTTGCGTAAATTTCGATCGCGTGTACACAATTCCGATGCACAAAGTGCCACACATGCTCAGAATAAATTATGAGACAGAAGCGCTCGGTCTGGTAAAACTAGCGTTTGTAATGGAGATAGCACATTTGTCACGTTGCAATTTTTTAATTAGTTTAATGCAGCGCGTTCTCTTCTTCTTTAGAATGCTAGAAGAATGAAATTGTTTTGCTGCTTATATTCACACAGAGTTCTCACAAACTGATTTCTTTATTATTTTTCGTGATCTCATGAATAATATTAACCACTTCAGCCCTGGACCATTTGGCAGCTCAATGACCGGAGGACTTTTTACAATTTGGCACTGTGCTGCTTTAACTGGTAATTGCGCGGTCATGCAATGTTGTACCCAAACAAAATTTGCGTCCTTTTTTCCCCACAAATAGAGCTTTCTTTTGATGGTATTTTATTGCCTCTGCGATTTTTATTTTATTTAAATGATATTTTCTACTTTTTGTTATTAGAAAAATCAAATAAACTCAATTTTAGTCATACATTTAGGCCAAAATGTATTCAGCCGCATGTCTTTGGTAAAAAAAAATGTCAATAAACATATATTTATTGGTTTGCTCAAAAGTTATAGCGTCTACAAACTAGGGTACATTTTCTGGAATTTACGCAGCTTTTAGTTTATGACTGATCTCATTTCTTGAGGTGCTAAAATGGCAGGGCAGTACAACCCCCCCCCCCAAATGACCCTATTTTGGAAAGTAGACACCCTAAGGAAATTGATAAGAGGCATGTTGAGCCCATTGAATATTCAATTTTTTTGTCCCAAGTGAATGAATAATGACAAAAAATTATTTTTTACAAAAAGTTGTCACTAAATGAAGGCCATACAATGCCAAGATGGCACAACCCCCCCCCCCCAAATGACCCCATTTTGGAAAGTAGACACCCCAAGCTATTTGCTGAGAGGCATGTTGAGTCCATTGAATATTTTATATTTTGCCACAAGTTGCGGGAAAATTACAAATTTTTTTTTGCACAAAGTTGTCACTAAATGATTTCTCACACATGCCATGGGAATATGTGAAATTGCACCCCAAAATACATTCTGCTGCTTCACCCGAGTACAGGGATATGACATGTGTGGTACTTTTTGGGAGCCTAGCTGTGTACGGGGCCCCGAAACCAAGCACTGCCTTCAGGATTTCTAAGGGCGTAATTTTTTTATTTCACTCCTCACTACCTATCACAGTTTTGAAAGCCATAAAATTCCAAGATGGCAAACCCCCCCCTCCAATGACCCCATTTTGGAAAGTAGACACCCCAAGCTATTTGCTGAGAGGCATGTTGAGTCCATAGAATATTTTATATATATTTTTTTTTTTATATTTTGCGGGAAAATGACAAACTTTTTTTTTTAACAAAGTTGTCACTTAATGATATATTGCTCACACATGCCATGGGCATATGTGGAATTACACCCCAAAATAAATTCTGCTGCTTCTCCTGAGTATGTGTGGGACTTTTTAGGAGCCTGGCCGCATACGGGGCCCCGAAAACCAAGCACCACCTTCAGGATTTCTAAGGGCGTACATTTTTGATTACACGCCTCACTACCTATCACAGTTTTGAAGGCTATAAAATGCCAAGATAGCACAAAACCCCCCCAAATGACCCCATTTTGGAAAGTAGACACTCCATTTGCTGAGAGGCATGGTGAGTGTTTTGCAGCTCTCATTTGTTTTTGAAAATGAAGAAATAAAAGAAAAATGCATTTTTTTTTCTTTTTTCAAATTTCAAAACTTTGTGACAAAAAGCGAGGTCTGAAAAATACTCACCATACCTCTCAGCAAATAGCTTGGGGTGTCTACTTTATAAAATGGGGTCATTTGGAGGGGTTTTGTGCCATCTGGGCATTCCATGGCCTCCGAAACTGTGATAGGCAGTGAGGAGTGAAATCAATAATTTACACCCTTAGAAAGCCTGAATGTAGTGCTTGGCTTTCGGGGTCCCGTACGCGGTTAGGCTCCCAAAAAGTCTCACACATGTGGTATCCCCATACTCAGGAGAAGCAACAGAATGTATTTTGGGGTGTAATTTCACGTATGCCCATGGCATGTTTGAGCAATATATCATTTAGTGACAACTTTGTGCAAAAAAAATTGTCTTTTTCCCACAACTTGTGTCAAAATATAAAATATTCCATGGTCTCGACATGCCTCTCAGCAAATAGCTTGGGGTGTCTACTTTCCAAAATGGGGTCATTTGGGGGGTTTTGAACTGTTCTGGCATTTTATGCACAACATTTAGAAGCTTATGTCACACATCACCCACTCTTCTAACCACAAAGCCCTTTCTGACACTTTTTGTTTACATAAAAAATTTTTTTTTTTGCAAGAAAATTACTTTGAACCCCCTAAATTATATATTTTTTTTAAGCAAAGGCCCTACAGATTAAAATGGTGGCTATCTCATTTTTTTTTCACACAGTATTTGCACAGCGATTTTTCAAACGCATTTTTGGGGAAAAAACACACTTTTTTTCATTTTAATGCACTAAAACACACTATATTGCCCAAATGTTTGATGAAATAAAAAAGATGATCTTAGGCTGAGTACATGGATACCAAACACGACATGCTTTAAAATTGCGCACAAACGTGCAGCAGCGACAAACTACATACATAAAAGCCTTTACAGGTTACCACTTTAGATTTACAGAGGAGGTCTACTGCTAAAATTACTGCCATCAATCTGACCTTCATGGTGATACCTCACATGCATGGTGCAATTGCTGTTTACATTTTACTTCAGACCGACGCTTGCGTTCGCCTTTGCGCAAGAGCAGGGGGGACAGGGGTGCTTTTTTTTTTTTTTTTTTAATTATTTTTTTGCTTTTTTATCTTATTTTTAAACTGTTCCTTTCATTTTTTTTATCATTTTTATTGTTATCTCAGGGAATGTAAATATCCCCTATGATAGCAATAGGTAGTGACAGGTACTCTTTTTTGAAAAAATTGGGGTCTATTAGACCCTAGATCTCTCCTCTGCCCTCAAAGAATCTGACCACACCAAGATTGATGTGATAAAATGCTTTCCCAATTCCCCAATGGCGCTGTTTACATCCAGCAAAATCTAAGTCATGAAATGCTCATAGCTTCTGGTCTCTTAGGCCATAGAGATGATTGGAGCCATTCTGGTCTCTGATCAGCTCTATGGTCAGCTGGCGGAACCACCAGCTGCATTCTCAGGTTCCCTGTTTGGACAGGAGAGCCAGAGAAAACCATGGAAGATGGTGGGGGGGGGGACATTCCCTCCCACTGCTTGTAAAAGCAGTCTAGAGGCTAATTACCCACTAGGATTGCTTTTACATAAAAGCCGACCATTGGCTGAAAAGAATGATACCAAGATGATACCTAAACCCGCAGGCATCATTCTGGTATAACCACTCAAATCCAGCAACATACCAGTACAATGCTGGTCCTTGTTGGGCATATATTGTAATCTTTTTTTTTACGCAGCCTGTGGGCTGAACAAAAAAAGAGATTGATCGGTGGATATGCCCACCATTAGAATACCTCCCTTCATCCACCCAATTCTAATGATGGGCATACATGCACCATTTTGTTTTTAACTGTGGTGGTGAAATAACCTCCTACAGCGCTGGAGTCACGGCTTTATGTATCGTGGGAGCAAGCGCTGTTGCTGTCAAGATAAATAAATCCGTGCTGCAACTGAATGGCGTACCTGCTAAGCAAATGACAATTAACAATAAAACAAAGTAACATTACAGTATAACAGTAAGATATACCATACCTGCGAAGCAAATACAAAAAAAAATAGTAAAAAATAAAACATATTTTAACACAATCTGTGCCTAAAATATATATATGCTGAACATGGGGCCATCCGCCCCAAAAGTTAGGCGCAAACTGCTCCTCCACCCCTGCTGCCCCCATGCTTCGGCATATATGCTCTTTTTTTTTTACTGTGGTGGTGAATACACCTCCTACAGCGCTGGAGTCACAGCTTTATCTATCGTGGGAGCATACGTTGTTGCTGTCAAGATAAATAAATCCACGCTGCAGCTGAATGGCGTACCTGCTAAGCAAATGATGGTCAACAATAAAACAAACATTACAGTAAAACCATACCATACCTGCAAAGCAAATAGAATAAAACATAGTAAAAATAAAACCAAGAGAGAATGATAGATATAGAGCAATAGTGAGCAAACAGTAGAGTGGAATGTAGAGAGCGAACATAAGAGAGAGAACAATAGGGAGAGAGAGAAGAAAAATACAACCACAACTATTTTTGGCTTTTTTATTTATTTATTTTTTTTGTGTTTTTGTGTGTGTGTGTTTTTTTTACTTTTTTCACTTTTATAAAAACTGTAAAAAAATATATATAAACTGAACGTTGCAGATTAGGTCTCTCAAAATGTGATGGCCATCACATCTTTCGAGACCCCGAGACCCTGTGTACGTGTGCCTATGACTGTGTGGTGCTGTACTCTACGCTAATATTCAACTAGTGTGTGATAACGTTCAAAACAGTGATCTCCATAATAATGTTTATAATTTTTGTTTCTTTTTTTTTTGTTTTTTTTATCAAGATCTACATTTTTTTTATAGTGCTCCCCATAATATTATTTCTTGTTTTGTGTGTCAAGTTACCACACCATTATTATCTTGTATATTTTTAACCTCAAGGAGGTTGGTTGGTGTTGGTGTCCCTTGTTAATTTTACATTGTATTTAGGAAATGTACCTGCCTACTCACAAACAAACTGTCCCTTTTGAAGTAAAACACATAGGCAAGTATTTCTGAAAAACAAATAGCCATTTATTCTGGGTCGTAACAAAATAAAGAGGAAGGCAGCGCTGGAGAAACTGCTGAAATTGGCGAAGGCTTTGTATCCCAGGGCACACATCAATTATTTTACAATCAAAATTGGTGGCCTGAGGAGTCCATATAATAGTGAGCACAATCCGGTCCAGGACTACAAGAGATCAGGAACAACAGCAGATGACATATCTGTCCCAGGCTGTGGTCATACCCAGCCTGGGACAGAACCCAGGCCATCACTCTCTGGTCTTTCTTACACGCTTCCTTCCAGGCTGTGGTTCTGGTGTTGGAGTTGTGGCAGGAAGTGGAGGAGGAGGAAAACTCACAAACGGGGCGTTGGCTTGTGAGTTTGCCTCTCAACCTCTTATTTAGGGCTTGTAAGATCACTTCTTCACATAAGAGGCGTTGGCCCTCCTCCATTTTCAGCATTTTGCAGGCTGTCATGTAGGCATAGTCCTCTTGAAGACTGGGGGGTTTCTGAGGGCTGCAGTAGCCTTCAGAATTAGGCCAAGTGCTGCCTCCTCCATGTTACTCCTCTTCCTGGCACTGGGCCCCACCACCTCCTGGCTGCCACTTACCCCCGCCACCTCCTGGCTGCCACTTTCCACAGCCTTCTTCTGGCTGAGACTTTCCTGTGTATGAAAAAGGGACATAGTTTTAGTTTTTGGTTCATCAATCACACACAATTTTCAGCTCATGACTGTTGCAAATTGAATGTTAATAAACAGAAAAGACTATCACTCTGACCCCAGCATTTTTCATTCTTTTCCCAATCATTTGTGGCCACTACTGTCTATTGATATGTAAAACACTTTGTGAAATCAGAAATTAGTTATCAAAACTAACATATATTTAACATCATTAAACTGGAAACCAGAAATATTTGTAAGAATGCTATACCTGAGTCAAGCTGGGCTCCTTCACATGTTGCTGCCTGGAAGGCCCATGTTGGTCGTCGGAAGCCTCAGCTGGGGGGGAAGGAAGCCTTTTAAGGAAGATTGGAGAGTGCTGGCCTGGGTTTAGTCTGGCCTGCCAGAAAATGCGGTCTGTCATAGTACCACAGCCTGGGTACATAAATGTCATCTGCTGCAGCTCCTGATCTCAGGGAATCCTGGACCTTCTTGCGCTCCCTATTATAAGTGCTCCTCTTGACACCAATTTTGGATGTTAAATACTTGATGTCTGCTGTGGGGATCACCGACTTCACAAATTCAAGCAGTTTCTCCAGCGCTGCCTGCCTCTTTGTTTGATTATTATAAAATGGGTGGTTCACCTGCCACAGACAGGGCAGCTCCCTGAACATATCAATGAATATTCCTAGAAATCCCCAATCATTGAAGAGATCCATTTTCTCTGCAAGACACAACACAAGACAAACCCTAATATCAGGCAAAACTCTCCTAATCTTGACTCAATATAGGTCTCAATCTATAAGCAGTATAGGCCACTGATGCACCAAGTTAAAATTGTACCTTTGTTAGAACGATCGTTGCTTCCGTTACTCTGTCCTCCACTCACAGATCGTATGTACAATGCACGCATGTTATGCTTTATATACACTGCACATGCGGGAAACTTTGCCCGCCCCTGACGTTCTTTCTAGTATATTCCCCGCCCCTTGTCTTTCGGTGCAGTGGGAGAGCACATGGCGGAGGGGCAACAGCTGCATGCAGAGGAGAGCAGCAATGACGAAAGGCCGGAGCCATGAACCTACCGATCCTTGAGGAGATTGAAGGCCTCAATTATGGCCTGTATAGAGATGGTGGAGACGGTGGACATCTTCAAGAGGGCCCACTATGATGGGAAGTATGGACCATACCCAAACCCAAATGTGAGAAAGGCCAAGATCATGCCTAAATTTGTGAAGAGTCTGCACAGGAATTTTGGGGTACGGCGATCCAAGGATCAACTGAGGAGATGATGATCAGACCTCAAATTGAGGGAGCAAGATCAGTACAGAAAGATCAGGAAACTGTTTCTAAAAAGTAAGTACTTGTCGTGCTTTCCTATTATTATTATTAATACTTGCATGCTGCTTCATGTGATTTTCTTTACTGTTGTACAGTTTAAAATGGCAACTTTCATGTTCATGGGCACAGTAATCGGTCGTAGGAAACATTGTTCGTTCGCCCACTTATAAGATGTTTTTGGCAGATACAAGTTAACTACATTTGTTCAGGCCTATTTGTATTAAAAAAGGTTTGTTGTCTAGATTTGGGTTTGTAACTAGAATGAAATGCAAACTTGATTCAGTGTAAGGAAAGGACACTCAGCAGCTGTTTACACATGTGGATGCAGAGCACTAGTGTGGGACACCAGAACAAACTTTTTAGAGTGTCCCATTCAGGTGCTCCAGTGGATACTAGGGGTGTCTCCATGTGTGATACTTTAACAAAAAGGGGAAGTATTCCAGCTTTAGAAAGGAAATAAAATGTTCTTCAGCTTGGAACTCTGTCAAAACAGACAATTGTATGACACTTCTAAGCAATGTTTTATATTCCTATTTCTGCCCTCAAATATCTGTGTGCTAAGTATACCTATTTTTTATTCACATAGGGGAGAAAATACTCGGGACATCAGAGTACACCAGGGACCCCACACCTCCTAAAGAAGGGGAAATGACAAAACCACAAGCAGAGGATGAGGAGGGAGACGTTTATGAAGTGGGCAAAATTGTCTGAGACCACAGATTCAGGTAATAGATGTATGCCTGCATATTTATAATACATGGTGTGAGTTTTCTTTTAAGTGATGGGGATGTTGTGGAAGAAGAATCTCATTTCACCAGTGAAAGTGCCCAGATCCTCATCGGGGAGAGAATGGGGTGCAATCGTGATTTAGAAAATATAAAGGAAAACATCAATGGTGTTGAAAAAAAAAATGAAGAACATCATTGATGTTTTAGGCAGATTATAAAACACACAAAAATGGAACCATTTTATCGTGTTTTTTGCTTTGAAAACAAATTTATTAAGTATTTTAAAAGCCAAATTTTGAATATGCACACCGTGTGTCAACATGTGCTATCTGCCATCACTGGATATCAATGTACACGTTTTGTGGGTGAAATCCCTTCCTCGCAACACAATTAGGTGAGAGGAAGGGGTTGCACCCCCAAAGCACGTCCATTGATCCCCCCATGATGGGAGCTAGCACATGTTGACATTAGCCATGGGATCAGGAGGGAAATCCCCAGTTTGAATGTGGCTTTTACAGGGGTGACATCCCCCCATCTGATGAAGGCAATATCAACACAGTTTGGACATACTCATGTGTGATATTGCCTTCACTTTGTCAAAGTTGAACTTTGTAAGTTCCTGAGTTGTGTATGTTATGCTTTGAAACGTGCCTGTTTAACCAAAAAAAGGATATTTACAATGTGAAAAAAAAGTTATACACCAAAGATGTTGGTTTGTTTCAAAACCCTTTTCTAGTGCACATGTGAATGTGCTTTGAGTGAAATGTTTTCTACTCAACAATGTGTGGCTTCTTCTTTTAATGCTCAATAGCAATTTTTGTAGTAAGTTGGTTTTTATAGTGACAATGGGGGTTAGTTACTAAAGGCAAATCCACTTTGCACTACAAGTGCACTTTCAGTGCAGTTTCAAGTGCACTTTTGCAGAGCACTTGGAGTGCAAATTGGAATTTCCTTTAGTAAATAACACCCACAGTGCTATATAATTTGCCATAATCACGCCATTTTCATGACTCCCCAAAATTAATTCATGGTGCTGAAAATTATGAATATTTTTCTCAATAATGCATTAGATACATTAACAACAACAACAAGGTGTGTGTGTAGCAGACTTACAGCATAATAATACTTTGCTGAAGAAGAGATTGTCATCTCATGTATCAAATAAATTACATTTGCACTATTGAAGAAAATGTCCAAAAAGAAAAGTCCATTGGAGAAACTAGGAGACAGCTAAAAGAAACCCAGGCAGTAAATCAAAGGAAATCTTCTTTCAGTTTGAGTTAAAAAATTTAGGATACAATGTTTCTAAAACATTTTCTGGCATATCAATGCCCCCCACCCGCAAAGTACTCAACATATTTCTGTCTTACTTTGTGGGCACTTTGGGGGGGCAAACCAGAATGGCCAGCTTCAAGCGCCATCAGGGTTTCTTGTTGAAGTCTGGCCTCAGGCCCAACTGATGCCACATAGTTCATTGAATTTCTCCTTAAATAGTTGTGAAGAATGCAGCATGCAAGGATTATATGGTTAGGTTTATATTCCGCCTTGTTGATTGGTGTAAGAAATAGGCGGAACCGGCTGGCCATTATCCCAAAAGCGTTCTCCACCACTCTTCTGGCTCTGGCCAGATGGTAGTTATAAACTCTCTGGTCCGGGGTAAGGGTCCTCAAGGCTTCAAAACGGTCGGCTGGTCAGAACGAAATAACAGAAAGCACTGAAAAACAGAAAGGTCGGAGCTGAAAATCAGAAACGAGCTGACAAGAACGCACTGAAAATCAAATAAGCAATATAAATACGAACCCACAAACACAAACTGAAGAGCTGTAATGATCGGAAAAGCAGGAGGCTGAAAAGCGTGAATCGTCTGTCACCAAACTTCTACTAACACGAGATTAGCTGAAGGAGCCCAAAGGGTGGCGCACTTGGTATTGAACTTCCTCTTTCTAGTGCCATCGTGCATGTTGTACGTCACTGCGTTCTTGATGTTCACAAATTCCGACTAACTTTGTGTGACCATGTGTATGCAAGACAAGTTTGAGCCTACATCCGTCGGAAAAAAAACATGGATTTTGTTGTCAGAATGTCCAATCGTGTGTACGCGGCATTACTGTTTGCTAAGTGTTAGCAAATTTTCTTTAAATGCTTTTTCCAAAAATGGTACAACAATACTCGCACTTCAAACTCTGTGCTGCAATATTTATTGTGAGATCAGATAACTCCACTCCATGAAACAATTCCCAGAAGTCACACAGTGCATTGAAGGACTGAAGCAGTGCAGGTTCTTTGTAGAGGTGCATATACACACAAACTTTCTCTCTTACTAGATAGTGTTACCAATGCTGCTAAAAGATTCATATCACCCATGCAAATCTGTTTCAGTCTTGAACTCCCTGGGGCTCCAACATTTCGAGCTACCCATTTTATATTTACTCACGGTCTCATCTTATTATTAATTTCCCTATTCATTTCAATATTTAAAAGTTTTTTTTTTCTAACTGTAACAAGTTGTAACCTGCAAAACCAGCTCAGGATGGCAAAGAGCAAGCATTCACTTCAAAGTGAAACAAAACAGATTATGAAAGTGGTACAAACATGCTGTTTGCAGCAATATGTCTGTGGCTCAAGCAGGGTAGCATGTGGCTGCATAGAATTGGCTATATAGGACTCTGGTACAACAGGGAGTCTAGCTGAAAATCACTACTTCAGTACAGCAGTTAAGAACACAAACTACTTCCAATTTCCAACTACTTCTTTGATAGTGAAGTCCAAGGTAGCTCTGGTAAAATGGAAACAGCTGGATGGATACATTGTCAAAAGGCAAAGGGCCAGCCCAATTGAACTGGAAGTATGCATGCTATTAGGCACCTGCCTGGCTTTATGCACCACAGTTCTGACACAACTGTAAGTCATTTGCTCAGTTACAGTACCTCATCAAGTGTGGCCTTTCTAAGCTGCTGAGGGAGGAACTTGTCTTACCTGTACGTGTGCAGGAACCCAGGGAGTTGTGGGAAATAGAGACAATGGGACCTGCACTTGTATCTGAGCATGGTAATGGGTACTCCACTACAATTTAGTAACACATCAAACCCTAAGCGATTAAAGTGGATAGGGAGGTCATGCCATACCCATCATGCCCCATTGGGCTTAATAATTCTGTTAAAGGTTAATTTATTATGATCAATCCTAAAGCAGTTTGTACACATGAGTTGTTTGCAAGGAATAACAGCCAAAACATAAGTGTGTGATTCTGCACCTATACATTTAGTAATTTACATGTAAAATAAATGATTTATCAACATGCTACAAAAAGTGTGTTGCCAAATTACCTTAAAATTAGTAAGATGCAGGCAGAATAGTATACCTTTACTCACAAATCTACCAAAAATATTTTCGTGTTTTTAAAGTTTTTTGGATTGTCTTTATGTACGGTTGCAATGACTGTTATTATTCTGCAAACATGTTTACCGACAGTGTGTTTCTTTAGTGCTACATTTGTGATGTTTTGTGCTGCTAAAATTTCTGTTCTATCTTTTATCGTTTTTGCGTTATTAATGATTTATTAAAGGTCACCAAAGGTCACTCAGCCCCCCTACAATGCCCAAATGACACAAAACTGGTCTCGTTGGTTAGTGCTACGTTTGTGCTGCTAAAATTTTTATTTGTGCTGTTATGGTTTTTAAGTTATAACAGTTTTTTTTTTTCAAACCCCACTCACTTTGCCCCCCCTACAATCAGCACAAATAAAAACTCAAGTGTGTCTCTTTAGTGCTACGTTTTGTGCTGGTTTGTGCTGCTAAAATTTTTATTTGTGCTGTTATGGTTTTTAAGTTATAACTGTTTTTTTAAAACCCAACCCACTTTGCCCCCCTACAATAAGCACAAATGAAAACTCAAGTGTGTTTCTTTAGTGCTACGTTTGTGCTGTTTAAATTTTCTTTCTACCTTTTATCGTTTTTGCGTTATTATTAATTTATTAAAGGTCACCAAAGGTCACTGAGCCCCCTTACAACACCCAAAAGACATGAAATTGGGCTGGTTGGTTAGTGCCTCATTTGTGCTGTTTTATTATTTGTTAGTGCTACCTTTGTGCTTTTTTTGTGCCATAAAAATAAAAATGTATGCTGTTTTTATTTTTAAGATAATAGTAATTTGTTTTTTTCCAGACAATGACATCACCCCGCCCTCCTGTCACGTACCTGGTTAGTGAGCTCCTGGTTAGACAGCAGCCATGGGAGCACAGTGAGGTATGAGTGCCTGTGATCAGCCCAGTAGACTGTGTGGTGGCAGCAGTCAGCAGGTGGATGTGGCAGCAGAACCGGCTGGTGGCAGATGAACTGGCACTAGCTGTGCGAATTTGGCACCCCATGTTTGTAAAACCTGAATAAAAATATACTATTCATTTGTGTAGCATTTGTGTAGATTTGTGCTGCAAAAATGAGCATTTGTGCTGCTGTGGTTTCGGAGATAGTGTGCGTTATATTTGCTGAAACCCCGCCCACTTTGCACTCCATGTTGCTAACTTTTAAAAACAAACACACCATTAGTTTGTGCTGCATTTGTGCTGGTTTGTGCTGCAAAAAAATGTTTATGCTGCTTTGGCTGCGGAGATATTGTGCATTATATTTGCTGAAACCCCGCCCACTTTGCACTCCATGTTGCTAACTTTTAAAAACAAACACACCATTCGTTTGTGCTGCATTTGTGCTGGTTTGCGCTGCAAAAAAATGTTTATGCTGCTTTGGCTGCGGAGATATTGTGCGTTATAGTTGCCGAAACTCCGCCCACTTTGCACCCCATGTTGTTGAATTTTAAAAACAAACACGCCATTAATTTGTGTCGTGTTTCTGCTGGTTTGTGCTGCAAAAAATAAACTTTTGTGCCACTTTGGACTCAGAGATATTGTGCGTTATAGCTGTGTGAAGTTGGCACCCCATGTTTGTAAATGCTGAATAAAAACATACCATTCATTTGTGCCGCATATGTTCTGATTTGTGCCGCAAAAATTAGCATTTGTGCTGGTTCGGTTTCTGAGATATTAAACATTCGATTTAATGTAAGCCCAATCCACTTTACACCCCATGTTGCTGAATTTTAAAAACAAACACGCCATTCGTTTGTGCCGCATTTGTGCTGGTTTGTGCCGCAAAAATATACGTTTGTGCCGCATTGGTTTTGGAGATATTGGGGGTCATTTAATATAACTCCAGGAAGTACTGGGCACTATGGAAAATAATAGAGCAAATTTTAGCCAAATGGAAACAAAACGGCGAATTTGCGCATGAAAATCAGCGATATAAGCGGAGAACAAACGTTTGTAAATTCTAAATTGCCGCTAATTAGCGCTTCCGCGTATATACAAATGCCAATTCTCATCAAGTTGTTATATAGCACTGTACTGTAGCCATGATCCATGTATGTGAAAGAAACATTTTTTATCAGAGATGAGCTCTAGTTCCCGTGCATCTATTGATTTATATTGCAATTAGTATTCCTATTTTTTTTTTCCTTCTTTTGCTAAGAAATGCAGTTCTGAATGATTATTACATAGTAATGTCTGCTATTCTGTAAAGTTACATGTATTAATCATTTAGGTTACCTATTTGTTGTATGTTGTTTTTTTCATGTTTTTGATTTATTATTTAATAATTTAGTTGACTATAACGCAGTAATTATTTATGTTCATTCTTTAATAATACTACACTATTATGCAGGTCTTGTACTTAGCACAATGGCTTAGTGGTCTGCTTTGATATCTCCACACCACTCATGGTATGAGTTCAAACAACAACCTACCATCCACCAGCTCTGTTTATTTTTTCAGTGCGCAAGTGAATTAAAATAAACAAACAAAGAAATGTAAACTGCCCTTTAGCTAGTGTGTGGTGTTTGGAATGTCACATCATAATATAATTGAATACTTACATACCATTGCATGCATTTAAAGAGTTAATACAATAAAAAACTTTCACATTAAACTGCATTGGCTACTTGGCAATCACCTATTTTCAGTAAATAAATATACACGTATATTTGTGTTGCTTTGGCTAATTGGCTAACAGTAATTCTCCTTTTCTCCACCAATAGTAATCTTTTAGGATTCTTCTGTGGGATTTGAACCCATGAGTCTTTCAATACCTGAATGTTTGAAGGTAGAGGTGCTAACTGCTAGCCTATTGGGCTGAGCACAATTATATATACAAAATACTTTTACTAGTGTTTGATGTGTTATATACTATACAATAAAGTTTATCAAATGTAAACTGCTTGTTAGCTAGTGTGTGGTGTTTGGAGATTCACCCCATAATATTAGTGAATACTTACATACCATTGCATGCATTTGAAGAGTTAATACAATAATATCAACCACATTAAAGTGGTTACACATTAAAGGCTACTTGGCATTCACTGTGTGCTGCTTTGGCTAATAGTAATTCTCCTTTTCTCCACCAATAGTAATCTTTTAGGATTCTTCTGTGGGATTTGAACCCATGAGTCTTTCAATACCTGAATGTTTGAAGGTAGAGGTGCTAACTGCTAGCCTATTGGGCTGAGCACAATTATATATACAAAATACTTTTACTAGTGTTTGATGGTTTATATACCATACAATAAAGTTTATCAAATGTAAACTGCTTGTTAGCTAGTGTATGGTGTTTTGGAGATTCACACCATAATATTAGTGAAGACTTATTTATTTTTATTTAAAGCGGGGGTTCACCCACACCGCCAAAAAAAAAAAAAATTAAAAGCCAGCAGCTACAAATACTGCAGCTGCTGACTTTTAATACATGGCCACTTACCTGTCCCAGGGTCCAGCGATGTCGGCAGGGGACGCCGAGAACCCGCTCGGTTCTCGGCAGCTGCCGCCGCCATCCTAGGTGAGGGAATCAGGAAGTGAAGCGTTGCGGCTTCACTTCCCGGTTCCCTACGGCGCATGCGCGAGTCGCGCTGCGCGTCCCTAGTGGTCGCTGCTCTCTCCTGGGAGCTGTGTGTTCCCAGCAGACAGCGCGGTCGGGACGGGAAGAGGCATAGACTCCCATGGGAGTCTATGCCTGAAGTGGGTGCAAATACCTGTCTTAGACAGGAATCTGCACCCCCCTTCCCCCTGAAAGGTGCCAAATGTGACACCGGAGGGGGGGAGGGTTCCGAAAAGCGGAAGTTCCATTTTTGTGTGGAACTCCGCTTTAAGGTACTTCTATAGTGCCGTCAATTTACGCAGTGCTTTACATATACATTATACACTAATATGGGCCCCTACCCTCAAGGAGCTTACAATCTAAGGTCCCTAACTCACATTCATATACTAGGGCCAATTTAGACAGAAGCCAATTAACCTACCAGCATGTCTTTGGAGTGTGGGAGGAAACCGGAGTACCCGGAGGAAACCCACGCAGGCACAGGGAGAACATGCAAACTCCAGGCAGGTAGTCTTGTGGTGTGGTTGGGAATACAAACCAGCGACCATTTTAGCCAAATAAAATTTCAACAGGCGAATGTGCAAATGAAAAACTAGCGCTATTAGTGAGAAACACATGTTAGTAAATTTTAAGCTGGCGCTAATTAGCGCTTCCGCGTATATGCAAATGCCAATTCCTACCAAGTTGTTATATAGTACTGCAATGTAATCATGATCCATGTATGTGAAAGACACATTTTTATGTGAGATGTGCTCTACCTCGTGTGCATCTATTGATGTATGTTGCAATTAGTATTCCTAGTTTTTTCCTTCTTTTGCTAACTAATGCAGTTATGAATGATTATTACATAGTAATGTCTGCTATTCTGTAAAGTTACATGTATTAAACATTTAGGTTATCTATTTGTTGTATGTTGTTTTTTAATTTAGGTGACTATAAAGTGGTAATTATTTATATTCATTCTTTAATCATACTAAACTATTATGCAGGTCTCATACTTAGCTTAATGGCTTAGTAGTCTGCTCAGATGTCTCCACAGCACTCATGGTACAAGTTCAAATACCAGCCAACCTACCATCCACCAGCTGTGTTTATTTTTTCAGTGCACAAGCGAATTAAAATAAACAAACAAAAAAATGTAATCTGCCCATTAGTTAGTGTGTGGTGTTTGGAATTTCACACCATAATAGTATTAAATACTTACATATCATTGCATGCATTTGAAGAGTTAATATAATAGAATCAGCCAAATTTAAAGTGCATTGGCTAATTGGCATTCACCTATTTTCAGCATATGCTGCTTTGGCTAATTGGCTAATAGTCATTTGCTTTTTTTTTCACCAATTCAATCTTTTAGTATTTCTCTGTGGGATTTGAACCCATGAGTTCTCTCAAGGTAGAAGTGCTGACCGCTAGCCTATTGGGTGTAGCACAGTCATACATAGAAAATACATTCACTAGTGTTTGATGTTTCTTCTCCCCGAGCTGTCTCTCCTGCTGCCACCATCTTCTCCCGCTGATGTGTTCTTCAGCGCAGCCGGTTACCCACTAATAAAAAAAAAGCCGCTCTTCTTGTGGCGGTCTTCTGTGGCCATCCGATAATGTCACCCGGAGAGTCCGCTCCATGGCTATGTAAGAGACACTACACAGCGGGTGACAACACAGCGGAGGAAGACCACAATGGAAGAAGAGCAGCTTTTTTTTTTATTAGCGGGTAACCAGCGGTGCGGAAGAACACAGCAGATGGCGGCGGCAGGAGAGACGGCTCTGGGAGAATACAGCTCGGGGAGAAGATGGAGGAGGGAGAGACAGCGTCTGGAGAAGATGGCTCAGGGAAGAAGACAGCTCGGAGCTATTCTACAATAAAGGACTTGTCAAAAACCGGCTATTAATTTTTTTACATTTCACTGCTTTTTTTGGTGAATGGGTAAGGGTAAAATGTACCCCATACCTATTCACATAGGGGGCAGGATCTGGGAGCCCCCTTGTTAAAGGGGGCTTCCAGATTCTGATAAACCCCCTGCCTGCAGACCGACAACCACCGACCAGTGTTGTCGGGAAGAGGCCCTTGTCCCCATCAACATGGGGAAAAGGTGCTTTGGGGCATGTGGCCTGGTAAGGTTCAGAAGGGGAGGGTGCTCACTCGTCCCCCCCCTATCCTGACCTCCAGGCTGCATGCTCAGGTAAGGGTCTGGTATGGATTTTGGGGGCCCCACATCAAATTTATTTTACATTTTGGTGTGGGGTTCCCCTTAAAGTCCATACTGAAGGGCCTGGTATGTACTGGGGAGACCCTACGACATTTTTTTCCTTGAATTTTGGAATTCCATACCATATTTTTGAATAAGTACATACCATTGCATGCATTTGAAGAGTTAAAATATGGAATAAAGCAAGCTGATGTGCTTTGCCTAATTATGCTTCTGAGTACAATGCACACTTCTGGGAGGTGATGCTGTCAGTGGGATTTGAATTCATGGCTTGAACTTTTGGGGGCAGCAGGGTATACCGCTATGCTACAGAGCTGAGCACTTACCTACAGAGAAAATACATTTACTAATGTTTGATTCAATACAATAATGTTTTGCATTTCAGGCATTAATATTATAGTAACAACCATGCTCGTGCCGATGTGGCATTGGCTAATAGGCATTTGCCTCTTTTCAGCATATGCTGCTGAGTACAATGCAAGCTTTCAGTAGGTGATACCATCTGTGTGATTTTCAGCCATTTGAGCACAATTATATTGAGAACATATGTTTACTAGTGTTTGATGGTGGGACTACTTTATATTCTAGGTATAAAATAGTA
Organism: Lithobates septentrionalis; assembly: GCA_037952835.1. NCBI lineage: Eukaryota > Metazoa > Chordata > Amphibia > Anura > Ranidae > Lithobates > Lithobates septentrionalis. Next base: position 2,241,552 of record JBBDGP010000584.1, read on the forward strand.
CTCAGCACAGTGACTTAGGCACCTTTCACACTTGTGCAACCTGAAAGTTGCAAGATTTTAATGCGACTTTAAGCAATGCCTATGTAATCTTGAGGTCTATGGACGCAGGAGTCGCAGGGAAAGACACGCAACTTTCCCATTATTTTGCATCAGCAATTTTGCCGCAATTCCAGGGAATGCCTGTGTAAACTTGAGGTCTATGGATCTAAATTCGCATCAAAGTCAGACCAAAGTAGTACAGGGACTACGTTGAAGTCAGTGTTACTTGAAGTCGCACAGATATGAATGGTACACATTAAAAATCATGGGGTATGACTTGTCATACGACTCTGATGTCCAAAGTGTGACTCAGCCCGACTTTGTCAGCGATTTCAGAGACATCAGTGCACTTTCCTGCACAGATGTCTAGTGAAATCACATAGGTCCCAACTGTTCTCCTTTAGGCTGGGTTCACACTGCTGCGGTGCGGGAACGCAGCAAATTTACTGCGGGTTCCCGCATCGCAACAACTCGCACGGCAGTTCACACTGCCATATGCGAACTGCTGGGGAGTGTCATACAATGTTAATGACACCCCCAGTTCAGCCCGCATATCGCAATGCGAACTGACAATTCGGACATTTTCGGATCGCATAGGTGTGAACACCCATGCGATCCGATTTTGGTCCGAACAAAAAAAAGGGTCCTGTGCGAGTTTGGACCGAATGCGGTGCGATATCAGCCATACTATCTGTATGGCTGATATCGCACAGCACAGACATCGCATGTGATGTGAACAGCAGTGCGCTGCGAATCACATGCGATGTCTGCCACCGCAGCAGTGTGAACCCAGCCTAAAGAAGGTGTCCTATGCCTACCTACTTTTGCTAATAGGTGTCCCTTATACCCATTTCAAAAAGTTGGGAGGTAAGAAATTGCCCCCTGAAGTCGCCCAAAGTAGTGCAGGAACTACTTTTGGGAATTGTTGTGGCGTCGCACCAATTCGGACAGTTCCATTGCCATCAATAGGTGCCGATTTGGCCTACAATTTGACATGTCAATTCAGATCTATGTGAACATGGGTGAAGTTGCATAGATATTAGAGCTGCACGGTTCTGGCCAAAATGAGAATCACAATTTTTTTGCTTAGAATAAAAAGATCACGATTCTCGCGACGTAAAATCTTTCACATTATCCCACAAAAAATTGGGCTAACTTTTCTTTTTTTTAATTCATTAAAGTATTTTTTTCCAAAAAAAATTGCATGTGAAAGGCGCAAATACAGTGTGACATAAAATATTGTAACAATCACCATTTTATTCTCTAGGGTCTCTACTAAAAAAAATATATATAATGTTGGGGGGTTTTAAGTAATTTTCTAGCAAAAAAAAAAAATGATTTTAACCTGAAACCAACAAATGTCAGAAAAATGTTTAGTGTTTAAGTGGTTAAACTTTCCTCACTTACACAGAAGTCTATTTAATTGACAAATTGTTACAAGGTTTCTAGTTAAGTTCACTGATAAAGAATGTTCTAATTCTTGGCAGACTTCCTGGTTTTTCGGCTGTGGCTTCAGAAGAGCAGAGAGAGTTCTTTGCATAGCAAGAATCGTGAAACTCTTTTTTCAAGATCGTAAAGGGGAAAAAAATCACGATGACGATTAATCGTGCAGCTCTAATAAATATGCATGGAAATCATGGGGACAACTTTTCATGTGACTGAGGTCCAAAGCTCCATGAAAAGTCACCCAAGTGTGAAAGTAACGTAATGCGATTAATTGATAACACCTTTGAATAAGGCCCCATTTGCTCTTGTGCGACCTTAAAATTGCACAGCTTTGTCATGACTTGAAGCAATGTCTGTGTAATCTTGTGGTGTATGGACCTCAAATCGCATCAAAGTCAAACCAAGGTAGTGCAGGGACGAATTTGCTACACCTTCAGGATGCACAAGTGACAATAGGGCCAAATTCAAAGGTGTTATCCTTGAATCTCATTCACACTGCTGCGACCTGAAAGTCACACTATTTTGCTGCCACTTTGCCACTGCAACTTGGCCCCAACTTCTGGGAATGCCTGTGTAATATTGTACCCGATATACCTCAAGTCACACCAAAGTAGTACAGGGACTACTTTGAAGTTGGTGCGACTTAAAGTAGCACAGATATGAATGGTTGTCATTGAGAATCATGGGGTACAACTTGTCATGCAACTCAGAGGTCCAAATTTGCTGGAAAATTCACCCAGCTGTGAAACAAGTCATATATTTTAATAAAAGGAGCTCTCATTTATACTTGCATAGTCCTTACTGATTTACATCAGCAGAACAAATACAGGAAGTGATGTGTGCACATGGGACGGAAGCAAATGTGTGGTGATGCCAAACAAATCAATGAACCCCACCCACACCAAATCTAACTATGACATCCACCCCGCATTGATTAAGTACAAGTACATATCCTACACTTACCCAGCCAATGAGCAGCGCCTCCTCTCTGCTAAAGAGACCTTGCCATGTCCACCTAGATGGAGATCCTGACCAGCACAGGAACTTCCAGGTGCATACAATGAATAATTTCCAGGTCAGAAGGTGAAACCACGCTTTTGATTGCCGCTGCGAATATGTGCTCTCAACCATGATTAGTATTTTTTTATTTTTAGATATGCAAATCTGTATTTCTACATATATTTGAAGGTAAACTTAAGGGAGTTTGCTAAGACATGGTGTCCCTGGGTTAGCAGCAGGTGAATTACAAAGGCAAAAGGCCCACTTTGAGCCCTGGTTCACACTGACAGCGGGAGGAAAGCGTTCAGCTGAACTCACACAATTTCATTCCTGCATGTCAGTCCCAACTGTGGGGGCAACATCAGAGACATCAGTGCAGGTTTCTGCACCAATATCAATACAAATCGCACCAATTAGAACAGTGCAATTGCCACAGATTTGACATGTCAAATCACACCAATGTGAACCAGAGCTGACACATTCAAACACTACCTATCCACCAGCTGAATTCATTACCTGCAATTCTCCACAGCTGTTATATATAAAAATTCCACCTTTATCATTAACTTGCAGTTGTGCAGAAGCCTAGGTTTACATTGGAGCGATTGGTCATGCGATTTGAGAGATCAAATCGCATGACTATTGGTAATGGCACTGTTCCAATTGATGCAACTTTTTTTTGTCGCACCGCATCAATTTGCTAAAGTAGTTCCTGCACTACTTTTGCCGATTTCAGGTGCGACTTCTATAGACATTTGTGTATGAAGCCACCTGAAATCACACTGACCTTGCTACTTTGAAATCGTGCTACTTCAAGTGAAGTAGCGCAATTTCAAAGTAGCATGTGAACCAGGGCAAAGAGATTAGTTTTTTGGTGCACAAATACATATTGAAATAAAATATAAAAGAGATATTGCACTTTCCCAAAACCACCACCCACAAAAACTAAAGAAAGAAAAGTAGAAGAAAAAAAAAAAAAAAACACCACACACACACACACCACAACAAAAGCGCAATGTATTTATTTTACCAGCAGAAAAAAAAAATTACATTTACTAGCTTCAAAAAAATTTGGACAGGATATATGGTACTACATTTAGCAACGGAATTTTAAGGGCCCTGCTCATAGGAGCTTACAATCTAAAATTAGACAAAACCTTAGAGTGGACACAGCTTTAATTTCAGTGTATAGCGGGGACACATCACATTATTATCTGCAAGATTATAGAAACATACTTAACAGTCATTCTTACAAAGCATTCCAACTGAATATTGCAAAAGACTTACTCAAAACACCCACCACCAGCCCACAATTCACACATACATACATTGGTGACCATGTTCTGCTGGAAGCTGCATTTCGGTGTACACGATTAAACGAGATCAAAAATAGTAGGTCAGCAGATGCTTCCAAACGATGTTTGCATGATCAGACAGGAACAATACACACACAACATTGACAGCATGGCCACATAAACCCACTTTTGATTGAAAAAATGCACAAGAATTTCATCAAATCTCCCAATATCATTCCTTCTCCATCACAACAAAAAACCTGACCTTCTCAGGCCAAACGAACCCCCCTACTGCAGGCCTTTATATAAGAGAGGTTGTATTGTTAGCACACTGACACACCCAATAGAAGTACACGCCCACCAGTATCTTTCAATCTGTCTCTTCATGTATGTCTAAAGTGATTGCACCTGATGAGCAGGAACACATAATAGGATTTGCAACTGTGTTAGCCTTGGCTATGTGCATCAAATCTCCAACTACAGGACAAAGATCAAAGTCCATTTGCATCCACATAAACAAAGCAACAGTTTTCTAAGCATATGTACACGTGCAGTGTAAACCCTAAAATTTGAAATGTCCAAGTCCCTGGGCATGATTAGTGCTAATAAACATTAACGTCAGTCCCTGGCTGCAATGAGCTTCCAATATAAAGTCCAAAATTAACAATCTTACATTAGAACCTATTTCGACAGGAGACAAATAAGATGCCAGCATGTCTTTGGATTGTGGTGAGAAACCCACACAGGGAGAACATATAAACTTCAACACAAGCATTAGCACATTGGGGAATTGAACCAACATCCCAGGTGCTGCTAGACGGAACTGCTACCCACTTAGCCACCAGGCAGCCTCACACATGTTCTCTACATCTCTGTGGTGTGAACCAGCCCTAAGTCCATAGCCATGCTCAGTGTCACAAGCAATATACAATATATTGGCCTAAGTATTGGGATGCCTGCCTTTAAACACACATGAACTGTAATGGCATCCCAGTATTAGTATTGGGTTCAAAACTCATTTGGCCCACCCTTTGCAGCTATAACAGCTTCAACTATTCTTGTCCACAAGGTTTAGGAGTGTGTCTATGGGAATGTTTGACCATTCTTCCAAGTGCATTTGTGAGGTCAGGCACTGATGTTGGACGAGAAGGCTTGACCTACAGTCTCCTCTCTAATTTATCCCCAAGGTGTTCTGTTGTGTTGAGGTCAGGACTCTGTGCAGGCCAGTCAAGTTCCTCCACCCCAAAATCACTCATCCATGTCTTTATGGACCTTGCTTTGTGCACTGGTCCAAATGATTTGGTGGAGGGGGATTATGGTGCAGGGTTGTTTTTCAGGGCTTGGCCTCCTAGTTTCAGAGAAGGGAACTCTTAAGGCGTCAGCATACCAAGACATTTTGGACAATTTCATGCTCCCAACTTTGTGGGAACAGTTTGGGGATGGCCCCTTCCTGTTCCAACATGACTGCACACCAGTGCACAAAGCAAGGTCCATAAAGACATGGATGAGCAAGTTTGGGGTGGAGAAACTTGACTGGCCTGCACAGAGTCCTGGCCTCAACCCGATAGAACACCCTTTGGCTGAATTACAGTAGAGACTGCAAGCCAGGCCTTCTCATCCAACATCAGTGCCTGGCCTCACAAATGCACTTCTGGAAGAATGATCAAACATTCCCATAGGCAGACTAAACCTTGTGGACAGCCTTCCCAGAAGCTGTTCTAGCTGCAAAGGGTGGGCCAAATCAAATTTTAACCCTACGGACTAAGACTGGGCTGCCATTAAAGTTCATGTGTGTGTGAAGGCAGGCGTCCCAATACTTTTGGCTATATAGTGTATCTGGAAAAGACTTACAACGGTGGTGGAACCCTCCTACACATAACTACTACAATTAGACATAGTTATAGGACCTGGGAGATGAGACAACTTCTCTACATGAAGTAACATGGTTGAGATTTGAACCCAGACCCTCAGAGATACTAAGTAGAAGTTCTAACCTCAAAGCCACGGAGCTGCCACATGTGAGACCCTCCTACACATAACTACACATAAATACACATAAAAACACATAAATACTGCATTTCTATGGACATACAGGTGATGGAATTACATTACTCAAGAGTTATTCTTCTTGATTTATTCTGTGATATTTGGTGTTTTTTTTGTGGGTGAGAGTAGAATATTACCCTCAAATTTTTGGGAATTACATTTTGCTTTCTGATGTTGGTACACATATCACATTTTTTGGGCTCAAATTATGAATATTTGGAAATAATACAAAGCACAAAAAAATGTGATTCATTTTAAATTTTCATCAGCAATGGTATTGTTTGTGGATTGTAAAGACACCTGTGTGAGTTTAGGTTAAAGATTGTTTTGAGATGAAGAGTAACAAGTGAAAGTGACAGAGAAAAATATATTTTACCAAAACATCAAAACATTCCACATTGTAGCATTCTTCAAATCAAAATATTTTAAGTAGAAGCAACAATGTTGCAAAGGAAGATTTATTTCACAGAAAGATACATTTCATCTCAACATTAAAAGGTTTTTTTGTGAAAGTTAGAATTGTTCCATTAGAATCAGTGACTGAAACTTCATTTGGACTAAATTAGAGCAGATTTTAACTTCCAAAAAAGGTTCTCTAATTAGCTCTCATTTTGGTATTTACTATACCTCCAGGTAAAAAAGACACTTGAGTTAAAATGAGAGTTATTTTCAGGTCTGAGCATGCTCAGTTGTGTTGGCACCTAGTTGTCCAAAACAGGGAATTTTTCACTTTTCAGACTTTTAAAGATATTTCAGTGTAGAAATCACTTTTTCACACAGTTTAAAAGCAGATAATCTTTAAATAATATACCGCATATTTCAGTACCATTTAGACAATTATATCATGTTCTAAACATTATTTCCATGTGCAATTCTCTAGGTTTTAGCAGAGTAAGGGTTTGGGCTCTATTTAGTTTCAGGGAGCTATAGTAAATTCGATTTTGGGAGTATTTTCTCACCAGCGCTATAGTGAATACCGTTTTAGCGCGAATTAGCGCTATTAGCGCTAATGCGCGCTAAATTGCCGCGAATTAGCGCTAATTCGCGGCAATTTGCGCGAATTAGCGCCATAGCGCTATAGTAAATTACCCCCACTGTGTGTTATAGTTATTGAAACCCCGCTCACTTTGCACCCCATGTTGCTGAGTTTTAAAAACAAACACACCATTTGTTTGTGCTGCGTTTCTGCTGGTTTGTGCCACAAAAATAAACTTTTGTGCCGATTTGGTTTCGGAGATATTGTGCATTATAATTGCTGAAACCCCGCGTCCAGAGGATCTCACAGCGCGGTAGCAACTTGGATCCCCTGCAGTTGCTGGACGAGATGGCAGATGTATACAGGCTGCTTTCCCAGCTCAGGGCGGAGGCGGCGTCCAGAGGAGTGGAGTGGCTAGAGGAGCAGTTCTCATCTGTCCTGCGAGATCGAGCCTCTGGGTCAGGGACAGGGGGGCAGGAGTCCGTACGAGCTTGGAGGTCTCGGCCCCTGGAGCGCTTCTCTCCGGTCTCCTCCTCCAGAGCTCAGTGCCACATTGGGAGTTCCATGCGGGTCCCTTCAGGACTACCTGCAAAGCGCCCATGGGTGGTGCTCCTGGAAGAAATCCCCTTCGGGGGGGCAGGGCTTCCGGGGGTGTCTGTGTCTTTTCCCAGCCTGCCCAGCATCAGGATCAGTAACAGGCGGGCTCCTCCCCCGGTGATGAGTCAGCAGGGGCAGAGTTTTGGCAGGGGAATCGTGCTGCTACGGCCCCCAGGCCCTTTACCTCCATGGCCGGTGGCTCTCCCAGGACCAGCCAGCACCAGGTGATGTCAGAGGCGCAGAGGAGCGGCAGTGTGAGACCAGCGGCGAGCTCCCAGGGTCTGGGCGCTCTGGTAAGGTGACCCAGAAATCAGTGGGTGGAGCCGGTGCAAGCAGGCAGGGCCAGCAGCCACATGGATCCTCAGCATCCAGGGCCACTACTCCTGGGGTGCTGCCAGAGAGAGGATACGTGGAGATAGATGAGAGATCAGAGGGCAAATTGTCTGCTTCAGAGGGGGAGGAGTCGCATGGAGTCCCTGCATCGATGGAGTCAGGACCTGCGTCTGGTGGGATCCTTCCTAGGCAGCCTGGTAAGTCTACTGCTTCTTCTAACATGTCTGTGTTTTCTGCTGTTGATGATATTGTGTGTCTAGGGGCAGCACAAACGATTGGCGTGTTTGTTTTTAAAATTCAACAACATGGGTTGTAAAGTGGGCAGGATTTAAGCAACTATAATGCACAATATCTCCAAAACCAAAGTGGCACAAACGTTTATTTTTGTGGCACAAACCAGCACAAACGCGGCACAAATGAATGGTGTGTTTGTTTTTAAAATTCAGCATCATGGGGTGCAAAGTGGGTGGGGCTTACATTAAATTGAATATCTAATATCTCAGAAACTGAACTGGCACACAAAGCTCATTTTTGCTGCACAAATCAGCACAAGCGCGGCACAAACGAATAGTATATTTTTATTCCGGTTTTACAAACATGGGGTGCCAACTTCACACAGCTAGTGCCAGTTCATCTGCCACCAGCAGGACTGATCACAGGCACTCATACCTCGCTGTGCTATCATGGCTGCTTACTAATCAGGAGCTCACTAACCAGGTACGTGGCAGGAGGGTAGGGTGATGTCATTGTCTGGAAAAAACAAATTGCTATTATCTTAAAAATAAAAACAGCACAAATTTTTATTTTTATGACACAAAAAAGCACAAAGGTAGCACTAACAAATAGTATGTTTATTTTTAAGATTTAATAACATGGGGCGCAAAGTGGGTGGGGTGTTATCAAATATAAACAAGCTGTTATAACTAAAAAAAACATAATAGCACAAATAAAAATGTTAGCAGCACAAAACAGCACAAATGAGGCACTAACCAACCAGCCCAATTTTGTGTCTTTTGGGTGTTGTGGGGGGGGCTCAGTGACCTTTGGTGACCTTTAATAAATTATTAATAGCGCAAAAATGATAAAAGATAAAAGAACGAAAACTTAAACAGCACAAACGTAGCACTAAAGAAACACACTTGAGTTTTCATTTGTGCTGATTGTAGGGGGGGGCAAAGTGGGTGGGGTTTAAAAAAAACAGTTATAACTTAAAAACCATAACAGCACAAATAAAAATTTTAGCAGCACAAAACAGCACAAATGTAGCACTAAAGAAACACACTTGAGTTTTTATTTGTGCTGATTGTAGAGGGGGCAAAGTGAGTGGGGTTTGAAAAAAAAAAAACCTGTTATAACTTAAAAACCATAACAGCACAAATAAAAATTTTAGCAGCACAAAACAGCACAAATGTAGCACTAACCAATGAGACCAGTGTTGTGTCATTCGGGTGTTGTATGGGAGCTAAGTGACCTTTGATGACCTTTAATAAATCATTAATAGCGCAAAAACGATAAGAGATAGAACGGAAATTTTAGCAGCACAAAACAACACAAATGTAACACTAAAGAAATACACTCGGGGCGTGGCTGTAAGCCGATCGTGATGGCTGCTCACTGAACTAGCTCTGAGGGAACGGCGGCTGTCCAGGGCACCAACGAGTGGGAATCGCCACAACTACACCGAGAGCATCACACTGAATCCGGGACCGTAGACATCATGTAGAAGCGGAAAAAAGAAAGATCCATGCCGCGGAAGCTCACAGAGTTTTACCCGCCACCCAGCAGAAAGGATCTCCAAGATGGCGCTGGCAGACTTGCAGGCACACACCACGGCGGCCCGTCACACACAATCTCAGGAGAGATGCCAACGGAGGGAGATCACACGCGCTTACAGCGCACAGGGAGCTTCTCCTCTGCTTCCACCCCCTCTACAAGCCCTGCTAAATCTAAAATGAAGCTGACTCAAGACACAGCCTCGCCTGAGGTAAGCCATATCAATCAGCTATCCCCTATGAGCCATGTTAATACAAGCTCCATCGCTGCATATCCCACACTAAACCAACCTGTTCTTGACACCACTCTTAAAGATATGCTTCTCACATTACAAAATTCTTTCCATTCTGACATTACTAAACTGATTCACAATTTTGCATCCGAAGTGTCATATCTGGGGGACAGAGTCACCATCATAGAAACTAAAATGGGAGAAGTGACATCTTCCTTCAACAGCTTAGTGGATGCTTAAGGGGAAGAAGCAGAGGACATAGAATGGATGAAGGCCAAAATAGCAGATTTGGAAGACCGTTCCAGAAGGAACAATTTAAAAATAAGAGGTATACCAGAATCCGTCCCACAATCTGCACTAAAAGATTACTTCACACAGCTACTTTCTAATTTCCTCCCTGACACCCCTCAAAACTGCCGCATCTAACAGACATAATACCAAGAGACACTATTGTCCGCATACATAGTTACATAGTTACATAGTTACATAGTTACATAGTAGGTGAGGTTAAAAAAAGACACAAGTCCATCAAGTCCAACCTATGTGTGTGATTATGTGTCAGTATTACATTATATATCCCTGTATGTTGCGGTCATTCAGGTGATTATCTAATAGTTTCTTGAAGCTATCAATGCTCCCCACTGAGACCACCGACTGTGGAAGGGAATTCCACATCCTTGCTCTTACAGTAAAGAACCCTCTACGTAGTTTAAGGTTAAACCTCTTTTCTTCTAATTGTAATGAGTGGCCATGAGTCTTATTAAACTCTCTTCTGCAAAAAAGTTTTATCCCTATTGTGGGGTCACCAGTAGGGATGAGCCGAACACCCCCCGGTTCGGTTCGCACCAGAACCTGCGAACGGACCGAAAGTTCGCACGAACGTTAGAACCCCATTGACATCTATGGGACTCGAACGTTCGAAATCAAAAGTGCTCATTTTAAAGGCTAATTTGCATGGTATTGTCCTAAAAAGGGTTTGAGGACCCGGGTCCTACCCTAGGGGACATGAATCAATGCAAAAAAACTTTTAAAAACGGCCGTTTTTTCGGGAGCAGTGATTTTAATGATGCTTAAAGTAAAAAAAAAAAAAGTGAAATATTCCTTTAAATATCGTACCTGGGGTGTGTCTATAGTATGCCTGTAAAGTGGCGCGTGTTTCCCGTGTTTAGAACAGTCCCTGCACCAAATGTCATTTTTAAAGGAAAAAATCTCATTTAAAACTGCTTGCGGGTTTAATGTAATGTCGGGTCCTGGCAATATGGATGAAAATCAGTGAGACAAACGGCATGGGTACCCCCCAGTCCATTACCAGGCCCTTTGGTTCTTGTATGGATATTAAGGGGAACACCGCACCCAAATTAAAATAAGGAAAGGTGTGGGGCCACCAGGCCCTATATACTCTGAACAGCAGTATACAGGCGGTGCAAACAAGACAGGGACTGTTGGTTTGTTGTTAAGTGGAATCTGTTTGTAATTTTGAACTGGTACATTTTTAACGTGTTTAGCTCCAGCCAAAAAATCTTTTTTAAGCTTTTTGGAAAACATAGGGAAGGGTTATCACCCCTGTGACATTTGTTTTGCTGTCATTCCTCCTCTTCAGAAGATTTCACCTCACTTTTAGTCCCAATGAAAAATGTTTTTTGAAAATTTGGGGTTTTTTGTGGAACAAGGATTGGAAAGCATCAGTGGAAAGGAGAAATGTTTTTCCCATATTAACTCTTACAGGAGAGAATTTCCCTTCCTATGGGTAGATTTCATCTCACTTCCTGTTGTCTCCTTCCATTTGCAAGTAGGAGTCGTTTGTAAGTTAGATGTTTGAAAGTAGGGTCCTGCCCTATATACTCAGCAGAAATTTGGGCCTTAGGTGTTGTTGTGGCCACAACACTGTAAGCCCTCACAGAGCCCTGCTGTGAAATATTAGATCAAGAATTGTAATTACATGCCCCTGTTGAACAGGAGCTGAAAAAGTAGGCCTTAGGCACTGGTGCTGGTGCCACAACACTGCAACCCCTCACAGACACTCTAGTTGGAATGCAGGAACGAGCCCTGCTGCAAAGTATTGCATCAAAAATTGTAATTACACGCCCCTGTTAAACAAGGGCTGAAAAATTGGGCCTTAGGCACTGGTGCTGGTGCCACAACACTGCAACCCCTCACAGACACTCTAGTTGGAACGCAGGAACGAGCCCTGCTGCAAAGTATTGCATCAAAAATTGTAATTGCACGCCCCTGTTAAACAGGGGCTGAAAAATTGTGCCTTAGGCACTGGTGGTGGCGCCCAGAACCAAAAATGTTCTTACAAGCTATCAGCATGATGATTGAGGAGGAAGAGGATAATTACTCAGGGATAGTCACTCAGCATCAGCATAGGCAGTCTTTGAAGGGATCTGAGATTTAAAAAAAAATTATTCGGTTACATCAGCATCAGGTGCTTGGTAGCTGGTGGTGATCCAAGACTGATTCATTTTTATGAAGGTCAGTCGATCGACCGAGTCGGTGGACAGACGCACCCTGTGATCAGTTACCACGCCTCCAACAGCACTGAATGTGCGTTCCGAAAGAACGCTGGATGCAGGACAGGCCAGTAGCTCAATTGCATACTGTGCAAGCTCTGGCCAGTGATCCATCCTCAAGACCCAGTAACCCAGAGGATTTTCGGTGGGAAAGGTGTCCAAGTCAGATCTTGCCCCTAGGTATTCCTGCACCATGTAAAACAGACGCTGGCGATGGTTGCTGGAACCGATCATACCTTGGGGCTGCGGACCAAAAAATTGTCTGAACGCATCGGTCAGACGGCCACCTTCTACACCGCTCCTTCTTTGACTGACCGAAGCCTCAGCAACACGTTGTCCAGAAACAGGAGTTTGTAACCTCCCAGTCTCTGGGAACGCGTTGCACAGACCTTTCTGCAAGGCCTCCCGAAGATGTTTCATCCTCTGCTCCCTCTGTGATGGCAAGATAAGGTCCGCAACCTTACCCTTGTAACGTGGATCAAGGAGAGTTGCCAGCCAGTATTGGTCCTTCTCCTTGATACCACGAATATGAGGATCCTTACGCAGGCTTTGCAGGATCAGGGAGGCCATGCAGCGTAGGTTTGCTGAGGCATTCAGTCCGCAATCCTCTGGGTCACTAAGGACAACATGGTCCACAGCCACCTCCTCCCAGCCACGTACAAGTCCATGTGTTTCTTGGGACTGATCCCTTAAAGACTGCTGCTGATGCTGAGTGCCAGGCTCCACCTCCATACTGACACAATCTTCCTCCTCCTCCTCCTCCTCGTCCTCTTCCTGTGTGATCGCGGGCATGCAGGAACTCTGTCCGGATAAAGGGGGCCTTGAGAGCTAAGGAAGTCCTCCTCTTCCTGCCTCTGTTCTGCCTCAAGTGCCCTGTCCATTATTCCACGCAGCGTGTGCTCCAACAGGTGGACAAGGGGGACAGTGTCACTGATGCATGCACTGTCACTGCTCACCATCCTCGTGGCCTCCTCAAATGGTGAGAGGACAGTGCATGCATCCCTGATCATGGCCCACTGGCGTGGGGAAAAAAAACCAAGCTCCCCTGACCCTGTCCTGGTGCCATAGTCGCACAGGTACTCATTGATGGCCCTCTGCTGCGTGTGCAGCCGCTGCAGCATGGCCAACGTTGAGTTCCACCTGGTGGGCATGTCACAGATTAGGCGGTTCTTGGGCAGGTTAAACTCCTTTTGGAGGTCCGTCAGCCGAGCACTGGCATTATATGACCAGCGGAAATGCACACAGACTTTCCTGGCCTGCCTCAGGACATCCTGTAAGCCTGGGTACCTGCCCAAGAACCGCTGCACCACCAAGTTAAGGACATGAGCCAAACAGGGCACATGGGTCATTTGTCCCTGTCGGAGGGCAGAGAGGAGGTTGGTGCCATTGTCGCAAACCACCATTCATGCCTTAAGTTGGCGTGGCATCAACCACCTCTGAACCTGTCCCTGCAGAGCTGACAGAACCTCTGCCCCAGTGTGACTCCTGTCCCCCAAACACACCAGCTCAAGCACCGCAATGGCATCTTTTGGCCTGCGTACTTGCGTAGCCCCTTGAATGGCTACGGAGCACCGCTGGTTCCGAGGACAAAGCACAGGAAGAGGCCATAGAGGAAGAAGATGAGGAGGGGGTGGAGGAGAGAGGTGTGTCACAATCATTAGCATTTTAGAGGCGTGGTGGCGGAACAACCTCCAACACTACTGCACCTTGTCCTCCATCCTTCCCAGCTGCCAGCAGAGTCACTCAATGCGCCGTGAAACTTAGGTAACGTCCCTGTCCATGCCTGCTGGACCATGAGTCAGCGGTAATATGCACCTTACCGCTGACCGCCCTGTCCAGCGAGGCATGGACATTGCCTTCCACATGCCGGTAGAGAGCCGGAATCGCCTTCCGTGAGAAAAAGTGGCGTTTGGGTACCTGCCACTGAGGAACCGCACATTCCACAAACTCACGGAAGGGGGCAGAGTCTACCAACTGAAAAGGCAGCAGTTGAAGTGCTAGCAATTTTGCCAAGCTAGCATTCAACCGCTGGGCATGTGGATGGCTGGGAGCAAACTTCTTTCGGCGGTGCAGCAGCTGGGGCAGGGAAATTTGCCTGGTACAATCTGACGTCGGTGTACCAAAAGCAGATTGCCCACAAGTACTTGGCTGTGACACACCTAATTCTACACCTTCATTCCTCTCAGTGCAGGTCTCAGAGAGGATTGAAGGTATAGTGGGGTTGTAAATCTCAGCTGATGAGGAGCAAGGAGAGGTCCTCTTTGTTCTTTGGTGTGGGTCTTTTAGATACGCTTGCCAACGAACTGCATGGCAGGTCAACATATGTCTGGTCAAGCATGTGGTACCCAAGTGGGAGATGTTTTGGCCACGCGAGATACGCTTGAGACATATGTTGCAAATAGCAGCGGTGCGATCTGATGCACTCGTCTCAAAACAGGCCCACACCAAAGAACTTTTTGAATAACGCGCAGAGACTGCAGCGCCCTGCACATGTGGAACTTTGGGGTGTGATGCAGTCAATGTGCTGCCCTTAGGCTGGCCCCTGGAGGGCATCCTGCCTCGTTGGTGATGTGCCGCCTCCTCCTCCTCTTCCTCTCTCCTATCAGGCACCCACGTTGAGTCAGTGACCTCATCATCCCCTCCCTCCTCATCACTGGAGCAAACCTGGCAGTATGCTGCAGCAGGGGGAGCATGACTGCCAGATTGCTGTCCTTCTTGGGCACCCCCTCTGTCCGTGCTCATGTTACTGCCTTCATCGAGCTCAGTATCATCATCAGAGCCTTCCAAACGCTGGGCATCCTCCTGGAGCATGTACCCAACACTGTGGTCAAACAGTTCGAGGGACTCCTCAGGAGGACATGGAGGGGCTAGGGAAGGAGTCACTGATGACATTGAGCCGAGGGAAGAGGCCGCTGCTTTGCCAGACAAAGTACCCTGGGCATGGGTGAGAGAGGATGAGGAGGATGAGGACGGCTTGGTCATCCACTCGACCAAGTCTTCCGCATGTTGCGGCTCAACACGGCCAGCTGCCGAAAAACGACCAAGTGTGTCCCACAGCCAAGTGCTGATGAGGATGCACCGCCTCCACGACCAGCACTAGACACAGAGCCTGCTTGCCCTCTCTTATTGGCTTGTTACTGTCTGCCTCTCCTTCTTGGCCTTCCAGACATACTAATGGCCTGTAGCTGCACTAAGCTGGGATATATATATATATATATATATATATATATATATATATATATATATATATATATATATATATATATATATATATATATATATATATATATATATATATATATATATATATATATATATATATATGTATATATGTATATATGTATATATGTATATATATATATGTATATATATATATATATATACATATGTACTGATTAGGGATGAGCTTCGAGTTCGAGTCGAACTCATGTTCTACTCGAACATTGGCTGTTCGCAAGTTCGCCGAACAGCGAACAATTTGGGGTGTTCGCGGCAAATTCGAATGCCGCGGAACACCCTTTAAAAGTCTATGGGAGAAATCAAAAGTGCTAATTTTAAAGGCTTATATGCAAGTTATTGTCATAAAAAGTGTTTGGGGACCCGGGTCCTGCCCCAGGGGACATGTATCAATGCAAAAAAAAGTTTTAAAAACGGACGTTTTTTCAGGAACAGTGATTTTATTAATGCTTAAAGTCAAACAATAAAAGTGTAATATCCCTTTAAATTTCGTAGCTGGGGGGGTGTCTATAGTATGCCTGTAAAGGGGCGCATGTTTCCTGTGTTTAGAACAGTCTGACAGCAAAATGACATTTGGAAGGAAAAAACTCATTTAAAACTACCCGCGGCTATTGCATTGCCGACAATACACATAGAAGTTCATTGATAAAAACGGCATGGGAATTCCCCACAGGGCAACCCCGAACCAAAAAAAAAAAAAAAAATGATGTGGGGGTCCCCCTAAATTCCATACAAGGCCCTTCAGGTCTGGTATGGATATTAAGGGGAACCCCAGCCAAAATTTAAAAAAAAATTGACGTGGGGTTCCCCCTAAATTCCATACCAGACCCTTCAGGTCTGGTATGGATTTTAAGGGGAACCCCGCGCCAGAAAAAAAAAAAAACGGCGTGGGGTCCCCCTAAAAATCCATACCAGACCCTTATCTGAGCACGCAACCTGGCAGGCTGCAGGAAAAGAGGGGGGGACGAGAGTGCGCCCCCCCCCCCTCCTGAACCGTACCAGGCCACATGCCCTCAACATTGGGAGGGTGCTTTGGGGTAGCCCCCCAAAACACCTTGTCCCCATGTTGATGAAGACAAGGGCCTCATCCCCACAACCCTGGCCGGTGGTTGTGGGGGTCTGCGGGCGGGGGGCTTATCGGAATCTGGAAGCCCCCTTTAACAAGGGGACCCCCAGATCCCGGCCCCCCCCCTGTGTGAAATGGTAAGGGGGTACTTACCCCTACCATTTCACTAAAAAACTGTCAAAAATGTTAAAAATGACAAGAGACAGTTTTTGACAATTCCTTTATTTAAATGCTTCTTCTTTCTCCTTCATCTTCTTCTGGTTCTTCTGGCTCTTTTGGTTCTTCCTCCGGCGTTCTCGTCCAGCATCTCCTCCGCGGCGTCTTCTATCTCCTTCTCCTCGGGCCGCTCCGCACCCATGGCATGGGGGGGGAGGCTCCCGCTCTTCTCTTCATCTTCTTCTCTTCTTTATCTTCTTCTTCATCTTCTTCTTCTTCTTCTTCTCTTCTTCCTTCTTCTCTTCTTCATTTCTTCTCTTCTTCATTTCTTCTCCGGGCCGCTCCGCAGCCATGCTGGCATGGTGGGAGGCTCCTGCTGTGTGACGGCGTCTCTTCGTCTGACGGTTCTTAAATAACGGGGGGCGGGGCCACCCGGTGACCCCGCCCCCCTCTGACGCACGGTGACTTGACGGGACTTCCCTGTGACGTCACGGGGAATGCCACAGGGAAGTCCCGTCATGTCCCGTGCGTCAGAGGGGGGGCGGGGTCACCGGGTGGCCCCGCGCCCCGTTATTTAAGAACCGTCAGACGAAGAGACGCCGTCACACAGCGGGAGCCTCCCACCATGCCAGCATGGCTGCGGAGCAGCCCGGAGAAGAAATGAAGAAGAGAAGAAGGAAGAAGAGAAGAAGAAGAAGAAGATGAAGAAGAAGATGAAGAAGAGAAGAAGATGAAGAGAAGAGCGGGAGCCTCCCCTCATGCCATGGGTGCGGAGCGGCCCGAGGAGAAGAAGATAGAAGACGCCGCGGAGGAGATGCTGGACGAGAACGCCGGAGGAAGAACCAGAAGAGCCAGAAGAACCAGAAGAAGAAGAAGATGAAGGAAGAAAGAAGAAGCATTTAAATAAAGGAATTGTCAAAAACTGTCTCTTGTCATTTTTAACATTTTTGACAGTTTTTTAGTGAAATGGTAGGGGTAAGTACCCCCTTACCATTTCACACAGGGGGGGGGGGCCGGGATCTGGGGGTCCCCTTGTTAAAGGGGGCTTCCAGATTCCGATAAGCCCCCCGCCCGCAGACCCCCACAACCACCGGCCAGGGTTGTGGGGATGAGGCCCTTGTCTTCATCAACATGGGGACAAGGTGTTTTGGGGGGCTACCCCAAAGCACCCTCCCAATGTTGAGGGCATGTGGCCTGGTACGGTTCAGGAGGGGGGGGGGGCGCACTCTCGTCCCCCCCTCTTTTCCTGCGGCCTGCCAGGTTGCGTGCTCGGATAAGGGTCTGGTATGGATTTTTAGGGGGACCCCACGCCGTTTTTTTTTTTTTTTGGCGCGGGGTTCCCCTTAAAATCCATACCAGACCTGAAGGGTCTGGTATGGAATTTAGGGGGAACCCCACGTCAATTTTTTTTAAAAATTTTGGCTGGGGTTCCCCTTAATATCCATACCAGACCTGAAGGGCCTTGTATGGAATTTAGGGGGACTCCCACATCATTTTTTTTTTTTAATTTTGGTTCGGGGTTGCCCTGTGGGGAATTCCCATGCCGTTTTTATCAATGAACTTCTATGTATATTGTCGGCAATGCAATAGCCGCGGTAGTTTTAAATGTGTTTTTTCCTTCAAAATGTCATTTTGCTGTCAGACTGTTCTAAACACGGGAAACATGCACCCCTTTACAGGCATACTATAGACACCCCCCAGGTATGAAATTTAAAGGGATATTACACTTTTATTGTTTGACTTTAAGCATTATTAAAATCACTGCTCCTGAAAAAACGGCCGTTTTTAAAACTTTTTTTTGCATTGATTCATGTCCCCTGGGGCAGGTCCCAGGTCCCCAAACACTTTTATTGACAATAACTTGCATATTAGCCTTTAAAATTAGCACTTTTGATTATTCATGTTCGTGTCCCATAGACTTTAACGGTGTTCGCGTGTTCAAACGAATTTTTTTCCTGTTCGCATGTTCTGGTGCGAACCGAACAGGGGGGGGTTCGGCTCATCCCTAGTACTGATACTGCAGCTAACAAAATCAACTGCCTGCCTGTAGGTAGCTTTAGCTGAACACTGTGAGGTGGACGCACCCCACTAACTTGTAGGTTTAGCTGAACACTGTGAGCAGGACGCACCCCACTAACTTGTAGTTTTAGCTGAACACTGTGAGCAGGACGTACTGCACTAACTGTAAATAGTCTAGCTGCCTGACTGTAGTACTAATAGGATCAAAAGAACACCAGTAATTTTCTTCAGGTAGTTGTAAATACTGTAACAAGACAAGCCTGCCTGTCAGTAAGAAGATAACAGGAACGGATCTAGCTGAACACTGTGAGCAGGACGTACTGCACTAACTGTAAATCGTCTAGCTGCCTGACTGTGGTACTAATAGGATCAAAAGAACACCAGTAATTTTCTTGAGTTAGCTGTAAATACTGTAACAAGACAAGCCTGCCTGTCAGTAGGAAGATAACAGGAACGGATCTAGCTAAACTAAATACAGTGTATATATATATATATGCAACACCTGGGATGCATATATATACACAATACACTGTAAGTGCAGCTAACTGACTGACTGTCCTGCCTAATCTAGCTAACTCAAATGAAATGACACTGTCTCTCTCTCTCTCTATCTCTCAGCACACCGGAACACACTGCACAGGGCCGCCGTGCAGGCGGCCTTATATAGTGTGGGGTGTGTACTAAATCCCCTGAGCCATAATTGGCCAAAGCCTCCTTGGCTTCGGCCAATTACGGCTCTCTGTTCAGGCGGCGCTGTGATTGGCCAAGCATGCGGGTCATAGTGCATGCTTGGCCAATCATCAGCCAGCAATGCACTGCTATGCCGCAGTGAATTATGGGCCGTGACGCGCCACACGATTTTGGCGCGAACGGCCCATATCGTTCGCAATTCGGCGAACGACCGAACAGCCGATGTTCGAGTCGAACATGGGTTTGACTCGAACACGAAGCTCATCCCTAGTCACCAGTACAGTATTTGTAAATTGAAATCATATCCCCTCTCAAGCGTCTCTTCTCCAGAGAGAATAAGTTCAGCACTCGCAACCTTTCCTCATAACTAAGATCCTCCAGACCCTTTATTAGCTTTGTTGCCCTTCTGTGTACTCGCTCCATTTCCAGCACATCTTTCCTGAGGACTGGTGCCCAGAACTGGACAGCATACTCCAGGTGCGGCCAGACCAGAGCCTTGTAGAGTGGGAGAATTATCGTTTTATCTCTTGCGTCCCCCTTTTAATGCATGCCAATATTCTGTTTGCTTTATTAGCAGCAGCTTGACATTTTTTTCATGTAAAGGAAAAATGTTTGCGTGCCATGAGGAATCCTACCGAATACCCTCAACCGTATGCCGCCCTGGCTTTCTTTGCGGATTTATCTAAATACACCATGTCACAACGCAAGAATCTTTCCACTATCACTAAACCACTCCGGAATCACCAAATTCAATATAAGCGGGGTCACCCAGTTAAACTAATCATCACCAAGGACAATAAGTGCTTCTCTGTCCGCAACCTGGATGAAGGCCTCTCACTACTGCGCCAGTGGCACATCTTAGAACCACTGGAACAACGCCAACCTAACTGCAATCATCGCAACCACAACACTGGTAATTGGGATGACTTTGACCCTCCTGATGAAATGACCACCTGAACCGTCCCAATAACTCCAGGCCTACGTACAAGCCCTGGAACGCCCGTCGGAGCCCTCTTTCTTTGAGTAACCTTATAACCCCAATATAAGTCGCGATATATACCGCTCACACAAAGTAACACTGTTGTTCTACTGTTAGAAAATTGTTTATCCCTGTATTGATTTGTTTCTGACTCTTTTGTAGTCCACAACCTACTCAAACTCCTCACCAGCAGTGGTAGTTTAAAACAGCTTTTTCGTAACCTACCCCTATCAGAAGCCTCCAATTCATCTCTTCAAAAGTAAGTTGACTACTACACCACTCTAACACCCAAACAGTACCTCTCAGGGTCACACCCGGCCCAACCCCTTCCCAACATAAAGACCCTCTTGGGAACTATCACCTGCCCTGCCACCTCTATAACACAATCCTCTCACCATGCCAATCAAAATCACGTCCTTAAATGTTAAGGGCCTAAATCATCCAGGGAAAAGATACTCCCTCTGGTTGGAAACGCGAAAACTTAATTGAGACATTCTCTGTCTGCAAGAATCTCACTTCTGCTAGGACAAATCCCCCACCATGTCTCACAAAAACTTCCCACATATATTTTTCGCGAACGCTCAAACCAAAACGAAGGGAGTACTTATAGCTATTAAAAACACAGTTACATTTAAACTAATCTCAGTTACCCCTGACCCGCAAGGAAGATTTATCATCCTCATAGGAGAAATTAACAATACCATTTACACAATGGTAAACATCTATGCCCCAAATTCGGGCCAGCTGCGTTTCCTTCGCAAGCTATGGAAAAAAGTGCAAGGCATCAAACAAGGGTGAACCGCCCTATGCAGAGACTTTAACCTAGCACCCGATGCCTCCATTGACCTTAAAGGTCCCTCTACCAAGAAACCGCGTCCAGCGACTCTAGCTCACTTTCTCCACACTAATTATCTGTTTGATATTTGGAGGTGCCAACACGCCATGGAACGGGACTTCACATTCTTCTCGAAACCCCACTGCACCTACTCCAGAATAGATTTATTTGTAGGAGACAAGCAACTACTCCAAGATGCCACTGAAACGGACATCCAGGCCATAACATGGTCAGACCATGCACCTGTCTCGCTGACTCTTGGGGACAAACCTACACATTCCAGCTTCACCAATTGGAGGAACGACCCACATATAATGGCAATTCCCAGCAATACAACTTTCATTCAAAACTGCCTACAGGAATATTTTGAGTTAAATGAATCGTCAATCTCACACCTTTCTACTATATGGTCAGCCCATAAGGCATATATACGTGGCACGCTCATAAAGTTAAGTTCCCAAGCCAAACGCCAAAGGACACAGCACACTGTTGAAACTACGTACCACTTTTTACGCGGTCGGGTACAAAGCCGGCAAACTCTTAGCTAACTAAACAAAGAAGAACTAAGCACAGGATACCCTACATTATTCATCCCACTAGTGGAGACAAACTATATCACAAGAAGGACATATCAAATGCCTTTCGAGCATATTATCAAGCATTATACAACCTTACCGATGACCCCACAACAACACAATCCACATAAGCTAACATTAAAACTTTCCTAGACAAACTGAAACTCCCCAAACTATTTCCAGAACATCTTACATCTCTAAACAGTCCATTCACTACCACCGAAATCATTCGAACCATATCGACACTCCCCTCTGGTAATGCCCCTGTCCCAGATGGATTTTCAACTGAATATTACAAAATGTTTGGCACCACTCTAGCGCCACACTTATTTCAGTTGTTCAACGCTGCTGTGTCCTCAGGCGCCTTTCCTGCTAAAATGCTTTCTGCAAACATTGTGACCTTGCCTAAACTGGGGAAGGAGTCGGTTACCCCATCCAACTTTCGCCCCATCTCTTTACTGAATACAGACCTCAAGTTATACGCAAAACTTATAGCCCAAAGACTAGCTCCAATTATGCCCCACCTCATACATCCAGACCAGGTTGGCTTTACTATGGGTAGACAAGCACCTGATGCAACCCGTAAAATAACAAATATCCTCCATTACGCTGAAACCAATAACATCCCATCTCTGTTCATAACATTAGACGCAGAAAAAGCGTTTGATAGGATCCACTGGGGATATATGAATTACACTCTAAATGAATTTGGCTTCAACGGCAATATTTTATCAGCCATTTTAGCCCTATATTCACAACCCTCAGCTCGAGTCCTCTCAGATGGGACCTTTTCTGACCCATTCCCCATCACTAATGGCACCAGGCAAGGATGCCCCCTCTCCCCAATAATCTTCACATTGCTGATGGAACCTTTAGCCCAAAAAAATTGCCTCTCACCTCTCATAGCGGGAATCCGTGTCAAAGACCAAGAATACAAAATTACCTTATTCGGAGATGATATCATATTAACTTTAACAAACCCGACTTCCTCCCTGGTTCAGGTACAAGAAATCCTAGCCATCTTTAACTCTTGTTCATTCTACAAAGTAAATGTCCTAAGTGTGATGGTACCTGGCGCTATTAAGCCTTGTCTAAAAGCTTTAGCCCCCTATATATGGGTGACCACCTCCATGCCTTACTTGGGAATTAATCTAACTACCCCATCCTCCAATTTGTATACATACAATTACATTCCCTTTCTACAGATCTGTATGAAAGACTTCCACATGATTAGCAAACAATATCTCTCCTGGGCGGGTAGAACAGCTGCCTTCAAAATGCTTACCTTACCTAAACTTCTTTATCTGTACAGAGCCCTACCTATTGTTGCACCCATGACATTTTTCGCCACCCTCAAAAAAACACTTTGCTCCTTTGTTTGGCAAAAAAGGAAAACCCGTTGTCCATATGCCTCCATCATTAAACACAAATCGGTAGGTGGAATGGGCTTCCCCGACGTAACTGACTATCATACGGCAGTGATTCTTGACCAAATCAGACACTGGTTCACACCCCCTTGCAATAAACAATGGCAATACATCGAACAATTGTTCACAACTGAGGGCAAACTGAGCTCTCTCCTCGTAGCCTAGTCCTTCCCTAATAAAACCAAGGAAGTGAGACATCCCACGATTTCAGCTGCTGTCGCAGCATGGAAAACTTTAGCCTCCAACTCCCCATCCCTAGACGGTGACCACACCATACCCATTCCGATAGAAACCTTCAAATTCCTCATACCAGACTTATCCCTAAAACACTGGTCCCACATCAGGCACCAACCAATCACACCACTAATACAAAACAAAAAACTCCTAACGTTCCCGGATCTACAAAAAACACACAGCATACCTCTACAGGGAGTGTACACACACAAGCAAATATCGTCCTACCTACAAAAAAACTCTACCCCATGCACTAAACTACCACACAAAGTATGGTCCTTCTGGACATCTACCTCCCTCAAAGCTAAAGGGATAACTCTCATATACAACACCTTGCATAACAAAGACCAGTTTACCAAAACATCAACATATAAAAGATGGGAAAGAGACCTACAAATCACATTTTCTGATCACCAGTGGTGCAGAGCCATTCACTACAACCAGAAAACCTCCAAATGCATCACCTACTGGGAACTTTCGCAAAAACTCCATCATAGATGGTACCTAACCCCAGTCCAACTACATAAATTTGCAAATGTAGATGACTATTTCTGTTGGAGGGGTTGCTCCACTAAAGGTTCCCTACTTCACATCCTTTGGGAATGCCCACAAATTTACCCATTTTGGGAAGCGTTTTTCACCTTTATATCAGACATAACGGGGCACAAATCCAACCCTTCTCCATCACTAGGAATTCTTAGCCTAAGAATAGACTCTTATCCAAAAGAGTTCAGAACCCTAGTAATGCAAATACTATTTGCTGCTAGATTGCTCATTATGCGCAAGTGGAGATGCTCCCTAACCCCAACTATTACGGATGTCCGATCTCAACTTACCACAATCAAAGAATTAGAATTTAGCTCAGCCCTATACAATGATACTGTTACAAGATGCAATAACGCCTAGAAACCCTGGCTTCAAACTCAAACAACATAAGTCACCTACAAAAGAATACTGGGTTATAGGTGAAGATACAATCAATAACATTTCCGTTAATGACTTATTTGCTCTTTTTATTACGTCTCAAGGTTCACTGGACTGTAATTCCTAGTAGATAAGGGTCTTTAATATTATTCTACCACTATCCGCTGTTCATTACTTTCTTTTTTTTTTTTTTTCTTCTTCTTTTCTCTTTTTCTCAATATCTGACATTTCAATCAGACCATACCTGCCACAAATTACGAATCAGGCGTACTGAATCCCCCCCCCCCCCCTATGGAATACAGTTAGTTCCCAGATGGGGTGTTCAGGGGAGGCGGGCGATACAAAGCAACATTTGCATACCGTTGCATGTTATATTCAGTTTCAAATAAGCTTGTTACAGTCACTGTACACTGTAACCGTTATTGTATCTCTCTGTATTATGTATACTATCACAGACAAAGTTAAACATCTTACACATGCATGTATTGTTACAGAAAACAAAATAAAATGTTTTAACAAATGAGAAACACACTCAAGTTTTTATTTGTGCTGATTGTAGGAGGGGGCAAAGTGAGTGGGGTTTGAAAAAAAAACTGTTATAACTTAAAAACCATAACAGCACAAATAAAAATTTTAGCAGCACAAACCAGCACAAACGTAGCACTAACCAACAAGACCAATTTCGTGTCATTTGGGTGTTGTAAGGGGGCTGAGTGGCCTTTGGTGACCTTTTATAAATCATTAATAACGCAAAAACGATAACAGATAGAACAGAAATTTTAGCAGCACAAAACAGCACAAATGTAGCACTTACCAACGAGGCCAGTTTTGTGTCATTTGGGTGTTGTAGGGGGGCTGGGTGATGTCATAGTCTGGAAAAAACAATTGCTAATATATTCAAAATAAAAGCAGCACAAATGTAAATTTTTACAGCACAAAACAGCACAAACGTAGCACTAAAGAAACACACTTGAGTTTTTATTTGTGCTGATTGTAGGGGGCCAGCTTTGCTGAGCTCATGCAAACACACATGTACCTCCTCGCTAATGCATGTCTGACATTTACCTTATACACAGATGTATGGGCAGCATAATGGGCATTCACATACTGTACGTCCTCATTGATGTAAGGTCTATTGATAAGAATCTGTTCTTTCTTTACAAGTCCAATTAAAATACGATTGTGTTATGCATGGTTATTGGCTAGACAAATCACCCATTGACTATGTATGTCAGGGTTTGCAGTGCTCCTCCGTGGCGTGTCACTCCTTACTGTAGTATTCTCCCAAAGAATACATACATATGGAATATATGAAGAATCGACAGGAAAAAGTTAGAGGTTTACTTAGTGAGTTGGACCTGGTAGCTAGAAAGAAGACAAATGTAAGACCCCACTGAATACCCACTTAAACTTGTCACCATCTGCCAAAATCTGAATGGTCAATTCTGTGTATACTAATCTGTTTAACTACTGTAATAACAAAACCCATTCAGTAGGCGCACAGCATTGATGGAAAGAGGTATTGAAAAGTTTTGTTATTGAGTGTTTCAGATCAAAATACATTTCTTAGAAATGAAACTTTTTTTTTATAATTTCAAGTGTGAAATGTCTTATAAACTTTATTAAACAAGACAAAGACAGTAAGCAATGGATTGTAACAAAGATGATTTCTAGCCAGCCCCCCTCATATATTAAATGATATGTAAACCCTTAGGCTGGTCATACATGGATTCAAATTCAGCTGGTTCAGCAGGGACCAGCCACGTTTTGATCCATGTATGGAAACCGTGGTTGTAGGGGAAATCCAACAGGAGAGTTGTACAGAAGTTGATCTATTGATCTATTCCTGCTCGATCAGCACTGCAGGCTATAGACTGCAGAGTTGACCAGTGCATTCTGACAGTTTCCCCACTGTCAGAATACAATAGCTACACAGGGAGGATTCCCCCATCCACCACTGGTTGAACAAAAAAAAAATACTACTGTATGGGCTGCCTTACAGTGATTCAATATACTATAATGATCGGTTACACATACCATTGAAAGTGTTTTGTTTAATCTTTTTTTAAGTGCAAAAACATGACTATTGATCAGGAGTAAGGATAGTTCATTAGTTCTGTCTTGTTTCTATTGCCCTTTTATAGCAGAGTGAATGTGCATTGTCACCATAGGACAGGGTGTGTGACTGGCTCTGTTCTGCCTCTCCAATCTAAGCACTGAATTGTGATCCCTATATCTGATTCAGCTGTGACAAGATATCTGTAACTTACAGTCTCAGTAGAATTAGCAGGCAGTGACATTATCCAAATGACATCTTGCAGATCGTAGATAGCTTTAATCCAAAACTCATGCATGAACATTAAATAGGTAAAAAATCATAGTGTTTCTAGCTCCAGCAATTACATGTACTAAGAACAAAATCTAGAGAGAAAGATACCCTGAAAACAAGGTAGGACTAGCTATACAGAGCATTTCCTAGCTATGGAGAAAGGGACACATTTTTTTAAAATGCAAACAAACAACAATGTATGCATAACATGATAGGCACAATCACCAGGTAAAAGCTAATGAAAAAAATGTATGCAGCTATGTCTAAGGACTAGTACATTGTAATATATTACATTTTTATTTGGGTTTAGCTATGCTTTAAGAAAATGAACATGCAAGTTTTCTAACAGAAATGAAAACATGTTATATGGAACTCAGTAATTCAAGTGTTATTTTTTTAATGTATCTCTTGTGCTCAAAGCAGGGTTATTGTAGTAGCTTACTTCTGATTGTGTGCAACTTTGAACTTTCCAAAATCCAAATGATTTTTTCAGTAAATGTCAGATACCTGTTGTCAACCTCCACATTAAGACTAATCTCTGTTTGGTTTAGCTCTCTGCAAGAAGTTCTTCAATTGAATTTTTTGACTACAGACTATGTGATGTCCACTAGGGCGAGACAAAGGTAACTTGTCTGGAACTGCCAAGATTTGGCTCTTGTTGCTGAAGAGTAACGTCATGTGTTTTTTTTTAGCTCAGCTATCCAATGGAGTGCATCTTTGTGAGAAACATTTTGCAGTTTTTAGCTGTTTTGATACTATTAGTCCCACTCTACTGAGTCTGATAAGCACAGCATTCAAATCTTGCAAATAAAAAATTCTAAACTCCAAATTCCAAATTAACTGGCATTCTGCTATTTTTCTAGAAACGCAGAAACTTACAGAGCAATATAAAGGCATATTAGGCATGGCAACAACTAAAAAGTTCATTTTTTAGCAGTGTTTAAAATGGTAACACTACCAAAAATTCTGTATTATTTCCGTACCCTCCCTATTTTAATCCCTACCAAATTTTTTACGCAAATTAACACAAAACTAAAAAAAATATATGGAATGGGAAAAAACCTAGAGTGGCTTTTTCTATACTGACATCCACCAAGGTAGTAGGTGGAATGGGCCTACCAGATATAAGAAATGATTACTACGCAGCCTTAATGGACCAAATGAAATATTGGTTAACTGCTTCAGAGGATAACTTATGGGTAAACATTAAAAAGAATTTACTTTAGGACACAATGGGGGTCATTTACTATAGCGCCACGGCGCTAATTCGCGCCAATTTGCCGCGAATTAGCGCTAATTCGTGCTAAAACGGTATTCACTATAGCGCTGGTGAGAAAATTCTCCCAAAATCGAATTTACTATAGCTCCCTGAATCTAAATAGTGCCCAAACCCTTACTCTGCTAAAACCTAGAGAATTGCACATGGAAATAATGTTTAGAACATGATATAATTGTCTAAATGGTACTGAAATATGCGGTATATTATTTAAAGATTATCTGCTTTTAAACTGTGCGAAAAAGTGATTTCTACACTGAAATATCTTTAAAAGTCTGAAAAGTGAAAAATTCCCTGTTTTGGACAACTAGGTGCCAACACAACTGAGCATGCTCAGACCTGAAAATAACTCTCATTTTAACTCAAGTGTCTTTTTTACCTGGAGGTATAGTAAATACCAAAATGAGAGCTAATTAGAGAACATTTTTTGGAAGTTAAAATCTGCTCTAATTTAGTCCAAATGAAGTTTCAGTCACTGATTCTAATGGAACAATTCTAACTTTCACAAAAAAACCTTTTAATGTTGAGATGAAATGTATCTTTCTGTGAAATAAATATTCCTTTGCAACATTGTTGCTTCTACTTAAAATATTTTGATTTGAAGAATGCTACAATGTGGAATATTTTGATGTTTTGATAAAATATATTTGTCTCTGTCACTTTCACTTGTTACTCTCAATCTCACAACAATCTTTAACCTAAACTCACACAGGAGTCTTTATAATCCACAAACAATACCATTGCTGACGCAAATTTAAAATGAATCACATTTTTTTGTGCTTTCTATTTTTTCCAAATATTCATAATTTGAGCCCAAAAAATGTGATATATGTACCAACATCAGAAATCAAAATGTAATTCCCAAAAATTTGAGGGTAATATTCTACTCTCACCCACAAAAAAAACACCAAATATCACAGAATAAATCAAGAAGAATAACTCTTGAGTAATGTAATTCCATCACTTGTATGTCCATAGAAATGCAGTATTTATGTGTTTTTATGTGTATTTATGTGTAGTTATGTGTAGTTATGTGTAGGAGGCTCCAGTGTTACCAACCGCCAGTATTTTTACTGGCAGCCAGTAAAAAATGGGCACTTTTCTTCTGCCAGTAAATGCCAGTGAAAGAAAAATGTTGCCAGTAAAAAATATGGCTGTGCAGCTTGACCGAGACCATCCAAGTGCCTGCTACAGTGTGTTCCGCCTGTGCCGGCAGTGTGTCATGCGACGTCATAGTGTAGGGAACAGAGCAGCCGGAGCCTTATGTGCTGGTCTGTGGAAGGGAAGGAAGGCAAGCCAGGAGTGGACTGAAGGGACCACCTGGCATGCAGAGAGTGGGTCACTGTGACTCAGGAGGGGACGTGTCATCAGTGGCGTCAATAGGATTGGTGTCACCTGGTGCGGTAAAATTTGGTGTCACCCCCCCCAGGGCCACTGAGCAATCAGGGGCACTGAGCAGGCTAGCGCATCAGCACAGCTCTCCCCCCGTGTAATCCCCCTAATATAACCCTCCCCCCGTGTAATTCCCCCTAAAGGTGACGCCACAGCGTATCATGTTAGTGAGGTGCCATCATCATCTGTGCTGCTGCACACTGCTGTCAGTGTCATTTGGGGTCAATTTCTTGTGTGTGTGCCACCCATTCTAATTTCTTGCCCTCCTGAGTCCTGTCCCTGAGCTACTTACCATACTATATCGAAAATAAAATAAGAAATATGTTTTTGCCTTAATATCTACCTTAAATCACATTGCTATTTGCATATTGTACTTGTTTTGTAGCCTAAATACTGAAATTTGCACTTAAAATTGTCATTTTGTAACTTTTGGATATGGCAGTAAAAACTTTACTGTGCCAGTAAATTTTGGGTGTTGTGTCAGTAAATTTCAACCTGGCAGGTTGGCAACACTGGGAGGCTCTCACATGTGGCAGCTCCATGGCTTAGAGGTTAGAACTTCTGCTTAGTATCCCTGAGGGTCTGGGTTCAAATCCCAACATGTTACTGCATGTGGGTAAGTTGTCTCATCTCCCAGGTCCTACAATTATGTCTAAATGTAGTAGTTATGTGTAGGAGGGTTCCACCACCATTGTAAGTCTTTTCCAGATACACTATTTAGCCAAAAGTATTGGGACACCTGCCTTTACACACACATGAACTTTAATGGCAGCCCAGTCTTAGTCCGTAGGGTTAAAATTTGATTTGGTCCACCCTTTGCAGCTAGAACAGCTTCTGGGAAGGCTGTCCACAAGGTTTAGTGTGCCTATGGGAATGTTTGATCATTCTTCCAGAAGTGCATTTGTGAGGCCAGGCACTGATGTTGGATGAGAAGGCCTGGCTCGCAGTCTCTACTCTAATTCAGCCAAAGGGTGTTCTATCGGGTTGAGGCCAGGACTCTGTGCAGGCCAGTCAAGTTTCCCCACCCCAAACTTGCTCATCCATGTCTTTATGGACCTTGCTTTGTGCACTGGTGTGCAAACATGTTGGAACAGGAAGGGGCTTTCCCCAAACTGTTCACACAAAGTTGGGAGCATGAAATTTGTCCAAAATGTCTTGGTATGCTGATGCCTTAAGAGTTCCCTTAACTGGAACTAAGAGGCCAAGCCCAACCCCTGAAAAACAACCCCACAACATAATTACCCCTCCACCAAATCATTTGGACCAGTGCACAAAGCAAGGTCCATAAAGACATGGATGAGTGATTTTGGGGTGGAGGAACTTGACTGGCCTGCACAGAGGCCTGACCTCAACACAACAGAACACATTGGGGATGAATTAGAGAGGAGACTGTAGGTCAGGCCTTCTCGTCCAACATCAGTGCCTGACCTCACAAATGCTACTTGTAAGAATGGTCAAACATTCCCATAGACACACTCCTAAACCTTGTGGACAAGAAGAGTTGAAGCTGTTATAGCTGCAAAGGGTGGGCCAAATGAGTTTTGAACCCAATACTAATACTGGGATGCCATTACAGTTCATGTGCGTTTAAAGGCAGGCATCCCAATACTTAGGCCAATAAATTGTATATTGCTTGTGACACTGAGCATGGCTATGGACTTAGGGCTGGTTCACACCACAGAGATGCAGAGAACATGTGTAGGGATGCCTGGTGGCTAAGTGGGTAGCAGTTCTGTCTAGCAGCACCTGGGATGTTGGTTCAATTCCCCAACATGCTAATCCTTGTGTTGAAGTTTATATGTTCTCCCTGTGTGGGTTTCTCACCACAATCCAAAGACATGCAGGCATTTTATTTGTCTCCTGTCGAAAAAGGTTCTAATGTAAGAAAGGTAATTTTGGACTTTATATTGGAAGCTCATTGCAGCCAGGGACTGATGTTAACGTTTATTAGCACAAATCATGCCCAGGGACTTGGACATTTCAAATTTTAGGGTTTACACGGCACAGGTACATATGCTTAGAAAACTGTTGCTTTGTTTATGTGGATGCAAATGGACTTTGATCTTTGTCCTGTAGTTGGAGATTTGATGCGCATAGCCAAGGCTAACAGAGTTGCGAACACTATTATGTGTTCCTTCCCATCAGGTGCAATCACTTTAGACATACATGAAGAGACAGATTGAAAGATACTGGTGGGCGTGTACTTCTATTGGGTGTGTCCTTGTGCTAACAATACAACCTCTCTTATATAAAGGCCTGCAGTAGGGGGGTTCGTTTGGCCTGAGAAGGTCAGGTTTTTTGTTGTGATGAAAAACAGTTTTTTGCTGTGATTTGTGGGGGAGAAGGAATGCTATTGGGAGATTTGATGAAATTCTTGTGCATTTTTTCATATCAAAAGTGGGTTTATGTGGCCATGCTGTCAATGTTGTGTGTGTATTGTTTCTGTCTGATCATGCAAACATCGTTTGGAAGCATCTGCTGACCTACTCTTTTTTTTTTTTTTTTATCTCGTTTAATCGTGTACACCGAAATGCAGCTTCCAGCAGAACATGGTCACCAATGTATGTATGTGTGGATTGTGGGCTGGTGGTGGGTGTCATAAGTCTTTTGTAATATTATGTGGGAATGCTTTGTAAGAATGACTGTTAAGTATGTTTCTATAATCTTGCAGATAACAATGTGATGTGTTGCCCATTATACACAGAAATTAAAGCTGTGTCCACTCTAAGGTTTTGTCTAATTTTAGATTGTAAGCTCCTATGAGCAGGGCCCTTAAAATCCCATTGCTAAATGTAGCACCATATATCCTGTCCAAAATTTTTTGAAGCTAGTAAATGTAATTTTTTTGTTTTTCTGCTGGTAAAATAAAAGTCCATAATTGAGCTTTGTTGTGTTTTTGTTTTTTTCTTTTTCTTCTACTTTCTTCCCTTTAGTTTGTGGGTGGTGGTTTTGGGAAAGTGCAATATCTCTTATATTTTATTTCAATATGTATTTGTGCACCAAAAAACTAATCTCTTTGCCCTGGTTCACATTGATGCTACTTTGAAATCGCGCTACTTCACTTGAAGTAGCACGGTTTCAAAGTAGCAAGGTCAGCGTGATTTTAGGTGCTACTTGATAGACATCTGTGTGGCTTTATACACAAATGTCTATTGAAGTCGCACCGGAAATCGGCAAAAGTAGTGCAGGAACTACTTTAGCAAATTGGTGCGGTGCCACAAAAAAAATGTTGCATCGATTGGAACAGTGTCATTGCTGCCAATAGTCATGCGATTTGATCTCTCAAATTGCATGACAAATTGCTCCAATGTAAACCTAGGCTTCTGCACACCTGCAAGTAAATGATAAAGGTAGAATCTTTATATATAACAGCTGTGGAGAATTGCAGGTAATGAATTCAGCTGGTGGATAGGCAGTGTTTGTGTCAGCTTTAGTTCACATTGGTGCGATTTGACATGTCAAAGCAGTGACAATTGGCGTGACTTTGGGGTGCAATTTGTATTGATATCAGTGCAGAAACCTGCACAGATGTCTCTGAAATTGCCCCTGCAGTTGGGACTGTCATGCGGGAATGAAAGTGTGATTTCAGCTGAACGATTTCCTCCTGCTGCTAACCCAGGGACACCGTTTCTTATCGAACGCCTTTAAATATCATAAGTAGAAATACAAATTTGCATATCTGCAAATAAACAAAAATAATAAAATTCTAATAGTGGTTGCGATCAAATATTTGTAGCAGCGATCAAAAGAGTGTAGTTTTGCCTTCTGACCCAGAAATAAGTCATTGTAATCACCTGGAAGTCCCTGTGCTGGTCAAGATCTCCATCTAGGTGGACATGGCGAGGTCCCTCTTTAGCAAAGAGGAGGTGCGGCTCATTTTCCGGATAAGGGTATGATATGTACTTGTGCTTAATCAATGCGGGGGTGGATTTGGTAGTTAGATTTGGTGTGGGTGGGGTTCATTGATTTGTTTGGCATCCCCACACATTTGCTTCTGGCCCATGTGCACACATCACTTCCTGCATTTGTTCTGCTGATGTAAATGCAAGTATAAATGAGAGCTCCTTTCTATTAAAATATATATGACTTGTTTCACAGTTGGGCGACTTTGGACTTCCGAGTTGCTTGACAAGTTTTACCCCCATGATTCTTAATGAGAACTAGGGATGGGCCGAACATCCCCCCTGTTCGGTTCGCAGCAGAACATGCGAACAGACAAATAAATTTGTGCGAACACCATTAAAACCGCTTCCCGCCCGCCGTACGCCAAATGATGTCCTCGGCTTTGAGCGGGGATATCTGAGTGATGCCTGTAGCTACAGACATCATCCAGATATCATCTTTTAGAGCCTGCGAATCTGCACACCATAAGAATGATCATAGTGGCTGTTCCACTGCTTGATCATTCTAACAGGAGGCGAGAGGGGACGCCCCCTCCCGCCACCCTCCGGTGCTTGTACCGACTTACCGCTACGATCGGTGAGTCGGTCACAGGATCCGCCAGCCCCGGATGTTTAGCATAGAGATTTCTGGTGGACCAGATGGTCACCGGAATCTCTATGATTGTTCGGAGGCCGGGCGTGATGTTATGATATCACGTCCGGCCTCTGTATTAAAAAAAACGGCGCCGCTTCGGCTGGGAAGCAGAGATCTTTTTTTTTATATAATTTCAGGCTTCTAAGTCTAGAGGTGAGATGTGGGGTCTTATTTAACCCACATCTCACTGTAAAGAGCACCTGTCATGCTTATTCCTATTACAAGGGATGTTTACATTCCTTGTAATAGAAACAAAAGTGATCCAAAAAATTTTTTGGGGAAAAAAAGTGTCAAGCTAAAATAAAAAAAAGTAAAATTAACAATAAAAAAAAAACTTTTAAAGTGCCCCTGTCCCTGTGAGCTCGCCTGCAGAAGCGAACGCATACATAAGTCCCGCCCACATATGAAAATGTTGTTCAAACCACACATGTGAGGTGTCGCCGCGAACGTTAGAGCGAGAGCAATAATTTTGGTCCTGGACCTCCTCTGTAACTCAAAACATGTAACCAGTAAAAATTTTTAAAGCGTCACCTAAGGGGATTTTCAAATAGCGAAGTTTGGCGCCATTCCACAAGCATGTGCAATTTTGAAGCGTGACATGTTGGGTATCTATTTACTTGGCGTAACTTCATCTTTCACATTATACAAAAACATTGGGCTAATTTTCTTGTTTTTTTTAAGCCCAAAACTGTTTTTTTCCCCAAAAAAACGCATTCGAAAAATTGCTGCGCAAATACCGTGCTAGATAAAAAGTTGCAATGACCGCCATTGTATTCTCTAGGGTCTCTGCTAAATTTGGGGGTTCTATGTAATTTTCTAGCCAAAAAATTATGATTTTTACATGTAGGAGAGAAATGTCAGAATTGGCATGGTAGGCAAGTGGTTAAAGTCTATGGGACACGAACATGAATAATCAAAAGTGCTAATTTTAAAGACTTATATGCATGGTATTGTCATAAAAAGTGTTTGGGGACCTGGGTCCTGCCCCAGAGGACATGTGTCAATGCAAAAAAGTTTTAAAAATGGCTGTTTTTTCGGGAGCAGTGATTTTAATAATGCTTAAAGTGAAACAATAAAAGTGTAATATTCCTTTAAATTTCGTACCTGGGGGGTGTCTATAGTATGCCTGTAAAGGGGCGCATGTTTCCCGTGTTTAGTACAGTCTGACAGCAAAATTACATTTCAAAGGAAAAAAGTCATTTAAAACTACTCGCGGCTATACTGAATTGCCGGTGTCTTGCCGAGAAAGTTCCCTCGGCGGATAAGATCCCCCCTGTACTGCGCAAGCGCTGCAATTGCGCAGTACCAACGACTAGCAGCCGCCGAAAATAGCCAAAGATAAAAAACTTCAATCATCTGTACACGGCGCCTGCGCCCTGGGTCCAGGCTGAAGCCCCACCATCCAAGTGGACCTAGAGGGGGAATAAAAAAGTGCCGAGCAAAGCGAGGCCGTGCCTGAAGCGTGGCGAGCGAAGCGAGCCCACGGGGGACCTTCTTACAGGCGCCGTGTACAGCTGATTTATTCTCTATTTCGCTTCGGCTTCTTCCACCGGCTCCTACTGCGCAGGCGCTGCGCCTACGCAGTAGAGGGGGGTTCTTTTCCGCCGAGAGGAACTTTCTCGGCAGAACACCGGCCCGACAATACACATAAAAGTTCATTGATAAAACGGCATGGGAATTCCCCACAGGGGAACCCCGAACCAAAATTTTTTAAAAAAATGGCGTGGGGGTCCCCTAAATTCCATACCAGGCCCTTCAGGTCTGGTATGGGATATTAAGGGGAACCCCGGCCAAAATTTAAAAAAAAAATTGTCGTGGGGTCCCCCTCAAAATCTATACCAGACCCTTTAGGTCTGGTATGGATTTTAAGGGGAACCCCGCGCCAAAATTAAAAAAAAAATGGCGTGGGGTACCCCCAAAAATCCATACCAGACCCTTATCCGAGCACGCAAACTGGCAGGCCGCAGGAAAAGAGGGGGGGCGAGAGAGCGCCCCCCCCTCCTGAACCATACCAGGCCACATGCCCTCAACATTGGGAGGGTGCTTTGGGGGTAGCCCCCCAAAGCACCTTGTCCCCATGTTGATGAGGACAAGGGCCTCATCCCCAAAACCCTGGCCCGGTGGTTGTGGGGGTCTGCGGGCTGGGGGCTTATCAGAATCTGGAAGCCCCCTTTAACAAGGGGACCCCCAGATCCCGGCCCTCCCCCCTGTGTGAAATGGTAAGGGGATACAAAAGTACCCCTACCATTTCACCAAAAAAATGTAAAAAATGTTAAAAATGACAAGAGACAGTTTTTGACAATTCCTTTATTTAAATGCTTCTTCTTTCTTCTATTTTCTTTCTTCTATCTTCCTTCGGTTTCTTCCTCCATCTTCTTGTTCTTCTTGTTCTTCTGGTTCTTCTTGTTCTTCTGGTTCTTCATCCGGTCTTCTCGTCCGGCATCTTCCTCAGCGGCGCCGTCTTCACTTCATCTTCTTTCCTCGGGCCGCTCCGCATACACGATTGGATGGGAGGCTCCCGCTGTGTGATGCTTCTCCTCTTCTGACAGTTCTTAAATAACGGAGGGCGGGTGACCCCACCCCCCTCTGATGCAGGGTGGGTGACCCCGCCCCCCTCTGACGCACGGGGACTTCCCTGTGGCATTCAGAAGATAGAAAATAGAAGAAAGAAGAAGCATTTAAATAAAGGAATTGTCAAAAACTGTCTCTTGTCATTTTTAACATTTTTGAAATTTTTTTGGTGAAATGGTAGGGGTACTTTTGTATCCCCTTACCATTTCACACAGGGGGGGGCGGGATCTGGGGGTCCCCTTGTTAAAGGGGGCTTCCAGATTCCGATAAGCCCCCCACCCGCAGACCCCCACAACCACCGAGCCAGGGTTGTGGGGATGAGGCCCTTGTCCTCATCAACATGGGGACAAGGTGCTTTGGGGGGCTACCCCCAAAGCACCCTCCCAATGTTGAGGGCATGTGGCCTGGTATGGTTCAGGAGGGAGGGGGGGTCGCTCTCTCGTCCCCCCCTCTTTTCCTGCGGCCTGCCAGGTTGCGTGCTTGGATAAGGGTCTGGTATGGATTTTTGGGGGTACCCCACGCCATTTTTTTTTTAAATTTTGGCGCGGGGTTCCCCTTAAAATCCATACCAGACCTGAAGGGTCTGGTATAGATTTTGAGGGGGACCCCACGCCAATTTTTTTTTTAAATTTTGGCCAGGGTTCCCCTTAATATCCATACCAGACCTGAAGGGCCTGGTATGGAATTTAGGGGGACCCCCACATCATTTTTTTTTTAATTTTGGTTGGTTGTTCCCCTGCGGGGAATTCCCATGCAGTTTTTATCAATGAACTTTTATGTGTATTGTCGAGCCAGCAATTCAGTATAGCTGCGAGTAGTTTTAAATAACTTTTTTTCCTTTCAAATGTCATTTTGCTGTCAGACTGTACTAAACACAGGAAACATGCGCCCCTTTACAGGCATACTATAGACACCCCCCAGGTACAAAATTTAAACGAATATTACACTTTTATTGTTTCACTCAAAGCATTATTAAAATCACTGCTCCCGAAAAAACGGCCGTTTTAAAAAAAAAAATTGGCATTGATCCATGTCCCCTGGGGCAGAACCCGGGTCTCCAAACACTTTTTATGGCAAAGAACTTGCATATAAGCCTTCAGTGAGAACTTTGGATTTTGCAGGTTCGAGCCCCACTGACTTCCACTATTCCAGCATGTGTGATCTGACAGGCATTATTGCCGCAATAGCGCTGCTTTCCATTTGCATTAGCGCTGACTTTCTAAGAGTTGAAGTCTTCCTGGCCTTTTTTGAGAGTTATTTTTTGGTACTGCAGGAGAATTTTGTGGCGCTATAGTAAATGACCCCCAATATGTACGCATTATCTATGGCTTTTCATTTATTTAATCAAATTATTATTCCCAACCTACTCAGCATTAAAGCCACCTTGATGGCATGGAAACATATCCTGTCCAAAACTAAAAGTGAGGAAAAACAAACATCATTACATTTACCTGTGAAAATATTGGAATATTGTAAAATATACATTAAGACACATGAATGGAATATTCAAGATTATTATATGTTTAATGATTTGCGCCCAAGTTACTGAGCAATGGTACTAGGTAAAATAGACCGATTAAATAACTTCAACCCAAATCATAAAATAGCGGTTCCTACAATTATATGGGAATTTTTAACTAACCATAGGGATCAGAAGAGAAGAGGAATTTAGCTATTTTATGAACTCCTCTCCGATTATTCTATGGGGTACAAGAATCCTCATATGATTAAATGGGAAAATTACTTATCACAGCTTTTTACAGGAGAACAATGGCGGAAGGCATTACTAACATCTAGAATAGCTTCATCCTGTATTGAACATATTAATAATTTTTGGGATAATTCCCAAAAAATACTAAATAGACGGTATTTGACTCCGTATAGGTTATCAAAAATGTACCCCTCTTCTTCACCTTTATGCTGGAGATGTAATGAACATATAGGGAATCTACACCACACCCTATGGAGCTGCAAAAATTTACAAAGTTTTTGGAACACTATTTCTAAATTTTTAGCAGATTTCACTGGAATATTAATTGATCTCTCTCCAGATATGGCCCTCCTAGGATTAAATTTAGATTGTTACCCACAAATGTTTAGAACAATAGTAGCCCACATACTTAAATCAGCTAGACTATCAATATCTACTTTATGGAAATCTCCTAATGTTCCGAACATATCTAATGTATTTATCAGACTGAATATACAAGCACAATATGAGCTGATGTTAGCTTATAAAAACTTTCATATGACTAGTTATAAAAAAAAATGGCAGGCTTGAATGGATCACCCTAGAGCCTCCAATTATTTAAAAACCTGTAACCTTTAATTGTTTAATTTTTGGAAATCAAAAACAACTTACCTCTATCATATACATTACAAGAGCTTAATAAATAAACTTTGTTTACAGCTTGAACCCATTTGGGGTAAACAAAGGTTTATATTTTGAGAATGTTAGTACATATAAATTATTCCTGCGCTACCATGTAAAGATCGTAATGTTAATAAAGGAAAAGCAGCTTGCACCGAAAAGGGTCCAGCCTGACCCCAAAGGCAAAAAGATGTAATCAGTAAGAGTGGTGCTGAATATTTAATTTGAATATTGTGATTTTTAAGCACCCACTGATGGTATGAGATATTTTATTGTAGCAATTGCAGATCTCCACAGACATTCAGTGTAACTTTGTATTTTCAACATACACCATTACTGTTTGTGCTTTGGGATGTAATTTATATATTTATGGTCTTAGGTTGACTAGACACTACTGTTTTACACATCACCAGTTTTTACCCTTGCATATTCACGTTTATGTTCATACAGCACTTCAGGCATTATGGCCATCGAGTGATCAGTAGGCTCATTACTACATTGTTATTAGGCTTTTTGCATAAGCCACTGATTTCCATTGCTTATTCCTACTTAGACAGTGTGGGGTACATTAGGATTAGCGCAGCACCACTCTTACTGATTATATATTTTGAG
This sequence comes from Lithobates septentrionalis, assembly GCA_037952835.1. Lineage (NCBI taxonomy): Eukaryota > Metazoa > Chordata > Amphibia > Anura > Ranidae > Lithobates > Lithobates septentrionalis. The sequence goes on from JBBDGP010000584.1 coordinate 2,281,030, forward strand.
AACGATATTAACGAGTTGAATTGTTAACTGTACATTTTAGACATGTTTATATAGATGGAAGTATACTATATTTCTTCTTTTCCCATTTTTTTTTGTTTGTTATTATTTGACTCTTATCTATTTTACCCATATATTACTTAGAACAAATGGTAGTACATTAGTACATAGTTTATTGTTCTGTATACATGATTGTGTATTCGAATTTCTGAATAAATAAAAATATTTTAAAGCTAAAAAAAAAATCATTTTATAAGTACCTACTCTAAAATGGTATAGTTTGGGATAGTTTCACTAATAATAGAAAAAAGGAAATTCCCCAGATACTACCTGATCTATGGGGTAAAGTGTAGGACAAAGTCAAAATAGCCAAAACTTGCAGAATGTTATATGTACTGGGTTGCCTTTAAATTACTTTTTAGACCCTATGATAAAGAGTCAATAAGAACCTACAGTATATCCACAGCCTTACCTTACAAGTGGTTTTCCTAGTCCACAGTATATGATCCTTCATTGAAATGTTTTAGCAAGGTTTCTTGCTTTGAAAAAATGTTGGATGTTTTAACATATACTCAATCTTTAGACATTAAGTAACATGTTCATGTCTGAATAAAATAACCCTACACCCTCCATGGTCCCCTAAACACTTACCTGGATTTCCCCATCCCGCGGATCTGCACTTACCCTGCCTTGATTTTAACTGCTTGCCGACCGGCTCATGCTGATATACGTCGGCAGAATGGTGCTCCTATGCAAACTGACGTCCCTGCTCATCTTTGAGTCTGCTGCAACTCTGTCCAAGTGGAACTGGTCTAAGTGGAACAAATACTCCTTCTCTTTGATGTTCGGATCGTGATTACTTCTCATGGAACTTCTTGGAAGTTGATGTCTTTATGCACCGCCTTGCTTGCAGAGATCCTGGTTGGATGATTTATCGTGGTGGATCGTTTTATGCTTGATCGACTCACCACCGCTAGTGTGTGGGTCCACACCCTGGGGAAAAAGTACCCATTGCCTTTCCCTGATGTTTGATGTACATCTACAAGTATCATATGTGAAGTCTTATCTACCATGCATACCTGTTATTTGTGCCATTTAAGGAGGATTGCACCGATTTATTTTTCATAAAGAGACTATATTGATTGCTTCTATGAAACATCTAGAAACTTCATTATATGCTGAACCATTGAGTTGTCTTACCTAAATTAGATGAACTTCTTGGTGTATTCACTTGATGGACTTTTATTATGTTTTTTTTTAGTATATGCAACTGTGCAATGCTCATATGAGATCCCTCTCTTATGTTAAATGTTATGAACACATTTTTATTTATTCACTTTTAGTTTTATATTTATATTCATGAGTTCACTTGGTGAATATTCTCCCCAAGAGTGTTTTTGGGGTTGATATATTCCTTTAGCGCTGCATTGCATATTTCCTGCTTTTTTCACAATTCAAATCATTGTTGATGCTGGCTGCTGTTATTATTTTTCATAATTTATTTATGTGTTGTTGGTAGCGCAACTTTGTTATATATTTTTGTGTACCTGTACGTCAGTCCGCAAAAGCATGATAGCGGATGTGCACGTGACCACCGCGTTCCGTGGGAGTGTGCCCGTGATCAAGGCGAGGAGAGGTAGAATGGGGAACTGCCTATGTAAACAAGGCATTTCCCTGTTCTGCCTAGTGACATGACAGAGATCTTCTGTTCCCTGTCATCGGGAACATTGATCTCTGTCATGTCAGTGGTAGCTCATCCCCCTACAGTTAGAACACGCTGAGGGAACACACTTAACCCCTTGGTTGCCCCCTAGTGTTTAAAGGAGTTGTAAAGGTAAAAGTGTTTTCACCTTAATGCATTTTTTGCATTAAGGTGAAAAACCATTTGACAACACCAGCCCCCCGTTTTACTTACCTAACCCCTTTGAAAGTCCCACGCTTGCCCCCAACATCCTCTTCACCGCTCAGCCTGGCCGTTGATCGGTTACAGTGGATGGATTAAAAGCAGCGCAGCCATTAGCTTGCGCTGCTGTCAATCACATCCAATGGTGCGGGGCGCCGGAGGGCGGGGCTGAGTGATACAGTGAGCGGCTAGGGCTGCTGGCTGTATCACGGGAGCACACATGCAAGCACTCAACACCATGCGAGGGAGCTTGCATGAAGGTGTTGAGTCCTTGCGGGGGGGGGAGCCGAGACAGCCGCCGAGGGACCCCAGAAGACCAGGTTCGGGGCCACTCTGTGCAAAATGAACTGCACAGTGGAGGTAAGTATAACATGTTTGTTATTTTAAAAAAAAATTATCTTTAGTGATCCTTTAACCACTTCAGCCCCGGAAGGTTTTACCCCCTTCCTGACCAGAGCACTTTTTACAATTTGGCACTGTATCACTTTAACTGCTAATTGCGCGGTCATGCAATGTTGTACCCAAACAAAATTTGCGTCCTTTTCTTCCCACAAATAGAGCTTTTTTTTATGGTATTTGATCACCTCTGCGGTTTTTATGTTTTGCGTTATAAATGGAATAAGACCGAAAATTTTGAAAAAAAATGATATTTTCAACTTTTTGTTATAAAAAAAATCCAATAAACTCAATTTTAGTCATACATTTAGGCCAAAATGTATTCAGCCACATGCCTTTGGTAAAAAAAAAAAGTCAATAAGCTTATATTTATTGGTTTGCGTAAAAGTTATAGCGTCTAAAAACTAGGGTACATTTTCTGGAATTTACACAGCTTTTAGTTTATGACTGCCTTTCTAATTTCTTGAGGTGCTATAATGGCAGGGAAGAACAACCCTCCCCAAATGACCCCATTTTGGAAAGTAGACACCCCAAGGAAATTGCTGAGAGGCATGTTGAGCCCATTGAATATTTTATTTTTTGTCCCAAGTGATTGAATAATGACAAAAAAAAAAAAATTACAAAAAGTTGTCACTAAATGATATATTGCTCACACATGCCATGGTTATATGCAGAATTTCACCCCAAAATACATTTTGCTGCTTCTCCTGAGTACGGGAATACCACATGTGTGGGACTTTTTGGGAGCCTAGCCGCGTACGAGGCCCCCGAAAACCAATCAACGCCTTCAGGATTTCTAAGGGCGTAAATTTTTGATTTCACTCCTCACTACCTATCACAGTTTTGAAGGCCATAAAATGCCAAGATGGCCCAACCCCCTCCCAAATGACCCCATTTTGGAAAGTAGACACCCCAAGCTATTTGCTGAGATGCATGTTGAGTCCATGGAATATTTTATATTTTGCCACAAGTTGTGGGAAAATGACAAACTTTTTTTTTTTGCACAAAGTTGTCACTAAATGATATATTGCTCAATCATGCCATGGGCATATGTGGAATTGCACCCCAAAATACATTTTGCTGCTTCTCCTGAGTATGGGGATACCACATGTGTGGAACATTTTGGGAGCCTAGCCACGTACGCGGCTCCTGAAAACCAATCACCGCCTTCAGGATTTCTAAGGGCGTACATTTTTGATTTCACTCCCCACTACCTATCACAGTTTTGAAGGCCAAAAAATGCCAAGATGGCACAACCCCCCCAAATGACCCCATTTTGGAAAGTAGACACCCCAAGCTATTTGCTGAGATGCATGTTGAGTCCATGGAATATTTTATATTTTGCCACAAGTTGTGGGAAAATGACAAACTTTTTTTTGCTCAAAGTTGTCACTAAATGATATATTGCTCAAACATGTCATGGGTCATATGTGGAATTGCACCCCAAAATACATTCTGCTGCTTCTCCTGTGTATAGGGGGTACCACATGTGTGGGACTTCTTGGGAGCCTAGCCACGTACGGGGCCCCGAAAACCAAGCACCGCTTTCAGGATTTCTAAGGGCGTAAATTTTTGATTTCACTCCTCACTACCTATCACAGTTTTGAAGTCCATAAAATGCTAAGATGGTGGAGGCAAATGCGTGGCAGCTTCTAAGATGGCCACTGGCGTCTAGAGCTCCGCTCCATCAGAGCGGACCCCCGGACACCTCACAAGGATAATCGAGCGGGGGAGACCCCCGGGAACAAGCACAGCATAATGGCACAAGTCCGGAGAAGCCTCTCGCCAGATGACCGCGGCGGCTGTCCTGGCCAGCTATGCTAAAATGGCGGCGGCCCCACGAGGCTCCCTCACTACAGGAGACACAGAGGAATCCATTGCGGATCAGGATTCTTAGCGCTCACCTTCCCCAGGTACAGACTCCCCCCCCCTGCCTCTGGGCACTTCACCCACATCCACTGAATCCCTGCTAGGCCATCTGGGACCCTGCTTTCCCTCCACTTCCATGATGGACCCTCATACAGGCATGCTGTTGTCAGTGACAGAATCTTCTTCAAACTCCCCTGTACCCACAGACTTCCCATCCATGATGGAGGCTTTTTCCCAGTTACTATCTAAAAGGCTGGCCCTGAATGCAGCACAATGCAGCACTGAATGCAGCACAAATAACCTCCTCCATCCATGCTGATCTGCAGCAACTAGGGCAGAGGATAGATTCCATTGAAAAGAAAGCTGACCAGGCAGTTTCCCATATCAACCAAAACTCAGCCAGAATACAGGACATGCAGGATCAACTTGAAACAGCTTTTGCCAAAATCGACGATCTCGAAAATAGATCGAGACGGTACAATTCCTGCATTAAAGGCCTCCCAGAAGCTGAAAAGGACACTCATGCTTCAGTCAAAACTCTGCTGAGAGACCTCATTCCTGACATATCAGAACACCGTCTGGAGCTCGATAGAGCACACAGAGCCCTGCAACCTCCCCAATCAGATGGGCTCCCTTGCGATATATGAAAACTAGTGGAGTTGGACTTTGGAGGCACACAGCCAATTAGACTATGAAAAGTAAAAGGATTTTTGGATTTTATTGAGTTTAAATTACAAAAATGGACACAATTATTAAAATCAATACAGTATCAATATAACAAATATATTGTGTATATAGAGTGGATCCTATCCTGCGTGTATTTTTAACCCTACTATTAGTACATAGAATCCAACATTCAAATAAAAAAAAGGAAAAGATAACTTCCCAGATATAGATTGCAGTTATGTAGGAATGAAGGTTGTGGGTTGAGTTGTAGGTGCAGTAGGTATTCCACTTTATATGCTCTCTATACGCTCGACATGTTGCGCGTCAAAAAATGCTTCTTCAGGAGGTAGAGGTAGAGGTAGTTCTGCTGAAAATATATGAAAATATATAACAATAAGTGCATATACATTATAAACAAAAATTAGAACAGAGTATACATTAATGTGAAATAGAAATTTGTAATAAAATTTCAGCCCGTTGTAGTGATCCATTGAGAAAGCCCCAGAAAGGAAAATGGTCAAACGGGGGCCAATGGTACAACTCGGTAACTGGGGAGGCCATTTAATTGACGCATGTAATGCCTATTAGGGATGAGCTTCGTGTTCGAGTCGAACCCATGTTCGACTCGAACATCGGCTGTTCGGTCGTTCGCCGAATTGCGAACGATATGGGCCGTTCGCGCCAAATTCGTGTGGCGCGTCACGGCCCATAATTCACTGCGGCATCGCAGTGCATTGCTGGCTGATGATTGGCCAAGCATGCACTATGACCCGCATGCTTGGCCAATCACAGCGCCATCAGTAGAGAGAGCTGTAATTGGCCAAAGCCAGGGTGGCTTTGGCCAATTATGGCTCAGGGGATTTAGTACACGCCCCACACTATATAAGGCCGCCTGCACGGCGGCCCTGTGTAGTGTGTGTTCCGGTGTGCTGAGAGATAGAGAGAGAGAGAGACAGTGTCATTTGATTTGAGTTAGATAGATTAGGCAGAACAGTCAGTCAGTTAGCTGCACTTACAGTGTATTGTGTATATATATGCATCCCAGGTGTTGCATATATATATATACACTGTATTCAGTTTAGCTAGATCCGTTCCTGTTATCTTCTATCTAGACTATTTACATTTGGTGCAGTGCGTCCTGCTCACAGTGTTCAGCTAGATCCGTTCCTGCTATTTACATTTAGTGCAGTGCGTCCTGCTCACAGTGTTCAGCTAGATCCGTTCCTGCTATTTACATTAAGTGCAGTGCGTCCTGCTCACAGTGTTCAGCTAGATCCGTTCCTGTTATTTACATTTAGTGCAGTGCGTCCTGCTCACAGTGTTCAGCTAGATCCGTTCCTGCTATTTACATTTAGTGCAGTGCGTCCTGCTCACAGTGTTCAGCTAGATCCGTTCCTGCTATTTACATTTAGTGCAGTGCGTCCTGCTCACAGTGTTCAGCTAGATCCGTTCCTGCTATTTACATTTAGTGCAGTGCGTCCTGCTCACAGTGTTCAGCTAGATCCGTTCCTGCTATTTACATTTAGTGCAGTGCGTCCTGCTCACAGTGTTCAGCTAGATCCGTTCCTGCTATTTACATTTAGTGCAGTGTGTCCTGCTCACAGTGTTCAGCTAGATCCGTTCCTGCTATTTACATTTAGTGCAGTGCGTCCTGCTCACAGTGTTCAGCTAGATCCGTTCCTGCTATTTACATTTAGTGCAGTGCGTCCTGCTCACAGTATTCAGCTAGATCCGTTCCTGCTATTTACATTTAGTGCAGTGCGTCCTGCTCACAGTGTTCAGCTAGATCCGTTCCTGTTATTTACATTTAGTGCAGTGCGTCCTGCTCACAGTGTTCAGCTAGATCCGTTCCTGCTATTTACATTTAGTGCAGTGCGTCCTGCTCACAGTGTTCAGCTAGATCCGTTCCTGCTATTTACATTTAGTGCAGTGCGTCCTGCTCACAGTGTTCAGCTAGATCCGTTCCTGCTATTTACATTTAGAGCAGTGCGTCCTGCTCACAGTGTTCAGCTAGATCTGTTCCTGCTATTTACATTTAGTGCAGTGCGTCCTGCTCACAGTGTTCAGCTAGATCCGTTCCTGCTATTTACATTTAGTGCAGTGCGTCCTGCTCACAGTGTTCAGCTAGATCCGTTCCTGCTATTTACATTTAGTGCAGTGCGTCCTGCTCACAGTGTTCAGCTAGATCCGTTCCTGCTATTTACATTTAGTGCAGTGCGTCCTGCTCACAGTGTTCAGCTAGATCAGTTCCTGCTATTTACATTTAGTGCAGTGCGTCCTGCTCACAGTGTTCAGCTAGATCCGTTCCTGCTATTTACATTTAGTGCAGTGCGTCCTGCTCACAGTGTTCAGCTAGATCCGTTCCTGCTATTTACATTTAGTGCAGTGCGTCCTGCTCACAGTGTTCAGCTAGATCCGTTCCTGCTATTTACATTTAGTGCAGTGCGTCCTGCTCACAGTGTTCAGCTAGATCCGTTCCTGTTATCTTCCTACTGACAGGCAGGCTTGTCTGGTTACAGTATATAAAGCTACCTGAAGAAAATTACAGGTGTTCTATCCCAGCTTAGTGCAGCTACAGGCCATTAGTATGTCTGGAAGGCCAAGAAGGAGAGGCAGACAGTCACAAGCCAATAAGAGAGAGAGGGCAAGCAGGCTCTGTGTCTAGTGCTGGTCGTGGAGACGGTGCATCCTCATCAGCACGTGGCCATGGGACACGCTTGGCCTTTTTTTCGGCAGCTGGCCGTGTTGAGCCGCAACATGCGGAAGACTTGGTCGAGTGGATGACCAAGCCGTCCTCATCCTCCTCATCCTCTCTCACCCATGCCCAGGGTACTTTGTCTGGCAAAGCAGCGGCCTCTTCCCTCAGCTCAATGTCATCAGTGACTCCTTCCCTAGCTCCACCATGTCCTCCTGAGGATTCCCTCAAACTGTTTGACCACAGTGTTGGGTACATGCTCCAGGAGGATGCCCAGCGTTTGGAAGGCTCTGATGATGATACTGAGCTCGATGAAGGCAGTAACATGAGCACGGACAGAGGGGGTGCCCAAGAAGGACAGCAATCTGGCAGTCATGCTCCCCCTGCTGCAGCATACTGCCAGGTTTGCTCCAGTGATGAGGAGGGAAGGGATGATGAGGTCACTGACTCAACATGGGTGCCTGATAGGAGAGAGGAGGAGGAGGAGGAGGAGGAGGAGGAGGCGGCACATCACCAACGAAGCAGGATGCCCTCCAGGGGCCAGCCTAAGGGCAGCACATTGACTGCATCACACCCCAAAGCTCCACATGTGCAGGGCGCTGCAGTCTCTGCGCGTTATTCAAAAAGTTCTTTGGTGTGGGCCTTTTTTGAGACGAGTGCATCAGATCGCACCGCTGCTATTTGCAACATATGTCTCAAGCGTATCTCGCGTGGCCAAAACATCTCCCGCTTGGGTACCACATGCTTGACCAGACATATGTTGACCTGCCATGCAGTTCGTTGGCAAGCGTATCTAAAAGACCCACACCAAAGAACAAAGAGGATCTCTCCTTGCTCCTCATCAGCTGAGATTTCCAACCCCACTAGACCTTCAGTCCTCTCTGAGACCTGCAGTGAGAGGAATGAAGGTGTAGAATTAGGTGTGTCACAGCCAAGTACTTGTGGGCAATTGTACCAGGCAAATTTCCCTGCCCCAGCTGCTGCACCGCCGAAAGAAGTTTGCTCCCAGCCATCCACATGCCCAGCGGTTGAATGCTAGCTTGGCAAAATTGCTAGCACTTCAACTGCTGCCTTTTCAGTTGGTAGACTCTGCCCCCTTCCGTGAGTTTGTGGAATGTGCGGTTCCTCAGTGGCAGGTACCCAAACGCCACTTTTTCTCACGGAAGGCGATTCCGGCTCTCTACCGGCATGTGGAAGGCAATGTCCATGCCTCGCTGGACAGGGCGGTCAGCGGTAAGGTGCATATTACCGCTGACTCATGGTCCAGCAGGCATGGACAGGGACGTTACCTAAGTTTCACGGCGCATTGGGTGACTCTGCTGGCAGCTGGGAAGGATGCAGGACAAGGTGCAGTAGTGTTGGAGGTTGTTCCGCCACCACGCCTCCAAAATGCTGATTGTGACACACCTCTCTCCTCCACCCCCTCCTCTTCTTCTTCCTCCATGGCCTCTTCCTCGGAACCAGCGGTGCTCCGTAGGCGTTCAAGGGGCTACGCAAGTACGCAGGCCAAAAGATGCCATGCGGTGCTTGAGCTGGTGTGCTTGGGGGAAAGGAGCCACACTGGGGCAGAGGTTCTGTCAGCTCTGCAGGGGCAGGTTCAGAGGTGGTTGACGCCACGCCAACTTAAGGCAGGAATGGTGGTTTGCGACAATGGCACCAACCTCCTCTCTGCCCTCCGACAGGGACAACTGACCCATGTGCCCTGTTTGGCTCACGTCCTTAACTTGGTGGTGCAGCGGTTCTTGGGCAGGTAGCCGGGCTTACAGGATGTCCTGAGGCAGGCCAGGAAAGTCTGTGTGCATTTCCGCCGGTCATATAATGCCAGTGCTCGGCTGACGGACCTCCAAAAGGAGTTTAACCTGCCCAAGAACCGCCTAATCTGTGACATGCCCACCAGGTGGAACTCAACGTTGGCCATGCTGCAGCGGCTGCACACGCAGCAGAGGGCCATCAATGAGTACCTGTGCGACTATGGCACCAGGACAGGGTCAGGGGAGCTTGGTTTTTTTCCCCACGCCAGTGGGCCATGATCAGGGATGCATGCACTGTCCTGTCACCATTCGAGGAGGCCACAAGGATGGTGAGCACTGACAGTGCATGCATCAGTGACACTGTCCCCCTTGTCCACCTGTTGGAGCACACGCTGCATGGAATAATGGACAGGGCACTTGAGGCAGAACAGAGGCAGGAAGAGGAGGACTTCCTTAGCTCTCAAGGCCCCCTTTATCCAGACAGTGTTCCTGCGTGCCCGCCGATCACACAGGAAGAGGTTGAGGAGGAGGAGGAGGAGGAGGAAGATTGTGTCAGTATGGAGGTGGAGCCTGGCACTCAGCATCAGCAGCAGTCTTTAAGGGATCAGTCCCAAGGAACACATGGACTTGTACGTGGCTGGGAGGAGGTGGCTGCGGACGTTGTTGTCCTTAGTGACCCAGAGGACTCCGGACCGAATGCCTCATCAAACCTACGCTGCATGGCCTCCCTGATCCTGCAAAGCCTGCGTAAGGATCCTCGTATTCGTGGTATCAAGGAGAAGGACCAATACTGGCTGGCAACCCTCCTTGATCCACGTTACAAGGGTAAGGTTGCGGACCTTATCTTGCCATCGCAGAGGGAGCAGAGGATGAAACATCTTCGGGAGGCCTTGCAGAAAGGTCTGTGCAACGCGTTTCCAGAGACTGGGAGGTTACAAACTCCTGTTTCTTGACAACGTGTTGCTGAGGCTTCGGTCAGTCAAAGAAGGAGCGGTGGAGAAGGTGGCCGTCTGACCGATGCGTTCAGACAATTTTTTGGTCCGCAGCCCCAAGGTATGATCGGTTCCAGCAACCATCGCCAGCGTCTGTTTTACATGGTGCAGGAATACCTAGGGGCAAGATCAGACTTGGACACCTTTCCCACCGAAAATCCTCTGGGTTACTGGGTCTTGAGGATGGATCACTGGCCAGAGCTTGCACAGTATGCAATTGAGCTACTGGCCTGTCCTGCATCCAGCGTTCTTTCGGAACGCACATTCAGTGCTGCTGGAGGCGTGGTAACCGATCACAGGGTGCGTCTGTCCACCGACTCGGTCGATCGGCTGACCTTCATAAAAATGAATCAGTCTTGGATCACCACCAGCTACCAAGCACCTGATGCTGATGTAACCGAATAATTTTTTTTTAAATCTCAGATCCCTTCAAAGACTGCCTATGCTGATGCTGAGTGACTATCCCTGAGTAATTATCCTCTTCCTCCTTAATCATCACGCTGATAGCTTGTAAGAACATTTTTGGTTCTGGGCACCACCACCAGTGCCTAAGGCACAATTTTTCAGCCCCTGTTTAACAGGGGCGTGTAATTACAATTTTTGATGTAATACTTTGCAGCAGGGCTCGTTCCTGCATTCCAACTAGAGTGTCTGTGAGGGGTTGCAGTGTTGTGGCACCAGCACCAGTGCCTAAGGCCCAATTTTTCTGCCCCTGTCTAATAGGGGCGTGTAATTACAATTTTTGATGCAATACTTTGCAGCAGGGCTCGTTCCTGCGTTCCAACTAGAGTGTCTGTGAGGGGTTGCAGTGTTGTGGCACCAGCACCAGTGCCTAAGGCCCAATTTTTCTGCCCCTGTCTAACAGGGGCGTGTAATTACAATTTTTGATGCAATACTTTGCAGCAGGGCTCGTTCCTGCGTTCCAACTAGAGTGTCTGTGAGGGGTTGCAGTGTTGTGGCACCAGCACCAGTGCCTAAGGCCCAATTTTTCTGCCCCTGTCTAACAGGGGCGTGTAATTACAATTTTTGAAGCAATACTTTGCAGCAGGGCTCGTTCCTGCGTTCCAACTAGAGTGTCTGTGAGGGGTTGCAGTGTTGTGGCACCAGCACCAGTGCCTAAGGCCTAATTTTTCAGCTCCTGTTCAACAGGGGCATGTAATTACAATTCTTGATCTAATATTTCACAGCAGGGCCCTGTGAGGGCTTACAGTGTTGTGGCCACAGCAACACCTAAGGCCCAAATTTCTGCTGAGTATATAGGGCAGGACCCTACTTTCAAACATCTAACTTACAAACGACTCCTACTTGCAAACGGAAGGAGACAACAGGAAGTGAGATGAAATCTACCCCTAGGAAGGGAAATTCTCTCCTGTAAGAGTTAATATGGGAAAACAATTTCTCCTTTCCACTGATGCTTTCCAATCCTTGTTCCACAAAAAAACCCAAATTTTCAAAAAACATTTTTCATTGGGACAAAAAAGTGAGGTGAAATCTTCTGAAGAGGAGGAAAGACAGCAAAGCAAATGTCACAGGGGTGATAACCCTTCCCTATGTTTTCCAAAAAGCTTAAAAAAGATTTTTTGGCTGGAGCTAAACACGTTAAAAATGTACCCGTTCAAAATTACAAAGAGATTCTACTTAACAACAAACCTACAGTCCCTGTCTTGTTTGCACCACCTGTATACTGCTGTTCAGAGTATATAGGGCCTTTCCTTATTTTAATTTGGGTGCGGGGTTCCCCTTAATATCCATACAGGACCCAAAGGGCCTATTAATGGACTGGGGGGGTACCCATGCCGTTTGTCTCACTGATTTTCATCCATATTGCCATGACCCGACATGACATTAAACCCGCAAGCAGTTTTAAATGAGATTTTTTCCTTTAAAAATGACATTTGGTGCAGGGACTGTTCTAAACATGGGAAACACGCGTCACTTTACAGGCATACTATAGACACCCCCCAGGTACGATATTTAAAGGAATATTTCACTTTTTTTTTTTACTTTAAGCATCAATAAAATCACTGCTCCCGAAAAAACGGCCGTTTTTAAAAGTTTTTTTTGCATTGATACATGTCCCCTGGGGTAGGACCCGGGTCCCCAAACCCTTTTTAGGACAATACCATGCAAATTAGCCTTTAAAATGAGCACTTTTGATTTCGAACGTTCGAGTCCCATAGACGTCAATGGGGTTCTAACGTTCGTGCGAACTTTCGGTCCGTTCGCGGGTTCTGGTGCGAACCGAACCGGGGGGTGTTCGGCTCATCCCTAATGCCTATATATATATATATATATATATATATATATATATATATATATATAATGTGAAAAAATGTGTAAATATCAATAAAAGTAATCTCTTGTACATAAAACACAAACTTCTAATGCCTCCCAATCTCCTTGAAGCTGTTACAGATAACCGCTACAAAAAAGTCATTTGAGCCAATGTGAGATATTTAGATAGGGGGCAGAGCCTGTTTGTCAAGAAACAGAAGTTTGAAGCTAGATAAACAAACAAAATTGGGTATACAGATATAGATGAATATAAATGAATATAGAATATAGCTTACCACCTATGGTCAGACAAAATCAATAGATTGTAACTGTAATGATGGTTTAAAGGTTTAATATTTGCAGTGCCTTTTGGGCGTTAGATCCCATATATTTAGTCTGTGAGCTATTCCCACCACCTCTTTCAGAAGAAACACCCTGACGGAGTGAAGTGTCAAAGAATTTTGTATCATGTTTATCAGTTTTTTTCTTAGGATAGGGTGTAAAATGCCTTCCACCATATTGTCTCTTACGTGCACCAGTGTCGTTGGACGCCATGTTTTGTTCTCTTCCCATTGGTATCTGTGAAAAATAGACAGAGAAGAATCAGAATCTATTTCAGTATCTTCATCAGTAAAAACCATTTGATTTCCTGATTATTTCCTCCTATAATTCGTTTTCCTAGGTCTGCGGTTTTGAAAAGAAGTCTGCCAGCGGTAGGCATAACCTTCAGTGAAGGCTGTCTTATCTTTAGTAAATTTGTTCTGTTTTTTGAAAATAATTTGCTTATTTATTTTAGTGATGTAATCTTTAACCTCTTGCCATTTTTTGTTGAATTGTGTATGATTTTTAAGAGTGTTACTAGCAGCTTGAAACGCAATAATTTCTTGATCTTTAAATTAACAAGTTCGGTTTGATAATGGGCAAGTAAGAGCTTAATAAGCTCATTACTACATTGAGTTAGGATCTTTTCCCATGCATTTTTGAACTCAGAGCTAACATTCTGAAAAGATGGAAATAGTTGGACCCTTAAACCGATGGAACTTATACTTTCCCATGCGTATTGTTGGAGGAAATCCACATGCCAGTGCAAATTAGATTTTTTCTTTAATAATTTTTTCATTTTACTTATATATTGATTGAGTCCTATTTCTTGTCCCGTATCAGTTTGACAACTAGCCTGAACATCATTAATGTAGCCTAACCATGCAGTCCCCACAAAGTCCATATTGGACCAGCCTGCTAACTAGTCAAAATATTGGATACCAAAAAAAATCTAAGTTTTATTAATTAGAGACAGAAAAATATTAAATTTAAAAATGTCACCTTTTCTAAGGGAAAAAAATGGGTGCCTCCACCCTGATCCTTTAATTAACCGGTTCAATACAGGGCATTTTCACCCCCTTCCTTCTCAGGCCAATTTTTAGTTTTCAGCGATGTCACTTTTTAAACAACAATTGCGCAGTCATGCGATGTTGTACCCAAAAAAAATTTACGTCCTTTTTTCCCCACAAATAGAGCTTTCTTTTGGTGGTATTTGATCACCTCTGCGGTTTTTATTTTTTGCGCTATAAGCAAAAGAAGAGCGACAATTTTGAAAAAAACACAATATTTTTTACTTTTTGCTATAATAAATATCCCAATTTTTAAAAAAAACAAACAAATTTTATCCTCAGTTTCTGCCGATACGTATTCTTCTACATATTTTTGGTAAAAAAATCGCAATAAACGTATATTGATTGGTTTGCACAAAAGTTATAGCGTCTACAAAATACGGGATAGATTTATGGCATTTTAAAAAAAAAAAAATATTTATTTTTTTACTAGTAATAGCGGCGATCGCGATTTTTTTCCATGACTGTGACATTATGGCGGACACATCGAACACTTTTGACACATTTTTGGGACCATTCACATTTATACAGCGATCAATGCTATAAAATTTCATTGATTACTGTATAAATGTGACAGGCAGTAAAGGGGTTAACCACTAGGGGGACACAAGGGGTTAAATATGTTTCCTAGGGAATGATTCTAACTGTAGGGGGCAGGGACGTACAAGGGGAGGAGACCGATCAGTGTTCCGCTGTACTGGGAACACAGATCAGTCTCCTCTCAACTGACAGGACGTGGATCTGTGTGTTTACACACACAGATCCACGGTCCGACCCGGTTAACGGGCAATCGCGGGTGCCCGGCGGACATTGCGGCCGCCGGGCACACGCACCGGGTCCCGAGCAATGCGGCGGGCGCGCGTGCCCCCTAGGCGCCCGGAAAGCCCAGGCCGTCATATGACGTCCACCCAGGATGGGAGATCCCATCTGTGGACGTCATATTACTATGGCCGGGTAGTGAAGTGGTTAAGAAAAGAATCCCAATTAAGTTAGTACCTAAAACCAGGGTGACACTGTAGGTACTCTTGAAAAAAGTGTGCCAACATCCCTATAATTTGTATGCGAGATATGAAAACTAGTGGAGTTGGACTTTGGAGGCACACAGGTAATTAGACTATGAAAAGTAAAAGGATTTTTGGATTTTATTGAGTTTAAATTACAAAAATGGACACAATTATTAAAATCAATACAGTATCAATATAACAAATATATTGTGTATATAGAGTGGATCCTATCCTGCGTGTATTTTTAACCCTACTATTAGTACATAAAATCCAACATTCTCTATGCTCTCTGCACGCTCGACATGTTGCACATCAAAAAACGCTTCTTCAGGAGCTAGAGGTAGTTCTGCTGAATATATATGAAAAAATATAACAATAAGTGCATATACATTATAAACAAAAATTAGAACAGAGTATACATTAATGTGAAATAGAAATTTGTAATAAAATTTCAGCCCGTTGTAGTGATCCATGGAGAAAGCCCCATGAAGGAAAATGGTCAAACGGGGGGCAATGGTACAACCCGGAAACTGGGGAGGCCATTTAATTCACACATGTAATGCCTATTTATATATATATATATATATATATATATATATATATATATATATATATATATATATATATATATATATATATATATATATATGTGTGTAAATGTGGAAAATGTAAAAAAATGTGTAAATATCAATAAAAGTAATCTCTTGTACATAAAACACAAACTCCTAATGCCTCCCAATGTCCTTGAAGCTGTTACAGATACGATTGCTACAAAAAAGTCATTTGAGCCAATGTGAGATATTTAGATAGGGGGCAGAGCCTGTTTGTCAAGAAACAGAAGTTTGAAGCTAGATTAACAAACAAAATTGGGTATACAGATATAGATGAATATAAATGAATATAGAATATAGCTTACCACCTATGGTCAGACAAAATCAATAGATTGTAACTGTAATGATGCTGTTGATAGAGCAAGCAATCAATAGGTTGTGTTAAAAAGCTGATAGTATGTGTTGGACGTAACGGAAGCACCAGAGTAACCCCAGTTTCTGAGAGTAGGCGCCCATAGAAAGCCTTTTGGGGTAGCGATGGCTAAAGCGACCAGTATTTCTAATATAGAAAAACAACATTATAGTTGTAAAGTAATACTATGCATGTGTAACATGCCAGCGTTAGTTTAAAAATGTTACAAAAGGTAAATTCAGTGCTAGGCTATATGCAGGCTTACCTAGAGTTCAATGGGAAACAGTGCAGGGTCTGGTGTAGCTTCCAAATGAGGTAGCGTCCACTGACCAAGAGGGACGATTGGGTGTCTTTAAATAGCGTCCCTGACTGGAAGACGCCAGCTCGAAAGGGCTCGGCGTCTCCCGGTCCATTTGCTGGCCACTGTACATGCGCCAGGAGCGCCATAACCACGCAGTGGTCGTCCAACACGAGCGCGGCAGAGCAGGGACGGAGCCCTATCAGCTACCGCGCATGCGCCAGGCAGACAGCACCGGTGCGGCGGTATCTAGCCAATGCCGCAGCAGCAGAGGCGGGGATTGGGCAGGGAACCCCGAGGGGTCCCCGTCAATCGCTGTACATCCGGTCAGAGGAGGGAACCAGATGTGCGGCGCTGTGCATTAGAGCTTACCTGGGCAAAATCCATAATGCCTGCCGGGCGATCATAACCAGGGGGGTGCGCCCTGGGATCAATCCAGAGGGAAGAAAAAACAATACATATTGAAACAATAAAGTGACATAATATACAGGGTTTGAAATATCAACATCTTTAAAATACATAATGTTTCACAAAGAGTCTTGGTATCCAAATGGATGACTAAGATGTAATGATCCTGGAATACGACCTAAATTTTAATATCAAAGATTGGAGAAAGTCTTTTTAGATCTCTGTTTGAAGTATAAAGTTATTGACTGGCATGTTAGTTATGTATATGTGTATTGGTGAGGATACTAAGGAGCTTTAATGTGGAGTATTCAAAGAAATGGTCTGTATTATTGAGACTCGTTGAGTCCTGGTGCTCTAGTAGTGTTCAGGCGCTCAATCCACAGGGTCTCTTTTTGCAATATGAATTTATCCCACTCACCCCCTCTCGGGCTTTTGGGGATGACGGCCAGAACAGTGAAGAAGACAGAGGAGGTATCAAAACGGTGGTATAAGTCGAGGTGTCGACTAATGGGAGTGAGCATTTTGCCGTTTCCTGAGTAGTATATGTGGTCATTAATTCTCTGTCTTAACTGTCTGGCCGTCTTCCCTACATAAAAAGCTCCGCAGACACAGGTCATGAGGTAAACCACACCCTGTGTGCTGCATGTGGCCAAAAATTGAGGGTGCTGGACCTCACCATTGGGGAGTGGGATGTGATGTCCAGGCAGTATCCAGGGGCAAAAAGCACAGTTGCCACAAGGTGATGTTCCCAATGGTAACTTGGATGTGGATAAGTTATGAGTTTTATAGTGACTAGACACAAGTCTATCTCTCAATGAATTTGCACGTCTGAATACTATTTCGGGATGTGTGTTGATGTATTTACTCAAAATCGGGTCTTCTAATAAGAGGTGCCAATGTGGGTTCATAATTTTTCTTATATCATGATTATGAGATGAAAATTTAGTAAATACTTTAACAGTGGACTCTTTGGATCGGGCTCTAGTTGTATATAGTAAATCGTTTTGTGTTTTGCGCTTGGCTTTATTGAAAACCTGACGCAAAAGGGATCGGCTATATCCTCGTGCTAGTAGGCGTGATCTTAACAAGTTTGCTTGATGTTGGAAATCTGATGTATGTGTGCAGTTACGGCGAAGTCGGATATATTGCGCATATGGTATGCTCCGGATGAGTGCCGGAGGGTGTGCGCTGGCGGCGTGCAGCAATGTATTCCTGGCTGTCATTTTTTGAAATAGGTTTGTCGCTAGTGTGTTGGTTAGTGGTTCTGACATCGCAATTGTAAGTAAATTTTAAATTAAATTGATTAGTGTTCAAAGCTTGGATAAATTGCTTTAGAGATTTGTGAGTGCCCGTCCAAATGATGAAAATGTCATCAATGTAACGTTTCCAACATAAAATGTGATCTGTAAATTTGGTTAGAGGCTCATGGGAGACAATGTGATGTTCCCACCCCCCCAGGTAAAGATTGGCATAGCCAGAGGCACAACAGGTGCCCATGGCCATGCCCTGCACCTGGAGGTAGTGGGAGTCCATAAATTCAAACCAGTTGTGAGTCAGAATGAAATTTAGTAGTTTCAAAATGAAATCATTGTAACTCCAATGGTGGTGGCCCTCCTCATAGAGGAAGGTGCGAGCCATCTCGACTCCCCGCTCGTGAGGGATACTGGAGTACAAAGCCTCCACATCCAGGGTCACGAGCAGGGAGTCAGGAGGGACCGACAAGCCTTCAATTTGTTTGAGTAAATCTAGAGTATCTTTGGTGTACGAGGGTAGAGCCATAACATGTGGCATTAGTGTAGCATTTACCAATTTGCTGGCATTCTCAGTGAGACTACCGATACCCGAAATTATCGGTCTCCCAGGGGGCGAAAGAGGGTCCTTATGCACTTTCAGGAGTGCATAGAACATCGCCACCCTGGGAGACCGAAAATTCAGGTAATCATAGATGTCTTTATTAATTAAACCTCTAGAATAGGCATCATTAATGAATTCAAGAAATTGATCCCTAAAAGAGGAAGTACATGACAGAGGAATTTGTCGATACCAATGTTGGTTGGATAAGATGTTCAGACACATGGTTTCATAGAAGTGCCTAGTCATG
Organism: Lithobates septentrionalis; assembly: GCA_037952835.1. Classification (NCBI taxonomy): domain Eukaryota; kingdom Metazoa; phylum Chordata; class Amphibia; order Anura; family Ranidae; genus Lithobates; species Lithobates septentrionalis. The sequence continues at coordinate 2,299,738 of JBBDGP010000584.1, forward strand.
AGGACTATATTGCCGCCCTTATCGGCAGCTTTAACGATCACATCAGAGTGGTTTTGTATTTTCTAAATGGCTTGGCGTTGTGTTAAAGTTAGGTTGCTTTTTCTAAAGGGAACGTCCATTCGTTTAATGTCGCTCATGACGCTTTGTAAGAAGGCCCAGGCCTGGGAATTTAGAGATAGGTCAGGAAATTGTCTAGATTTAGGTTTAAATTTGGTAACTAGAGGTGTGGGAATGGTACTATCGGTTATATTAGTGTCATTGTTTTCTTCTAGGAGTAACATCAGGTCACGGAGGGCCCGAAAGTCCTCCATCTTAAAGTGCTTAATATTTTCTGAGAGTTCTCGTTCCTCTTTTGCTCTTAAACGATCTTTGTCGAATAAGAATTTATAGGTTAAGTTACGAATAGTAATGTAAACGTCCTTGATAGTTACATATTTGTACATTTTTTTTGTAGGACAGAAGCTTAAGCCAAGCTTTAACACACTGAGTTCTTGTTCAGTAAAATGATAAGGGGTAAGGTTTATAACATCTAGTCCTAAGTGTGGGGCGGCTGTGTCCCCAGTATTGGAAAATTAAAGGTAGGTGTAATGATTTGGTTGATGTGAGAGTGAAGAGTGCTTTGCTTCTTGCAAGCTTGTGACTGAGTGAGGGACAGTGAATTGGATATGTTTAGAGTATTAGAAAAATTAGGCTGGAGAATGGTGTTTGTAGATGTATTTGTTGCTGGTGTGTTGCTCGAAAAACCTCCCGTTGATGCCAAGGGTTGGGGTGTATTAAGTGTATTGTTGGTTCGACTCTGCAGGTTTAATATTTGCAGTGTCTTTTGGGCGTTAGATCCCATATATTTAGTCTGTGAGCTATTCCCACCACCACCTCTTTCAGAAGAAACACCCTGACGGAGTGAAGTGTCAAAGAATTTTGTATCATGTTTATCAGTTTTTTTCTTAGGATAGGGTGTAAAGTGCCCTCCACCATATTGTCTCTTACGTGCACCAGTGTCGTTGGACGCCATGTTTTGTTCTCTTCCCATTGGTATCCGTGAGGGACAAATAGACAGAGAAGAATCAGAATCTATTTCAGTATCTTCATCAGTAAAAACCATTTCATTTCCTGATTGTTTCCTTCTATAATTCGTTTTCCTAGGTCCGCGGTTTTGAAAATTAGTCTGCCAGCGGTAGGCATAACCTTCAGTGAAGGCTGTCTTAGCTTTAGTAAATTTGTTCTGTTTTTTGAAAATAATTTGCTTATTTATTTTAGTGATGTAATCTTTAACCTCTTGCCATTTTTTGTTGAATTGTGTATGATTTTTAAGAGTGTCACTAGCAGCTTGAAACGTAATAATTTCTTGATCTAAATGAACAAGTTTGGTTTGATAAAGGGCAATTAGGAGCTTAATAAGCTCATTACTACATTGAGTTAGGATCTTTTCTCATGCATTTTTGAACTCAGATCTCACATTCTGAAAAGATGGAAATAGTTGGACTCTTAAACCGATGGAACTTATACTTTCCCGTGCGTATTGTTGGAGGAAATCCACATGCCAGTGCAAATTCGATTTTTTCTTTAATATTTTTTTCATTTTACTTATATATTGATTGAGTCCTATTTCTTGTCCCGTATCAGTTTGACAACTAGCCTGAACAACATTAATGTAGCCTAACCATGCAGTCCCCACAAAGTCCATATTGGACCAGCCTGCTAACTAGTCAAAATATTGGATACCAAAAAAATATCTAAGTTTTATTAATTAGAGGCAGAAAAATATTAAATTTAAAAATGTCACCTTTTCTAAGGGAAAAAAAATGGGTGCTTCCACCCCGATACTTTAATTAAGAAAAGAATCCCAATTAAGTTAGTACCTAAAACCAGGATGACACTGTAGGTACTCTTGAAAAAAGTGTGCCAACATCCCTATAATTTGTATGCGAGATATGAAAACTAGTGGAATTGGACTTTGGAGGCACACAGGTAATTAGACTATGAAAAGTAAAAGGATTTTTGGATTTTATTGAGTTTAAATTACAAAAATGGACACAATTATTAAAATCAATACAGTATCAATATAACAAATATATTGTGTATATAGAGTGGATCCTATCCTGCATGTATTTTTAACCCTACTATTAGTACATAAAATCCAACATTCAAATAAAAAAAGGGAAAGATAACTTCCCAGATATAGATTGCAGTTATGAATGTAGGAACGAAGGTTGTGGGTTGAGTTGTAGGTGCAGTAGGTATTCCACTTTATATGCTCTCTATACGCTCGACATGTTGCGCATCAAAAAACGCTTCTTCAGGAACTAGAGGTAGTTCTGCTGAATATATATGAAAAAATATAACAATAAGTGCATATACATTATAAACAAAAATTAGAACAGAATATACATTAATGTGAAATAGAAATTTGCAATAAAATTTCAGCCCATTGTAGTGATCCATGGAGAAAGCCCCATAAAGGAAAATGGTCAAACAATGGTACAACCCGGTAACTGGGGAGGCCATTTAATTGACACATGTAATGCCTGTGGAAAATGTGAAAAAATGTGTAAATATCAATAAAAGTAATCTCTTGTACATAAAACACAAACTCCTAATGCCTCCCAATCTCCTTGAAGCTGTTACAGATACCCGATTGCTACAAAAAAGTCATTTGAGCCAATGTGAGATATTTAGATAGGGGGCAGAGCCTGTTTGTCAAGAAACAGAAGTTTGAAGCTAGATAAACAAACAAAATAGGGTATACAGATATAGATGAATATAAATGAATATAGAACACAACGCCAAGCCATTTTGAAAATACAAAACCACCCTGATGTGATCGTTAAAGCTGCTGATAAGGGCGGCAATATAGTCCTCATGACTAGGCAGTTCTATGAAACTTCTATGAAACCATGTGTCTGAACATTAGACATGTGCACACTGAAATAGTTTGTTTCGGAATTTCGTTTACGTCCGAAAAATAAATTTATTTAGTTACTCCCGAAATTAGTTTTTATTCATTTCGTTTTTTGTTAAAAATTGCATTAGTCCGAAAATCCAAATTAAGGTTGAATCTGTCATTGAAGGCTTATGGTGTCTGTCGAATGTTCAAAGAAGATTCGACAGAGCAGCTAAACTGTACGACGCCGTTTAGTTTACCTGCTCCGTCAAATTTTCTTAGAACTTTGAACAGACACCATAAGCCAAAGTACGTGTGTACTTAGTTCTAGCTATTTTACTGCTCCTCCTCTTTGGTTACAATCAGCCAATAACATTCATCATTATCATTATTTTTATTTATCTTTTCTCCCCTACGTCAAATCTTTTCTCCCCTATGTCGAATCTTTCTCCCCTACGTCAAATCTTTTCTCTCTACGTCAAATCTTTTCTCTCTATGTAGAATAATCTTGGACTAATAGAGTTAAGGTTAGGCACATTCGACCACAGGTTTGATGGACACAGATTGTTATTGTCATCATCATGTCGAATCTCCTATCTATATTGAACTGTTGTAGCAACGAAAATGAAAATAAAGCATTTGTTTATGTCGGATCTTTTGTTTTTCGGATTCTGCACTTTCGTTATCGTTTGTTAAAACGATAACGAAAATACCTGAAATTCAGATGAAAATGCATTCGGACGAAAACGAATGCACATGTCTACTGAACATCTTATCCAACCAACATTGGTATTGATCAATTTCTTGACATCATTAATGATGCCTATTCTAGAGGTTTAATTAATAAAGACATCTACGATTACCTGAATGTTCAGTCTCCCAGGGTGGCGACGTTGTATGCACTCCCGAAAGTGCATAAGGACCCTCTTTCGCCCCCTGGGAGACTGATAATTTCGGGTATCGGTAGTCTCACTGAGAATGCCAGCAAACTGGCAGATGCTACACTAATGTTATGGCTCTACCCCCGTACACCAAAGATACTCTAGATTTACTCAACTCCCTGACTCCCTGAGCCTCTAACCAAATTTACAGATCACATTTTATGTTGTAAACGTTACATTGATGACATTTTCATCATTTGGACGGGCACTCACAAATCTCTAAAGCAATTTATCCAAGCTTTGAACACTAATCAATTTAATTTAAAATGTACTTACAATTGAGATGTCAGAACCACTAACTTTATAGATCTTGTGATCTACAAGGATGCTAACAACACACTAGCGACAAACCTATTTCGAAAAACGACAGCTGGGAATACATTGCTGCACGCCACCAGCGCACACCCTCCGGCACTCATCCAGAGCATACCATATGCGCAATATATCCGACTTCACCGTAACTGCACACATATATCAGATTTCCAACATCAAGCGAACTTGTTAAGATCACGCCTACTAGCACGAGGATATAGCCGATCCCTTTTGCGTCAGGCTTAAAGCCAAGCGCAAAACACGAAATGATTACAACTAGAACCCGATCCAAAGAGTCCACTGTTAAAGTATTTACTAAATTTTCATCTCATCATCATGATATCAGAAAAATTATGAACACACATTATCACCTCTTATTAGAAGACCCGATTTTGAGTAAATACATCAACACACATCCCGAAATAGTATTCAGACGTGCAAATTCATTGAGAGGTAGACTTGTGTCTAGTCACTATAAAACTCATAACTTATCCACATCCAAGTTACCATTGGGAACAACTGTGCTTTTTGTCCCTGGATACTGCCTGGACATCACATCCCACTCCCCAATGGTGAGGTCCACCACCCAAAAATTTTCGGCCACATGCAGCACACAGGGTGTGGTTTTTATGTAGGTAAGATGGACAGACAGTTAAGACAGAGAATTAATGACCACATATACTACTCAGGAAACGGCAAAATGCTCACTCCCATTAGTCGACACCTTGACTTATACCATCGTTTTGATACCTCTTCTGTCTTCTTCACTGTTCTGGCCGTCATCCCCAAAAGCCCCAGAGGGGGTGAGTGGGGTAAATTCATATTGCAAAAAGAGACCCTGTGGATTGAGCGCCTGAACGCTACTAGAGCGCCAGGACTCAACGAGTCTCAATCATACAGACCATTTCTTTGAATACTCCACATTAAAGCTCCTTAGTATCCTCACCAATACACATATACATAACTAACATGCCAATCAATAACTTTATACTTCAAACAGAGATCTAAAAAGACTTTCTCCAATCTTTGATATTAAAATTTAGGTCATATTCCAGGATCATTACAACTTAGTCATCCATTTGGATACCAAGACTCTTTGTGAAACATTATGTATTTTAAATATGTTCATATTTCAATCCCTACATATTATGTCACTTTATTGTTTCAATATGTATTGTTTTTTCTTCCCTCTGTTTTGATCCCATGGCGCACACCCCTGGTTATGATCGCCCGGCAGGCATTATGGATTTTGCCCAGTAAGCTCTACTACACAGTGCCGCACATCTGGTTCCCTCCTCCAACCGGATGTGTGGCGATTGACAGGGACACAGAGACACCTTGGGGTTCCCCGCCCAATCCCCGCCTCTGCTGCTGCGGCATTGGCTAGATACCGCCGCACCGGTGCTGTCTGCCTGGCGCATGCACGGTAGCTGATAGGGCTCCGTGGTTACGGCGCTCCTGGCACATGCGCAGTGGCCAGCAGTTGGCCAGCAGTTGGACTGAGAGACACCGAGCCCTTCCGAGCTGGCGTCTTCCGGTCGGGGCGCTATTTAAAGACACAGAATCGCCCCTCTTGGTCAGTGGACGCTACCTCATTCGGAAGCTACACCAGACCCTGCACTGTTTCCCATTGAACTCTAGGTAAGCCTGCACATAGCCTAGCACTGAATTTACCTTTTGTAACATTTTTAAACTAACACTGGCATGTTACACATGCAGAGTATTACTTTACAACTATAATGTTGTTTTTCTATATTAGAAATACTGGTCGCTTTAGCCATCGCTACCCGCAAGGCTTTCTATTGGTGCCTACTCTCAGAAACTGGGGTTACTCTGGTGCTTCCGTTACGTCCAATACATACTATCAGCTTTTTTTTTTTTTTTTTTACAATCTTTATTTATCAAACATTTTTACAAAATTTTTATATAAAACATATACACATACATACATACATCTACACAGAAAAAAAATAAATCATGGTGTATAGGGGCATTCACAATTAATATTCAGATCATTTTATATATTCCCATGATCTATACTAGCATCATCTGTATACATTTCTGGATATAATTTGTTACTCTATCTTTGCACGGCCCCTATATCTACCACACAATACTATCCCAGTACCCCCCATCCATACCCATCATACACCCTCAACCAATCTTCTTACACAACACCACTCAGCTAACCGAAAAGCAAAAAAAAAAAAAAAAAAAATATAAAAAAATAAATAAAAAAAAAAAAAAAAAAAAATTTCTCCAATTCAGAAGAACTCTCCCCCCCTTCTCCAACTCTTCATCACAGTATTTGCTCTATCTTTATCCCCTTTTTCTCATTCCCCTATCGTGTTGGACGACCACTGCGTGGTTATGGCGCTCCTGGCGCATGTACAGTGGCCAGCAAATGGACCGGGAGACGCCGAGCCCTTTCGAGCTGGCGTCTTCCGGTCAGGGACGCTATTTAAAGACACCCAATCGTCCCTCTTGGTCAGTGGACGCTACCTCATTTGGAAGCTACACCAGACCCTGCACTGTTTCCCATTGAACTCTAGGTAAGCCTGCATATAGCCTAGCACTGAATTTACCTTTTGTAACATTTTTAAACTAACGCTGGCATGTTACACATGCATAGTATTACTTTACAACTATAATGTTGTTTTTCTATATTAGAAATACTGGTCGCTTTAGCCATCGCTACCCCAAAAGGCTTTCTATGGGCGCCTACTCTCAGAAACTGGGGTTACTCTGGTGCTTCCGTTACGTCCAACACATACTATCAGCTTTTTAACACAACCTATTGATTGCTTGCTCTATCAACAGCATCATTACAGTTACAATCTATTGATTTTGTCTGACCATAGGTGGTAAGCTATATTCTATATTCATTTATATTCATCTATATCTGTATACCCAATTTTGTTTGTTTATCTAGCTTCAAACTTCTGTTTCTTGACAAACAGTCTCTGCTCCTAAATATCTCACATTGGCTCAAATGACTTTTTTGCAGCAATCGGATATCTGTAACAGCTTCAAGGAGATTGGGAGGCATTAGGAGTTTGTTTTATGTACAAGAGATTCCTTTCATTGATATTTACACATTTTTTCACATTTTCCACAGGCATTACATGTGTCAATTAAATGGCCTCCCCAGTTACCGGGTTGTACCATTGTTTGACCATTTTCCTTTATGGGGCTTTCTCCATGGATCACTACAATGGGCTGAAATTTTATTGCAAATTTCTATTTCACATTAATGTATATTCTGTTCTAATTTTTGTTTATAATGTATATGCACTTATTGTTATATTTTTTCATATATATTCAGCAGAACTACCTCTAGCTCCTGAAGAAGTGTTTTTTGACGCGCAACACGTTGAGCGTATAGAGAGCATATAAAGTGGAATACCTACTGCACCTGCAACTCAACCCACAACCTTCGTTCCTACATTCATAACTGCAATCTATATCTGGGAAGTTATCTTTCCCTTTTTTTTATTTGAATGTTGGATTTTATGTACTAATAGTAGGGTTAAAAATACACGCAGGATAGGATCCACTCTATATACACAATATATTTGTTATATTGATACTGTATTTAATAATTGTGTCCATTTTTGTAATTTAAACTCAATAAAATCCAAAAATCCTTTTACTTTTCATAGTCTAATTACCTGTGTGCCTCCAAAGTCCAACTCCACTAGTTTTCATATCTCGCATACAAATTATAGGGACGTTGGCACACTTTCTTCAAGAGTACCTACAGTGTTACCCTGGTTTTAGGTACTAACTTAATTGGGATTCTTTTCTTCTCCCTTGCGATATAATCATGAAGCATCATTTTTACTTGGTTAAGGAGGAGGTGATGAGAAGGTCCAGGGGAACTGAAGACCTCAAGCTGCTCGGCCACAGGATTCAGATATTTGCTGACTTTTCACCGTACACGGTACAGAAGAGGCATTCTCTCAAACCGCTGATCCAACATTTGATCCAAAAGGAAATTACCTAGCCGTTCCCCCTGCGCCTGAATTTTGCATACAAACATAGAAACTATGGCTTCTCAACCCTTGCTGAAGGTGAATGCTTCTTATTGCATCTAGGCCTGATCTCACAAGACCCATCATACCCCCAGCAGTGCAGGAAAACTCCTGCATCTACGAAACGGCCACCACCAGCGAGTCTGCTGCAACCTTCCTGGCTGAAACAGAGCTCCAAACGCACCTAAGAAAATTTCCCAACTTGATGTTTTCGCCCCCTTAGGATCAGGGCCCTGATCCGGAACTTTCCTTTTGTCAACTGCGGTCCAGAGTTAATCTTTTGATCCTACTTATAACTTACTCTTCTCGAGGATCCCTGGGCTTTACAGACATTCCACAGCTAGGACCTTAACTGTAATCATCCCTTCTGATGAAACTCTCCCGAGGAACGGCCTTTACTACACGCCTTTTGGGACTGTGGGGAGGACGGGAAACTTATACCCCCTTGCAGGACCTTGGCTCTTACGAGCTGCTCAGGATAATTTTTGGGGCCTTACTCCCATTAATGGGCATTCCAATGGGTTTAAAACAATAAAAAGAAGAAATTCAACCAGCGCTAATCCCTTGTATAATATGCTAAAGCAGCTGAATACTGAGGATAAAATCTATCAAATCCAACAGAACAAATATATAGAAGCAGTACAGCGCTGACAATGTCCCTAAAAATCTTCAGTTAACTTAAATGTCCATAAGGGGAAAAAGTAATGTCCATAAAGAAAGAGAAGTTCCAGATGAGGATCCCAGTGTGCAAGTGATATCCAAGTATGATGAATGACTCATATAGTGATAAACCTTCACCACCAATATCGCTAGCCGCTCACCTCAGCGAGTGGTGCACCAGCTATTTAAAGCGGGTGCACCACGTCATGCCGTCGCCGCTGAAGAAGTCCCGCCCATCACAAGGGACGTACCGCATACGGAACATTACCACGTGACTCGTGACGTCACCCGCGTCTTGCTCATCGATTCCCGTGGAGTATCTTATACGTTTTCATCCTTCGCACTGGGGAACAGTGCCTTTCTTGTAAGTTGACCTACTTTTAATAAAACTTTTAAGCTATAGACAGAGAGCACTAGATGTTATTTATTCTATTGCATGTGATCACTCCACGAGACCGCAAGCTGCCTGGTTCCAGTTACCTGCTCCTGTACATCTCCCACTGTGGGAAAGGCTGTTTGAGACCTGACTGAATTTATTCAGGGGTCCACTCGCTGAGGTAAGCGGCTAGCGATATTGGTGGTGGAGGTTTATCACTATATGAGTCACTCATCATACTTGGATATCACTTGCACACTGGGATCCTCATCTGGAACTTCTCTTTCTTTATGGACATTACTTTTTCCCCTTATGGACATTTAAGTTAACTGAAGATTTTTAGGGACATTGTCAGCGCTGTACTGCTTCTATATATTCCAATGGGTTTCTCAAGAGTAGAGGGGGGAACGAATTTATATAAATTGCCCTATCTGGACATATCTCCCCTCAATTTGAATTACAGACTCAACGGCTATGATCTTCTGGGCAGTAGGGAAAGACTGTCTCCCTCATGCTCTGGGAGACAGGGTTCTCCCCATCTTGATCTGCCTTCCCCCCTGGGCTCTAGGGAGGAGGACTGAGCCCCTCAGGGGGAGGATAGATGAGAGAACAAATTCTCTGTTAAGTTTTCTTTTGCATTTAAGTTGTTGATGTTTTTTGGGTCGCTCTGACAGTTATCTCAAGGAAGATTGCCTTTTGACATCCTCCTTTCTTATAGATATATTCTACAGGTGGCAGGGCAGTGGTGGTTCCAGTGCACCTCCATTAGGAACCAAGAGTGCAGTTACTGCCATTGGTTCTTTTCCCAGCTGCCCCAATGGTGGGGCACCGGCCCTCTCAGCTTATAGGGTTAGGATGGGTTCCCCCATCCTACCCTGGGAAATGGGGGGGTATAGGGGCCCCCAAGTTTCTAAGCAAGGTCACTTTTGTTTACAAGTATATTTGATATTGAAAGGTGATATAACTTTTGTGCTTTCTCTTCTTCTCTCTTTCATCTCTTTTCTCCCCTTTCTCTCCCTTATTCATTCGAATGCTCACAGGCTCAGGGTTCAGCTTCGATCTCTCCTCCCAGGTCTTGACACAATGACTTTCACCACACTAGGGCTCTTTGGAGCTCCGACCTTCATCCGGCAAGGTAAGATCTTTAACGCAATCCTGACCTCACCTCCTCTATATAATGGCTAACCCTCACATTAGGAAGCCTACTCTTAAAATCATATCACATAACGCTCAGGGACTCAACTCCCCCATTAGACGCAGAAAACTTTTTCAACTTTACCAGTCTATGCACACGGATGTCCTCTTCCTCCAAGAGACTCACTTCCCCACATCTTACCAACCCACGTTTCTTCACCAGCACTTTCCCCAATTTTTCCTTGCTTCTGCAAATAACAAAACAAAGGGCGTTGCCATTTGCTTTGCCAAACACATTAATATTTTGCAATTGGAAACTGTGTTGGACTCCCAGGGACGTTTCATTTTAGTCTCAGGGACCATTGATGGAGAATTATATACATTTGTCTCTTACTACTCTCCCAACAAGGGTCAGAAAGTTTTTTTTGATTCCCTATTGCATAAAATCCAACCACATCTTAAGGGAACAATCTTCATTGGCGGGGATTCCAACACAGCTTTTGATTTCTCCATGGATAAGACGGGTTCTGGTATCCCTAAACCTAAACGCCCTACCAGACAAAGTGCTAACATAGCGAAACTTCTACATGAAATGGGATTAATAGACATTTGGAGGGAGATTTACCCACATTCTAAAGACTACTCACATTACTCAGCTCCCCATGATTCCTATGCCAGGATAGACCACATCTTCACTAGGCCCTCTACGATTCCTTTGGTTTTGAATTCTAAGATAGTGGACACCTCCCTATCCAACCACTCGATGGTCACGCTGGTAACTAAAAGAACCTCGGGACGTACTGACCCCCCCCGATGGCGTCTACAGGAATCTTTATTAAGTGATCCCATACAGTGTGCCATAATAGAAGGAGCCATCAAGGAATATTTTTTTTTTCAATTATTTTTTATTAAAGGTTTTTCAAGTACAAAACATAGTACAAGTTTTTCTTAAAGTACAAAGCATGAGAACACACGTTAAGATGTAAAGTATTCAAAGTGTACATTCTTGAGATTGGATGATTCTTACAATCCTATTACATTCTTAATCGTAATATACTGGTATATTTGTTTCTTCAGTTAGAATAGTGCATTACCATGAGACAATAATATGTAAATATATAAGAAGGGGAAAGAGGGAGAGGCGGTAAGGTAAGGTAGGGAGTTGGGGAAGATGGGGAAATGGGGTGATAGGGTGATGGAGGCATATTTACATTCCATTAACTATTCTAGTTTAGCTGAGGTATAGAAGGGAGTAATATTCCTATTGAAGCAATGTTTCAAAGACTCGTAGCCATACATTTGGTAAATAATGATATACCCCTGGCACACCAATCTTTTTAACTTTCCCTAAACCAGTCTGATCATATTTTACAATGTTTATCAAGGGTAGGTCTCTGTTCAGTTCTAGCTGCTAATAATGATTCGTAGATACAGTAGGTGACCGCGATATTGTGTCAATCTCGCCGCATTTCTCGGCCAGATTTGACACCTGCGAGCCCCGTCGCAGGAGCCAGCGCCGAGATGGCTCACTCATCGGGAAAGGAAAACTTTGTTTTCCTTCCGCGATGAGTGACAGGCGGTGCTGACAGCTGTCTGGTATAAATCCTGAGGCGGGAACACGTGCCAAATTTTAAATGAAAAAACCGGCGTGGGTTCCCCCCCAGGGGCATACCAGGCCCTTAGGTCTGGCATGGATTGTAAGGGGAACCCCCTACGCTGAAAAATTGGCGTGGGGGTCCCCCCCAATGCATACCAGACCCTTATCCGAGCACGCAGACCGGCTGGCCAGGAAAGGGGGTGGGGACGAGCGAGCGCCCCCCCTCCTGAGCCGTACCAGGCCGCATGCCCTCAACATGGGGGGGTGGGTGCCTTGGGGGAGGGGGGTGCCCTGTGGGGGCCCCCCACCCCAAAGCACCTTGTCCCCATGTCCCCATGTTGATGAGGACAAGGGCCTCTTCCCGACAACCCTGGCCGTTGGGTGTCGGGGTCTGCGGGCGGGGGGCTTATCGGAATCCGGGAGCCCCCTTTAATAAGGGGGCCCCCAGATCCCGGCCCCCCACCCTGTGTGACTGAGTTTGGGGTACATGGTACCCCTACCCATTCACCTAGGGAAAAGTGTCAATATAAAAAAAACACGTGCTCGGATAAGGGTCTGGTATGGATTGGGGGGGACCCCCACGCCAATTTTTCGGCATAGGGGGTTCCCCTTACAATCCATGCCAGACCTAAGGGCCTGGTATGCCCCTGGGGGGGAACCCACGCCGTTTTTTTAATTTAAAATTTGGCGCAGTGTTCCCGCCTCAGGATTCATACCAGACAGCTGTCAGCACTGCCTGTCACTCATCGCGTAAGGAAAACAAAGTTTTCCTTTCCCGATGAGTGAGCCAGCGCGACATGCACAGTACCCTGTCGCCGAGAACCAGCGCGATGGTATCGCGCTGGAAACACAATCTCGCGGTTAGGTACTGTATAATTAGTTTGTGTTATTGCAAGAACGTCTGATACATTGGGTACTATATTTGATTTCCAATTTTTGGTAATTAGTGATCTGGCGGCCAGGAGTATATGTGTGATCACTGTTCGGAAACAAGGAGGGTAGCTTTTTCGATACCTAAGTTTAACAGTGCTGGTCCAGGATTTGTTGGTCTTAGAATTCCTGTGATGCGAGCTATACATTTAAATACATTTTTCCAAAAGCTAATGAGATGCTTACACGACCAAAATACATGTAAGATATTACCCACTTCCCCGCATGTTCTCCAACATAGTGGTGAATTGGAGGGGGAGAATTTAAATAACCTGTAGGGTGTAAGGTACCATCTTTGAGCTATTTTTAGGGAAAGTTCCCAGTGATTTACACATCGAGTTGCCTTATATGTGATTTTAAATGCAATTTTCCATTGATCATCTGTAAAAGATTCTCCCATTTCTAGTTCCCATTTATTAAAAGGTGGAAGTTTGTTAAAGGAGGTCTTGTTTTGGAGGAAATTATAAAATAAGGAAATTCCTTTGGGAGTGACAGGAGTTTTTGTGTAGAATTGCCATACCAAGTCATGTATAAATATGTGGGGTGATTCCAAAGACTTTAAAAAGTGAGTAAGTTGTACATATTTAAAGTGATCAACTAGAGGTAATGAATATTCCTCCGCTAGTGCATTGAATGTTTTGAGTGAGTTATTAATATATAGGTCAGCTATCAGAGATATGCCTTTAATGGACCAATTTGAAAAATTGGAATGTGGAATAGCATAGTTTAGAATAGTTATTGGAATTGGTATATCTATATCTTTGGAGGAGGATGCAGATGATTTATGAAGTTCTCTCCATGCTAATAAGGAGGCCTGAACAGTTAGTGGTAATGATCTTAGGGGGTACGGTTTCCATATATCAAGTAGTAAGAGCATTCGAAGATCTCGGGTTGGGCTAAGGGCTTGTTCTATGTTGCTCCAGAGGATATCTGGAGACGGTGAAATCCAATGTCTGAGTTGGGTAAGCAAGGATGCTCGGTGGTAGTCTTTGATATCAATTAGGCCCATCCCTCCAACTGACCTATGCTTAACTAGAAAGGCTCTGGAGCATCTGGGTCTTTTAGATCCCCATATGTAGTTTTTAAGGAGGGAGTTTAGTAATTGGAGGTGGGTATTTTTGAGTGGAATGGGTAATGTACGAAATACATATAACATTTGGGGTAGGAGAAGCATTTTGAAAGATGCTAGTCGTCCCAACCACGATAATTCTACTTTGGTTAGACGTTTTGTTTCTTTAGAGATTTTATCTATCAGTGGATATAGTTGGCATCCGTCAATTTTAGGGGGTCGGCCGTTATCTGTAATCCCAAGTATGGTATGCTAGATGAGTTCCATGTATATGGGAATCTTTTCTGTAGGTCCGACTTAAGAGAGGGAGGGATATTTAGGCCTAATATTAGGGATTTTGAAAAGTTTACTTTATAATAAGACACCTGGCTGAAGTTTTTAAGAATATCATGGGCACATTTTAAAGATGTATGTGGTGATGTCAAAAGAAGAATAATGTCGTCTGCGAATGAATTAATATTGTGTGATTTACCTAAGAGGGAAAATCCTGGTGTACCTAGGTGTGCTCTGATTTTTTCTGCTAGAGGCTCTATAAGGAGATTGAATATAGAGGGGGACAATGGGCATCCCTGCCTGGTACCGTTGGTAATAGGGAAAGGGAGGGAGAGGGTGTTAGAGGTATAAACTTGCGCACATGGTGAGGAGTACAGGGCTAAGATGGCTGAGAGAATGGGACCTGAGAATCCAAATTTTTTGAGTGTCTGCGTCATATATCCTCAATGGACCCTGTCGAATGCCTTCTCCGCATCCAAAGAGAGTATCAGAGAAGGCACCCGACAGGATCCAGCGTAGTGGATGACATCAATAACCCTCCTTGTGGCATCAGACGCCTGTCTACCTTTAGTAAAGCCTGTTTGATCTGGGTTGATCAGGAACGGTAGAAGTGACAGAAGTCTGTGGGCTAGGATTTTGGCATACAGCTTTACATCTGTATTTAGTAGGGAGATAGGCCTAAAATTAGCAGGTGTTATAGGGTCCTTTCCCGGTTTTGGGATGGTGACAACATATGCTTTGAGCATTTCAGCGGGGAACGAGGCAGAGGATATTGCTTCGGAATAAATTTCTTTGAGTGAGGGAGACAGGGTTTCACAAAATACTTTGTAATGACTGTTTGGTAACCCATCTGTTCCTGGAGACTTACCAGTGGGTAGTGTTTTTACTGCTTTTCTAAACTCAGTCTCCGTTATGGGTGAGTTGAGTAGTTCTAGTTGTCATGTTGAGAGGGAGGGTAGTGAGAGGTCTGCCAAAAATGTTTGAATGACATCGTCTGAGGGTTGTGGTGTGTCTGTATCTTCTTTTAAATTATAAAGAGAAGAGTAATATTCAGCAAAATTGTTTGCCATTTCTTTTGGGTTAAATATTTAACTGTTGTCTGAGTTGCGGATCAAATAGGGGATCCTCATTTGTGTTTTCCGGTCTTTTAGTCTCTGGGCCAGAAATTTGCCAGCTCTTTTGCCAGAAGAATAATGATTCAATTTAAGAAACTGAATATGTTTGTCATATTGTTCTAACAACAGGAGTCTGAGATCCGATCGCATTTTGGTTAGTTTGTTTGCTGTGCTAGGGTCAGGTAAGTTTTTATTTTGAGCTTCCAGGAGTTTTATATCTTTTAAAAGAGAGTCTAATTTTTGTGTCTTCTGCCTCTTTATCCGCGAGCTTATCTGTAGTAAAATACCTCTAATATATGCCTTATGGGCACACCACATAACAAATGGATTATTTACAGATTTAGCATTAAAAGCGAAATATTCCTTCAGATGTTTGTTCACAAGAGCAACATGGATAGGTTGCTGGAAAATACGAGGGTTGGCCCGCCAGATGTAAGCTGGAGCCGATGTATATCCCCCCTCTACCGTTATAGACACAGGAGCGTGGTCTGACCGCGTAATGTCATGCACGGCAGAGGAGGAGATTTTTTGTAGCAAAGTTCTGTCCACTAAAATTAGGTCTATGCGTGAGTACGAATTGTGCCTGGGAGAATGAAAGGTATAATCGCGCTCGTTGGAGTGCTGACACCTCCAGGCGTCGTACATATCTTCTGTATGTAATATGTGTTGGATTGAAGGTAGAGGGCATCTTGACTTGGAGGTGGTGTCCATCTTGTAGTCTACTGTGTGTACTATAGTCCCCACACATTATGACTGCTCCTCTTTTGATTAAGTTGATCTTTTGAAATAGCTTTTTCAAAAAACGGAGTTGGTGTGTGTTGGGCGCATAGAGGTTGACTATCGTGTATAGGTGGTTATTGAATTCTCCGATGAAGACTAGGTATCGGCCTTCTGAGTCCATGTGGGTCTCCTTGAGTGAGAAAGATACAGAGTCTCTGATGGCGATAAGAACGCCTTTTTGTTTTTTAGAGGCTGATGCGTGAAAAAAGTGGGGGTATTTGTGATGCGAAAACTTGGGGATTGATGAGGTTGCCCAATGTGTCTCTTGTAGACATAAGATGTCAGAGTTCAGTTTGAGAGCCTCCTTCCAAACTGAAGCTCTTTTGGCAGGATGGTTCAAGCCATGGACATTAAAAGAGGTCACTCTAACTGCCATGTGAAGTATGTGAGGTGGTGAGATGTTGGTACCTTAAGTAGTCCAGAGCAGGGTTCCAGAGGTCTTGGTTGGTATCTTGTCAGCTTCGTAGATGAGAAGGTTTCCTTCACGTGTATGATCTTACAGTCCATCACCGATAAAGAGGGGTAAAGGATAAGAAAAAGAAAGGGGACAAAAGAGAAAAACCAGAGAGTCAACAAACAAAAATGGAACTGGTGTATAAAAAAGTGAGATTCCGTCCGGAATCTGATGGCAGGTGTACTGCACATTATTTAGGAGGGGAGCTTTGTGGGATATTAGCTCCATATGGTGTCAGGAAAATCATAGCGTTGGGTAGCTTATGACATTCGAGGCGAGTGGGTATTACGGTTCTTTGGTTTCTTTTTGTGTGACACAACCTGCCATTCGCTTTGGTCGTCTAACCTCGATGTGGAGGTGGATCCAGCAGGGGTTTGCTCTGGGAGTATATCCCATGTTCGCAGCATGGATAGACCTTCTTCTAGGTTAGTAACCACCGAGGTTTTGCTGTCATAAGTAATGATAAGCTTCATTGGGTAACCCCATCTGTAAACAATATTGTGATTACGTAATGCTTTGGTCATGGTTAGCATAGTAAACTGTGAAAGGTCTGCGAACATTTGAATATTAGAGTATTGCTCAAGGGGTTGTGCATTTTTCCTGAAGGCAAGCATAAACTGTTCCTTAACGTGGAAAAAGTGCACCCGCATCAGAACGTCTCTGGGGATATTGTCTGGTAGGTGTGCTGGTTTGGGTAGTCTGTGAATCCTGTCAATGACTAGCTCTGAGGAGGGGATTGATGGTAAATAAGCTGACATAAATTCCTGAGCGTATTGGTGGAGTTGTGAGGGCTGGACATTTTCTGGGACTCCACGCAGCTTCAAGTTGTTTCTGCGTGATCTGTCCTCGAGGTCCACGACTTTTTATTTAATCCATGTCACCTCATCCGATTGTTCATTATGTGCATCTACTAGAGTGTGGTATGATGCTGCGTAATCACCCATCTTTTTTTCTACATGGTCTACTCTGCCTCCAAGTTCTCCCACCTCCACTTTAAGGTTCCACATGCATTCCATCATGTCCACATGTAAGGAACTGTGTAGTGAGACCAGCATGTCTCTCAGGGTTGTGTCTGAGAGAGGCTGGTTTACAGTGGGGAAGGAGTTGATTGAGTCAGCCATCTCCCTCGTGTCCTCTAACGAGCCCTGGCCTGTACTAACCTTCTGCCTGTGTGAGTCAGCAGACATGCGGGGTTTCAATTTGGCAGGGCTGCCAGACAGCGGAGTGGAGGCATCTGGAGAGTGGCAGTGTAGTCCTTTTCCGGAGCCCGGGCTCGGTGTAGCTGAGTGTGAACCGACCGGAGAGTAGCCGGCAGCGCTATCTTGGACATCGTTGTGGTTCTTAGGAGGGAAGAAATCTCTCAGTTTCTTCGGCTGTGAGGAGTATTGCCGCTTTCTAGTCATCTCCTGGGGTGATGCAGGTCTTTAGTTAGGTGCTGGTGCTGAAATGAGCAGACTAGATCGCCTCGAATTGGTTTGATTCCTGTTGTTGAAGCGGAGCTAACAGGACATGCGTCTGCACAACAGCACGGTAGCCACGCCCCCCAAGGAATATTTTAATATCAATTCTACAAATGATGTTTCCCCTGAGGTTGTGTGGGCTGCACACAAGTCAGTAATCAGGGGGAAGCTAATCCAAATAACAGCCAAGCTTAGGTCAGAGCACAAAGCGGACATGATTAAACTCACAGCAGATTTCAAGTCCCTCTCACGAGCTCACAAGCTAAACACTTCCCCAGAATTACTAGATAAATTGGATAAAGCTCGGGCACTTCTAAACCTGAATCTCACTACAACAGCTGAAAAACACCTCAGATGGCTGGGGGCTAAATTCTATTCCCAAAAGGACAAGATTGGTTCAAAACTAGTGGGTTAAGCTCAGCCCCAAACAATCTCCATACAATCCGGGGATCTTTCTCAGAACCCCACTAAGATAATGGACGCTTTCTTACAATACTATGCGGAACTTTATAAACCACAACCAGTTCATTTAGTGAAACCACAGCAGGAATTCTTGAACTCCCTCTTATTGCCCTCCCTCTCTAAGGAACACAGTGACTTTCTCTAAAGTCCTTTCTCCCAGTCAGAGGTCCTAGACACAATTAATTCTCTAAAAATAGGTTCTGCACCAGGACCGGACAGATTTTCCATGGGGTACTATAAGAAGTTTGCACCTACACTAGCCCCACACCTTTCAAAATTTTTCAACTTCCTTAGAGAAGGTTCTCCTTTAGGGACAGACCTAAATGCAGCTTAAATCTCAATGATCCCCAAACCAGAGAAAGACCCCAGTGAGGTTGGAAATTATCGCCCAATATCATTAATCAATAATGACATTAAGATCCTAACCAATATTATGGCAAATAGGGTGTCAAGCTTCATTCCCTCATATATCCACAGAGATCAGGTGGGTTTTATCCACTGAAAATGTTTTCTTTTATCAATTGACCTACATAAGGCCTTTGATTCCATAGACTTGACATACCTGTTTGACATCCTACAAAAATGGGGATTTGGTCCGTACTGCCTAAATCTAATTCTCTCCCTGTACTCTAACCCGACAGCACAGGTTCGTCTGATGGGTAGATACTCGACTTTGTTCCCTTTAGGCAGGGGCACCAGACAGGGGTGTCCACTATCTCCCCTCCTATTTGTAATAGCTATAGAAAACCCTGGCCATAGCTATCAGATCAAACCCAGACATTAAAGGGGTACAGTGCGGAGATCAGGAATATAAATGCGCACTCTATGCTGATGACCTCATACTGTATATTACCTCCCCCCTAATCTCCATTCCGGGGATATACAAAGTTCTAAATGCATTCAGTGCAGTGTCAGGTCTGACGGTTAATATGAATAAATCCACTGCGCTGAATGTTACGGTACCTACTGGCCTTCTTTCACAACTCGCTAGCAATTTTGACTTCCCCTGGGCCAATGGGACCATCCGATATCTTGGAATCAACCTCACAGCGAATATCAGTACCCTCTTCAAAGCTAACTATCCCTCTATGATTTATAAATGCAGGGGCGAACTTGAAAAAATGGTCAAGGTGTGGTCTGTCCTGGCTGGGAAGGGTACACGCGGTGAAAATTACACTTCTTCCACGCCTCCTATACTTATTCCGCTCCCTACCAATCCCACTCACGAAAAGTTTCCTCCGCAAACTCCAGTCGGATATTACGCGCTTTTTCTGGGGAAAGAAGGGATACAGATGCCCGTCCAGCGTCCTTCTTCGCCTTAAATTCCAGGGCGGATTGGGACTTCCAGATCTATGGGGATACTACCAGGCTGCTCAAATGGCTCAAATATCAACTAACTTCTCTAAGGGTCCAAAACCAGACTGACTCTCTATAGAAAGAAGGGCAACGCCTCTCAACACCCTTGACTACCTCCTGTGGTGTGATCCAAAAATCAGACCAGCCATAATGGCTCCCACCCTGTCACACTCCAAATCACTCTGCACCAAGCTATTCAGACAAGCTATCCTGACCTCTCCTCTAAAACCTCTATCACATATTTTTCATAATGCCGACGTCCCCCCCGGGAGTAAACATACAAGCATTTAGATGGTGGACTGATAAAGGTCTCTATCAGATTGGTCACTTCCTTACCCCAACTGGCCCTCTAACCCTATCTTACTGTAAGAAAAAACTCGACATGCTGGACTCGGAAAAATTTAGATTCACCCAACTTTCACATTTTCTACTATTTGGCATAACAATTCGGAACCTCCATCCATTACCCCTTACGAACACTGGTGCTCTAATATCCAGGACCAGAAAGGGGGCATCTCCTTGATCTATACGGCGCTCATGACAAAACTTAACAAACCAGTATACGTTAAGACCTGGGAGGAGGATACAGGCCAAACTTGGACACCAGCAGAATGGTCCAGATCCTGGACTCGCTCCTACAAAGGTATTTGCAATATCTCTCTCATAGAAGCCAGTCTAAAGGTTATATCAAGGTGGTTCCTTCCAGATTGGCAATGATTTTTCCTGAAACATCCCCTCTATGTTTTAGAGGTTGTTCGCTCGAGGGCTCAATGATTCACACTTGGTGGACTTGCCCTCATATCAGAACATTTTGGCAGAAAATCTTCTGAATTATCAGTAACTTATTTAAAACGTCAGTAGTCCCCAACATACACATAGCTCTCCTTAATGAGAATGTTCCTAGTTTGCCTAAACACTCACAAGTACTATCCTACTTTATTCTGGAGCTAAAATTACCATTGCTAAATGTTGGAAAAAGCCCACTGTATCCCTCAAGAGCTGTATTAGGAAAATTTTGTGGATTATGTCTCAGGAGCATTTAGTAGCTAAACTCAATGATAAAGTGGGGAGGTTCATGACCACCTGGAAACCGTGGGCCTCACTTCCGGGAATGATAGCAGGATCTGGTATTAACCCCTCCTCTCCATGATCCAACCTCATCCTTATCCTTCTCTTTTCTCCCCCTCTTCATTTCCTACGTTTTCTCTCTTCCTCCTCTGGGACTCACTTGTTCCTTAGCGCATAGGGAACTGCAGTTTTCCCCAAGGGGAAGACTGCGCAAAATTTTTATTGGACTGTCGGGGGGCTCTTGCTCCTCCCGCAACTACAGTTATCTCCCACACTTAGGGATGCACTGTAAACTGGAGGGCACTACCTTTATTGCCTTCCATTACCTCCCCGGTGACCGCCTCTAGGGGAACGGAAGTGGACCCTGGGGGGTCACTGCACACACCTTCAGGAAGATCCCATTGGGGAAGGGTGTGTGGAGCGTCCCGGTCAGTCCATAACTGATATCACGGAGGTGGCTATGGGCCCCTATGGCAGTCCTTTCAATGATACAGCCCTACTTGTCAAAAAGCACATTTTTAATTGTTTTTTTTAGAGTGTACCTTAGCCTGTAGCTCTCAACATTCATTTTCGGTTATCCACAATGATATTGTTTAAGTACTTTATATTTGTGAGTTCATTGTGCACATATATGCGCTTATATACTGTTCATCATATAAAAATCAATAAAATATTTGAAATTAAAAAAAAATGCTAAGATGGCACAAAAGCTTCAGGATTTCTAAGGGCGTAAATTTTTGATTTCACTCCTCACTACCTATCACAGTTTTGAAGGCCATAAAATGCCAAGATGGCACAACCCCCCCTTCCCCAAATGACTCCATTTTGGAAAGTAGACACCCCAAGCTATTTGCGTCCATGGAATATTATATATTTTGCCATAAGTTGCGGGAAAATGACAAACTTTTTTTTGCACAATGTTGTCACTAAATGATATATTGCTAAAACATGCTGTGGGCGTATGTGGAATTGCACCCTAAAATACATTCTGTTGCTTCTGCTGAGTACGGGGATACCACATGTGTGGGACTTCTTGGGAGCCTAGCCATGTACGGGGCCCCGAAACCAAGCACCGCCTTCAGGATTTCTAAGGGCGTAAATTTTTTATTTCCCTCCTCACTACCTATGACAGTTTTTAAGGCCATAAAATGCTAAGATGGCACAAACCCCACCAAATGGCCTCATTTTGGAAAGTAGACACCCTGAGCTATTTGCTGAGAGGCATGGTGAGTATTTTGCAGCTCTTATTTGTTTTTGTAAATTAAGAAAGAAAAGAAAAATGTATTTTTTTTTCTTTTTTCAATTTTGAAAACTTTGTGACAAAAAGTGAGGTCTGCAAAATACTCACCATACCTCTCAGCAAATAGCTTTCAATCAAAAATCAAAAATTTTCACCCTTAGAAACCCTGAAGGTTGTGCTTGGTTTTCGGGGTCCTGTACGAGCCTAGTCTCCCAAATAGTCTCACACATGTGGTATGTGTGAGCAACAGAAGCAACAGAAGCAACAGAAGCAACAGAAGCAACAGAATGTATTTTGGTGTGTAATTTCACATATACAATATATCATTTAGTGACAACTTTGTGCAAAAAAAAAAATTGTCTTTTTCCCGCAACTTGTGTCACAATATTAAATATTCCATGGACTCGACATGCCTCTCAGCAAATAGCTTGGGGTGTCTACTTTCCGAAATGGGGTCATTTGGGGGGGTTTTGAACTGTTCTGGCATTTTAAGCATAACATTTAGAAGCTTATGTCACACATCACCCACTCTTCTAACCACTTGAAGACAAAGCCCTGACACTTTTTGTTTACATGAAAAAATATTTTTTTTGCAAGAAAATTACTTTGAACCCCCAAACATTATATAGTTTCATTTATTTTTTTCACACAGTATTTGCGCAGCGATTTTTCAAACGCATTTTTTGGGGAAAAAACACACTTTTTTTAATTTTAATGCACTAAAACACACTATATTGCCCAAATGTTTGATGAAATAAAAAAGATGATCTTGGGCCGAGTACATGGATACCAAACAAAACATGCTTTAAAATTGCGCACAAACGTGCAGTGGTGGCAAACTACATACATTTTTAAAAGCCTTTAAAAGCCTTTACAGGTTACCACTTTAGATTTACAGAGTACTGTAGGTCTACTGCTAAAATTACTTCCCTCAATCCGACCTTCGCGGTGATACCTCACATGCATGGTGCAATTGCTGTTTACATTTTACGCCAGACCAAAGCTTGCATTCGCCTTTACGCGAGAGCAGGGGGGACAGGGATGCTTTTTTTTTTTTTTTATTTAATTTTTTTTTTGCTTTTTTATCTTATTTTTAAACTGTTTCTTTCATATTTTTTTTTAATCATTTTTATTGTTATCTCAGGGAATGTAAATATCCCCTATGATAGCAATAGGTAGTGACAGGTACTCTTTTTTGAAAAAATTGGGGTCTTTCCTCTGCCCTCAAAGCATCTGACCACACCAAGATTGGTGTGATAAAATGCTTTCCCAATTTCCCAATGGCGCTGTTTACATCTGGCGAAATCTAAGTCATGAAATGCTTGTAGCTTCCGGTTTCTTAGGCCATAGAGATGATTGGAGCCATTCTGGTCTCTGATCAGCTCTATGGTCAGCTGGGCGAATCACCGGCTGCATTCTCGGGTTCCCCGTTGGGACAGGAGAGCCAGAGAAAACCATGGAAGACGGTGGGGGGGGGCATTCCCACCCACTGCTTGTAAAAGCAGTCTAGAGGCTGATTGCTTTTACATAAAAGCCGACCGCTGGCTGAAAAGAATGATACCAAGATGATACCTAAACCTGCAGGCATCATTCTGGTATAGGGATGAGCTTCGAGTTCGAGTCGAACTCATATTCAACTCGAACATTGGCTGTTCGCAAGTTCGCCGAACAGCGAACAATTTGGGGTGTTCGCGGCAAATTTGAATGCCGCAGAACACCCTTTAAAAGTCTATGGGAGAAATCAAAAGTGCTAATTTTAAAGGCTTATATGCAAGTTATTGCAAAAAAAAGTTTTAAAAACGGCCGTTTTTTCAGGAGCAGTGATTTTAATAATGCTTAAAGTCAAACAATAAAAGTGTAATATCCCTTTAAATTTCGTACCTGGGGGGTGTCTATAGTATGCCTGTAAAGCGGCGCATGTTTCCCGTGTTTAGAACAGTCTGACAGCAAAATGACATTTCGAAGGAAAAATTACATTTAAAACTACCCGCGGTTATTGCATTGCCGACAATACACATAGAAGTTCATTGATAAAAACGGCATGGGAATTCAACACAGGTAAACCCCGAACCAAAATTTAAAAAAAAAAATGACGTGGGAGTCCCCCTAAATTCCATACCAGGCCCTTCAGGTCTGGTATGGATATTAAGGGGAACCCCGGCCAAAATGTAAAAAAAAAATGACGTGGGGTTCCCCCTAAATTCCATACCAGACCCTTCAGGTCTGGTATGGATTTTAAGGGGAACCCCGCGCCAAAAAAAAAAAAAAACGGCGTGGGGTCCCCCCAAAAATCCATACCAGACCCTTATCCGAGCACGCAACCTGGCAGGCCGCAGGAAAAGAGGGGGGGCGAGAGTGCGGCCCCCCCTCCTGAACCGTACCAGGCCACATGCCCTCAACATTGGGAGGGTGCTTTGGGGTAGCCCCCCAAAACACCTTGTCCCCATGTTGATGAGGACAAGGGCCTCATCCCCACAACCCTGGCTCGGTGGTTGTGGAGGTCTGCAGGCGGGGGGCTTATCGGAATCTGGAAGCCCCCTTTAGCAACGGGACCCCCAGATCCCCCCCCCCTGTGTGAAATGGTAAGGGGGTACTTACCCCTACCATTTCACTAAAAAACTGTCAAAAATTTTAAAAATGACAAGAGACAGTTTTTGACAATTCCTTTATTTAAATGCTTCTTCTTTCTTCTATCTTCCTTCATCTTCTTCTGGTTCTTCTGGCTCTTCTGGTTCTTCCTCCGGCGTTCTCGTCCAGCATCTCCTCCGCGACGTCTTCTATCTTCTTCTCCTCGGGCCGCTCCGCACCCATGGCATGGAGGGAGGCTCCCGCTCTTCTCTTCATCTTCTTCTTCATCCTCTTCTCTTCTTCCTTCTTCTCTTCTTCTCTTCTTCATTTTCTTCTCCGGGCCGCTCCGCATCCATGCTGGCATGGAGGGAGGCTCCCGCTGTGTGACGGCGTCTCCTCGTCTGACGGTTCTTAAATAACGGGGGGCGGGGCCACCCGGTGACCCCGCCCCCTCTGACGCACGGGACATGATGGGACTTCCATGTGGCATTCCCCATGACGTCACAGGGAAGTCCCGTCAAGTCACCGTGGGGGGCGGGGTCACCGGGTGGCCCCGCCCCCCGTTATTTAAGCATGGGAGCATGCGCCCCAAAAGTTAGGAGCAAATCGCTCCTCCGCCCCTGCTGCCCCCATGCTTCGGCATATATGCTCTTTTTTTTAACTGTGGTGGTGAAATCACCTCCGACAGCATTGGAATGACAGCTTTATGTATCGTGGGAGCAAACGCTATTGCTGTCAAGATAAATAAATCCGCGCTGCAGCTGAATGGCGTACCTGAAAGCAAAAAAATGGTTAACAATAAAACACAGTAAACAGTAAAGTATAAAAAAATTACATACCTGAAAAGCAAACATGATAAAACATAATAACAATAAAACATTGCAGAATAGAATACAGTAATAAAGAGCAGAACAATTATAGAGAGAATAGAGAGAGAGACAACAATAAAACAAAAACTATTTTTTTTTTTTTTTTGTGTATTTTTTTTTTTTACATTTTTTTTACAACTGTAACTTTTGTAACTGTAACCGGTTCCAGGTTTGGGTCTCTCAAAATGCGATGGCATCTTGGGAGACCCTGTGAAATTGTGCCTAGTCTGTGCAATGCTGTATCCTACGCTAAAACTCAACTAGTGTATGGTAGCACTCAAAACATTCACCAATGCAAAGACCAGGATTGTCAGGACAGGAGGGACAATAATAGCGGGTGTAACGCCTATATCCGCGCTTTCTACAGGCACAACATTTTCTTTGGGGGGCTCATTGAGTAGGGGTACTCGGGAGGACATAAGAAAAATGCCTCTCATGCACCCGGCTTACTGCATTTGGTTGGGGAAGGTGAGGTGGAGCACCGTCTGGAAATAGAAGGGCTCTGACGATCTCTTACTGGAATTTAAGGAAGGATCCAGTCCGTCCTGAAGTTCTGTATAGCACATGAGCGTTCAGCAAAGCCAATTGAAATAAGTATACAGACACTTTTTTATACCAGCATCTGGCCTTACTAGGTATGGCGCCAACAACTGGTCGTTGAGGTCCACCCCTGCCATATTTTGGTTATATTCGTGGACACAGAGGGGTTTCTCCACAACACCAGTCGCCGTAGTAATTTGGACAGTCGTGTCTGCATGAAGGGAGGTAAGAACAAAAACATTGTTATTATCCCTCCACTTCATAGCGAGCAAATTATTACACTGCAAGCAGGCTCTCTCCCCCAGCCTAAGACGGGAATCTACAAGCCACTGGGGAAAGCCCTGGCGATTAGGTCGCACGGTGCCACATGTTCCAATCTGATGATCAAAAAGGTGACTAAAAAGTGGCACGCTCGTGTAATAATTGTCCACATATAAGTGGTACCCCTTTCCGAATAAGGGTGGCACCAAGTCCCACACAATCTTGCCAGCACTTCCTATGTAGTCAGGGCAGTTTGTCGGCTCTACGTGGCTATCTCTTCCCTCGTAAACCATAAAACTGCATGTATATCCTGTGGCCCCGTCACAGAGCTTATATATCTTGACAACGTATCTGGCACGTTTGCTGGGAAGGTACTGTTTGAATGACAAGAGGCCAGAAAATGTAATCAGGGACTCATCAACGCAGACAACTTGATGGGGAGTAAACAAGTCTGCAAAACGTTGGCTGAAGTGGTTTATGAGGGGCCGAATTTTGTAGAGCCGATCATATCCAGGGTCTCCACGAGGACGACAGAGTTCATTGTTGTTGAAGTGCATGAACCGCAAAATCTGCTCGTACCGTGCCCTGGCCATGGAAGCAGAGAACACGGGCATATGGTGAATTGGGTCAGTGGACCAATATGACAGCAACTCTCACTTTTTGGTTATGCCCATGAGGAGGGAAAGGCCCAGAAAGATCTTAAATTCAGGAAACCGTAATTGGTTTCCAATATCTGGCAAGGGAGGACTGGGGAATAGTGGCAATGTGTTGGCCAGCGTACAAATTGCTTTGGTCCATAATAGATCTATAGAGATCTTCGGTGAAAAACAGTGAATAAAAATCAAGTGACGTAAAATCAACTGTTTCCACATGAATGCCGGTAGGGTTGTCCCGATACCACTTTTTTAGGACCGAGTACAAGTACCGATACTTTTTTTCAAGTACTCGCCGATACCGATTACCGATACTTTTTTTTTATGTCACGTGACAGTTTTTTTTTTTTTTTTAACAATGCTTTCTTTTTTTTCGGGGGGGGGGGGGGTTAACGGTGTCTGTGTGTTTTTTTTTTTATTTACAATTTTTATTTTTTACAATAATAATTTTTTTATTCATTTTTGCAATATGTTTTTTTTTTTTTTTAAATCAGCCCTGTTGGGGGGCTTTGGTGAGATATCAGGGGTCTTAACATACCCCTGATATCTCCCCCTTGAGACAGAGAAAGAGACAGAGGATAGAGATTCCCCAGTCCCTTTCTCTGCAGCCTCAGCTGCACTGAGAATGAATGGAGAAGACAGCGGCTCCTCTCCATTCATAAACTGACACATTGTAATCACAGGAGATTACAATGTTTCAGTTATGTGAATGGACAGAGTCAGCTGACTCTCTCCATTCACACAGGAAGGAGGAGGAGGACGGCGGACCGGAGGGGACAGCGGAGAGGCAGAGGAACGGAGGAATGGAACGGAGGGGGACAGATAAGGAGAGGGGGACAGAGGAACGGAACGGAGGGGACAGCGGAGAGGCAGAGGAACGGAGGAACGGAACGGAGGGGGACAGATAAGGAGAGGGGGACAGAGGAACGGAACGGAGGGGGACAGAGGAACGGAACGGAGGGAGACAGAGGAGAGGGGGACAGAGGAACGGAACAGAGGGAGACAGAGGAGAGGGGGACAGAGGAACGGAACGGAGGGAGACAGAGGAGAGGGGGACAGAGGAACAGAGGGGGCATGGAGGAGGATGCAGTGACAGTCAGCGGTGATCGCGTGGGGAAGTTACAAGCACCGATCACCGCTGTATGTCACTGAAAGCCGCGGGGGGAAGCTAGTAACTCCCCCACATGCCGATCACCGCTGACTGTCATAGTATCGGCGGAAGCATCGGGAGCATTTGCCCAAGTACAAGTACTTGGGCAAATGCTCGGTATCGGTGCCGATACCGATACTAGTATCGGTATCGGGACAACCCTAAATGCCGGGTTGGCCAGTGAATGGGGGAAGTACGGGTGCTGCAGAAGTGGTGGGTTCCCAATTAGGATTGGCAAATGCAGCAGGAAGGGCACTATGGGCACAATGGGCCTGTGTTCGTCTTCTTGGTGGCAGTGGGACACTACTTGTGCTTGCCACCTCGCCAGCTTGAACTGCACTTATGGGACTCGCTACGTCACCAAGTGTTACTGCAGTGCTGGATGTACGACCAGGGTGTACTAGGCCACTGGTGCTTGCCAGTTCACCAGAAGGAATAGCGGTGCTAGTACTTCTCTGCTCCATATGAGGGACCTGCGGTTCTTGCACCTCAACAGCAGAAGAAGAAGATTGGGGTCTGGTACTCCTGACCTTGGCAGGAACCACAACTCCGTCATTAGAGCTATCTGTCATGAAGCCGCTGCTGTCTACAGGTTCATATTCTGAGCCTGAATCTGACAGATGAGTGACTTCCTCTTCACTATCTGTCATGCTCAGAAACGTGTAGGACTCTTCACTAGTGTACCTTCGATTTGCCATTTTGGGCTCTAAATTTAGTGGTACACTAGTGAGACTCACAGGCAAAAAAGCTCCTGACTGTTAGCGACTGGATCAAAACGCTACCAAAAAACTGTTAGCGATCGCAGGGATCAGGCCTGACTCTGCGAATGCTGCAGTTATGTGGTTTAGTGTTTTGTAAGTGACAGTGATCGATCGATTCCGCACTTGGGTGGGCTGGGCTGGTCTGGGCAGAGGGGCAAAACACAGGTGCTAGCAGGTATCTGGGCTGATCCTGCTAACACTGCATTTTTGGGAACCCTAAACTGCTGGGGACACAAGTATAGATCTGATAAGATCAGATATTGATCCGTTCAGATACTATACCACTAAGGGAGGTGTATGCTGCGTGCATGGGTGTTAGCGGTATTGGCACTAACCTGACGCTGTCTGTGGCGACGCAGACCTTATCTGACCCTAAAACTTAACTTATATCACCGCCGGGTGATTAGGGGGTTAAACCTTTATTAGGTAATAAACGGCGGGTGCCCTGACACTATAAAAAATAAACTAACTAACCAGCGTCACCTGTAATGCCCCGTACACACGGTCGGATTTTCCGATGGACAATGTCCGATCGGAGCGTGTTGTTGGAAATTCCGACCGTGTGTGGGCTCCATCGGACATTTTCCATCGGATTTTCCGACACACAAAGTTGGAGAGCAGGAGATAAAATTTTCCAACAACAAAATCCGTTGTCGGAAATTCCGATCGTGTGTACACAAATCCGACGGACAAAGTGCCACGCATGCTCAGAATAAATAAAGAGATGAAAGCTATTTGCTACTGCCCCGTTTATAGTCCCGACGTATGTGTTTTACGTCACCGCGTTCAGAACGATCGGATTTTCCGACAACTTTGTGTGACTGTGTGTATGCAAGACAAGTTTGAGCCAACATCCGTCGGAAAAAATCCTAGGATTTTGTTGTCGGAATGTCCGAACAAAGTCCGACCGTGTGTACGCCCTATAACAGTTATACGGTGATCACTGGTGAAAGGGCTTAACTAGAGGGGAATCAGGGGGTTAAAACCTTTACTAGGTAGTATATGGGGGTCCCTGACGCT
Organism: Lithobates septentrionalis; assembly: GCA_037952835.1. Taxonomy (NCBI): domain Eukaryota; kingdom Metazoa; phylum Chordata; class Amphibia; order Anura; family Ranidae; genus Lithobates; species Lithobates septentrionalis. The sequence goes on from JBBDGP010000584.1 coordinate 2,329,702, forward strand.
ATAAAAAGCTGACGGCAAACCTAAATACTTACCTCCCTAACTGGCGTCACCTGTGACACTAATACAGCGATCAGAAAAATGATCGCTTAGTGACACTGGTGACGGAGGGTGATCACGGGGTTAAAACTTTTTTAGGGGGGTTAGGGGGGTACCCTAGACCTAAAGGGGCCTAACACAAACTGCCCTACCACTTATAACTGTCACAAATGACACCAATGCAATAATCAGAAAAAAAAATGCAGGGGGGTGATCGGGGGTTGATCGTGGGTGATGGGGGGTGAAATGTGTGCCTAGAGTGTTCTACTGTAAGTGTTGTGTTTGGTGCACTTACTTGGATGACTTCTCTCCTCGGCACCGGAACGAAAAGACTGACACGAGGAGAGATGACATCACTACCTCTGGCGCTGTTTACATTACAGAGGTAGAGGAAGCCTGTCATTCGCTAGGAGCGATCGTGAGGGGTGGCCATGAATCAGTAGCCTCCCCCTCACCTCGGATCGCTCCTCCGCCGCAGGTACCGTGGGCAGGCAGGGACATACAGGTAACCCCTATGCCTGCCCGTGCCATTGTGCTGACGTACATCGGCGTGCATCGGTCGGCAACTGGTTAAGATGGCAGCTCACCTCCTCATAGAAGGTTAATAGATTTGTTTGGCAAGAACGATTCTTCATGAATCCCTGCTGATTACTGATAATGATACCATTTTCTTTACTAAAATCTTGTATATAGTCCTTTATCATCCCCTCCAGGAGCTTGCATACTATTGATGTTAGGCTAAGTGGTCTGTGATTCCCAGGGATGTATTTTAGCCCTTTTTTTAAATATTGGTGCTACATTGGCTTTTCTCCAATCAGCTGGTACCATTCCTGTTAGTAGACTGTCAGTAAAAATTAGGAACAATGGCAATTACTTGACTAAGTTCCCCAGGGACCCTCGGGTGCAAGCCATCTGGTCCCAGTGACTTATTAATATTAGGTTTTCCAAGTCTATCTCTAATTCTGTCCTCTGTTAGCCATGAGGGTGCATCCTGTGATGTGTCATGAGGATAAACATTGCAGTTTTAGTTACTGAAGCCCCCGATTCCTTTGTGAAGACTGAGGAGAATAATAAATTCAATACCTTCGCCATCTCAACATCCTTGGTAACCAGATATCCTCCCTCACTCCTTATGGGGCCGATATGGTCCGTCCTCCCTTTTTTACTATTTATATACTTAAAGAATTTCTTGGGATTTTTTTTGCTCTCCTTCGCTATGTGTCTTTCTTGTTCTATCTTAGCAGCCGCAATTGCACCCTTACATTTCTTGTTGCATTCTCTGTAAAGTCTGAATGCTGATGATGACTCTTCAGCCTTGTATTTTTGGCCTTCTCCTTTGCTTTTATATGCATTTTTACATTAGAGTTAAGCCATCCAGGATTTTTGTTTGCTCTTTTAAATTTATTTCCCAATGGGATGCACTGGCTAATGCCCTTTTTTAATATGCTCTTAAAGCAAACCCATCTCTCCTCAACTCCCGATCAGAACACAGCCGAGGATCCGGGATCAGAGGACATGCAAGGTGTGTGCAGGGCGATGGAGGGTTAATGGTGGATCCTCCATATGAATGCTGATCATATAAGAGTATTAAGGACCAAGAGGATTTACATCAATAAGTTTTGGGAGACTCTAATCCCTGGGTTTGGTGTGACCGCCGTAGCGGTCTCTGCATCTGGTAAGGAGATCACTTATTCACATCGGGTGAACACCATTCCTTGGCGGTTGGGATCTTATTTGTACACCTTTCAAGTCACAATCTTGCATGGATACCTTATTATTTTGGAACTTAGAAGAAGTTTTATATATTCATATGCACATCACTTCGTTTTTGGGTTGCAACCACCACTCTATATGAAGTTTTGTGGACATTTGCTGATTTCTTCTTATGGACATTTTTATTTTACTTTATATAATAAATTTATCATGTTTGTGGAGTGGTAATCACCAGTTGGATTGTGGATTGACAATCCTTCATTCATAGTTTATTGGTTATATCATTTATTACCATTTATTCACCTATGTGACACTGCTTTAGTTTTCTTTTTCAGTATGTTTTCACCACTTCTGAATATTTGACACAATTTAATTATTTGGGTCTTTTTGTCACAATATTTTTAGCGCCGCATCCACATATATTCTTTCTCATACTGGTGACCAAATAACCTGCATACTACCAGAATGCATACAGTATGATGTATGAACCTATATTCCACACAATAATACATAGTAGCAATGTAGCATGGCAACATAGCAACATAATGTAATCGCAGTAGTGAATAAATAACAAACTCAGACTCATTGTTGCGTGTCTTCACAATAGCATAGTAACAGTTGGTGGGGTCCAAAGCGGCATGTTATAATAGATGTATGAAAAGGTTGTTAGTGTGAAAGGCATCTAATAGCTTGACGTGTTTCATGGATATTTCCAATCTTCAGGAGAAGATGCGGTGTAGCTATCTATAAAAAATGTATAGGAAGGTTTTCAGGGACTAACCAGAGGGCAGGCAAGAAAAAGTAGAATTTAATCTTAGAATAAAGATGATAAGTTAAACCAAAGTAAGTAACTTACAAAAGACCTGTGCAGATAGGTGGGGGGCACCAAGGATCAGAACCCGCCAGGGGTGTAACGTCAATCCCGGGAGCAGAGGCGGTACCCTAAAGGCAGCTGGTAGAAACACCAGTGAAGGATAGGTATCTCTGGGTAGCTTGTGATATAACATAACCACATAATCATAACCTGTAAGAATAGGAATACTAAAGGTGACTGTGAAATACTACGTGAATATAGCAGAGTAGTTATCATTGTGAATCGAGATGTGTTAATACCAACAGAGTAGAACTAAATGGTATAGCAATAGTGATGTTACTTAATTGGGAGTAAAAAGAGGGGAAGTAAATTTGCAAAGGTGGATAGCAGCGTAATGGCCAATCGGGGGAATGTGGAAATGAAGTAAGGCTCCAGTGTAAGTACCTGGACCAAAAGGGAAATGTGACAACAAAAGAAAGGGCAGAAAGTAGCCGTAGTATTACCTGTGATTTCAAAGAGACCAAGTGACACCCTTTGGCCACCGCTAAAAAGTTCAACAGGGAGTGTATGTCCAACTGAGGGGAGTATCAGGTGCCGCCAATAGGTAACCGCCAACATCTCGTGGGCGGCTAAACAGAGGAGAAAACTGGCTGCCAGAGCAGAACAAGCCGCCCAACAATTGGCACCAATTCTCCTCATAGACGCCTGGATGTGCAACGCACAGCGTCGACGTGATGATGTCAAATATTGACGTCACACGTGAGACACAGGAAACGTGGCGTTGATGCGTAGTGGGACGTCCGCCCGGACCCTCACGTCACAAGGATGAAGAAGGGAAGGGGAGGGCTCCCAGTGTGCATCACAACTCCCGGAATTGAGATCCCCGGCAAGTAAAGCAGCCCAAAGGCCAAACACGCCCCCACTACAGGGTTCTGTCAGCAAAAAATGTAGAAACAAAACAAGGCTGTTGATAACACCCATGCCATAACTAAATGCCTGTCCCTGAGGAGAGCCCCAAAAAAGCAGATAAAAAAGGAATTGTATTTTATTATGAAATAAAGTTTCCCTGAATTACTATATTCTACTGTACACAATTTGTTACTATGCAAATGATGTGGTCACAGATATGGTGTATTTACCAGTTATGCTCATTAGTACTATGTTATGTTACCTTCCCAGCTGCATGCCTTATATAAAGTCCCAAACCCTTTTTCCTTTTTTACATTCACATATTAGGGATGGAGGTACATTTCTATTTTAATGTCCTCATATAAAGTCCCACCTAGTCAGTTAGTGTTTCTTTCTATCCAGGATATTGGAAGTGGGTTCCAACGTTTCAACATATCGCTGATGTCCTTGAGGAAGGAGGAATAATTGAGTATAGGGATGAATAGGTTGGGGTGAGTTGTACGCCCAGGTATTTGAGGGAGGAGGTACACCAATGATAATGGTATGAGAAAATAGATCCTCAGGTGGGATGTGAAGAGGCATAGCTTCTGTTTAAGAGGTATTTATTTTGTAGCCAGATAGAGAACTGAACTAGGATAGGAGGACATGTAGAGACAGAAGGGGTATATGTGGTTTGGTGAGAGTCAGTAATATATCATCCCCAAATACCGATAGTTTAATTTCCCTATGACGCATGGGAACCCCTCCGATGTCAGGGTGGGACCGGAGAGCCTCTGCCAGGGATTCTAGACACAGGATGAAAAGCAGTGGGGATAGAGGACAGCCCTTTCTGGTGCCATTTGACATTGAGAAGGTCTGGGACATAAAAGAGGCTTTTTGGACCTGTGATGAGGGGTTAGAATAGAGAGGTTTTAAGGCAGATATAAAGGGGCCGAATTTAGTAAGGGTGGCAAACATGTAGGGCCAGCTTAATCTATCAAATGCTTTTTTGGTGTCTAAGCTAAGGATCAAAGCAGGTCTGCGGACTCTGTTCAGCATGTCGATAAGATCAATAGTACGTCTGGTGTTGTCCCTTGGGTGTCTAGTAGGGACAAAGCCCACTTGATCCCTATCAATCAGTTTTGTCAAAAATTGAGATAAATGGTTGGCTAGGATTTTTGAAAAAAGTTTATAGCCTGAATTTAGAAGTGCAATCGGTCTGTAGTTGTCTGGAAGGGATGGGTCTTTACCCGGTTTAGGTATGACTGTAATATAGGACGGGGCAATAAAATTGGTATAAATGTCTTGTAATAAGAATAGGGGAGGCCATCTGGACCAGGGGATTTGTGTGAGGGTAGACATTTAATAGTGTTTGCTAATTCTTCCCAAGTGATGGGGGCGTTTAATGTTTGTAAATCGGTCTCAACCAGTTTAGGTAGCTTTATATCTGCCAGAAAGCTCTCGAACGTCTCATGGTCAAAAAGGATGAAGAGCGAAAGATAGTTTAGAGTTATAGAGCAGTTATAGAGTTTATCATAAAACTCGCCAAAGACCCAGGTCATAGTCTGTGGGCAGTGGGTGGGCGTACCCTCCGACTGAGTAAGGTGATCAGGGAAGGAATGGAAGGGTCTAGGATTGTGCCTGCTCCCCTCCTCCTTCCCCTTCCCACAGTGCTGCCAGCTTCCCTGACTCACTGGCTGCCTCGTGTACAGGGCATATGTCATGATGGAGCATCCTTTTTTTGAATGGATAAAGTGAGTGATCGCTACTGATCATCCCTGTGTCTATTGATAACTGAGCATAGTAAACTGTGTTTACTATGCATCAGTTTATGAATGAACAGGAGCTGGCAGCACATTCATCTTCATAAACAGGAGCTGGCGGCACATTCATCTTCAGTGTACCTGAGGCTACACAGAGAAGAAATGAAGAATCTGTGTCCTCAATATCTTTCCATGTCTCAAAGGTGAGACATCAGGGGTCTGTTTAGACCACTGATATCTCACCAACGCCCCCTCCCCCCCAAACAGCATTGTAAAAAAAAGTTTAAAAAAAATATTTATATAATGTTTAAAATAATAACAAATCATAAAAAAATAATTTTTAAAATTGTCAAAAACAATTGAAGAAACTGTGAATGAAAAAATGAAGGGCTAATTCACACAGGTTCTCCGGCCCAAAAAGTGTAAATGAGCTGTTTGTTTGTGCGGCGGGAGCCATCTCTTACTTTATGAGAGTGCGGTGGCTGTATGAAGGTCCTAATTTAATGGGTGTACAGGTGTGGATAAGTGGCCCCAAATGCACACTGTCAATGTTCAGAGGCCATATACCTGCATCCACACGCCTGTCAAATAAGGACCTGAGGCTGTGTTCGTACAGCTGCTGCATCCCCATATAGGCTGCCTGCACACAGCAATAGCCACATTGAAAAAAAAACTAATTCACACTGTACAGGCCACAGCACCTATATGAATGAGTCCCAAGTCTTAATTTACACACAGAGGGAGGATCTGTCAGGTAGGCTGCACAGGGTTTCTAACAGCAGCCGTGCACATGGTCCACTGCACACTTTCTGTGATGGAGGGTCCAGGACTATGCAAGGAAATCACTTTAGTTTACTTCCTCAGATTTTAAGCCATGTAAGGAAACACTCATTAACATACACAAGAGGGGTCCCACTGCATCTGATAATTCCAAGCCTAGTCTATGGGGGGGTCCAACTCTACTACTGGCATGTGTGACATGGGGGGCAGATTACTGGCACATTGTATTGCTGGACATGACTATTTTCCCCTTCCAGACAGAATGGCTCTTCTAAACTAGGTTACCACCTGTTTCCCAACTACAACAAGTCTCAAAGACTCTGCTCCCCATGTGTAGGCTTTACCTCCTCTAGGACTGGGAGTTGATATTTTATTAATAGAAAGTTGCATTTAACAGTCCAATGTCCAAAAGAGTTCAATGTTTAACAGTACATTTTGCCCATTTCACTCCTTTTTTTGTGACTGACCTACTCCAAATTCATCACTCACTATAGGCTCCTCTTTAGGTTATATTCAGCTATCCTCCTGGGCCCCACTAAGGAGGACAAGTACTAGTCACCCCCACCCCTCTGCCCACATTGTGACTTCACACTTCACTCTTCCTTCCCACGCTTTCCTTATACCACTTCACTCCTCTCTACATTCATTTACTCCAGCCAACCATGCATATCCCTCCAAATCTTGCCAACCCTTCTTTTTCTAATAAACCTTACATGCTACTCCTGTTGGTAAGAAAGTTTGGAGTTATAAATTAATTAGAAAAACAGACTGGTAAAATTACTTGGTATAAATATACTGCTAAATTTATCTTACACTGTGGTTGTTATTTCAGCATAAGACTGTATGCGGAAACATATATATGCTAATTAGTTTGCAAGATAAACACAGTTGTGTCAATTAATGGAATAAATATTGCCCTTTTTTACATTTCTGATTTCTGTGTGAAAGTGAGGAATTTAAGTCCTGGGGGAATTATATCTTTGCAAGCAGTACTCTAATGAAAGCCTAGCCTTTTATGGATCATTACAGTTTCCCTTCTTTTATTTATTTATATATCTTTTGTAAAAATGTTATATCTTGCCTAAAAAGGCATATTCTGCTACTGGCTTGTATTGCAGGCTTTAGATTTGACAGCTGGCAAGACACAAATGCCAATCAAAACACGAAATGTCAAGTAGAAACTACTTCAATAAAACATTTTTTTCTAATAACTAAACATGAAAAGCAAATAGGTAACAATGTAAATGTAAGATGTGTGCAAATATTCATACACTGAATCCACGCTTTTCAGTATTCATGTTTTCCTTACAATTTGCTTGATTCAAATTTTAAAAACATTATGTTAAAGAAAGGTTAAATACTGTATATGCTGTAGTAAGATAAAAATCAAAAACCTGAAAAACAAAAACAAAAAAACAAATGGGCTTATTCACTAATTTATGCAAATTGCAATGATGATATGCAAAGGGCAATGTCCCATAGCATTCCGATTTCAGTTTATATAAAAATGATTTTAGTTCACTTGTGTACTCAATACTTGTGTACAAAATGCATGAAATATTTTTTTCAAGAGGGGAACAACCAATTTAATGGTCATTTGCTGAGCTTTTGTTGTTGCATTTTCTGTTGTTTATTTTTCTTTATTGTGCGACAGAAAACTCAGGTTATGGTGGAATTCATGATATGTATAATATAGCCAATGTGTACCATGAAACACTTAGCTGTGTTACATCTTTAAATACATTTTCTAAGGTACATGTTCCTATGCTATAAAACGGTTAAACTACACTGCAGCACTGAACTAGAAGCACAAACCTGTCACTGATAGCTGCAGGTCTCAGACTAATGGGAACCAATCTGTAAGATTTCTGGTCATGTGATTATAATGGCTGGTCATGGTGATCATAGGAAATGTTTACAGTGGTATAAAATCCAAAACCAAAAATGTAACATATTGCAGCTTACCAATCATTAAATGCGGTGGCTGAATTCAAAATGAATGAGCTGAAATTGCACCACACAGAACTGCATGTGAATCACACAGGAACACACTGTGTTACCCAGACCTTAGAGTTAGAAGCATTAATGCAAAACAGGAATGACCATGTTTAGTTATGCTCAAACCCAAGGGGCCGCCCCTTTGAAGACGTCTACTAATGACGAAACATGTAGGGCGTGGCTACGTTGTAAGCCGTCACGATTGCCCCATGTTATGCACGGGTTATTGCGATTTTTATATGCCGGCTTGTTTTTAATTGTATTTCTACCTCACGGAGCGTGCACTCTCCGTTGCGGTCTGTACTTTTATTTAATAAATCCTGAAACTTTTTACACTATTGGAGCTCCGCTCTTTTGTTTTTTCCTTTGCCACACTGGGAGCAAGAGAGCTGTCCTTCCCCCCTCTTCAGGCGTTTCACTTGGACTAGCCCGGACCGGAGACAGCATTCCTGACAGCTGCTGGGGAGATCTTCTCATCACACGGTCCCTGCAGAGGGCAAAATCTGCATGCCTGATAGACCCTGCCAAGGAGGGGGTCCAACACGGAGGGTAAGAGTCCACCTTTACCACTTTTCTCACTTATTGGAGTCACCGCCAGTGGAATTGTACCATCCTGCACATCCCTCTCCTTTGTCGATCCACTCATAGGGAGATTGGTTGCTGCTAAGCTGTATAGTGGATGGAAGCATTTTTTCACTGATGAACGTTTTATGTTTGAACTCATGGACTGAGTCTGTTTGATTATCATGTTTTCACGTTATTATTATTGTTGTACTTCACATGTACACTTTTTTTCTTTTTATTTGAGTTTTTATGATTGGCACGCATATTTTTTCACCACTCATTGAGTCATTCATTTTACTCTCAGTAGATTGTGGTTTTCACTACCACCCATATGCATTCACATTTATGTGTATATTCTCACACAGTTAGTGCACTTTATTTATTTTTATTTTTATTATCTCACAATTTGAAGCCTCCAGACTGCACCCCCTCACTACTCTTCCCTCCCAAGCAAATAGTTATACAAGTTTTTTTTGGGTTATAGTTATGATTATTGATATGACTGTTACCAGTTGATAAAAAACTGTTTTTTGTTCTTTTTTTTTGTATTTAATTCTTAATTACAAATGCAGGCAGGCCTGGGAGAGGGTCACTCCCATCCTGGGTCTATCTTATCCTCCCCCAGGGTGTCTTAGAATGGCTCCCTACTCCATTCTTTCTAGCGGTGGCCCTTTTGCCCCCTCTGTCAGGAGGAGCCCTTCGGAGATTCCCAACCCACCACCTTTTATAGGTGGGTTATACTGTGAATGGTTGACCAGACTTGATTTTGTGCTAATCTTTATGTTTTTTTTATGCCTCCTTCTCCTCTCCTCCTCTACTGGAACTTCTTCCCCTTTCTCTCTCCTTTTTTTCAACTTCATGGACGCCTCCTGACCCTGGACTCCACCCACAGAATCGTGAATCTCCAACTCGAACCTGCGCCGGGGATTTGACACGTAAACCCCCTGAACATCAGGACACCACCGAGCCTGTTCGGTAAGCTACTATCTCCCCTCCTAACCCACCCACCATGATTGACATACTGTCACTAAATGTGAAGGGCCTCAACTCCAATATCAAACGAAGCCTAGCATTAAGAGAGTTTAAGCGATCCAAGGCTGACATTATTTTTCTCCAGGAGACACATCTAGCTAAAACTGGTACCATGGCATTCGCAATTAAACACTTTACTGAAATATACCTGGCCTCTAACCCACGTAAACGCGCAGGAGTAGCAATCCTTTTCAAGCAGGGTCCCCCCTTCCAGCTACAATCCCTGTACTCAGATCCACTGAAACACTATCTTATTCTTAGAGGTTCATGGAAGGGTACCAATCTTACTTTATGCAACATCTATGCACTGAAAACCAATCAAAACTCCTTTTTGTCCAAAGTGTATAAACGATTATTTGCGGCTCCCCACCAATATTTGGTCATCGGAGGGGACCTTAACCTGACCTACTCCCCATGCCTTGACAAACACTCCCTAGGACATGGGAAAACCCCTATGGCCCTCGATAGAAAATCCACCCTCTTTCACCAACTGACCAGGAAATATGCCCTGTTTGATACCTGGCGCATTGCCTACCCATCAGCTAAACAATTCACTTTTTACTCCCACCCACATAAGTCCCACTCGCGCCTGGACTACTTTTTTGTCAATGCTCCGAACCTGAGAGCCTGCACAGGCTCAGACATTCAGGCTATCTCATGGTCGGACCATGCTCAGATCAAACTTTCTCTCGCGCTCTCCCCGGGATCCTTCCGTGCATGTCACTGGTGCTTAAATGATTTTTTGCTTAAATATGACCCTTCCAGAGTGAAACTGGAACAAACCTTGAAGCTGTACTTTGCAGAAAACAGCTCTCCTGAGGTCTCTACCTCTTCCCTGTGGGAGGGTCATAAGGCAATCTTCAGAGGTCAGTGCATATCACTCTCCACTGCTCTAAAACGAATGCAACTCGCTAAGCCCTCTTAGACAAACTCAAACACTTGGAAGCATGATTGCTCTCCTCCCCATCCCTAACTATTCTCAGGGAACTTATAAGCATTAGGGCCGGGCTGAGGGACATAGACCTGGGTAAGATAGAGAAAGCGCTACGTAGGCTAAGACAGACCTACTACGACAAGGCCAATAAACCACATACGCTTTTAGCAAGACAACTTCGCGAGCAAGCAGCGACTGCCTCACCCTCCAACCTTTAAAGATGCAAAAGGTGTCCTTCAATCCCACCCCACTAAAATTGCCCAACTTTTTCATAACTATTAATCGACTTTGTATAATGACCCGAGTGTCCCACACAACCCCCCTCCCCCTGACCTATCTCAGGCCATCCACTCCTACCTAACAGACTGCGATCTATCTAAGCTTTCCCCCTCTGCCCTAATGACCCTCAACTCCTCTATTACAGAAGAGGAAGTCACTGATACGATTAAATCTCTGCCAAATAACAAAGCCCCAGGACCCGATGGACTACCGTACTTCTACTACAATACAATATTGCTCAGCCTAGACACTGAAAAAGCCTTTAATAGGCTGAGCTGGTCCTTCCTGTTTGCAACTCTCCACTGGTTGTTATTGAGGGTTCCTTCCTCTGAGCCATCTCTCACCTATACTCGTCCCCCTCGGCTCTGGTCCACACCCAATTCGCCTCTTCCTCCACTTTCCAGATATCCAACGGAACTCGACAAGGCTGCCCACTCTCCCTTTTTCTATATGCCCTATGTATTAAACCTCTAGCAGCCCATATCAGAAAGAACCCAAACATCCACGGTATTCCAGTCCGTATTAGAGACTTTAAGGTCTCCCTATTTGAGGACGATGTCCTCCTCACCCTCACGCAACCCCATGTCTCTCTCCTGAACCTACATGCAGAGTTAGACCGGTATAGTGCCCTCTCAGGATATAAAATCAATAATTCAAAAACAGAAGCCCTCCCCCTTAATATTCCTCACCAAACACTTTCGGCCCTCTCGCAAACTACTCATGGAAGACCTCTTCCTTAAAATACCTCGGGGTCCACCTCACACCCACATACGACACTCTCTATAAAGCTAACTTCCCCCAACTATACACCTCCATTAGAGCCTCACTGGCCAAATGGAAATCTCTAAAATTGTCTCTTTTTGGCCACCTCGCGACCTTAAAGATGACAATCCTACCTAAACTTTTATATCTCTTTGAGACGCTATCCATCCCCATCCCATCCTCGCACCTTAAGAGGCTCCAGGGCGACCTGATACATTTTTTCTGGAATGATAAGAGCCACCGGATCATTAGATCAGTCCTATACACTCCCCGCAACCAAGGCAGCCTAGCAGTCCCTAACATAGCCAAGTATTACTTGGCTGCCCAGTTACACGCTGTAGCCTCTTGGTGCACTCTCCACGCTTTTAACCGTTGGACGCAAATTGAGAAATTATGGCTAGCCAGGTCCATCGGAACTCAATGCTATGGAGCTCTGAAGTAGCGTCTGGCAGCTTACAACTACTAGGGCCAATGACCCTTCTGCGTTTGCTGTGGCGACAAGCCAAATCGACATATCCGCTTACCACCACCTCTTCCCCAGCCACTTCATTCTTATTCACACCCAACATCCCAGACAGCTTGACCTCGCAGATGTCACACTTCTGGATGGATAAGGCCCTATTTCGATACTGTCAGCTGATAGACCCCCAGAACCAGATTGCTAAGATCTTTTCAAGATCTGCAAAACGCCTTTAATATTCCCAGACAGGCTTTTTTTAGCTACCTGCAAATACGGCATTATGCACAATCTCTGGTAATGAATCTCCAATTCTCCCCTTTAACTGAATTCGAAAAATTATGTTTAGAGGGCTCGTCCCCTAAGGGTATGATATTGTGCACCTATCAGCTCCTGACCATGGATTTATCACCAGCCGGACCACAACATGCCTATATGGGAAAGTGGGAGCAGGCCCTGGGTGTAGACATACCTCTGAACACATGGCAGCTTATATGGTCGCAGGCCACTAAGAGCTCCATCTGTATGCTCTATAAAAAGAATCAATATAAGATTCTATTTCATTGGTATCAGACCCCTGACCTGCTTCACTCCATATACCCCATCAGCTGACCCTCGATGCTGGCGATGTTGTAAGGATAGGGGGACGCTATTTCATATCTATTGGACCTGCCCTCTAATCATATCCCCTATTGGCAAATGGTGCACTCCCTGCTTCAATCCATCTTTGATACTGAAGTGCCCTTTGACCCGAGGGCCTTCCTTTTAGGCCTCCCTTTTAGGCCTCCTACCGACCTCCCTCTCTAAAATGTCAAAAAAACTCATGGCACACCTGCTAACTGCAGCGCAATGTTTGGTGGCCCTAAAATGGAAAAAGAGGGAGCCCCCCCTCACTATCCGAGCTGCACTCCAGGATCAGAGATGTAAAAAGAATGGAGTACCTGACGACCCCTCTAAAGGATGCTCTTGATAAGCATAACAGAGTATGGGAGCCATGGGTCCTCTTGGAGAATCCCACAACCTCATGTCCCACACTTCTCGATCACCTTTGATTGGTACCTACCAGAGGATGCCGGGCTCTGGGAGCAGATGGTTGTCCTATCCTCTCCTCTTTACTACTTTCCTACTCTTCTCAATCTTTCCGTTATATCTTTCTTCTCTCCCATTTACTTTTGTGCCTTTACACAGGGTAAAAACTGTTGTACTGTCTGAGTAACGCAATGTTATTGCAAACACTCAATAGTTGTAAGTCAGGCTCGTTGTGCATTGAACTATACCAATAATCATTTGTCTGTTGATTATATACCAGAAGTACCTATATTACTACAAAATGTATTTACCTGTACCCTGTGTTGACAACTCTTTTTTTTTTCTTCTCTTGGAAAATCAATAAAAACTGTCAGTTCATAAAAAAAAAACATCATTAATACTACAAGCATGGACCAGGGGCTCCAGGAATTGCTACACAGTGTGGCACATACTGTGAACACGCAGTACCCCTGGGGGGGGGGGGGGGGGTATTCGGTGAGTGTATTCACATTAGGAGCAAGGATAAGGATCACTAACACCGGTTGTCACCCAAATAAGAAGATTTCAGAGATTATTCAACAAAAAGCACTGGACACTTTTTTTGAGCACAAGTCACTTTATTTGTGTTATATTGCATTTAATGAGTTTTTGTCGCATGAAATTTGCATTTATACCCTAATGTTTTATGATCATCACCAGATTAATTAGTTTGAACCCATCGGGTTTAACACACTGTATGCATCCATTGGTGAAAACAATACATTTAGGGAAACAAATTAGCTTTGTTTAGCACCTTCCAGGGGGTCTAACACATCCCACTTTTATATCACTGGTTTATTCAGGTCATTGCTTTTTATTCATTGTCACTATCATCAACTTTATCTTTTTTATATATAATTTTTTACTCTCTGCACAGCACCCGGCAGAGGGTGTAACACATGGAAAATCAATCACTTTATATTGCATTCATATATTTTCCATTTTTCAAGTTTCAGTTTTTCACCCAAAAGGGTCATAGAAGCACATAGGGTGTATAAGATAGGCACTTATTTTACGCAGAGATTGTAGCACACAAGCACATCAATACCAAAATTGGGAGTTCATATCACCTACCTTTTGATTCTCACTTCTGATCCACTAGGGATTTTATCACACATTCCTTTCCTACTGGGCTTACCCAGCAGAAGTTTTGGTGCTCATTTTTGTATCTGCTAATGTAGGGGGTGTAGTACCAAAGCTTGTATAGACCAAGTTGAACAGAACATACTCCAAGTGGCATATACTGCCATTAATATTCTTCTGTATATCCCTTTTAGGGTATCTTTTTCTCCTTAGTTGGTTTGATATATTCTTGCGTATTGCAGAGGGTATAACACAGCAGGATCATCAGAACAGGTGCAAACTAAATACTTACCATTTAGAACAGTGCCACACCTACATTCATTTATTTTCAACATGGAAACAACGTTCCTGTACTTTTTTCACAGCAGGAACCTTGTTCCCATTAGCTGCCGCATCCTGCAGAACTGCAAGCTGTGGCAGGCAGTGTGGGTGTTTGGGAAGGGCAGCACTGATGGGGACACTGATCAGGCTGCACTGATTGGGACACTGATCAGGCTGCATTGCTGGTGACACTGATCGGGCTGCACTGATAGGGACACTGATCAGGCTGCATTGCTGGGGACATTGATCAGGCTGCATTGCTTGGGACACTGATCAGACTGTATTGCTGGGCACTGATGAGACTGCATTGCTGGGCACTGATCAGGCTGCATTGCTGGGCACTGGTGAGGCTGTATTGATGGGCACTGGTGAGGCTGCATTGATGGGCACTGGTAAAGCTGCATTTGATGGGCACTGATCAGGCTGCATTTGATGGGCTAGGAGTGAGCAGCCCGGGGCCTGGACCTCACTTAGAAGAAACAACATAGGCAGACTGAGGACATTGTGTGTGTGTGTGTATATATATATATATATATATATATATATACACACACACACTTTTTTATTTTTGAGGTAGGGGCGGGAATCTTGGGTGAGTTTGCACACTTTTTTTCCCAGGACTTGACCCCTGCTTCCACGTGATGGTACAGAGCTGGAATGGCCTTACGTGAATACAAATATGGGAACCTGCCATTGTGGTACAGCGCATTCTGCAAAATCTTGGAAGGGGCAGACTCCACCAGACGGAAAGGCAGGAGTTGTAAAGCCAGCAGCTTTGACAAGCTTGAATTTAGACGCTGGGCATGTGGGTGACAGTGACTGTATGTATATATACAAAATAGGGGATAGATTTATGGCATTTTTATTATTAATTTTGTTTGTATTAGTAATGGCGTCAATCTGCAATTTTTATCCTGACTGCGACATTACGGCGGACAGATCAGACACTTTTGACACTAATTTGGGACCATTGGCATTTATACAGCGATCAGTGCTTTAAAAATGCACTGTTATGCCCTGTACACACGGTCGGACTTTCCGACGGAATATGTGTGATCGGAGCTTGTTGTTGGAAATTCCGACCGTGTGTGGGCTCCATCGGACTTTTTCCATTGGAATTTACCGACACACAAAGTTTGAGAGCAGGCTATAAAATTTTCCGACAACAAAATCCGTTCAGGTAATTTCCGACCGTGTATGGACAATTCCGACGGAAAATGTGTGATAGGACCTTGTTGTTCCGATCATGTGTACACAAATCTGTCGCACAAAGTGCCACGCATGCTCAGAATAAATTAAAAGACGAAAGCTATAGGGGTGCATGCGCGGCGCGAACCGAGGAGGAAGCAAGGGCTGAGAGCTCCGTGAGTCGCGGAGACTAACGACACTTCCCCGGGGCGATCAACACACGTAATCTACCTAACTTCCCCCGCACCCCCGGTGGAACACTCAGCGCATGACGGGCACCAGAAATCGCCGTGGAAAACCGGCCCAAAGATCCTTAACGACCTATTTGCTGAGAGAGAAAGAGAGAAGCATGCAGGCCCAAGATGGCGCCCGGAAGACACAGACTCAGGCACATTCTCCTGCAGCGGCTCCCTCACCACCGCACTCCCAGGGAGACAGTGAGTACACATTTCAACTTACTAAAGCTGATCTGGATGAGAGCCTGACGTTAATGTATGACAAGATCGCCCAGAAATTTCAATCAGAGCTCCACAAGTCTACCAACACGCTATCCCTGGAGATTGCGGCCCTGGGTAGCAGAACTGATTTACTTGAGACAAAACACGATGAGCTCTCCTTAGTGTATTCTGACCTAAGGAAGGAACATGAGTCCCTATCTGAAACGGTCCTGCAGCTACAAGCCCACATTGAGGACCTCGATAACATGAACCGCCGCAACAATCTCAGGGTGCGCGGAGTGCCTGAATCAGTCACCGATCTACTACCCACGATACAGAAGATTTTCCAATCCCTCTTGCCAAACTCCCCACTGTCGGCCTTCTCCTGCGATAGGATTCATAGGGCCCTTCGCCCCCCCCTCCCCCAGAGAAACCACCAAGGGACATAGTACTCTGTCTTAAGGACTTCCTGATCAAAGAGGAAATACTTAGAGCCTCGCGGAACAACCCAAGCATTCGTCTGGAAGGTACCCAGATCCAAATCTACCCTGACATCTCCCCTACCACCCTGGATAAGCGCAGAAGGATGAAGGAAGTTACTTCGGTTCTCCAGACAGCCAGTATTCGCTACCGCTGGGGCTTCCCATTCAAGCTGCAGGTGCCCCACAACGGCACAACCTACACCGTAACCACACCGACGGAGGGAAAGGAATTACTGGTGAAGATGGGCCTCCTTGATGCGGCTTCCCTGCCCAGACTACCCTCCACTCCACGTCACTCAGCTATTTGGGCGACCCCTCCACCCAGAAGAGACCGCCGTGATCAACGCCGTGACTGACTCCGAGGCACACTTTTTTCCTTTTTTTTTTATCTCTCCTCTTTTTTACTTTTTCCCCCTACCCCTGTTTTTCTCTTTGTTTCTCTCCCTCCAAGGTATCGAGATTGGAACATCTCCCGACATGCTTAGAGAACAGTGGACTCTCCCGGCTCATTACGGACTCCCGGATGCGTCCGCATGATTGTCCCCACACTCCTTATTAATGAGAACTGACTGGCTTCTCGTCTGGTTAGTGATGTCGGAGCTGGTCGATTCCCCACAGGTAAATTCCTCAGCAGAATTTATGTCTGTACGGATGACGTGAACACTACCGCTCAGAGTGTCGGACCTTATGGTCCGAATGGACACTTTTTTTTGGGTCCATGGGATGTTTTTCCCCATGACCCCCCCCCGGAGCTATGTTTGGCCTTTTTTTGGCCTAGTTTTCAGGTTTTTAGTTTTTTTATTTCTCTGTGGTTATGATTTTATGTTTTTGCTTTCTTTTTATGCTATTCATGTCTACTGGCTTTATTTTAGTGATGTATGTGCTACCAACTCAGGGTTTGGATACGTGCAGCCTCACTGGACTGTGCGTCTTAGCTATGCTATGCCTCTGAGGAGGCCGGGTTGTTGTTTGGTAGCTCCCTCTCGGCCTGGACCCCTTACTGACCCTAGCAAATTTACTATAAACAACCATGGGTATTAATATAATTTCCCATAACGTTAAAGGTTTTAATACCCCTCAGAAGAGAAAAAAAGCATTCAAAATGTACAAATCTCTTGGTGCAGATATAGTCTTACTCCAGGAGACTCACTTCTCCAGAGATAATCACCCATCATACTTTGACAAATCTTTCAATCAAAGCTATTTCACCACTCATGGGTCCAGGTCTAGAGGGGCGGCCATCTTTATCAAAAGCTCTGTGATGTTTCAGGCTCAAAAGATTTATAAAGATCCCAACAGTCGTTTTGTGATAGCTCAGGGTACCATCCAAAACAAACTTCTAACTATAGCCTCGGTGTATGCCCCAAACACCTCACAGGCAACGTTTTTCAAGGAATTCTTCCTAACGTTAGATAAGTTCTACTCCCCCCATATGTTAATCGGGGGGGACTTTAATTTAGTTGCCCACTCAGGACTTGATAGAAGCCGAACATGTCCAACGTCCCAGGCCTTTTCCAAATCCCTTCAACATTCCCTGAAATCCTCCCAACTCATAGATATTTGGAGAGCCCACAATGTCGGCTCTAGGGAATATACGTTCTACTCCCACCCCCATGACAGTTATTCCCGCCTAGACTATATTTTTGGCACCCCCTCTCTGACAGTGAACTCGACTACTGCCAACATTCATGTTTGCCCCTGGTCGGACCATCACCTTGTATCCGCCCATATCTCATGCTTGGGCCTCCCACATATAGCCAGGTCCTGGCGCCTCAATGACACACTACTCACTGATCCTGTGATTATGGCTCAGTTGATGGAACGCCTTAACAAATATTTCAGGCTTAATAATGTAGAGAACATTTCCCCTATCTCTCTGTGGGCAGCCATTAAGGCTGTGATGAGGGGCCATCTAATAGAGATTTCCACGACCCAAAAACGACAGAAACAACAGGACACCCACAAACTTACCTTAGAACTAGAACAACTATATCATAGACACACTCAGACCCCTACACAGGAATTGCTCCTTCAAATCACCGAAAAAAGGAGGGCTCTAGATGATATACTGTCTGGTCACATAGAGAAGTCTCTTAGATGGTCTAAAGCCCGCTTCCTCCTATACAGTAACTCTGCTTCCACGCTGTTTGCGCGAAAGCTTAAACAGTCTACCCAACCGACCCATCTCTATAAACTAAAGGATTGCCATGGCAACCTAACCTCCCATCCAAAACATGTTCTGCAGATTTTCTCCACCTTCTATCAAAAACTTTTTTCTGGCCCAGACCCTTCACGCCCTCCCCCTATGCAGTCCTGGCTGGATTCCCTCTCGCTCCCTCGACTTTCGGTGGAGCAATTGGACATCCTAAATGCCCCCTGCTCATCAGAGGAAGTTGCCTCTATTATCTCCTCTCTTAAACCCTCTAAAGCCCCAGGCCCTGATGGCTTCTCTCTTGTTTATTACAAAAAGTTCGCTGAATCCCTACTCCCCACACTCACTAATATGTTTAATCAAATACTCAAAGGACAATGTTTCCCTGAAGAAATGCTATTGGCCAATATGTCCCTTATTCCCAAACCTGGCAAAGTTCATACCCTACCCCAAAATTTTCGCCCCATTTCGGTTATAAATAACGATCTTAAAATATTCGGGAGGATCTTGGCCGACAGACTGGCCAAAGGTATTATAACCTTGATATCGCCCGATCAAACCGGATTTATCCCATCGAGGCAGATCACAGATAATATACGTTTGGCCACTAATATCTTGCAGGACGCCCATATGAACTCCAACTCAGTACTGCTTTTAAGTTTAGATATAAACAAAGCATTTGATAGTGTCCTCTGGACGTATTTAGATACAGTATTGGCCAGATTTGGTTTTAGTGGGGCATTTATACATGGCTTTAAAGCCCTCTACCATAACCCACAAACCCGAATTAAGCTTCCAGGATGCTACTCAGATTATTTCTCTCTGGGGTGTGACACTAGACAGGGGTGTCCTTTATCCCCGCTTTTGTTTGCGCTGGCTATGGAGCCCCTGTCTAGATCCATCTCTAATGACCCGAACATCAGGGGCTACAGAAAGGGTGATCAGGAATTTAAACTTAGCCTTTACGCAGATGATGTACTGCTATTCATCTCAGACCCCTTACTCTCCCTCCCTAACCTCATGTCCTCCCTTGACTCTTTCTATAAACTATCAGGCCTGGGCGTCAACCCCTCCAAATGTTCGGCTCTACCAATTCACCTCCCGCAACCCCTATTGACCACCCTTACAGATAAATTTAAATTCTCATGGAACCATGTCTCTCTACAATACCTAGGAGTTAAACTGGCCCCCTCTTTGAAACAGTTATACTCATTGAACTATCCTCCAGCTTTTTCCAATGTCAAATACCTGTTAAATCAGTGGTCCTCCTATCACATATCATTTCTAGGGAGAATTCAGGCAGTGAAAATGAATATCCTCCCCAAACTCCTATTCCTCTTCAGATCCCTACCCCTATATGTTTTGCGATCAATTCTTCAGAGGGTTCAGATGGACCTGCTCAAGTTTATATGGCAGAATAAAAAGCCGCGAATGGGACGGGTACTGATGTACAGAGCCCAGGGGAGGGGGGGTTTGGGATGCCCGGATCTATGGAAATACTTTCTGGCATCTCGGCTTACCCAAATGGCGCAGTGGCATTCCTTCCCTACCTCTGTGCCATGGCTACAATTTGAGCGGATCTCAATAACTCCATACTACCTCCCCGGTCTTCTCTGGTCCCGCTCAGTCTCTCCCAAAGATATTACCCCATTAAACAATATTGTTGGTCAATCACTTTATCTATGGTCCCTTTACCGTAAAAAGTTCAGGTTGCATTCTGACGTCCCCCTCTTGTCCTCTTTTTTGGGAGAACCCTCATTTCCCCCAGCTTTTTCCTCCAATTTGCCATATCTTAAATGGATTGCACTAGGCTTGGTGGACCTCGCTTCTCTGCTGCAGAACGCCTCTTTCTGCTCCTACGCCCACCTGCAGCAGACCTATGGTATGAGTAGATCCGAGTTCCACCAATACTTGCAAATTCGACACTTCTACTCGACTCTTTTGAGAGGCGGGGTGGAGATGTCGAAAACCCCATTTGAACATCTGTGTGGAGAAGAAGCGAGAGATAAGGGGACAATCTCCGTACTTTATAGATACCTTAATGACCACAACTCCCCTCGAAAATCCTTAGCGATGGTGGCTTGGGAGGTGGAGATGGCCCAAGAGATCCCTGACGGAGATTGGCAGGACATGATAGACAACATGCACAAATGTACACGTTCTGTGTCAATTAAGGAAACAGTACTTAAGCTTCACACTAGATGGTACTACACTCCGGAGCGTCTTCATAGAATATATCCCCTGGTCGCTGGCACATGTTTCAGAGGATGCTCGGACAGGGGAACGTTGTTGCATACGTTCTGGAGTTGTAAGGCCTTAGACACAGTTTGGCAAAAAACTACATCCCTTATAAGACTTCTCTCCGGAATATCGCTTACATTGACATGTCAGATGTGTCTGCTGTTTGCGGAGCTTCCAGATGTTCCCTTCCCCTTACAAAAATTAATCCATACACTCTTCAGTGCGATTCAATGGGCAATAGCATTGAACTGGAAGCGCCCCCAAGTATCCTGGTCACAGGTGATTTCTCGTATGGAGTCTATCAGATCTATGGAAAGAATACATCATACTCTCCTAGATTCCATGCCTATATTTGACCGAAAATGGAACATCTGGACAGCTCATCTATTGAGCAACAGACTGGAGGACCCCTCAGATTCTTCGGCTGACCCTCTGTAATGTGCAGGTTAATTCTATCTGTTAAGAACACGCTAAGGGGACACCCCAGGGCCTTCACAACAAATTAGATCCTTACAATAATAGACACATTATTTCTTACTCCCTGACTGTAAACTTATTTTATTAGAAGTGCACATTGATCACAACTGTATGATTTCTGTTTTCCTATTTTTTCTTTACTCGTTTGTCTTTTTATTTCCATTTTATTTTATTATCAATGTTTTATGGGCTCATTTTGTACACTTATGTGAACTATGGTATGCACTGTGTGTGATATTTCATTTATCTGTTAAATGCTTTCTTACCAATGCAATTCATGTCACTACAGTGCCTGTACACCCAAATGCTATATTTTCTTACAATAAAAACGTTTGAAAACAAAAAAAAAAAGACGAAAGCTATTGGCTACTGCCCCGTTTATAGTCCCGACGTACGTGTTTTACGTCACCGCGTTCAGAACGATCAGATTTTCCGACAACTTTGTGCGATGTGTATGCTAAACAAGTTTGAGCCAACATCCGTCGGAAAAAATCCATGGATTTTGTTGTCGGAATGTCTGATCAATGTCCGACCGTGTGCACAGGGCATTACTGTGTAAATGTCACTGGCAGGGAGGGGGTTAAACAATAGGGGGAGATCAAGGGGTTAAGTGTGTTCCCTGGGCGTGTTCTAACTGTAGGGGGATGGGCTCAGTAGAACATGACAGAGATCTTTGCTCCCGATCACTGGGAGCAATAGATACCTGTCATGTTGCTAGGCAGAACAGGGAAATGCCTTGTTTACATTCTGCCTCTCCGTGTCACATTGAGTCCCACCCCTCTGCTCTGGTGGCGCGTGGCGAGAATGCACTTGCCACCAGTGGTGCGCACATGCCCGCTAGCCGCAGATGACACAGCGACGTTGTTTTGCACACCCATGCCACTTTGCCGATGTGTATCGGCGTGAACCGGTCGGCAAGTGGTTAATCAATGGAAAGTTGTGCTTGGTGCACTTTAACTTGAGTATTCACTACACAGACACACTCCACGGACACACTACAATATACTGCAGTAAAACTACACTAACACACTTCAACATACTGCAGTAAAAGTACACTAACACACTTCAATATACAGTTTTGCTCAAAAGTTTGCATACCCTGGCAGAAATTGGGAAATGTTGGTATTAATATTGAAAATATGACTGATCATGCCCAAATTTTTTTTTTTTTCTTTAAAGCATAGCAATCACATGAAGCCATTTATTATCACATAGTTTTTTTATCCTTTTTAAATCATAATGATGTTATGATTTACCAGAAATTAACCAAATGGCCCTGATAAAAAGTTTACATACCCTGGAATGTTTGGCCTTGGTACAAACACAGAAGGTGGTACACACAGTTTAAAATGGCAATTAAAGGTTAATTTCCAACATCTGTGGCTTTTTAAATCACAATTAGTGTCTGTGTATAAATAGGTAATGAGTTTGTTAGCTCTCACATGGATGCACTAAGCAGGCTAGACACCGAGCCATGAGGAGGTAGAAAAGAACAGTCAAAAGACCTGCGCAGCATTGTGAGGCACTTGGCGGGTCGAACGCCCAGACAATACAGGTGTTCGCCGAACGGGCGAACAGCCAATGTTCGGCCCAAATTCATGCTTGGGACGAACTATTCGCCCAACACTAGTCTTTATTAAGGTCTATGTATGCCCCAGAGGTTCAGCTATATGGTCCTTAGTTTTGGTAGAATACTTCTGTCTGCCATTCTTTTTGTGTATGCTGTTGTTTGACCATAGAGCACCACTGTTTTTTTTTTATTTCAGTGAATGGGCAGTTGACCATGGACATTTAGTTATTACCTAATTATATTTATCCCCCTCTTTTAATAAATTTTTTGATATGTTTGCTGCCTGCAGGGTACTGGATAAACTCTTCTTTTCAAAATAAACAAGATATAATTATTAGGATTAGACATGAATGCTACCAACCTCTACATGCACCCTTTACAAATATTATTGCCCACACAATAGGTTTTGGATGTGTTCTTTGTTAAGCTTTTCTGCTGCTGCAGTGGAGGTTAAGGAAATGAATGTCTGGATGGCAAAGATGGCTGAACAGAATTACACATCTTCTGAAGTGAAACCGTTCTCATGTATATATTTCAACTGTGTATTCACTTTTTATTATTTCAGTGAGTGGGCAGTTGACTACTGGTATTTAGTTATTACCCAATTACAATTACCCCCCTCTTTTAATATTTTTTTGATATTTGTGTTGCCTACGGAGTGCTGGATACCTTCATCTTTTCAAAATAAAGAAGATATAATTGTTAGGATAAGACATTTTTCTGCTGCTGCATTAGAGTTTAATGATTTGATTAGTCTGTCTGGGTGGCAAAGATGACGGAACAGAATTACAATTTTTCTAAAGATGAAACAGTTTCCATATATATATATATATATATATATATATATATATATATATATATATATATATGAATAAAGGAGTTCGATATTGACTTCCAAACAGTGTAGCCACTCGGGAGCTGTAAAACTGGAATGAGCACTAGCTTTCTCACCCATGGCACTGCAATAGGGAATCACACTAAAGTACTTGGACCCAAGAGAGTCTCACATAACCAGTAGGATGCTGTATATTGCATTTGGACCTGTCTTGAACAATTAATGCATAAAGTGAAAAATAAATTAATTAATATGCACAATCATTGATTAACACTGTTTTGTAACATATTGTGAAGTTAAGGGAAATAATTACATACATTGATCTTCCTTCCCATTTCAAGGTTTCATTATGTATTCCACACAACGATGTAGCTATAAAGTCTCTTCTCAGCTTGAAGGTTGACTTGCTCAGAGCAGTTTTCAAAAGCAACAGAGATAGGTATATGAATTTAAACAATTACAAAAAATATTAATAAACATAGTCATGTAGTGGCCTTTACAAGAAAGTTCAGATGTAATTAAAATCCTTAAAGTACATAAGCCCATGTGTGCATAAGCTATGCTTAGTAAAATAGATGGAAAATTGATATTTACAGCATGTATTGTGTTACCACTGCCATTTCAATCTGTTCTTAGTAACCAGATGCAGAATGTTGACAGACTATAATATTTTTTTCATACTTAAAGTGGTATTAAACCCAAAAGTAAACATGTAATTTATTTCAGCTTACCATTTGTTTTATAAATGTGATGACTGTATTCCTTTTCTTTATTAGGCTTTCTTTCTTTTGTTTTTATTTTGGTGACCTGGTCCATTGTTTTTCAAAAGAACAAACTCTTTTGAAAAGACAGTTACAAATATGAGACAAACCATTTAACACTGACAGGGGTTCTTAGAATGATCAGCTTTTATTTATATATGTACAATTAACCACTTAAGGACCAGCCTCGTTTTGGATTTTAGGTGTTTACATGTTTAAAATAGGTTTTTCTGCTAGAAAATTACTTAGAACCCCCAAACATTATATATGGGTTTTCTTCTAACACCCTAGAGAATACAATGGTGGTCATTGCAATACTTTTTTTTGCACCGTATTTGCGCAGCGGTCTTAAAAGCGCACTTTTTTTGGAAAAAATTCACTTTTTTCAATAAAAAAATAAGACAACAGTAAAGTTAGCCCAATTTTTTTTTTATATTGTGAAATATAATGTTACGCCAAGTAAATTGATACCCAACATGTCATGCTTGAAAATTGCGCCCGCTTGTGGAATGGCGTCAAACTTTTACCCTCAAAAATCTCCATAGGCGACGTTAAAAAAATTCTACAGGTTGCATATTTTGCGCTACAGAGGAGGTCTAGGGCTAGAATTATTGCTCTCGCTCTACCGATCGCTGTGATACCTCACATGTGTGGTTTGACCACCGTTTTCATATGCGGGCGCTACTCGCGTATGCGTTCGCTTCTGCGCGCGAGCTCGTCGGGACAGGGGGGTTTTAAAATTTTTTTTTTATTTTTATTATTTATTTTACAATATTTTATTTATTTTACACTGTTTAAAAAAAAAAAAAATTGTGTCACTTTTATTCTTATTACAAGGAATGTAAACATCCCTTGTAATAGAAAAAAGCATGGCAGGACCTCTTAAATATGAGATCTGGGGTCAAAAAGACCTCAGATCTCATATTTACACTAAAATGCAATGAAAAAAAAAAAAGTAATTTAGAAAAATGACATTTGAAAAAATATGCCTTTAAGAGGCGTGGACGAAAGTGACGTTTTGACGTCGCTTCCGCCCAGCAGTGTCATGGAGATGAGTGAGCGCCATCTTCCCCTCACTCGTCTCCAGACACACCAGAGAGCAGGACGCGATCGCCTCCGCCGCTACCGACGGCTCCGGTAAGCGGCGGAGGGCACCGGATCGCGGCGGGAGGGGGGGGGGCCCTCTCCCGCCACCGATAAAAGTGATCTCGCGAATCCGCCGCAGGGACCACTTTTATCTGAAAGCCGGCCGCCGCACGAAAACGGGGATACCGGGGTTATGGCAGCTAGCTGCTGCCATAACAACGATATCCCCATTCAAACTTAGGACGTACATCGGCGTGCGGCGGTCGGGAAGTGGTTAATATCCCAAACGAAAAGAAAAACTATTTGCTGTAACTGGAGTGAGCTGAAGTTTGACTTCAATTGTTAGTATAACTAAATCTGCTAGTACAACTAACATTCCCCTGCCCCCAGAATGACAATTATGCTGCCCAAAGGTGCCCCCAGTGTGTATTCATCCACAGTGGGGACACTCTAATGCAGGAGATGTGTTACTGGCCAGATCAACAGGTAAAAAACAGAGGGAAAAAAGGCTAAGACAACTGATTCAACCCCCACATCTAATGACTGGTAAGCTACAATATATGGTTTGGGGTTTATTACCACTTTAATTAACTAAATTAACTCTTTTCCAAAAAAAAAAAAATCCTTACTTATTAGGCCTGGCAATTTTAGTTCTCTTTTGTGTAACCTAAGATAGAGCTATAGGTAAAACTTTTTAAAAAAATTTTTGGATAGAGAAAGGGAAGGTTATACCCCCTGTTAGATTTTTTCTCGCCATATGTGTACCATTGCAGAGATTTCCCTTCACTTCCTGTCCCATAGCCAAACAGAAAGTGAGAGGAAATCCCTGCAGGTTAAAGGAATTCCTTGGGGACCCCCAGGTCACCAGAACTAGTGTCCCTATTGGAAGATTTCCCCTCTATTACTTATCTGGGGACAACCAAAATTTGGGATTTTCTTTTACTTTCAGTTTCAATGATAACAGGACAAATAGAGAGGGTGAATCTCCTTAACAGGGGCACAGACAGCAATAAAAGCTGACAAGTATACTAATCCCTCTCTATACTATCCAAAACTAAAAAATATGTTTTGCCATTAATTATACTTTAAAAGCAATGAATAATGTTATATTATCGATGTATACATTTATGTGTTGCGCTCTTTAGTAAAAAAACCTAAATTAATAATAATAACTTTGAGGCAAATATCTATATATACTGTACATATGTTTAGATAGAATGCAGTGCTCCTGACGTGATTAGTCTTCCACCACAAGAAACTTAGCATAAAACATGAATCAATGAATTAATATAAAAAAATTAATCCAGTGTCTGAAAACAATGTGTAACCAATTTCCATGCATGAGACCCTAGCGTAAATGAGGAAAAAGATGTACAATCAAGTTCATAAAGCATTTTAACATATGCATACATAAAATATAAAGCATTCTTAGCAAAAACATATCAAGAAAATGGAAATAAAATACTCACAAGATGGTATAACCCCCCCCCCAAATTTTACATAAAATCAACCCTCAGATATCCCCTCTATGCTGGCAATTAGGGATGAGCCGAACATCCCCCCCGGTTCGGTTCGCACCAGAACACGCGAACAGGCAAAAAATTTGTACGAACAAGCGAACACCGTTAAAGTCTATGGGACACTAATATGAAAAATCAAAAGTGCTAATTTTAAAGGCTTATGTGCAAGTTATTGCCATAAAAAGTGTATGGGGACCCGGGTCCTGCCTCAGGGGACATGTATCAATGCAAAAAAAGTTTTAAAAACGTCCATTTTTCAGGAGCAGTGATTTTTATAATGCCTTAAGTGAAACAATAAAAATAAAATATTCCTTAAAATATCATGCCTAGGGGGTGTCCTTAGTATGCCTGTAAAATAGCAAATGTTTTCCGTGTTTAGAACAATACTACAGCAAAATTACATTTCTAAAGGAAAAAATCTCATTTAAAACTACTCGCAGCTGTAATGAATTGTCGGATCCTGGCAATATAGAAAAAAATCATGGAAAAAAATGGCATAGGTCCCCCCCAGCCCATTACCAGACCCTTTGGGTCTGGTATGGATATTAAGGGAAACCCCACACTAAGATTTTAAAAAAAATGCATGGGGATCCCCCCAAAATCCATACCAAGCCCCTCAGGTCTGGTATGAATATTAAGGGGAACCCTGCACCAAAAAATGGTATAGGGGACCCCCAAAATTCATACCAGGCCCTTATCTGAGCAGGCAACCTGGCAGGCCACAGGAAAAGGGGGAGCGAGAGAGCGCCGCCTCCTGAACAGTACCAGGCCACATGCCCTCAACATGGGGAGGATGCTTTAGGGTCCTCCCAAATCACCTTGTCCACATGTTGATGGGGACAAGGGCCTCATCCCCACAACCCTTGCCCAGTGGTTGTGGGGGTCTGTGGGCGGAGAGCTTATCGGAATCTGGAAGCCCCCTTTAACAAGGGAACCCCCAGATCCCGCCCCCCATGTGAATGTGTATCGGGTACATTGTACCCCTACACATTCACCAAAAAAGTGTAAAAAATAGTAAAAATAACAGTAGATAGTTTGGGACAAGTCCTTTATTAAAAAATAAAACAGTAAAAATGTCCCACGATGTAAATCCATCGTCCATCACGCCACCTGTCAAACCGAAAAAAAAAAGGGCAACAACTCCGCCTCTGCTGACGGAAGCCTCTACGCAATTGCAGTTGTTTTATAGCTGAGGGTGGGGCCACCCAGTGATGTAAACGGATGACCCCCATCCCCTCAGATGCCACGTGACATCAGAGGAAGGCGGGGCCACCCGGTGATGTAAATGGTCGACCCTGCCTTCCTCTGACATCAAGAGTGTCAGAGGGGGTGGGGTCACCCATTTATGTCACTGGATTGCCCCGCCCTCAGCTTTTAACAGCTGTCATTGTGAAGAGGCTTCAGTTGGCGGGAGCCTCCCATGGAGGCAGAGCTGTTGTATTCAACTAAAAAATAAAATAAAAGCCTCATGCATGTGTCCTACTTCTTAATATAGGGGGTCAACAATGCCAAGAGTTGGCGAAAGCAGGGTTCCATCATGCAGAGATAATTCCGAAAATCATCCAGATTATTCTCCTGGAGCTCCTGCAGCAAAGGCATATGACATAATTGGTCAGGATTAATAAAGCAACCAA
Organism: Lithobates septentrionalis; assembly: GCA_037952835.1. Lineage (NCBI taxonomy): Eukaryota > Metazoa > Chordata > Amphibia > Anura > Ranidae > Lithobates > Lithobates septentrionalis. The sequence goes on from JBBDGP010000584.1 coordinate 2,358,577, forward strand.
TTTTTGGTCCAAGAAATCCTCTTCCTCCTGTTCCTGGGATGGACTTGGGTCAAAGCAATAACTCCAAGGCCAATAATAAATAACGCGTTATCTCCGATTCCGCAACATGTCTGGCTGACGAACGGCCATTCAGAAATGAACTGAAAAGCACGGGTTGTGGATAAAGTCCAGAAATTCTTCCTCAGCGAGATCCCGCTCCCCTAGGGCAACCAGGTCGCAAATAGGCTGCAATATCCCAGAAATCTTCCGGATGCAATCACGCGAGGCCCTGGCTTCAAATAGGGCTGACTCGAGCACCGCACACTCCTCCAGCCTCAGCCCCTCAGGCAGGAGCCATGCACAGACCCAGCACACAGCACCTGCATCAACTACCCCATAGCCACTGAATATGCAGGATCTCCGTTCTGTGGCAGAAGACATTAAAGCCACACTCTCCTCAGCTAGAGATGAGCCGAACACCCCCCCCGGTTCGGTTCGCACCAGAACCTGCGAATGGACCGAAAATATGCACGTTAGAACCCCATTGACGTCTATGGGACTCGAACGTTCGAAATCAAAAGTGCTCATTTTAAAGGCTAATATGCATGATATTGTCCTAAAAAGGGTTTGGGGACCCGGGTCCTGCCCCAGGGGACATGTATCAATGCAAAAAAAACTTTTAAAAACGGCCGTTTTTTTGGGAGCAGTAATTTTAACCACTTCAGCCCCGGAAGGATTTACCCCCTTCCTGACCAGAGCACTTTTTACAATTCGGCACTGCGTCGCTTTAACTGCTAATTGCGCGGTCATGCAATGCTGTACCCAAACGAAATTTGCGTCCTTTTCTTCCCACAAATAGAGCTTTCTTTTGATGGTATTTGATCACCTCTGCCGTTTTTATTTTTTGCGCTATACACGGAAAAAGACCGAAAATTTTGAAAAAAAATGATATTTTCTACTTTTTGTTCTAAAAAAAATCCAATAAACTCAATTTTAGTCATACATTTAGGCCAAAATGTATTCGGCCACATGTCTTTGGTAAAAAAAATGTCAATAAGTGTATATTTATTGGTTTGCGCAAAAGTTATAGCGTCTACAAACTAGGGTACATTTTCTGGAATTTACACAGCCTTTAATTTATGACTGCCTATGTCGATTCTTGAGGTGCTAAAATGGCAGGGCAGTACAAAACCCCCACAAATGACCCCATTTTGGAAAGTAGACACCCCAAGGAATTTGCTGAGAGGCATGTTGAGCCCATTGAATATTCATTTTTTTTGTCCCAAGTGATTGAATAATGACAAAAAAAAAAAAAAAAAAAAAAAAATTACAAAAAGTTGTCACTAAATGATATATTGCTCACACAGGCCATGGGCATATGTGGAATTGCACCCCAAAATACATTTAGCTGCTTCTCCTGAGTACGGGGATACCACATGTGTGGGACTTTTTAGGAGCCTAGCCGCGTACGGGACCCCGAAAACCAAGCACTGCCTTCAGGATTTCTAAGGGCGTACATTTTTGATTTTACTCCTCACTGCCTATCACAGTTTCGGAGGCCATGGAATGCCCAGGTGGCACAAACCCCCCCCAAATGACCCCATTTTGGAAAGTAGACACCCCAAGCTATTTGCTGAGAGGCATGGTGAGTATTTTGCAGCTCTCATTTGTTTTTGAAAATAAAGAAAGACGAGAAAAAAAAATTTTTTTTTTCTTTTTTCAATTTTCAAAACTTTGTGACAAAAAGTGAGGTCTGCAAAATACTCACTATACCTCTCATCAAATAGCTTGGGGTGTCTACTTTCCAAAATGGGGTCATTTGGGGTTTTTTTTTGCCACCTGGGTATTCCATGGCCCCCGAAACTGTGATAGGCGGTGAAGAGTGAAATCAAAAATTTACGGCCTTAGAAAGCCTGAAGGCGGTGCTTGGTTTTCGGGGTCCCGTACGCGGCTAGGCTCCCAAAAAGTCTCACACATGTGGTATCCCCGTACTCAGGAGAAGCAGCAGAATGTATTTTGGGGTGTAATTTCACATATTCCCATGGCATGTTTGAGCAATATATCATTTAGTGACAACTTTGCGCAAAAAAAAATAAAAAAAATAAAAAATTGTCTCTTTCCCGCAACTTGTGTCACAATATAAATTATTCCATGGACTCAACATGACTCTCAGCAAATAGCTTGGGGTGTCTACTTTCCAAAATGGGGTCATTTGGGGGGGGTTTGAACTGTCCTGGCATTTTATGCACAACATCTAGAAGCTTATGTCACACATCACCCACTCTTCTAACCACTTGAAGACAAAGCCCTTTCTGACACTTATTGTTTACATAAAAAAATAATTTTTTTTTGCAAGAAAATTACTTTGAACCCCCAAACATTATATATTTTTTTTAAAGCAAATGCCCTACAGATTAAAATGGTGGGTGTTTCATTTTTTTTTTTCACACAGTATTTGCGCAGCGATTTTTCAAACGCATTTTTTGGGGAAAAAACACACTTTTTTACATTTTAATGCACTAAAACACACTATATTGCCCAAATGTTTGATGAGATAAAAAAGATGATCTTAGGCCGAGTACATAGATACCAAACATGACATGCTTTAAAATTGCGCACAAACGTGCAGTGGCGACAAACTAAATACATTTTTAAAAGCCTTTAAAAGCCTTTACAGGTTACCACTTTAGATTTACAGAGGAGGTCTACTGCTAAAATTACTGCCCTCGATCTGACCTTCGCGGCGATACCTCACATGCATGGTGCAATTGCTGTTTACATTTGACGCCAGACCAACGCTTGCGTTCACCTTAGCGCGAGAGCAGGGGGGACAGGGGTGCTTTTTTTTTTTTTTTTTTTTTTTTCTTTATTATTATTATTTTTTTATCTTATTTTTAAACTGTTCCTTTCATTTTTTTTTTTTTTTAAATCATTTTTATTGTTATCTCAGGGAATGTAAATATCCCCTATGATAGCAATAGGTAGTGACAGGTACTCTTTTTTGCAAAAATTGGGGTCTATTAGACCCTAGATTTCTCCTCTGCCCTCAAAGCATCTGATCACACCAAGATCGGTGTGATAAAATGCTTTCCCAATTTCCCAATGGCGCTGTTTACATCCGGCGAAATCTACGTCATAAAATGCTCGTAGCTTCCGGTTTCTTAGGTCATAGAGATGTTTGGAGCCACTCTGGTCTCTGATCAGCTCTATGGTCAGCTGGCTGAATCACCGGCTGCATTTTCAGGTTCCCTGTTGAGACAGGAGAGCCAGAGAAAAACACGGAAGATGTTGGGGGGGGGGCATTCCCTCCCACTGCTTGTAAAAGCAGTCTAGAGGCTAATTAGCCACTAGGATTGCTTTTACATGAAAGCCGACCGCTGGCTGAAAAGAATGATACCAAGATGATACCTAAACCTGCAGGCATCATTCTGGTATAACCACTCAAAGTCGTGAATGGCATACCTGAAGACAAAAAAATGGTTAACAATAAAGCACAGTAAACGGTAAGGTATAAAAAAATTGCATACCTGAAAAGCAAACATGATAAAACATAATAACAATAACAATAACAATAACAATAAAACATTGCAGAATAGAATACAGTAAAAAAGAGCAGAACAATAGAGAGAGAATAGAGAGAGAGAGAACAATAAAACGACAACTATTTTTATTTTATATTTTTGTTTGTGTTTTTTTTTTTTTACACTTTTTTTTGTAACTAACTATAATAACTGTAACCGGTTCCAGGTTCGGGTCTCTCAAAATGCGATGGCATCTTGGGAGACCCTGTGAAAGTGTGCCTAGTCTGTGCAATGTTGTACCCTACGCTAATACTCAACTAGTGCATGGTAGCGTTCAAAACATTCACCAATGCAAAGACCAGGATTGTCAGGACAGGAGGGACAATAATAGCGGGTGTCACGGCTATATCCGCGCTTGCTGCAGACACAACATATTTTTTGGGGGGTTCGCTGGGTAGGGGTACTCGGGAGGACATAAAGAAAATGCCTCTCATGCAGCCGACTGCATTTGGTTGGGGATGTGAATGGGGGAAGTACGGGCGCTGCAGAAGCGGTGGGTTCCCAATTAGGATTGGCGAATGCAGCAGGAAGGGCACTATGGGCATGACGGGCCTGTGTTTGTCTTTTTGGTGGCAGCGGGACACTACTTGTGCTTGCCACCTCACCAGCTTGAACTGCACTTATGGGACTCGCCACGTCACCAAGTGTTACTGCAGTGCTGGTTTGACTACGACCGGGGTGACAGTGATCGATCGATACTGCACTTGGGTGGGCTGGGCCGGGCCGGGCGGAGGGGCAAAACGCAGGTGCTAGCAGGTATCTGGGCTGATCCCGCTAACACTGCGTTTTTGGGAACCCTAAACTGCTGGGGACGCTAGTATAGATCTGATCGGATCAGATATTGATCCGATCAGATACTATACCACTAAGGGAGGTGTATGGTGCGTGTACGGTGCGTGCGTGGGTGTTCGCGGTACTGGCGCTAATCTGACGCTGCCTGGGGCAACGCATATCACCGCCGGGCGATCAGGGGGCTAAACCTTTATTCGGTAATAAACGGCGGGTGCCCTGACACTATAAAAAATAAACTAACTAACCAGCGTCACCCGTAACAGTTATACGGTGATCAGTGGTGAAAGGGTTAACTAGGGGGCAATCAAGGGGTTAAAACATTTATTAGATAGTATATGGGGGTCCCTGTCGCTATAAAACACTGACGGCGAACCTAAATATTTACGTCCCTAACTAGCGTCACCAGTGACACTAATACAGCGATCAGAAAAATGATCGCTTAGCGACACTGGCGACAGGGGGTGATCAAGGGGTTAAAACTTTATTAGGGGGGGTACTGGCGCTAATCTGACGCTGCCTGGGGCGACGCATATCACCGCCGGGCGATCAGGGGGCTAAACCTTTATTCGGTAATAAACGGCGGGTGCCCTGACACTATAAAAAATAAACGAACTAACCAGCGTCACCCGTAACGGTTATACGGTGATCAGTGGTGAAAGGGTTAACTAGGGGGCAATCAAGGGGTTAAAACATTTATTAGATAGTATATGGGGGTCCCTGTCGCTATAAAACACTGACGGCGAACCTAAATATTTACGTCCCTAACTACCGTCACCAGCGACACTAATACAGCGATCAGAAAAATGATCGCTTAGCGACACTGGTGAGGGGGGGTGATCAAGGGGTTAAAACTTTATTAGGGGGGGTAAGGGGGGTACCCTAGACCTACAGGGGGGTTACAGTAACTGTCCTAACACTGCTAACTGTCACAAACTGACACTATGCAGTAATCAGGAAAAAAAAAAAAAAAAAAAAAAAAAAACCTGCTTGGTGTCAGTTTGTGACAGGGGGGGGGGTGATTGGGGGGGGATCGGGGGGCGATCGGGGGGGGATCGGGGGTGTAATGTATGCCTGGCATGTTCTACTGTGTGTGTTTGTGTTGTGCACTTACTTACATGTCATCTCTCCTCGGCGCTGGAACGGAAACTGACAGCCGAGGAGAGATGACATCACATCCTCTGCCTCTGTGTACTATACAGAGGCAGGGGATGTTTGTCAGTGGCTGGGAGCGATCGCGAGGGGGGGGCCACGATCGGATGGTCTCCCCCTCGTCTCTCATCGCTCCCAACCAAATGCCGACCGCAGCTGGCACCGGGGGGGGGTCCGATCGGACCCCCCACCCGCGGGAAGGCAATCACGTTTCAGGTACGTGATTTTGCCTGCCCGTGCCGCTCTGCTCACGTATATAGGCGTGAGGCGGTCGGCAAGTGGTTAATGATGCTTAAAGTTAAAAAAAAAAGTGAAATATTCCTTTAAATATCGTACCTGGGGGGTGTCTATGGTATGCCTGTAAAGTGGCACGTATTTCCCGTGCTTAGAACAGTCCCTGCACAAAATGTCATTTTTAAAGGAAAAAAAGTCATTTAAAACTGCTTGTGGCTTTAATGTAATGTCAGGTCCTGGCAATATGGATGAAAATCAGTGACACAAACAGCATGCGTACCCCCCAGTCTATTACCAGGCCCTTTGGGTCGTGTATGGATATTAAGGGGAACCCTGCACTTAAATTAAAAAAGGAAAGGCGTGGGGCCACCAGGCCCTATATACTCTGAACAGCAGTATACAGGCGGTGCAAACAAGAGAGGGACTGTAGGTTTGTTGTTAAGTAGAATCTGTTTGTAATTGTGAACTGGTACATTTTTAACGTTTTTAGCTCCAGCCAAAAAATCTATTTTAAGCTTTTTGGAAAACATAGGGAAGGGTTATCACCCCTGCGACATTTGTTTTGCTGTCTGTCCTCCTCTTTAGAAGATTTCACCTCATTTTTTGTCCCAATGACAAATGTTTTTTAAAAATTTGGGTTTTTTTGTGAAACAAGGATTGGTGATAAAGCATCAGTGGAAAGGAGAAACGTTTTTCCCATATTAACTCTTACAGGAGAGAATTTCCCTTCCTAGGAGTAGATTTCATCTCACTTCCTGTTGTCTCCTTCCGTTTGCAAGTAGGAGTCGTTTGTAAGTTGGATGTTTGAAAGTAGGGTCCTGCCCTATATACTCAGCAGAAATTTGGGCCTTAGGTGTTGTTGTGGCCACAACACTGTAAGCCCTCACAGGGCCCTGCTGTGAAATATTAGATCAAGAATTGTAATTACATGCCCCTGTTGAACAGGGGCAGAAAAATTGGGCCTTTGGTGGTGGTGGTGCTAGTGCCACAACACTGTAAGTCCTCACTCGCTCTTGGTGGGTGCAGAAACGGGCGCTGCTGTGAAATATTAGATCAAGAATTGTAATTACATGCCCCTGTTAAACAGGGGCTGAAAAATTGGGCCTTAGGCACTGGTGCTGGTGCCACAACACTGCAACCCCTCACAGATACTCTAGTTGGAAAGCAGAAACGAGCCCTGCTGCAAAGTATTGCATCAAAAATTGTAATTACACGCCCCTGTTAAACAGGGGCTAAAAAATTGGGCCTTAGGCACTGGTGCTGGTGCCACAACACTGCAACCCCTCACAGATACTCTAGTTGGAACGCAGGAACGAGCCCTGCTGCAAAGTATTGCATCAAAAATTGTAATTACACGCCCTGTTAAACAGGGGCTGAAAAATTGGGTCTTAGGCACTGGTGCTGGTGCCACAACACTGCAACCCCTCACAGATACTCTAGTTGGAACGCAGAAACGAACCCAGCTGCAAAGTATTGCATCAAAAATTTTAATTACACGCCCCTGTTAAACAGGGGCAGAAAAATTGGGCCTTAGGCACTGGTGCTGGTGCCACAACACTGCAACCCCTCACAGATACTCTAGTTGGAACGCAGGAACGAGCCCTGCTGCAAAGTATTGCATCAAAAATTATAATTACACGCCCCTGTTAAACAGGGGCTGAAAAATTGGGCCTTAGGCACTGGTGGTGGTGCCCAGAACCAAAAATGTTCTTACAAGCTATCAGCGTGATCATTGAGGAGGAAGAGGATAATTACTCATTGTAGTCACTCAGCATCAGCATAGGCAGTCTTTGAAGGGATCTGAGATTTCAAAAAAAATTATTCAGTTACATCAGCATCAGGTGCTTGGTAGCTGGTGGTGATCCAAGACTGATTCATTTTTTTTTATATCAAACAAGGTTTTATTGAATAATTGGTGCATACATAAAATGTTTACGTTATCATGTTAACGCTGTAACAGTACTACAATTGTTATCATTTGAATAAAAATATAACGTTAAGTACAAACATATCTGACGTGTAATAACATTCAAGGTCTATATATTAGGTTTTTATAGACTGTCCATCTATACTTATATCTATTTATCAGTCTGTGATCATGTGATTATATTAGACACAGGTAGATGATTCATGTAGCCATCTATCCCATATCTTGTTGTACTTTGCTGGGCAACCTCTATTAATATATATACACATTTCTTGTATGGTAATGTATTATTTATCTCCACCTTCCATTCCACTACTTTAGAAGACTCCTGTCTCATCCATTTTTTGGCAATAACCTTTTTTGCTGCAAAAAGTGTTTCGTGTAAAAAAGTTTTAGTATATTTGTCAGTTGTGTCTGGAACTATAGCCAAGAGGGACTGTTTAGGGTCTAGGGCCAGAGGTGAACCCATTGTGTCATGCAAAAATGCCACAATTTGTTCCCAAAAGCCTTTTATCTTAGGGCATGTCCAGATTGGATGGAAAAAAGTACCTGTCTCTCTCCCACACATCTGACAAGTGGTGGTTTGTGTACGCTTGTATCTTGACACTCTGAGGAGTGTGAGTAGGGATGAGCCGAACACCCCCCTGTTCGGTTCGCACCAGAACATGCGTACAGGAAAAAAGTTCGCTCGAACACGCGAACACCGTTAAAGTCTATGGGACACAAACATTAATATTTAAAAGTGCTAATTTTAAAGGCTTATATGCAAGTTATTGTCATAAAAAGTGTTTGGGGACCTGGGTCCTGCCCCAAGGGACAAGGATCAATGCAAAAAAAAGTTTTAAAAACTGACTTTTTTTTTAGGAGCAGTGATTTTAATAATGCTTAAAGTCAAACAATAAAAGTGTAATATCCCTTTAAATTTCATAGCTGGGGGGTGTCTATAGTATGCCTGTAAAGGGGCGCATGTTTCCTGTGTTTAGAACAGTCTGACAGCAAAATGACATTTCGAAGGAAAAAAAGCCATTTAAAACTACCCACGGCTATTGCATTGCCGACAATACACATAGAAGTTCATTGATAAAAACGGCATGGGAATTCCCCACAGGGCAACCCCGAACCAAAATTAAAAAAAAAAAATGACGTGGGAGTCCCCCTAAATTCCATACCAGGCCCTTCAGGTCTGGTATGGATATTAAGGGGGACCCCGGCCAAAATTAAAAAAAAAAATGATGTGGGGTTCCCCCTAAATTCCATACCAGACCCTTCAGGTCTCGTATGGATTTTAAGGGGAACCCCGCGCCAAAAAAAAAAAAAAAACCTGGCGTGGGGTCCCCCCAAAAATCCATACCAGACCCTTATCCGAGCACGCAACCTGGCAGGCCACAGGAAAAGAGGGGGGACGAGAGTGCACCCCCCCCCTGAACCGTACCAGGCCACATGCCCTCAACATTGGGAGGGTTCTTTGGGGTAGCCCCCCAAAACACCTTGTCCCCATGTTGATGAGGACAAGGGCCTCATCCCCACAACCCTGGCCGGTGGTTGTGGGGGTCTGCGGGTGGGGGGCTTATCGGAATCTGGAAGCCCCCTTTAACAAGGGGACCCCCAGATCCCGCCCCCCCTGTGTGAAATGGTAAGGGGGTACTTACCCCTACCATTTCACTAAAAAACTGTCAAAAATGTTAAAAATTACAGTTTTTGACAATTTCTTTATTTAAATGCTTCTTCTTTCTTCTTTCTTCCTTCATCTTCTTCTGGTTCTTCTGGCTCTTCTGGTTCTTCCTCCGGCATTCTCGTCCAGCATCTCCTCCGCGGCGTCTTCTATCTTCTTCTCCTCGGGCCGCTCCGCACCCATGGCATGAGGGGAGGCTCCCGCTCTTCTCTTCATCTTCTTCTTCATCCTCTTCTCTTCTTTCTTCTTCTCTTCTTCATTTTCTTCTCCGGGCTGCTCCTCACCCATGCTGCCATGGAGGGAGGCTCCTGCTGTGTGACGGCGTTTAAATAACGGGGGGTGGGGCCACCCGGTGACCCCGCCCCCCTCTGATGCACAGTGACTTGACAGGGACTTCCCTGTGATGTCACGGGGAATGCCACAGGGAAGTCCCGTCATGTCCCGTGCGTCAGAGGGGGCGGGGTCACCGGGTGGCCCCCCCCCCGTTATTTAAGAACCGTCAGATGAGGAGACGCCGTCACACAGCGGGAGCCTCCCTCCATGCCAGCATGGGTGAGGAGCGGCCCGGAGAAGAAAATGAAGAAGAGAAGAAGAAAGAAGAGAAGAGGATGAAGAAGAAGATGAAGAGAAGAGCGGGAGCCTCCCCTCATGCCATGGGTGCGGAGCGGCCCGAGGAGAAGAAGATAGAAGACGCCGCGGAGGAGATGCTGGACGAGAACGCCGGAGGAAGAACCAGAAGAGCCAGAAGAACCAGAAGAAGATGAAGGAAGAAAGAATAAGCATTTAAATAAAGGAATTGTCAAAAACTGTCTCTTGTCATTTTTAACATTTTGACAGTTTTTTAGTGAAATGGTAGGGGTAAGTACCCCCTTACCATTTCACACAGGGGGGGGCGGGATCTGGGGGTCCCCTTGTTAAAGGGGGCTTCCAGATTCCGATAAGCCCCCCGCCCGCAGACCCCCACAACCACCGGCCAGGGTTGTGGGGATGAGGCCCTTGTGCTCATCAACATGGGGACAAGGTGTTTTGGGGGGCTACCCCAAAGCACCCTCCCAATGTTGAGGGCATGTGGCCTGGTACGGTTCAGGAGGGGGGGGGGCGCACTCTCGCCCCCCCCTCTTTTCCTGCGGCCTGCCAGGTTGTGTGCTCAGATAAGGGTTTGGTATGGATTTTTGGGGGGACCCCCACACCGTTTGTTTTTTTTTGGCGCGGGGTTCCCCTTAAAATCCATACCAGACCTGAAGGGTCTGGTATGGAATATAGGGGGAACCCCACGTCATTTTTTTTAATTTTGGCTGGGGTTCCCCTTAATATCCATACCAGACCTGAAGGGCCTATTATGGAATTTAAGGGGTCTCCCACGTCATTTTTTTTTTTTTTTTTTTGGTTCGGGGTTGCCCTGTGGGGAATTCCCATGCCGTTTTTATCAATGAACTTCTATGTGTATTGTCGGCAATGCAATAGCCGCGGGTAGTTTTAAATGGCTTTTTTTCCTTCGAAATGTCATTTTGCTGTCAGACTGTTTTAAACATGGGAAACATGCGCCCCTTTACAGGAATACTATAGACACCCCCCAGGTACGAAATTTAAAGGGATATTACACTTTTATTGTTTGACTTTAAGCAATATTAAAATCACTGCTCCTGAAAAAACGGCCGTTTTTAAAACTTTTTTTTGCATTGATCCATGTCCCCTGGGGCAGGACCCAGGTCCCCAAACACTTTTTATGACAATAACTTGCATATAAGCCTTTAAAATTAGCACTTTTGATTTCTCCCATAGACTTTTAAAGGGTGTTCCGCGGCATTCGAATTTGCCACAAACACCCCAAATTGTTCGCTGTTCGGCGAACTTGCGAACAGCCAATGTTCGAGTCGAACATGAGTTCGACTCAAACTCGAAGCTCATCCCTAGGTGTGAGATATGCCCTGTGGAGAATGTAGAGTTGCGTCAATTGATCTGAAAGTTTAGGAGATACAGTTTTGCAGGCCTCCAATGCCTCCCCCCATTCCTCATCCTCCACCTCCCTCTCCCATCTTGGTTTAAGGCCATATGCTATTTTAGTAGCTATAGGGGTTAAAAGCAAGTTATAAAAAGCTGAGATCAATTTATGAGAGTCTGTGCTCTTAATTATAGCGATAAGTACATTGGGTGAAGAATTAGGATAATAGTCAGAGAATTGTGATTGTAGTGCATGTCGAATTTGTAAGAATCTGAAGAACATCTGGTCCTGGATTGTAAATTCTTCTTTAAGTATGTCAAAGGTTTTAAGCTGTCCATCTTTTAACATATGATGCAGGTAAAATATTCCCTGTATGGACCATATGAATGTATCATGTATTTTATTGAACTCCTGAAGATTTTTGTTATGCCATAACGGCGTGTAATCGTTAAATTTTGAAATGTCAAGTCTAGAAGTCGCTAAATTCCATATTTTCCTGTAATGGTATAGCATAGTGTGTCTACTGTCTTCTAGTTCCATCCCTCCCATATCTGCCGCTATTGCATATATCGGGTCTTTGGTGTATTGCACCCACTTCGGACATAGGAGCGTGAGAAACCTCTCGCTGTCAGTTTTGTCTAGATGGAAAAGCTGTGATAACTGTGCTGCGATGTAGTATAGGTTAAAGTCAGGTAGAGCAGTGCCACCTAGATCAGTCGGATTTTTGAGGGCTTGCCATGCTAATTTGTGCCTATTGTTACCCCACACAAATGTCTTTAAAAGGGACTCTAGAGATTTAAAATGTTTCAAGGGTAAGTAAACTGGGGTGTGCCATAAAACATAGAGTATTTTGGGTAGTAGAATCATTTTGATTAAATTTATATGGCCCCAGACACCTAATAGTAATTTGGACTAAACCCGTATTTTATTTTTAACTAAGGAAATAAGAGAAGCTATATTTAGGGATATATAGTCCTAGGGGATCTGGTTATGTGAATCCCTAAATATTTAATAACATCTACTCTCTGGAGTGGGAGCCTGGTTTGGGATTCTGGGGGAGGGAAGCTGTCGATTGGTAGAATTTGGGACTTGTCCCAATTAATTTTCAGACCTGAAAATATTCCAAATTGTTCTATCGTGCAGAGTGCATTGCATAATGATGGGCCCGAGTCTGCCAGGTATAATAGCGTGTCATCTGCATACATGCAAATTTTTTCAGTCAGAGAGCCCATTCCAAGTCCTTTAATTTCTGGGTTTGTTCGAATGGATATTGCCAGAGGTTCTGCTGCCAGGGTATATAGTAATGGGGATAGGGGGCAGCCCTGTCTTGTGCCTCTGCTGAGGTCGAATAGCTGAGACGACCATCCATTAGCCACCACTCTGGCCCTGGGTGCCTGGTATAGGAGTTGGACCCATTTAATAAATTTTGGGCCAAATCCGTAGCTCTCTAAACATCTCCAGAGATACCTCCACTCTACCGTGTCGAAGGCTTTCGCTGTGTCTAAGGTCACAACAACCCGTGAACCAACTTCCTCGTGTGTAGCTTGTAGGTTAATGTATAGTTTTCGAAGGTTAAACGATGTGTTTCGTCTAGGCATGAAACCAGTCTGGTCTGCGTGTATTAATGTTAATATTACTTGATTGAGTCTGATAGATAGTACTTTGGCAAGTATTTTGATATCATCCTGTTGGAGTGATATTGGACGATAAGACTCTGGGAATCCCAAATCCTTGCCGGGTTTAGGGATGAGGACTATTGTGGCCTCTGTCATAGATGGGGGTAAAGATCCAGTTTCAAATAGATGATTATACAACTTTAATAGTTTAGGGGTTAGAATTTCACTGAATTAGGAATAGAACTCTATTGGAAGTCCATCCGAACCGGGGGACTTGGACCTAGCAAAGCTAGCCATGGCAATTGACATTTCGTCCGTAGTGAGTGGTGCTTCTAATAGTTCTACCTGTTCTTCTGTTAGCTGTGGGAAAGTCACCTTTTCAAGAAAAAGAGACATAAGGTGGGTCTCAGTGGGGGCTGTCGTTGTGTATAAGTCAGCAAAGAAGTCCCTAAACATTGAGGTTACTGTAGGTGGGTCTGTGATTTTTTGTCCCCCGGGACCATGTAACGTGATAACTACCGGAGGTCTATCTTCGCTATGTACCAAGTATGCCAGTAACTTGCCTGCCTTTTCCCCATGTTCAAACATTTTCTATTTGGAGAAGAAGATTTTTTGTTTGGCTTTCTGGTACTGTAACTGGTTAACCACTCTAGTCTGTAATTTAAGCTGGTCTGCATTTACTGATGTCGGGGTGTTGGCGTACACTCTTTCCGCAGAGGACAAGTCCTCCAGCGCCTTACCGAGGGCACCAGAAGAGTCCATCTTAATTTTATTAATAGCGGTTATCAATGTATGTCTAGCAAATAACTTAAAAGAGTCCCAAACTGCGGATGGCGATGCTGACTCATCATTTTCCAGAAAGTACCTTTTCCATTTATCTATAAGCTCGCAATCCTCTGGTATTGCCACTGGAATACTTAATGTAATCCAATAAGGACTATGGTCCGACAGTATTCTAGGGCAAAACATTACCTCCGATAGCCTTGGAGTCAACCTACGGGAGATAAGTATAAAATCTATATGGAGCATGGAGCCACGAGATGGTGAGAAACATGAATATGACCTAACTTGTGGGAACTTATAGCGCCACGTATCTATTAAATGGAAGGTGGAGACAAGTGGAGACAAGTTTAGAGAATTTAGTTTCATTGGGGGCATTAGGAGCCGTTGATGTTAGCTGTAGCCTGTCTAGATTCGGATTTAAAGTGACATTGAAGTCTCCTAGCCAAATCGCTGCTATATTTGGATGGCGGGTCATGAATGATATACCCTCCTTGACTATGGACACATTAAATGGAGGTGGTATGTAAAAAGCCATTATGAGCAAAGGTTCTCCATATACTTTGGCATGAATAAATACATAACGGCCTTGCGGGTCAGTAATTAACTCACACAATTCAAAATGTACGGACTTAGCTATTAATACAGAAACTCCCCTGGAATGGGACATGTGGGTAGAGTGATACGCCCATCCAACCCAAGGCCTGTGAAGCGCCATCTGAACGCTTCCCTCAATATGTGTTTCCACTAGTGCCACTATGTCCGCATGTTGCTTCTTCAGGAATGTGAAGACTGCCGCGTGCTTAAATTTCTCGCGCAGACCCCTCACATTCCATGTAAGAAATTTCAAAGATGCCATAGGCAAAACTTTTTAAACATTAATAAATCATTTATATATAACAATTTGCTCCTTCTACACAAGGCACACAGATTTTTAACTTTCAGACATAGCTGTCTCAAACACATGTCACACGACACATATGTACTTTTCCATAGATTGGGTACATGTAACGTTACCTTTTTTCTATAATGCGTATGCACATTCAAGTTTAAACGAACCAAAAACATTTGAACCCCCACCCCCCTCCCTGCCCTACACTGACCCAAACTTGTGCGGGCATCATCCCTTAACTGGTTGTTATCTGGGAAACATTCTAGCTTCTTAGTGAACAGTGGAATGTAGAACAGTTGGTTCAGTCTCTGGACATTAAATAGAATAAGTAATATCAGCCATATCACTTGCAAAAAGTGCAGTATGGTCTCTCGATCCTCTTGTTTCCGTTTGACCGGAACCTCTAAGTACCGGATAATGTTCCAATGAACATGGTGCTGCTTCCCAGAACTGTGTGGGGTAAAGTCTCACTGCACGATGCATGTTGATTGTAGGACTGTTTTTTTCTCTCTCCGGAGCCCCGGAGGGTATTTTGACTCTTGTACTTTGGGTAAACAGGATTTGTGCATAGAACTTGTGCTGGTTAGGAACAGTTCCTGGTCATAGCTACGTTATCAATGGGGCTTAATCAATCAGCTTGTTGAGGATTGTCTCGTCGTTCCAACCAAGAGATCACCTCCTCTGGATCCTCGAAGAAGACCGCACGACCTTCATGTTCCACCCTAAGAGGGGCTGGAAAGAGCATGGAGTACTTGTATTGCAGATTTCTTAGCTTGCGTTTGGCCTCCGTAAAGCTCTGACGACGACGCTGGACTTCTGCCGAGAAATCTGGGAAAATGGCTACTTTAACATTTCCAACTGGAATATTGCCTTTTTCCCTTGCCATTCTTAAAGCAGTGTCCCGATCCTTATAGTTAAGGAGTTTAGCTATAAACATGCAAGGTGGAGCTCCCTGTGGAGGGGGTCTTGCTGGCATGCGATGCCGCAAACATAGGAGAAAAGACTTCTCTCCCATAAGTAGTGATCAATAGTTGTTCCAGAAAAGTGGTAGTGTCCTTGCCCTCAGACCCCTCGGCAGACCTATCAGGCGTATATTACATCTTCTCAGCCTATTCTCCATGTCATCTTGCTTTATAAGGAGTTGCTGTATTTGCCTTTGTACGCGGTCTGAAGATGTTTGTAGGGGTGGAATAGCATCCTCCACCTCGCCCAGTCTAGTCTCAGTTTCTTTCACTCTTTCCCTGAGCTTTTGAAAGTCCTGTCTGATAAGGGAGATATCCATCTTAACCTCCTCAATTTGTGCTGTGAGAGAAGTTCTGCAGAGAGTAATTGCTTCAAGGAGTTTGTCGGCATCGCTCGCATTTCGCTCTCCCGCCGCAGCCTTCTCAGTTATTCCTTCCTCCTCCATGTCCTCCTTTTCTAGTCGGCGGTACTGATCGAGTTTTGCTGCTGCTGCTTTTTGTGCTTTAGTTGGTGACATATTGTGAAGGTCCCAGGCAGCACCCAGACAACCTCCAAACTTAAAGTGGCAGACGGACTTGCTAGTTAATTAAAGACAAGTGCTGTGCAGGGTCTTGTAGTCCCCAAAGTGCCCAAGGATTGGAGTTGGTTTTACAGGGCAGATGTGTGTGATTCCTCACCGCCTCTTTAGGAGCTGGCAATCTGAGGCTACGACACGTAGGGTACGTGGGGTCCCAGTGAAGGCTGTCAAGAGGGGGACATCAGAGCCACAGCTCATGTGCACAATATATGTAAAAGAAGCAGGTGTGCTAAGATGGCCGCCGGTTGCCTCGTGTAGGCCTAGGCCGCAATCCAGGCCGGATGCAATTGTCAGTCTTCCCGGGGTCCCTGCTGACCAGGTGGACTGTATTAATGAGGGTTAGTGTTGACCCGCTCCCCGGGAGGTTTGTCCAGCAGCTAGGTACCTTTAATTTGTGGATTTCACAGGGCACATCCGGAGTATAGGAGGACCAAGATGGCCGCGGCCTCCGGTTGTAGGCCGAAGCAGCGGACTTGCTTAGTTTCGGCCGCCGTGCGGGAGATCGCCGCTCCGTTCAGGCCTCCGTGCATCCAAACGGTCTGGAATGAAGCCCAGGGTATCACAAGAGTCCAAGGTAGATGATCCAGCCAGCGGGGTAGTACAGTGAGTCCAGGATTAATACAAATAAGGAGTAATGGACGGAGCTCTGGTTACCAGTGTCTTACTCCATGCTGCGTCAGGCCACGCCCCCCAAGACTGATTCATTTTTATGAAGGTCAGTCGATCGACCGAGTCGGTGGACAGACGCACCCTGTGATCGGTTACAAAGCCTCCAGCAGCACTGAATGTGCGTTCCGAAAGAACGCTGAATGCAGGACAGGCCAGTAGCTCAATTGGATACTGTGCAAGCTCTGGCCAGTGATCCATCCTCAAGACCCAGTAACCCAGAGGATTTTCGGTGGGAAAGGTGTCCAAGTCAGATCTTGCCCCTAGGTATTCCTGCACCATGTAAAAGAGACGCTGGTGATGGTTGCTGGAACCGATCATACCTTGGGGCTGCGGACCAAAAAATTGTCTGAACGCATTGGTCAGACGGCCACCTTCTCCACCGCTCCTTCTTTGACTGACCGAAGCCTCAGCAACACGTTGTCCAGAAACAGGAGTTTGTAACCTCCCAGTCTCTGGGACCGCATTGCACAGACCTTTCTGCAAGGCCTCCCGAAGATGTTTCATCTTCTGCTCCCTCTGCAATAGCAAGATAAGGTCCGCAACCTTACCCTTGTAACGTGGATCAAGGAGGGTTGCCAGCCAGTATTGGACCTTTTCCTTAATACCACGAATACCCGGATCCCTACGCAGGCTTTGCAGGATCAGGGAAGCCATGCAGCGTAGGTTTGCTGAGGCATTTGGTCCGGAGTCCTCTGGGTCACTAATGACGATATGGTCCGCAGACACCTCCTCCTAGCCACGTACAAGTCCATGTGTTTCTTGGGACTGATCCCTTAAAGACTGCTGCTGATGCTGAGTGCCAGGCTCCACCTCCATACTGACACAATCCTCCTCTTCCTTCTCCTCCTCCTCATCCTCGTCCTCTTCAGGTGTGATCGGCAGGAACACTGTCTGGATAAAGGGGGCCTTGAGAGCTAAGGAAGTCCTCCTCTTCCTGCCTCTGTTCTGCCTCAAGTGCCCTGTCCATTATTCCACGCAGCGTGTGCTCCAACAGGTGGACAAGGGGGACAGTGTCACTGATGCATGCACTGTCACTGCTCACCATCCTCGTGGCCCCCTCAAATGGTGACAGGACAGTGCATGTATCCCTGATCATGGCCCACTGGTGTGGGGAAAAAACTAAGCTCCCCTGACCCTGTCCTGGTGCCATAGTCACACAGGTACTCATTGATGGCCCTCTGCTGCGTGTGCAGCCGGTGCAGCATGGCCAATGTTAAGTTCCACCTGGTGGGCATGTCACAGATTAGGCGCTTCTTGGGCAGGTTAAACTCCCTTTGGAGGTCTGTCAGCCGAGCACTGGCATTATATGACCGGCGGAAATGCACACAGACTTTTCTGGCCTGCCTCAGGACATACTGTACGCCCGGGTACCTTCCCAAGAACCGCTGCACCACCAAGTTAAGGACGTGAGCCAAACAGGGCACATGGGTCATTTGTCCCTGTCGGAGGGCAGAGAGGAGGTTGGTGCCATTGTTGCAAACCACGATTCCTGCCTTAAGTTGGCGTGGCGTTAACCACCTCTGAACCTGCCCCTGCAGAGCTGACAGAATCTCTGCCCCAGTGTGGCTCCTGTCCCCCAAGCACACCAGCTCAAGCACCGCATGGCATCTTTTGGCCTGCATACTTGTGTAGCCCCGTGAAAGGCTACGGAGCACCGCTGGTTCCGAGGACAAAGCACAGGAAGAGGCCATGGAGGAAAAAAAAGAGGAGGGGGTGGAGGATAGAGGTGTGTCAGAATCATTAGTAGTGGCATTTTGGAGGCGTGGTGCCGGAACAACCTCCAACACTACTGCACCTTGTCCTGCATCCTTCCCAGCTGCCAGCAGAGTCACCCAATGCGCGGTGAAACTTAGGTAACGTCCCCTGTCCATGCCTGCTGGACCATGAGTCAGCAGTAATATGCACCTTACCACTGACCGCCCTGTCCAGCGAGGCCAAGACATTGCCTTCCACATGCCGGTAGAGAGCTGGAATCGCCTTCCGTGATAAAAAGTGGCGTTTGGGTTCCTGCCACTGAGGAACTGCACATTCCACAAATTCACAGAAGGGGGCAGAGTCTACCAACTGAAAAGGCAGCAGTTGAAGTGCTAGCAACTTTGCCAAGCTAGCATTCAACCGCTGGGCATGTGGATGGCTGGGAGCGAACTTCTTTCGGCGGTGCAGCAGCTGGGGCATCGGTGTACCGAAAGCAGATTGCCCACAAGTACTTGGCTGTGACACACCTAATTCTACACCTTCATTCCTCTCAGTGCAGGTCTCAGAGAGGACTGAAGGTATAGTGGGGTTGGAGATCTCAGCTGATGAGGAGCAAGGAGAGGTCCTCTTTGTTCTTTGGTGTGGGTCTTTTAGATACGCTTGCCAATGAACTGCATGGCAGGTCAACATATGCCTGGTCAAGCATGTGGTACCCAAGCGGGAGATGTTTTGGCCACACGAGATACGCTTGAGACATATGTTGCAAATAGCAGCAGTGCGATCTGATGCACTCGTCTCAAAAAAGGCCCACACCAAAGAACTTTTTGAATAATGCGCAGAGACTGCAGCGCCCTGCACATGTGGAGCTTTGGGGTGTGATGCAGTCAATGTGATGCCCTTAGGCTGGCCCCTGGAGGGCATCCTGCCTCGTGGGGATGTGCCGCCTCCTCCTCCTCCTCCTCCTCCTCCTCTCTCCTATCAGGCACCCACGTTGAGTCAGTGACCTCATCATCCCCTCCCTCCTCATAACTGGAGCAAACCTGGCATTATGCTGCAGCAGGGGGAGCATGACTGCCAGATTGCTGTCCTTTTTGGGCACCCCCGCTGTCCGTGCTCACGTTACTGCCTTCATCTAGCTCAGTATCATCATCAGAGCCTTCCAAACGCTGGGCATCCTCCTGGAGAATGTACCCAACACTGTGGTCAAACAGTTCGAGGGACTCCTCAGGAGCACATGGTGGGGCTAGGGAAGGAGTCACTGAAGACATTGAGCTGAGGGAAGAGGCCGCTGCTTTGCCAGACAAAGTACCCTGAGCATGGGTGAGAGAGGATGAGGAGGATGAGGATGGCTTGGTCATCTACCCGACGAAGTCTTCCGCATGTTGCGGCTCAACACGGCCAGCTGCCGAAAAAAAGGCCAAGCGTGTCCCACGGGCCACGTGCTGATGAGGATGCACCGTCTCCACGACCAGCACTGTTGCCTCTAGACACAGAGCCTGCTTGCCCTCTTTTATTGGCTTGTGACCGTCTGCCTCTCCTTGTTGGCCTTCCAGACATACTAATGGCCTGTAGCTGCACTAAGCTGGGATATAGATATATATCAGGAAAACACCACCAACCTTCTACAGGTAGCTTTAGGTGAACACTGTGCAGAGCTTGCCAAAAAATAACATGTAGCTTATTTAGCTGCCTGCGGTAGTGATAGGATCAGGAAAACACCACCAACCTTCTACAGGTAGCTTTAGGTGAACACTGTGCAGAGCTCACCAAAAAATAACTTGTAGCTTTTTTAGCTGCCTGCGGTAATGATAGGATCAGGAAAACACCACCAACCTTCTACAGGTAGCTTTAGCTGAACACTGTGCAGAGCTCGCCAAAAAATAACTTGTAGCTTATTTAGCTGCCTGCGGTAGTGATAGGATCAGGAAAACACCACCAACCTTCTCTAGGTAGGTTTAGGTGAACACTGTGCAGAGCTCGCACCACACTAACTTGTAGCTTATTTAGCTGCCTGCGGTAGTGATAGGATCAGGAAAACACCACCAACCTTCTACAGGTAGCTTTAGGTGAACACTGTGCAGAGCTCACCAAAAAATAACTTGTAGCTTATTTAGCTGCCTGCAGTAGTGATAGGATCAGGAAAACACCACCAACCTTCTACAGGTAGCTTTAGGTGAACACTGTGCAGAGCTTGCACTACACTAACTTGTAGCTTATTTAGCTGCCTGCGGTAGTGATAGGATCAGGAAAACACCACCAACCATCTACAGGTAGCTTTAGGTGAACACTGTGCAGAGCTCGCACTACACTAACTTGTAGCTTATTTAGGTGCCTGCGGTAGTGATAGGATCAGGAAAACACCACCAACCTTCTACAGGTAGCTTTAGGTGAACACTGTGCAGAGCTCACCAAAAAATAACTTGTAGCTTATTTAACTGCCTGTGGTAGTGATAGGATCAGGAAAACACCACCAACCTTCTACAGGTAGCTTTAGGTGAACACTGTGCAGAGCTTGCACTACACTAACTTGTAGCTTATTTAGCTGCCTGCGGTAGTGATAGGATCAGGAAATCACCACCAACCTTCTACAGGTAGCTTTAGCTGAACACTGTGCAGAGCTCGCCAAAAAATAACTTGTAGCTTATTTAGCTGCCTGCGGTAGTGATAGGATCAGGAAAACACCACCAACCTTCTACAGGTAGCTTTAGGTGAACACTGTGCAGAGCTCGCACTACACTAACTTGTAGCTTATTTAGCTGCCTGCGGCAGTGATAGGATCAGGAAAACACCACCAACCTTCTACAGGTAGCTTTAGGTGAACACTGTGCAGAGCTCACCAAAAAATAACTTGTAGCTTATTTAGCTGCCTGCGGTAATGATAGGATCAGGAAATCACCACCAACCTTCTACAGGTAGCTTTAGGTGAACACTGTGCAGAGCTCACCAAAAAATAACTTGTAGCTTATTTAGCTGCCTGCGGTAGTGATAGGATCAGGAAAACACCACCAACCTTCTACAGGTAGCTTTAGGTGAACACTGTGCAGAGCTCACCAAAAAATAACTTGTAGCTTATTTAGCTGCCTGCGGTAGTGATAGGATCAGGAAAACACCACCAACCTTCTACAGGTAGGTTTAGGTGAACACTGTGCAGAGCTCGCACCACACTAACTTGTACTGTAGCTTTTTTAGCTGCCTGCGGTAGTGATAGGATCAGGAAAACACCACCAACCTTCTACAGGTAGCTTTAGGTGAACACTGTGCAGAGCTCACCAAAAGATAACTTGTAGCTTATTTAACTGCCTGTGGTAGTGATAGGATCAGGAAAACACCACCAACCTTCTACAGGTAGCTTTAGGTGAACACTGTGCAGAGCTTGCACTACACTAACTTGTAGCTTATTTAGCTGCCTGCGGTAGTGATAGGATCAGGAAAACACCACCAACCTTCTACAGGTAGCTTTAGGTGAACACTGTGCAGAGCTCACCAAAAAATAACTTGTAGCTTTTTTAGCTGCCTGCGGTAGTGATAGGATCAGGAAAACACCACCAACCTTCTACAGGTAGCTTTAGCTGAACACTGTGCAGAGCTCGCCAAAAAATAACTTGTAGCTTATTTAGCTGCCTGCGGTAGTGATAGGATCAGGAAAACACCACCAACCTTCTACAGGTAGCTTTAGGTGAACACTGTGCAGAGCTCGCACCACACTAACTTGTAGCTTATTTTTATTTTATTTTTTTTTTATTTTTTTTTATTTTTTCCACATCAGTAAACAGTGTTTGGAGGGCTAAATCAGTTTGATGTTCATTAACTGTCGCCTTCTCGTATTCACATCATAGTGGATTATACTTTTTCTCATTGCTTTTTATATCGCCATAATGACCAACGGATTCCATTACGCCTCTTTACCAACTAGTCCTCTGTCCCTTCCATCTCGTAAGCCCCACTAACTAGGACTCGATAACCAAAGGGACCCATCCTTTTCCAACTCAGTTTAGAGAAAGAGGGGACCCGTAAGAAGGAAGAAAAAGGACAAAAACACCAACAAACAATACAAGAAGAGAGGTTTGTAAAAATGATCTTGTGGGCTCCCCGTGCCCATCTTCTACTGACCCAGCCTGTATTGTGTACCAAATTACCTATGCCCTAATACCCCGATCCCCCCCCCCCCCCACCTGCTCCCTATATGTTTATCCTATGCCCTACTAAACTATATATTTAACTAAAAAAGTTCATATCCAGAAACACTTTATTATAGCATCCTTTGCCTGCAAGGATACCAGTTGCCTATATACCTATATTAAGCCCATCCCTCAGTCTATTCCATGTCTATGCAGATCCCACTATTAATGACTCTTCACTTTCTCTATCCACATCTTCCACATGCTTTCAAATTCCTGAAGATTGCCCCTTTTTATGTACTCCATTCTTTCCCTACCCAAGGTTTCATTCATTGTAGAGATCCAGTCTTTCACAGTGGGGGGCTCCTTTACCTGCCATCTAAGTGCTATCAACTTTCTAGCCTGAAACAGGGCCCGCGTGACAGCTAAGGTAGTACTCAACCTTTCTCCCATCACTCTTCTATGCCCCAGAATACAAACCAAGGCCTCGTTTGCCACTGTCGTGCCGAAAATATTTCCCAAGTTCCCAGTCACCTCCTCCCAGTATCTAAATAGCTTGGGACACCTCCACACCATGTGAATGAGATCTCCCGTCCTTCGACACCTGGGGCAGTTGTCATTGGGCCTTCTCCCAAATTTAAAAAGTCTTTTAGGAGTATAATAGGCTCTGTTTAACAGCATTAAGTGTGAGAGTCTCTGTGAAGGGGTCACAGAAACCTGCGCTCCCAACTCCAAAATTCTCGCCCATTGTTCCTGGGTCATTCCTCCCACCTCCTCTTCCCATTTAGCCTTTACCCCAAGGAGTATTTCCCTGCTATTAACCGATTTGCTTAATTGGTCATAAATTCTTGAAATTACCCCTCTAGTGGGGGTTATTTGAATTATGCACTGAAATAGAGGCATCTCTTCCCATCTCGGAGTCTGGGCTTTAAATTGTGCTTTAAGGGCATGTTCCAACCGGACATATAGGAAGAAAGACCCCCGGGGAAGCTTAAACTCCCCAACCAGTTCTGAAAATTTCTTTAACCCAGAGTCGTTATATAATTGACTTAGCTTACTGAGACCAAGCTTCTCCCACTCTCTAAATATGCCTATCTTAAGAACTTCCTGCAAATTACGGTTGTTCCAAATAGGAGAGTAGACTGTTAAGGCTCCATACCCCATCTTTTTCTTAACTGTTTTCCAAAGTTTGATTATCAATTTAATTGTTGGAAATTTATCATGGAACACGTCCGCCTCTAGGGCTTCAATAATTGTATTATGTGTGGAGCTCAACAACAGTAACTTGCCATTAGGGGTGCCTCCTTTCGGTATCCCACAGCCCAATAATTGCTGCAACTGAGTTGAGTAAAAATAACTCTTGGGATGTGGGAGGGCAAAGCCCCCCTCCTGGGTAGGGAGCTGGAGCACTCCAAGACGGATCCTGGCTTGTTTCCCCTTCCAAATCAATTCCCTAAAGAGACTGTCAATTTTTTTAAACCACTTCTTACCTATCCAGACAGGGGAATTATGCAAGACGTATAGCAGTTGTGGCATCCATATCATTTTTATTAAGCTACATCTTCCTGCAACTGATAGAGGCAGGCGTCTCCAAATTCCTATTTTTCGTTTAAATTTTGTTAATAGAGGGACAAGGTTTTTACTGATATATAGAGCAGGGTCCTTCGTCAGGACAATCCCTAGGTACTTCAGAGCTTCCACTGTTACCACTTGAGGCATACCAGGTGCTATTGTCTCATTTATGGGGTCTATCGGCAGAAACTCTGATTTCTCCCAGTTTATCTCTAAGCCAGAAAAACTGCCGAAGTCCTCCACTATCCTCATTGCTCCCGGTAGCGATTTCCTCGAGTCTCCCAAAAATAACAGAATGGCATCCGCATACAATGCGATTCTTTCCTCGCCTGTTTTTCTCTGGAAGCCGGTTATCGCTCGACTTCCCCTTATGGAAATGGCCAGGGGTTCCATCGCTAGTGCAAACAACAGAAGGGAGAGTGGGCATCCCTGCCTCGTCCCCCTCTCCAGCTCAAACCAGTCCGACAATTCGTTGTTAATTTTTAATCTTGCCTTGGGTCGAGTATATAGCATTCTAATCCACCCTATAAAGGCAGAGCCAAATCCAAAGATCTCCAGCACGCGCCACATATAGCCCCACTCCACGCTATCAAAAGCCTTGGATACATCAAGGGTCATCAACGCTCTCGAACCCTCGTTCACCATTGGGGTCTGTACATTCAAAAACGCCCTTCTAATATTCAGGCTCGTGGATCTATTGGCTATGAAGCCCGCCTGGTCCTCGTGGATCAGCTTGTGGATAACCCCATTCAATCTTGCTGCCAGCACTTTGGCCAGAATTTTTACGTCCGTGCATAAGAGAGAAATTGGTCTATAGGCGGCCATATCCAAGGGATCTTTCCCTTCTTTCTGTAATACAATAATAGTTGCTTCTAGCATTGAGGCAGGTAATTGGCCCCCCTCCAGCGCCCCCCCAAAACTTTCAGCAGTTCGGGGATCAACACTTCACCATAGTGTTTGTAGGTCTCAATTGGAAGACCATCTGGTCCGGGCGACTTATGGGTTGCCATGCCTGCTACTGCTTGGTGTAATTCTGCTATAGATATTGGGGCATCTAATATATCTCTTTCTTCCTGTGATATGGTGGGGATGTCTAACCCCCTTAGGAAGTCCTCCATATTAGCCTCCTTACCCCTCTTCTGGGAGGAGTACAGTTTTTTATAGTAATCCCTGAAGGCTTGTACTATTTTTAAGGTGCTTGATACTACCTCACCGCTCTGGGATCTAATCGCGAGAACCGTGGATGGAGCTGCATTGGATTTTGCTAGCATAGCCAGTGTCCTTCCCATTCTCTCGCCCTCCACCATAGATTCCTGTCTTTGGAGTAACCGCCTGGTTTCTGCTTTCTGTATAACCACTGATTTATATACTTGATGTTTCTCTTGCCAGATACTCTCCGTCTCCGGGGTTGGGTTGCAAGTATAGTTGTTTTCTGCTTCAAGAGCGTCTCTCAACAAGCTCTCCTCCTCCCTTCTAGCCTCTTTGTTGAATGTAGCTATCTGCTGTATCAGGACCCCCCTAAAAAAAGCCTTAAGGGCGTCCCATAGCGTAGAAGGGGACACCGTTCCCTGATTGATCTCAACAAACTCCCTTAAGGAGGAAAGTATCCCATCCGTCTTTTTAATAATTTCAAACCAGTACGGACTTATACTCCAGTTCTTCCGGGGGCCTAGGCTCCCCAAGATTTAAAATGACTACCATAGGTGAGTGGTCTGAGATGCCTCTTGGCCAGTATGTTATTTTTTCTACCATCTGGAGAGCCCTATCATTTCCTAGGGCTAGGTCTATCCTTGAAAGCACGGAGTAAGATGCAGAACAGCAAGTATATTGCAGCACGCCTGGGTTCCGTGCCCTCCACAAATCCATTAATCCCACTTCTTCCAGAAAGAAGCTTAACCGACTCCTTACTGAGTCCTCTGAGCTTTTTCGTAGTGGGAATCTATCCAGCCCTTTATCTAGAACCTTGTTGAAGTCCCCCATTGCTACAATTGGCACCTCTTTTTTATCTAGCAAAAATTCATGCAGTTTAAGCAAGACATCCAGATTAAAGGGCGGAGGGATATATATATATTTGCCACCACATACCTGGCGTTTTCAATAGAACATAATAAGAAGATGTATCTACCCAACTCGTCTATCCTGACCTGGCTGCAGGAAAACTTCACCCCAGACTTTACCAAAACACTCACTCCCCTACTGTAGGAGGAGTGAACCGCATGAAATTGGGTTTGAAATTTTTTCATCTGTAGGTGATGAATAGTTTCCTTGGTTAGGTGGGTTTCCTGCAGACAGACCAGATCAGCCCCACAACTCTCCATCATAGAGAACACTGCTAATCTTTTAAGTGGTGTACCTAGGCCCCTGACATTCCAGGATCCTATTTTCAGAGTCTTAGCTAACATCTAAAGACTGAGGAATATCCTTTACCCCGACACATACAAACGTATATAACAGAAAGATATAAGAGAAATTTAATATATATAACCCTAACCCAAAACAAATTTTTCTCCTCCTAGTGGCTGTGATAACAGTTCAGTGTGTGTGCATACTTGGCCACTAGACCACGTATTCATTTTGGCTATATTAGCCTTACTTTGGGCATAAATTTGCCATAGACAGTGCTTGCATGTGCGTGTAGAACAACCAAAAACCTATTTACTATAAAAAGTGCCTGTATGTGCAAAAATAATCTTAAGGAAGGTCTGGATACCTCCGTTATAATTTCTAGTGGTATAAGTGTTCGTAAGGAATGATTTACCCCCCCTATTTCCCCTCCCTCCCATCTTCCCACCCCTTCCCTTCCCTTCCCTCCCCACCTAACCTCCCCTACCCTCCCACCCCATCCTCCCCCCCCACCCGTACCCACCTATCTAGGTATACCCCCTTGGGGTTTACCATGACCGTTGCCTCTTACACTAACACCAACCTTTTACACCAAATCTTCCACACACAACCCCACACCACCCTACCCACAAATAGCTGTGTGCACCCATCCCCTCCCATCCCCTTATAACAAAAAGCATTAACAGATGGCAGAAAGGGGTGGAAAAAAAAAAAAAAAAAAGCAAGAACAAGAAAAAAAACAAAAACAAAAATACAGCCCCTGTACCTCCCAATGCCTTGTCGTGCCATCCTATTGATATCCCGGCCTATTATATCTTCCCCCATTCTCTACATAAAATTCGTGATTTTTTCCCTATTATCTTCCAGCCACTTCTCAACTTCGGCAGGGGAGTTAAAAAACAGAGTCTCCCCCAGAGCCGCAACCCGCAACCTTGCCGGATATAAAAGAGCATAGGGCAACTTAAATTTTTGTAGATTGCATTTTGCCTGGGTAAACTCTGCCCTACGCCTCTGCAAATCTGGAGAGAAGTCGGAATAAAACGATATTTTTGCTCCTTTAAAAAAAAACCTCCCCTGCTTCCCTGATCTTCCGTAATAAGGTTACTTTATCCTGGTAGTTAAGAAATCTCAGGAGGAAGGGTCTCAGGTGGCCCCCCTCCGATGGTGCCCTGAAAGGGATCCTATGAGCTCTTATGATGGAAAACGAAGCCGAGAATGATTCTTTCCCGATTAGCTCCCCCAGCCATTTTTCTAGGAATGCAATTGGGTTGGCGCCCTCACTCCTTTCGGGTAAACCTATCAGCCTCACATTATCTCTTCTACTCCTGTTCTCCATCTCATCTAACTTAGAGGCTTGTTTAGATAGCTGTTCCTTCAGCCATTTTATTTCTTTGGTTATTGGGAGCACATTATCTTCTAGCCCACTGACTCTTTCTTCCAGGGCCGTTGTTCTCTCCGCCGTTTTCTGCAGATCTTGTCTAACCAATAACAGATCTGCTTTAACACCTTTCATCTGTTCACAAAGATCTTTAAGCGAGCCGTTACACACCCCTACAGCCATGTATACGTCCGTTATAGTTGGTTCTCTGTTCAAGGGTAAATTCGGGTCATTTATTAGCTCCGAGTTTACGTTTGTGTTTTGATCACTTAGCCCTGGGCCTTTATTACATAAAGATTTGGAAGGCTGGGTAGCCGGCACAGCCCCTAAGGGCTGTAATTGAGGCTGGCCCTGGCTTTTCCTATCCGATGCCCCCCCTTGTTGACCCTTCTGCTGCGACCCCTTTTTTGGAGGGGTCAGAGCAGAGGCATGGGCATATTGCTCCAGTTTTGCTGCTGCTGATACTGCTGCCACATGCTGCGGGTTTTTCTCTTTAGAGGAACGTAGATTCTGCATCATTTACACTTATAGGTATATATATACTCTAACAGCAACAAATTAGAGACTGACAGTTACCAACGTCCTCCACAAATCCAAAAGGAACTAAGGAGAGAGGGGGAGGAAAGGGAAGCCGCTGCACCCATCAGCACTCAACTACCCGCTGTACAGAGCATATACCATAAAGTGTATAAAGCGGAGTAAATCTCTCCTCTCTACACTCTTGTGCACCCCTGCAAGGAAAAAGAGAGCTCACACAGAAGGAAGCCACAGTACCTTAGATGGCAGGTGTGGGGCAACTCTTTACCCACATAAACTCCACAGCTACAACTTAAATTGGTGCAGCCCCTCACCTACACCGTAGTTTTATACAGTTGGTTAAATGCCGCTAAGGCAGTCGCCATCAAAATACGGTTAGTGGGGTTCATACGCCGAGTATCCCAACCCCTACCTAAACCTCTCTCCTTGCATCTGTTGAGGATCCCAGGGGTCCCAGGGCTTTAGCTAGTCAACAGCACACAAAAAAAAAAAAGGAGAATATACTTTGCTTCCTATATTAGCACACTCTGCACCCAGACTTAGTATTACCCAAGCAGCAGGCAGGTCAACACACTGACTCACATAAATAACTCTGTTACTACACAGATGTCATATTACCAGGATTTACTTCTAGTCCGAGGATTGTCTAACAATTTTTAAAACAGCATCTAGTTACTATACTAGTGACTCCATACTGTACCAGCTCTGGCCGACTTCTATTCCATGACTAGTGTAGAGATGGGAAAGTGAAAGTAAAGCTGCTTATCTCACAGCAGCGTGCAGGGGATGACGTCTCACCCAGAGGATTCCTCAGCACACCTTTAGCAGAGAGAGAGGAGGGGCAGCGAGGCACCGAGCGGCAAGGGAGCCAGAGCCATCCAGTATGCCGTTCATACGGCCAGGGGAGAGAGAGATGAGAACGGAGGAGGGACGGAGCACACAGCGTCCATGCTCACACTCACTCCATGCTGCCTCTCAACACACACCCGCCCATCCGGTCACGCCCACTTCCTCAACTTGTAGCTTATTTAGCTGCCTGCGGTAGTGATAGGATCAGGAAAACACCACCAACCTTTTACAGGTAGCTTTAGGTGAATACTGTGCAGAGCTCACCAAAAAATAACTTGTAGCTCATTTAACTGCCTGTGGTAGTGATAGGATCAGGAAAACACCACCAACCTTCTACAGGTAGCTTTAGGTGAACACTGTGCAGAGCTTGCACTACACTAAATTGTAGCTTATTTAGCTGCCTGCGGTAGTGATAGGATCAGGAAAACACCACCAACCTTCTACAGGTAGCTTTAGCTGAACACTGTGCAGAGCTCGCACTACACTAACTTGTAGCTTATTTAGCTGCCTGCGGTAGTGATAGGATCAGGAAAACACCACCAACCTTCTACAGGTAGCTTTAGGTGAACACTGTGCAGAGCTCGCACTACACTAACTTGTAGCTTATTTAGCTGCCTGCGGC
This sequence comes from Lithobates septentrionalis, assembly GCA_037952835.1. NCBI lineage: Eukaryota > Metazoa > Chordata > Amphibia > Anura > Ranidae > Lithobates > Lithobates septentrionalis. The sequence goes on from JBBDGP010000584.1 coordinate 2,388,464, forward strand.
AGTGATAGGATCAGGAAAACACCACCAACCTTCTACAGGTAGCTTTAGGTGAACACTGTGTAGAGCTCGCACTACACTAACTTGTAGCTTATTTAGCTGCCTGCGGTAGTGATAGGATCAGGAAATCACCACCAAACTTCTACAGGTAGCTTTAGGTGAACACTGTGCAGAGCTCACCAAAAAATAACTTGTAGCTTTTTTAGCTGCCTGTGGTAGTGATAGGATAAGGAAAACACCACCAACCTTCTACAGGTAGCTTTAGCTGAACACTGTGCAGAGCTCGCTAAAAAATAACTTGTAGCTTATTTAGCTGCCTGCGGTAGTGATAGGATCAGGAAAACACCACCAACCTTCTACAGGTAGGTTTAGGTGAACACTGTGCAGAGCTCACACCACACTAACTTGTAGCTTATTTAGCTGCCTGCGTTAGTGATAGGATCAGGAAAACACCACCAACCTTCTACAGGTAGCTTTAGGTGAACACTGTGCAGAGCTCGCACTACACTAACTTGTAGCTTATTTAGCTGCCTGCGCTAGTGATAGGATCAGGAAAACACCACCAAACTTCTACAGGTAGCTTTAGGTGAACACTGTGCATAGCTCACCAAAAAATAACTTGTAGCTTATTTAACTGCCTGTGGTAGTGATAGGATCAGGAAAACACCACCAACCTTCTACAGGTAGCTTTAGGTGAACACTGTGCAGAGCTTGCACTACACTAACTTGTAGCTTATTTAGCTGCCTGCGGTAGTGATAGGATCAGGAAATCACCACCAACCTTCTACAGGTAGCTTTAGCTGAACACTGTGCAGAGCTCGCCAAAAAATAACTTGTAGCTTATTTAGCTGCCTGCGGTAGTGATAGGATCAGGAAAACACCACCAACCTTCTACAGGTAGCTTTAGGTGAACACTGTGCAGAGCTCGCACTACACTAACTTGTAGCTTATTTAGCTGCCTGCGGTAGTGATAGGATCAGGAAAACACCACCAACCTTCTACAGGTAGCTTTAGGTGAACACTGTGCAGAGCTCGCACTACACTAACTTGTAGCTTATTTAGGTGCCTGCGGTAGTGATAGGATCAGGAAAACACCACCAACCTTCTACAGGTAGCTTTAGGTGAACACTGTGCAGAGCTCACCAAAAAATAACTTGTAGCTTATTTAGCTGCCTGCGGTAGTGATAGGATCAGGAAAACACCACCAACCTTCTACAGGTAGCTTTAGGTGAACACTGTGCAGAGCTCGCACTACACTAACTTGTAGCTTATTTAGCTGCCTGCGGTAGTGATAGGATCAGGAAAACACCACCAACCTTCTACAGGTAGCTTTAGGTGAACACTGTGCAAAGCTCGCACTACACTAACTTGTAGCTTATTTAGCTGCCTGCGGTAGTTATAGGATCAGGAAAACACAACCAACCTTCTACAGGTAGCTTTAGGTGAACACTGTGCAGAGCTCGCACTACACTAACTTGTAGCTTATTTAGCTGCCTGCGGTAGTGATAGGATCAGGAAAACACCACCAACCTTCTACAGGTAGCTTTAGGTGAACACTGTGCAGAGCTCACCAAAAAATAACTTGTAGCTTTTTTAGCTGCCTGCGGTAGTGATAGGATCAGGAAAACACCACCAAACTTCTACAGGTAGCTTTAGCTGAACACTGTGCAGAGCTTGCCAAAAAATAACTTGTAGCTTATTTAGCTGCCTGCGGTAGTGATAGGATCAGGAAAACACCACCAACCTTCTACAGGTAGCTTTAGGTGAATACTGTGCAGAGCTCACCAAAAAATAACTTGTAGCTCATTTAACTGCCTGTGGTAGTGATAGGATCAGGAAAACACCACCAACCTTCTACAGGTAGCTTTAGGTGAACACTGTGCAGAGCTTGCACTACACTAACTTGTAGCTTATTTAGCTGCCTGCGGTAGTGATAGGATCAGGAAAACACCACCAACCTTCTACAGGTAGCTTTAGCTGAACACTGTGCAGAGCTCGCACTACACTAACTTGTAGCTTATTTAGCTGCCTGCGGTAGTGATAGGATCAGGAAAACACCACCAACCTTCTACAGGTAGCTTTAGGTGAACACTGTGCAGAGCTCGCACTACACTAACTTGTAGCTTATTTAGCTGCCTGCGGCAGTGATAGGATCAGGAAAACACCACCAACCTCCTACAGGTAGCTTTAGGTGAACACTGTGCAGAGCTCGCACTACACTAACTTGTAGCTTATTTAGCTGCCTGCGGTAGTGATAGGATCAGGAAATCACCACCAAACTTCTACAGGTAGCTTTAGGTGAACACTGTGCAGAGCTCACCAAAAAATAACTTGTAGCTTTTTTAGCTGCCTGTGGTAGTGATAGGATCAGGAAAACACCACCAACCTTCTACAGGTAGCTTTAGCTGAACACTGTGCAGAGCTCGCTAAAAAATAACTTGTAGCTTATTTAGCTGCCTGCGGTAGTGATAGGATCAGGAAAACACCACCAACCTTCTACAGGTAGCTTTAGGTGAACACTGTGCAGAGCTCGCACCACACTAACTTGTAGCTTATTTAGCTGCCTGGGTTAGTGATAGGATCAGGAAAACACCACCAACCTTCTACAGGTAGCTTTAGGTGAACACTGTGCAGAGCTCGCACTACACTAACTTGTAGCTTATTTAGCTGCCTGCGCTAGTGATAGGATCAGGAAAACACCACCAACCTTCTACAGGTAGCTTTAGGTGAACACTGTGCAGAGCTCACCAAAAAATAACTTGTAGCTTATTTAACTGCCTGTGGTAGTGATAGGATCAGGAAAACACCACCAACCTTCTACAGGTAGCTTTAGGTGAACACTGTGCAGAGCTTGCACTACACTAACTTGTAGCTTATTTAGCTGCCTGCGGTAGTGATAGGATCAGGAAAACACCACCAACCTTCTACAGGTAGCTTTAGGTGAACACTGTACAGAGCTTGCCAAAAAATAACTTGTAGCTTATTTAGCTGCCTGCGGTAGTGATAGGATCAGGAAAACACCCCCAACCTTCTACAGGTAGCTTTAGGTGAACACTGTGCAGAGCTCGCACTACACTAACTTGTAGCTTATTTAGCTGCCTGCGGTAGTGATAGGATCAGGAAAACACCACCAACCTTCTACAGGTAGCTTTAGGTGAACACTGTGCAGAGCTCGCACTACACTAACTTGTAGCTTATTTAGGTGCCTGCGGTAGTGATAGGATCAGGAAAACACCACCAACCTTCTACAGGTAGCTTTAGGTGAACAATGTGCAGAGCTCACCAAAAAATAACTTGTAGCTTATTTAGCTGCCTGCGGTAGTGATAGGATCAGGAAAACACCACCAACCTTCTACAGGTAGCTTTAGGTGAACACTGTGCAGAGCTCGCACTACACTAACTTGTAGCTTATTTAGCTGCCTGCGGTAGTGATAGGATCAGGAAAACACCACCAACCTTCTACAGGTAGCTTTAGGTGAACACTGTGCAAAGCTCGCACTACACTAACTTGTAGCTTATTTAGCTGCCTGCGGTAGTTATAGGATCAGGAAAACACAACCAACCTTCTACAGGTAGCTTTAGGTGAACACTGTGCAGAGCTCGCACTACACTAACTTGTAGCTTATTTAGCTGCCTGCGGTAGTGATAGGATCAGGAAAACACCACCAACCTTCTACAGGTAGCTTTAGGTGAACACTGTGCAGAGCTCGCACTACACTAACTTGTAGCTTATTTAGCTGCCTGCGGTAGTGATAGGATCAGGAAAACACCACCAACCTTCTACAGGTAGCTTTAGGTGAACACTGTGCAGAGCTCGCACCACACTAACTTGTAGCTTATTTAGCTGCCTGTGGTAGTGATAGGATCAGGAAAACACCACCAACCTTCTACAGGTAGCTTTAGGTGAAAACGGTGCAGAGCTCACCAAAATATAACTTGTAACTTATTTAGCTGCCTGCGGTAGTGATAGGATCAGGAAAACACCACCAACCTTCTACAGGTAGCTTTAGGTGAACACTGTGCAGAGCTCGCACTACACTAACTTGTAGCTTATTTAGCTGCCTGCGGTAGTGATAGGATCAGGAAAACACCACCAACCTTCTACAGGTAGCTTTAGGTGAACACTGTGCAGAGCTCGCACTACACTAACTTGTAGCTTATTTAGCTGCCTGCGGTAGTGATAGGATCAGGAAAACACCACCAACCTTCTACAGGTAGCTTTAGGTGAACACTGTGCAGAGCTCGCACTACACTAACTTGTAGCTTATTTAGGTGCCTGCGGTAGTGATAGGATCAGGAAAACACCACCAACCTTCTACAGGTAGCTTTAGGTGAACACTGTGCAGAGCTCACCAAAAAATAACTTGTAGCTTATTAAGCTGCCTGCGGTAGTGATAGGATCAGGAAAACACCACCAACCTTCTACAGGTAGCTTTAGGTGAACACTGTGCAGAGCTCGCACTACACTAACTTGTAGCTTATTTAGCTGCCTGCGGTAGTGATAGGATCAGGAAAACACTACCAACCTTCTACAGGTAGCTTTAGGTGAACACTGTGCAAAGCTCGCACTACACTAACTTGTAGCTTATTTAGCTGCCTGCGGTAGTTATAGGATCAGGAAAACACAACTAACCTTCTACAGGTAGCTTTAGGTGAACACTGTGCAGAGCTCGCACTACACTAACTTGTAGCTTATTTAGCTGCCTGCGGTAGTGATAGGATCAGGAAAACACCACCAACCTTCTACAGGTAGCTTTAGGTGAACACTGTGCAGAGCTCGCACTACACTAACTTGTAGCTTATTTAGCTGCCTGCGGTAGTGATAGGATCAGGAAAACACCACCAACCTTCTACAGGTAGCTTTAGGTGAACACTGTGCAAAGCTCGCACTACACTAACTTGTAGCTTATTTAGCTGCCTGCGGTAGTTATAGGATCAGGAAAACATAACCAACCTTCTACAGGTAGCTTTAGGTGAACACTGTGCAGAGCTCGCACTACACTAACTTGTAGCTTATTTAGCTGCCTGCGGTAGTGATAGGATCAGGAAAACACCACCAACCTTCTACAGGTAGCTTTAGGTGAACACTGTGCAGAGCTCGCACTACACTAACTTGTAGCTTATTTAGCTGCCTGCGGTAGAGATAGGATCAGGAAAACACCACCAACCTTGTACAGGTAGCTTTAGGTGAACACTGTGCAGAGCTCGCACCACACTAACTTGTAGCTTATTTAGCTGCCTGTGGTAGTGATAGGATCAGGAAAACACCACCAACCTTCTACAGGTAGCTTTAGGTGAAAACAGTGCAGAGCTCACCAAAAAATAACTTGTAACTTATTTAGCTGCCTGCGGTAGTGATAGGATCAGGAAAACACCACCAACCTTCTACAGGTAGCTTTAGGTGAACACTGTGCAGAGCTCGCACTACACTAACTTGTAGCTTATTTAGCTGCCTGCGGTAGTGATAGGATCAGGAAAACACCACCAACCTTGTACAGTTAGCTTTAGGGGAACACTGTGCAGAGCTCGCACTACACTAACTTGTAGCTTATTTAGCTGCCTGCGGTAGTGATAGGATCAGGAAAACACCACCAACCTTCTACAGGTAGCTTTAGGTGAACACTGTGCAGAGCTCGCACTACACTAACTTGTAGCTTATTTAGCTGCCTGCGGCAGTGATAGGATCAGGAAAACACCACCAACCTTCTACAGGTAGCTTTAGGTGAACACTGTGCAGAGCTCACCAAAAAATAACTTGTAGCTTATTTAGCTGCCTGTGGTAGTGATAGGATCAGGAAATCACCACCAACCTTCTACAGGTAGCTTTAGGTGAACACTGTGCAGAGCTCGCACTACACTAACTTGTAGCTTATTTAGCTGCCTGCGGCAGTGATAGGATCAGGAAAACACCACCAACCTTCTACAGGTAGCTTTAGGTGAACACTGTGCAGAGCTCACCAAAAAATAACTTGTAGCTTATTTAGCTGCCTGCGGTAGTGATAGGATCAGGAAATCACCACCAACCTTCTACAGGTAGCTTTAGGTGAACACTGTGCAGAGCTCACCAAAAAATAACTTTTAGCTTATTTAGCTGCCTGCGGTAGTGATAGGATCAGGAAAACACCACCAACCTTCTACAGGTAGCTTTAGGTGAACACTGTGCAGAGCTCACCAAAAAATAACTTGTAGCTTTTTTAGCTGCCTGCGGTAGTGATAGGATCAGGAAAACACCACCAACCTTCTACAGGTAGCTTTAGCTGAACACTGTGCAGAGCTCGCCAAAAAATAACTTGTAGCTTATTTAGCTGCCTGCGGTAGTGATAGGATCAGGAAAACACCACCAACCTTCTATAGGTAGGTTTAGGTGAACACTGTGCACAGCTCGCACCACACTAACTTGTATTGTAGCTTATTTAGCTGCCTGCGGTAGTGATAGGATCAGGAAAACACCACCAACCTTCTACAGGTAGCTTTAGGTGAACACTGTGCAGAGCTCACCAAAAAATAACTTGTAGCTTATTTAACTGCCTGCGGCAGTGATAGGATCAGGAAAACACCACCAACCTTCTACAGGTAGCTTTAGGTGAACACTGTGCAGAGCTCACCAAAAAATAACTTGTAGCTTATTTAGCTGCCTGTGGTAGTGATAGGATCAGGAAATCACCACCAACCTTCTACAGGTAGCTTTAGGTGAACACTGTGCAGAGCTCACCAAAAAATAACTTGTAGCTTATTTAGCTGCCTGCGGTAGTGATAGGATCAGGAAAACACCACCAACCTTCTACAGGTAGCTTTAGTTGAACACTGTGCAGAGCTCACCAAAAAATAACTTGTAGCTTTTTTAGCTGCCTGCGGTAGTGATAGGATCAGGAAAACACCACCAACCTTCTACAGGTAACTTTAGCTGAACACTGTGCAGAGCTCGCCAAAAAATAACTTGTAGCTTATTTAGCTGCCTGCGGTAGTGATAGGATCAGGAAAACACCACCAACCTTCTACAGGTAGGTTTAGGTGAACACTGTGCAGAGCTCGCACCACACTAACTTGTACTGTAGCTTATTTAGCTGCCTGCGGTAGTGATAGGATCAGGAAAACACCACCAACCTTCTACAGGTAGCTTTAGGTGAAAACGGTGCAGAGCTCACCAAAAAATAACTTGTAACTTATTTAGCTGCCTGCGGTAGTGATAGGATAAGGAAAACACCACCAACCTTCTACAGGTAGCTTTAGGTGAACACTGTGCAGAGCTCGCACTACACTAACTTGTAGCTTATTTAGCTGCCTGCGGTAGTGATAGGATCAGGAAAACACCACCAACCTTCTACAGGTAGCTTTAGGTGAACACTGTGCAGAGCTCGCACTACACTAACTTGTAGCTTATTTAGCTGCCTGCGGTAGTGATAGGATCAGGAAAACACCACCAACCTTCTACAGGTAGCTTTAGGTGAACACTGTGCAGAGCTCGCACTACACTAACTTGTAGCTTATTTAGGTGCCTGCGGTAGTGATAGGATCAGGAAAACACCACCAACCTTCTACAGGTAGCTTTAGGTGAACACTGTGCAGAGCTCACCAAAAAATAACTTGTAGCTTATTAAGCTGCCTGCGGTAGTGATAGGATCAGGAAAACACCACCAACCTTCTACAGGTAGCTTTAGGTGAACACTGTGCAGAGCTCGCACTACACTAACTTGTAGTTTATTTAGCTGCCTGCGGTAGTGATAGGATCAGGAAAACACCACCAACCTTCTACAGGTAGCTTTAGGTGAACACTGTGCAAAGCTCGCACTACACTAACTTGTAGCTTATTTAGCTGCCTGCGGTAGTTATAGGATCAGGAAAACACAACCAACCTTCTACAGGTAGCTTTAGGTGAACACTGTGCAGAGCTCGCACTACACTAACTTGTAGCTTATTTAGCTGCCTGCGGTAGTGATAGGATCAGGAAAACACCACCAACCTTCTACAGGTAGCTTTAGGTGAACACTGTGCAGAGCTAGCACTACACTAACTTGTAGCTTATTTAGCTGCCTGCGGTAGTGATAGGATCAGGAAAACACCACCAACCTTCTACATGTAGCTTTAGGTGAACACTGTGCAAAGCTCGCACTACACTAACTTGTAGCTTATTTAGCTGCCTGCGGTAGTTATAGGATCAGGAAAACACAACCAACCTTCTACAGGTAGCTTTAGGTGAACACTGTGCAGAGCTCGCACTACACTAACTTGTAGCTTATTTAGCTGCCTGCGGTAGTGATAGGATCAGGAAAACACCACCAACCTTCTACAGGTAGCTTTAGGTGAACACTGTGCAGAGCTCGCACTACACTAACTTGTAGCTTATTTAGCTGCCTGCGGTAGTGATAGGATCAGGAAAACACCACCAACCTTCTACAGGTAGCTTTAGGTGAACACTGTGCAGAGCTCGCACCACACTAACTTGTAGCTTATTTAGCTGCCTGTGGTAGTGATAGGATCAGGAAAACACCACCAACCTTCTACAGGTAGCTTTAGGTGAAAACGGTGCAGAGCTCACCAAAAAATAACTTGTAACTTATTTAGCTGCCTGCGGTAGTGATAGGATCAGGAAAACACCACCAACCTTCTACAGGTAGCTTTAGGTGAACACTGTGCAGAGCTCGCACTACACTAACTTGTAGCTTATTTAGCTGCCTGCGGTAGTGATAGGATCAGGAAAACACCACCAACCTTCTACAGTTAGCTTTAGGGGAACACTGTGCAGAGCTCGCACTACACTAACTTGTAGCTTATTTAGCTGCCTGCGGTAGTGATAGGATCAGGAAAACACCACCAACCTTCTACAGGTAGCTTCAGGTGAACACTGTGCAGAGCTCGCACTACACTAACTTGTAGCTTATTTAGCTGCCTGCGGCAGTGATAGGATCAGGAAAACACCACCAACCTTCTACAGGTAGCTTTAGGTGAACACTGTGCAGAGCTCACCAAAAAATAACTTGTAGCTTATTTAGCTGCCTGCGGTAGTGATAGGATCAGGAAATCACCACCAACCTTCTACAGGTAGCTTTAGGTGAACACTGTGCAGAGCTCACCAAAAAATAACTTTTAGCTTATTTAGCTGCCTGCGGTAGTGATAGGATCAGGAAAACACCACCAACCTTCTACAGGTAGCTTTAGGTGAACACTGTGCAGAGCTCACCAAAAAATAACTTGTAGCTTTTTTAGCTGCCTGCGGTAGTGATAGGATCAGGAAAACACCACCAACCTTCTACAGGTAGCTTTAGCTGAACACTGTGCAGAGCTCGCCAAAAAATAACTTGTAGCTTATTTAGCTGCCTGCGGTAGTGATAGGATCAGGAAAACACCACCAACCTTCTATAGGTAGGTTTAGGTGAACACTGTGCACAGCTCGCACCACACTAACTTGTATTGTAGCTTATTTAGCTGCCTGCGGTAGTGATAGGATCAGGAAAACACCACCAACCTTCTACAGGTAGCTTTAGGTGAACACTGTGCAGAGCTCACCAAAAAATAACTTGTAGCTTATTTAACTGCCTGTGGTAGTGATAGGATCAGGAAAACACCACCAACCTTCTACAGGTAGCTTTAGGTGAACACTGTGCAGAGCTTGCACTACACTAACTTGTAGCTTATTTAGCTGCCTGCGGTAGTGATAGGATCAGGAAAACACCACCAACCTTCTACAGGTAGCTTTAGGTGAACACTGTGCAGAGCTCGCACTACACTAACTTGTAGCTTATTTAGCTGTCTGCGGTAGTGATAGGATCAGGAAAACACCACCAACCTTCTACAGGTAGCTTTAGGTGAACACTGTGCAGAGCTCACCAAAAAATAACTTGTAGCTTATTTAGCTGCCTGCGGTAGTGATAGGATCAGAAAATCACCACCAACCTTCTACAGGTAGCTTTAGGTGAACACTGTTCAGAGCTCACACTACACTAACTTGTAGCTTATTTAGCTGCCTGCGGTAGTGATAGGATCAGGAAAACACCACCAACCTTCTACAGGTAGCTTTAGGTGAACACTGTGCAGAGCTCACCAAAAAATAACTTGTAGCTTATTTAGCTGCCTGCGGTAGTGATAGGATCAGGAAATCACCACCAACCTTCTACAGGTAGCTTTAGGTGAACAATGTGCAGAGCTCGCACTACACTAACTTGTAGCTTATTTAGCTGCCTGCGGCAGTGATGGGATCAGGAAAACACCATTAACCTTCTACAGGTAGCTTTAGGTGAACACTGTGCCGAGCTCACCAAAAAATAACTTGTTGCTTATTTAGCTGCCTGCGGTAGTGATAGGATCAGGAAATCACCACCAACCTTCTACAGGTAGCTTTAGGTGAACACTGTGCAGAGCTCACCAAAAAATAACTTGTAGCTTATTTAGCTGCCTGCAGTAGTGATAGGATCAGGAAAACATCACCAACCTTCTACAGGTAGCTTTAGGTGAACACTGTGCAAAGCTCATCAAAAAATAACATGCAGCTTTTTTAGCTGCCTGCGGTAGTGATAGGATCAGGAAAACACCACCAACTTTCTACAGGTAGCTTTAGCTGAACACTGTGCAGAGCTCGCCAAAAAATAACTTGTAGCTTATTTAGCTGCCTGCGGTAGTGATAGGATCAGGAAAACACCACCAACCTTCTACAGGTAGCTTTAGGTAAACACTGTGCAGCGCTCGCACCACACTAACTTGTACTGTAGCTTATTTAGCTGCCTGCGGTAGTGATAGGATCAGGAAAACACCACCAACCTTCTACAGGTAGCTTTAGGTGAACACTGTGCAGAGCTCACCAAAAAATAACTTGTAGCTTATTTAACTGCCTGTGGTAGTGATAGGATTAGGAAAACACCACCAACCTTCTACAGGTAGCTTTAGGTGAACACTGTGCAGAGCTTGCCCTACACTAACTTGTAGCTTATTTAGCTGCCTGCGGTAGTGATAGGATCAGGAAAACACCACCAACCTTCTACAGGTAGCTTTAGGTGAACACTGTGCAGAGCTCACCAAAAAATAACTTGTAGCTTTTTTAGCTGCCTGCGGTAGTGATAGGATCAGGAAAACACCACCAACCTTCTACAGGTAGCTTTAGCTGAACACTGTGCAGAGCTCGCCAAAAAATAACTTGTAGCTTATTTAGCTGCCTGCGGTAGTGATAGGATCAGGAAAACACCACCAACCTTCTACAGGTAGCTTTAGGTAAACACTGTGCAGCGCTCGCACCACACTAACTTGTACTGTAGCTTATTTAGCTGCCTGCGGTAGTGATAGGATCAGGAAAACACCACCAACCTTCTACAGGTAGCTTTAGGTGAACACTGTGCAGAGCTCACCAAAAAATAACTTGTAGCTTATTTAACTGCCTGTGGTAGTGATAGGATCAGGAAAACACCACCAACCTTCTACAGGTAGCTTTAGGTGAACACTGTGCAGGGCTTGCCCTACACTAACTTGTAGCTTATTTAGCTGCCTGCGGTAGTGATAGGATCAGGAAAACACCACCAACCTTCTACAGGTAGCTTTAGGTGAACACTGTGCAGAGCTCACCAAAAAATAACTTGTAGCTTTCTTAGCTGCCTGCGGTAGTGATAGGATCAGGAAAACACCACCAACCTTCTACAGGTAGCTTTAGCTGAACACTGTGCAGAGCTCGCCAAAAAATAACTTGTAGCTTATTTAGCTGCCTGCGGTAGTGATAGGATCAGGAAAACACCACCAACCTTCTACAGGTAGCTTTAGGTGAACACTGTGCAGAGCTCGCACTACACTAACTTGTAGCTTATTTAGCTGCCTGCGGTAGTGATAGGATCAGGAAAACACCACCAACCTTCTACAGGTAGGTTTAGGTGAACACTGTGCAGAGCTCGCACCACACTAACTTGTAGCTTATTTAGCTGCCTGCGGTAGTGATAGGATCAGGAAAACACCACCAACATTCTACAGGTAGCTTTAGGTGAATACTGTGCAGAGCTCACCAAAAAATAACTTGTAGCTTATTTAACTGCCTGTGGTAGTGATAGGATCAGGAAAACACCACCAACCTTCTACAGGTAGCTTTAGGTGAACACTGTGCAGAGCTTGCACTACACTAACTTGTAGCTTATTTAGCTGCCTGCGGTAGTGATAGGATCAGGAAAACACCACCAACCTTCTACAGGTAGCTTTAGCTGAACACTGTGCAGAGCTCGCACTACACTAACTTGTAACTTATTTAGCTGCCTGTGGAAGTGATAGGATCAGGAAAACACCACCAACCTTCTACAGGTAGCTTTAGGTGAACACTGTTCAGAGCTCACACTACACTAACTTGTAGCTTATTTAGCTGCCTGCGGTAGTGATAGGATCAGGAAAACACAACCAACCTTCTACAGGTAGCTTTAGGTGAACACTGTGCAGAGCTCGCACTACACTAACTTGTAGCTTATTTAGCTGCCTGCGGCAGTGATAGGATCAGGAAAACACAACCAACCTTCTACAGGTAGCTTTAGGTGAACACTGTGCAGAGCTCACCAAAAAATAACTTGTAGCTTATTTAGCTGCCTGCGGTAGTGATAGGATCAGGAAATCACCACCAACCTTCTACAGGTAGCTTTAGGTGAACACTGTGCAGAGCTCACCAAAAAATAACTTGTAGCTTATTTAGCTGCCTGCGGTAGTGATAGGATCAGGAAAACACCACCAACCTTCTACAGGTAGCTGTAGGTGAACACTGTGCAAAGCTCATCAAAAAATAACTTGCAGCTTTTTTAGCTGCCTGCGGTAGTGATAGGATCAGGAAAACACCACCAACTTTCTACAGGTAGCTTTAGCTGAACACTGTGAAGAGCTCGCCAAAAAATAACTTGTAGCTTATTAAGCTGCCTGCGGTAGTGATAGGATCAGGAAAACACCACCAACCTTCTACAGGTAGCTTTAGGTGAACACTGTGCAGAGCTTGCACCACACTAACTTGTACTGTAGCTTATTTAGCTGCCTGCGGTAGTGATAGGATCAGGAAAACACCACCAACCTTCTACAGGTAGCTTTAGGTGAACACTGTGCAGAGCTCGCACTACACTAACTTGTAGCTTATTTAGCTGCCTGCGGTAGTAATAGGATCAGGAAAACACCACCAACCTTCTACAGGTAGCTTTAGGTGAATACTGTGCAGAGCTCACCAAAAAAGAACTTGTAGCTTATTTAACTGCCTGTGGTAGTGATAGGATCAGGAAAACACCATCAACCTTCTACAGGTAGCTTTAGGTGAACACTGTGCAGAGCTCGCACTACACTAACTTGTAACTTATTTAGCTGCCTGTGGAAGTGATAGGATCAGGAAAACACCACAACCCTTCTACAGGTAGCTTTAGGTGAACACTGTTCAGAGCTCACACTACACTAACTTGTAGCTTATTTAGCTGCCTGCGGTAGTGATAGGATCAGGAAAACACCACCAACCTTCTACAGGTAGCTTTAGGTGAACACTGTGCAGAGCTCACCAAAAAATAACTTGTAGCTTATTTAGCTGCCTGCGGTAGTGATAGGATCAGGAAAACACCACCAACCTTCTACAGGTAGCTTTAGGTGAACACTGTGCAGAGCTTGCACTACACTAACTTGTAGCTTATTTAGCTGCCTGCGGTAGTGATAGGATCAGGAAAACACCACCAACCTTCTACAGGTAGCTTTAGCTGAACACTGTGCAGAGCTCGCACTACACTAACTTGTAACTTATTTAGCTGCCTGTGGAAGTGATAGGATCAGGAAAACACCACCAACCTTCTACAGGTAGCTTTAGGTGAACACTGTGCAGAGCTCACCAAAAAAATAACTTGTAGCTTTTTTAGCTGCCTGCGGTAGTGATAGGATCAGGAAAACACCACCAACCTTCTACAGGTAGCTTTAGCTGAACACTGTGCAGAGCTCGCCAAAAAATAACTTGTAGCTTATTTAGCTGCCTGCGGTAGTGATAGGATCAGGAAAACACCACCAACCTTCTACAGGTAGCTTTAGGTGAACACTGTGCAGAGCTCGCACTACACTAACTTGTAGCTTATTTAGCTGCCTGCGGTAGTGATAGGATCAGGAAAACACCACCAACCTTCTACAGGTAGGTTTAGGTGAACACTGTGCAGAGCTCGCACCACACTAACTTGTAGCTTATTTAGCTGCCTGCGGTAGTGATAGGATCAGGAAAACACCACCAACCTTCTACAGGTAGCTTTAGGTGAATACTGTGCAGAGCTCACCAAAAAATAACTTGTAGCTTATTTAACTGCCTGTGGTAGTGATAGGATCAGGAAAACACCATCAACCTTCTACAGGTAGCTTTAGGTGAACACTGTGCAGAGCTCGCACTACACTAACTTGTAACTTATTTAGCTGCCTGTGGAAGTGATAGGATCAGGAAAACACCACAACCCTTCTACAGGTAGCTTTAGGTGAACACTGTTCAGAGCTCACACTACACTAACTTCTAGCTTATTTAGCTGCCTGCGGTAGTGATAGGATCAGGAAAACACCACCAACCTTCTACAGGTAGCTTTAGGTGAACACTGTGCAGAGCTCACCAAAAAATAACTTGTAGCTTATTTAGCTGCCTGCGGTAGTGATAGGATCAGGAAATCACCACCAACCTTCTACAGTTAGCTTTAGGTGAACACTGTTCAGAGCTCGCACTACACTAACTTGTAGCTTATTTAGCTGCCTGCGGTAATGATAGGATCAGGAAAACACCACCAACCTTCTACAGGTAGCTTTAGGTGAACACTGTGCAGAGCTCGCACTACACTAACTTGTAGCTTAGTTAGCTGCCTGCGGCAGTGATAGGATCAGGAAAACACCACCAACCTTCTACAGGTAGCTTTAGGTGAACACTGTGCAGAGCTCACCAAAAAATAACTTGTAGCTTATTTAGCTGCCTGCGGTAGTGATAGGATCAGGAAATCACCACCAACCTTCTACAGGTAGCTTTAGGTGAACACTGTGCAGAGCTCACCAAAAAATAACTTGTAGCTTATTTAGCTGCCTGCGGTAGTGATAGGAT
Source organism: Lithobates septentrionalis (assembly GCA_037952835.1). Lineage (NCBI taxonomy): Eukaryota > Metazoa > Chordata > Amphibia > Anura > Ranidae > Lithobates > Lithobates septentrionalis. Next base: position 2,403,486 of record JBBDGP010000584.1, read on the forward strand.
CAGGAAAACACCACCAACCTTCTACAGGTAGCTGTAGGTGAACACTGTGCAAAGCTCATCAAAAAATAACTTGCAGCTTTTTTAGCTGCCTGCGGTAGTGATAGGATCAGGAAAACACCACCAACTTTCTACAGGTAGCTTTAGCTGAACACTGTGAAGAGCTCGCCAAAAAATAACTTGTAGCTTATTTAGCTGCCTGCGGTAGTGATAGGATCAGGAAAACACCACCAACCTTCTACAGGTAGCTTTAGGTGAACACTGTGCAGAGCTTGCACCACACTAACTTGTACTGTAGCTTATTTAGCTGCCTGCGATAGTGATAGGATCAGGAAAACACCACCAACCTTCTACAGGTAGCTTTAGGTGAACACTGTGCAGAGCTCGCACTACACTAACTTGTAGCTTATTTAGCTGCCTGCGGTAGTAATAGGATCAGGAAAACACCACCAACCTTCTACAGGTAGCTTTAGGTGAATACTGTGCAGAGCTCACCAAAAAAGAACTTGTAGCTTATTTAACTGCCTGTGGTAGTGATAGGATCAGGAAAACACTATCAACCTTCTACAGGTAGCTTTAGGTGAACACTGTGCAGAGCTCGCACTACACTAACTTGTAACTTATTTAGCTGCCTGTGGAAGTGATAGGATCAGGAAAACACCACAACCCTTCTACAGGTAGCTTTAGGTGAACACTGTTCAGAGCTCACACTACACTAACTTGTAGCTTATTTAGCTGCCTGCGGTAGTGATAGGATCAGGAAAACACCACCAACCTTCTACAGGTAGCTTTAGGTGAACACTGTGCAGAGCTTGCACTACACTAACTTGTAGCTTATTTAGCTGCCTGCGGTAGTGATAGGATCAGGAAAACACCACCAACCTTCTACAGGTAGCTTTAGCTGAACACTGTGCAGAGCTCGCACTACACTAACTTGTAACTTATTTAGCTGCCTGTGGAAGTGATAGGATCAGGAAAACACCACCAACCTTCTACAGGTAGCTTTAGGTGAACACTGTGCAGAGCTCACCAAAAAAATAACTTGTAGCTTATTTAGCTGCCTGCGGTAGTGATAGGATCAGGAAAACACCACCAACCTTCTACAGGTAGCTTTAGGTGAACACTGTGCAGAGCTTGCACTACACTAACTTGTAGCTTTTTTAGCTGCCTGCGGTAGTGATAGGATCAGGAAAACACCACCAACCTTCTACAGGTAGCTTTAGCTGAACACTGTGCAGAGCTCGCCAAAAAATAACTTGTAGCTTATTTAGCTGCCTGCGGTAGTGATAGGATCAGGAAAACACCACCAACCTTCTACAGGTAGCTTTAGGTGAACACTGTGCAGAGCTCGCACTACACTAACTTGTAGCTTATTTAGCTGCCTGCGGTAGTGATAGGATCAGGAAAACACCACCAACCTTCTACAGGTAGGTTTAGGTGAACACTGTGCAGAGCTCGCACCACACTAACTTGTAGCTTATTTAGCTGCCTGCGGTAGTGATAGGATCAGGAAAACACCACCAACCTTCTACAGGTAGCTTTAGGTGAATACTGTGCAGAGCTCACCAAAAAATAACTTGTAGCTTATTTAACTGCCTGTGGTAGTGATAGGATCAGGAAAACACCATCAACCTTCTACAGGTAGCTTTAGGTGAACACTGTGCAGAGCTCGCACTACACTAACTTGTAACTTATTTAGCTGCCTGTGGAAGTGATAGGATCAGGAAAACACCACAACCCTTCTACAGGTAGCTTTAGGTGAACACTGTTCAGAGCTCACACTACACTAACTTCTAGCTTATTTAGCTGCCTGCGGTAGTGATAGGATCAGGAAAACACCACCAACCTTCTACAGGTAGCTTTAGGTGAACACTGTGCAGAGCTCACCAAAAAATAACTTGTAGCTTATTTAGCTGCCTGCGGTAGTGATAGGATCAGGAAATCACCACCAACCTTCTACAGTTAGCTTTAGGTGAACACTGTTCAGAGCTCGCACTACACTAACTTGTAGCTTATTTAGCTGCCTGCGGTAATGATAGGATCAGGAAAACACCACCAACCTTCTACAGGTAGCTTTAGGTGAACACTGTGCAGAGCTCGCACTACACTAACTTGTAGCTTAGTTAGCTGCCTGCGGCAGTGATAGGATCAGGAAAACACCACCAACCTTCTACAGGTAGCTTTAGGTGAACACTGTGCAGAGCTCACCAAAAAATAACTTGTAGCTTATTTAGCTGCCTGCGGTAGTGATAGGATCAGGAAATCACCACCAACCTTCTACAGGTAGCTTTAGGTGAACACTGTGCAGAGCTCACCAAAAAATAACTTGTAGCTTATTTAGCTGCCTGCGGTAGTGATAGGATCAGGAAAACACCACCAACCTTCTACAGGTAGCTGTAGGTGAACACTGTGCAAAGCTCATCAAAAAATAACTTGCAGCTTTTTTAGCTGCCTGCGGTAGTGATAGGATCAGGAAAACACCACCAACTTTCTACAGGTAGCTTTAGCTGAACACTGTGAAGAGCTCGCCAAAAAATAACTTGTAGCTTATTTAGCTGCCTGCGGTAGTGATAGGATCAGGAAAACACCACCAACCTTCTACAGGTAGCTTTAGGTGAACACTGTGCAGAGCTTGCACCACACTAACTTGTACTGTAGCTTATTTAGCTGCCTGCGATAGTGATAGGATCAGGAAAACACCACCAACCTTCTACAGGTAGCTTTAGGTGAACACTGTGCAGAGCTCGCACTACACTAACTTGTAGCTTATTTAGCTGCCTGCGGTAGTAATAGGATCAGGAAAACACCACCAACCTTCTACAGGTAGCTTTAGGTGAATACTGTGCAGAGCTCACCAAAAAAGAACTTGTAGCTTATTTAACTGCCTGTGGTAGTGATAGGATCAGGAAAACACTATCAACCTTCTACAGGTAGCTTTAGGTGAACACTGTGCAGAGCTCGCACTACACTAACTTGTAACTTATTTAGCTGCCTGTGGAAGTGATAGGATCAGGAAAACACCACAACCCTTCTACAGGTAGCTTTAGGTGAACACTGTTCAGAGCTCACACTACACTAACTTGTAGCTTATTTAGCTGCCTGCGGTAGTGATAGGATCAGGAAAACACCACCAACCTTCTACAGGTAGCTTTAGGTGAACACTGTGCAGAGCTCACCAAAAAATAACTTGTAGCTTATTTAGCTGCCTGCGGTAGTGATAGGATCAGGAAAACACCACCAACCTTCTACAGGTAGCTTTAGGTGAACACTGTGCAGAGCTTGCACTACACTAACTTGTAGCTTATTTAGCTGCCTGCGGTAGTGATAGGATCAGGAAAACACCACCAACCTTCTACAGGTAGCTTTAGCTGAACACTGTGCAGAGCTCGCACTACACTAACTTGTAACTTATTTAGCTGCCTGTGGAAGTGATAGGATCAGGAAAACACCACCAACCTTCTACAGGTAGCTTTAGGTGAACACTGTGCAGAGCTCACCAAAAAAATAACTTGTAGCTTTTTTAGCTGCCTGCGGTAGTGATAGGATCAGGAAAACACCACCAACCTTCTACAGGTAGCTTTAGCTGAACACTGTGCAGAGCTCGCCAAAAAATAACTTGTAGCTTATTTAGCTGCCTGCGGTAGTGATAGGATCAGGAAAACACCACCAACCTTCTACAGGTAGCTTTAGGTGAACACTGTGCAGAGCTCGCACTACACTAACTTGTAGCTTATTTAGCTGCCTGCGGTAGTGATAGGATCAGGAAAACACCACCAACCTTCTACAGGTAGGTTTAGGTGAACACTGTGCAGAGCTCGCACCACACTAACTTGTAGCTTATTTAGCTGCCTGCGGTAGTGATAGGATCAGGAAAACACCACCAACCTTCTACAGGTAGCTTTAGGTGAATACTGTGCAGAGCTCACCAAAAAATAACTTGTAGCTTATTTAACTGCCTGTGGTAGTGATAGGATCAGGAAAACACCATCAACCTTCTACAGGTAGCTTTAGGTGAACACTGTGCAGAGCTCGCACTACACTAACTTGTAACTTATTTAGCTGCCTGTGGAAGTGATAGGATCAGGAAAACACCACAACCCTTCTACAGGTAGCTTTAGGTGAACACTGTTCAGAGCTCACACTACACTAACTTCTAGCTTATTTAGCTGCCTGCGGTAGTGATAGGATCAGGAAAACACCACCAACCTTCTACAGGTAGCTTTAGGTGAACACTGTGCAGAGCTCACCAAAAAATAACTTGTAGCTTATTTAGCTGCCTGCGGTAGTGATAGGATCAGGAAATCACCACCAACCTTCTACAGGTAGCTTTAGGTGAACACTGTTCAGAGCTCGCACTACACTAACTTGTAGCTTATTTAGCTGCCTGCGGTAATGATAGGATCAGGAAAACACCACCAACCTTCTACAGGTAGCTTTAGGTGAACACTGTGCAGAGCTCGCACTACACTAACTTGTAGCTTAGTTAGCTGCCTGCGGCAGTGATAGGATCAGGAAAACACCACCAACCTTCTACAGGTAGCTTTAGGTGAACACTGTGCAGAGCTCACCAAAAAATAACTTGTAGCTTATTTAGCTGCCTGCGGTAGTGATAGGATCAGGAAATCACCACCAACCTTCTACAGGTAGCTTTAGGTGAACACTGTGCAGAGCTCACCAAAAAATAACTTGTAGCTTATTTAGCTGCCTGCGGTAGTGATAGGATCAGGAAAACACCACCAACCTTCTACAGGTAGCTTTAGGTGAACACTGTGCAAAGCTCATCAAAAAATAACTTGCAGCTTTTTTAGCTGCCTGCGGTAGTGATAGGATCAGGAAAACACCACCAACTTTCTACAGGTAGCTTTAGCTGAACACTGTGCAGAGCTCGCCAAAAAATAACTTGTAGCTTATTTAGCTGCCTGCGGTAGTGATAGGATCAGGAAAACACCACCAACCTTCTACAGGTAGCTTTAGGTGAACACTGTGCAGAGCTCGCACCACACTAACTTGTACTGTAGCTTATTTAGCTGCCTGTGGTAGTGATAGGATCAGGAAAACACCACCAACCTTCTACAGGTAGCTTTAGGTGAACACTGTGCAGAGCTCACCAAAAAATAACTTGTAGCTTATTTAACTGCCTGTGGTAGTGATAGGATCAGGAAAACACCACCAACCTTCTACAGGTAGCTTTAGGTGAACACTGCAGAGCTCGCACCACACTAACTTGTACTGTAGCTTATTTAGCTGCCTGCGGTAGTGATAGGATCAGGAAAACACCACCAACCTTCTACAGGTAGCTTTAGGTGAATACTGTGCAGAGCTCACCAAAAAATAACTTGTAGCTTATTTAACTGCCTGTGGTAGTGATAGGATCAGGAAAACACCACCAACCTTCTACAGGTAGCTTTAGGTGAACACTGTGCAGAGCTTGCACTACACTAACTTGTAGCTTATTTAGCTGCCTGCGGTAGTGATAGGATCAGGAAAACACCACCAACCTTCTACAGGTAGCTTTAGCTGAACACTGTGCAGAGCTCGCACTACACTAACTTGTAACTTATTTAGCTGCCTGTGGAAGTGATAGGATCAGGAAAACACCACCAACCTTCTACAGGTAGCTTTAGGTGAACACTGTGCAGAGCTCGCACTACACTAACTTGTAGCTTATTTAGCTGCCTGCGGCAGTGATAGGATCCGGAAAACACCACCAACCTTCTACAGGTAGCTTTAGGTGAACACTGTGCAGAGCTCGCACTACACTAACTTGTAGCTTATTTAGCTGCCTGCGGTAGTGATAGGATCAGGAAAACACCACCAACCTTCTATAGGTAGCTTTAGGTGAACACTGTGCAAAGCTCATCAAAAAATAACTTGCAGCTTTTTTAGCTGCCTGCGGTAGTGATAGGATCAGGAAAACACCACCAACTTTCTACAGGTAGCTTTAGCTGAACACTGTGAAGAGCTCGCCAAAAAATAAATTGTAGCTTATTTAGCTGCCTGCGGTAGTGATAGGATCAGGAAAACACCACCAACCTTCTACAGGTAGCTTTAGGTGAACACTGTGCAGAGCTCGCACCACACTAACTTGTACTGTAGCTTATTTAGCTGCCTGCGGTAGTGATAGGATCAGGAAAACACCACCAACCTTCTACAGGTAGCTTTAGCTGAACACTGTGCAGAGCTTGCACTACACTAACTTGTAGCTTATTTAGCTGCCTGCGGTAGTGATAGGATCAGGAAAACACCACCAACCTTCTATAGGTAGCTTTAGGTGAACACTGTGCAGAGCTCACAAAAAAATAACTTGTAGCTTATTTAACTGCCTGTGGTAGTGATAGGATCAGGAAAACACCATCAACCTTCTACAGGTAGCTTTAGGTGAATACTGTGCAGAGCTCACCAAAAAATAACTTGTAGCTTATTTAACTGCCTGTGGTAGTGATAGGATCAGGAAAACACCACCAACCTTCTACAGGTAGCTTTAGGTGAACACTGTGCAGAGCTTGCACTACACTAACTTGTAGCTTATTTAGCTGCCTGCGGTAGTGATAGGATCAGGAAAACACCACCAACCTTCTACAGGTAGCTTTAGCTGAACACTGTGCAGAGCTCGCACTACACTAACTTGTAACTTATTTAGCTGCCTGTGGAAGTGATAGGATCAGGAAAACACCACAACCCTTCTAATGGTAGCTTTAGGTGAACACTGTTCAGAGCTCACACTACACTAACTTGTAGCTTATTTAGCTGCCTGCGGTAGTGATAGGATCAGGAAAACACCACCAACCTTCTACAGGTAGCTTTAGGTGAACACTGTGCAGAGCTCACCAAAAAATAACTTGTAGCTTATTTAGCTGCCTGCGGTAGTGATAGGATCAGGAAATCACCACCAACCTTCTACAGGTAGCTTTAGGTGAACACTGTTCAGAGCTCGCACTACACTAACTTGTAGCTTATTTAGCTGCCTGCGGTAGTGATAGGATCAGGAAAACACCACCAACCTTCTACAGGTAGCTTTAGGTGAACACTGTGCAGAGCTCGCACTACACTAACTTGTAGCTTAGTTAGCTGCCTGCGGCAGTGATAGGATCAGGAAAACACCACCAACCTTCTACAGGTAGCTTTAGGTGAACACTGTGCAGAGCTCACCAAAAAATAACTTGTAGCTTATTTAGCTGCCTGCGGTAGTGATAGGATCAGGAAATCACCACCAACCTTCTACAGGTAGCTTTAGGTGAACACTGTGCAGAGCTCACCAAAAAATAACTTGTAGCTTATTTAGCTGCCTGCGGTAGTGATAGGATCAGGAAAACACCACCAACCTTCTACAGGTAGCTTTAGGTGAACACTGTGCAAAGCTCATCAAAAAATAACTTGCAGCTTTTTTAGCTGCTTGCGGTAGTGATAGGATCAGGAAAACACCACCAACTTTCTACAGGTAGCTTTAGCTGAACACTGTGCAGAGCTCGCCAAAAAATAACTTGTAGCTTATTTAGCTGCCTGCGGTAGTGATAGGTTCAGGAAAACACCACCAACCTTCTACAGGTAGCTTTAGGTGAACACTGTGCAGAGCTCGCACCACACTAACTTGTACTGTAGCTTATTTAGCTGCCTGCGGTAGTGATAGGATCAGGAAAACACCACCAACCTTCTACAGGTAGCTTTAGGTGAACACTGTGCAGAGCTCACCAAAAAATAACTTGTAGCTTATTTAACTGCCTGTGGTAGTGATAGGATCAGGAAAACACCACCAACCTTCTACAGGTAGCTTTAGGTGAACACTGTGCAGAGCTCTCACCACACTAACTTGTACTGTAGCTTATTTAGCTGCCTGCGGTAGTGATAGGATCAGGAAAACACCACCAACCTTCTACAGGTAGCTTTAGGTGAATACTGTGCAGAGCTCACCAAAAAATAACTTGTAGCTTATTTAACTGCCTGTGGTAGTGATAGGATCAGGAAAACACCACCAACCTTCTACAGGTAGCTTTAGGTGAACACTGTGCAGAGCTCGCACTACACTAACTTGTAGCTTATTTAGCTGCCTGCGGTAGTGATAGGATCAGGAAAACACCACCAACCTTCTACAGGTAGCTTTAGCTGAACACTGTGCAGAGCTCGCACTACACTAACTTGTATCTTATTTAGCTGCCTGTGGAAGTGATAGGATCAGGAAAACACCACCAACCTTCTACAGGTAGCTTTAGGTGAACACTGTGCAGAGCTCACCAAAAAAATAACTTGTAGCTTTTTTAGCTGCCTGCGGTAGTGATAGGATCAGGAAAACACCACCAACCTTCTACAGGTAGCTTTAGCTGAACACTGTGCAGAGCTCGCCAAAAAATAACTTGTAGCTTATTTAGCTGCCTGCGGTAGTGATAGGATCAGGAAAACACCACCAACCTTCTACAGGTAGCTTTAGGTGAACACTGTGCAGAGCTCGCACTACACTAGCTTGTAGCTTATTTAGCTGCCTGCGGTAGTGATAGGATCAGGAAAACACCACCAACCTTCTACAGGTAGGTTTAGGTGAACACTGTGCAGAGCTCGCACCACACTAACTTGTAGCTTATTTAGCTGCCTGCGGTAGTGATAGGATCAGGAAAACACCACCAACCTTCTACAGGTAGCTTTAGGTGAATACTGTGCAGAGCTCACCAAAAAATAACTTGTAGCTTATTTAACTGCCTGTGGTAGTGATAGGATCAGGAAAACACCATCAACCTTCTACAGGTAGCTTTAGGTGAACACTGTGCAGAGCTCGCACTACACTAACTTGTAACTTATTTAGCTGCCTGTGGAAGTGATAGGATCAGGAAAACACCACAACCCTTCTACAGGTAGCTTTAGGTGAACACTGTTCAGAGATCACACTACACTAACTTGTAGCTTATTTAGCTGCCTGCGGTAGTGATAGGATCAGGAAAACACCACCAACCTTCTACAGGTAGCTTTAGGTGAACACTGTGCAGAGCTCACCAAAAAATAACTTGTAGCTTATTTAGCTGCCTGCGGTAGTGATAGGATCAGGAAAACACCACCAACCTTCTACAGGTAGCTTTAGGTGAACACTGTGCAAAGCTCATCAAAAAATAACTTGCAGCTTTTTTAGCTGCTTGCGGTAGTGATAGGATCAGGAAAACACCACCAACTTTCTACAGGTAGCTTTAGCTGAACACTGTGCAGAGCTCGCCAAAAAATAACTTGTAGCTTATTTAGCTGCCTGCGGTAGTGATAGGATCAGGAAAACACCACCAACCTTCTACAGGTAGCTTTAGGTGAACACTGTGCAGAGCTCGCACCACACTAACTTGTACTGTAGCTTATTTAGCTGCCTGCGGTAGTGATAGGATCAGGAAAACACCACCAACCTTCTACAGGTAGCTTTAGGTGAACACTGTGCAGAGCTCACCAAAAAATAACTTGTAGCTTATTTAACTGCCTGTGGTAGTGATAGGATCAGGAAAACACCACCAACCTTCTACAGGTAGCTTTAGGTGAACACTGTGCAGAGCTCGCACCACACTAACTTGTACTGTAGCTTATTTAGCTGCCTGCGGTAGTGATAGGATCAGGAAAACACCACCAACCTTCTACAGGTAGCTTTAGGTGAACACTGTGCAGAGCTCGCACTACACTAACTTGTAGCTTATTTAGCTGCCTGCGGCAGTGATAGGATCAGGAAAACACCACCAACCTTCTACAGGTAGCTTTAGGTGAACACTGTGCAGAGCTCGCACTACACTAACTAGTAGCTTATTTAGCTGCCTGCGGTAGTGATAGGATCAGGAAAACACCACCAACCTTCTACAGGTAGCTTTAGGTGAACACTGTGCAAAGCTCATCAAAAAATAACTTGTAGCTTATTTAACTGCCTGTGGTAGTGATAGGATCAGGAAAACACCACCAACCTTCTACAGGTAGCTTTAGGTGAACACTGTGCAGAGCTCGCACCACACTAACTTGTACTGTAGCTTATTTAGCTGCCTGCGGTAGTGATAGGATCAGGAAAACACCACCAACCTTCTACAGGTAGCTTTAGGTGAAGACTGTGCAGAGCTCACCAAAAAATAACTTGTAGCTTATTTAACTGCCTGTGGTAGTGATAGGATCAGGAAAACACCACCAACCTTCTACAGGTAGCTTTAGGTGAACACTGTGCAGAGCTTGCACTACACTAACTTGTAGCTTATTTAGCTGCCTGCGGTAGTGATAGGATCAGGAAAACACCACCAACCTTCTACAGGTAGCTTTAGCTGAACACTGTGCAGAGCTCGCACTACACTAACTTGTAACTTATTTAGCTGCCTGTGGAAGTGATAGGATCAGGAAAACACCACCAACCTTCTACAGGTAGCTTTAGGTGAACACTGTGCAGAGCTCGCACTACACTAACTTGTAGCTTATTTAGCTGCCTGCGGCAGTGATAGGATCCGGAAAACACCACCAACCTTCTACAGGTAGCTTTAGCTGAACACTGTGCAGAGCTTGCACTACACTAACTTGTAGCTTATTTAGCTGCCTGCGGTAGTGATAGGATCAGGAAAACACCACCAACCTTCTATAGGTAGCTTTAGGTGAACACTGTGCAGAGCTCACCAAAAAATAACTTGTAGCTTATTTAACTGCCTGTGGTAGTGATAGGATCAGGAAAACACCATCAACCTTCTACAGGTAGCTTTAGGTGAATACTGTGCAGAGCTCACCAAAAAATAACTTGTAGCTTATTTAACTGCCTGTGGTAGTGATAGGATCAGGAAAACACCACAACCCTTCTAATGGTAGCTTTAGGTGAACACTGTTCAGAGCTCACACTACACTAACTTGTAGCTTATTTAGCTGCCTGCGGTAGTGATAGGATCAGGAAAACACCACCAACCTTATACAGGTAGCTTTAGGTGAACACTGTGCAGAGCTCACCAAAAAATAACTTGTAGCTTATTTAACTGCCTGTGGTAGTGATAGGATCAGGAAAACACCACCAACCTTCTACAGGTAGCTTTAGGTGAACACTGTGCAGAGCTCGCACCACACTAACTTGTACTGTAGCTTATTTAGCTGCCTGCGGTAGTGATAGGATCAGGAAAACACCACCAACCTTCTACAGGTAGCTTTAGGTGAACACTGTGCAGAGCTCGCACTACACTAACTTGTAGCTTATTTAGCTGCCTGCGGCAGTGATAGGATCAGGAAAACACCACCAACCTTCTACAGGTAGCTTTAGGTGAACACTGTGCAGAGCTCGCACTACACTAACTAGTAGCTTATTTAGCTGCCTGCGGTAGTGATAGGATCAGGAAAACACCACCAACCTTCTACAGGTAGCTTTAGGTGAACACTGTGCAAAGCTCATCAAAAAATAACTTGTAGCTTATTTAACTGCCTGTGGTAGTGATAGGATCAGGAAAACACCACCAACCTTCTACAGGTAGCTTTAGGTGAACACTGTGCAGAGCTCGCACCACACTAACTTGTACTGTAGCTTATTTAGCTGCCTGCGGTAGTGATAGGATCAGGAAAACACCACCAACCTTCTATAGGTAGCTTTAGGTGAAGACTGTGCAGAGCTCACCAAAAAATAACTTGTAGCTTATTTAACTGCCTGTGGTAGTGATAGGATCAGGAAAACACCACCAACCTTCTACAGGTAGCTTTAGGTGAACACTGTGCAGAGCTTGCACTACACTAACTTGTAGCTTATTTAGCTGCCTGCGGTAGTGATAGGATCAGGAAAACACCACCAACCTTCTACAGGTAGCTTTAGCTGAACACTGTGCAGAGCTCGCACTACACTAACTTGTAACTTATTTAGCTGCCTGTGGAAGTGATAGGATCAGGAAAACACCACCAACCTTCTACAGGTAGCTTTAGGTGAACACTGTGCAGAGCTCGCACTACACTAACTTGTAGCTTATTTAGCTGCCTGCGGCAGTGATAGGATCCGGAAAACACCACCAACCTTCTACAGGTAGCTTTAGGTGAACACTGTGCAGAGCTCGCACTACACTAACTTGTAGCTTATTTAGCTGCCTGCGGTAGTGATAGGATCAGGAAAACACCACCAACCTTCTACAGGTAGCTTTAGGTGAACACTGTGCAAAGCTCATCAAAAAATAACTTGCAGCTTTTTTAGCTGCCTGCGGTAGTGATAGGATCAGGAAAACACCACCAACTTTCTACAGGTAGCTTTAGCTGAACACTGTGAAGAGCTCGCCAAAAAATAAATTGTAGCTTATTTAGCTGCCTGCGGTAGTGATAGGATCAGGAAAACACCACCAACCTTCTACAGGTAGCTTTAGGTGAACACTGTGCAGAGCTCGCACCACACTAACTTGTACTGTAGCTTATTTAGCTGCCTGCGGTAGTGATAGGATCAGGAAAACACCACCAACCTTCTACAGGTAGCTTTAGCTGAACACTGTGCAGAGCTTGCACTACACTAACTTGTAGCTTATTTAGCTGCCTGCGGTAGTGATAGGATCAGGAAAACACCACCAACCTTCTATAGGTAGCTTTAGGTGAACACTGTGCAGAGCTCACCAAAAAATAACTTGTAGCTTATTTAACTGCCTGTGGTAGTGATAGGATCAGGAAAACACCATCAACCTTCTACAGGTAGCTTTAGGTGAATACTGTGCAGAGCTCACCAAAAAATAACTTGTAGCTTATTTAACTGCCTGTGGTAGTGATAGGATCAGGAAAACACCACAACCCTTCTAATGGTAGCTTTAGGTGAACACTGTTCAGAGCTCACACTACACTAACTTGTAGCTTATTTAGCTGCCTGCGGTAGTGATAGGATCAGGAAAACACCACCAACCGTCTACAGGTAGCTTTAGGTGAACACTGTGCAGAGCTCACCAAAAAATAACTTGTAGCTTATTTAGCTGCCTGCGGTAGTGATAGGATCAGGAAATCACCACCAACCTTCTACAGGTAGCTTTAGGTGAACACTGTTCAGAGCTCGCACTACACTAACTTGTAGCTTATTTAGCTGCCTGCGGTAGTGATAGGATCAGGAAAACACCACCAACCTTCTACAGGTAGCTTTAGGTGAACACTGTGCAGAGCTCGCACTACACTAACTTGTAGCTTAGTTAGCTGCCTGCGGCAGTGATAGGATCAGGAAAACACCACCAACCTTCTACAGGTAGCTTTAGGTGAACACTGTGCAGAGCTCACCAAAAAATAACTTGTAGCTTATTTAGCTGCCTGCGGTAGTGATAGGATCAGGAAATCACCACCAACCTTCTACAGGTAGCTTTAGGTGAACACTGTGCAGAGCTCACCAAAAAATAACTTGTAGCTTATTTAGCTGCCTGCGGTAGTGATAGGATCAGGAAAACACCACCAACCTTCTACAGGTAGCTTTAGGTGAACACTGTGCAAAGCTCATCAAAAAATAACTTGCAGCTTTTTTAGCTGCTTGCGGTAGTGATAGGATCAGGAAAACACCACCAACTTTCTACAGGTAGCTTTAGCTGAACACTGTGCAGAGCTCGCCAAAAAATAACTTGTAGCTTATTTAGCTGCCTGCGGTAGTGATAGGATCAGGAAAACACCACCAACCTTCTACAGGTAGCTTTAGGTGAACACTGTGCAGAGCTCGCACCACACTAACTTGTACTGTAGCTTATTTAGCTGCCTGCGGTAGTGATAGGATCAGGAAAACACCACCAACCTTCTACAGGTAGCTTTAGGTGAACACTGTGCAGAGCTCACCAAAAAATAACTTGTAGCTTATTTAACTGCCTGTGGTAGTGATAGGATCAGGAAAACACCACCAACCTTCTACAGGTAGCTTTAGGTGAACACTGTGCAGAGCTCGCACCACACTAACTTGTACTGTAGCTTATTTAGCTGCCTGCGGTAGTGATAGGATCAGGAAAACACCACCAACCTTCTACAGGTAGCTTTAGGTGAATACTGTGCAGAGCTCACCAAAAAATAACTTGTAGCTTATTTAAATGCCTGTGGTAGTGATAGGATCAGGAAAACACCACCAACCTTCTACAGGTAGCTTTAGGTGAACACTGTGCAGAGCTCGCACTACACTAACTTGTAGCTTATTTAGCTGCCTGCGGCAGTGATAGGATCAGGAAAACACCACCAACCTTCTACAGGTAGCTTTAGGTGAACACTGTGCAGAGCTCGCACTACACTAACTTGTAGCTTATTTAGCTGCCTGCGGTAGTGATAGGATCAGGAAAACACCACCAACCTTCTACAGGTAGCTTTAGGTGAACACTGTGCAAAGCTCATCAAAAAATAACTTGCAGCTTTTTTAGCTGCCTGCGGTAGTGATAGGATCAGGAAAACACCACCAACTTTCTACAGGTAACTTTAGCTGAACACTGTGAAGAGCTCGCCAAAAAATAACTTGTAGCTTATTTAGCTGCCTGCGGTAGTGATAGGATCAGGAAAACACCACCAACCTTCTACAGGTAGCTTTAGGTGAACACTGTGCAGAGCTCGCACCACACTAACTTGTACTGTAGCTTATTTAGCTGCCTGCGGTAGTGATAGGATCAGGAAAACACCACCAACCTTCTACAGGTAGCTTTAGCTGAACACTGTGCAGAGCTCGCACTACACTAACTTGTAGCTTATTTAGCTGCCTGCGGTAGTGATAGGATCAGGAAAACACCACCAACCTTCTATATTTAGCTTTAGGTGAACACTGTGCAGAGCTCGCACTACACTAACTTGTAGCTTATTTAGCTGCCTGCGGTAGTGATAGGATCAGGAAAACACCACCAACCTTCTACAGGTAGCTTTAGGTGAACACTGTGCAGAGCTCGCACTACACTAACTTGTAGCTTATTTAGCTGCCTGCCGTAGTGATAGGATCAGGAAAACACCACCAACCTTCTACAGGTAGCTTTAGGTGAACACTGTGCAGAGCTCACCAAAAAATAACTTGTAGCTTATTTAGCTGCCTGCCGTAGTGATAGGATCAGGAAATCACCACCAACCTTCTACAGGTAGCTTTAGGTGAACACTGTTCAGAGCTCACACTACACTAACTTGTAGCTTATTTAGCTGCTTGCGGTAGTGATAGGATCAGGAAAACACCACCAACCTTCTACAGGTAGCTTTAGGTGAACACTGTGCAGGGCTCACCAAAAAATAACTTGTAGCTTATTTAGCTGCCTGCGGTAGTGATAGGATCAGGAAATCACCAACGACCTTATACAGGTAGCTTTAGGTGAACACTGTTCAGAGCTCGCACGACACTAACTTGTAGCTTATTTAGCTGCCTGCGGTAGTGATAGGATCAGGAAAACACCACCAACCTTCTATAGGTAGCTTTAGGTAAACACTGTGCAGAGCTCACACTACACTAACTTGTAGCTTATTTAGCTGCCTGCGGTAGTGATAGGATCAGGAAAACACCACCAACCTTCTACAGGTAGCTTTAGGTGAACACTGTGCAGAGCTCGCACTACACTAACTTGTAGCTTATTTAGCTGCCTGCGGTAGTGATAGGATCACGAAAACACCACCAACCTTCTACAGGTAGCTTTAGGTGAACACTGTGCAGAGCTCACCAAAAAATAACTTGTAGCTTATGTAGCTGCCTGCGGTAGTGATAGGATCAGGAAATCACCACCAACCTTCTACAGGTAGCTTTAGGTGAACACTGTTCAGAGCTCGCACTACACTAACTTGTAGCTTATTTAGCTGCCTGCGGTAGTGATAGGATCAGGAAAACACCACCAACCTTCTACAGGTAGCTTTAGGTGAACACTGTGCAGAGCTCGCACTACACTAACTTGTAACTTATTTAGCTGCCTGCGGCAGTGATAGGATCAGGAAAACACCACCAACCTTCTACAGGTAGCTTTAGGTGAACACTGTGCAGAGCTCACCAAAAAATAACTTGTAGCTTATTTAACTGCCTGTGGTAGTGATAGGATCAGGAAAACACCACCAACCTTCTACAGGTAGCTTTAGGTGAACACTGTGCAGAGCTCGCACTACACTAACTTGTAGCTTATTTAGCTGCCTGCGGCAGTGATAGGATCAGGAAAACACCACCAACCTTCTACAGGTAGCTTTAGGTGAACACTGTGCAGAGCTCGCACTACACTAACTTGTAGCTTATTTAGCTGCCTGCGGTAGTGATAGGATCAGGAAAACACCACCAACCTTCTACAGGTAGCTTTAGGTGAACACTGTGCAAAGCTCATCAAAAAATAACTTGCAGCTTTTTTAGCTGCCTGCGGTAGTGATAGGATCAGGAAAACACCACCAACTTTCTACAGGTAGCTTTAGCTGAACACTGTGAAGAGCTCGCCAAAAAATAACTTAGCTAACTTCTATAGGTAGCTTTAGGTGAACACTGTGCAGAGCTCGCACCACACTAACTTGTACTGTAGCTTATTTAGCTGCCTGCGGTAGTGATAGGATCAGGAAAACACCACCAACCTTCTACAGGTAGCTTTAGCTGAACACTGTGCAGAGCTCGCACTACACTAACTTGTAGCTTATTTAGCTGCCTGCGGTAGTGATAGGATCAGGAAAACACCACCAACCTTCTATATTTAGCTTTAGGTGAACACTGTGCAGAGCTCGCACTACACTAACTTGTAGCTTATTTAGCTGCCTGCGGTAGTGATAGGATCAGGAAAACACCACCAACCTTCTATAGGTAGCTTTAGGTGAACACTGTGCAGAGCTCGCACTACACTAACTTGTAGCTTATTTAGCTGCCTGCGGTAGTGATAGGATCAGGAAAACACCACCAACCTTCTACAGGTAGCTTTAGGTGAACACTGTGCAGAGCTCGCACTACACTAACTTGTAGCTTATTTAGCTGCCTGCCGTAGTGATAGGATCAGGAAAACACCACCAACCTTCTACAGGTAGCTTTAGGTGAACACTGTGCAGAGCTCACCAAAAAATAACTTGTAGCTTATTTAGCTGCCTGCCGTAGTGATAGGATCAGGAAATCACCACCAACCTTCTACAGGTAGCTTTAGGTGAACACTGTTCAGAGCTCACACTACACTAACTTGTAGCTTATTTAGCTGCTTGCGGTAGTGATAGGATCAGGAAAACACCACCAACCTTCTACAGGTAGCTTTAGGTGAACACTGTGCAGGGCTCACCAAAAAATAACTTGTAGCTTATTTAGCTGCCTGCGGTAGTGATAGGATCAGGAAATCACCACCGACCTTATACAGGTAGCTTTAGGTGAACACTGTTCAGAGCTCGCACGACACTAACTTGTAGCTTATTTAGCTGCCTGCGGTAGTGATAGGATCAGGAAAACACCACCAACCTTCTATAGGTAGCTTTAGGTAAACACTGTGCAGAGCTCACACTACACTAACTTGTAGCTTATTTAGCTGCCTGCGGTAGTGATAGGATCAGGAAAACACCACCAACCTTCTACAGGTAGCTTTAGGTGAACACTGTGCAGAGCTCGCACTACACTAACTTGTAGCTTATTTAGCTGCCTGCGGTAGTGATAGGATCACGAAAACACCACCAACCTTCTACAGGTAGCTTTAGGTGAACACTGTGCAGAGCTCACCAAAAAATAACTTGTAGCTTATGTAGCTGCCTGCGGTAGTGATAGGATCAGGAAATCACCACCAACCTTCTACAGGTAGCTTTAGGTGAACACTGTTCAGAGCTCGCACTACACTAACTTGTAGCTTATTTAGCTGCCTGCGGTAGTGATAGGATCAGGAAAACACCACCAACCTTCTACAGGTAGCTTTAGGTGAACACTGTGCAGAGCTCGCACTACACTAACTTGTAGCTTATTTAGCTGCCTGCGGCAGTGATAGGATCAGGAAAACACCACCAACCTTCTACAGGTAGCTTTAGGTGAACACTGTGCAGAGCTCACCAAAAAATAACTTGTAGCTTATTTAGCTGCCTGCGGTAGTGATAGGATCAGGAAAACACCACCAACCTTCTACAGGTAGCTTTAGGTGAACACTGTGCAGAGCTCACCAAAAAATAACTTGTAGCTTATTTAGCTGCCTGCGGTAGTGATAGGATCAGGAAAACACCACCAACCTTCTACAGGTAGCTTTAGCTGAACACTGTGCAGAGCTCGCACTACACTAACTTGTAGCTTATTTAGCTGCCTGCGGCAGTGATAGGATCAGGAAAACACCACCAACCTTCTACAGGTAGCTTTAGGTGAACACTGTGCAGAGCTCGCACTACACTAACTTGTAGCTTATTTAGCTGCCTGCGGTAGTGATAGGATCAGGAAAACACCACCAACCTTCTACAGGTAGCTTTAGGTGAACACTGTGCAAAGCTCATCAAAAAATAACTTGCAGCTTTTTTAGCTGCCTGCGGTAGTGATAGGATCAGGAAAACACCACCAACTTTCTACAGGTAGCTTTAGCTGAACACTGTGAAGAGCTCGCCAAAAAATAACTTAGCTAACTTCTATAGGTAGCTTTAGGTGAACACTGTGCAGAGCTCGCACCACACTAACTTGTACTGTAGCTTATTTAGCTGCCTGCGGTAGTGATAGGATCAGGAAAACACCACCAACCTTCTACAGGTAGCTTTAGCTGAACACTGTGCAGAGCTCGCACTACACTAACTTGTAGCTTATTTAGCTGCCTGCGGTAGTGATAGGATCAGGAAAACACCACCAACCTTCTATATTTAGCTTTAGGTGAACACTGTGCAGAGCTCGCACTACACTAACTTGTAGCTTATTTAGCTGCCTGCGGTAGTGATAGGATCAGGAAAACACCACCAACCTTCTATAGGTAGCTTTAGGTGAACACTGTGCAGAGCTCGCACTACACTAACTTGTAGCTTATTTAGCTGCCTGCGGTAGTGATAGGATCAGGAAAACACCACCAACCTTCTACAGGTAGCTTTAGGTGAACACTGTGCAGAGCTCGCACTACACTAACTTGTAGCTTATTTAGCTGCCTGCCGTAGTGATAGGATCAGGAAAACACCACCAACCTTCTACAGGTAGCTTTAGGTGAACACTGTGCAGAGCTCACCAAAAAATAACTTGTAGCTTATTTAGCTGCCTGCCGTAGTGATAGGATCAGGAAATCACCACCAACCTTCTACAGGTAGCTTTAGGTGAACACTGTTCAGAGCTCACACTACACTAACTTGTAGCTTATTTAGCTGCTTGCGGTAGTGATAGGATCAGGAAAACACCACCAACCTTCTACAGGTAGCTTTAGGTGAACACTGTGCAGGGCTCACCAAAAAATAACTTGTAGCTTATTTAGCTGCCTGCGGTAGTGATAGGATCAGGAAATCACCACCGACCTTATACAGGTAGCTTTAGGTGAACACTGTTCAGAGCTCGCACGACACTAACTTGTAGCTTATTTAGCTGCCTGCGGTAGTGATAGGATCAGGAAAACACCACCAACCTTCTATAGGTAGCTTTAGGTAAACACTGTGCAGAGCTCACACTACACTAACTTGTAGCTTATTTAGCTGCCTGCGGTAGTGATAGGATCAGGAAAACACCACCAACCTTCTACAGGTAGCTTTAGGTGAACACTGTGCAGAGCTCGCACTACACTAACTTGTAGCTTATTTAGCTGCCTGCGGTAGTGATAGGATCACGAAAACACCACCAACCTTCTACAGGTAGCTTTAGGTGAACACTGTGCAGAGCTCACCAAAAAATAACTTGTAGCTTATGTAGTTGCCTGCGGTAGTGATAGGATCAGGAAATCACCACCAACCTTCTACAGGTAGCTTTAGGTGAACACTGTTCAGAGCTCGCACTACACTAACTTGTAGCTTATTTAGATGCCTGCGGTAGTGATAGGATCAGGAAAACACCACCAACCTTCTACAGGTAGCTTTAGGTGAACACTGTGCAGAGCTCGCACTACACTAACTTGTAGCTTATTTAGCTGCCTGCGGCAGTGATAGGATCAGGAAAACACCACCAACCTTCTACAGGTAGCTTTAGGTGAACACTGTGCAGAGCTCACCAAAAAATAACTTGTAGCTTATTTAGCTGCCTGCGGTAGTGATAGGATCAGGAAAACACCACCAACCTTCTACAGGTAGCTTTAGGTGAACACTGTGCAGAGCTCACCAAAAAATAACTTGTAGCTTATTTAGCTGCCTGCGGTAGTGATAGGATCAGGAAAACACCACCAACCTTCTACAGGTAGCTTTAGCTGAACACTGTGCAGAGCTCGCACTACACTAACTTGTAACTTATTTAGCTGCCTGTGGAAGTGATAGGATCAGGAAAACACCACCAACCTTCTACAGGTAGCTTTAGGTGAACACTGTGCAGAGCTCGCACTACACTAACTTGTAGCTTATTTAGCTGCCTGCGGTAGTGATAGGATCACGAAAACACCACCAACCTTCTACAGGTAGCTTTAGGTGAACACTGTGCAGAGCTCACCAAAAAATAACTTGTAGCTTATGTAGCTGCCTGCGGTAGTGATAGGATCAGGAAATCACCACCAACCTTCTACAGGTAGCTTTAGGTGAACACTGTTCAGAGCTCGCACTACACTAACTTGTAGCTTATTTAGCTGCCTGCGGTAGTGATAGGATCAGGAAAACACCACCAACCTTCTACAGGTAGCTTTAGGTGAACACTGTGCAGAGCTCGCACTACACTAACTTGTAGCTTATTTAGCTGCCTGCGGCAGTGATAGGATCAGGAAAACACCACCAACCTTCTACAGGTAGCTTTAGGTGAACACTGTGCAGAGCTCACCAAAAAATAACTTGTAGCTTATTTAGCTGCCTGCGGTAGTGATAGGATCAGGAAAACACCACCAACCTTCTACAGGTAGCTTTAGGTGAACACTGTGCAGAGCTCACCAAAAAATAACTTGTAGCTTATTTAGCTGCCTGCGGTAGTGATAGGATCAGGAAAACACCACCAACCTTCTACAGGTAGCTTTAGCTGAACACTGTGCAGAGCTCGCACTACACTAACTTGTAACTTATTTAGCTGCCTGTGGAAGTGATAGGATCAGGAAAACACCACCAACCTTCTACAGGTAGCTTTAGGTGAACACTGTTCAGAGCTCACACTACACTAACTTGTAGCTTATTTAGCTGCCTGCGGTAGTGATAGGATCAGGAAAACACCACCAACCTTCTACAGGTAGCTTTAGGTGAACACTGTGCAGAGCTCACCAAAAAATAACTTGTAGCTTATTTAGCTGCCTGCGGTAGTGATAGGATCAGGAAATCACCACCAACCTTCTACAGGTAGCATTAGGTGAACACTGTTCAGAGCTCGCACTACACTAACTTGTAGCTTATTTAGCTGCCTGCGGTAGTGATAGGATCAGGAAAACACCACCAACCTTCTACAGGTAGCTTTAGGTGAACACTGTGCAGAGCTCGCACTACACTAACTTGTAGCTTATTTAGCTGCCTGCGGCAGTGATAGGATCAGGAAAACACAACCAACCTTCTACAGGTAGCTTTAGGTGAACACTGTGCAGAGCTCACCAAAAAATAACTTGTAGCTTATTTAGCTGCCTGCGGTAGTGATAGGATCAGGAAATCACCACCAACCTTCTACAGGTAGCTTTAGGTGAACACTGTGCAGAGCTCACCAAAAAATAACTTGTAGCTTATTTAGCTGCCTGCGGTAGTGATAGGATCAGGAATACACCACCAACCTTCTACAGTTAGCTTTAGGTGAACACTGTGCAAAGCTCATCAAAAAATAACTTGCAGCTTTTTAGCTGCCTGCGGTAGTGATAGGATCAGGAAAACACCACCAACTTTCTACAGGTAGCTTTAGCTGAACACTGTGAAGAGCTCGCCAAAAAATAACTTGTAGCTTATTTAGCTGCCTGCGGTAGTGATAGGATCAGGAAAACACCACCAACCTTCTACAGGTAGCTTTAGGTGAACACTGTGCAGAGCTCGCACCACACTAACTTGTACTGTAGCTTATTTAGCTGCCTGCGGTAGTGATAGGATCAGGAAAACACGACCAATCTTCTACAGGTAGCTTTAGCTGAACACTGTGCAGAGCTCGCACTACACTGACTTGTAGCTTATTTAGCTGCCTGCGGTAGTGATAGGATCAGGAAAACACCACCAACCCTCTATAGGTAGCTTTAGGTGAACACTGTGCAGAGCTCGCACTACACTAACTTGTAGCTTATTTAGCTGCCTGCGGTAGTGATAGGATCAGGAAAACACCACCAACCTTCTATAGGTAGCTTTAGGTGAACACTGTGCAGAGCTTGCACTACACTAACTTGTAGCTTATTTAGCTGCCTGCGGTAGTGATAGGATCAGGAAAACACCACCAACCTTCTACAGGTAGCTTTAGGTGAACACTGTGCAGAGCTCGCACTACACTAACTTGTAGCTTATTTAGCTGCCTGCGGTAGTGATAGGATCAGGAAAACACCACCAACCTTCTACAGGTAGCTTTAGGTGAACACTGTGCAGAGCTCACCAAAAAATAACTTGTAGCTTATTTAGCTGCCTGCGGTAGTGATAGGATCAGGAAATCACCACCAACCTTCTACAGGTAGCTTTAGGTGAACACTGTTCAGAGCTCACACTACACTAACTTGTAGCTTATTTAGCTGCTTGCGGTAGTGATAGGATCAGGAAAACACCACCAACCTTCTACAGGTAGCTTTAGGTGAACACTGTGCAGGGCTCACCAAAAAATAACTTGTAGCTTATTTAGCTGCCTGCGGTAGTGATAGGATCAGGAAATCACCACCGACCTTATACAGGTAGCTTTAGGTGAACACTGTTCAGAGCTCGCACGACACTAACTTGTAGCTTAATTAGCTGCCTGCGGTAGTGATAGGATCAGGAAAACACCACCAACCTTCTATAGGTAGCTTTAGGTGAACACTGTGCAGAGCTCGCACTACACTAACTTGTAGCTTATTTAGCTGTCTGCGGTAGTTATAGGATCAGGAAAACACCACCAACCTTCTATAGGTAGCTTTTGGGTAAACACTGTGCAGAGCTCACACTACACTAACTTGTAGCTTATTTAGTTGCCTGCGGTAGTGATAGGATCAGGAAAACACCACCAACCTTCTACAGGTAGCTTTAGGTGAACACTGTGCAGAGCTCGCACTACACTAACTTGTAGCTTATTTAGCTGCCTGCGGTAGTGATAGGATCACGAAAACACCACCAACCTTCTACAGGTAGCTTTAGGTGAACACTGTGCAGAGCTCACCAAAAAATAACTTGTAGCTTATGTAGCTGCCTGCGGTCGTGATAGGATCAGGAAATCACCACCAACCTTCTACAGGTAGCTTTAGGTGAACACTGTTCAGAGCTCGCACTACACTAACTTGTAGCTTATTTAGCTGCCTGCGGTAGTGATAGGATCAGGAAAACACCACCAACCTTCTACAGGTAGCTTTAGGTGAACACTGTGCAGAGCTCGCACTACACTAACTTGTAGCTTATTTAGCTGCCTGCGGCAGTGATAGGATCAGGAAAACACCACCAACCTTCTACAGGTAGCTTTAGGTGAACACTGTGCAGAGCTCACCAAAAAATAACTTGTAGCTTATTTAGCTGCCTGCGGTAGTGATAGGATCAGGAAATCACCACCAACCTTCTACAGGTAGCTTTAGGTGAACACTGTGCAGAGCTCACCAAAAAATAACTTGTAGCTTATTTAACTGCCTGTGGTAGTGATAGGATCAGGAAAACACCACCAACCTTCTACAGGTAGCTTTAGGTGAACACTGTGCAAAGCTCATCAAAAAATAACTTGCAGCTTTTTAGCTGCCTGCGGTAGTGATAGGATCAGGAAAACACCACCAACTTTCTACAGGTAGCTTTAGCTGAACACTGTGAAGAGCTCGCCAAAAAATAACTTGTAGCTTATTTAGCTGCCTGCGGTAGTGATAGGATCAGGAAAACACCACCAACCTTCTACAGGTAGCTTTAGGTGAACACTGTGCAGAGCTCGCACCACACTAACTTGTACTGTAGCTTATTTAGCTGCCTGCGGTAGTGATAGGATCAGGAAAACACCACCAACCTTCTACAGGTAGCTTTAGCTGAACACTGTGCAGAGCTCGCACTACACTGACTTGTAGCTTATTTAGCTGCCTGCGGTAGTGATAGGATCAGGAAAACACCACCAACCCTCTATAGGTAGCTTTAGGTGAACACTGTGCAGAGCTCGCACTACACTAACT
Source organism: Lithobates septentrionalis (assembly GCA_037952835.1). Taxonomy (NCBI): domain Eukaryota; kingdom Metazoa; phylum Chordata; class Amphibia; order Anura; family Ranidae; genus Lithobates; species Lithobates septentrionalis. The sequence continues at coordinate 2,427,638 of JBBDGP010000584.1, forward strand.
TGTAGCTTATTTAGCTGCCTGCGGTAGTGATAGGATCAGGAAAACACCACCAACCTTCTACAGGTAGCTTTAGGTGAACACTGTGCAGAGCTCGCACTACACTAACTTGTAGCTTATTTAGCTGCCTGCGGTAGTGATAGGATCAGGAAAACACCACCAACCTTCTACAGTTAGCTTTAGGTGAACACTGTGCAGAGCTCACCAAAAAATAACTTGTAGCTTATTTAGCTGCCTGCGGTAGTGATAGGATCAGGAAATCACCACCAACCTTCTACAGGTAGCTTTAGGTGAACACTGTTCAGAGCTCACACTACACTAACTTGTAGCTTATTTAGCTGCTTGCGGTAGTGATAGGATCAGGAAAACACCACCAACCTTCTACAGGTAGCTTTAGGTGAACACTGTGCAGGGCTCACCAAAAAATAACTTGTAGCTTATTTAGCTGCCTGCGGTAGTGATAGGATCAGGAAATCACCACCGACCTTATACAGGTAGCTTTAGGTGAACACTGTTCAGAGCTCGCACGACACTAACTTGTAGCTTAATTAGCTGCCTGCGGTAGTGATAGGATCAGGAAAACACCACCAACCTTCTATAGGTAGCTTTAGGTGAACACTGTGCAGAGCTCGCACTACACTAACTTGTAGCTTATTTAGCTGCCTGCGGTAGTTATAGGATCAGGAAAACACCACCAACCTTCTATAGGTAGCTTTAGGTAAACACTGTGCAGAGCTCACACTACACTAACTTGTAGCTTATTTAGCTGCCTGCGGTAGTGATAGGATCAGGAAAACACCACCAACCTTCTACAGGTAGCTTTAGGTGAACACTGTGCAGAGCTCGCACTACACTAACTTGTAGCTTATTTAGCTGCCTGCGGTAGTGATAGGATCACGAAAACACCACCAACCTTCTACAGGTAGCTTTAGGTGAACACTGTGCAGAGCTCACCAAAAAATAACTTGTAGCTTATGTAGCTGCCTGCGGTAGTGATAGGATCAGGAAATCACCACCAACCTTCTACAGGTAGCTTTAGGTGAACACTGTTCAGAGCTCGCACTACACTAACTTGTAGCTTATTTAGCTGCCTGCGGTAGTGATAGGATCAGGAAAACACCACCAACCTTCTACAGGTAGCTTTAGGTGAACACTGTGCAGAGCTCGCACTACACTAACTTGTAGCTTATTTAGCTGCCTGCGGCAGTGATAGGATCAGGAAAACACCACCAACCTTCTACAAGTAGCTTTAGGTGAACACTGTGCAGAGCTCACCAAAAAATAACTTGTAGCTTATTTAGCTGCCTGCGGTAGTGATAGGATCAGGAAATCACCACCAACCTTCTACAGGTAGCTTTAGGTGAACACTGTGCAGAGCTCACCAAAAAATAACTTGTAGCTTATTTAACTGCCTGTGGTAGTGATAGGATCAGGAAAACACCACCAACCTTCTACAGGTAGCTTTAGGTGAACACTGTGCAGAGCTCGCACCACACTAACTTGTACTGTAGCTTATTTAGCTGCCTGCGGTAGTGATAGGATCAGGAAAACACCACCAACCTTCTACAGGTAGCTTTAGGTGAATACTGTGCAGAGCTCACCAAAAAATAACTTGTAGCTTATTTAACTGCCTGTGGTAGTGATAGGATCAGGAAAACACCACCAACCTTCTACAGGTAGCTTTAGGTGAACACTGTGCAGAGCTTGCACTACACTAACTTGTAGCTTATTTAGCTGCCTGCGGTAGTGATAGGATCAGGAAAACACCACCAACCTTCTACAGGTAGCTTTAGGTGAACACTGTGCAGAGCTCGCACTACACTAACTTGTAGCTTATTTAGCTGCCTGCGGTAGTGATAGGATCAGGAAAACACCACCAACCTTCTACAGGTAGCTTTAGGTGAACACTGTGCAGAGCTCACCAAAAAATAACTTGTAGCTTATTTAGCTGCCTGCGGTAGTGATAGGATCAGGAAATCACCACCAACCTTCTACAGGTAGCTTTAGGTGAACACTGTTCAGAGCTCACACTACACTAACTTGTAGCTTATTTAGCTGCTTGCGGTAGTGATAGGATCAGGAAAACACCACCAACCTTCTACAGGTAGCTTTAGGTGAACACTGTGCAGGGCTCACCAAAAAATAACTTGTAGCTTATTTAGCTGCCTGCGGTAGTGATAGGATCAGGAAATCACCACCGACCTTATACAGGTAGCTTTAGGTGAACACTGTTCAGAGCTCGCACGACACTAACTTGTAGCTTAATTAGCTGCCTGCGGTAGTGATAGGATCAGGAAAACACCACCAACCTTCTATAGGTAGCTTTAGGTGAACACTGTGCAGAGCTCGCACTACACTAACTTGTAGCTTATTTAGCTGCCTGCGGTAGTTATAGGATCAGGAAAACACCACCAACCTTCTATAGGTAGCTTTTGGGTAAACACTGTGCAGAGCTCACACTACACTAACTTGTAGCTTATTTAGTTGCCTGCGGTAGTGATAGGATCAGGAAAACACCACCAACCTTCTACAGGTAGCTTTAGGTGAACACTGTGCAGAGCTCGCACTACACTAACTTGTAGCTTATTTAGCTGCCTGCGGTAGTGATAGGATCACGAAAACACCACCAACCTTCTACAGGTAGCTTTAGGTGAACACTGTGCAGAGCTCACCAAAAAATAACTTGTAGCTTATGTAGCTGCCTGCGGTCGTGATAGGATCAGGAAATCACCACCAACCTTCTACAGGTAGCTTTAGGTGAACACTGTTCAGAGCTCGCACTACACTAACTTGTAGCTTATTTAGCTGCCTGCGGTAGTGATAGGATCAGGAAAACACCACCAACCTTCTACAGGTAGCTTTAGGTGAACACTGTGCAGAGCTCGCACTACACTAACTTGTAGCTTATTTAGCTGCCTGCGGCAGTGATAGGATCAGGAAAACACCACCAACCTTCTACAGGTAGCTTTAGGTGAACACTGTGCAGAGCTCACCAAAAAATAACTTGTAGCTTATTTAGCTGCCTGCGGTAGTGATAGGATCAGGAAATCACCACCAACCTTCTACAGGTAGCTTTAGGTGAACACTGTGCAGAGCTCACCAAAAAATAACTTGTAGCTTATTTAACTGCCTGTGGTAGTGATAGGATCAGGAAAACACCACCAACCTTCTACAGGTAGCTTTAGGTGAACACTGTGCAAAGCTCATCAAAAAATAACTTGCAGCTTTTTAGCTGCCTGCGGTAGTGATAGGATCAGGAAAACACCACCAACTTTCTACAGGTAGCTTTAGCTGAACACTGTGAAGAGCTCGCCAAAAAATAACTTGTAGCTTATTTAGCTGCCTGCGGTAGTGATAGGATCAGGAAAACACCACCAACCTTCTACAGGTAGCTTTAGGTGAACACTGTGCAGAGCTCGCACCACACTAACTTGTACTGTAGCTTATTTAGCTGCCTGCGGTAGTGATAGGATCAGGAAAACACCACCAACCTTCTACAGGTAGCTTTAGCTGAACACTGTGCAGAGCTCGCACTACACTGACTTGTAGCTTATTTAGCTGCCTGCGGTAGTGATAGGATCAGGAAAACACCACCAACCCTCTATAGGTAGCTTTAGGTGAACACTGTGCAGAGCTCGCACTACACTAACTTGTAGCTTATTTAGCTGCCTGCGGTAGTGATAGGATCAGGAAAACACCACCAACCTTCTACAGGTAGCTTTAGGTGAACACTGTGCAGAGCTCGCACTACACTAACTTGTAGCTTATTTAGCTGCCTGCGGTAGTGATAGGATCAGGAAAACACCACCAACCTTCTACAGTTAGCTTTAGGTGAACACTGTGCAGAGCTCACCAAAAAATAACTTGTAGCTTATTTAGCTGCCTGCGGTAGTGATAGGATCAGGAAATCACCACCAACCTTCTACAGGTAGCTTTAGGTGAACACTGTTCAGAGCTCACACTACACTAACTTGTAGCTTATTTAGCTGCTTGCGGTAGTGATAGGATCAGGAAAACACCACCAACCTTCTACAGGTAGCTTTAGGTGAACACTGTGCAGGGCTCACCAAAAAATAACTTGTAGCTTATTTAGCTGCCTGCGGTAGTGATAGGATCAGGAAATCACCACCGACCTTATACAGGTAGCTTTAGGTGAACACTGTTCAGAGCTCGCACGACACTAACTTGTAGCTTAATTAGCTGCCTGCGGTAGTGATAGGATCAGGAAAACACCACCAACCTTCTATAGGTAGCTTTAGGTGAACACTGTGCAGAGCTCGCACTACACTAACTTGTAGCTTATTTAGCTGCCTGCGGTAGTTATAGGATCAGGAAAACACCACCAACCTTCTATAGGTAGCTTTAGGTAAACACTGTGCAGAGCTCACACTACACTAACTTGTAGCTTATTTAGCTGCCTGCGGTAGTGATAGGATCAGGAAAACACCACCAACCTTCTACAGGTAGCTTTAGGTGAACACTGTGCAGAGCTCGCACTACACTAACTTGTAGCTTATTTAGCTGCCTGCGGTAGTGATAGGATCACGAAAACACCACCAACCTTCTACAGGTAGCTTTAGGTGAACACTGTGCAGAGCTCACCAAAAAATAACTTGTAGCTTATGTAGCTGCCTGCGGTAGTGATAGGATCAGGAAATCACCACCAACCTTCTACAGGTAGCTTTAGGTGAACACTGTTCAGAGCTCGCACTACACTAACTTGTAGCTTATTTAGCTGCCTGCGGTAGTGATAGGATCAGGAAAACACCACCAACCTTCTACAGGTAGCTTTAGGTGAACACTGTGCAGAGCTCGCACTACACTAACTTGTAGCTTATTTAGCTGCCTGCGGCAGTGATAGGATCAGGAAAACACCACCAACCTTCTACAAGTAGCTTTAGGTGAACACTGTGCAGAGCTCACCAAAAAATAACTTGTAGCTTATTTAGCTGCCTGCGGTAGTGATAGGATCAGGAAATCACCACCAACCTTCTACAGGTAGCTTTAGGTGAACACTGTGCAGAGCTCACCAAAAAATAACTTGTAGCTTATTTAACTGCCTGTGGTAGTGATAGGATCAGGAAAACACCACCAACCTTCTACAGGTAGCTTTAGGTGAACACTGTGCAGAGCTCGCACCACACTAACTTGTACTGTAGCTTATTTAGCTGCCTGCGGTAGTGATAGGATCAGGAAAACACCACCAACCTTCTACAGGTAGCTTTAGGTGAATACTGTGCAGAGCTCACCAAAAAATAACTTGTAGCTTATTTAACTGCCTGTGGTAGTGATAGGATCAGGAAAACACCACCAACCTTCTACAGGTAGCTTTAGGTGAACACTGTGCAGAGCTTGCACTACACTAACTTGTAGCTTATTTAGCTGCCTGCGGTAGTGATAGGATCAGGAAAACACCACCAACCTTCTACAGGTAGCTTTAGGTGAACACTGTGCAGAGCTCGCACTACACTAACTTGTAGCTTATTTAGCTGCCTGCGGTAGTGATAGGATCAGGAAAACACCACCAACCTTCTACAGGTAGCTTTAGGTGAACACTGTGCAGAGCTCACCAAAAAATAACTTGTAGCTTATTTAGCTGCCTGCGGTAGTGATAGGATCAGGAAATCACCACCAACCTTCTACAGGTAGCTTTAGGTGAACACTGTTCAGAGCTCACACTACACTAACTTGTAGCTTATTTAGCTGCTTGCGGTAGTGATAGGATCAGGAAAACACCACCAACCTTCTACAGGTAGCTTTAGGTGAACACTGTGCAGGGCTCACCAAAAAATAACTTGTAGCTTATTTAGCTGCCTGCGGTAGTGATAGGATCAGGAAATCACCACCGACCTTATACAGGTAGCTTTAGGTGAACACTGTTCAGAGCTCGCACGACACTAACTTGTAGCTTAATTAGCTGCCTGCGGTAGTGATAGGATCAGGAAAACACCACCAACCTTCTATAGGTAGCTTTAGGTGAACACTGTGCAGAGCTCGCACTACACTAACTTGTAGCTTATTTAGCTGCCTGCGGTAGTTATAGGATCAGGAAAACACCACCAACCTTCTATAGGTAGCTTTTGGGTAAACACTGTGCAGAGCTCACACTACACTAACTTGTAGCTTATTTAGTTGCCTGCGGTAGTGATAGGATCAGGAAAACACCACCAACCTTCTACAGGTAGCTTTAGGTGAACACTGTGCAGAGCTCGCACTACACTAACTTGTAGCTTATTTAGCTGCCTGCGGTAGTGATAGGATCACGAAAACACCACCAACCTTCTACAGGTAGCTTTAGGTGAACACTGTGCAGAGCTCACCAAAAAATAACTTGTAGCTTATGTAGCTGCCTGCGGTCGTGATAGGATCAGGAAATCACCACCAACCTTCTACAGGTAGCTTTAGGTGAACACTGTTCAGAGCTCGCACTACACTAACTTGTAGCTTATTTAGCTGCCTGCGGTAGTGATAGGATCAGGAAAACACCACCAACCTTCTACAGGTAGCTTTAGGTGAACACTGTGCAGAGCTCGCACTACACTAACTTGTAGCTTATTTAGCTGCCTGCGGCAGTGATAGGATCAGGAAAACACCACCAACCTTCTACAGGTAGCTTTAGGTGAACACTGTGCAGAGCTCACCAAAAAATAACTTGTAGCTTATTTAGCTGCCTGCGGTAGTGATAGGATCAGGAAATCACCACCAACCTTCTACAGGTAGCTTTAGGTGAACACTGTGCAGAGCTCACCAAAAAATAACTTGTAGCTTATTTAACTGCCTGTGGTAGTGATAGGATCAGGAAAACACCACCAACCTTCTACAGGTAGCTTTAGGTGAACACTGTGCAAAGCTCATCAAAAAATAACTTGCAGCTTTTTAGCTGCCTGCGGTAGTGATAGGATCAGGAAAACACCACCAACTTTCTACAGGTAGCTTTAGCTGAACACTGTGAAGAGCTCGCCAAAAAATAACTTGCAGCTTTTTAGCTGCCTGCGGTAGTGATAGGATCAGGAAAACACCACCAACCTTCTACAGGTAGCTTTAGGTGAACACTGTGCAGAGCTCGCACCACACTAACTTGTACTGTAGCTTATTTAGCTGCCTGCGGTAGTGATAGGATCAGGAAAACACCACCAACCTTCTACAGGTAGCTTTAGCTGAACACTGTGCAGAGCTCGCACTACACTGACTTGTAGCTTATTTAGCTGCCTGCGGTAGTGATAGGATCAGGAAAACACCACCAACCCTCTATAGGTAGCTTTAGGTGAACACTGTGCAGAGCTCGCACTACACTAACTTGTAGCTTATTTAGCTGCCTGCGGTAGTGATAGGATCAGGAAAACACCACCAACCTTCTATAGGTAGCTTTAGGTGAACACTGTGCAGAGCTCGCACTACACTAACTTGTAGCTTATTTAGCTGCCTGCGGTAGTGATAGGATCAGGAAAACACCACCAACCTTCTACAGGTAGCTTTAGGTGAACACTGTGCAGAGCTCGCACTACACTAACTTGTAGCTTATTTAGCTGCCTGCGGTAGTGATAGGATCAGGAAAACACCACCAACCTTCTACAGTTAGCTTTAGGTGAACACTGTGCAGAGCTCACCAAAAAATAACTTGTAGCTTATTTAGCTGCCTGCGGTAGTGATAGGATCAGGAAATCACCACCAACCTTCTACAGGTAGCTTTAGGTGAACACTGTTCAGAGCTCACACTACACTAACTTGTAGCTTATTTAGCTGCTTGCGGTAGTGATAGGATCAGGAAAACACCACCAACCTTCTACAGGTAGCTTTAGGTGAACACTGTGCAGGGCTCACCAAAAAATAACTTGTAGCTTATTTAGCTGCCTGCGGTAGTGATAGGATCAGGAAATCACCACCGACCTTATACAGGTAGCTTTAGGTGAACACTGTTCAGAGCTCGCACGACACTAACTTGTAGCTTAATTAGCTGCCTGCGGTAGTGATAGGATCAGGAAAACACCACCAACCTTCTATAGGTAGCTTTAGGTGAACACTGTGCAGAGCTCGCACTACACTAACTTGTAGCTTATTTAGCTGCCTGCGGTAGTTATAGGATCAGGAAAACACCACCAACCTTCTATAGGTAGCTTTAGGTAAACACTGTGCAGAGCTCACACTACACTAACTTGTAGCTTATTTAGCTGCCTGCGGTAGTGATAGGATCAGGAAAACACCACCAACCTTCTACAGGTAGCTTTAGGTGAACACTGTGCAGAGCTCGCACTACACTAACTTGTAGCTTATTTAGCTGCCTGCGGTAGTGATAGGATCACGAAAACACCACCAACCTTCTACAGGTAGCTTTAGGTGAACACTGTGCAGAGCTCACCAAAAAATAACTTGTAGCTTATGTAGCTGCCTGCGGTAGTGATAGGATCAGGAAATCACCACCAACCTTCTACAGGTAGCTTTAGGTGAACACTGTTCAGAGCTCGCACTACACTAACTTGTAGCTTATTTAGCTGCCTGCGGTAGTGATAGGATCAGGAAAACACCACCAACCTTCTACAGGTAGCTTTAGGTGAACACTGTGCAGAGCTCGCACTACACTAACTTGTAGCTTATTTAGCTGCCTGCGGCAGTGATAGGATCAGGAAAACACCACCAACCTTCTACAAGTAGCTTTAGGTGAACACTGTGCAGAGCTCACCAAAAAATAACTTGTAGCTTATTTAGCTGCCTGCGGTAGTGATAGGATCAGGAAATCACCACCAACCTTCTACAGGTAGCTTTAGGTGAACACTGTGCAGAGCTCACCAAAAAATAACTTGTAGCTTATTTAACTGCCTGTGGTAGTGATAGGATCAGGAAAACACCACCAACCTTCTACAGGTAGCTTTAGGTGAACACTGTGCAGAGCTCGCACCACACTAACTTGTACTGTAGCTTATTTAGCTGCCTGCGGTAGTGATAGGATCAGGAAAACACCACCAACCTTCTACAGGTAGCTTTAGGTGAATACTGTGCAGAGCTCACCAAAAAATAACTTGTAGCTTATTTAACTGCCTGTGGTAGTGATAGGATCAGGAAAACACCACCAACCTTCTACAGGTAGCTTTAGGTGAACACTGTGCAGAGCTTGCACTACACTAACTTGTAGCTTATTTAGCTGCCTGCGGTAGTGATAGGATCAGGAAAACACCACCAACCTTCTACAGGTAGCTTTAGCTGAACACTGTGCAGAGCTCGCACTACACTAACTTGTAACTTATTTAGCTGCCTGTGGAAGTGATAGGATCAGGAAAACACCACCAACCTTCTACAGGTAGCTTTAGGTGAACACTGTGCAGAGCTCGCACTACACTAACTTGTAGCTTATTTAGCTGCCTGCGGCAGTGATAGGATCAGGAAAACACCACCAACCTTCTACAGGTAGCTTTAGGTGAACACTGTGCAGAGCTCGCACTACACTAACTTGTAGCTTATTTAGCTGCCTGCGGTAGTGATAGGATCAGGAAAACACCACCAACCTTCTACAGGTAGCTTTAGGTGAACACTGTGCAAAGCTCATCAAAAAATAACTTGCAGCTTTTTTAGCTGCCTGCGGTAGTGATAGGATCAGGAAAACACCACCAACTTTCTACAGGTAGCTTTAGCTGAACACTGTGAAGAGCTCTCCAAAAAATAACTTGTAGCTTATTTAGCTGCCTGCGGTAGTGATAGGATCAAGAAATCACCACCAACCTTCTACAGGTAGCTTTAGGTGAACACTGTTCAGAGCTCGCACTACACTAACTTGTAGCTTATTTAGCTGCCTGCGGTAGTGATAGGATCAGGAAAACACCACCAACCTTCTACAGGTAGCTTTAGGTGAACACTGTGCAGAGCTCGCACTACACTAACTTGTAGCTTATTTAGCTGCCTGCGGCAGTGATAGGATCAGGAAAACACAACCAACCTTCTACAGGTAGCTTTAGGTGAACACTGTGCAGAGCTCACCAAAAAATAACTTGTAGCTTATTTAGCTGCCTGCGGTAGTGATAGGATCAGGAAATCACCACCAACCTTCTACAGGTAGCTTTAGGTGAACACTGTGCAGAGCTCACCAAAAAATAACTTGTAGCTTATTTAGCTGCCTATGGTAGTGATAGGATCAGGAAAACACCACCAACCTTCTACAGGTAGCTTTAGGTGAACACTGTGCAAAGCTCATCAAAAAATAACTTGCAGCTTTTTTAGCTGCCTGCGGTAGTGATAGGATCAGGAAAACACCACCAACTTTCTACAGGTAGCTTTAGCTGAACACTGTGAAGAGCTCGCCAAAAAATAACTTGTAGCTTATTTAGCTGCCTGCGATAGTGATAGGATCAGGAAAACACCACCAACCTTCTACAGGTAGCTTTAGGTGAACACTGTGCAGAGCTCGCACCACACTAACTTGTACTGTAGCTTATTTAGCTGCCTGCGGTAGTGATAGGATCAGGAAAACACCACCAACCTTCTACAGGTAGCTTTAGCTGAACACTTTGCAGAGCTCGCACTACACTAACTTGTAGCTTATTTAGCTGCCTGCGGCAGTGATAGGATCAGGAAAACACCACCAACCTTCTACAGGTAGCTTTAGGTGAACACTGTGCAGAGCTCGCACTACACTAACTTGTAGCTTATTTAGCTGCCTGCGGTAGTGATAGGATCAGGAAAACACCACCAACCTTCTACAGGTAGCTTTAGGTGAACACTGTGCAGAGCTCGCACTACACTAACTTGTAGCTTATTTAGCTGCCTGCGGCAGTGATAGGATCAGGAAAACACAACCAACCTTCTACAGGTAGCTTTAGGTGAACACTGTGCAGAGCTCACCAAAAAATAACTTGTAGCTTATTTAGCTGCCTGCGGTAGTGATAGGATCAGGAAATCACCACCAACCTTCTACAGGTAGCTTTAGGTGAACACTGTGCAGAGCTCACCAAAAAATAACTTGTAGCTTATTTAGCTGCCTGCGGTAGTGATAGGATCAGGAAAACACCACCAACCTTCTACAGGTAGCTTTAGGTGAACACTGTGCAGAGCTCGCACTACACTAACTTGTAGCTTATTTAGCTGCCTGCGGTAGTGATAGGATCACGAAAACACCACCAACCTTCTACAGGTAGCTTTAGGTGAACACTGTGCAAAGCTCATCAAAAAATAACTTGCAGCTTTTTTAGCTGCCTGCGGTAGTGATAGGATCAGGAAAACACCACCAACTTTATACAGGTAGCTTTAGCTGAACACTGTGCAGAGCTCGCCAAAAAATAACTTGTAGCTTATTTAGCTGCCTGCGGTAGTGATAGGATCAGGAAAACACCACCAACCTTCTACAGGTAGCTTTAGGTGAACACTGTGCAGAGCTCGCACCACACTAACTTGTACTGCAGCTTATTTAGCTGCCTGCGGTAGTGATAGGATCAGGAAAACACCACCAACCTTCTACAGGTAGCTTTAGGTGAACACTGTGCAGAGCTCACCAAAAAATAACTTGTAGCTTATTTAACTGCCTGTGGTAGTGATAGGATCAGGAAAACACCACCAACCTTCTACAGGTAGCTTTAGGTGAACACTGTGCAGAGCTTGCACTACACTAACTTGTAGCTTATTTAGCTGCCTGCGGTAGTGATAGGATCAGGAAAACACCACCAACCTTCTACAGGTAGCTTTAGCTGAACACTGTGCAGAGCTCGCCAAAAAATAACTTGTAGCTTATTTAACTGCCTGGGGTAGTGATAGGATCAGGAAAACACCACCAACCTTCTACAGGTAGCTTTAGGTGAACACTGTGCAGAGCTCGCACGACACTAACTTGTACTGTAGCTTATTTAGCTGCCTGCGGTAGTGATAGGATCAGGAAAACACCACCAACCTTCTACAGGTAGCTTTAGGTGAATACTGTGCAGAGCTCACCAAAAAATAACTTGTAGCTTATTTAACTGCCTGTGGTAGTGATAGGATCAGGAAAACACCACCAACCTTCTACAGGTAGCTTTAGGTGAACACTGTGCAGAGCTTGCACTACACTAACTTGTAGCTTATTTAGATGCCTGCGGTAGTGATAGGATCAGGAAACACCACCAACCTTCTACAGGTAGCTTTAGCTGAACACTGTGCAGAGCTCGCACTACACTAACTTGTAACTTATTTAGCTGCCTGTGGAAGTGATAGGATCAGGAAAACACCACCAACCTTCTATAGGTAGCTTTAGGTGAACACTGTGCAGAGCTCGCACTACACTAACTTGTAGCTTATTTAGCTGCCTGCGGCAGTGATAGGATAAGGAAAACACCACCAACCTTCTACAGGTAGCTTTAGGTGAACACTGTGCAGAGCTCGCACTACACTAACTTGTAGCTTATTTAGCTGCCTGCGGTAGTGATAGGATCAGAAAATCACCACCAAACTTCTACAGGTAGCTTTAGCTGAACACTGTGCAGAGCTCGCCAAAAAATAACTTGTAGCTTATTTATCTGCCTGCGGTAGTGATAGGATCAGGAAAACACCACCAACCTTCTACAGGTAGGTTTAGGTGAACACTGTGCACAGCTCGCACCACACTAACTTGTAGCTTATTTAGCTGCCTGCGTTAGTGATAGGATCAGGAAAACACCACCAACCTTCTACAGGTAGCTTTAGGTGAACACTGTGCAGAGCTCGCACTACACTAACTTGTAGCTTATTTAGCTGCCTGCGGTAGTGATAGGATCAGGAAAACACCACCAACCTTCTACAGGTAGCTTTAGGTGAACACTGTGCAGAGCTCACCAAAAAATAACTTGTAGCTTATTTAACTGCCTGTGGTAGTGATAGGATCAGGAAAACACCACCAACCTTCTACAGGTAGCTTTAGGTGAACACTGTGCAGAGCTCGCACTACACTAACTTGTAGCTTATTTAGCTGCCTGCGGTAGTGATAGGATCAGGAAATCACCACCAACCTTCTACAGGTAGCTTTAGGTGAACACTGTGCAGAGCTCACCAAAAAATAACTTGTAGCTTATTTAGCTGCCTGCGGTAGTGATAGGATCAGGAAAACACCACCAACCTTCTACAGGTAGCTTTAGGTGAACACTGTGCAAAGCTCATCAAAACATAACTTGCAGCTTTTTTAGCTGCCTGCGGTAGTGATAGGATCAGGAAAACACCACCAATCTTCTACAGGTAGCTTTAGGTGAACACTGTGCAGAGCTCGCACTACACTAACTTGTAGCTTATTTAGCTGCCTGCGGTAGTGATAGGACCAGGAAAACACCACCAACCTTCTATAGGTAGCTTTAGGTGAAAACTGTGCAGAGCTCACCAAAAAATAACTTGTAGCTTATTTAGCTGCCTGCGGTAGTGATAGGATCAGGAAAACACCACCAACCTTCTACAGGTAGCTTTAGGTGAACACTGTGCAGAGCTCGCACTACACTAACTTGTAGCTCATTTAGCTGCCTGCGGTAGTGATAGGATCAGGAAAACACCACCAACCTTCTACAGGTAGGTTTAGGTGAACACTGTGCAGAGCTCGCACCACACTAACTTGTACTGTAGCTTATTTAGCTGCCTGCGGTAGTGATAGGATCAGGAAAACACCACAAACCTTCTACAGGTAGCTTTAGGTGAACACTGTGCAGAGCTCACCAAAAAATAACTTGTAGCTTATTTAACTGCCAGTGGTAGTGATAGGATCAGGAAAACACCACCAACCTTCTACAGGTAGCTTTAGGTGAACACTGTGCAGAGCTTGCACAACACTAACTTGTAGCTTATTTAGCTGCCTGCGGTAGTGATATGATCAGGAAAACACCACCAACCTTCTTCAGGTAGCTTTAGGTGAACACTGTGCAGAGCTCGCCAAAAAATAACTTGTAGTTTATTTAGCTGCCTGCGGTAGTGATAGGATCAGGAAAACACCACCAACCTTCTACAGGTAGCTTTAGGTGAACACTGTGCAGAGCTCGCACTACACTAACTTGTAGATTATTTAGCTGCCTGCGGTAGTGATATAATCAGGAAAACACCACCAACCTTCTACAGGTAGCTTTAGGTGAACACTGTGCAGAGCTCGCACCACACTAACTTGTAGCTTATTTAGCTGCCTGCGGTAGTGATAGGATCAGGAAATCACCACCAACCTTCTACAGGTAGCTTTAGGTGAACACTGTTCAGAGCTCGCACTACACTAACTTGTAGCTTATTTAGCTGCCTGCGGTAGTGATATAATCAGGAAAACACCACCAACCTTCTACAGGTAGCTTTAGGTGAACACTGTGCAGAGCTCGCACCACACTAACTTGTAGCTTATTTAGCTGCCTGCGGTAGTGATAGGATCAGGAAAACACCACCAACCTTCTACAGGTAGCTTTAGGTGAACACTGTGCAAAGCTCGCACTACACTAACTTGTAGCTTATTTAGCTGCCTGCGGTAGTGATAGGATCAGGAAAACACCACCAACCTTCTACAGGTAGCTTTAGGTGAACACTGTGCAGAGCTCGCACTACACTAACTTGTAGCTTATTTAGCTGCCTGCGGTAGTGATAGGATCAGGAAAACACCACCAACCTTCTACAGGTAGCTTTAGGTGAACACTGTGCAGAGCTCGCGCTACACTAACTTGTAGCTTATTTAGCTGCCTGCGGTAGTGATAGGATCAGGAAAACACCACCAACCTTCTACAGGTAGCTATATGTTAACACTGTGCAGAGCTCGCACTACACTAACTTGTAGCTTATTTAGCTGCCTGCGGTAGTGATAGGATCAGGAAAACACCACCAATATTCTACAGGTAGCTTTAGGTGAACACTGTGCAGAGCTCACCAAAAAATAACTTGTAGCTTATTTAACTGCCTGTGGTAGTGATAGGATCAGGAAAACACCACCAACCTTCTACAGGTAGCTTTAGGTGAACACTGTTCAGAGCTCACACTACACTAACTTGTAGCTTATTTAGCTGCCTGCGGTAGTGATAGGATCAGGAAAACACCACCAACCTTCTACAGGTAGCTTTAGGTGAACACTGTGCAAAGCTCGCACTACACTAACTTGTAGCTTATTTAGCTGCCTGCGGTAGTGATAGGATCAGGAAAACACCACCAACCTTCTACAGGTAGCTTTAGGTGAACACTGTGCAGAGCTCGCACTACACTAACTTGTAGCTTATTTAGCTGCCTGCGGTAGTGATAGGATCAGGAAAACACCACCAACCTTCTACAGGTAGCTTTAGGTGAACACTGTGCAGAGCTCGCGCTACACTAACTTGTAGCTTATTTAGCTGCCTGCGGTAGTGATAGGATCAGGAAAACACCACCAACCTTCTACAGGTAGCTATATGTTAACACTGTGCAGAGCTCGCACTACACTAACTTGTAGCTTATTTAGCTGCCTGCGGTAGTGATAGGATCAGGAAAACACCACCAATATTCTACAGGTAGCTTTAGGTGAACACTGTGCAGAGCTCACCAAAAAATAACTTGTAGCTTATTTAACTGCCTGTGGTAGTGATAGGATCAGGAAAACACCACCAACCTTCTACAGGTAGCTTTAGGTGAACACTGTTCAGAGCTCACACTACACTAACTTGTAGCTTATTTAGCTGCCTGCAGTAGTGATAGGATCAGGAAAACACCACCAACCTTCTACAGGTAGCTTTAGGTGAACACTGTGCAGAGCTCACCAAAAAATAACTTGTAGCTTATTTAGCTGCCTGCGGTAGTGATAGGATCAGGAAATCACCACCAACCTTCTACAGGTAGCTTTAGGTGAACACTGTTCAGAGCTCGCACTACACTAACTTGTAGCTTATTTAGCTGCCTGCGGTAGTGATAGGATCAGGAAAACACCACCAACCTTCTACAGGTAGCTTTAGGTGAACACTGTGCAGAGCTCGCACTACACTAACTTGTAGCTTAGTTAGCTGCCTGCGGCAGTGATAGGATCAGGAAAACACCACCAACCTTCTACAGGTAGCTTTAGGTGAACACTGTGCAGAGCTCACCAAAAAATAACTTGTAGCTTATTTAGCTGCCTGCGGTAGTGATAGGATCAGGAAAACACCACCAACCTTCTACAGGTAGCTTTAGGTGAACACTGTGCAAAGCTCATCAAAAAATAACTTGCAGCTTTTTTAGCTGCCTGCGGTAGTGATAGGATCAGGAAAACACCACCAACTTTCTACAGGTAGCTTTAGCTGAACACTGTGCAGAGCTCGCCAAAAAATAACTTGTAGCTTATTTAGCTGCCTGCGGTAGTGATAGGATCAGGAAAACACCACCAACCTTCTACAGGTAGCTTTAGGTGAACACTGTGCAGAGCTCGCACCACACTAACTTGTACTGCAGCTTATTTAGCTGCCTGCGGTAGTGATAGGATCAGGAAAACACCACCAACCTTCTACAGGTAGCTTTAGGTGAACACTGTGCAGAGCTCACCAAAAAATAACTTGTAGCTTATTTAACTGCCTGTGGTAGTGATAGGATCAGGAAAACACCACCAACCTTCTACAGGTAGCTTTAGGTGAACACTGTGCAGAGCTTGCACTACACTAACTTGTAGCTTATTTAGCTGCCTGCGGTAGTGATAGGATCAGGAAAACACCACCAACCTTCTACAGGTAGCTTTAGCTGAACACTGTGCAGAGCTCGCCAAAAAATAACTTGTAGCTTATTTAACTGCCTGTGGTAGTGATAGGATCAGGAAAACACCACCAACCTTCTACAGGTAGCTTTAGGTGAACACTGTGCAGAGCTCGCACCACACTAACTTGTACTGTAGCTTATTTAGCTGCCTGCGGTAGTGATAGGATCAGGAAAACACCACCAACCTTCTACAGGTAGCTTTAGGTGAATACTGTGCAGAGCTCACCAAAAAATAACTTATAGCTTATTTAACTGCCTGTGGTAGTGATAGGATCAGGAAAACACCACCAACCTTCTACAGGTAGCTTTAGGTGAACACTGTGCAGAGCTTGCACTACACTAACTTGTAGCTTATTTAGCTGCCTGCGGTAGTGATAGGATCAGGAAAACACCACCAACCTTCTACAGGTAGCTTTAGCTGAACACTGTGCAGAGCTCGCACTACACTAACTTGTAACTTATTTAGCTGCCTGTGGAAGTGATAGGATCAGGAAAACACCACCAACCTTCTATAGGTAGCTTTAGGTGAACACTGTGCAGAGCTCGCACTACACTAACTTGTAGCTTATTTAGCTGCCTGCGGCAGTGATAGGATAAGGAAAACACCACCAACCTTCTACAGGTAGCTTTAGGTGAACACTGTGCAGAGCTCGCACTACACTAACTTGTAGCTTATTTAGCTGCCTGCGGTAGTGATAGGATCAGGAAATCACCACCAAACTTCTACAGGTAGCTTTAGCTGAACACTGTGCAGAGCTCGCCAAAAAATAACTTGTAGCTTATTTAACTGCCTGTGGTAGTGATAGGATCAGGAAAACACCACCAACCTTCTACAGGTAGCTTTAGGTGAACACTGTGCAGAGCTCGCACCACACTAACTTGTACTGTAGCTTATTTAGCTGCCTGCGGTAGTGATAGGATCAGGAAAACACCACCAACCTTCTACAGGTAGCTTTAGGTGAATACTGTGCAGAGCTCACCAAAAAATAACTTATAGCTTATTTAACTGCCTGTGGTAGTGATAGGATCAGGAAAACACCACCAACCTTCTACAGGTAGCTTTAGGTGAACACTGTGCAGAGCTTGCACTACAATAACTTGTAGCTTATTTAGCTGCCTGCGGTAGTGATAGGATCAGGAAAACACCACCAACCTTCTACAGGTAGCTTTAGCTGAACACTGTGCAGAGCTCGCACTACACTAACTTGTAACTTATTTAGCTGCCTGTGGAAGTGATAGGATCAGGAAAACACCACCAACCTTCTATAGGTAGCTTTAGGTGAACACTGTGCAGAGCTCGCACTACACTAACTTGTAGCTTATTTAGCTGCCTGCGGCAGTGATAGGATAAGGAAAACACCACCAACCTTCTACAGGTAGCTTTAGGTGAACACTGTGCAGAGCTCGCACTACACTAACTTGTAGCTTATTTAGCTGCCTGCGGTAGTGATAGGATCAGGAAATCACCACCAAACTTCTACAGGTAGCTTTAGCTGAACACTGTGCAGAGCTCGCCAAAAAATAACTTGTAGCTTATTTATCTGCCTGCGGTAGTGATAGGATCAGGAAAACACCACCAACCTTCTACAGGTAGGTTTAGGTGAACACTGTGCACAGCTCGCACCACACTAACTTGTAGCCTATTTAGCTGCCTGCGTTAGTGATAGGATCAGGAAAACACCACCAACCTTCTACAGGTAGCTTTAGGTGAACACTGTGCAGAGCTCGCACTACACTAACTTGTAGCTTATTTAGCTGCCTGTGGTAGTGATAGGATCAGGAAAACACCACCAACCTTCTACAGGTAGCTTTAGGTGAACACTGTGCAGAGCTCACCAAAAAATAACTTGTAGCTTATTTAACTGCCTGTGGTAGTGATAGGATCAGGAAAACACCACCAACCTTCTACAGGTAGCTTTAGGTGAACACTGTGCAGAGCTCGCACTACACTAACTTGTAGCTTATTTAGCTGCCTGCGGTAATGATAGGATCAGGAAATCACCACCAACCTTCTACAGGTAGCTTTAGGTGAACACTGTGCAGAGCTCACCAAAAAATAACTTGTAGCTTATTTAGCTGCCTGCGGTAGTGATAGGATCAGGAAAACACCACCAACCTTCTACAGGTAGCTTTAGGTGAACACTGTGCAAAGCTCATCAAAAAATAACTTGCAGCTTTTTTAGCTGCCTGCGGTAGTGATAGGATCAGGAAAACACCACCAATCTTCTACAGGTAGCTTTAGGTGAACACTGTGCAGAGCTCGCACTACACTAACTTGTAGCTTATTTAGCTGCCTGCGGTAGTGATAGGACCAGGAAAACACCACCAACCTTCTATAGGTAGCTTTAGGTGAAAACTGTGCAGAGCTCACCAAAAAATAATTTGTAGCTTATTTAGCTGCCTGCGGTAGTGATAGGATCAGGAAAACACCACCAACCTTCTACAGGTAGCTTTAGGTGAACACTGTGCAGAGCTCGCACTACACTAACTTGTAGCTCATTTAGCTGCCTGCGGTAGTGATAGGATCAGGAAAACACCACCAACCTTCTACAGGTAGGTTTAGGTGAACACTGTGCAGAGCTCGCACCACACTAACTTGTACTGTAGCTTATTTAGCTGCCTGCGGTAGTGATAGGATCAGGAAAACACCACAAACCTTCTACAGGTAGCTTTAGGTGAACACTGTGCAGAGCTCACCAAAAAATAACTTGTAGCTTATTTAACTGCCAGTGGTAGTGATAGGATCAGGAAAACACCACCAACCTTCTACAGGTAGCTTTAGGTGAACACTGTGCAGAGCTTGCACAACACTAACTTGTAGCTTATTTAGCTGCCTGCGGTAGTGATATGATCAGGAAAACACCACCAACCTTCTACAGGTAGCTTTAGGTGAACACTGTGCAGAGCTCGCCAAAAAATAACTTGTAGTTTATTTAGCTGCCTGCGGTAGTGATAGGATCAGGAAAACACCACCAACCTTCTACAGGTAGCTTTAGGTGAACACTGTGCAGAGCTCGCACTACACTAACTTGTAGCTTATTTAGGTGCCTGCGGTAGTGATAGGATCAGGAAAACACCACCAACCTTCTACAGGTAGCTTTAGCTGAACACTGTGCAGAGCTCGCCAAAAAATAACTTGTAGCTTATATAGCTGCCTGCGGTAGTGATAGGATCAGGAAATCACCACCAACCTTCTACAGGTAGCTTTAGGTGAACACTGTTCAGAGCTCGCACTACACTAACTTGTAGCTTATTTAGCTGCCTGCGGTAGTGATATAATCAGGAAAACACCACCAACCTTCTACAGGTAGCTTTAGGTGAACACTGTGCAGAGCTCACACCACACTAACTTGTAGCTTATTTAGCTGCCTGCGGCAGTGATAGGATCAGGAAAACACCACCAACCTTCTACAGGTAGCTTTAGGTGAACACTGTGCAGAGCTCACCAAAAAATAACTTGTAGCTTATTTAGCTGCCTGCGGTAGTGATAGGATCAGGAAATCACCACCAACCTTCTACAGGTAGCTTTAGGTGAACACTGTGCAGAGCTCACCAAAAAATAACTTGTAGCTTATTTAGCTGCCTGCGGTAGTGATAGGATCAGGAAAACACCACCAACCTTCTACAGGTAGCTTTAGGTGAACACTGTGCAAAGCTCATCAAAAAATAACTTGCAGCTTTTTTAGCTGCCTGCGGTAGTGATAGGATCAGGAAAACACCACCAACTTTCTACAGGTAGCTTTAGCTGAACACTGTGCATAGCTCGCCAAAAAATAACTTGTAGCTTTTTTAGCTGCCTGCGGTAGTGATAGGATCAGGAAAACACCACCAACCTTCTACAGGTAGCTTTAGGTGAACACTGTGCAGAGCTCGCACCACACTAACTTGTACTGTAGCTTATTTAGCTGCCTGCGGTAGTGATAGGATCAGGAAAACACCACCAACCTTCTACAGGTAGCTTTAGGTGAACACTGTGCAGAGGTTGCCCTACACTAACTTGTAGCTTATTTAGCTGCCTGCGGCAGTGATAGGATCAGGAAAACACCACCAACCTTCTACAGGTAGCTTTAGGTGAACACTGTGCAGAGCTCACCAAAAAATAACTTGTAGCTTTTTTAGCTGCCTGCGGTAGTGATAGGATCAGGAAAACACCACCAACCTTCTACAGGTAGCTTTAGGTGAACACTGTGCAGAGCTCACCAAAAAATAACTTGTAGCTTATTTAACTGCCTGTGGTAGTGATAGGATCAGGAAAACACCACCAACCTTCTACAGGTAGCTTTAGGTGAACACTGTGCAGAGCTTGCCCTACACTAACTTGTAGCTTATTTAGCTGCCTGCGGCAGTGATAGGATCAGGAAAACACCACCAACCTTCTACAGGTAGCTTTAGGTGAACACTGTGCAGAGCTCGCACTACACTAACTTGTAGCTTATTTAGCTGCCTGCGGTAGTGACAGGATCAGGAAATCACCACCAAACTTCTACAGGTAGCTTTAGCTGAACACTGTGCAGAGCTCGCCAAAAAATAACTTGTAGCTTATTTAGCTGCCTGCGGTAGTGATAGGATCAGGAAAACACCACCAACCTTCTACAGGTAGGTTTAGGTGAACACTGTGCACAGCTCGCACCACACTAACTTGTAGCTTATTTAGCTGCCTGCGTTAGTGATACGATCAG
This sequence comes from Lithobates septentrionalis, assembly GCA_037952835.1. NCBI lineage: Eukaryota > Metazoa > Chordata > Amphibia > Anura > Ranidae > Lithobates > Lithobates septentrionalis. Next base: position 2,448,931 of record JBBDGP010000584.1, read on the forward strand.
GAAAACACCACCAACCTTCTACAGGTAGCTTTAGGTGAACACTGTGCAGAGCTCGCACTACACTAACTTGTAGCTTATTTAGCTGCCTGCGGTAGTGATAGGATCAGGAAAACACCACCAACCTTCTACAGATAGCTTTAGGTGAACACTGTGCAGAGCTCACCAAAAAATAACTTGAAGATTATTTAACTGCCTGTGGTAGTGATAGGATCAGGAAAACACCACCAACCTTCTACAGGTAGCTTTAGGTGAACACTGTGCAGAGCTTGCACTACAGTAACTTGTAGCTTATTTAGCTGCCTGCGGTAGTGATAGGATCAGGAAAACACCACCAACCTTCTACAGGTAGCTTTAGCTGAACACTGTGCAGAGCTCGCCAAAAAATAACTTGTAGCTTATTTAGCTGCCTGCAGTAGTGATAGGATCAGGAAAACACCACCAACCTTCTACAGGTAGCTTTAGGTGAACACTGTGCAGAGCTCGCACTACACTAACTTGTAGCTTATTTAGCTGCCTGCGGTAGTGATAGGATCAGGAAAACACCACCAACCTTCTACAGGTAGCTTTAGGTGAACACTGTGCAAAGCTCGCACTACACTAACTTGTAGCTTATTTAGCTGCCTGCGGTAGTGATAGGATCAGGAAAACACCACCAACCTTCTGCAGGTAGCTTTAGGTGAACACTGTGCAGAGCTCGCACTACACTAACTTGTAGCTTATTTAGCTGCCTGCGGTAGTGATAGGATCAGGAAAACACCACCAACCTTCTACAGGTAGCTTTAGGTGAACACTGTGCAGAGCTCGCGCTACACTAACTTGTAGCTTATTTAGCTGCCTGCGGTAGTGATAGGATCAGGAAAACACCACCAACCTTCTACAGGTAGCTATATGTTAACACTGTGCAGAGCTCGCACTACACTAACTTGTAGCTTATTTAGCTGCCTGCGGTAGTGATAGGATCAGGAAAACACCACCAACCTTCTACAGGTAGCTTTAGGTGAACACTGTGCAGGGCTCGCACTACACTAACTTGTAGCTTATTTAGCTGCCTGCGGTAGTGATAGGATCAGGAAAAAACCACCAACCTTCTATAGGTAGCTTTAGCTGAACACTGTGCAGAGCTCGCCAAAAAATAACTTGTAGCTTATTTAGCTGCCTGCGGTAGTGATAGGATCAGGAAAACACCACCAACCTTCTACAGGTAGGTTTAGGTGAACACTGTGCACAGCTCGCACCACACTAACTTGTAGCTTATTTAGCTGCCTGCGGTAGTGATAGGATCAGGAAAACACCACCAACCTTCTACAGGTAGCTTTAGGTGAACACTGTGCAGAGCTCACCAAAAAATAACTTGAAGCTTATTTAACTGCCTGTGGTAGTGATAGGATCAGGAAAACACCACCAACCTTCTACAGGTAGCTTTAGGTGAACACTGTGCAGAGCTTGCACTACAGTAACTTGTAGCTTATTTAGCTGCCTGCGGTAGTGATAGGATCAGGAAAACACCACCAACCTTCTACAGGTAGCTTTAGCTGAACACTGTGCAGAGCTCGCCAAAAAATAACTTGTAGCTTATTTAGCTGCCTGCAGTAGTGATAGGATCAGGAAAACACCACCAACCTTCTACAGGTAGCTTTAGGTGAACACTGTGCAGAGCTCGCACTACACTAACTTGTAGCTTATTTAGCTGCCTGCGGTAGTGATAGGATCAGGAAAACACCACCAACCTTCTACAGGTAGCTTTAGGTGAACACTGTGCAGAGCTCGCGCTACACTAACTTGTAGCTTATTTAGCTGCCTGCGGTAGTGATAGGATCAGGAAAACACCACCAACCTTCTACAGGTAGCTATATGTTAACACTGTGCAGAGCTCGCACTACACTAACTTGTAGCTTATTTAGCTGCCTGCGGTAGTGATAGGATCAGGAAAACACCACCAACCTTCTACAGGTAGCTTTAGGTGAACACTGTGCAGAGCTCACCAAAAAATAACTTGTAGCTTATTTAACTGCCTGTGGTAGTGATAGGATCAGGAAAACACCACCAACCTTCTACAGGTAGCTTTAGGTGAACACTGTTCAGAGCTCACACTACACTAACTTGTAGCTTATTTAGCTGCCTGCGGTAGTGATAGGATCAGGAAAACACCACCAACCTTCTACAGGTAGCTTTAGGTGAACACTGTGCAAAGCTCGCACTACACTAACTTGTAGCTTATTTAGCTGCCTGCGGTAGTGATAGGATCAGGAAAACACCACCAACCTTCTACAGGTAGCTTTAGGTGAACACTGTGCAGAGCTCGCACTACACTAACTTGTAGCTTATTTAGCTGCCTGCGGTAGTGATAGGATCAGGAAAACACCACCAACCTTCTACAGGTAGCTTTAGGTGAACACTGTGCAGAGCTCGCGCTACACTAACTTGTAGCTTATTTAGCTGCCTGCGGTAGTGATAGGATCAGGAAAACACCACCAACCTTCTACAGGTAGCTATATGTTAACACTGTGCAGAGCTCGCACTACACTAACTTGTAGCTTATTTAGCTGCCTGCGGTAGTGATAGGATCAGGAAAACACCACCAATATTCTACAGGTAGCTTTAGGTGAACACTGTGCAGAGCTCACCAAAAAATAACTTGTAGCTTATTTAACTGCCTGTGGTAGTGATAGGATCAGGAAAACACCACCAACCTTCTACAGGTAGCTTTAGGTGAACACTGTTCAGAGCTCACACTACACTAACTTGTAGCTTATTTAGCTGCCTGCGGTAGTGATAGGATCAGGAAAACACCACCAACCTTCTACAGGTAGCTTTAGGTGAACACTGTGCAGAGCTCACCAAAAAATAACTTGTAGCTTATTTAGCTGCCTGCGGTAGTGATAGGATCAGGAAATCACCACCAACCTTCTACAGGTAGCTTTAGGTGAACACTGTTCAGAGCTCGCACTACACTAACTTGTAGCTTATTTAGCTGCCTGCGGTAGTGATAGGATCAGGAAAACACCACCAACCTTCTACAGGTAGCTTTAGGTGAACACTGTGCAGAGCTCGCACTACACTAACTTGTAGCTCAGTTAGCTGCCTGCGGCAGTGATAGGATCAGGAAAACACCACCAACCTTCTACAGGTAGCTTTAGGTGAACACTGTGCAGAGCTCACCAAAAAATAACTTGTAGCTTATTTAGCTGCCTGCGGTAGTGATAGGATCAGGAAAACACCACCAACCTTCTACAGGTAGCTTTAGGTGAACACTGTGCAAAGCTCATCAAAAAATAACTTGCAGCTTTTTTAGCTGCCTGCGGTAGTGATAGGATCAGGAAAACACCACCAACTTTCTACAGGTAGCTTTAGCTGAACACTGTGCAGAGCTCGCCAAAAAATAACTTGTAGCTTATTTAGCTGCCTGCGGTAGTGATAGGATCAGGAAAACACCACCAACCTTCTACAGGTAGCTTTAGGTGAACACTGTGCAGAGCTCGCACCACACTAACTTGTACTGCAGCTTATTTAGCTGCCTGCGGTAGTGATAGGATCAGGAAAACACCACCAACCTTCTACAGGTAGCTTTAGGTGAACACTGTGCAGAGCTCACCAAAAAATAACTTGTAGCTTATTTAACTGCCTGTGGTAGTGATAGGATCAGGAAAACACCACCAACCTTCTACAGGTAGCTTTAGGTGAACACTGTGCAGAGCTTGCACTACACTAACTTGTAGCTTATTTAGCTGCCTGCGGTAGTGATAGGATCAGGAAAACACCACCAACCTTCTACAGGTAGCTTTAGCTGAACACTGTGCAGAGCTCGCCAAAAAATAACTTGTAGCTTATTTAACTGCCTGTGGTAGTGATAGGATCAGGAAAACACCACCAACCTTCTACAGGTAGCTTTAGGTGAACACTGTGCAGAGCTCGCACCACACTAACTTGTACTGTAGCTTATTTAGCTGCCTGCGGTAGTGATAGGATCAGGAAAACACCACCAACCTTCTACAGGTAGCTTTAGGTGAATACTGTGCAGAGCTCACCAAAAAATAACTTATAGCTTATTTAACTGCCTGTGGTAGTGATAGGATCAGGAAAACACCACCAACCTTCTACAGGTAGCTTTAGGTGAACACTGTGCAGAGCTTGCACTACACTAACTTGTAGCTTATTTAGCTGCCTGCGGTAGTGATAGGATCAGGAAAACACCACCAACCTTCTACAGGTAGCTTTAGCTGAACACTGTGCAGAGCTCGCACTACACTAACTTGTAACTTATTTAGCTGCCTGTGGAAGTGATAGGATCAGGAAAACACCACCAACCTTCTATAGGTAGCTTTAGGTGAACACTGTGCAGAGCTCGCACTACACTAACTTGTAGCTTATTTAGCTGCCTGCGGCAGTGATAGGATAAGGAAAACACCACCAACCTTCTACAGGTAGCTTTAGGTGAACACTGTGCAGAGCTCGCACTACACTAACTTGTAGCTTATTTAGCTGCCTGCGGTAGTGATAGGATCAGGAAATCACCACCAAACTTCTACAGGTAGCTTTAGCTGAACACTGTGCAGAGCTCGCCAAAAAATAACTTGTAGCTTATTTAACTGCCTGTGGTAGTGATAGGATCAGGAAAACACCACCAACCTTCTACAGGTAGCTTTAGGTGAACACTGTGCAGAGCTCGCACCACACTAACTTGTACTGTAGCTTATTTAGCTGCCTGCGGTAGTGATAGGATCAGGAAAACACCACCAACCTTCTACAGGTAGCTTTAGGTGAATACTGTGCAGAGCTCACCAAAAAATAACTTATAGCTTATTTAACTGCCTGTGGTAGTGATAGGATCAGGAAAACACCACCAACCTTCTACAGGTAGCTTTAGGTGAACACTGTGCAGAGCTTGCACTACACTAACTTGTAGCTTATTTAGCTGCCTGCGGTAGTGATAGGATCAGGAAAACACCACCAACCTTCTACAGGTAGCTTTAGCTGAACACTGTGCAGAGCTCGCACTACACTAACTTGTAACTTATTTAGCTGCCTGTGGAAGTGATAGGATCAGGAAAACACCACCAACCTTCTATAGGTAGCTTTAGGTGAACACTGTGCAGAGCTCGCACTACACTAACTTGTAGCTTATTTAGCTGCCTGCGGCAGTGATAGGATAAGGAAAACACCACCAACCTTCTACAGGTAGCTTTAGGTGAACACTGTGCAGAGCTCGCACTACACTAACTTGTAGCTTATTTAGCTGCCTGCGGTAGTGATAGGATCAGGAAATCACCACCAAACTTCTACAGGTAGCTTTAGCTGAACACTGTGCAGAGCTCGCCAAAAAATAACTTGTAGCTTATTTATCTGCCTGCGGTAGTGATAGGATCAGGAAAACACCACCAACCTTCTACAGGTAGGTTTAGGTGAACACTGTGCACAGCTCGCACCACACTAACTTGTAGCCTATTTAGCTGCCTGCGTTAGTGATAGGATCAGGAAAACACCACCAACCTTCTACAGGTAGCTTTAGGTGAACACTGTGCAGAGCTCGCACTACACTAACTTGTAGCTTATTTAGCTGCCTGTGGTAGTGATAGGATCAGGAAAACACCACCAACCTTCTACAGGTAGCTTTAGGTAAACACTGTGCAGAGCTCACCAAAAAATAACTTGTAGCTTATTTAACTGCCTGTGGTAGTGATAGGATCAGGAAAACACCACCAACCTTCTACAGGTAGCTTTAGGTGAACACTGTGCAGAGCTCGCACTACACTAACTTGTAGCTTATTTAGCTGCCTGCGGTAATGATAGGATCAGGAAATCACCACCAACCTTCTACAGGTAGCTTTAGGTGAACACTGTGCAGAGCTCACCAAAAAATAACTTGTAGCTTATTTAGCTGCCTGCGGTAGTGATAGGATCAGGAAAACACCACCAACCTTCTACAGGTAGCTTTAGGTGAACACTGTGCAAAGCTCATCAAAAAATAACTTGCAGCTTTTTTAGCTGCCTGCGGTAGTGATAGGATCAGGAAAACACCACCAATCTTCTACAGGTAGCTTTAGGTGAACACTGTGCAGAGCTCGCACTACACTAACTTGTAGCTTATTTAGCTGCCTGCGGTAGTGATAGGACCAGGAAAACACCACCAACCTTCTATAGGTAGCTTTAGGTGAAAACTGTGCAGAGCTCACCAAAAAATAATTTGTAGCTTATTTAGCTGCCTGCGGTAGTGATAGGATCAGGAAAACACCACCAACCTTCTACAGGTAGCTTTAGGTGAACACTGTGCAGAGCTCGCACTACACTAACTTGTAGCTCATTTAGCTGCCTGCGGTAGTGATAGGATCAGGAAAACACCACCAACCTTCTACAGGTAGGTTTAGGTGAACACTGTGCAGAGCTCGCACCACACTAACTTGTACTGTAGCTTATTTAGCTGCCTGCGGTAGTGATAGGATCAGGAAAACACCACAAACCTTCTACAGGTAGCTTTAGGTGAACACTGTGCAGAGCTCACCAAAAAATAACTTGTAGCTTATTTAACTGCTAGTGGTAGTGATAGGATCAGGAAAACACCACCAACCTTCTACAGGTAGCTTTAGGTGAACACTGTGCAGAGCTTGCACAACACTAACTTGTAGCTTATTTAGCTGCCTGCGGTAGTGATATGATCAGGAAAACACCACCAACCTTCTACAGGTAGCTTTAGGTGAACACTGTGCAGAGCTCGCCAAAAAATAACTTGTAGTTTATTTAGCTGCCTGCGGTAGTGATAGGATCAGGAAAACACCACCAACCTTCTACAGGTAGCTTTAGGTGAACACTGTGCAGAGCTCGCACTACACTAACTTGTAGCTTATTTAGGTGCCTGCGGTAGTGATAGGATCAGGAAAACACCACCAACCTTCTACAGGTAGCTTTAGCTGAACACTGTGCAGAGCTCGCCAAAAAATAACTTGTAGCTTATATAGCTGCCTGCGGTAGTGATAGGATCAGGAAATCACCACCAACCTTCTACAGGTAGCTTTAGGTGAACACTGTTCAGAGCTCGCACTACACTAACTTGTAGCTTATTTAGCTGCCTGCGGTAGTGATATAATCAGGAAAACACCACCAACCTTCTACAGGTAGCTTTAGGTGAACACTGTGCAGAGCTCGCACCACACTAACTTGTAGCTTATTTAGCTGCCTGCGGCAGTGATAGGATCAGGAAAACACCACCAACCTTCTACAGGTAGCTTTAGGTGAACACTGTGCAGAGCTCACCAAAAAATAACTTGTAGCTTATTTAGCTGCCTGCGGTAGTGATAGGATCAGGAAATCACCACCAACCTTCTACAGGTAGCTTTAGGTGAACACTGTGCAGAGCTCACCAAAAAATAACTTGTAGCTTATTTAGCTGCCTGCGGTAGTGATAGGATCAGGAAAACACCACCAACCTTCTACAGGTAGCTTTAGGTGAACACTGTGCAAAGCTCATCAAAAAATAACTTGCAGCTTTTTTAGCTGCCTGCGGTAGTGATAGGATCAGGAAAACACCACCAACTTTCTACAGGTAGCTTTAGCTGAACACTGTGCATAGCTCGCCAAAAAATAACTTGTAGCTTTTTTAGCTGCCTGCGGTAGTGATAGGATCAGGAAAACACCACCAACCTTCTACAGGTAGCTTTAGGTGAACACTGTGCAGAGCTCGCACCACACTAACTTGTACTGTAGCTTATTTAGCTGCCTGCGGTAGTGATAGGATCAGGAAAACACCACCAACCTTCTACAGGTAGCTTTAGGTGAACACTGTGCAGAGCTTGCCCTACACTAACTTGTAGCTTATTTAGCTGCCTGCGGCAGTGATAGGATCAGGAAAACACCACCAACCTTCTACAGGTAGCTTTAGGTGAACACTGTGCAGAGCTCACCAAAAAATAACTTGTAGCTTTTTTAGCTGCCTGCGGTAGTGATAGGATCAGGAAAACACCACCAACCTTCTACAGGTAGCTTTAGGTGAACACTGTGCAGAGCTCACCAAAAAATAACTTGTAGCTTATTTAACTGCCTGTGGTAGTGATAGGATCAGGAAAACACCACCAACCTTCTACAGGTAGCTTTAGGTGAACACTGTGCAGAGCTTGCCCTACACTAACTTGTAGCTTATTTAGCTGCCTGCGGCAGTGATAGGATCAGGAAAACACCACCAACCTTCTACAGGTAGCTTTAGGTGAACACTGTGCAGAGCTCGCACTACACTAACTTGTAGCTTATTTAGCTGCCTGCGGTAGTGACAGGATCAGGAAATCACCACCAAACTTCTACAGGTAGCTTTAGCTGAACACTGTGCAGAGCTCGCCAAAAAATAACTTGTAGCTTATTTAGCTGCCTGCGGTAGTGATAGGATCAGGAAAACACCACCAACCTTCTACAGGTAGGTTTAGGTGAACACTGTGCACAGCTCGCACCACACTAACTTGTAGCTTATTTAGCTGCCTGCGTTAGTGATACGATCAGGAAAACACCACCAACCTTCTACAGGTAGCTTTAGGTGAACACTGTGCAGAGCTCGCACTACACTAACTTGTAGCTTATTTAGCTGCCTGCGGTAGTGATAGGATCAGGAAAACACCACCAACCTTCTACAGATAGCTTTAGGTGAACACTGTGCAGAGCTCACCAAAAAATAACTTGAAGATTATTTAACTGCCTGTGGTAGTGATAGGATCAGGAAAACACCACCAACCTTCTACAGGTAGCTTTAGGTGAACACTGTGCAGAGCTTGCACTACAGTAACTTGTAGCTTATTTAGCTGCCTGCGGTAGTGATAGGATCAGGAAAACACCACCAACCTTCTACAGGTAGCTTTAGCTGAACACTGTGCAGAGCTCGCCAAAAAATAACTTGTAGCTTATTTAGCTGCCTGCAGTAGTGATAGGATCAGGAAAACACCACCAACCTTCTACAGGTAGCTTTAGGTGAACACTGTGCAGAGCTCGCACTACACTAACTTGTAGCTTATTTAGCTGCCTGCGGTAGTGATAGGATCAGGAAAACACCACCAACCTTCTACAGGTAGCTTTAGGTGAACACTGTGCAAAGCTCGCACTACACTAACTTGTAGCTTATTTAGCTGCCTGCGGTAGTGATAGGATCAGGAAAACACCACCAACCTTCTGCAGGTAGCTTTAGGTGAACACTGTGCAGAGCTCGCACTACACTAACTTGTAGCTTATTTAGCTGCCTGCGGTAGTGATAGGATCAGGAAAACACCACCAACCTTCTACAGGTAGCTTTAGGTGAACACTGTGCAGAGCTCGCGCTACACTAACTTGTAGCTTATTTAGCTGCCTGCGGTAGTGATAGGATCAGGAAAACACCACCAACCTTCTACAGGTAGCTATATGTTAACACTGTGCAGAGCTCGCACTACACTAACTTGTAGCTTATTTAGCTGCCTGCGGTAGTGATAGGATCAGGAAAACACCACCAACCTTCTACAGGTAGCTTTAGGTGAACACTGTGCAGAGCTCGCACTACACTAACTTGTAGCTTATTTAGCTGCCTGCGGTAGTGATAGGATCAGGAAAAAACCACCAACCTTCTATAGGTAGCTTTAGCTGAACACTGTGCAGAGCTCGCCAAAAAATAACTTGTAGCTTATTTAGCTGCCTGCGGTAGTGATAGGATCAGGAAAACACCACCAACCTTCTACAGGTAGGTTTAGGTGAACACTGTGCACAGCTCGCACCACACTAACTTGTAGCTTATTTAGCTGCCTGCGTTAGTGATACGATCAGGAAAACACCACCAACCTTCTACAGGTAGCTTTAGGTGAACACTGTGCAGAGCTAGCACTACACTAACTTGTAGCTTATTTAGCTGCCTGCGGTAGTGATAGGATCAGGAAAACACCACCAACCTTCTACAGGTAGCTTTAGGTGAACACTGTGCAGAGCTCACCAAAAAATAACTTGAAGCTTATTTAACTGCCTGTGGTAGTGATAGGATCAGGAAAACACCACCAACCTTCTACAGGTAGCTTTAGGTGAACACTGTGCAGAGCTTGCACTACAGTAACTTGTAGCTTATTTAGCTGCCTGCGGTAGTGATAGGATCAGGAAAACACCACCAACCTTCTACAGGTAGCTTTAGCTGAACACTGTGCAGAGCTCACCAAAAAATAACTTGTAGCTTATTTAGCTGCCTGCAGTAGTGATAGGATCAGGAAAACACCACCAACCTTCTACAGGTAGCTTTAGGTGAACACTGTGCAGAGCTCGCACTACACTAACTTGTAGCTTATTTAGCTGCCTGCGGTAGTGATAGGATCAGGAAAACACCACCAACCTTCTACAGGTAGCTTTAGGTGAACACTGTGCAGAGCTCGCGCTACACTAACTTGTAGCTTATTTAGCTGCCTGCGGTAGTGATAGGATCAGGAAAACACCACCAACCTTCTACAGGTAGCTATATGTTAACACTGTGCAGAGCTCGCACTACACTAACTTGTAGTTTATTTAGCTGCCTGCGGTAGTGATAGGATCAGGAAAACACCACCAACCTTCTACAGGTAGCTTTAGGTGAACACTGTGCAGAGCTCGCACTACACTAACTTGTAGCTTATTTAGCTGCCTGCGGTAGTGATAGGATCAGGAAAAAACCACCAACCTTCTATAGGTAGCTTTAGGTGAAAACTGTGCAGAGCTCACCAAAAAATAACTTGTAGCTTTTTTAGCTGCCTGCGGTAGTGATAGGATCAGGAAAACACCACCAACCTTCTACAGGTAGCTTTAGGTGAACACTGTGCAGAGCTCGCACTACACTAACTTGTAGCTCATTTAGCTGCCTGCGGTAGTGATAGGATCAGGAAAACACCACCAACCTTATACAGGTAGCTTTAGGTGAACACTGTGCAGAGCTCGCACTACACTAACTTGTAGCTATTTTAGCTGCCTGCGGTAGTGATAGGATCAGGAAAACACCACCAACCTTCTACAGGTAGCTTTAGATGAACACTGTGCAGAGCTCACACTACACTAACTTGTAGCTTATTTAGCTGCCTGCGGTAGTGATATGATCAGTAAAACAACACCAACCTTCTACAGGTAGATTTAGGTGAACACTGTGCAGAGCTCGCACTACACTAACTTGTAGCTTATTTAGCTGCCTGCGGTAGTGATAGGATCAGGAAAACACCACCAACCTTCTACAGGTTGCTTTAGGTGAACACTGTGCAGAGCTCGCACTACACTAACTTGTAGCTTATTTAGCTGCCTGCGGTAGTGATAGGATCAGGAAATCACCACCAACCTTCTACAGGTAGCTTTAGGTGAACACTGTGCAGAGCTCGCACTACACTAACTTGTAGCTTATTTAGCTGCCTGCGGTAGTGATAGGATCAGGAAAACACCACCAACCTTCTACAGGTAGCTTTAGGTGAACACTGTGCAGAGCTCACCAAAAAATAACTTGAAGCTTATTTAACTGTCTGTGGTAGTGATAGGATCAGGAAAACACCACCAACCTTCTACAGGTAGCTTTAGCTGAACACTGTGCAGAGCTCGCACTACACTAACTTGTAGCTTATTTAGCTGCCTGCGGTAGTGATAGGATCAGGAAAACACCACCAACCTTCTACAGGTAGCTATATGTTAACACTGTGCAGAGCTCGCACTACACTAACTTGTAGCTTATTTAGCTGCCTGCGGTAGTGATAGGATCAGGAAAACACCACCAATATTCTACAGGTAGCTTTAGGTGAACACTGTGCAGAGCTCGCACTACACTAACTTGTAGCTTATTTAGCTGCCTGCGGTAGTGATAGGATCAGGAAAACACCACCAACCTTCTATAGGTAGCTTTAGGTGAAAACTGTGCAGAGCTCACCAAAAAATAACTTGTAGCTTATTTAGCTGCCTGCGGTAGTGATAGGATCAGGAAAACACCACCAACCTTCTACAGGTAGCTTTAGGTGAACACTGTGCAGAGCTCGCACTACACTAACTTGTAGCTCATTTAGCTGCCTGCGGTAGTGATAGGATCAGGAAAACACCACCAACCTTCTACAGGTAGCTTTAGGTGAACACTGTGCAGAGCCCACCAAAAAATAACTTGTAGTTTATTTAGCTGCCTGCGGTAGTGATAGGATCAGGAAAACACCACCAACCTTCTACAGGTAGGTTTAGGTGAACACTGTGCAGAGCTTGCACCACACTAACTTGTACTGTAGCTTATTTAGCTGCCTGCGGTAGTGATAGGATCAGGAAAACACCACAAACCGTCTACAGGTAGCTTTAGGTGAACACTGTGCAGAGCTCACCAAAAAATAACTTGTAGCTTATTTAACTGCCTGTGGTAGTGATAGGATCAGGAAAACACCACCAACCTTCTACAGGTAGCTTTAGGTGAACACTGTGCAGAGCTTGCACAACACTAACTTGTAGCTTATTTAGCTGCCTGCGGTAGTGATATGATCAGGAAAACACCACCAACCTTCTACAGGTAGCTTTAGGTGAACACTGTGCAGAGCTCGCCAAAAAATAACTTGTAGTTTATTTAGCTGCCTGCGGTAGTGATAGGATCAGGAAAACACCACCAACCTTCTACAGGTAGCTTTAGGTGAACACTGTGCAGAGCTCGCACTACACTAACTTGTAGCTTATTTAGCTGCCTGCGGTAGTGATAGGATCAGGAAAACACCACCAACCTTCTACAGGTAGCTTTAGCTGAACACTGTGCAGAGCTCGCCAAAAAATAACTTGTAGCTTATTTAGCTGCCTGCGGCAGTGATAGGATCAGGAAAACACCACCAACCTTCTACAGGTAGCTTTAGGTGAACACTGTGCAGAGCTCGCACTACATTAACTTTTAGCTTATTTAGCTGCCTGCCGTAGTGATAGGATCAGGAAAACAACACCAACCTTCTACAGGTAGCTTTAGGTGAACACTGTGCAGAGCTTGCACTACACTAACTTGTAGCTTATTTAGCTGCCTGCGGTAGTGATAGGATCAGGAAAACACCACCAACCTTCTACAGGTAGCTTTAGGTGAACACTGTGCAGAGCTCGCACTACACTAACTTGTAGCTTATTTAGATGCCTGCGGTGGTGATAGGATCAGGAAATCACCACCAACCTTCTACAGGTAGCTTAAGGTGAACACTGTGCAGAGCTCGCACTACACTAACTTGTAGCTTATTTAGCTGCTTGCGGTAGTGATAGGATCAGGAAAACACCACCAACCTTCTATAGGTAGCTTTAGGTGAACACTGTGCAGAGCTCGCCAAAAAATAACTTGTAGCTTATTTAGCTGCCTGCGGTAGTGATAGGATCAGGAAAACACTACCAACCTTCTACAGGTAGCTTTAGGTGAACACTGTGCAGAGCTCGCACTACACTAACTTGTAGCTTATTTAGCTGCCCGTGGTAGTAATAGGATCAGGAAAACACCACCAACCTTCTACAGGTAGCTTTAGGTGAACACTGTGCAGAGCTTACCAAAAAATAACTTGTAGCTTATTTAGCTGCCTGCGGTAGTGATAGGATCAGGAAAACACCACAAACCTTCTACAGGTTGCTTTAGGTGAACACTGTGCAGAGCTCACCAAAAAATAACTTGTAGCTTATTTAGCTGCCTGCGGTAGTGATAAGATCAGGAAAGCACCACCAACCTTCTACAGGTAGCTTTAGGTGAAAACTGTGCAGAGCTCGCACTACACTAACTTGTAGCTTATTTAGGTGCCTGCGGTAGTGATAGAATCAGGAAAACACCACCAACATTCTACAGGTAGCTTTAGCTGAACACTGTGCAGAGCTCGCTAAAAAATAACTTGTAGATTATTTAGCTGCCTGCGGCAGTGATAGGATCAGGAAAACACCACCAAACTTCTACAGGTAGCTTTAGGTGAACACTGTGCAGAGCTCGCACTACACTAACTTGTAGCTTATTTAGCTGCCTGCGGTAGTGATAGGATCAGGAAAACACCACCAACCTTCTACAGGTAGCTTTAGGTGAACACTGTGCAGAGCTCGCACTACATTAACTTGTAGCTTATTTAGCTGCCCGCGGTAGTGATAGGATCAGGAAAACACCACCAACCTTCAACAGGTAGCTTTAGGTGAACACTGTGCCGAGCTCGCACTACACTAACTTGTAGCTTATTTAGCTGCCTGCAGTAGTGATAGGATCAGGAAAACAACACCAACCTTCTACAGGTAGCTTTAGGTGAACACTGTGCAGAGCTCGCACTACACTAACTTGTAGCTTATTTAGCTGCCTGCGGTAGTGATAGGATCAGGAAAACACCACCAACCTTCTACAGGTAGCTTTAGGTGAACACTGTGCAGAGCTCGCACTACACTAACTTGTAGCTTATTTAGCTGCCTGCGGTGGTGATAGGATCAAGAAATCACCACCAACCTTCTACAGGTAGCTTAAGGTGAACACTGTGCAGAGCTCGCACTACACTAACTTGTAGCTTATTTAGCTGCTTGCGGTAGTGATAGGATCAGGAAAACACCACCAACCTTCTACAGGTAGGTTTAGGTGAACACTGTGCAGAGCTCGCACCACACTAACTTGTACTGTAGCTTATTTAGCTGCCTGCGGTAGTGATAGGATCAGGAAAACACCACAAACCTTCTACAGGTAGCTTTAGGTGAACACTGTGCAGAGCTCACCAAAAAATAACTTGTAGCTTATTTAACTGCCTGTGGTAGTGATAGGATCAGGAAAACACCACCAACCTTCTACAGGTAGCTTTAGGTGAACACTGTGCAGAGCTTGCACAACACTAACTTGTAGCTTATTTAGCTGCCTGCGGTAGTGATATGATCAGGAAAACACCACCAACCTTCTACAGGTAGCTTTAGGTGAACACTGTGCAGAGCTCGCCAAAAAATAACTTGTAGTTTATTTAGCTGCCTGCGGTAGTGATAGGATCAGGAAAACACCACCAACCTTCTACAGGTAGCTTTAGGTGAACACTGTGCAGAGCTCGCACTACACTAACTTGTAGCTTATTTAGGTGCCTGCGGTAGTGATAGGATCAGGAAAACACCACCAACCTTCTACAGGTAGCTTTAGCTGAACACTGTGCAGAGCTCGCCAAAAAATAACTTGTAGCTTATTTAGCTGCCTGTGGCAGTGATAGGATCAGGAAAACACCACCAACCTTCTACAGGTAGCTTTAGGTGAACACTGTGCAGAGCTCGCACTACACTAACTTGTAGCTTATTTAGCTGCCTGCGGTAGTGATAGGATCAGGAAATCACCACCAACCTTCTACAGGTAGCTTTAGGTGAACACTGTGCAGAGCTCGCACTACATTAACTTGTAGCTTATTTAGCTGCCTGCCGTAGTGATAGGATCAGGAAAACAACACCAACCTTCTACAGGTAGCTTTAGGTGAACACTGTGCAGAGCTCGCACTACACTAACTTGTAGCTTATTTAGCTGCCTGCGGTAGTGATAGGATCAGGAAAACACCACCAACCTTCTACAGGTAGCTTTAGGTGAACACTGTGCAGAGCTCGCACTACACTACCTTGTAGCTTATTTAGCTGCCTGCGGTGGTGATAGGATCAGGAAATCACCATCAACCTTCTACAGGTAGCTTAAGGTGAACACTGTGCAGAGCTCGCACTACACTAACTTGTAGCTTATTTAGCTGCTTGCGGTAATG
The DNA here is from genome assembly GCA_037952835.1 of Lithobates septentrionalis. Lineage (NCBI taxonomy): Eukaryota > Metazoa > Chordata > Amphibia > Anura > Ranidae > Lithobates > Lithobates septentrionalis. The sequence goes on from JBBDGP010000584.1 coordinate 2,464,578, forward strand.
ATAGGATCAGGAAAACACCACCAACCTTCTATAGGTAGCTTTAGGTGAACACTGTGCAGAGCTCGCCAAAAAATAACTTGTAGCTTATTTAGCTGCCTGCGGTAGTGATAGGATCAGGAAAACACTACCAACATTCTACAGGTAGCTTTAGGTGAACACTGTGCAGAGCTCGCACTACACTAACTTGTAGCTTATTTAGCTGCCCGTGGTAGTAATAGGATCAGGAAAACACCACCAACCTTCTATAGGTAGCTTTAGGTGAACACTGTGCAGAGCTTACCAAAAAATAACTTGTAGCTTATTTAGCTGTCTGCGGTAGTGATAGGATCAGGAAAACACCACAAACCTTCTACAGGTTGCTTTAGGTGAACACTGTGCAGAGCTCACCAAAAAATAACTTGTAGCTTATTTAGCTGCCTGCGGTAGTGATAAGATCAGGAAAGCACCACCAACCTTCTACAGGTAGCTTTAGGTGAAAACTGTGCAGAGCTCGCACTACACTAACTTGTAGCTTATTTAGGTGCCTGCGGTAGTGATAGGATCAGGAAAACACCACCAACATTCTACAGGTAGCTTTAGCTGAACACTGTGCAGAGCTCGCTAAAAAATAACTTGTAGCTTATTTAGCTGCCTGCGGCAGTGATAGGATCAGGAAAACACCACCAAACTTCTACAGGTAGCTTTAGGTGAACACTGTGCAGAGCTCGCACTACACTAACTTGTAGCTTATTTAGCTGCCTGCGGTAGTGATAGGATCAGGAAAACACCACCAACCTTCTACAGGTAGCTTTAGGTGAACACTGTGCAGAGCTCGCACTACATTAACTTGTAGCTTATTTAGCTGCCCGCGGTAGTGATAGGATCAGGAAAACACCACCAACCTTCAACAGGTAGCTTTAGGTGAACACTGTGCCGAGCTCGCACTCCACTAACTTGTAGCTTATTTAGCTGCCTGCAGTAGTGATAGGATCAGGAAAACAACACCAACCTTCTACAGGTAGCTTTAGGTGAACACTGTGCAGAGCTCGCACTACACTAACTTGTAGATTATTTAGCTGCCTGCGGTAGTGATAGGATCAGGAAAACACCACCAACCTTCTACAGGTAGCTTTAGGTGAACACTGTGCAGAGCTCGCACTACACTAACTTGTAGCTTATTTAGCTGCCTGCGGTGGTGATAGGATCAAGAAATCACCACCAACCTTCTACAGGTAGCTTAAGGTGAACACTGTGCAGAGCTCGCACTACACTAACTTGTAGCTTATTTAGCTGCTTGCGGTAGTGATAGGATCAGGAAAACACCACCAACCTTCTACAGGTAGGTTTAGGTGAACACTGTGCAGAGCTCGCACCACACTAACTTGTACTGTAGCTTATTTAGCTGCCTGCGGTAGTGATAGGATCAGTAAAACACCACAAACCTTCTACAGGTAGCTTTAGGTGAACACTGTGCAGAGCTCACCAAAAAATAACTTGTAGCTTATTTAACTGCCTGTGGTAGTGATAGGATCAGGAAAACACCACCAACCTTCTACAGGTAGATTTAGGTGAACACTGTGCAGAGCTTGCACAACACTAACTTGTAGCTTATTTAGCTGCCTGCGGTAGTGATATGATCAGGAAAACACCACCAACCTTCTACAGGTAGCTTAAGGTGAACACTGTGCAGAGCTCGCACTACACTAACTTGTAGCTTATTTAGCTGCTTGCGATAGTGATAGGATCAGGAAAACACCACCAACCTTCTACAGGTAGGTTTAGGTGAACACTGTGCAGAGCTCTCACCACACTAACTTGTACTGTAGCTTATTTAGCTGCCTGCGGTAGTGATAGGATCAGGAAAACACCACAAACCTTCTACAGGTAGCTTTAGGTGAACACTGTGCAGAGCTCACCAAAAAATAACTTGTAGCTTATTTAACTGCCTGTGGTAGTGATAGGATCAGGAAAACACCACCAACCTTCTACAGGTAGCTTTAGGTGAACACTGTGCAGAGCTTGCACAACACTAACTTGTAGCTTATTTAGCTGCCTGCGGTAGTGATATGATCAGGAAAACACCACCAACCTTCTACAGGTAGCTTTAGGTGAACACTGTGCAGAGCTTACCAAAAAATAACTTGTAGCTTATTTAGCTGTCTGCGGTAGTGATAGGATCAGGAAAACACCACAAACCTTCTACAGGTTGCTTTAGGTGAACACTGTGCAGAGCTTACCAAAAAATAACTTGTAGCTTATTTAGCTGTCTGCGGTAGTGATAGGATCAGGAAAACACCACCAACCTTCTACAGGTAGCTTTAGGTGAACACTGTGCAGAGCTCGCACTACACTAACTTGTAGCTTATTTAGGTGCCTGCGGTAGTGTTAGGATCAGGAAAACACCACCAACCTTCTACAGGTAGCTTTAGCTGAACACTGTGCAGAGCTCGCCAAAAAATAACTTGTAGCTTATTTAGCTGCCTGCGGCAGTGATAGGATCAGGAAAACACCACCAACCTTCTAGAGGTAGCTTTAGGTGAACACTGTGCAGAGCTCGCACTACACTAACTTGTAGCTTATTTAGCTGCCTGCGGTAGTGATAGGATCAGGAAAACACCACCAACCTTCTACAGGTAGCTTTAGGTGAACACTGTGCAGAGCTCGCACTACATTAACTTGTAGCTTATTTAGCTGCCTGCGGTAGTGATAGGATCAGGAAAACAACACCAACCTTCTACAGGTAGCTTTAGGTGAACACTGTGCAGAGCTCGCACTACACTAACTTGTAGCTTATTTAGCTGCCTGCGGTAGTGATAGGATCAGGAAAACACCACCAACCTTCTACAGGTAGCTTTAGGTGAACACTGTGCAGAGCTCGCACTACACTAACTTGTAGCTTATTTAGCTGCCTGCGGTGGTGATAGGATCAGGAAATCACCACCAACCTTCTACAGGTAGCTTAAGGTGAACACTGTGCAGAGCTCGCACTACACTAACTTGTAGCTTATTTAGCTGCTTGCGGTAGTGATAGGATCAGGAAAACACCACCAACCTTATATAGGTAGCTTTAGGTGAACACTGTGCAGAGCTCGCCAAAAAATAACTTGTAGCTTATTTAGCTGCCTGTGGTAGTGATAGGATCAGGAAAACACTACCAACCTTCTACAGGTAGCTTTAGGTGAACACTGTGCAGAGCTCGCACTACACTAACTTGTAGCTTATTTAGCTGCCTGCGGTAGTGATAGGATCAGGAAAACACTACCAACCTTCTACAGGTAGCTTTAGGTGAACACTGTGCAGAGCTCGCACTACACTAACTTGTAGCTTATTTAGCTGCCCGTGGTAGTAATAGGATCAGGAAAACACCACCAACCTTCTACAGGTAGCTTTAGGTGAACACTGTGCAGAGCTTACCAAAAAATAACTTGTAGCTTATTTAGCTGCCTGCGGTAGTGATAGGATCAGGAAAACACCACAAACCTTCTACAGGTTGCTTTAGGTGAACACTGTGCAGAGCTCACCAAAAAATAACTTGTAGCTTATTTAGCTGCCTGCGGTAGTGATAAGATCAGGAAAACACCACCAACCTTCTACAGGTAGCTTTAGGTGAAAACTGTGCAGAGCTCGCACTACACTAACTTGTAGCTTATTTAGGTGCCTGCGGTAGTGATAGGATCAGGAAAACACCACCAACATTCTACAGGTAGCTTTAGCTGAACACTGTGCAGAGCTCGCTAAAAAATAACTTGTAGCTTATTTAGCTGCCTGCGGCAGTGATAGGATCAGGAAAACACCACCAAACTTCTACAGGTAGCTTTAGGTGAACACTGTGCAGAGCTCGCACTACACTAAATTGTAGCTTATTTAGCTGCCTGCGGTAGTGATAGGATCAGGAAAACACCACCAACCTTCTACAGGTAGCTTTAGGTGAACACTGTGCAGAGCTCGCACTACACTAACTTGTAGCTTATTTAGCTGCCTGCAGTAGTGATAGGATCAGGAAAACAACACCAACCTTCTACAGGTAGCTTTAGGTGAACACTGTGCAGAGCTCGCACTACACTAACTTGTAGCTTATTTAGCTGCCTGCGGTAGTGATAGGATCAGGAAAACACCACCAACCTTCTACAGGTAGCTTTAGGTGAACACTGTGCAGAGCTCGCACTACACTAACTTGTAGCTTATTTAGCTGCCTGCGGTGGTGATAGGATCAAGAAATCACCACCAACCTTCTACAGGTAGCTTAAGGTGAACACTGTGCAGAGCTCGCACTACACTAACTTGTAGCTTATTTAGCTGCTTGCGGTAGTGGTAGGATCAGGAAAACACCACCAACCTTCTATAGGTAGCTTTAGGGGAACACTGCGCAGAGCTCGCCAAAAAATAACTTGTAGCTTATTTAGCTGCCTGCGGTAGTGATAGGATCAGGAAAACACCACCAACATTCTACAGGTCAGCTTTAGCTGAACACTGTGCAGAGCTCGCACTACACTAACTTGTAGCTAATCTAGCTGCCTGTGGTAGTAATAGGATCAGGAAAACACCACCAACCTTCTACAAATAGCTTTAGGTGAACACTGTGCAGAGCTCACCAAAAAAACACGTGTAGCTTATTAAGCTGCCTGCGGTAGTGATAGGATCAGGAAAACACCACAAACCTTCTACAGGTTGCTTTAGGTGAACACTGTGCAGAGCTCGCCAAAAAATAACTTGTAGCTTATTTAGCTGCCTGCGGTAGTGATAAGATCAGGAAAACACCACCAACCTTCTACAGGTAGCTTTAGGTGAACACTGTGCAGAGCTCGCACTAAATTAACTTGTAGCTTATTTAGCTGCCTGCGGTAGTGATAGGATCAGTAAAACACCACCAACCTTCTACAGGTAGCTTTAGGTGAACACTGTGCCGAGCTCGCACTACACTAACTTGTAGCTTATTTAGCTGCCTGCGGTAGTGATAGGATCAGGAAAACAACACCAACCTTCTACAGGTAGCTTTAGGTGAACACTGTGCATAGCTCGCACTACACTAACTTGTAGCTTATTTAGCTGCCTGCGGTAGTGATAGGTTCAGGAAAACACCACCAACTTTCTACAGGTTGCTTTAGGTGAACACTGTGCAGAGCTCGCACTACACTAACTTGTAGCTTATTTAGCTTCCTGCGGTAGTTAAAGGATAAGGAAATCACCACCAACCTTCTACAGCTAGCTTTAGGTGAGCACTGTGCAGAGCTCGCACTACACTAACTTGTAGCTTATTTAGCTGCCTGCGGTAGTTAAAGGATCAGGAAAACACCACCAACCTTCTACAGCTAGCTTTAGGTGAGCACTGTGCAGAGCTCGCACTACACTAACTTGTAGCTTATTTAGCTGCCTGCGTTAGTGATAGGATCAGGAAAACACCACCAACCTTCTACAGGTAGCTTTAGGTGAACACTGTGCAGAGCTCGCACTACACTAACTTGTAGCTTATTTAGCTGCCTGTGGTAGTGATAGGATCAGGAAAACACCACCAACCTTCTATAGGTAGCTTTAGGTGAACACTGTGCAGAGCTCGCACTACACTAACTTGTAGCTTATTTAACTGCCTGCGGTAGTGATAGGATCAGGAAAACACCACCAACCTTCTACAGGTAGCTTTAGGTGAACACTGTGCAGAGCTCGCACTACACTAACTTGTAGCTTATTTAGCTGCCTGCGGTAGTTATAGGATCAGGAAAACACCACCAACCTTCTATAGGTAGCTTTAGGTGAACACTGTGCAGAGCTCGCACTACACTAACTTGTAGATTATTTAGCTGCCTGCGGTAGTGATAGGATCAGGAAATGACCACCAACCTTCTACAGGTAGCTTTAGGTGAACACTGTGCAGAGCTCGCACTACACTAACTTGTAGCTTATTTAGCTGCCAGCGGTAGTGATAGGATCAGGAAAACACCACCAACCTTCTACAGGTAGCTTTAGGTGAACACTGTGCAGAGCTCGCACTACACTAACTTGTAGCTTATTTAGCTGCCTGTGGTAGTAATAGGATCAGGAAAACACCACCAACCTTCTACAGGTAGCTTTAGGTGAACACTGTGCAGAGCTCACCAAAAAATAACTTGTAGCTTATTTAGCTGCCTGCGGTAGTGATAGGATCAGGAAATCACCACCAACCTTCTACAGGTAGCTTTAGGTGAACACTGTTCAGAGCTCGCACTACACTAACTTGTAGCTTATTTAGCTGCCTGCGGTAGTGATAGGATCAGGAAAACGCCACCAACCTTCTACAGGTAGCTTTAGGTGAACACTGTGCAGAGCTCACCAAAAAATAACTTGTAGCTTATTTAGCTGCCTGCGGTAGTGATAGGATCAGGAAAACACCACCAAACTTCTACAGGTAGCTTTAGGTGAACACTGTGCAGAGCTCGCACTACACTAACTTGTAGCTTATTTAGCTGCCTGCGGTAGTGATAGGATCAGGAAAACACCACCAACCTTCTACAGTTAGCTTTAGGTGAACACTGTGCAGAGCTCGCACTACACTAACTTGTAGCTTATTTAGCTGCCTGCGGTAGTGATAGGATCAGGAAAACACCACCAACCTTCTACAGGTAGCTTTAGGTGAACACTGTGCAGAGCTCGCACTACACTAACTTGTAGCTTATTTAGCTGCCTGCGGCAGTGATAGGATCAGGAAAACACCACCAACCTTCTACAGGTAGCTTTAGGTGAACACTGTGCAGAGCTCACCAAAAAATAACTTGTAGCTTTTTTAGCTGCCTGCGGTAGTGATAGGATCAGGAAAACACCACCAACCTTCTACAGGTAGCTTTAGCTGAACACTGTGCAGAGCTCGCCAAAAAATAACTTGTAGCTTATTTAGCTGCCTGCGGTAGTGATAGGATCAGGAAAACACAACCAACCTTCTACAGGTAGCTTTAGGTGAACACTGTGCAGAGCTCGCACTACACTAACTTGTAGCTTATTTAGCTGCCTGCAGTAGTGATAGGATCAGGAAAACACCACAAACCTTCTATAGGTAGCTTTAGGTGAACACTGTGCAGAGCTCGCACTACACTAACTTGTAGCTTATTTAGCTGCCTGCGGTAGTGATAGGATCAGGAAAACACCACCAACCTTCTACAGGTAGCTTTAGGTGAACACTGTGCAGAGCTCGCACTACACTAACTTGTAGCTTATTTAGCTGCCTGCGGTAGTGATAGGATCAGGAAATCACCACCAACCTTCTACAGGTAGCTTTAGCTGAACACTGTGCAGAGCTCGCCAAAAAATAACTTGTAGCTTATTTAGCTGCCTGCGTTAGTGATAGGATCAGGAAATCACCACCAACCTTCTACAGGTAGCTTTAGGTGAACACTGTGCAGAGCTCACACTACACTAACTTGTAGCTTATTTAGCTGCCTGCGGTAGTGATAGGATCAGGAAAACACCACCAACCTTCTACAGGTAGCTTTAGGTGAACACTGTGCAGAGCTCACCAAAAAATAACTTGTAGCTTATTTAGCTGCCTGCGGTAGTGATAGGATCAGGAAATCACCACCAACCTTCTACAGGTAGCTTTAGGTGAACACTGTTCAGAGCTCGCACTACACTAACTTGTAGCTTATTTAGCTGCTTGCGGTAGTGATAGGATCAGGAAAACACCACCAACCTTCTATAGGTAGCTTTAGGTGAACACTGTGCAGAGCTCGCCAAAAAATAACTTGTAGCTTATTTAGCTGCCTGCGGTAGTGATAGGATCAGGAAAACACTACCAACCTTCTACAGGTAGCTTTAGGTGAACACTGTGCAGAGCTCGCACTACACTAACTTGTAGCTTATTTAGCTGCCCGTGGTAGTAATAGGATCAGGAAAACACCACCAACCTTCTACAGGTAGCTTTAGGTGAACACTGTGCAGAGCTTACCAAAAAATAACTTGTAGCTTATTTAGCTGCCTGCGGTAGTGATAGGATCAGGAAAACACCACAAACCTTCTATAGGTTGCTTTAGGTGAACACTGTGCAGAGCTCACCAAAAAATAACTTGTAGCTTATTTAGCTGCCTGCGGTAGTGATAGGATCAGGAAAGCACCACCAACCTTCTACAGGTAGCTTTAGGTGAAAACTGTGCAGAGCTCGCACTACACTAACTTGTAGCTTATTTAGGTGCCTGCGGTAGTGATAGGATCAGGAAAACACCACCAACATTCTACAGGTAGCTTTAGCTGAACACTGTGCAGAGCTCGCTAAAAAATAACTTGTAGCTTATTTAGCTGCCTGCGGCAGTGATAGGATCAGGAAAACACCACCAAACTTCTACAGGTAGCTTTAGGTGAACACTGTGCAGAGCTCGCACTACACTAACTTGTAGCTTATTTAGCTGCCTGCGGTAGTGATAGGATCAGGAAAACACCACCAACCTTCTACAGGTAGCTTTAGGTGAACACTGTGCAGAGCTCGCACTACATTAACTTGTAGCTTATTTAGCTGCCCGCGGTAGTGATAGGATCAGGAAAACACCACCAACCTTCAACAGGTAGCTTTAGGTGAACACTGTGCCGAGCTCGCACTACACTAACTTGTAGCTTATTTAGCTGCCTGCAGTAGTGATAGGATCAGGAAAACAACACCAACCTTCTACAGGTAGCTTTAGGTGAACACTGTGCAGAGCTCGCACTACACTAACTTGTAGCTTATTTAGCTGCCTGCGGTAGTGATAGGATCAGGAAAACACCACCAACCTTCTACAGGTAGCTTTAGATGAACACTGTGCAGAGCTCGCACTACACTAACTTGTAGCTTATTTAGCTGCCTGCGGTGGTGATAGGATCAAGAAATCACCACCAACCTTCTACAGGTAGCTTAAGGTGAACACTGTGCAGAGCTCGCACTACACTAACTTGTAGCTTATTTAGCTGCTTGCGGTAGTGATAGGATCAGGAAAACACCACCAACCTTCTACAGGTAGGTTTAGGTGAACACTGTGCAGAGCTCGCACCACACTAACTTGTACTGTAGCTTATTTAGCTGCCTGCGGTAGTGATAGGATCAGGAAAACACCACAAACCTTCTACAGGTAGCTTTAGATGAACACTGTGCAGAGCTCGCACTACACTAACTTGTAGCTTATTTAGCTGCCTGCGGTGGTGATAGGATCAAGAAATCACCACCAACCTTCTACAGGTAGCTTAAGGTGAACACTGTGCAGAGCTCGCACTACACTAACTTGTAGCTTATTTAGCTGCTTGCGGTAGTGATAGGATCAGGAAAACACCACCAACCTTCTACAGGTAGCTTTAGGTGAACACTGTGCAGAGCTCGCCAAAAAATAACTTGTAGTTTATTTAGCTGCCTGCGGTAGTGATAGGATCAGGAAAACACCACCAACCTTCTACAGGTAGCTTTAGGTGAACACTGTGCAGAGCTCGCACTACACTAACTTGTAGCTTATTTAGCTGCCTGCGGTAGTGATAGGATCAGGAAAACACCACCAACCTTCTACAGGTAGCTTTAGGTGAACACTGTGCAGAGCTCACCAAAAAATAACTTGAAGCTTATTTAACTGCCTGTGGTAGTGATAGGATCAGGAAAACACCACCAACCTTCTACAGGTAGCTTTAGGTGAACACTGTGCAGAGCTTGCACTACAGTAACTTGTAGCTTATTTAGCTGCCTGCGGTAGTGATAGGATCAGGAAAACACCACCAATCTTCTACAGGTAGCTTTAGGTGAACACTGTGCAGAGCTCGCACTACACTAACTTGTAGCTTATTTAGCTGCCTGCGGTAGTGATAGGATCAGGAAAACACCACCAACCTTCTACAGGTAGCTTTAGGTGAACACTGTGCAGAGCTTGCACTACAGTAACTTGTAGCTTATTTAGCTGCCTGCGGTAGTGATAGGATCAGGAAAACACCACCAACCTTCTACAGGTAGCTTTAGCTGAACACTGTGCAGAGCTCGCCCAAAAATAACTTGTAGCTTATTTAGCTGCCTGCAGTAGTGATAGAATCAGGAAAACACCACCAACCTTCTACAGGTAGCTTTAGGTGAACACTGTGCAGAGCTCGCACTACACTAACTTGTAGCTTATTTAGCTGCCAGCGGTAGTGATAGGATCAGGAAAACACCACCAACCTTCTACAGGTAGCTTTAGGTGAACACTGTGCAGAGCTCGCACTACACTAACTTGTAGCTTATTTAGCTGCCTGCGGTAGTGATAGGATTAGGAAAACACCACCAACCTTCTACAGGTAGCTTTAGGTGAACACTGTGCAGAGCTCGCGCTACACTAACTTGTAGCTTATTTAGCTGCCTGCGGTAGTGATAGGATCAGGAAAACACCACCAACCTTCTACAGGTAGCTATATGTTAACACTGTGCAGAGCTCGCACTACACTAACTTGTAGCTTATTTAGCTGCCTGCGGTAGTGATAGGATCAGGAAAACACCACCAATATTCTACAGGTAGCTTTAGGTGAACACTGTGCAGAGCTCGCACTACACTAACTTGTAGCTTATTTAGCTGCCTGCAGTAGTGATAGGATCAGGAAAACACCACCAACCTTCTATAGGTAGCTTTAGGTGAAAACTGTGCAGAGCTCACCAAAAAATAACTTGTAGCTTATTTAGCTGCCTGCGGTAGTGATAGGATCAGGAAAACACCACCAACCTTCTACAGGTAGCTTTAGGTGAACACTGTGCAGAGCTCGCACTACACTAACTTGTAGCTCATTTAGCTGCCTGCGGTAGTGATAGGATCAGGAAAACACCACCAACCTTCTACAGGTAGCTTTAGGTGAACACTGTGCAAAGCTCGCGCTACACTAACTTGTAGCTTATTTAGCTGCCTGCGGTAGTGATAGGATCAGGAAAACACCACCAACCTTCTACAGGTAGCTATATGTTAACACTGTGCAGAGCTCGCACTACACTAACTTGTAGCTTATTTAGCTGCCTGCGGTAGTGATAGGATCAGGAAAACACCACCAATATTCTACAGGTAGCTTTAGGTGAACACTGTGCAGAGCACGCACTACACTAACTTGTAGCTTATTTAGCTGCCTGCAGTAGTGATAGGATCAGGAAAACACCACCAACCTTCTATAGGTAGCTTTAGGTGAAAACTGTGCAGAGCTCACCAAAAAATAACTTGTAGCTTATTTAGCTGCCTGCGGTAGTGATAGGATCAGGAAAACACCACCAACCTTCTACAGGTAGCTTTAGGTGAACACTGTGCAGAGCTCGCACTACACTAACTTGTAGCTCATTTAGCTGCCTGCGGTAGTGATAGGATCAGGAAAACACCACCAACCTTCTACAGGTAGCTTTAGGTGAACACTGTGCAGAGCCCACCAAAAAATAACTTGTAGTTTATTTAGCTGCCTGCGGTAGTGATAGGATCAGGAAAACATCACCAACCTTCTACAGGTAGGTTTAGGTGAACACTGTGCAGAGCTTGCACCACACTAACTTGTACTGTAGCTTATTTAGCTGCCTGCGGTAGTGATAGGATCAGGAAAACACCACAAACCTTCTACAGGTAGCTTTAGGTGAACACTGTGCAGAGCTCACCAAAAAATAACTTGTAGCTTATTTAACTGCCTGTGGTAGTGATAGGATCAGGAAAACACCACAAACCTTCTACAGGTTGCTTTAGGTGAACACTGTGCAGAGCTCACCAAAAAATAACTTGTAGCTTATTTAGCTGCCTGCGGTAGTGATAAGATCAGGAAAGCACCACCAACCTTCTATAGGTAGCTTTAGGTGAAAACTGTGCAGAGCTCGCACTACACTAACTTGTAGCTTATTTAGGTGCCTGCGGTAGTGATAGGATCAGGAAAACACCACCAACATTCTACAGGAAGCTTTAGCTGAACACTGTGCAGAGCTCGCTAAAAAATAACTTGTAGCTTATTTAGCTGCCTGCGGCAGTGATAGGATCAGGAAAACACCACCAAACTTCTACAGGTAGCTTTAGGTGAACACTGTGCAGAGCTCGCACTACACTAACTTGTAGCTTATTTAGCTGCCTGCGGTAGTGATAGGATCAGGAAAACACCACCAACCTTCTACAGGTAGCTTTAGGTGAACACTGTGCAGAGCTCGCACTACATTAACTTGTAGCTTATTTAGCTGCCCGCGGTAGTGATAGGATCAGGAAAACACCACCAACCTTCAACAGGTAGCTTTAGGTGAACACTGTGCCGAGCTCGCACTACACTAACTTGTAGCTTATTTAGCTGCCTGCAGTAGTGATAGGATCAGGAAAACAACACCAACCTTCTACAGGTAGCTTTAGGTGAACACTGTGCAGAGCTCGCACTACACTAACTTGTAGCTTATTTAGCTGCCTGCGGTAGTGATAGGATCAGGAAAACACCACCAACCTTCTACAGGTAGCTTTAGGTGAACACTGTGCAGAGCTCGCACTACACTAACTTGTAGCTTATTTAGCTGCCTGCGGTGGTGATAGGATCAAGAAATCACCACCAACCTTCTACAGGTAGCTTAAGGTGAACACTGTGCAGAGCTCACACTACACTAACTTGTAGCTTATTTCGCTGCTTGCGGTAGTGATAGGATCAGGAAAACACCACCAACCTTCTACAGGTAGGTTTAGGTGAACACTGTGCAGAGCTCGCACCACACTAACTTGTACTGTAGCTTATTTAGCTGCCTGCGGTAGTGATATGATCAGGAAAACACCACAAACCTTCTACAGGTAGCTTTAGGTGAACACTGTGCAGAGCTCACCAAAAAATAACTTGTAGCTTATTTAACTGCCTGTGGTAGTGATAGGATCAGGAAAACACCACCAACCTTCTACAGGTAGCTTTAGGTGAACACTGTGCAGAGCTTGCACAACACTAACTTGTAGCTTATTTAGCTGCCTGCGGTAGTGATATGATCAGGAAAACACCACCAACCTTCTATAGGTAGCTTTAGGTGAACACTGTGCAGAGCTCGCCAAAAAATAACTTGTAGTTTATTTAGCTGCCTGCGGTAGTGATAGGATCAGGAAAACACCACCAACCTTCTACAGGTAGCTTTAGGTGAACACTGTGCAGAGCTCGCACTACACTAACTTGTAGCTTATTTAGGTGCCTGCGGTAGTGATAGGATCAGGAAAACACCACCAACCTTCTACAGGTAGCTTTAGCTGAACACTGTGCAGAGCTCGCCAAAAAATAACTTGTAGCTTATTTAGCTGCCTGTGGCAGTGATAGGATCAGGAAAACACCACCAACCTTCTACAGGTAGCTTTAGGTGAACACTGTGCAGAGCTCGCACTACACTAACTTGTAGCTTATTTAGCTGCCTGCGGTAGTGATAGGATCAGGAAAACACCACCAACCTTCTACAGGTAGCTTTAGGTGAACACTGTGCAGAGCTCGCACTACACTAACTTGTAGCTTATTTAGGTGCCTGCGGTAGTGATAGGATCAGGAAAACACCACCAACCTTCTACAGGTAGCTTTAGCTGAACACTGTGCAGAGCTCGCCAAAAAATAACTTGTAGCTTATTTAGCTGCCTGGGGCAGTGATAGGATCAGGAAAACACCACCAACCTTCTACAGGTAGCTTTAGGTGAACACTGTGCAGAGCTCGCACTACATTAACTTGTAGCTTATTTAGCTGCCCGCGGTAGTGATAGGATCAGGAAAACACCACCAACCTTCAACAGGTAGCTTTAGGTGAACACTGTGCCGAGCTCGCACTACACTAACTTGTAGCTTATTTAGCTGCCTGCAGTAGTGATAGGATCAGGAAAACAACACCAACCTTCTACAGGTAGCTTTAGGTGAACACTGTGCAGAGCTCGCACTACACTAACTTGTAGCTTATTTAGCTGCCTGCGGTAGTGATAGGATCAGGAAAACACCACCAACCTTCTACAGGTAGCTTTAGGTGAACACTGTGCAGAGCTCGCACTACACTAACTTGTAGCTTATTTAGCTGCCTGCGGTGGTGATAGGATCAAGAAATCACCACCAACCTTCTACAGGTAGCTTAAGGTGAACACTGTGCAGAGCTCGCACTACACTAACTTGTAGCTTATTTAGCTGCTTGCGGTAGTGGTAGGATCAGGAAAACACCACCAACCTTCTATAGGTAGCTTTAGGGGAACACTGCGCAGAGCTCGCCAAAAAATAACTTGTAGCTTATTTAGCTGCCTGCGGTAGTGATAGGATCAGGAAAACACTACCAACCTTCTACAGGTAGCTTTAGGTGTACACTGTGCAGAGCTCGCACTACACTAACTTGTAGCTTATTTAGCTGCCCGTGGTAGTAATAGGATCAGGAAAACACCACCAACCTTCTACAGGTAGCTTTAGGTGAACACTATGCAGAGCTTACCAAAAAATAACTTGTAGCTTATTTAGCTGCCTGCGGTAGTGATAGGATCAGGAAAACACCACAAACCTTCTACAGGTTGCTTTAGGTGAACACTGTGCAGAGTTCACCAAAAAATAACTTGTAGCTTTTTTAGCTTCCTGCGGTAGTGATAAGATCAGGAAAACACCACCAACCTTCTACAGGTAGCTTTAGGTGAAAACTGTGCAGAGCTCGCACTACACTAACTTGTAGCTTATTTAGGTGCCTGCGGTAGTGATAGGATCAGGAAAACACCACCAACATTCTACAGGTAGCTTTAGCTGAACACTGTGCAGAGCTCGCTAAAAAATAACTTGTAGCTTATTTAGCTGCCTGCGGCAGTGATAGGATCAGGAAAACACCACCAAACTTCTACAGGTAGCTTTAGGTGAACACTGTGCAGAGCTCGCACTACACTAAATTGTAGCTTATTTAGCTGCCTGCGGTAGTGATAGGATCAGGAAAACACCACCAACCTTCTATAGGTAGCTTTAGGTGAACACTGTGCCGAGCTCGCACTACACTAACTTGTAGCTTATTTAGCTGCCTGCAGTAGTGATAGGATCAGGAAAACAACACCAACCTTCTACAGGTAGCTTTAGGTGAACACTGTGCAGAGCTCACACTACACTAACTTGTAGCTTATTTAGCTGCCTGCGGTAGTGATAGGATCAGGAAAACACCACCAACCTTCTACAGGTAGCTTTAGGTGAACACTGTGCAGAGCTCGCACTACACTAACTTGTAGCTTATTTAGCTGCCTGCGGTGGTGATAGGATCAAGAAATCACCACCAACCTTCTACAGGTAGCTTAAGGTGAACACTGTGCAGAGCTCGCACTACACTAACTTGTAGCTTATTTAGCTGCTTGCGGTAGTGGTAGGATCAGGAAAACACCACCAACCTTCTATAGGTAGCTTTAGGGGAACACTGCGCAGAGCTCGCCAAAAAATAACTTGTAGCTTATTTAGCTGCCTGCGGTAGTGATAGGATCAGGAAAACACCACCAACATTCTACTGGTCAGCTTTAGCTGAACACTGTGCAGAGCTCGCACTACACTAACTTGTAGCTAATCTAGCTGCCTGTGGTAGTAATAGGATCAGGAAAACACCACCAACCTTCTACAAATAGCTTTAGGTGAACACTGTGCAGAGCTCACCAAAAAAACACTTGTAGCTTATTAAGCTGCCTGCGGTAGTGATAGGATCAGGAAAACACCACAAACCTTCTACAGGTTGCTTTAGGTGAACACTGTGCAGAGCTCGCCAAAAAATAACTTGTAGCTTATTTAGCTGCCTGCGGTAGTGATAAGATCAGGAAAACACCACCAACCTTCTACAGGTAGCTTTAGGTGAACACTGTGCAGAGCTCGCACTACACTAACTTGTAGCTTATTTAGCTGCCTGCGGTAGTGATAGGATCAGTAAAACACCACCAACCTTCTACAGGTAGCTTTAGGTGAACACTGTGCAGAGCTCGCACTACACTAACTTGTAGCTTATTTAGCTGCCTGCGGTAGTGATAGGATCAGGAAAACAACACCAACCTTCTACAGGTAGCTTTAGGTGAACACTGTGCATAGCTCGCACTACACTAACTTGTAGCTTATTTAGCTGCCTGCGGTAGTGATAGGTTCAGGAAAACACCACCAACTTTCTACAGGTTGCTTTAGGTGAACACTGTGCAGAGCTCGCACTACACTAACTTGTAGCTTATTTAGCTTCCTGCGGTAGTTAAAGGATAAGGAAATCACCACCAACCTTCTACAGCTAGCTTTAGGTGAGCACTGTGCAGAGCTCGCACTACACTAACTTGTAGCTTATTTAGCTGCCTGCGGTAGTTAAAGGATCAGGAAAACACCACCAACCTTCTACAGCTAGCTTTAGGTGAGCACTGTGCAGAGCTCGCACTACACTAACTTGTAGCTTATTTAGCTGCCTGCGTTAGTGATAGGATCAGGAAAACACCACCAACCTTCTACAGGTAGCTTTAGGTGAACACTGTGCAGAGCTCGCACTACACTAACTTGTAGCTTATTTAGCTGCCTGCGGTAGTGATAGGATCAGGAAAACACCACCAACCTTCTACAGGTAGCTTTAGGTGAACACTGTGCAGAGCTCGCACTACACTAACTTGTAGCTTATTTAGCTGCCTGCGGTAGTTATAGGATCAGGAAAACACCACCAACCTTCTATAGGTAGCTTTAGGTGAACACTGTGCAGAGCTCGCACTACACTAACTTGTAGATTATTTAGCTGCCTGCGGTAGTGATAGGATCAGGAAATGACCACCAACCTTCTACAGGTAGCTTTAGGTGAACACTGTGCAGAGCTCGCACTACACTAACTTGTAGCTTATTTAGCTGCCTGCGGTAGTGATAGGATCAGGAAAACACCACCAACCTTCTACAGGTAGCTTTAGGTGAACACTGTGCAGAGCTCGCACTACACTAACTTGTAGCTTATTTAGCTGCCTGTGGTAGTAATAGGATCAGGAAAACACCACCAACCTTCTACAGGTAGCTTTAGGTGAACACTGTGCAGAGCTCACCAAAAAATAACTTGTAGCTTATTTAGCTGCCTGCGGTAGTGATAGGATCAGGAAATCACCACCAACCTTCTACAGGTAGCTTTAGGTGAACACTGTTCAGAGCTCGCACTACACTAACTTGTAGCTTATTTAGCTGCCTGCGGTAGTGATAGGATCAGGAAAACGCCACCAACCTTCTACAGGTAGCTTTAGGTGAACACTGTGCAGAGCTCACCAAAAAATAACTTGTAGCTTATTTAGCTGCCTGCGGTAGTGATAGGTTCAGGAAAACACCACCAACCTTCTACAGGTAGCTTTAGGTGAACACTGTGCAGAGCTCGCACTACACTAACTTGTAGCTTATTTAGCTGCCTGCGGCAGTGATAGGATCAGGAAAACACCACCAACCTTCTACAGTTAGCTTTAGGTGAACACTGTGCAGAGCTCGCACTACACTAACTTGTAGCTTATTTAGCTGCCTGCGGTAGTGATAGGATCAGGAAAACACCACCAACCTTCTACAGGTAGCTTTAGGTGAACACTGTGCAGAGCTCGCACTACACTAACTTGTAGCTTATTTAGCTGCCTGCGGCAGTGATAGGATCAGGAAAACACCACCAACCTTCTACAGGTAGCTTTAGGTGAACACTGTGCAGAGCTCACCAAAAAATAACTTGTAGCTTTTTTAGCTGCCTGCGGTAGTGATAGGATCAGGAAAACACCACCAACCTTCTACAGGTAGCTTTAGCTGAACACTGTGCAGAGCTCGCCAAAAAATAACTTGTAGCTTATTTAGCTGCCTGCGGTAGTGATAGGATCAGGAAAACACCACCAACCTTCTACAGGTAGCTTTAGGTGAACACTGTGCAGAGCTCGCACTACACTAACTTGTAGCTTATTTAGCTGCCTGCGGTAGTGATAGGATCAGGAAAACACCACAAACCTTCTATAGGTAGCTTTAGGTGAACACTGTGCAGAGCTCGCACTACACTAACTTGTAGCTTATTTAGCTGCCTGCGGTAGTGATAGGATCAGGAAAACACCACCAACCTTCTACAGGTAGCTTTAGGTGAACACTGTGCAGAGCTCGCACTACACTAACTTGTAGCTTATTTAGCTGCCTGCGGTAGTGATAGGATCAGGAAAACACCACCAACCTTCTACAGGTAGCTTTAGGTGAACACTGTGCAGAGCTCGAACTACACTAACTTGTAGCTTATTTAGCTGCCTGCGGTAGTGATAGGATCAGGAAAACACCACCAACCTTCTACTGGTAGCTTTAGGTGAACACTGTGCAGAGCTCACCAAAAAATAACTTGTAGCTTATTTAGCTGCCTGCGGTAGTGATAGGATCAGGAAATCACCACCAACCTTCTACAGGTAGCTTTAGGTGAACACTGTGCAGAGCTCACACTACACTAACTTGTAGCTTATTTAGCTGCCTGCGGTAGTGATAGGATCAGGAAAACACCACCAACCTTCTACAGGTAGCTTTAGGTGAACACTGTTCAGAGCTCACCAAAAAATAACTTGTAGCTTATTTAGCTGCCTGCGGTAGTGATAGGATCAGGAAATCACCACCAACCTTCTACAGGTATCTTTAGGTGAACACTGTTCAGAGCTCGCACTACACTAACTTGTAACTTATTTAGCTGCCTGCGGTAGTGATAGGATCAGGAAAACACCACCAACCTTCTATAGGTAGCTTTAGGTGAACACTGTGCAGAGCTCGCACTACACTAACTTTTAGCTTATTTAGCTGCCTGCGGTAGTTATAGGATCAGGAAAACACCACCAACCTTCTATAGGTAGCTTAAGGTGAACACTGTGCAGAGCTCGCACTACACTAACTTGTAGCTTATTTAGCTGCCTGCGGTAGTGATAGGATCAGGAAAACACCACCAACCTTCTACAGGTAGCTTTAGGTGAACACTGTGCAGAGCTCGCACTACACTAACTTGTAGCTTATTTAGCTGCCTGTGGTAGTAATAGGATCAGGAAAACACCACCAACCTTCTACAGGTAGCTTTAGGTGAACACTGTGCAGAGCTCACCAAAAAATAACTTGTAGCTTATTTAGCTGCCTGCGGTAGTGATAGGATCAGGAAATCACCACCAACCTTCTACAGGTAGCTTTAGGTGAACACTGTTCAGAGCTCGCACTACACTAACTTGTAGCTTATTTAGCTGCCTGCGGTAGTGATAGGATCAGGAAAACGCCACCAACCTTCTACAGGTAGCTTTAGGTGAACACCGTGCAGAGCTCACCAAAAAATAACTTGTAGCTTATTTAGCTGCCTGCGGTAGTGTTAGGTTCAGGAAAACACCACCAACCTTCTACAGGTAGCTTTAGGTGAACACTGTGCAGAGCTCGCACTACACTAACTTGTAGCTTATTTAGCTGCCTGCGGTAGTGATAGGATCAGGAAAACACCACCAACCTTCTACAGTTAGCTTTAGGTGAACACTGTGCAGAGCTCGCACTACACTAACTTGTAGCTTATTTAGCTGCCTGCGGTAGTGATAGGATCAGGAAAACACCACCAACCTTCTACAGGTAGCTTTAGGTGAACACTGTGCAGAGCTCGCACTACACTAACTTGTAGCTTATTTAGCTGCCTGCGGCAGTGATAGGATCAGGAAAACACCACCAACCTTCTACAGGTAGCTTTGGTGAACACTGTGCAGAGCTCACCAAAAAATAACTTGTAGCTTTTTTAGCTGCCTGCGGTAGTGATAGGATCAGGAAAACACCACCAACCTTCTACAGGTAGCTTTAGCTGAACACTGTGCAGAGCTCGCCAAAAAATAACTTGTAGCTTATTTAGCTGCCTGCGGTAGTGATAGGATCAGGAAAACACCACCAACCTTCTACAGGTAGCTTTAGGTGAACACTGTGCAGAGCTCGCACTACACTAACTTGTAGCTTATTTAGCTGCCTGCGGTAGTGATAGGATCAGGAAAACACCACAAACCTTCTATAGGTAGCTTTAGGTGAACACTGTGCAGAGCTCGCACTACACTAACTTGTAGCTTATTTAGCTGCCTGCGGTAGTGATAGGATCAGGAAAACACCACCAACCTTCTACAGGTAGCTTTAGGTGAACACTGTGCAGAGCTCGCACTACACTAACTTGTAGCTTATTTAGCTGCCTGCGGTAGTGATAGGATCAGGAAAACACCACCAACCTTCTACAGGTAGCTTTAGGTGAACACTGTGCAGAGCTCGAACTACACTAACTTGTAGCTTATTTAGCTGCCTGCGGTAGTGATAGGATCAGGAAAACACCACCAACCTTCTACAGTTAGCTTTAGGTGAACACTGTGCAGAGCTCACCAAAAAATAACTTGTAGCTTATTTAGCTGCCTGCGGTAGTGATAGGATCAGGAAATCACCACCAACCTTCTACAGGTAGCTTTAGGTGAACACTGTGCAGAGCTCACACTACACTAACTTGTAGCTTATTTAGCTGCCTGCGGTAGTGATAGGATCAGGAAAACACCACCAACCTTCTACAGGTAGCTTTAGGTGAACACTGTGCAGAGCTCACCAAAAAATAACTTGTAGCTTATTTAGCTGCCTGCGGTAGTGATAGGATCAGGAAATCACCACCAACCTTCTACAGGTATCTTTAGGTGAACACTGTTCAGAGCTCGCACTACACTAACTTGTAACATATTTAGCTGCCTGCGGTAGTGATAGGATCAGGAAAACACCACCAACCTTCTATAGGTAGCTTTAGGTGAACACTGTGCAGAGCTCGCACTACACTAACTTGTAGCTTATTTAGCTGCCTGCGGTGGTGATAGGATCAGGAAATCACCACCAACCTTCTACAGGTAGCTTAAGGTGAACACTGTGCAGAGCTCGCACTACACTAACTTGTAGCTTATTTAGCTGCTTGTGGTAGTGATAGGATCAGGAAAACACCACCAACCTTCTATAGGTAGCTTTAGGTGAACACTGTGCAGAGCTCGCCAAAAAATAACTTGTAGCTTATTTAGCTGCCTGCGGTAGTGATAGGATCAGGAAAACACTACCAACCTTCTACAGGTAGCTTTAGGTGAACACTGTGCAGAGCTCGCACTACACTAACTTGTAGCTTATTTAGCTGCCCGTGGTAGTAATAGGATCAGGAAAACACCACCAACCTTCTACAGGTAGCTTTAGGTGAACACTGTGCAGAGCTTACCAAAAAATAACTTGTAGCTTATTTAGCTGCCTGCGGTAGTGATAGGATCAGGAAAACACCACAAACCTTCTACAGGTTGCTTTAGGTGAACACTGTGCAGAGCTCACCAAAAAATAACTTGTAGCTTATTTAGCTGCCTGCGGTAGTGATAAGATCAGGAAAACACCACCAACCTTCTACAGGTAGCTTTAGGTGAAAACTGTGCAGAGCTCGCACTACACTAACTTGTAGCTTATTTAGGTGCCTGCGGTAGTGATAGGATCAGGAAAACACCACCAACATTCTACAGGTAGCTTTAGCTGAACACTGTGCAGAGCTCGCTAAAAAATAACTTGTAACTTATTTAGCTGCCTGCGGTAGTGATAGGATCAGGAAAACACCACCAACCTTCTACTGGTAGCTTTAGGTGAACACTGTGCAGAGCTCACCAAAAAATAACTTGTAGCTTATTTAGCTGCCTGCGGTAGTGATAGGATCAGGAAATCACCACCAACCTTCTACAGGTAGCTTTAGGTGAACACTGTGCAGAGCTCACACTACACTAACTTGTAGCTTATTTAGCTGCCTGCGGTAGTGATAGGATCAGGAAAACACCACCAACCTTCTACAGGTAGCTTTAGGTGAACACTGTTCAGAGCTCACCAAAAAATAACTTGTAGCTTATTTAGCTGCCTGCGGTAGTGATAGGATCAGGAAATCACCACCAACCTTCTACAGGTATCTTTAGGTGAACACTGTTCAGAGCTCGCACTACACTAACTTGTAACTTATTTAGCTGCCTGCGGTAGTGATAGGATCAGGAAAACACCACCAACCTTCTATAGGTAGCTTTAGGTGAACACTGTGCAGAGCTCGCACTACACTAACTTTTAGCTTATTTAGCTGCCTGCGGTAGTTATAGGATCAGGAAAACACCACCAACCTTCTATAGGTAGCTTAAGGTGAACACTGTGCAGAGCTCGCACTACACTAACTTGTAGCTTATTTAGCTGCCTGCGGTAGTGATAGGATCAGGAAAACACCACCAACCTTCTACAGGTAGCTTTAGGTGAACACTGTGCAGAGCTCGCACTACACTAACTTGTAGCTTATTTAGCTGCCTGTGGTAGTAATAGGATCAGGAAAAAACCACCAACCTTCTACAGGTAGCTTTAGGTGAACACTGTGCAGAGCTCACCAAAAAATAACTTGTAGCTTATTTAGCTGCCTGCGGTAGTGATAGGATCAGGAAATCACCACCAACCTTCTACAGGTAGCTTTAGGTGAACACTGTTCAGAGCTCGCACTACACTAACTTGTAGCTTATTTAGCTGCCTGCGGTAGTGATAGGATCAGGAAAACGCCACCAACCTTCTACAGGTAGCTTTAGGTGAACACTGTGCAGAGCTCACCAAAAAATAACTTGTAGCTTATTTAGCTGCCTGCGGTAGTGTTAGGTTCAGGAAAACACCACCAACCTTCTACAGGTAGCTTTAGGTGAACACTGTGCAGAGCTCGCACTACACTAACTTGTAGCTTATTTAGCTGCCTGCGGTAGTGATAGGATCAGGAAAACACCACCAACCTTCTACAGTTAGCTTTAGGTGAACACTGTGCAGAGCTCGCACTACACTAACTTGTAGCTTATTTAGCTGCCTGCGGTAGTGATAGGATCAGGAAAACACCACCAACCTTCTACAGGTAGCTTTAGGTGAACACTGTGCAGAGCTCGCACTACACTAACTTGTAGCTTATTTAGCTGCCTGCGGCAGTGATAGGATCAGGAAAACACCACCAACCTTCTACAGGTAGCTTTGGTGAACACTGTGCAGAGCTCACCAAAAAATAACTTGTAGCTTTTTTAGCTGCCTGCGGTAGTGATAGGATCAGGAAAACACCACCAACCTTCTACAGGTAGCTTTAGCTGAACACTGTGCAGAGCTCGCCAAAAAATAACTTGTAGCTTATTTAGCTGCCTGCGGTAGTGATAGGATCAGGAAAACACCACCAACCTTCTACAGGTAGCTTTAGGTGAACACTGTGCAGAGCTCGCACTACACTAACTTGTAGCTTATTTAGCTGCCTGCGGTAGTGATAGGATCAGGAAAACACCACAAACCTTCTATAGGTAGCTTTAGGTGAACACTGTGCAGAGCTCGCACTACACTAACTTGTAGCTTATTTAGCTGCCTGCGGTAGTGATAGGATCAGGAAAACACCACCAACCTTCTACAGGTAGCTTTAGGTGAACACTGTGCAGAGCTCGCACTACACTAACTTGTAGCTTATTTAGCTGCCTGCGGTAGTGATAGGATCAGGAAAACACCACCAACCTTCTACAGGTAGCTTTAGGTGAACACTGTGCAGAGCTCGAACTACACTAACTTGTAGCTTATTTAGCTGCCTGCGGTAGTGATAGGATCAGGAAAACACCACCAACCTTCTACAGTTAGCTTTAGGTGAACACTGTGCAGAGCTCACCAAAAAATAACTTGTAGCTTATTTAGCTGCCTGCGGTAGTGATAGGATCAGGAAATCACCACCAACCTTCTACAGGTAGCTTTAGGTGAACACTGTGCAGAGCTCACACTACACTAACTTGTAGCTTATTTAGCTGCCTGCGGTAGTGATAGGATCAGGAAAACACCACCAACCTTCTACAGGTAGCTTTAGGTGAACACTGTGCAGAGCTCACCAAAAAATAACTTGTAGCTTATTTAGCTGCCTGCGGTAGTGATAGGATCAGGAAATCACCACCAAACTTCTACAGGTATCTTTAGGTGAACACTGTTCAGAGCTCGCACTACACTAACTTGTAACTTATTTAGCTGCCTGCGGTAGTGATAGGATCAGGAAAACACCACCAACCTTCTATAGGTAGCTTTAGGTGAACACTGTGCAGAGCTCGCACTACACTAACTTGTAGCTTATTTAGCTGCCTGCGGTGGTGATAGGATCAGGAAATCACCACCAACCTTCTACAGGTAGCTTAAGGTGAACACTGTGCAGAGCTCGCACTACACTAACTTGTAGCTTATTTAGCTGCTTGTGGTAGTGATAGGATCAGGAAAACACCACCAACCTTCTATAGGTAGCTTTAGGTGAACACTGTGCAGAGCTCGCCAAAAAATAACTTGTAGCTTATTTAGCTGCCTGCGGTAGTGATAGGATCAGGAAAACACTACCAACCTTCTACAGGTAGCTTTAGGTGAACACTGTGCAGAGCTCGCACTACACTAACTTGTAGCTTATTTAGCTGCCCGTGGTAGTAATAGGATCAGGAAAACACCACCAACCTTCTACAGGTAGCTTTAGGTGAACACTGTGCAGAGCTTACCAAAAAATAACTTGTAGCTTATTTAGCTGCCTGCGGTAGTGATAGGATCAGGAAAACACCACAAACCTTCTACAGGTTGCTTTAGGTGAACACTGTGCAGAGCTCACCAAAAAATAACTTGTAGCTTATTTAGCTGCCTGCGGTAGTGATAAGATCAGGAAAACACCACCAACCTTCTACAGGTAGCTTTAGGTGAAAACTGTGCAGAGCTCGCACTACACTAACTTGTAGCTTATTTTAGGTGCCTGCGGTAGTGATAGGATCAGGAAAACACCACCAACATTCTACAGGTAGCTTTAGCTGAACACTGTGCAGAGCTCGCTAAAAAATAACTTGTAACTTATTTAGCTGCCTGCGGTAGTGATAGGATCAGGAAATCACCACCAACCTTCTACAGGTATCTTTAGGTGAACACTGTTCAGAGCTCGCACTACACTAACTTGTAACTTATTTAGCTGCCTGCGGTAGTGATAGGATCAGGAAAACACCACCAACCTTCTATAGGTAGCTTTAGGTGAACACTGTGCAGAGCTCGCACTACACTAACTTGTAGCTTATTTAGCTGCCTGCGGTAGTTATAGGATCAGGAAAACACCACCAACCTTCTATAGGTAGCTTAAGGTGACACTGTGCAGAGCTCGCACTACACTAACTTGTAGCTTATTTAGCTGCCTGCGGTGGTGATAGGATCAGGAAATCACCACCAACCTTCTACAGGTAGCTTTAGGTGAACACTGTGCAGAGCTCGCACTACACTAACTTGTAGCTTATTTAGCTGCTTGTGGTAGTGATAGGATCAGGAAAACACCACCAACCTTCTATAGGTAGCTTTAGGTGAACACTGTGCAGAGCTCACCAAAAAATAACTTGTAGCTTATTTAGCTGCCTGCGGTAGTGATAGGATCAGGAAAACACTACCAACCTTCTACAGGTAGCTTTAGGTGAACACTGTGCAGAGCTCGCACTACACTAATTTGTAGCTTATTTAGCTGCCCGTGGTAGTAATAGGATCAGGAAAACACCACCAACCTTCTACAGGTAGCTTTAGGTGAACACTGTGCAGAGCTTACCAAAAAATAACTTGTAGCTTATTTAGCTGCCTGCGGTAGTGATAGGATCAGGAAAACACCACAAACCTTCTACAGGTTGCTTTAGGTGAACACTGTGCAGAGCTCACCAAAAAATAACTTGTAGCTTATTTAGCTGCCTGCGGTAGTGATAAGATCAGGAAAACACCACCAACCTTCTACAGGTAGCTTTAGGTGAAAACTGTGCAGAGCTCGCACTACACTAACTTGTAGCTTATTTAGGTGCCTGCGGTAGTGATAGGATCAGGAAAACACCACCAACATTCTACAGGTAGCTTTAGCTGAACACTGTGCAGAGCTCGCTAAAAAATAACTTGTAGCTTATTTAGCTGCCTGCGGTAGTGATAAGATCAGGAAAACACCACCAACCTTCTACAGTTAGCTTTAGGTGAACACTGTGCAGAGCTCGCACTACACTAACTTGTAGCTTATTTAGCTGCCTGCGGTAGTGATAGGATCAGGAAAACACCACCAACCTTCTACAGGTAGCTTTAGGTGAACACTGTGCAGAGTTCGCACTACACTAACTTGTAGCTTATTTAGCTGCCTGCGGCAGTGATAGGATCAGGAAAACACCACCAACCTTCTACAGGTAGCTTTAGGTGAACACTGTGCAGAGCTCACCAAAAAATAACTTGTAGCTTTTTTAGCTGCCTGCGGTAGTGATAGGATCAGGAAAACACCACCAACCTTCTACAGGTAGCTTTAGCTGAACACTGTGCAGAGCTCGCCAAAAAATAACTTGTAGCTTATTTAGCTGCCTGCGGTAGTGATAGGATCAGGAAAACACCACCAACCTTCTACAGGTAGCTTTAGGTGAACACTGTGCAGAGCTCGCACTACACTAACTTGTAGCTTATTTAGCTGCCTGCGGTAGTGATAGGATCAGGAAAACACCACAAACCTTCTATAGGTAGCTTTAGGTGAACACTGTGCAGAGCTCGCACTACACTAACTTGTAGCTTATTTAGCTGCCTGCGGTAGTGATAGGATCAGGAAAACACCACCAACCTTCTATAGGTAGCTTTAGGTGAACACTGTGCAGAGCTCGCACTACACTAACTTGTAGCTTATTTAGCTGCCTGCGGTAGTGATAGGATCAGGAAAACACCACCAACCTTCTACAGGTAGCTTTAGGTGAACACTGTGCAGAGCTCGAACTACACTAACTTGTAGCTTATTTAGCTGCCTGCGGTAGTGATAGGATCAGGAAAACACCACCAACCTTCTACTGGTAGCTTTAGGTGAACACTGTGCAGAGCTCACCAAAAAATAACTTGTAGCTTATTTAGCTGCCTGCGGTAGTGATAGGATCAGGAAATCACCACCAACCTTGTACAGGTAGCTTTAGGTGAACACTGTGCAGAGCTCACACTACACTAACTTGTAGCTTATTTAGCTGCCTGCGGTAGTGATAGGATCAGGAAAACACCACCAACCTTCTACAGGTAGCTTTAGGTGAACACTGTTCAGAGCTCACCAAAAAATAACTTGTAGCTTATTTAGCTGCCTGCGGTAGTGATAGGATCAGGAAATCACCACCAACCTTCTACAGGTATCTTTAGGTGAACACTGTTCAGAGCTCGCACTACACTAACTTGTAACTTATTTAGCTGCCTGCGGTAGTGATAGGATCAGGAAAACACCACCAACCTTCTATAGGTAGCTTTAGGTGAACACTGTGCAGAGCTCGCACTACACTAACTTTTAGCTTATTTAGCTGCCTGCGGTAGTTATAGGATCAGGAAAACACCACCAACCTTCTATAGGTAGCTTAAGGTGAACACTGTGCAGAGCTCGCACTACACTAACTTGTAGCTTATTTAGCTGCCTGTAGTAGTAATAGGATCAGGAAAACACCACCAACCTTCTACAGGTAGCTTTAGGTGAACACTGTGCAGAGCTCACCAAAAAATAACTTGTAGCTTATTTAGCTGCCTGCGGTAGTGATAGGATCAGGAAATCACCACCAACCTTCTACAGGTAGCTTTAGGTGAACACTGTTCAGAGCTCGCACTACACTAACTTGTAGCTTATTTAGCTGCCTGCGGTAGTGATAGGATCAGGAAAACGCCACCAACCTTCTACAGGTAGCTTTAGGTGAACACTGTGCAGAGCTCACCAAAAAATAACTTGTAGCTTATTTAGCTGCCTGCGGTAGTGTTAGGTTCAGGAAAACACCACCAACCTTCTACAGGTAGCTTTAGGTGAACACTGTGCAGAGCTCGCACTACACTAACTTGTAGCTTATTTAGCTGCCTGCGGTAGTGATAGGATCAGGAAAACACCACCAACCTTCTACAGTTAGCTTTAGGTGAACACTGTGCAGAGCTCGCACTACACTAACTTGTAGCTTATTTAGCTGCCTGCGGTAGTGATAGGATCAGGAAAACACCACCAACCTTCTACAGGTAGCTTTAGGTGAACACTGTGCAGAGCTCGCACTACACTAACTTGTAGCTTATTTAGCTGCCTGCGGCAGTGATAGGATCAGGAAAACACCACCAACCTTCTACAGGTAGCTTTGGTGAACACTGTGCAGAGCTCACCAAAAAATAACTTGTAGCTTTTTTAGCTGCCTGCGGTAGTGATAGGATCAGGAAAACACCACCAACCTTCTACAGGTAGCTTTAGCTGAACACTGTGCAGAGCTCGCCAAAAAATAACTTGTAGCTTATTTAGCTGCCTGCGGTAGTGATAGGATCAGGAAAACACCACCAACCTTCTACAGGTAGCTTTAGGTGAACACTGTGCAGAGCTCGCACTACACTAACTTGTAGCTTATTTAGCTGCCTGCGGTAGTGATAGGATCAGGAAAACACCACAAACCTTCTATAGGTAGCTTTAGGTGAACACTGTGCAGAGCTCGCACTACACTAACTTGTAGCTTATTTAGCTGCCTGCGGTAGTGATAGGATCAGGAAAACACCACCAACCTTCTACAGGTAGCTTTAGGTGAACACTGTGCAGAGCTCGCACTACACTAACTTGTAGCTTATTTAGCTGCCTGCGGTAGTGATAGGATCAGGAAAACACCACCAACCTTCTACAGGTAGCTTTAGGTGAACACTGTGCAGAGCTCGAACTAAACTAACTTGTAGCTTATTTAGCTGCCTGCGGTAGTGATAGGATCAGGAAAACACCACCAACCTTCTACAGGTAGCTTTAGGTGAACACTGTGCAGAGCTCACCAAAAAATAACTTGTAGCTTATTTAGCTGCCTGCGGTAGTGATAGGATCAGGAAATCACCACCAACCTTCTACAGGTATCTTTAGGTGAACACTGTTCAGAGCTCGCACTACACTAACTTGTAACTTATTTAGCTGCCTGCGGTAGTGATAGGATCAGGAAAACACCACCAACCTTCTACAGGTAGCTTTAGGTGAACACTGTGCAGAGCTCGCACTACACTAACTTGTAGCTTATTTAGCTGCCTGCGGTAGTTATAGGATCAGGAAAACACCACCAACCTTCTATAGGTAGCTTAAGGTGAACACTGTGCAGAGCTCGCACTACACTAACTTGTAGCTTATTTAGCTGCCTGCGGTGGTGATAGGATCAGGAAATCACCACCAACCTTCTACAGGTAGCTTAAGGTGAACACTGTGCAGAGCTCGCACTACACTAACTTGTAGCTTATTTAGCTGCTTGTGGTAGTGATAGGACCAGGAAAACACCACCAACCTTCTATAGGTAGCTTTAGGTGAACACTGTGCAGAGCTCGCCAAAAAATAACTTGTAGCTTATTTAGCTGCCTGCGGTAGTGATAGGATCAGGAAAACACTACCAACCTTCTACAGGTAGCTTTAGGTGAACACTGTGCAGAGCTCGCACTACACTAACTTGTAGCTTATTTAGCTGCCCGTGGTAGTAATAGGATCAGGAAAACACCACCAACCTTCTACAGGTAGCTTTAGGTGAACACTGTGCAGAGCTTACCAAAAAATAACTTGTAGCTTATTTAGCTGCCTGCGGTAGTGATAGGATCAGGAAAACACCACAAACCTTCTACAGGTTGCTTTAGGTGAACACTGTGCAGAGCTCACCAAAAAATAACTTGTAGCTTATTTAGCTGCCTGCGGTAGTGATAAGATCAGGAAAACACCACCAACCTTCTACAGGTAGCTTTAGGTGAAAACTGTGCAGAGCTCGCACTACACTAACTTGTAGCTTATTTAGGTGCCTGCGGTAGTGATAGGATCAGGAAAACACCACCAACATTCTACAGGTAGCTTTAGCTGAACACTGTGCAGAGCTCGCTAAAAAATAACTTGTAGCTTATTTAGCTGCCTGCGGTAGTGATAGGATCAGGAAATCACCACCAACCTTCTACAGGTATCTTTAGGTGAACACTGTTCAGAGCTCGCACTACACTAACTTGTAACTTATTTAGCTGCCTGCGGTAGTGATAGGATCAGGAAAACACCACCAACCTTCTATAGGTAGCTTTAGGTGAACACTGTGCAGAGCTCGCACTACACTAACTTTTAGCTTATTTAGCTGCCTGCGGTAGTTATAGGATCAGGAAAACACCACCAACCTTCTATAGGTAGCTTAAGGTGAACACTGTGCAGAGCTCGCACTACACTAACTTGTAGCTTATTTAGCTGCCTGCGGTAGTGATAGGATCAGGAAAACACCACCAACCTTCTACAGGTAGCTTTAGGTGAACACTGTGCAGAGCTCGCACTACACTAACTTGTAGCTTATTTAGCTGCCTGTGGTAGTAATAGGATCAGGAAAGCACCACCAACCTTCTACAGGTAGCTTTAGGTGAACACTGTGCAGAGCTCACCAAAAAATAACTTGTAGCTTATTTAGCTGCCTGCGGTAGTGATAGGATCAGGAAATCACCACCAACCTTCTACAGGTAGCTTTAGGTGAACACTGTTCAGAGCTCGCACTACACTAACTTGTAGCTTATTTAGCTGCCTGCGGTAGTGATAGGATCAGGAAAACGCCACCAACCTTCTACAGGTAGCTTTAGGTGAACACTGTGCAGAGCTCACCAAAAAATAACTTGTAGCTTATTTAGCTGCCTGCGGTAGTGTTAGGTTCAGGAAAACACCACCAACCTTCTACAGGTAGCTTTAGGTGAACACTGTGCAGAGCTCGCACTACACTAACTTGTAGCTTATTTAGCTGCCTGCGGTAGTGATAGGATCAGGAAAACACCACCAACCTTCTACAGTTAGCTTTAGGTGAACACTGTGCAGAGCTCGCACTACACTAACTTGTAGCTTATTTAGCTGCCTGCGGTAGTGATAGGATCAGGAAAACACCACCAACCTTCTACAGGTAGCTTTAGGTGAACACTGTGCAGAGCTCGCACTACACTAACTTGTAGCTTATTTAGCTGCCTGCGGCAGTGATAGGATCAGGAAAACACCACCAACCTTCTACAGGTAGCTTTGGTGAACACTGTGCAGAGCTCACCAAAAAATAACTTGTAGCTTTTTTAGCTGCCTGCGGTAGTGATAGGATCAGGAAAACACCACCAACCTTCTACAGGTAGCTTTAGCTGAACACTGTGCAGAGCTCGCCAAAAAATAACTTGTAGCTTATTTAGCTGCCTGCGGTAGTGATAGGATCAGGAAAACACCACCAACCTTCTACAGGTAGCTTTAGGTGAACACTGTGCAGAGCTCGCACTACACTAACTTGTAGCTTATTTAGCTGCCTGCGGTAGTGATAGGATCAGGAAAACACCACAAACCTTCTATAGGTAGCTTTAGGTGAACACTGTGCAGAGCTCGCACTACACTAACTTGTAGCTTATTTAGCTGCCTGCGGTAGTGATAGGATCAGGAAAACACCACCAACCTTCTACAGGTAGCTTTAGGTGAACACTGTGCAGAGCTCGCACTACACTAACTTGTAGCTTATTTAGCTGCCTGCGGTAGTGATAGGATCAGGAAAACACCACCAACCTTCTACAGGTAGCTTTAGGTGAACACTGTGCAGAGCTCGAACTACACTAACTTGTAGCTTATTTAGCTGCCTGCGGTAGTGATAGGATCAGGAAAACACCACCAACCTTCTACAGTTAGCTTTAGGTGAACACTGTGCAGAGCTCACCAAAAAATAACTTGTAGCTTATTTAGCTGCCTGCGGTAGTGATAGGATCAGGAAATCACCACCAACCTTCTACAGGTAGCTTTAGGTGAACACTGTGCAGAGCTCACACTACACTAACTTGTAGCTTATTTAGCTGCCTGCGGTAGTGATAGGATCAGGAAAACACCACCAACCTTCTACAGGTAGCTTTAGGTGAACACTGTGCAGAGCTCACCAAAAAATAACTTGTAGCTTATTTAGCTGCCTGCGGTAGTGATAGGATCAGGAAATCACCACCAACCTTCTACAGGTATCTTTAGGTGAACACTGTTCAGAGCTCGCACTACACTAACTTGTAACTTATTTAGCTGCCTGCGGTAGTGATAGGATCAGGAAAACACCACCAACCTTCTACAGGTAGCTTTAGGTGAACACTGTGCAGAGCTCGCACTACACTAACTTGTAGCTTATTTAGCTGCCTGCGGTAGTTATAGGATCAGGAAAACACCACCAACCTTCTATAGGTAGCTTAAGGTGAACACTGTGCAGAGCTCGCACTACACTAACTTGTAGCTTATTTAGCTGCCTGCGGTGGTGATAGGATCAGGAAATCACCACCAACCTTCTACAGGTAGCTTAAGGTGAACACTGTGCAGAGCTCGCACTACACTAACTTGTAGCTTATTTAGCTGCTTGTGGTAGTGATAGGATCAGGAAAACACCACCAACCTTCTATAGGTAGCTTTAGGTGAACACTGTGCAGAGCTCGCCAAAAAATAACTTGTAGCTTATTTAGCTGCCTGCGGTAGTGATAGGATCAGGAAAACACTACCAACCTTCTACAGGTAGCTTTAGGTGAACACTGTGCAGAGCTCGCACTACACTAACTTGTAGCTTATTTAGCTGCCCGTGGTAGTAATAGGATCAGGAAAACACCACCAACCTTCTACAGGTAGCTTTAGGTGAACACTGTGCAGAGCTTACCAAAAAATAACTTGTAGCTTATTTAGCTGCCTGCGGTAGTGATAGGATCAGGAAAACACCACAAACCTTCTACAGGTTGCTTTAGGTGAACACTGTGCAGAGCTCACCAAAAAATAACTTGTAGCTTATTTAGCTGCCTGCGGTAGTGATAAGATCAGGAAAACACCACCAACCTTCTACAGGTAGCTTTAGGTGAAAACTGTGCAGAGCTCGCACTACACTAACTTGTAGCTTATTTAGGTGCCTGCGGTAGTGATAGGATCAGGAAAACACCACCAACATTCTACAGGTAGCTTTAGCTGAACACTGTGCAGAGCTCGCTAAAAAATAACTTGTAGCTTATTTAGCTGCCTGCGGTAGTGATAGGATCAGGAAATCACCACCAACCTTCTACAGGTATCTTTAGGTGAACACTGTTCAGAGCTCGCACTACACTAACTTGTAACTTATTTAGCTGCCTGCGGTAGTGATAGGATCAGGAAAACACCACCAACCTTCTATAGGCAGCTTTAGGTGAACACTGTGCAGAGCTCGCACTACACTAACTTGTAGCTTATTTAGCTGCCTGCGGTAGTTATAGGATCAGGAAAACACCACCAACCTTCTATAGGTAGCTTAAGGTGAACACTGTGCAGAGCTCGCACTACACTAACTTGTAGCTTATTTAGCTGCCTGCGGTGGTGATAGGATCAGGAAATCACCACCAACCTTCTACAGGTAGCTTAAGGTGAACACTGTGCAGAGCTCGCACTACACTAACTTGTAGCTTATTTAGCTGCTTGTGGTAGTGATAGGATCAGGAAAACACCACCAACCTTCTATAGGTAGCTTTAGGTGAACACTGTGCAGAGCTCACCAAAAAATAACTTGTAGCTTATTTAGCTGCCTGCGGTAGTGATAAGATCAGGAAAACACCACCAACCTTCTACAGGTAGCTTTAGGTGAAAACTGTGCAGAGCTCGCACTACACTAACTTGTAGCTTATTTAGGTGCCTGCGGTAGTGATAGGATCAGGAAAACACCACCAACATTCTACAGGTAGCTTTAGCTGAACACTGTGCAGAGCTCGCTAAAAAATAACTTGTAGCTTATTTAGCTGCCTGCGGTAGTGATAGGATCAGGAAATCACCACCAACCTTCTACAGGTATCTTTAGGTGAACACTGTTCAGAGCTCGCACTACACTAACTTGTAACTTATTTAGCTGCCTGCGGTAGTGATAGGATCAGGAAAACACCACCAACCTTCTATAGGTAGCTTTAGGTGAACACTGTGCAGAGCTCGCACTACACTAACTTGTAGCTTATTTAGCTGCCTGCGGTAGTTATAGGATCAGGAAAACACCACCAACCTTCTATAGGTAGCTTAAGGTGAACACTGTGCAGAGCTCGCACTACACTAACTTGTAGCTTATTTAGCTGCCTGCGGTGGTGATAGGATCAGGAAATCACCACCAACCTTCTACAGGTAGCTTAAGGTGAACACTGTGCAGAGCTCGCACTACACTAACTTGTAGCTTATTTAGCTGCTTGTGGTAGTGATAGGATCAGGAAAACACCACCAACCTTCTATAGGTAGCTTTAGGTGAACACTGTGCAGAGCTCACCAAAAAATAACTTGTAGCTTATTTAGCTGCCTGCGGTAGTGATAGGATCAGGAAAACACCACCAACCTTCTACAGGTAGCTTTAGGTGAACACTGTGCAGAGCTCGCACTACACTAACTTGTAGCTTATTTAGCTGCCTGCGGTAGTTATAGGATCAGGAAAACACCACCAACCTTCTATAGGTAGCTTAAGGTGAACACTGTGCAGAGCTCGCACTACACTAACTTGTAGCTTATTTAGCTGCCTGCGGTGGTGATAGGATCAGGAAATCACCACCAACCTTCTACAGGTAGCTTAAGGTGAACACTGTGCAGAGCTCGCACTACACTAACTTGTAGCTTATTTAGCTGCTTGTGGTAGTGATAGGATCAGGAAAACACCACCAACCTTCTATAGGTAGCTTTAGGTGAACACTGTGCAGAGCTCGCCAAAAAATAACTTGTAGCTTATTTAGCTGCCTGCGGTAGTGATAGGATCAGGAAAACACTACCAACCTTCTACAGGTAGCTTTAGGTGAACACTGTGCAGAGCTCGCACTACACTAACTTGTAGCTTATTTAGCTGCCCGTGGTAGTAATAGGATCAGGAAAACACCACCAACCTTCTACAGGTAGCTTTAGGTGAACACTGTGCAGAGCTTACCAAAAAATAACTTGTAGCTTATTTAGCTGCCTGCGGGTAGTGATAGGATCAGGAAAACACCACAAACCTTCTACAGGTTGCTTTAGGTGAACACTGTGCAGAGCTCACCAAAAAATAACTTGTAGCTTATTTAGCTGCCTGCGGTAGTGATAAGATCAGGAAAACACCACCAACCTTCTACAGGTAGCTTTAGGTGAAAACTGTGCAGAGCTCGCACTACACTAACTTGTAGCTTATTTAGGTGCCTGCGGTAGTGATAGGATCAGGAAAACACCACCAACATTCTACAGGTAGCTTTAGCTGAACACTGTGCAGAGCTCGCTAAAAAATAACTTGTAGCTTATTTAGCTGCCTGCGGTAGTGATAGGATCAGGAAATCACCACCAACCTTCTACAGGTATCTTTAGGTGAACACTGTTCAGAGCTCGCACTACACTAACTTGTAACTTATTTAGCTGCCTGCGGTAGTGATAGGATCAGGAAAACACCACCAACCTTCTATAGGTAGCTTTAGGTGAACACTGTGCAGAGCTCGCACTACACTAACTTGTAGCTTATTTAGCTGCCTGCGGTAGTTATAGGATCAGGAAAACACCACCAACCTTCTATAGGTAGCTTAAGGTGAACACTGTGCAGAGCTCGCACTACACTAACTTGTAGCTTATTTAGCTGCCTGCGGTGGTGATAGGATCAGGAACCACCACCAACCTTCTACAGGTAGCTTAAGGTGAACACTGTGCAGAGCTCGCACTACACTAACTTGTAGCTTATTTAGCTGCTTGTGGTAGTGATAGGATCAGGAAAACACCACCAACCTTCTATAGGTAGCTTTAGGTGAACACTGTGCAGAGCTCACCAAAAAATAACTTGTAGCTTATTTAGCTGCCTGCGGTAGTGATAAGATCAGG
This sequence comes from Lithobates septentrionalis, assembly GCA_037952835.1. NCBI lineage: Eukaryota > Metazoa > Chordata > Amphibia > Anura > Ranidae > Lithobates > Lithobates septentrionalis. The sequence goes on from JBBDGP010000584.1 coordinate 2,500,243, forward strand.
AAAACACACCAACCTTCTACAGGTAGCTTTAGGTGAAAACTGTGCAGAGCTCGCACTACACTAACTTGTAGCTTATTTAGGTGCCTGCGGTAGTGATAGGATCAGGAAAACACCACCAACATTCTACAGGTAGCTTTAGCTGAACACTGTGCAGAGCTCGCTAAAAAATAACTTGTAGCTTATTTAGCTGCCTGCGGTAGTGATAGGATCAGGAAATCACCACCAACCTTCTACAGGTATCTTTAGGTGAACACTGTTCAGAGCTCGCACTACACTAACTTGTAACTTATTTAGCTGCCTGCGGTAGTGATAGGATCAGGAAAACACCACCAACCTTCTATAGGTAGCTTTAGGTGAACACTGTGCAGAGCTCGCACTACACTAACTTGTAGCTTATTTAGCTGCCTGCGGTAGTTATAGGATCAGGAAAACACCACCAACCTTCTATAGGTAGCTTAAGGTGAACACTGTGCAGAGCTCGCACTACACTAACTTGTAGCTTATTTAGCTGCCTGCGGTGGTGATAGGATCAGGAAATCACCACCAACCTTCTACAGGTAGCTTAAGGTGAACACTGTGCAGAGCTCGCACTACACTAACTTGTAGCTTATTTAGCTGCTTGTGGTAGTGATAGGATCAGGAAAACACCACCAACCTTCTATAGGTAGCTTTAGGTGAACACTGTGCAGAGCTCACCAAAAAATAACTTGTAGCTTATTTAGCTGCCTGCGGTAGTGATAGGATCAGGAAAACACTACCAACCTTCTACAGGTAGCTTTAGGTGAACACAGTGCAGAGCTCACACTACACTAATTTGTAGCTTATTTAGCTGCCCGTGGTAGTAATAGGATCAGGAAAACACCACCAACCTTCTACAGGTAGCTTTAGGTGAACACTGTGCAGAGCTTACCAAAAAATAACTTGTAGCTTATTTAGCTGCCTGCGGTAGTGATAGGATCAGGAAAACACCACAAACCTTCTACAGGTTGCTTTAGGTGAACACTGTGCAGAGCTCACCAAAAAATAACTTGTAGCTTATTTAGCTGCCTGCGGTAGTGATAAGATCAGGAAAACACCACCAACCTTCTACAGGTAGCTTTAGGTGAAAACTGTGCAGAGCTCGCACTACACTAACTTGTAGCTTATTTAGGTGCCTGCGGTAGTGATAGGATCAGGAAAACACCACCAACATTCTACAGGTAGCTTTAGCTGAACACTGTTCAGAGCTCGCTAAAAAATAACTTGTAGCTTATTTAGCTGCCTGCGGTAGTGATAGGATCAGGAAATCACCACCAACCTTCTACAGGTATCTTTAGGTGAACACTGTTCAGAGCTCGCACTACACTAACTTGTAACTTATTTAGCTGCCTGCGGTAGTGATAGGATCAGGAAAACACCACCAACCTTCTATAGGTAGTTTTAGGTGAACACTGTGCAGAGCTCGCACTACACTAACTTGTAGCTTATTTAGCTGCCTGCGGTAGTTATAGGATCAGGAAAACACCACCAACCTTCTATAGGTAGCTTAAGGTGAACACTGTGCAGAGCTCGCACTACACTAACTTGTAGCTTATTTAGCTGGCCTGCGGTGGTGATAGGATCAGGAAATCACCACCAACCTTCTACAGGTAGCTTAAGGTGAACACTGTGCAGAGCTCGCACTACACTAACTTGTAGCTTATTTAGCTGCTTGTGGTAGTGATAGGATCAGGAAAACACCACCAACCTTCTATAGGTAGCTTTAGGTGAACACTGTGCAGAGCTCACCAAAAAATAACTTGTAGCTTATTTAGCTGCCTGCGGTAGTGATAGGATCAGGAAAACACTACCAACCTTCTACAGGTAGCTTTAGGTGAACACAGTGCAGAGCTCACACTACACTAATTTGTAGCTTATTTAGCTGCCCGTGGTAGTAATAGGATCAGGAAAACACCACCAACCTTCTACAGGTAGCTTTAGGTGAACACTGTGCAGAGCTTACCAAAAAATAACTTGTAGCTTATTTAGCTGCCTGCGGTAGTGATAGGATCAGGAAAACACCACAAACCTTCTACAGGTTGCTTTAGGTGAACACTGTGCAGAGCTCACCAAAAAATAACTTGTAGCTTATTTAGCTGCCTGCGGTAGTGATAAGATCAGGAAAACACCACCAACCTTCTACAGGTAGCTTTAGGTGAAAACTGTGCAGAGCTCGCACTACACTAACTTGTAGCTTATATAGGTGCCTGCGGTAGTGATAGGATCAGGAAAACACCACCAACATTCTACAGGTAGCTTTAGCTGAACACTGTGCAGAGCTCGCTAAAAAATAACTTGTAGCTTATTTAGCTGCCTGCGGCAGTGATAGGATCAGGAAAACACCACCAAACTTCTACAGGTAGCTTTAGGTGAACACTGTGCAGAGCTCGCACTACACTAAATTGTAGCTTATTTAGCTGCCTGCGGTAGTGATAGGATCAGGAAAACACCACCAACCTTCTACAGGTAGCTTTAGGTGAACACTGTGCAGAGCTCGCACTACATTAACTTGTAGCTTATTTAGCTGCCCGCGGTAGTGATAGGATCAGGAAAACACCACCAACCTTCAACAGGTAGTTTTAGGTGAACACTGTGCCGAGCTCACACTACACTAACTTGTAGCTTATTTAGCTGCCTGCAGTAGTGATAGGATCAGGAAAACAACACCAACCTTCTACAGGTAGCTTTAGGTGAACACTGTGCAGAGCTCGCACTACACTAACTTGTAGCTTATTTAGCTGCCTGCGGTAGTGATAGGATCAGGAAACACCACCAACCTTCTACAGGTAGCTTTAGGTGAACACTGTGCAGAGCTCACCAAAAATAACTTGTAGCTTATTTAGCTGCCTGCGGTAGTGATAGGATCAGGAAAACACTACCAACCTTCTACAGGTAGCTTTAGGTGAACACTGTGCAAAGCTCATCAAAAATAACTTGTAGCTTATTTAGCTGCCTGCGGTAGTGATAAGATCAGGAAAACACCACCAACCTTCTACAGGTAGCTTTAGGTGAAAACTGTGCAGAGCTCGCACTACACTAACTTGTAGCTTATTTAGGTGCCTGCGGTAGTGATAGGATCAGGAAAACACCACCAACATTCTACAGGTAGCTTTAGCTGAACACTGTGCAGAGCTCGCTAAAAAAATAACTTGTAGCTTATTTAGCTGCCTGCGGTAGTGATAGGATCAGGAAATCACCACCAACCTTCTACAGGTATCTTTAGGTGAACACTGTTCAGAGCTCGCACTACACTAACTTGTAACTTATTTAGCTGCCTGCGGTAGTGATAGGATCAGGAAACACCACCAACCTTCTATAGGTAGCTTTAGGTGAACACTGTGCAGAGCTCGCACTACACTAACTTGTAGCTTATTTAGCTGCCTGCGTTAGTTATAGGATCAGGAAAACACCACCAACCTTCTATAGGTAGCTTAAGGTGAACACTGTGCAGAGCTCGCACTACACTAACTTGTAGCTTATTTAGCTGCCTGCGGTGGTGATAGGATCAGGAAATCACCACCAACCTTCTACAGGTAGCTTAAGGTGAACACTGTGCAGAGCTCGCACTACACTAACTTGTAGCTTATTTAGCTGCTTGTGGTAGTGATAGGATCAGGAAAACACCACCAACCTTCTATAGGTAGCTTTAGGTGAACACTGTGCAGAGCTCACCAAAAAATAACTTGTAGCTTATTTAGCTGCCTGCGGTAGTGATAGGATCAGGAAAACACTACCAACCTTCTACAGGTAGCTTTAGGTGAACACAGTGCAGAGCTCACACTACACTAATTTGTAGCTTATTTAGCTGCCCGTGGTAGTAATAGGATCAGGAAAACACCACCAACCTTCTACAGGTAGCTTTAGGTGAACACTGTGCAGAGCTTACCAAAAAATAACTTGTAGCTTATTTAGCTGCCTGCGGTAGTGATAGGATCAGGAAAACACCACAAACCTTCTACAGGTTGCTTTAGGTGAACACTGTGCAGAGCTCACCAAAAAATAACTTGTAGCTTATTTAGCTGCCTGCGGTAGTGATAAGATCAGGAAAACACCACCAACCTTCTACAGGTAGCTTTAGGTGAAAACTGTGCAGAGCTCGCACTACACTAACTTGTAGCTTATATAGGTGCCTGCGGTAGTGATAGGATCAGGAAAACACCACCAACATTCTACAGGTAGCTTTAGCTGAACACTGTGCAGAGCTCGCTAAAAAATAACTTGTAGCTTATTTAGCTGCCTGCGGCAGTGATAGGATCAGGAAAACACCACCAAACTTCTACAGGTAGCTTTAGGTGAACACTGTGCAGAGCTCGCACTACACTAAATTGTAGCTTATTTAGCTGCCTGCGGTAGTGATAGGATCAGGAAAACACCACCAACCTTCTACAGGTAGCTTTAGGTGAACACTGTGCAGAGCTCGCACTACATTAACTTGTAGCTTATTTAGCTGCCCGCGGTAGTGATAGGATCAGGAAAACACCACCAACCTTCAACAGGTAGCTTTAGCTGAACACTGTGCAGAGCTCGCTAAAAAATAACTTGTAGCTTATTTAGCTGCCTGCGGTAGTGATAGGATCAGGAAATCACCACCAACCTTCTACAGGTATCTTTAGGTGAACACTGTTCAGAGCTCGCACTACACTAACTTGTAACTTATTTAGCTGCCTGCGGTAGTGATAGGATCAGGAAAACACCACCAACCTTCTATAGGTAGCTTTAGGTGAACACTGTGCAGAGCTCGCACTACACTAACTTGTAGCTTATTTAGCTGCCTGCGGTAGTTATAGGATCAGGAAAACACCACCAACCTTCTATAGGTAGCTTAAGGTGAACACTGTGCAGAGCTCGCACTACACTAACTTGTAGCTTATTTAGCTGCCTGCGGTGGTGATAGGATCAGGAAATCACCACCAACCTTCTACAGGTAGCTTAAGGTGAACACTGTGCAGAGCTCGCACTACACTAACTTGTAGCTTATTTAGCTGCTTGTGGTAGTGATAGGATCAGGAAAACACCACCAACCTTCTATAGGTAGCTTTAGGTGAACACTGTGCAGAGCTCACCAAAAAATAACTTGTAGCTTATTTAGCTGCCTGCGGTAGTGATAGGATCAGGAAAACACTACCAACCTTCTACAGGTAGCTTTAGGTGAACACAGTGCAGAGCTCACACTACACTAATTTGTAGCTTATTTAGCTGCCCGTGGTAGTAATAGGATCAGGAAAACACCACCAACCTTCTACAGGTAGCTTTAGGTGAACACTGTGCAGAGCTTACCAAAAAATAACTTGTAGCTTATTTAGCTGCCTGCGGTAGTGATAGGATCAGGAAAACACCACAAACCTTCTACAGGTTGCTTTAGGTGAACATTGTGCAGAGCTCACCAAAAAATAACTTGTAGCTTATTTAGCTGCCTGCGGTAGTGATAAGATCAGGAAAACACCACCAACCTTCTACAGGTAGCTTTAGGTGAAAACTGTGCAGAGCTCGCACTACACTAACTTGTAGCTTATTTAGGTGCCTGCGGTAGTGATAGGATCAGGAAAACACCACCAACATTCTACAGGTAGCTTTAGCTGAACACTGTGCAGAGCTCGCTAAAAAATAACTTGTAGCTTATTTAGCTGCCTGCGGTAGTGATAGGATCAGGAAATCACCACCAACCTTCTACAGGTATCTTTAGGTGAACACTGTTCAGAGCTCGCACTACACTAACTTGTAACTTATTTAGCTGCCTGCGGTAGTGATAGGTTCAGGAAAACACCACCAACCTTCTATAGGTAGCTTTAGGTGAACACTGTGCAGAGCTCGCACTACACTAACTTGTAGCTTATTTAGCTGCCTGCGGTAGTTATAGGATCAGGAAAACACCACCAACCTTCTATAGGTAGCTTAAGGTGAACACTGTGCAGAGCTCGCACTACACTAACTTGTAGCTTATTTAGCTGCCTGCGGTGGTGATAGGATCAGGAAATCACCACCAACCTTCTACAGGTAGCTTAAGGTGAACACTGTGCAGAGCTCGCACTACACTAACTTGTAGCTTATTTAGCTGCTTGTGGTAGTGATAGGATCAGGAAAACACCACCAACCTTCTATAGGTAGCTTTAGGTGAACACTGTGCAGAGCTCACCAAAAAATAACTTGTAGCTTATTTAGCTGCCTGCGGTAGTGATAGGATCAGGAAAACACTACCAACCTTCTACAGGTAGCTTTAGGTGAACACAGTGCAGAGCTCACACTACACTAATTTGTAGCTTATTTAGCTGCCCGTGGTAGTAATAGGATCAGGAAAACACCACCAACCTTCTACAGGTAGCTTTAGGTGAACACTGTGCAGAGCTTACCAAAAAATAACTTGTAGCTTATTTAGCTGCCTGCGGTGGTGATAGGATCAGGAAATCACCACCAACCTTCTACAGGTAGCTTAAGGTGAACACTGTGCAGAGCTCGCACTACACTAACTTGTAGCTTATTTAGCTGCCTGCGGTAGTGATAGGATCAGGAAAACGCCACCAACCTTCTACAGGTAGCTTTAGGTGAACACTGTGCAGAGCTCACCAAAAAATAACTTGTAGCTTATTTAGCTGCCTGCGGTAGTGTTAGGTTCAGGAAAACACCACCAACCTTCTACAGGTAGCTTTAGGTGAACACTGTGCAGAGCTCGCACTACACTAACTTGTAGCTTATTTAGCTGCCTGCGGTAGTGATAGGATCAGGAAAACACCACCAACCTTCTACAGTTAGCTTTAGGTGAACACTGTGCAGAGCTCGCACTACACTAACTTGTAGCTTATTTAGCTGCCTGCGGTAGTGATAGGATCAGGAAAACACCACCAACCTTCTACAGGTAGCTTTAGGTGAACACTGTGCAGAGCTCGCACTACACTAACTTGTAGCTTATTTAGCTGCCTGCGGCAGTGATAGGATCAGGAAAACACCACCAACCTTCTACAGGTAGCTTTGGTGAACACTGTGCAGAGCTCACCAAAAAATAACTTGTAGCTTTTTTAGCTGCCTGCGGTAGTGATAGGATCAGGAAAACACCACCAACCTTCTACAGGTAGCTTTAGCTGAACACTGTGCAGAGCTCACCAAAAAATAACTTGTAGCTTATTTAGCTGCCTGCGGTAGTGATAGGATCAGGAAAACACCACCAACCTTCTACAGGTAGCTTTAGGTGAACACTGTGCAGAGCTCGCACTACACTAACTTGTAGCTTATTTAGCTGCCTGCGGTAGTGATAGGATCAGGAAAACACCACAAACCTTCTATAGGTAGCTTTAGGTGAACACTGTGCAGAGCTCGCACTACACTAACTTGTAGCTTATTTAGCTGCCTGCGGTAGTGATAGGATCAGGAAAACACCACCAACCTTCTACAGGTAGCTTTAGGTGAACACTGTGCAGAGCTCGCACTACACTAACTTGTAGCTTATTTAGCTGCCTGCGGTAGTGATAGGATCAGGAAAACACCACCAACCTTCTACAGGTAGCTTTAGGTGAACACTGTGCAGAGCTCGAACTACACTAACTTGTAGCTTATTTAGCTGCCTGCGGTAGTGATAGGATCAGGAAAACACCACCAACCTTCTACAGTTAGCTTTAGGTGAACACTGTGCAGAGCTCACCAAAAAATAACTTGTAGCTTATTTAGCTGCCTGCGGTAGTGATAGGATCAGGAAATCACCACCAACCTTCTACAGGTAGCTTTAGGTGAACACTGTGCAGAGCTCACACTACACTAACTTGTAGCTTATTTAGCTGCCTGCGGTAGTGATAGGATCAGGAAAACACCACCAACCTTCTACAGGTAGCTTTAGGTGAACACTGTGCAGAGCTCACCAAAAAATAACTTGTAGCTTATTTAGCTGCCTGCGGTAGTGATAGGATCAGGAAATCACCACCAACCTTCTACAGGTATCTTTAGGTGAACACTGTTCAGAGCTCGCACTACACTAACTTGTAACTTATTTAGCTGCCTGCGGTAGTGATAGGATCAGGAAAACACCACCAACCTTCTACAGGTAGCTTTAGGTGAACACTGTGCAGAGCTCGCACTACACTAACTTGTAGCTTATTTAGCTGCCTGCGGTAGTTATAGGATCAGGAAAACACCACCAACCTTCTATAGGTAGCTTAAGGTGAACACTGTGCAGAGCTCGCACTACACTAACTTGTAGCTTATTTAGCTGCCTGCGGTGGTGATAGGATCAGGAAATCACCACCAACCTTCTACAGGTAGCTTAAGGTGAACACTGTGCAGAGCTCGCACTACACTAACTTGTAGCTTATTTAGCTGCTTGTGGTAGTGATAGGATCAGGAAAACACCACCAACCTTCTATAGGTAGCTTTAGGTGAACACTGTGCAGAGCTCGCCAAAAAATAACTTGTAGCTTATTTAGCTGCCTGCGGTAGTGATAGGATCAGGAAAACACTACCAACCTTCTACAGGTAGCTTTAGGTGAACACTGTGCAGAGCTCGCACTACACTAACTTGTAGCTTATTTAGCTGCCCGTGGTAGTAATAGGATCAGGAAAACACCACCAACCTTCTACAGGTAGCTTTAGGTGAACACTGTGCAGAGCTTACCAAAAAATAACTTGTAGCTTATTTAGCTGCCTGCGGTAGTGATAGGATCAGGAAAACACCACAAACCTTCTACAGGTTGCTTTAGGTGAACACTGTGCAGAGCTCACCAAAAAATAACTTGTAGCTTATTTAGCTGCCTGCGGTAGTGATAAGATCAGGAAAACACCACCAACCTTCTACAGGTAGCTTTAGGTGAAAACTGTGCAGAGCTCGCACTACACTAACTTGTAGCTTATTTAGGTGCCTGCGGTAGTGATAGGATCAGGAAAACACCACCAACATTCTACAGGTAGCTTTAGCTGAACACTGTGCAGAGCTCGCACTACACTAACTTGTAGCTTATTTAGCTGCCTGCGGTAGTTATAGGATCAGGAAAACACCACCAACCTTCTATAGGTAGCTTTAGGTGAACACTGTGCAGAGCTCGCACTACACTAACTTGTAGCTTATTTAGGTGCCTGCGGTAGTGATAGGATCAGGAAAACACCACCAACCTTCTATAGGTAGCTTTAGGTGAACACTGTGCAGAGCTCGCACTACACTAACTTGTAGCTTATTTAGCTGCCTGCGGTAGTTATAGGATCAGGAAAACACCACCAACCTTCTATAGGTAGCTTAAGGTGAACACTGTGCAGAGCTCGCACTACACTAACTTGTAGCTTATTTAGCTGCCTGCGGTGGTGATAGGATCAGGAAATCACCACCAACCTTCTACAGGTAGCTTTAGGTGAACACTGTGCAGAGCTCGCACTACACTAACTTGTAGCTTATTTAGCTGCTTGTGGTAGTGATAGGATCAGGAAAACACCACCAACCTTCTATAGGTAGCTTTAGGTGAACACTGTGCAGAGCTCACCAAAAAATAACTTGTAGCTTATTTAGCTGCCTGCGGTAGTGATAGGATCAGGAAAACACTACCAACCTTCTACAGGTAGCTTTAGGTGAACACAGTGCAGAGCTCACACTACACTAATTTGTAGCTTATTTAGCTGCCCGTGGTAGTAATAGGATCAGGAAAACACCACCAACCTTCTACAGGTAGCTTTAGGTGAACACTGTGCAGAGCTTACCAAAAAATAACTTGTAGCTTATTTAGCTGCCTGCGGTAGTGATAGGATCAGGAAAACACCACAAACCTTCTACAGGTTGCTTTAGGTGAACACTGTGCAGAGCTCACCAAAAAATAACTTGTAGCTTATTTAGCTGCCTGCGGTAGTGATAAGATCAGGAAAACACCACCAACCTTCTACAGGTAGCTTTAGGTGAAAACTGTGCAGAGCTCGCACTACACTAACTTGTAGCTTATATAGGTGCCTGCGGTAGTGATAGGATCAGGAAAACACCACCAACATTCTACAGGTAGCTTTAGCTGAACACTGTGCAGAGCTCGCTAAAAAATAACTTGTAGCTTATTTAGCTGCCTGCGGCAGTGATAGGATCAGGAAAACACCACCAAACTTCTACAGGTAGCTTTAGGTGAACACTGTGCAGAGCTCGCACTACACTAAATTGTAGCTTATTTAGCTGCCTGCGGTAGTGATAGGATCAGGAAAACACCACCAACCTTCTACAGGTAGCTTTAGGTGAACACTGTGCAGAGCTCGCACTACATTAACTTGTAGCTTATTTAGCTGCCCGCGGTAGTGATAGGATCAGGAAAACACCACCAACCTTCAACAGGTAGTTTTAGGTGAACACTGTGCCGAGCTCACACTACACTAACTTGTAGCTTATTTAGCTGCCTGCAGTAGTGATAGGATCAGGAAAACAACACCAACCTTCTACAGGTAGCTTTAGGTGAACACTGTGCAGAGCTCGCACTACACTAACTTGTAGCTTATTTAGCTGCCTGCGGTAGTGATAGGATCAGGAAAACACCACCAACCTTCTACAGGTAGCTTTAGGTGAACACTGTGCAGAGCTCACCAAAAAATAACTTGTAGCTTATTTAGCTGCCTGCGGTAGTGATAGGATCAGGAAATCACCACCAACCTTCTACAGGTAGCTTTAGGTGAACACTGTTCAGAGCTCGCACTACACTAACTTGTAACTTATTTAGCTGCCTGCGGTAGTGATAGGATCAGGAAAACACCACCAACCTTCTATAGTTAGCTTTAGGTGAACACTGTGCAGAGCTCGCACTACACTAACTTGTAGCTTATTTAGCTGCCTGCGGTAGTTATAGGATCAGGAAAACACCACCAACCTTCTATAGGTAGCTTAAGGTGAACACTGTGCAGAGCTCGCACTACACTAACTTGTAGCTTATTTAGCTGCCTGCGGTGGTGATAGGATCAGGAAATCACCACCAACCTTCTACAGGTAGCTTAAGGTGAACACTGTGCAGAGCTCGCACTACACTAACTTGTAGCTTATTTAGCTGCTTGCGGTAGTGATAGGATCAGGAAAACACCACCAACCTTCTATAGGTAGCTTTAGGTGAACACTGTGCAGAGCTCGCCAAAAAATAACTTGTAGCTTATTTAGCTGCCTGCGGTAGAGATAGGATCAGGAAAACACTACCAACCTTCTACAGGTAGCTTTAGGTGAACACTGTGCAGAGCTCGCACTACACTAACTTGTAGCTTATTTAGCTGCCCGTGGTAGTAATAGGATCAGGAAAACACCACCAACCTTCTACAGGTAGCTTTAGGTGAACACTGTGCAGAGCTTACCAAAAAATAACTTGTAGCTTATTTAGCTGCCTGCGGTAGTGATAGGATCAGGAAAACACCACAAACCTTCTACAGGTTGCTTTAGGTGAACACTGTGCAGAGCTCACCAAAAAATAACTTGTAGCTTATTTAGCTGCCTGCGGTAGTGATAAGATCAGGAAAACACCACCAACCTTCTACAGGTAGCTTTAGGTGAAAACTGTGCAGAGCTCGCACTACACTAACTTGTAGCTTATTTAGGTGCCTGCGGTAGTGATAGGATCAGGAAAACACCACCAACATTCTACAGGTAGCTTTAGCTGAACACTGTGCAGAGCTCGCTAAAAAATAACTTGTAGCTTATTTAGCTGCCTGCGGCAGTGATAGGATCAGGAAAACACCATCAAAATTCTACAGGTAGCTTTAGGTGAACACTGTGCAGAGCTCGCACTACACTAAATTGTAGCTTATTTAGCTGCCTGCGGTAGTGATAGGATCAGGAAAACACCACCAACCTTCTACAGGTAGCTTTAGGTGAACACTGTGCAGAGCTCGCACTACATTAACTTGTAGCTTATTTAGCTGCCCGCGGTAGTGATAGGATCAGGAAAACACCACCAACCTTCAACAGGTAGCTTTAGTTGAACACTGTGCCGAGCTCGCACTACACTAACTTGTAGCTTATTTAGCTGCCTGCAGTAGTGATAGGATCAGGAAAACAACACCAACCTTCTACAGGTAGCTTTAGGTGAACACTGTGCAGAGCTCGCACTACACTAACTTGTAGCTTATTTAGCTGCCTGCGGTAGTGATAGGATCAGGAAAACACCACCAACCTTCTACAGGTAGCTTTAGGTGAACACTGTGCAGAGCTCGCACTACACTAACTTGTAGCTTATTTAGCTGCCTGCGGTGGTGATAGGATCAAGAAATCACCACCAACCTTCTACAGGTAGCTTAAGGTGAACACTGTGCAGAGCTCGCACTACACTAACTTGTAGCTTATTTAGCTGCTTGCGGTAGTGGTAGGATCAGGAAAACACCACCAACCTTCTATAGGTAGCTTTAGGGGAACACTGCGCAGAGCTCGCCAAAAAATAACTTGTAGCTTATTTAGCTGCCTGCGGTAGTGATAGGATCAGGAAAACACCACCAACATTCTACAGGTCAGCTTTAGCTGAACACTGTGCAGAGCTCGCACTACACTAACTTGTAGCTAATCTAGCTGCCTGTGGTAGTAATAGGATCAGGAAAACACCACCAACCTTCTACAAATAGCTTTAGGTGAACACTGTGCAGAGCTCACCAAAAAAACCCTTGTAGCTTATTAAGCTGCCTGCGGTAGTGATAGGATCAGGAAAACACCACAAACCTTCTACAGGTTGCTTTAGGTGAACACTGTGCAGAGCTCGCCAAAAAATAACTTGTAGCTTATTTAGCTGCCTGCGGTAGTGATAAGATCAGGAAAACACCACCAACCTTCTACAGGTAGCTTTAGGTGAACACTGTGCAGAGCTCGCACTACACTAACTTGTAGCTTATTTAGCTGCCTGCGGTAGTGATAGGATCAGTAAAACACCACCAACCTTCTACAGGTAGCTTTAGGTGAACACTGTGCAGAGCTCGCACTACACTAACTTGTAGCTTATTTAGCTGCCTGCGGTAGTGATAGGATCAGGAAAACAACACCAACCTTCTACAGGTAGCTTTAGGTGAACACTGTGCATAGCTCGCACTACACTAACTTGTAGCTTATTTAGCTGCCTGCGGTAGTGATAGGTTCAGGAAAACACCACCAACTTTCTACAGGTTGCTTTAGGTGAACACTGTGCAGAGCTCGCACTACACTAACTTGTAGCTTATTTAGCTTCCTGCGGTAGTTAAAGGATAAGGAAATAACCACCAACCTTCTACAGCTAGCTTTAGGTGAGCACTGTGCAGAGCTCGCACTACACTAACTTGTAGCTTATTTAGCTGCCTGCGGTAGTTAAAGGATCAGGAAAACACCACCAACCTTCTACAGCTAGCTTTAGGTGAGCACTGTGCAGAGCTCGCACTACACTAACTTGTAGCTTATTTAGCTGCCTGCGTTAGTGATAGGATCAGGAAAACACCACCAACCTTCTACAGGTAGCTTTAGGTGAACACTGTGCAGAGCTCGCACTACACTAACTTGTAGCTTATTTAGCTGCCTGTGGTAGTGATAGGATCAGGAAAACACCACCAACCTTCTATAGGTAGCTTTAGGTGAACACTGTGCAGAGCTCGCACTACACTAACTTGTAGCTTATTTAGCTGCCTGCGGTAGTGATAGGATCAGGAAAACACCACCAACCTTCTACAGGTAGCTTTAGGTGAACACTGTGCAGAGCTCGCACTACACTAACTTGTAGCTTATTTAGCTGCCTGCGGTAGTTATAGGATCAGGAAAACACCACCGACCTTCTATAGGTAGCTTTAGGTGAACACTGTGCAGAGCTCGCACTACACTAACTTGTAGATTATTTAGCTGCCTGCGGTAGTGATAGGATCAGGAAATGACCACCAACCTTCTACAGGTAGCTTTAGGTGAACACTGTGCAGAGCTCGCACTACACTAACTTGTAGCTTATTTAGCTGCCTGCGGTAGTGATAGGATCAGGAAAACACCACCAACCTTCTACAGGTAGCTTTAGGTGAACACTGTGCAGAGCTCACCAAAAAATAACTTGTAGCTTATTTAGCTGCCTGCGGTAGTGATAGGATCAGGAAATCACCACCAACCTTCTACAGGTAGCTTTAGGTGAACACTGTTCAGAGCTCGCACTACACTAACTTGTAGCTTATTTAGCTGCCTGCGGTAGTGATAGGATCAGGAAAACGCCACCAACCTTCTACAGGTAGCTTTAGGTGAACACTGTGCAGAGCTCACCAAAAAATAACTTGTAGCTTATTTAGCTGCCTGCGGTAGTGATAGGATCAGGAAAACACCACCAACCTTCTACAGTTAGCTTTAGGTGAACACTGTGCAGAGCTCGCACTACACTAACTTGTAGCTTATTTAGCTGCCTGCGGTAGTGATAGGATCAGGAAAACACCACCAACCTTCTACAGGTAGCTTTAGGTGAACACTGTGTAGAGCTCGCACTACACTAACTTGTAGCTTATTTAGCTGCCTGCGGTAGTGATAGGATCAGGAAAACACCACCAACCTTCTACAGGTAGCTTTAGGTGAACACTGTGCAGAGCTCGCACTACACTAACTTGTAGCTTATTTAGCTGCCTGCGGTAGTGATAGGATCAGGAAAACACCACAAACCTTCTATAGGTAGCTTTAGGTGTACACTGTGCAGAGCTCGCACTACACTAACTTGTAGCTTATTTAGCTGCCTGCGGTAGTGATAGGATCAGGAAAACACCACCAACCTTCTACAGGTAGCTTTAGGTGAACACTGTGCAGAGCTCGCACTACACTAACTTGTAGCTTATTTAGCTGCCTGCGGTAGTGATAGGATCAGGAAAACACCACCAACCTTCTACAGGTAGCTTTAGGTGAACACTGTGCAGAGCTCGAACTACACTAACTTGTAGCTTATTTAGCTGCCTGCGGTAGTGATAGGATCAGGAAAACACCACCAACCTTCTACAGGTAGCTTTAGGTGAACACTGTGCAGAGCTCACCAAAAAATAACTTGTAGCTTATTTAGCTGCCTGCGGTAGTGATAGGATCAGGAAATCACCACCAACCTTCTACAGGTAGCTTTAGGTGAACACTGTTCAGAGCTCGCACTACACTAACTTGTAGCTTATTTAGCTGCCTGCGGTAGTGATAGGATCAGGAAAACGCCACCAACCTTCTACAGGTAGCTTTAGGTGAACACTGTGCAGAGCTCACCAAAAAATAACTTGTAGCTTATTTAGCTGCCTGCGGTAGTGATAGGATCAGGAAAACACCACCAACCTTCTACAGTTAGCTTTAGGTGAACACTGTGCAGAGCTCGCACTACATTAACTTGTAGCTTATTTAGCTGCCTGCGGTAGTGATAGGATCAGGAAAACACCACCAACCTTCTACAGGTAGCTTTAGGTGAACACTGTGTAGAGCTCGCACTACACTAACTTGTAGCTTATTTAGCTGCCTGCGGTAGTGATAGGATCAGGAAAACACCACCAACCTTCTACAGGTAGCTTTAGGTGAACACTGTGCAGAGCTCGCACTACACTAACT
Organism: Lithobates septentrionalis; assembly: GCA_037952835.1. Lineage (NCBI taxonomy): Eukaryota > Metazoa > Chordata > Amphibia > Anura > Ranidae > Lithobates > Lithobates septentrionalis. The sequence goes on from JBBDGP010000584.1 coordinate 2,515,715, forward strand.
TGTAGCTTATTTAGCTGCCTGCGGTAGTGATAGGATCAGGAAAACACCACAAACCTTCTATAGGTAGCTTTAGGTGTACACTGTGCAGAGCTCGCACTACACTAACTTGTAGCTTATTTAGCTGCCTGCGGTAGTGATAGGATCAGGAAAACACCACCAACCTTCTACAGGTAGCTTTAGGTGAACACTGTGCAGAGCTCGCACTACACTAACTTGTAGCTTATTTAGCTGCCTGCGGTAGTGATAGGATCAGGAAAACACCACCAACCTTCTACAGGTAGCTTTAGGTGAACACTGTGCAGAGCTCGAACTACACTAACTTGTAGCTTATTTAGCTGCCTGCGGTAGTGATAGGATCAGGAAAACACCACCAACCTTCTACAGGTAGCTTTAGGTGAACACTGTGCAGAGCTCACCAAAAAATAACTTGTAGCTTATTTAGCTGCCTGCGGTAGTGATAGGATCAGGAAATCACCACCAACCTTCTACAGGTAGCTTTAGGTGAACACTGTGCAGAGCTCACACTACACTAACTTGTAGCTTATTTAGCTGCCTGCGGTAGTGATAGGATCAGGAAAACACCACCAACCTTCTACAGGTAGCTTTAGGTGAACACTGTGCAGAGCTCACCAAAAAATAACTTGTAGCTTATTTAGCTGCCTGCGGTAGTGATAGGATCAGGAAATCACCACCAACCTTCTACAGGTAGCTTTAGGTGAACACTGTTCAGAGCTCGCACTACACTAACTTGTAACTTATTTAGCTGCCTGCGGTAGTGATAGGATCAGGAAAACACCACCAACCTTCTATAGGTAGCTTTAGGTGAACACTGTGCAGAGCTCGCACTACACTAACTTGTAGCTTATTTAGCTGCCTGCGGTAGTTATAGGATCAGGAAAACACCACCAACCTTCTATAGGTAGCTTAAGGTGAACACTGTGCAGAGCTCGCACTACACTAACTTGTAGCTTATTTAGCTGCTTGCGGTAGTGATAGAATCAGGAAAACACCACCAACCTTCTATAGGTAGCTTTAGGTGAACACTGTGCAGAGCTCGCCAAAAAATAACTTGTAGCTTATTTAGCTGCCTGCGGTAGTGATAGGATCAGGAAAACACTACCAACCTTCTACAGGTAGCTTTAGGTGAACACTGTGCAGAGCTTGCACTACACTAACTTGTAGCTTATTTAGCTGCCCGTGGTAGTAATAGGATCAGGAAAACACCACCAACCTTCTACAGGTAGCTTTAGGTGAACACTGTGCAGAGCTTACCAAAAAATAACTTGTAGCTTATTTAGCTGCCTGCGGTAGTGATAGGATCAGGAAAACACCACAAACCTTCTATAGGTTGCTTTAGGTGAACACTGTGCAGAGCTCACCAAAAAATAACTTGTAGCTTATTTAGCTGCCTGCGGTAGTGATAGGATCAGGAAAGCACCACCAACCTTCTACAGGTAGCTTTAGGTGAAAACTGTGCAGAGCTCGCACTACACTAACTTGTAGCTTATTTAGGTGCCTGCGGTAGTGATAGGATCAGGAAAACACCACCAACATTCTACAGGTAGCTTTAGCTGAACACTGTGCAGAGCTCGCTAAAAAATAACTTGTAGCTTATTTAGCTGCCTGCGGCAGTGATAGGATCAGGAAAACACCACCAAACTTCTACAGGTACACTACCGTTCAAAAGTTTGGGGTCACCCAAACAATTTTGTGTTTTCCATGAAAAGTCACACTTATTCACCACCATACGTTGTGAAATGAATAGAAAATAGAGTCAAGACATTGACAAGGTTAGAAATAATGATTTGTATTTGAAATAACATTGTTTTTACATCAAACTTTGCTTTCATCAAAGAATCCTCCTTTTGCAGCAATTACAGCATTGCACACCTTTGGCATTCTAGCTGTTAATTTATTGAGGTAAGCTGGAGAAATTGCACCCCACGCTTCTAGAAGCAGCTCCCACAAGTTGGAATGGTTGGATGGGCACTTCTGGCGTACCATACGGTCAAGCTGCTCCCACAACAGCTCAATGGGGTTCAGATCTGGTGACTGTGCTGGCCACTCCATTACCGATAGAATACCAGCTGCCTGCTTCTGCTGTAAATAGTTCTTGCACAATTTGGAGGTGTGTTTAGGGTCATTGTCCGGTTGTAGGATGAAATTGGCTCCAATCAAGCGCTGTCCACTGGGTATGGCATGGCGTTGCAAAATGGAGTGATAGCCTTCCTTAGCTTTTACCCTGTACAAAGCTCCCACCTTACCAGCACCAAAGCAACCCCAGACCATCACATTACCTCCACCATGCTTAACAGATGGCGTCAGGCATTCTTCCAGCATCTTTTCATTTGTTCTGCGTCTCACAAACGTTCTTCTTTGTGATCCAAACACCTCAAACTTGGATTCATCTGTCCACAACACTTTTTTCCAGTCTTCCTCTGTCCAATGTCTGTGTTCTTTTGCCCATCTTAATCTTTTTCTTTTATTGGCCAGTCTCAGATATGGCTTTTTCTTTGCCACTCTGCCCTGAAGCCCAAAATCCCGCAGCCGCCTCTTCACTGTAGATGTTGACACTGGTGTTTTGCGGGTACTATTTAATGAAGATGCCAGTTGGGGACCTGTGAGGCGTCTGTTTCTCAAACTAGAGACTCTAATGTGCTTATCTTCTTGCTTAGTTGTGCAACGCGGTCTCCCACTTCTTTTTCTACTCTGGTTAGAGCCTGTTTGTGCTGTCCTCTGAAGGGAGTAGTACACACCGTTGTAGGAAATCTTCAATTTCTTTGCAATTTCTCGCATGGAATAGCCTTCATTTCTAAGAACAAGAATAGACTGTCGAGTTTCAGATGAAAGTTCTCTTTTTCTGGCCATTTTGAGCGTTTAATTGACCCCACAAATGTGATGCTCCAGAAACTCAATCTGCTCACAGGAAGGTCAGTTTTGTAGCTTCTGGAAGGAGCTAGACTGTTTTTAGATGTGTGAACATGATTGCACAAGGGTTTGCTAATCATCAATTAGCCTTCTGAGCCAATGAGCAAACACATTGTACCATTAGAACACTGGAGTGATAGTTGCTGGAAATGGGCCTCTATACACCTATGTAGATATTGCACCAAAAACTAGACATTTGCAGTTAGAATAGTCATTTACCACATTAGCAATGTATAGAGTATATTTGTTTAAAGTTAGGACTAGTTTAAAGTTAGCTTCATTTAAAAGTACAGTGCTTTTCCTTCAAAAATAAGGACATTTCAATGTGACCCCAAACTTTTGAACGGTAGTGTAGCTTTAGGTGAACACTGTGCAGAGCTCGCACTACACTAACTTGTAGCTTATTTAGCTGCCTGCGGTAGTGATAGGATCAGGAAAACACCACCAACCTTCTACAGGTAGCTTTAGGTGAACACTGTGCAGAGCTCGCACTACATTAACTTGTAGCTTATTTAGCTGCCCGCGGTAGTGATAGGATCAGGAAAACACCACCAACCTTCAACAGGTAGCTTTAGGTGAACACTGTGCCGAGCTCGCACTACACTAACTTGTAGCTTATTTAGCTGCCTGCAGTAGTGATAGGATCAGGAAAACAACACCAACCTTCTACAGGTAGCTTTAGGTGAACACTGTGCAGAGCTCGCACTACACTAACTTGTAGCTTATTTAGCTGCCTGCGGTAGTGATAGGATCAGGAAAACACCACCAACCTTCTACATGTAGCTTTAGGTGAACACTGTGCAGAGCTCGCACTACACTAACTTGTAGCTTATTTAGCTGCCTGCGGTGGTGATAGGATCAAGAAATCACCACCAACCTTCTACAGGTAGCTTAAGGTGAACACTGTGCAGAGCTCGCACTACACTAACTTGTAGCTTATTTAGCTGCTTGCGGTAGTGATAGGATCAGGAAAACACCACCAACCTTCTACAGGTAGGTTTAGGTGAACACTGTGCAGAGCTCGCACCACACTAACTTGTACTGTAGCTTATTTAGCTGCCTGCGGTAGTGATAGGATCAGGAAAACACCACAAACCTTCTACAGGTAGCTTTAGGTGAACACTGTGCAGAGCTCACCAAAAAATAACTTGTAGCTTATTTAACTGCCTGTGGTAGTGATAGGATCAAGAAAACACCACCAACCTTCTACAGGTAGCTTTAGGTGAACACTGTGCAGAGCTTGCACAACACTAACTTGTAGCTTATTTAGCTGCCTGCGGTAGTGATATGATCAGGAAAACACCACCAACCTTCTACAGATAGCTTTAGGTGAACACTGTGCAGAGCTCGCCAAAAAATAACTTGTAGTTTATTTAGCTGCCTGCGGTAGTGATAGGATCAGGAAAACACCACCAACCTTTTACAGGTAGCTTTAGGTGAACACTGTGCAGAGCTCGCACTACACTAACTTGTAGCTTATTTAGGTGTCTGCGGTAGTGATAGGATCAGGAAAACACCACCAACCTTCTACAGGTAGCTTTAGCTGAACACTGTGCAGAGCTCGCCAAAAAATAACTTGTAGCTTATTTAGCTGCCTGCGGCAGTGATAGGATCAGGAAAACACCACCAACCTTCTACAGGTAGCTTTAGGTGAACACTGTGCAGAGCTCGCACTACACTAACTTGTAGCTTATTTAGCTGCCTGCGGTAGTGATAGGATCAGGAAAACACCACCAACCTTCTACAGGTAGCTTTAGGTGAACACTGTGCAGAGCTCGCACTACATTAACTTGTAGCTTATTTAGCTGCCTGCCGTAGTGATAGGATCAGGAAAACAACACCAACCTTCTACAGGTAGCTTTAGGTGAACACTGTGCAGAGCTCGCACTACACTAACTTGTAGCTTATTTAGCTGCCTGCGGTAGTGATAGGATCAGGAAAACACCACCAACCTTCTACAGGTAGCTTTAGGTGAACACTGTGCAGAGCTCGCACTACACTAACTTGTAGCTTATTTAGCTGCCTGCGGTGGTGATAGGATCAGGAAATCACCACCAACCTTCTACAGGTAGCTTAAGGTGAACACTGTGCAGAGCTCGCACTACACTAACTTGTAGCTTATTTAGCTGCTTGCGGTAGTGATAGGATCAGGAAAACACCACCAACCTTCTATAGGTAGCTTTAGGTGAACACTGTGCAGAGCTCGCCAAAAAATAACTTGTAGCTTATTTAGCTGCCTGCGGTAGTGATAGGATCAGGAAAACACTACCAACCTTCTACAGGTAGCTTTAGGTGAACACTGTGCAGAGCTCGCACTACACTAACTTGTAGCTTATTTAGCTGCCCGTGGTAGTAATAGGATCAGGAAAACACCACCAACCTTCTACAGGTAGCTTTAGGTGAACACTGTGCAGAGCTTACCAAAAAATAACTTGTAGCTTATTTAGCTGCCTGCGGTAGTGATAGGATCAGGAAAACACCACAAACCTTCTACAGGTTGCTTTAGGTGAACACTGTGCAGAGCTCACCAAAAAATAACTTGTAGCTTATTTAGCTGCCTGCGGTAGTGATAAGATCAGGAAAACACCACCAACCTTCTACAGGTAGCTTTAGGTGAAAACTGTGCAGAGCTCGCACTACACTAATTTGTAGCTTATTTAGGTGCCTGCGGTAGTGATAGGATCAGGAAAACACCACCAACATTCTACAGGTAGCTTTAGCTGAACACTGTGCAGAGCTCGCTAAAAAATAACTTGTAGCTTATTTAGCTGCCTGCGGCAGTGATAGGATCAGGAAAACACCACCAAACTTCTACAGGTAGCTTTAGGTGAACACTGTGCAGAGCTCGCACTACACTAAATTGTAGCTTATTTAGCTGCCTGCGGTAGTGATAGGATCAGGAAAACACCACCAACCTTCTACAGGTAGCTTTACTTGAACACTGTGCAGAGCTCGCACTACATTAACTTGTAGCTTATTTAGCTGCCCGCGGTAGTGATAGGATCAGGAAAACACCACCAACCTTCAACAGGTAGCTTTAGGTGAACACTGTGCTGAGCTCGCACTACACTAACTTGTAGCTTATTTAGCTGCCTGCAGTAGTGATAGGATCAGGAAAACAACACCAACCTTCTACAGGTAGCTTTAGGTGAACACTGTGCAGAGCTCGCACTACACTAACTTGTAGCTTATTTAGCTGCCTGCGGTAGTGATAGGATCAGGAAAACACCACCAACCTTCTACAGGTAGCTTTAGGTGAACACTGTGCAGAGCTCGCACTACACTAACTTGTATCTTATTTAGCTGCCTGCGGTGGTGATAGGATCAAGAAATCACCACCAACCTTCTACAGGTAGCTTAAGGTGAACACTGTGCAGAGCTCGCACTACACTAACTTGTAGCTTATTTAGCTGCTTGCGGTAGTGATAGGATCAGGAAAACACCACCAACCTTCTATAGGTAGCTTTACGGGAACACTGCGCAGAGCTCGCCAAAAAATAACTTGTAGCTTATTTAGCTGCCTGCGGTAGTGATAGGATCAGGAAAACACCACCAACATTCTACAGGTCAGCTTTAGCTGAACACTGTGCAGAGCTCGCACTACACTAACTTGTAGCTTATCTAGCTGCCTGTGGTATTAATAGGATCAGGAAAACACCACCAACCTTCTACAAATAGCTTTAAGTGAACACTGTGCAGAGCTCACCAAAAAATAACTTGTAGCTTATTAAGCTGCCTGCGGTAGTGATAGGATCAGGAAAACACCACCAACCTTCCACAGGTACCTTTAGGTGAACACTGCGCAGAGTTCGCCAAAAAATAACTTGTAGTTTATTTAGCTGCCTGCGGTAGTGATAGGATCAGGAAAACACCACCAACCTTCTACAGGTAGCTTTAGGTGAACACTGTGCAGAGCTCGCACTACACTAACTTGTAGCTTATTTAGGTGCCTGCGGTAGTGATAGGATCAGGAAAACACCACCAACCTTCTACAGGTAGCTTTAGCTGAACACTGTGCAGAGCTCGCCAAAAAATAACTTGTAGCTTATTTAGCTGCCTGCGGCAGTGATAGGATCAGGAAAACACCACCAACCTTCTACAGGTAGCTTTAGGTGAACACTGTGCAGAGCTCGCACTACACTAACTTGTAGCTTATTTAGCTGCCTGCGGTAGTGATAGGATCAGGAAAACACCACCAACCTTCTACAGGTAGCTTTAGGTGAACACTGTGCAGAGCTCGCACTACATTAACTTGTAGCTTATTTAGCTGCCTGCCGTAGTGATAGGATCAGGAAAACAACACCAACCTTGTACAGGTAGCTTTAGGTGAACACTGTGCAGAGCTCGCACTACACTAACTTGTAGCTTATTTAGCTGCCTGCGGTAGTGATAGGATCAGGAAAACACCACCAACCTTCTACAGGTAGCTTAAGGTGAACACTGTGCAGAGCTCGCACTACACTAACTTGTAGCTTATTTAGCTGCTTGCGGTAGTGATAGGATCAGGAAAACACCACCAAACTTCTATAGGTAGCTTTAGGTGAACACTGTGCAGAGCTCGCCAAAAAATAACTTGTAGCTTATTTAGCTGCCTACGGTAGTGATAGGATCAGGAAAACACTACCAACCTTCTACAGGTAGCTTTAGGTGAACACTGTGCAGAGCTCGCACTACACTAACTTGTAGCTTATTTAGCTGCCCGTGGTAGTAATAGGATCAGGAAAACACCACCAACCTTCTACAGGTAGCTTTAGGTGAACACTGTGCAGAGCTTACCAAAAAATAACTTGTAGCTTATTTAGCTGCCTGCGGTAGTGATAAGATCAGGAAAACACCACCAACCTTCTACAGGTAGCTTTAGGTGAAAACTGTGCAGAGCTCGCACTACACTAACTTGTAGCTTATTTAGGTGCCTGCGGTAGTGATAGGATCAGGAAAACACCACCAACATTCTACAGGTAGCTTTAGCTGAACACTGTGCAGAGCTCGCTAAAAAATAACTTGTAGCTTATTTAGCTGCCTGCGGCAGTGATAGGATCAGGAAAACACCACCAAACTTCTACAGGTAGCTTTAGGTGAACACTGTGCAGAGCTCGCACTACACTAAATTGTAGCTTATTTAGCTGCCTGCGGTAGTGATAGGATCAGGAAAACACCACCAACCTTCTACAGGTAGCTTTAGGTGAACACTGTGCAGAGCTCGCACTACATTAACTTGTAGCTTATTTAGCTGCCCGCGGTAGTGATAGGATCAGGAAAACACCACCAACCTTCAACAGGTAGCTTTAGGTGAACACTGTGCCGAGCTCGCACTACACTAACTTGTAGCTTATTTAGCTGCCTGCAGTAGTGATAGGATCAGGAAAACAACACCAACCTTCTACAGGTAGCTTTAGGTGAACACTGTGCAGAGCTCGCACTACACTAACTTGTAGCTTATTTAGCTGCCTGCGGTAGTGATAGGATCAGGAAAACACCACCAACCTTCTACAGGTAGCTTTAGGTGAACACTGTGCAGAGCTCGCACTACACTAACTTGTAGCTTATTTAGCTGCCTGCGGTGGTGATAGGATCAAGAAATCACCACCAACCTTCTACAGGTAGCTTAAGGTGAACACTGTGCAGAGCTCGCACTACACTAACTTGTAGCTTATTTAGCTGCTTGCGGTAGTGGTAGGATCAGGAAAACACCACCAACCTTCTATAGGTAGCTTTAGGGGAACACTGCGCAGAGCTCGCCAAAAAATAACTTGTAGCTTATTTAGCTGCCTGCGGTAGTGATAGGATCAGGAAAACACCACCAACATTCTACAGGTCAGCTTTAGCTGAACACTGTGCAGAGCTCGCACTACACTAACTTGTAGCTAATCTAGCTGCCTGTGGTAGTAATAGGATCAGGAAAACACCACCAACCTTCTACAAATAGCTTTAGGTGAACACTGTGCAGAGCTCACCAAAAAAACACTTGTAGCTTATTAAGCTGCCTGCGGTAGTGATAGGATCAGGAAAACACCACAAACCTTCTACAGGTTGCTTTAGGTGAACACTGTGCAGAGCTCGCCAAAAAATAACTTGTAGCTTATTTAGCTGCCTGCGGTAGTGATAAGATCAGGAAAACACCACCAACCTTCTACAGGTAGCTTTAGGTGAACACTGTGCAGAGCTCGCACTACACTAACTTGTAGCTTATTTAGCTGCCTGCGGTAGTGATAGGATCAGTAAAACACCACCAACCTTCTACAGGTAGCTTTAGGTGAACACTGTGCAGAGCTCGCACTACACTAACTTGTAGCTTATTTAGCTGCCTGCGGTAGTGATAGGATCAGGAAAACAACACCAACCTTCTACAGGTAGCTTTAGGTGAACACTGTGCATAGCTCGCACTACACTAACTTGTAGCTTATTTAGCTGCCTGCGGTAGTGATAGGTTCAGGAAAACACCACCAACTTTCTACAGGTTGCTTTAGGTGAACACTGTGCAGAGCTCGCACTACACTAACTTGTAGCTTATTTAGCTTCCTGCGGTAGTTAAAGGATAAGGAAATCACCACCAACCTTCTACAGCTAGCTTTAGGTGAGCACTGTGCAGAGCTCGCACTACACTAACTTGTAGCTTATTTAGCTGCCTGCGGTAGTTAAAGGATCAGGAAAACACCACCAACCTTCTACAGCTAGCTTTAGGTGAGCACTGTGCAGAGCTCGCACTACACTAACTTGTAGCTTATTTAGCTGCCTGCGTTAGTGATAGGATCAGGAAAACACCACCAACCTTCTACAGGTAGCTTTAGGTGAACACTGTGCAGAGCTCGCACTACACTAACTTGTAGCTTATTTAGCTGCCTGTGGTAGTGATAGGATCAGGAAAACACCACCAACCTTCTATAGGTAGCTTTAGGTGAACACTGTGCAGAGCTCGCACTACACTAACTTGTAGCTTATTTAGCTGCCTGCGGTAGTGATAGGATCAGGAAAACACCACCAACCTTCTACAGGTAGCTTTAGGTGAACACTGTGCAGAGCTCGCACCACACTAACTTGTAGCTTATTTAGCTGCCTGCGGTAGTTATAGGATCAGGAAAACACCACCAACCTTCTATAGGTAGCTTTAGGTGAACACTGTGCAGAGCTCGCACTACACTAACTTGTAGATTATTTAGCTGCCTGCGGTAGTGATAGGATCAGGAAATGACCACCAACCTTCTACAGGTAGCTTTAGGTGAACACTGTGCAGAGCTCGCACTACACTAACTTGTAGCTTATTTAGCTGCCTGCGGTAGTGATAGGATCAGGAAAACACCACCAACCTTCTACAGGTAGCTTTAGGTGAACACTGTGCAGAGCTCGCACTACACTAACTTGTAGCTTATTTAGCTGCCTGTGGTAGTAATAGGATCAGGAAAACACCACCAACCTTCTACAGGTAGCTTTAGGTGAACACTGTGCATAGCTCACCAAAAAATAACTTGTAGCTTATTTAGCTGCCTGCGGTAGTGATAGGATCAGGAAATCACCACCAACCTTCTACAGGTAGCTTTAGGTGAACACTGTTCAGAGCTCGCACTACACTAACTTGTAGCTTATTTAGCTGCCTGCGGTAGTGATAGGATCAGGAAAACGCCACCAACCTTCTACAGGTAGCTTTAGGTGAACACTGTGCAGAGCTCACCAAAAAATAACTTGTAGCTTATTTAGCTGCCTGCGGTAGTGATAGGATCAGGAAAACACCACCAACCTTCTACAGTTAGCTTTAGGTGAACACTGTGCAGAGCTCGCACTACACTAACTTGTAGCTTATTTAGCTGCCTGCGGTAGTGATAGGATCAGGAAAACACCACCAACCTTCTACAGGTAGCTTTAGGTGAACACTGTGTAGAGCTCGCACTACACTAACTTGTAGCTTATTTAGCTGCCTGCGGTAGTGATAGGATTAGGAAAACACCACCAACCTTCTACAGGTAGCTTTAGGTGAACACTGTGCAGAGCTCGCACTACACTAACTTGTAGCTTATTTAGCTGCCTGCGGTAGTGATAGGATCAGGAAAACACCACAAACCTTCTATAGGTAGCTTTAGGTGTACACTGTGCAGAGCTCGCACTACACTAACTTGTAGCTTATTTAGCTGCCTGCGGTAGTGATAGGATCAGGAAAACACCACCAACCTTCTACAGGTAGCTTTAGGTGAACACTGTGCAGAGCTCGCACTACACTAACTTGTAGCTTATTTAGCTGCCTGCGGTAGTGATAGGATCAGGAAAACACCACCAACCTTCTACAGGTAGCTTTAGGTGAACACTGTGCAGAGCTCGAACTACACTAACTTGTAGCTTATTTAGCTGCCTGCGGTAGTGATAGGATCAGGAAAACACCACCAACCTTCTACAGGTAGCTTTAGGTGAACACTGTGCAGAGCTCACCAAAAAATAACTTGTAGCTTATTTAGCTGCCTGCGGTAGTCATAGGATCAGGAAAACGCCACCAACCTTCTACAGGTAGCTTTAGGTGAACACTGTGCAGAGCTCACCAAAAAATAACTTGTAGCTTATTTAGCTGCCTGCGGTAGTGATAGGATCAGGAAAACACCACCAACCTTCTACAGTTAGCTTTAGGTGAACACTGTGCAGAGCTCGCACTACATTAACTTGTAGCTTATTTAGCTGCCTGCGGTAGTGATAGGATCAGGAAAACACCACCAACCTTCTACAGGTAGCTTTAGGTGAACACTGTGTAGAGCTCGCACTACACTAACTTGTAGCTTATTTAGCTGCCTGCGGTAGTGATAGGATCAGGAAAACACCACCAACCTTCTACAGGTAGCTTTAGGTGAACACTGTGCAGAGCTCGCACTACACTAACTTGTAGCTTATTTAGCTGCCTGCGGTAGTGATAGGATCAGGAAAACACCACAAACCTTCTATAGGTAGCTTTAGGTGTACACTGTGCAGAGCTCGCACTACACTAACTTGTAGCTTATTTAGCTGCCTGCGGTAGTGATAGGATCAGGAAAACACCACCAACCTTCTACAGGTAGCTTTAGGTGAACACTGTGCAGAGCTCGCACTACACTAACTTGTAGCTTATTTAGCTGCCTGCGGTAGTGATAGGATCAGGAAAACACCACCAACCTTCTACAGGTAGCTTTAGGTGAACACTGTGCAGAGCTCGAACTACACTAACTTGTAGCTTATTTAGCTGCCTGCGGTAGTGATAGGATCAGGAAAACACCACCAACCTTCTACAGGTAGCTTTAGGTGAACACTGTGCAGAGCTCACCAAAAAATAACTTGTAGCTTATTTAGCTGCCTGCGGTAGTGATAGGATCAGGAAATCACCACCAACCTTCTACAGGTAGCTTTAGGTGAACACTGTGCAGAGCTCACACTACACTAACTTGTAGCTTATTTAGCTGCCTGCGGTAGTGATAGGATCAGGAAAACACCACCAACCTTCTACAGGTAGCTTTAGGTGAACACTGTGCAGAGCTCACCAAAAAATAACTTGTAGCTTATTTAGCTGCCTGCGGTAGTGATAGGATCAGGAAATCACCACCAACCTTCTACAGGTAGCTTTAGGTGAACACTGTTCAGAGCTCGCACTACACTAACTTGTAACTTATTTAGCTGCCTGCGGTAGTGATAGGATCAGGAAAACACCACCAACCTTCTATAGGTAGCTTTAGGTGAACACTGTGCAGAGCTCGCACTACACTAACTTGTAGCTTATTTAGCTGCCTGCGGTAGTTATAGGATCAGGAAAACACCACCAACCTTCTATAGGTAGCTTAAGGTGAACACTGTGCAGAGCTCGCACTACACTAACTTGTAGCTTATTTAGCTGCCTGCGGTGGTGATAGGATCAGGAAATCACCACCAACCTTCTACAGGTAGCTTAAGGTGAACACTGTGCAGAGCTCGCACTACACTAACTTGTAGCTTATTTAGCTGCTTGCGGTAGTGATAGGGTCAGGAAAACACCACCAACCTTCTATAGGTAGCTTTAGGTGAACACTGTGCAGAGCTCGCCAAAAAATAACTTGTAGCTTATTTAGCTGCCTGCGGTAGTGATAGGATCAGGAAAACACTACCAACCTTCTACAGGTAGCTTTAGGTGAACACTGTGCAGAGCTTGCACTACACTAACTTGTAGCTTATTTAGCTGCCCGTGGTAGTAATAGGATCAGGAAAACACCACCAACCTTCTACAGGTAGCTTTAGGTGAACACTGTGCAGAGCTTACCAAAAAATAACTTGTAGCTTATTTAGCTGCCTGCGGTAGTGATAGGATCAGGAAAACACCACAAACCTTCTATAGGTTGCTTTAGGTGAACACTGTGCAGAGCTCACCAAAAAATAACTTGTAGCTTATTTAGCTGCCTGCGGTAGTGATAGGATCAGGAAAGCACCACCAACCTTCTACAGGTAGCTTTAGGTGAAAACTGTGCAGAGCTCGCACTACACTAACTTGTAGCTTATTTAGGTGCCTGCGGTAGTGATAGGATCAGGAAAACACCACCAACATTCTACAGGTAGCTTTAGCTGAACACTGTGCAGAGCTCGCTAAAAAATAACTTGTAGCTTATTTAGCTGCCTGCGGCAGTGATAGGATCAGGAAAACACCACCAAACTTCTACAGGTAGCTTTAGGTGAACACTGTGCAGAGCTCGCACTACACTAACTTGTAGCTTATTTAGCTGCCTGCGGTAGTGATAGGATCAGGAAAACACCACCAACCTTCTACAGGTAGCTTTAGGTGAACACTGTGCCGAGCTCGCACTACACTAACTTGTAGCTTATTTATCTGCCTGCAGTAGTGATAGGATCAGGAAAACAACACCAACCTTCTACAGGTAGCTTTAGGTGAACACTGTGCAGAGCTCGCACTACACTAACTTGTAGCTTATTTAGCTGCCTGCGGTAGTGATAGGATCAGGAAAACACCACCAACCTTCTACATGTAGCTTTAGGTGAACACTGTGCAGAGCTCGCACTACACTAACTTGTAGCTTATTTAGCTGCCTGCGGTGGTGATAGGATCAAGAAATCACCACCAACCTTCTACAGGTAGCTTAAGGTGAACACTGTGCAGAGCTCGCACTACACTAACTTGTAGCTTATTTAGCTGCTTGCGGTAGTGATAGGATCAGGAAAACACCACCAACCTTCTACAGGTAGGTTTAGGTGAACACTGTGCAGAGCTCGCACCACACTAACTTGTACTGTAGCTTATTTAGCTGCCTGCGGTAGTGATAGGATCAGGAAAACACCACAAACCTTCTACAGGTAGCTTTAGGTGAACACTGTGCAGAGCTCACCAAAAAATAACTTGTAGCTTATTTAACTGCCTGTGGTAGTGATAGGATCAAGAAAACACCACCAACCTTCTACAGGTAGCTTTAGGTGAACACTGTGCAGAGCTTGCACAACACTAACTTGTAGCTTATTTAGCTGCCTGCGGTAGTGATATGATCAGGAAAACACCACCAACCTTCTACAGGTAGCTTTAGGTGAACACTGTGCAGAGCTCGCCAAAAAATAACTTGTAGTTTATTTAGCTGCCTGCGGTAGTGATAGGATCAGGAAAACACCACCAACCTTTTACAGGTAGCTTTAGGTGAACACTGTGCAGAGCTCGCACTACACTAACTTGTAGCTTATTTAGGTGTCTGCGGTAGTGATAGGATCAGGAAAACACCACCAACCTTCTACAGGTAGCTTTAGCTGAACACTGTGCAGAGCTCGCCAAAAAATAACTTGTAGCTTATTTAGCTGCCTGCGGCAGTGATAGGATCAGGAAAACACCACCAACCTTCTACAGGTAGCTTTAGGTGAACACTGTGCAGAGCTCGCACTACACTAACTTGTAGCTTATTTAGCTGCCTGCGATAGTGATAGGATCAGGAAAACACCACCAACCTTCTACAGGTAGCTTTAGGTGAACACTGTGCAGAGCTCGCACTACATTAACTTGTAGCTTATTTAGCTGCCTGCCGTAGTGATAGGATCAGGAAAACAACACCAACCTTCTACAGGTAGCTTTAGGTGAACACTGTGCAGAGCTCGCACTACACTAACTTGTAGCTTATTTAGCTGCCTGCGGTAGTGATAGGATCAGGAAAACACCACCAACCTTCTACAGGTAGCTTTAGGTGAACACTGTGCAGAGCTCGCACTACACTAACTTGTAGCTTATTTAGCTGCCTGCGGTGGTGATAGGATCAGGAAATCACCACCAACCTTCTACAGGTAGCTTAAGGTGAACACTGTGCAGAGCTCGCACTACACTAACTTGTAGCTTATTTAGCTGCTTGCGGTAGTGATAGGATCAGGAAAACACCACCAACCTTCTATAGGTAGCTTTAGGTGAACACTGTGCAGAGCTCGCCAAAAAATAACTTGTAGCTTATTTAGCTGCCTGCGGTAGTGATAGGATCAGGAAAACACTACCAACCTTCTACAGGTAGCTTTAGGTGAACACTGTGCAGAGCTCGCACTACACTAACTTGTAGCTTATTTAGCTGCCCGTGGTAGTAATAGGATCAGGAAAACACCACCAACCTTCTACAGGTAGCTTTAGGTGAACACTGTGCAGAGCTTACCAAAAAATAACTTGTAGCTTATTTAGCTGCCTGCGGTAGTGATAGGATCAGGAAAACACCACAAACCTTCTACAGGTTGCTTTAGGTGAACACTGTGCAGAGCTCACCAAAAAATAACTTGTAGCTTATTTAGCTGCCTGCGGTAGTGATAAGATCAGGAAAACACCACCAACCTTCTACAGGTAGCTTTAGGTGAAAACTGTGCAGAGCTCGCACTACACTAACTTGTAGCTTATTTAGGTGCCTGCGGTAGTGATAGGATCAGGAAAACACCACCAACATTCTACAGGTAGCTTTAGCTGAACACTGTGCAGAGCTCGCTAAAAAATAACTTGTAGCTTATTTAGCTGCCTGCGGCAGTGATAGGATCAGGAAAACACCACCAAACTTCTACAGGTAGCTTTAGGTGAACACTGTGCAGAGCTCGCACTACACTAAATTGTAGCTTATTTAGCTGCCTGCGGTAGTGATAGGATCAGGAAAACACCACCAACCTTCTACAGGTAGCTTTACTTGAACACTGTGCAGAGCTCGCACTACATTAACTTGTAGCTTATTTAGCTGCCCGCAGTAGTGATAGGATCAGGAAAACACCACCAACCTTCAACAGGTAGCTTTAGGTGAACACTGTGCCGAGCTCGCACTACACTAACTTGTAGCTTATTTAGCTGCCTGCAGTAGTGATAGGATCAGGAAAACAACACCAACCTTCTACAGGTAGCTTTAGGTGAACACTGTGCAGAGCTCGCACTACACTAACTTGTAGCTTATTTAGCTGCCTGCGGTAGTGATAGGATCAGGAAAACACCACCAACCTTCTACAGGTAGCTTTAGGTGAACACTGTGCAGAGCTCGCACTACACTAACTTGTAGCTTATTTAGCTGCCTGCGGTGGTGATAGGATCAAGAAATCACCACCAACCTTCTACAGGTAGCTTAAGGTGAACACTGTGCAGAGCTCGCACTACACTAACTTGTAGCTTATTTAGCTGCTTGCGGTAGTGATAGGATCAGGAAAACACCACCAACCTTCTATAGGTAGCTTTACGGGAACACTGCGCAGAGCTCGCCAAAAAATAACTTGTAGCTTATTTAGCTGCCTGCGGTAGTGATAGGATCAGGAAAACACCACCAACATTCTACAGGTCAGCTTTAGCTGAACACTGTGCAGAGCTCGCACTACACTAACTTGTAGCTTATCTAGCTGCCTGTGGTATTAATAGGATCAGGAAAACACCACCAACCTTCTACAAATAGCTTTAGGTGAACACTGTGCAGAGCTCACCAAAAAATAACTTGTAGCTTATTAAGCTGCCTGCGGTAGTGATAGGATCAGGAAAACACCACCAACCTTCCACAGGTACCTTTAGGTGAACACTGCGCAGAGTTCGCCAAAAAATAACTTGTAGTTTATTTAGCTGCCTGCGGTAGTGATAGGATCAGGAAAACACCACCAACCTTCTACAGGTAGCTTTAGGTGAACACTGTGCAGAGCTCGCACTACACTAACTTGTAGCTTATTTAGGTGCCTGCGGTAGTGATAGGATCAGGAAAACACCACCAACCTTCTACAGGTAGCTTTAGCTGAACACTGTGCAGAGCTCGCCAAAAAATAACTTGTAGCTTATTTAGCTGCCTGCGGCAGTGATAGGATCAGGAAAACACCACCAACCTTCTACAGGTAGCTTTAGGTGAACACTGTGCAGAGCTCGCACTACACTAACTTGTAGCTTATTTAGCTGCCTGCGGTAGTGATAGGATCAGGAAAACACCACCAACCTTCTACAGGTAGCTTTAGGTGAACACTGTGCAGAGCTCGCACTACATTAACTTGTAGCTTATTTAGCTGCCTGCCGTAGTGATAGGATCAGGAAAACAACACCAACCTTGTACAGGTAGCTTTAGGTGAACACTGTGCAGAGCTCGCACTACACTAACTTGTAGCTTATTTAGCTGCCTGCGGTAGTGATAGGATCAGGAAAACACCACCAACCTTCTACAGGTAGCTTAAGGTGAACACTGTGCAGAGCTCGCACTACACTAACTTGTAGCTTATTTAGCTGCTTGCGGTAGTGATAGGATCAGGAAAACACCACCAACCTTCTATAGGTAGCTTTACGGGAACACTGCGCAGAGCTCGCCAAAAAATAACTTGTAGCTTATTTAGCTGCCTGCGGTAGTGATAGGATCAGGAAAACACCACAAACCTTCTACAGGTTGCTTTAGCTGAACACTGTGCAGAGCTCGCACTACACTAACTTGTAGCTTATCTAGCTGCCTGTGGTATTAATAGGATCAGGAAAACACCACCAACCTTCTACAAATAGCTTTAGGTGAACACTGTGCAGAGCTCACCAAAAAATAACTTGTAGCTTATTAAGCTGCCTGCGGTAGTGATAGGATCAGGAAAACACCACCAACCTTCCACAGGTACCTTTAGGTGAACACTGCGCAGAGTTCGCCAAAAAATAACTTGTAGTTTATTTAGCTGCCTGCGGTAGTGATAGGATCAGGAAAACACCACCAACCTTCTACAGGTAGCTTTAGGTGAACACTGTGCAGAGCTCGCACTACACTAACTTGTAGCTTATTTAGCTGCCTGCGGTAGTGATAGGATCAGGAAAACACCACCAACCTTCTACAGGTAGCTTTAGGTGAACACTGTGCAGAGCTCGCACTACATTAACTTGTAGCTTATTTAGCTGCCTGCCGTAGTGATAGGATCAGGAAAACAACACCAACCTTGTACAGGTAGCTTTAGGTGAACACTGTGCAGAGCTCGCACTACACTAACTTGTAGCTTATTTAGCTGCCTGCGGTAGTGATAGGATCAGGAAAACACCACCAACCTTCTACAGGTAGCTTAAGGTGAACACTGTGCAGAGCTCGCACTACACTAACTTGTAGCTTATTTAGCTGCTTGCGGTAGTGATAGGATCAGGAAAACACCACCAAACTTCTATAGGTAGCTTTAGGTGAACACTGTGCAGAGCTCGCCAAAAAATAACTTGTAGCTTATTTAGCTGCCTACGGTAGTGATAGGATCAGGAAAACACTACCAACCTTCTACAGGTAGCTTTAGGTGAACACTGTGCAGAGCTCGCACTACACTAACTTGTAGCTTATTTAGCTGCCCGTGGTAGTAATAGGATCAGGAAAACACCACCAACCTTCTACAGGTAGCTTTAGGTGAACACTGTGCAGAGCTTACCAAAAAATAACTTGTAGCTTATTTAGCTGCCTGCGGTAGTGATAAGATCAGGAAAACACCACCAACCTTCTACAGGTAGCTTTAGGTGAAAACTGTGCAGAGCTCGCACTACACTAACTTGTAGCTTATTTAGGTGCCTGCGGTAGTGATAGGATCAGGAAAACACCACCAACATTCTACAGGTAGCTTTAGCTGAACACTGTGCAGAGCTCGCTAAAAAATAACTTGTAGCTTATTTAGCTGCCTGCGGCAGTGATAGGATCAGGAAAACACCACCAAACTTCTACAGGTAGCTTTAGGTGAACACTGTGCAGAGCTCGCACTACACTAAATTGTAGCTTATTTAGCTGCCTGCGGTAGTGATAGGATCAGGAAAACACCACCAACCTTCTACAGGTAGCTTTAGGTGAACACTGTGCAGAGCTCGCACTACATTAACTTGTAGCTTATTTAGCTGCCCGCGGTAGTGATAGGATCAGGAAAACACCACCAACCTTCAACAGGTAGCTTTAGGTGAACACTGTGCCGAGCTCGCACTACACTAACTTGTAGCTTATTTAGCTGCCTGCAGTAGTGATAGGATCAGGAAAACAACACCAACCTTCTACAGGTAGCTTTAGGTGAACACTGTGCAGAGCTCGCACTACACTAACTTGTAGCTTATTTAGCTGCCTGCGGTAGTGATAGGATCAGGAAAACACCACCAACCTTCTACAGGTAGCTTTAGGTGAACACTGTGCAGAGCTCGCACTACACTAACTTGTAGCTTATTTAGCTGCCTGCGGTGGTGATAGGATCAAGAAATCACCACCAACCTTCTACAGGTAGCTTAAGGTGAACACTGTGCAGAGCTCGCACTACACTAACTTGTAGCTTATTTAGCTGCCTGCGGTAGTGATAGGATCAGGAAAACACCACCAACCTTCAACAGGTAGCTTTAGGTGAACACTGTGCCGAGCTCGCACTACACTAACTTGTAGCTTATTTAGCTGCCTGCAGTAGTGATAGGATCATGAAAACAACACCAACCTTCTACAGGTAGCTTTAGGTGAACACTGTGCAGAGCTCGCACTACACTAACTTGTAGCTTATTTAGCTGCCTGCGGTAGTGATAGGATCAGGAAAACACCACCAACCTTCTACAGGTAGCTTTAGGTGAACACTGTGCAGAGCTCGCACTACACTAACTTGTAGCTTATTTAGCTGCCTGCGGTGGTGATAGGATCAAGAAATCACCACCAACCTTCTACAGGTAGCTTAAGGTGAACACTGTGCAGAGCTCGCACTACACTAACTTGTAGCTTATTTAGCTGCTTGCGGTAGTGATAGGATCAGGAAAACACCACCAACCTTCTATAGGTAGCTTTAGCTGAACACTGTGCAGAGCTCGCACTACACTAACTTGTAGCTTATCTAGCTGCCTGTGGTATTAATAGGATCAGGAAAACACCACCAACCTTCTACAAATAGCTTTAGGTGAACACTGTGCAGAGCTCACCAAAAAATAACTTGTAGCTTATTAAGCTGCCTGCGGTAGTGATAGGATCAGGAAAACACCACCAACCTTCCACAGGTACCTTTAGGTGAACACTGCGCAGAGTTCGCCAAAAAATAACTTGTAGTTTATTTAGCTGCCTGCGGTAGTGATAGGATCAGGAAAACACCACCAACCTTCTACAGGTAGCTTTAGGTGAACACTGTGCAGAGCTCGCACTACACTAACTTGTAGCTTATTTAGGTGCCTGCGGTAGTGATAGGATCAGGAAAACACCACCAACCTTCTACAGGTAGCTTTAGCTGAAAACTGTGCAGAGCTCGCCAAAAAATAACTTGTAGCTTATTTAGCTGCCTGCGGCAGTGATAGGATCAGGAAAACACCACCAACCTTCTACAGGTAGCTTTAGGTGAACACTGTGCAGAGCTCGCACTACACTAACTTGTAGCTTATTTAGCTGCCTGCGGTAGTGATAGGATCAGGAAAACACCACCAACCTTCTACAGGTAGCTTTAGGTGAACACTGTGCAGAGCTCGCACTACATTAACTTGTAGCTTATTTAGCTGCCTGCCGTAGTGATAGGATCAGGAAAACAACACCAACCTTCTACAGGTAGCTTTAGGTGAACACTGTGCAGAGCTCGCACTACACTAACTTGTAGCTTATTTAGCTGCCTGCGGTAGTGATAGGATCAGGAAAACACCACCATCCTTCTACAGGTAGCTTTAGGTGAACACTGTGCAGAGCTCGCACTACACTAACTTGTAGCTTATTTAGCTGCCTGCGGTGGTGATAGGATCAGGAAATCACCACCAACCTTCTACAGGTAGCTTAAGGTGAACACTGTGCAGAGCTCGCACTACACTAACTTGTAGCTTATTTAGCTGCTTGCGGTAGTGATAGGATCAGGAAAACACCACCAACCTTCTATAGGTAGCTTTAGGTGAACACTGTGCAGAGCTCGCCAAAAAATAACTTGTAGCTTATTTAGCTGCCTACGGTAGTGATAGGATCAGGAAAACACTACCAACCTTCTACAGGTAGCTTTAGGTGAACACTGTGCAGAGCTCGCACTACACTAACTTGTAGCTTATTTAGCTGCCCGTGGTAGTAATAGGATCAGGAAAACACCACCAACCTTCTACAGGTAGCTTTAGGTGAACACTGTGCAGAGCTTACCAAAAAATAACTTGTAGCTTATTTAGCTGCCTGCGGTAGTGATAGGATCAGGAAAACACCACAAACCTTCTACAGGTTGCTTTAGGTGAACACTGTGCAGAGCTCACCAAAAAATAACTTGTAGCTTATTTAGCTGCCTGCGGTAGTGATAAGATCAGGAAAACACCACCAACCTTCTACAGGTAGCTTTAGGTGAAAACTGTGCAGAGCTCGCACTACACTAACTTGTAGCTTATTTAGGTGCCTGCGGTAGTGATAGGATCAGGAAAACACCACCAACATTCTACAGGTAGCTTTAGCTGAACACTGTGCAGAGCTCGCTAAAAAATAACTTGTAGCTTATTTAGCTGCCTGCGGCAGTGATAGGATCAGGAAAACACCACCAAACTTCTACAGGTAGCTTTAGGTGAACACTGTGCAGAGCTCGCACTACACTAAATTGTAGCTTATTTAGCTGCCTGCGGTAGTGATAGGATCAGGAAAACACCACCAACCTTCTACAGGTAGCTTTAGGTGAACACTGTGCAGAGCTCGCACTACATTAACTTGTAGCTTATTTAGCTGCCCGCGGTAGTGATAGGATCAGGAAAACACCACCAACCTTCAACAGGTAGCTTTAGGTGAACACTGTGCCGAGCTCGCACTACACTAACTTGTAGCTTATTTAGCTGCCTGCAGTAGTGATAGGATCAGGAAAACAACACCAACCTTCTACAGGTAGCTTTAGGTGAACACTGTGCAGAGCTCGCACTACACTAACTTGTAGCCTATCTAGCTGCCTGTGGTAGTAATAGGATCAGGAAAACACCACCAACCTTCTACAAATAGCTTTAGGTGAACACTGTGCAGAGCTCACCAAAAAATAACTTGTAGCTTATTAAGCTGCCTGCGGTAGTGATAGGATCAGGAAAACACCACAAACCTTCTACAGGTTGCTTTAGGTGAACACTGTGCAGAGCTCGCCAAAAAATAACTTGTAGCTTATTTAGCTGCCTGCGGTAGTGATAAGATCAGGAAAACACCACCAACCTTCTACAGGTAGCTTTAGGTGAACACTGTGCAGAGCTCGCACTACACTAACTTGTAGCTTATTTAGCTGCCTGCGGTAGTGATAGGATCAGTAAAACACCACCAACCTTCTACAGGTAGCTTTAGGTGAACACTGTGCAGAGCTCGCACTACACTAACTTGTAGCTTATTTAGCTGCCTGCGGTAGTGATAGGATCAGGAAAACACCACCAACCTTCTACAGGTAGCTTTAGGTGAACACTGTGCAGAGCTCGCACTACACTAACTTGTAGCTTATTTAGCTGCCTGCAGTGGTGATAGGATCAAGAAATCACCACCAACCTTCTACAGGTAGCTTAAGGTGAACACTGTGCAGAGCTCGCACTACACTAACTTGTAGCTTATTTAGCTGCTTGCGGTAGTGATAGGATCAGGAAAACACCACCAACCTTCTATAGGTAGCTTTAGGGGAACACTGCGCAGAGCTCGCCAAAAAATAACTTGTAGCTTATTTAGCTGCCTGCGGTAGTGATAGGATCAGGAAAACACCACCAACCTTCTACAGGTAGCTTTAGTTGAACACTGTGCAGAGCTCGCACTACACTAACTTGTAGCTTATTTAGGTGCCTGCGGTAGTGATAGGATCAGGAAAACACCACCAACCTTCTACAGGTAGCTTTAGCTGAACACTGTGCAGAGCTCGCCAAAAAATAACTTGTAGCTTATTTAGCTGCCTGCGGCAGTGATAGGATCAGGAAAACACCACCAACCTTCTACAGGTAGCTTTAGGTGAACACTGTGCAGAGCTCGCACTACACTAACTTGTAGCTTATTTAGCTGCCTGCGGTAGTTAAAGGATCAGGAAAACACCACCAACCTTCTACAGCTAGCTTTAGGTGAACACTGTGCAGAGCTCGCACTACACTAACTTGTAGCTTATTTAGCTGCTTGCGGTAGTGATAGGATCAGGAAAACACCACCAACCTTCTACAGGTAGCTTTAGTTGAACACTGTGCAGAGCTCGCACTACACTAACTTGTAGCTTATTTAGGTGCCTGCGGTAGTGATAGGATCAGGAAAACACCACCAACCTTCTACAGGTAGCTTTAGCTGAACACTGTGCAGAGCTCGCCAAAAAATAACTTGTAGCTTATTTAGCTGCCTGCGGCAGTGATAGGATCAGGAAAACACCACCAACCTTC
This sequence comes from Lithobates septentrionalis, assembly GCA_037952835.1. Lineage (NCBI taxonomy): Eukaryota > Metazoa > Chordata > Amphibia > Anura > Ranidae > Lithobates > Lithobates septentrionalis. The sequence goes on from JBBDGP010000584.1 coordinate 2,539,332, forward strand.
TACAGGTAGCTTTAGGTGAACACTGTGCAGAGCTCGCACTACACTAACTTGTAGCTTATTTAGCTGCCCGTGGTAGTAATAGGATCAGGAAAACACCACCAACCTTCTACAGGTAGCTTTAGGTGAACACTGTGCAGAGCTCACCAAAAAATAACTTGTAGCTTATTAAGCTGCCTGCGGTAGTGATAGGATCAGGAAAACACCACAAACCTTCTACAGGTTGCTTTAGGTGAACACTGTGCAGAGCTCGCCAAAAAATAACTTGTAGCTTATTTAGCTGCCTGCGGTAGTGATAAGATCAGGAAAACACCACCAACCTTCTACAGGTAGCTTTAGGTGAACACTGTGCAGAGCTCGCACTACACTAACTTGTAGCTTATTTAGCTGCCTGCGGTAGTGATAGGATCAGTAAAACACCACCAACCTTCTACAGGTAGCTTTAGGTGAACACTGTGCAGAGCTCGCACTACACTAACTTGTAGCTTATTTAGCTGCCTGTGGTAGTGATAGGATCAGGAAAACAACACCAACCTTCTACAGGTAGCTTTAGGTGAACACTGTGCATAGCTCGCACTACACTAACTTGTAGCTTATTTAGCTGCCTGCGGTAGTGATAGGTTCAGGAAAACACCACCAACTTTCTACAGGTTGCTTTAGGTGAACACTGTGCAGAGCTCGCACTACACTAACTTGTAGCTTATTTAGCTTCCTGCGGTAGTTAAAGGATAAGGAAATCACCACCAACCTTCTACAGCTAGCTTTAGGTGAGCACTGTGCAGAGCTCGCACTACACTAACTTGTAGCTTATTTAGCTGCCTGCGGTAGTTAAAGGATCAGGAAAACACCACCAACCTTCTACAGCTAGCTTTAGGTGAGCACTGTGCAGAGCTCGCACTACACTAACTTGTAGCTTATTTAGCTGCCTGCGTTAGTGATAGAATCAGGAAAACACCACCAACCTTCTACAGGTAGCTTTAGGTGAACACTGTGCAGAGCTCGCACTACACTAACTTGTAGCTTATTTAGCTGCCTGTGGTAGTGATAGGATCAGGAAAACACCACCAACCTTCTATAGGTAGCTTTAGGTGAACACTGTGCAGAGCTCGCACTACACTAACTTGTAGCTTATTTAGCTGCCTGCGGTAGTGATAGGATCAGGAAAACACCACCAACCTTCTACAGGTAGCTTTAGGTGAACACTGTGCAGAGCTCGCACTACACTAACTTGTAGCTTATTTAGCTGCCTGCGGTAGTTATAGGATCAGGAAAACACCACCAACCTTCTATAGGTAGCTTTAGGTGAACACTGTGCAGAGCTCGCACTACACTAACTTGTAGATTATTTAGCTGCCTGCGGTAGTGATAGGATCAGGAAATGACCACCAACCTTCTACAGGTAGCTTTAGGTGAACACTGTGCAGAGCTCGCACTACACTAACTTGTAGCTTATTTAGCTGCCTGCGGTAGTGATAGAATCAGGAAAACACCACCAACCTTCTACAGGTAGCTTTAGCTGAACACTGTGCAGAGCTCGCACTACACTAACTTGTAGCTTATTTAGCTGCCTGTGGTAGTAATAGGATCAGGAAAACACCACCAACCTTCTACAGGTAGCTTTAGGTGAACACTGTGCAGAGCTCACTAAAAAATAACTTGTAGCTTATTTAGTTGCCTGCGGTAGTGATAGGATCAGGAAATCACCACCAACCTTCTACAGGTAGCTTTAGGTGAACACTGTTCAGAGCTCGCACTACACTAATTTGTAGCTTATTTAGCTGCCTGCGGTAGTGATAGGATCAGGAAAACGCCACCAACCTTCTACAGGTAGCTTTAGGTGAACACTGTGCAGAGCTCACCAAAAAATAACTTGTAGCTTATTTAGCTGCCTGCGGTAGTGATAGGATCAGGAAAACACCACCAACCTTCTACAGTTAGCTTTAGGTGAACACTGTGCAGAGCTCGCACTACACTAACTTGTAGCTTATTTAGCTGCCTGCGGTAGTGATAGGATCAGGAAAACACCACCAACCTTCTACAGGTAGCTTTAGGTGAACACTGTGCAGAGCTCGCACTACACTAACTTGTAGCTTATTTAGCTGCCTGCGGCAGTGATAGGATCAGGAAAACACCACCAACCTTCTACAGGTAGCTTTAGGTGAACACTGTGCAGAGCTCACCAAAAAATAACTTGTAGCTTTTTTAGCTGCCTGCGGTAGTGATAGGATCAGGAAAACACCACCAACCTTCTACAGGTAGCTTTAGCTGAACACTGTGCAGAGCTCGCCAAAAAATAACTTGTAGCTTATTTAGCTGCCTGCGGTAGTGATAGGATCAGGAAAACACCACCAACCTTCTACAGGTAGCTTTAGGTGAACACTGTGCAGAGCTCGCACTACACTAACTTGTAGCTTATTTAGCTGCCTGCGGTAGTGATAGGATCAGGAAAACACCACAAACCTTCTATAGGTAGCTTTAGGTGAACACTGTGCAGAGCTCGCACTACACTAACTTGTAGCTTATTTAGCTGCCTGCGGTAGTGATAGGATCAGGAAAACACCACCAACCTTCTACAGGTAGCTTTAGGTGAACACTGTGCAGAGCTCACCAAAAAATAACTTGTAGCTTATTTAGCTGCCTGCGGTAGTGATAGGATCAGGAAATTGCCACCAACCTTCTACAGGTAGCTTTAGGTGAACACTGTTCAGAGCTCACACTACACTAACTTGTAGCTTATTTAGCTGCCTGCGGTAGTGATAGGATCAGGAAAACACCACCAACCTTCTACAGGTAGCTTTAGGTGAACACTGTTCAGAGCTCACACTACACTAACCTGTAGCTTATTTAGCTGCCTGCGGTAGTGATAGGATCAGGAAAACACCACCAACCTTCTACAGGTAGCTTTAGGTGAACACTGTGCAGAGCTCGCACTACACTAACTTGTAGCTGATTTAGCTGCCTGCGGCAGTGATAGGATCAGGAAAACACCACCAACCTTCTACAGGTAGCTTTAGGTGAACACTGTGCAGAGCTCACCAAAAAATAACTTGTAGCTTATTTAGCTGCCTGCGGTAGTGATAGGATCAGGAAATCACCACCAACCTTCTACAGGTAGCTTTAGGTGAACACTGTGCAGAGCTCACCAAAAAATAACTTGTAGCTTATTTAGCTGCCTGCGGTAGTGATAGGATCAGGAAAACACCACCAACCTTCTACAGGTAGCTTTAGGTGAACACTGTGCAAAGCTCATCAAAAAATAACTTGCAGCTTTTTTAGCTGCCTGCGGTAGTGATAGGATCAGGAAAACACCACCAACTTTCTACAGGTAGCTTTAGCTGAACACTGTGCAGAGCTCGCCAAAAAATAACTTGTAGCTTATTTAGCTGCCTGCTGTAGTGATAGGATCAGGAAAACACCACCAACCTTCTACAGGTAGGTTTAGGTGAACACTGTGCAGAGCTCGCACCACACTAACTTGTACTGTAGCTTATTTAGCTGCCTGCGGTAGTGATAGGATCAGGAAAACACCACCAACCTTCTACAGGTAGCTTTAGGTGAACACTGTGCAGAGCTCACCAAAAAATAACTTGTAGCTTATTTAACTGCCTGTGGTAGTGATAGGATCAGGAAAACACCACCAACCTTCTACAGGTAGCTTTAGGTGAACACTGTGCAGAGCTTGCCCTACACTAACTTGTAGCTTATTTAGCTGCCTGCAGTAGTGATAGGATCAGGAAAACACCACCAACCTTCTACAGGTAGCTTTAGGTGAACACTGTGCAGAGCTCACCAAAAAATAACTTGTAGCTTTTTTAGCTGCCTGCGGTAGTGATAGGATCAGGAAAACACCACCAACCTTCTACAGGTAGCTTTAGCTGAACACTGTGCAGAGCTCGCCAAAAAATAACTTGTAGCTTATTTAGCTGCCTGCGGTAGTGATAGGATCAGGAAAACACCACCAACCTTCTACAGGTAGCTTTAGGTGAACACTGTGCAGAACTCGCACTACACTAACTTGTAGCTTATTTAGCTGCCTGCGGTAGTGATAGGATCAGGAAAACACCACCAACCTTCTACAGGTAGGTTTAGGTGAACACTGTGCAGAGCTCGCACCACACTAACTTGTAGCTTATTTACCTGCCTGCGGTAGTGATAGGATCAGGAAAACACCACCAACCTTCTACAGGTAGCTTTAGGTGAATACTGTGCAGAGCTCACCAAAAAATAACTTGTAGCTTATTTAGCTGCCTGCGGTAGTGATAGGATCAGGAAAACACCACCAACCTTCTACAGGTAGCTTTAGCCGAACAATGTGCAGAGCTCGCACTACACTAACTTGTAACTTATTTAGCTGCCTGTGGAAGTGATAGGATCAGGAAAACACCACCAACCTTCTACAGGTAGCTTTAGGTGAACACTGTGCAGAGCTCGCACTACACTTACTTGTAGCTTATTTAGCTGCCTGCGGTAGTGATAGGTTCAGGAAATCACCACCAAACTTCCACAGGTAGCTTTAGCTGAACACTGTGCAGAGCTCGCCAAAAAATAAATTGTAGCTTATTTAGCTGCCTGCGGTAGTGATAGGATCAGGAAAACACCACCAACCTTCTACAGGTAGGTTTAGGTGAACACTGTGCACAGCTCGCACCACACTAACTTGTAGCTTATTTAGCTGCCTGCGTTAGTGATAGGATCAGGAAAACACCACCAACCTTCTACAGGTAGCTTTAGGTGAACACTGTGCAGAGCTCGCACTACACTAACTTGTAGCTTATTTAGCTGCCTGCGGTAGTGATAGGATCAGGAAAACACCACCAACCTTCTACAGGTAGCTTTAGGTGAACACTGTGCAGAGTTCACCAAAAAATAACTTGTAGCTTATTTAACTGCCTGTGGTAGTGATAGGATCAGGAAAACACCACCAACCTTCTACAGGTAGCTTTAGGTGAACACTGTGCAGAGCTTGCACTACACTAACTTGTAGCTTATTTAGCTGCCTGCGGTATTGATAGGATCAGGAAAACACCACCAACCTTCTACAGGTAGCTTTAGCTGAACACTGTGCAGAGCTTGCCAAAAAATAACTTATAGCTTATTTAGCTGCCTGCAGTAGTGATAGGATCAGGAAAACACCACCAACCTTCTACAGGTAGCTTTAGGTGAACACTGTGCAGAGCTCGCACTACACTAACTTGTAGCTTATTTAGCTGCCTGCGGTAGTGATAGGATCAGGAAAACACCACCAACCTTCTACAGGTAGCTTTAGGTGAACACTGTGCAGAGCTCGCACTACACTAACTTGTAGCTTATTTAGCTTCCTGCGGTAGTGATAGGATCAGGAAAACACCACCAATCTTCTACAGGTAGCTTTAGGTGAACACTGTGCAGAGCTCGCACTACACTAACTTGTAGCTTATTTAGCTGCCTGCGGTAGTGATAGGATCAGGAAAACACCACCAACCTTCTATAGGTAGCTTTAGGTGAAAACTGTGCAGAGCTCACCAAAAAATAACTTGTATCTTATTTAGCTGCCTGCGGTAGTGATAGGATCAGGAAAACACCACCAACCTTCTACAGGTAGCTTTAGGTGAACACTGTGCAAAGCTCATCAAAAAATAACTTGCAGCTTTTTTAGCTGCCTGCGGTAGTGATAGGATCAGGAAAACACCACCAACCTTCTACAGGTAGCTTTAGCTGAACACTGTGCAGAGCTCGCCAAAAAATAACTTGTAGCTTATTTAGCTGCCTGCGGTAGTGATAGGATCAGGAAAACACCATCAACCTTCCACAGGTAGGTTTAGGTGAACACTGTGCAGAGCTCGCACCACACTAACTTGTACTGTAGCTTATTTAGCTGCCTGCGGTAGTGATAGGATCAGGAAAACACCATAAACCTTCTACAGGTAGCTTTAGGTGAACACTGTGCAGAGCTCACCAAAAAATAACTTGTAGCTTATTTAACTGCCTGTGGTAGTGATAGGATCAGGAAAACACCACCAACCTTCTACAGGTAGCTTTAGGTGAACACTGTGCAGAGCTTGCACAACACTAACTTGTAGCTTATTTAGGTGCCCGCGGTAGTGATAGGATCAGGAAAACACCACCAACCTTCAACAGGTAGCTTTAGGTGAACACTGTGCCGAGCTCGCACTACACTAACTTGTAGCTTATTTAGCTGCCTGCAGTAGTGATAGGATCAGGAAAACAACACCAACCTTCTACAGGTAGCTTTAGGTGAACACTGTGCAGAGCTCGCACTACACTAACTTGTAGCTTATTTAGCTGCCTGCGGTAGTGATAGGATCAGGAAAACACCACCAACCTTCTACAGGTAGCTTTAGGTGAACACTGTGCAGAGCTCGCACTACACTAACTTGTAGCTTATTTAGCTGCCTGCGGTGGTGATAGGATCAAGAAATCACCACCAACCTTCTACAGGTAGCTTAAGGTGAACACTGTGCAGAGCTCGCACTACACTAACTTGTAGCTTATTTAGCTGCTTGCGGTAGTGATAGGATCAGAAAAACACCACCAACCTTCTATAGGTAGCTTTACGGGAACACTGCGCAGAGCTCGCCAAAAAATAACTTGTAGCTTATTTAGCTGCCTGCGGTAGTGATAGGATCAGGAAAACACCACCAACATTCTACAGGTCAGCTTTAGCTGAACACTGTGCAGAGCTCGCACTACACTAACTTGTAGCTTATCTAGCTGCCTGTGGTATTAATAGGATCAGGAAAACACCACCAACCTTCTACAAATAGCTTTAGGTGAACACTGTGCAGAGCTCACCAAAAAATAACTTGTAGCTTATTAAGCTGCCTGCGGTAGTGATAGGATCAGGAAAACACCACCAACCTTCCACAGGTACCTTTAGGTGAACACTGCGCAGAGTTTGCCAAAAAATAACTTGTAGTTTATTTAGCTGCCTGCGGTAGTGATAGGATCAGGAAAACACCACCAACCTTCTACAGGTAGCTTTAGGTGAACACTGTGCAGAGCTCGCACTACACTAACTTGTAGCTTATTTAGGTGCCTGCGGTAGTGATAGGATCAGGAAAACACCACCAACCTTCTACAGGTAGCTTTAGCTGAACACTGTGCAGAGCTCGCCAAAAAATAACTTGTAGCTTATTTAGCTGCCTGCGGCAGTGATAGGATCAGGAAAACACCACCAACCTTCTACAGGTAGCTTTAGGTGAACACTGTGCAGAGCTCGCACTACACTAACTTGTAGCTTATTTAGCTAGCTGCGGTAGTGATAGGATCAGGAAAACACCACCAACCTTCTACAGGTAGCTTTAGGTGAACACTGTGCAGAGCTCGCACTACATTAACTTGTAGCTTATTTAGCTGCCTGCCGTAGTGATAGGATCAGGAAAACAACACCAACCTTGTACAGGTAGCTTTAGGTGAACACTGTGCAGAGCTCGCACTACACTAACTTGTAGCTTATTTAGCTGCCTGCGGTAGTGATAGGATCAGGAAAACACCACCAACCTTCTACAGGTAGCTTAAGGTGAACACTGTGCAGAGCTCGCACTACACTAACTTGTAGCTTATTTAGCTGCTTGCGGTAGTGATAGGATCAGGAAAACACCACCAAACTTCTATAGGTAGCTTTAGGTGAACACTGTGCAGAGCTCGCCAAAAAATAACTTGTAGCTTATTTAGCTGCCTACGGTAGTGATAGGATCAGGAAAACACTACCAACCTTCTACAGGTAGCTTTAGGTGAACACTGTGCAGAGCTCGCACTACACTAACTTGTAGCTTATTTAGCTGCCCGTGGTAGTAATAGGATCAGGAAAACACCACCAACCTTCTACAGGTAGCTTTAGGTGAACACTGTGCAGAGCTTACCAAAAAATAAATTGTAGCTTATTTAGCTGCCTGCGGTAGTGATAAGATCAGGAAAACACCACCAACCTTCTACAGGTAGCTTTAGGTGAAAACTGTGCAGAGCTCGCACTACACTAACTTGTAGCTTATTTAGGTGCCTGCGGTAGTGATAGGATCAGGAAAACACCACCAACATTCTACAGGTAGCTTTAGCTGAACACTGTGCAGAGCTCGCTAAAAAATAACTTGTAGCTTATTTAGCTGCCTGCGGCAGTGATAGGATCAGGAAAACACCACCAAACTTCTACAGGTAGCTTTAGGTGAACACTGTGCAGAGCTCGCACTACACTAAATTGTAGCTTATTTAGCTGCCTGCGGTAGTGATAGGATCAGGAAAACACCACCAACCTTCTACAGGTAGCTTTAGGTGAACACTGTGCAGAGCTCGCACTACATTAACTTGTAGCTTATTTAGCTGCCCGCGGTAGTGATAGGATCAGGAAAACACCACCAACCTTCTACAGGTAGCTTTAGGTGAACACTGTGCCGAGCTCGCACTACACTAACTTGTAGCTTATTTAGCTGCCTGCAGTAGTGATAGGATCAGGAAAACAACACCAACCTTCTACAGGTAGCTTTAGGTGAACACTGTGCAGAGCTCGCACTACACTAACTTGTAGCTTATTTAGCTGCCTGCGGTAGTGATAGGATCAGGAAAACACCACCAACCTTCTACAGGTAGCTTTAGGTGAACACTGTGCAGAGCTCGCACTACACTAACTTGTAGCTTATTTAGCTGCCTGCGGTGGTGATAGGATCAAGAAATCACCACCAACCTTCTACAGGTAGCTTAAGGTGAACACTGTGCAGAGCTCGCACTACACTAACTTGTAGCTTATTTAGCTGCCTGCGGTAGTGATAGGATCAGGAAAACACCACCAACCTTCAACAGGTAGCTTTAGGTGAACACTGTGCAGAGCTCGCACTACACTAACTTGTAGCTTATTTAGCTGCCTGCAGTAGTGATAGGATCAGGAAAACACCACCAACCTTCTACAGGTAGCTTTAGGTGAACACTGTGCAGAGCTCGCACTACACTAACTTGTAGCTTATTTAGCTGCCTGCGGTGGTGATAGGATCAAGAAATCACCACCAACCTTCTACAGGTAGCTTAAGGTGAACACTGTGCAGAGCTCGCACTACACTAACTTGTAGCTTATTTAGCTGCTTGCGGTAGTGATAGGATCAGGAAAACACCACCAACCTTCTATAGGTAGCTTTAGCTGAACACTGTGCAGAGCTCGCACTACACTAACTTGTAGCTTATCTAGCTGCCTGTGGTATTAATAGGATCAGGAAAACACCACCAACCTTCTACAAATAGCTTTAGGTGAACACTGTGCAGAGCTCACCAAAAAATAACTTGTAGCTTATTAAGCTGCCTGCGGTAGTGATAGGATCAGGAAAACACCACCAACCTTCCACAGGTACCTTTAGGTGAACACTGCGCAGAGTTCGCCAAAAAATAACTTGTAGTTTATTTAGCTGCCTGCGGTAGTGATAGGATCAGGAAAACACCACCAACCTTCTACAGGTAGCTTTAGGTGAACACTGTGCAGAGCTCGCACTACACTAACTTGTAGCTTATTTAGGTGCCTGCGGTAGTGATAGGATCAGGAAAACACCACCAACCTTCTACAGGTAGCTTTAGCTGAAAACTGTGCAGAGCTCGCCAAAAAATAACTTGTAGCTTATTTAGCTGCCTGCGGCAGTGATAGGATCAGGAAAACACCACCAACCTTCTACAGGTAGCTTTAGGTGAACACTGTGCAGAGCTCGCACTACACTAACTTGTAGCTTATTTAGCTGCCTGCGGTAGTGATAGGATCAGGAAAACACCACCAACCTTCTACAGGTAGCTTTAGGTGAACACTGTGCAGAGCTCGCACTACATTAACTTGTAGCTTATTTAGCTGCCTGCCGTAGTGATAGGATCAGGAAAACAACACCAACCTTCTACAGGTAGCTTTAGGTGAACACTGTGCAGAGCTCGCACTACACTAACTTGTAGCTTATTTAGCTGCCCGTGGTAGTAATAGGATCAGGAAAACACCACCAACCTTCTACAGGTAGCTTTAGGTGAACACTGTGCAGAGCTTACCAAAAAATAACTTGTAGCTTATTTAGCTGCCTGCGGTAGTGATAGGATCAGGAAAACACCACAAACCTTCTACAGGTTGCTTTAGGTGAACACTGTGCAGAGCTCACCAAAAAATAACTTGTAGCTTATTTAGCTGCCTGCGGTAGTGATAAGATCAGGAAAACACCACCAACCTTCTACAGGTAGCTTTAGGTGAAAACTGTGCAGAGCTCGCACTACACTAACTTGTAGCTTATTTAGGTGCCTGCGGTAGTGATAGGATCAGGAAAACACCACCAACATTCTACAGGTAGCTTTAGCTGAACACTGTGCAGAGCTCGCTAAAAAATAACTTGTAGCTTATTTAGCTGCCTGCGGCAGTGATAGGATCAGGAAAACACCACCAAACTTCTACAGGTAGCTTTAGGTGAACACTGTGCAGAGCTCGCACTACACTAAATTGTAGCTTATTTAGCTGCCTGCGGTAGTGATAGGATCAGGAAAACACCACCAACCTTCTACAGGTAGCTTTAGGTGAACACTGTGCAGAGCTCGCACTACATTAACTTGTAGCTTATTTAGCTGCCCGCGGTAGTGATAGGATCAGGAAAACACCACCAACCTTCAACAGGTAGCTTTAGGTGAACACTGTGCCGAGCTCGCACTACACTAACTTGTAGCTTATTTAGCTGCCTGCAGTAGTGATAGGATCAGGAAAACAACACCAACCTTCTACAGGTAGCTTTAGGTGAACACTGTGCAGAGCTCGCACTACACTAACTTGTAGCCTATCTAGCTGCCTGTGGTAGTAATAGGATCAGGAAAACACCACCAACCTTCTACAAATAGCTTTAGGTGAACACTGTGCAGAGCTCACCAAAAAATAACTTGTAGCTTATTAAGCTGCCTGCGGTAGTGATAGGATCAGGAAAACACCACAAACCTTCTACAGGTTGCTTTAGGTGAACACTGTGCAGAGCTCGCCAAAAAATAACTTGTAGCTTATTTAGCTGCCTGCGGTAGTGATAAGATCAGGAAAACACCACCAACCTTCTACAGGTAGCTTTAGGTGAACACTGTGCAGAGCTCGCACTACACTAACTTGTAGCTTATTTAGCTGCCTGCGGTAGTGATAGGATCAGTAAAACACCACCAACCTTCTACAGGTAGCTTTAGGTGAACACTGTGCAGAGCTCGCACTACACTAACTTGTAGCTTATTTAGCTGCCTGCGGTAGTGATAGGATCAGGAAAACACCACCAACCTTCTACAGGTAGCTTTAGGTGAACACTGTGCAGAGCTCGCACTACACTAACTTGTAGCTTATTTAGCTGCCTGCGGTGGTGATAGGATCAAGAAATCACCACCAACCTTCTACAGGTAGCTTAAGGTGAACACTGTGCAGAGCTCGCACTACACTAACTTGTAGCTTATTTAGCTGCTTGCGGTAGTGATAGGATCAGGAAAACACCACCAACCTTCTATAGGTAGCTTTAGGGGAACACTGCGCAGAGCTCGCCAAAAAATAACTTGTAGCTTATTTAGCTGCCTGCGGTAGTGATAGGATCAGGAAAACACCACCAACCTTCTACAGGTAGCTTTAGTTGAACACTGTGCAGAGCTCGCACTACACTAACTTGTAGCTTATTTAGGTGCCTGCGGTAGTGATAGGATCAGGAAAACACCACCAAACTTCTACAGGTAGCTTTAGCTGAACACTGTGCAGAGCTCGCCAAAAAATAACTTGTAGCTTATTTAGCTGCCTGCGGTAGTGATAGGATCAGGAAAACACCACCAACCTTCTACAGGTAGCTTTAGGTGAACACTGTGCAGAGCTCGCACTACACTAACTTGTAGCTTATTTAGCTGCCCGTGGTAGTAATAGGATCAGGAAAACACCACCAACCTTCTACAGGTAGCTTTAGGTGAACACTGTGCAGAGCTCACCAAAAAATAACTTGTAGCTTATTAAGCTGCCTGCGGTAGTGATAGGATCAGGAAAACACCACAAACCTTCTACAGGTTGCTTTAGGTGAACACTGTGCAGAGCTCGCCAAAAAATAACTTGTAGCTTATTTAGCTGCCTGCGGTAGTGATAAGATCAGGAAAACACCACCAACCTTCTACAGGTAGCTTTAGGTGAACACTGTGCAGAGCTCGCACTACACTAACTTGTAGCTTATTTAGCTGCCTGCGGTAGTGATAGGATCAGTAAAACACCACCAACCTTCTACAGGTAGCTTTAGGTGAACACTGTGCAGAGCTCGCACTACACTAACTTGTAGCTTATTTAGCTGCCTGTGGTAGTGATAGGATCAGGAAAACAACACCAACCTTCTACAGGTAGCTTTAGGTGAACACTGTGCATAGCTCGCACTACACTAACTTGTAGCTTATTTAGCTGCCTGCGGTAGTGATAGGTTCAGGAAAACACCACCAACTTTCTACAGGTTGCTTTAGGTGAACACTGTGCAGAGCTGTCACTACACTAACTTGTAGCTTATTTAGCTTCCTGCGGTAGTTAAAGGATAAGGAAATCACCACCAACCTTCTACAGCTAGCTTTAGGTGAGCACTGTGCAGAGCTCGCACTACACTAACTTGTAGCTTATTTAGCTGCCTGCGGTAGTTAAAGGATCAGGAAAACACCACCAACCTTCTACAGCTAGCTTTAGGTGAACACTGTGCAGAGCTCGCACTACACTAACTTGTAGCTTATTTAGCTGCTTGCGGTAGTGATAGGATCAGGAAAACACCACCAACCTTCTACAGGTAGCTTTAGTTGAACACTGTGCAGAGCTCGCACTACACTAACTTGTAGCTTATTTAGCTGCCTGCGGTAGTGATAGGATCAGGAAAACACCACCAACCTTCTAGAGGTAGCTTTAGGTGAACACTGTGCAGAGCTCACCAAAAAATAACTTGTAGCTTATTTAACTGCCTGTGGTAGTGATAGGATCAGGAAAACACCACCAACCTTCTACAGGTAGCTTTAGGTGAACACTGTGCAGAGCTTGCACTACACTAACTTGTAGCTTATTTAGCTGCCTGCGGTATTGATAGGATCAGGAAAACACCACCAACCTTCTACAGGTAGCTTTAGCTGAACACTGTGCAGAGCTTGCCAAAAAATAACTTATAGCTTATTTAGCTGCCTGCAGTAGTGATAGGATCAGGAAAACACCACCAACCTTCTACAGGTAGCTTTAGGTGAACACTGTGCAGAGCTCGCACTACACTAACTTGTAGCTTATTTAGCTGCCTGCGGTAGTGATAGGATCAGGAAAACACCACCAACCTTCTACAGGTAGCTTTAGGTGAACACTGTGCAGAGCTCGCACTACACTAACTTGTAGCTTATTTAGCTTCCTGCGGTAGTGATAGGATCAGGAAAACACCACCAATCTTCTACAGGTAGCTTTAGGTGAACACTGTGCAGAGCTCGCACTACACTAACTTATAGCTTATTTAGCTGCCTGCGGTAGTGATAGGATCAGGAAAACACCACCAACCTTCTACAGGTAGCTTTAGGTGAACACTGTGCAGAACTCGCACTACACTAACTTGTAGCTTATTTAGCTGCCTGCGGTAGTGATAGGATCAGGAAAACACCACCAACCTTCTACAGGTAGGTTTAGGTGAACACTGTGCAGAGCTCGCACCACACTAACTTGTAGCTTATTTACCTGCCTGCGGTAGTGATAGGATCAGGAAAACACCACCAAACTTCTACAGGTAGCTTTAGGTGAATACTGTGCAGAGCTCACCAAAAAATAACTTGTAGCTTATTTAGCTGCCTGCGGTAGTGATAGGATCAGGAAAACACCACCAACCTTCTACAGGTAGCTTTAGCCGAACAATGTGCAGAGCTCGCACTACACTAACTTGTAACTTATTTAGCTGCCTGTGGAAGTGATAGGATCAGGAAAACACCACCAACCTTCTACAGGTAGCTTTAGGTGAACACTGTGCAGAGCTCGCACTACACTTACTTGTAGCTTATTTAGCTGCCTGCGGTAGTGATAGGTTCAGGAAATCACCACCAAACTTCCACAGGTAGCTTTAGCTGAACACTGTGCAGAGCTCGCCAAAAAATAAATTGTAGCTTATTTAGCTGCCTGCGGTAGTGATAGGATCAGGAAAACACCACCAACCTTCTACAGGTAGGTTTAGGTGAACACTGTGCACAGCTCGCACCACACTAACTTGTAGCTTATTTAGCTGCCTGCGTTAGTGATAGGATCAGGAAAACACCACCAACCTTCTACAGGTAGCTTTAGGTGAACACTGTGCAGAGCTCGCACTACACTAACTTGTAGCTTATTTAGCTGCCTGCGGTAGTGATAGGATCAGGAAAACACCACCAACCTTCTACAGGTAGCTTTAGGTGAACACTGTGCAGAGCTCACCAAAAAATAACTTGTAGCTTATTTAACTGCCTGTGGTAGTGATAGGATCAGGAAAACACCACCAACCTTCTACAGGTAGCTTTAGGTGAACACTGTGCAGAGCTTGCACTACACTAACTTGTAGCTTATTTAGCTGCCTGCGGTATTGATAGGATCAGGAAAACACCACCAACCTTCTACAGGTAGCTTTAGCTGAACACTGTGCAGAGCTTGCCAAAAAATAACTTATAGCTTATTTAGCTGCCTGCAGTAGTGATAGGATCAGGAAAACACCACCAACCTTCTACAGGTAGCTTTAGGTGAACACTGTGCAGAGCTCGCACTACACTAACTTGTAGCTTATTTAGCTGCCTGCGGTAGTGATAGGATCAGGAAAACACCACCAACCTTCTACAGGTAGCTTTAGGTGAACACTGTGCAGAGCTCGCACTACACTAACTTGTAGCTTATTTAGCTTCCTGCGGTAGTGATAGGATCAGGAAAACACCACCAATCTTCGACAGGTAGCTTTAGGTGAACACTGTGCAGAGCTCGCACTACACTAACTTGTAGCTTATTTAGCTGCCTGCGGTAGTGATAGGATCAGGAAAACACCACCAACCTTCTATAGGTAGCTTTAGGTGAAAACTGTGCAGAGCTCACCAAAAAATAACTTGTATCTTATTTAGCTGCCTGCGGTAGTGATAGGATCAGGAAAACACCACCAACCTTCTACAGGTAGCTTTAGGTGAACACTGTGCAAAGCTCATCAAAAAATAACTTGCAGCTTTTTTAGCTGCCTGCGGTAGTGATAGGATCAGGAAAACACCACCAACCTTCTACAGGTAGCTTTAGCTGAACACTGTGCAGAGCTCGCCAAAAAATAACTTGTAGCTTATTTAGCTGCCTGCGGTAGTGATAGGATCAGGAAAACACCATCAACCTTCCACAGGTAGGTTTAGGTGAACACTGTGCAGAGCTCGCACCACACTAACTTGTACTGTAGCTTATTTAGCTGCCTGCGGTAGTGATAGGATCAGGAAAACACCATAAACCTTCTACAGGTAGCTTTAGGTGAACACTGTGCAGAGCTCACCAAAAAATAACTTGTAGCTTATTTAACTGCCTGTGGTAGTGATAGGATCAGGAAAACACCACCAACCTTCTACAGGTAGCTTTAGGTGAACACTGTGCAGAGCTTGCACAACACTAACTTGTAGCTTATTTAGCTGCCTGCGGTAGTGATAGGTTCAGGAAATCACCACCAAACTTCCACAGGTAGCTTTAGCTGAACACTGTGCAGAGCTCGCCAAAAAATAAATTGTAGCTTATTTAGCTGCCTGCGGTAGTGATAGGATCAGGAAAACACCACCAACCTTCTACAGGTAGGTTTAGGTGAACACTGTGCACAGCTCGCACCACACTAACTTGTAGCTTATTTAGCTGCCTGCGGTAGTGATAGGATCAGGAAACTACCACCAACCTTCTACAGGTAGCTTTAGGTGAATACTGTGCAGAGCTCACCAAAAAATAACTTGTAGCTTATTTAACTGCCTGTGGTAGTGATAGGATCAGGAAAACACCACCAACCTTCTACAGGTAGCTTTAGGTGAACACTGTGCAGAGCTTGCACTACACTAACTTGTAGCTTATTTAGCTGCCTGCGGTAGTGATAGGATCAGGAAAACACCACCAACCTTCTACAGGTAGCTTTAGCTGAACACTGTGCAGAGCTCGCCAAAAAATAAATTGTAGCTTATTTAGCTGCCTGCGGTAGTGATAGGATCAGGAAAACACCACCAACCTTCTACAGGTAGGTTTAGGTGAACACTGTGCAGAGCCCACCAAAAAATAACTTGTAGCTTATTTAACTGCCTGTGGTAGTGATAGGATCAGGAAAACACCACCAACCTTCTACAGGTAGCTTTAGGTGAACACTGTGCAGAGCTTGCACTACACTAACTTGTAGCTTATTTAGCTGCCTGCGGTAGTGATAGGATCAGGAAAACACCACCAACCTTCTACAGGTAGCTTTAGCTGAACACTGTGCCGAGCTCGCACTACACTAACTTGTAACTTATTTAGCTGCCCGCGGTAGTGATAGGATCAGGAAAACACCACCAACCTTCTACAGGTAGCTTTAGGTGAACACTGTGCAGAGCTCGCACTACACTAACTTGTAGCTTATTTAGCTGCCTGCGGCAGTGATAGGCTCAGGAAAACACCACCAACCTTCTACAGGTAGCTTTAGGTGAACACTGTGCAGAGCTCGCACTACACTAACTTGTAGCTTATTTAGCTGCCTGCGGTAGTGATAGGATCAGGAAAACACCACCAACCTTCTACAGGTAGCTTTAGCCGAACACTGTGCAGAGCTCGCACTACACTAACTTGTAACTTATTTAGCTGCCTGTGGAAGTGATAGGATCAGGAAAACACCACCAACCTTCTACAGGTAGCTTTAGGTGAACACTGTGCAGAGCTCGTACTACACTTACTTGTAGCTTATTTAGCTGCCAGCGGTAGTGATAGGATCAGGGAATCACCACCAAACTTCTACAGGTAGCTTTAGCTGAACACTGTGCAGAGCTCGCCAAAAAATAAATTGTAGCTTATTTAGCTGCCTGCGGTAGTGATAGGATCAGGAAAACACCACCAACCTTCTACAGGTAGGTTTAGGTGAACACTGTGCAGAGCCCACCAAAAAATAACTTGTAGCTTATTTAACTGCCTGTGGTAGTGATAGGATCAGGAAAACACCACCAACCTTCTACAGGTAGCTTTAGGTGAACACTGTGCAGAGCTTGCACTACACTAACTTGTAGCTTATTTAGCTGCCTGCGGTAGTGATAGGATCATGAAAACACCACCAACCTTCTACAGGTAGCTTTAGCTGAACACTGTGCAGAGCTCGCACTACACTAACTTGTAACTTATTTAGCTGCCTGCGGTAGTGATAGGATCAGGAAAACACCACCAACCTTCTACAGGTAGCTTTAGGTGAACACTGTGCAGAGCTCGCACTACACTAACTTGTAGCTTATTTAGCTGCCTGCGGCAGTGATAGGCTCAGGAAAACACCACCAACCTTCTACAGGTAGCTTTAGGTGAACACTGTGCAGAGCTCGCACTACACTAACTTGTAGCTTATTTAGCTGCCTCCGGTAGTGATAGGATCAGGAAAACACCACCAACCTTCTACAGGTAGCTTTAGCCGAACACTGTGCAGAGCTCGCACTACACTAACTTGAAACTTATTTAGCTGCCTGTGGAAGTGATAGGATCAGGAAAACACCACCAACCTTCTACAGGTAGCTTTAGGTGAACACTGTGCAGAGCTCGCACTACACTTACTTGTAGCTTATTTAGCTGCCTGCGGTAGTGATAGGATCAGGAAATCACCACCAAACTTCTACAGGTAGCTTTAGCTGAACACTGTGCAGAGCTCGCCAAAAAATAAATTGTAGCTTATTTAGCTGCCTGCGGTAGTGATAGGATCAGGAAAACACCACCAACCTTCTACAGGTAGGTTTAGGTGAACACTGTGCACAGCTCGCACCACACTAACTTGTAGCTTATTTAGCTGCCTGCGTTAGTGATAGGATCAGGATAACACCACCAACCTTCTACAGGTAGCTTTAGGTGAACACTGTGCAGAGCTCGCACTACACTAACTTGTAGCTTATTTAGCTGCCTGCGGTAGTGATAGGATCAGGAAAACACCACCAACCTTCTACAGGTAGCTTTAGGTGAACACTGTGCAGAGCTCACCAAAAAATAACTTGTAGCTTATTTAACTGCCTGTGGTAGTGATAGGATCAGGAAAACACCACCAACCTTCTACAGGTAGCTTTAGGTGAACACTGTGCAGAGCTTGCACTACACTAACTTGTAGCTTATTTAGCTGCCTGCGGTAGTGATAGGATCAGGAAAACACCACCAACCTTCTACAGGTAGCTTTAGCTGAACACTGTGCAGAGCTTGCCAAAAAATAACTTATAGCTTATTTAGCTGCCTGCAGTAGTGATAGGATCAGGAAAACACCACCAACCTTCTACAGGTGGCTTTAGGTGAACACTGTGCAGAGCTCGCACTACACTAACTTGTAGCTTATTTAGCTGCCTGCGGTAGTGATAGGATCAGGAAAACACCACCAACCTTCTACAGGTAGCTTTAGGTGAACACTGTGCAGAGCTCGCACTACACTAACTTGTAGCTTATTTAGCTGCCTGCGGTAGTGATAGGATCAGGAAAACACCACCAATCTTCTACAGGTAGCTTTAGGTGAAAACTGTGCAGAGCTCGCACTACACTAACTTGTAGCTTATTTAGCTGCCTGCGGTAGTGATAGGATCAGGAAAACACCACCAACCTTCTATAGGTAGCTTTAGCTGAAAACTGTGCAGAGCTCACCAAAAAATAACTTGTAGCTTATTTAGCTGCCTGCGGTAGTGATAGGATCAGGAAAACACCACCAACCTTCTACAGGTAGCTTTAGGTGAACACTGTGCAGAGCTCGCACTACACTAACTTGTAGCTCATTTAGCTGCCTGCGGTAGTGATAGGATCAGGAAAACACCACCAACCTTCTACAGGTAGCTTTAGGTGAACACTGTGCAAAGCTCATCAAAAAATAACTTGCAGCTTTTTTAGCTGCCTGCGGTAGTGATAGGATCAGGAAAACACCACCAACCTTCTACAGGTAGCTTTAGCTGAACACTGTGCAGAGCTCGCACTACACTAACTTGTAGCTTATTTAGCTGCTTGCGGTAGTGATAGGATCAGGAAAACACCACCAACCTTCTATAGGTAGCTTTAGGTGAACACTGTGCAGAGCTCGCCAAAAAATAACTTGTAGCTTATTTAGCTGCCTGCGGTAGTGATAGGATCAGGAACACACCACCAACCTTCTATAGGTCAGCTTTAGATGAACACTGTGCAGAGCTCGCCAAAAAAATAACTTGTAGCTTATTTAGCTGCCTGCGGTAGTGATAGGATCAGGAAAACACCACCAACCTTCTACAGGTAGCTTTAGGTGAACACTGTGCAGAGCTTGCCAAAAAATAACTTGTAGCTTATTTAGCTGCCTGCGGTAGTGATAAGATCAGGAAAACACCACCAAAATTCTACAGGTAGCTTTAGGTGAACACTGTGCAGAGCTCGCACTACACTAACTTGTAGCTTATTTAGGTGCCTGCGGTAGTGATAGGATCAGGAAAACACCACCAACCTTCTACAGGTAGCTTTAGG
Source organism: Lithobates septentrionalis (assembly GCA_037952835.1). Taxonomy (NCBI): domain Eukaryota; kingdom Metazoa; phylum Chordata; class Amphibia; order Anura; family Ranidae; genus Lithobates; species Lithobates septentrionalis. The sequence continues at coordinate 2,558,947 of JBBDGP010000584.1, forward strand.
TGAACACTGTGCAGAGCTCGCACTACACTAACTTGTAGCTTATTTAACTGCCCGTGGTAGTAATAGGATCAGGAAAACACCACCAACCTTCTACAGGTAGCTTTAGGTGAACACTGTGCAGAGCTTACCAAAAAATAACTTGTAGCTTATTTAGCTGCCTGTGGTAGTGAGAGGATCAGGAAAACACCACCAACCTTCTATAGGTAGCTTTAGGTGAACACTGTGCAGAGCTCGCACTACACTAACTTGTAGATTATTTAGCTGCCTGCGGTAGTGATAGGATCAGGAAATCACCTCCAACCTTCTACAGGTAGCTTTAGGTGAACACTGTGCAGAGCTCGCACTACACTAACTTGTAGCTTATTTAGCTGCCTGCGGTAGTGATAGGATCAGGAAAACACCACCAACCTTCTACAGGTAGCTTTAGGTGAACACTGTGCAGAGCTCACCAAAAAATAACTTGTAGCTTATTTAGCTGCCTGCGGTAGTGACAGGATCAGGAAAACACCACCAACCTTCTACAGGTAGCTTTAGCTGAACACTGTGCAGAGCTCGCCAAAAAATAACTTGTAGCTTATTTAGCTGCCTGCGGTAGTGATAGGATCAGGAAAACACCACCAACCTTCTACAGGTAGCTTTAGGTGAACACTGTGCAGAGCTCGCACTACACTAACTTGTAGCTTATTTAGCTGCTTGCGGTAGTGATAGGATCAGGAAAACACCACCAACCTTCTACAGGTAGCTTTAGGTGAACACTGTGCAGAGCTCGCACTACACTAACTTGTAGCTTATTTAGCTGCCTGCGGTAGTGATAGGATCAGGAAAACACCACCAATCTTCTACAGGTAGCTTTAGGTGTACACTGTGCAGAGCTCGCACTACACTAACTTGTAGCTTATTTAGCTGCCTGCGGTAGTGATAGGATCAGGAAAACACCACCAACCTTCTACAGGTACACTACCGTTCAAAAGTTTGGGGTCACCCAAACAATTTTGTGTTTTCCATGAAAAGTCACACTTATTCACCACCATACGTTGTGAAATGAATAGAAAATAGAGTCAAGACATTGACAAGGTTAGAAATAATGATTTGTATTTGAAATAACATTGTTTTTACATCAAACTTTGCTTTCATCAAAGAATCCTCCTTTTGCAGCAATTACAGCATTGCACACCTTTGGCATTCTAGCTGTTAATTTATTGAGGTAAGCTGGAGAAATTGCACCCCACGCTTCTAGAAGCAGCTCCCACAAGTTGGATTGGTTGGATGGGCACTTCTGGCGTACCATACGGTCAAGCTGCTCCCACAACAGCTCAATGGGGTTCAGATCTGGTGACTGTGCTGGCCACTCCATTACCGATAGAATACCAGCTGCCTGCTTCTGCTGTAAATAGTTCTTGCACAATTTGGAGGTGTGTTTAGGGTCATTGTCCTGTTGTAGGATGAAATTGGCTCCAATCAAGCGCTGTCCACTGGGTATGGTATGGCGTTGCAAAATGGAGTGATAGCCTTCCTTATTCAGAATCCCTTTTACCCTGTACAAAGCTCCCACCTTACCAGCACCAAAGCAACCCCAGACCATCACATTACCTCCACCATGCTTAACAGATGGCGTCAGGCATTCTTCCAGCATCTTTTCATTTGTTCTGCGTCTCACAAACGTTCTTCTTTGTGATCCAAACCCCTCAAACTTGGATTCATCCGTCCACAACACTTTTTTCCAGTCTTCCTCTGTCCAATGTCTGTGTTCTTTTGCCCATCTTAATCTTTTTCTTTTATTGGCCAGTCTCAGATATGGCTTTTTCTTTGCCACTCTGCCCTGAAGCCCAAAATCCCGCAGCCGCCTCTTCACTGTAGATGTTGACACTGGTGTTTTGCGGGTACTATTTAATGAAGATGCCAGTTGGGGACCTGTGAGGCGTCTGTTTCTCAAACTAGAGACTCTAATGTGCTTATCTTCTTGCTTAGTTGTGCAACGCGGCCTCCCACTTCTTTTTCTACTCTGGTTAGAGCCTGTTTGTGCTGTCCTCTGAAGGGAGTAGTACACACCGTTGTAGGAAATCTTCAATTTCTTTGCAATTTCTCGCATGGAATAGCCTTCATTTCTAAGAACAAGAATAGACTGTCGAGTTTCAGATGAAAGTTCTCTTTTTCTGGCCATTTTGAGCGTTTAATTGACCCCACAAATGTGATGCTCCAGAAACTCAATCTGCTCACAGGAAGGTCAGTTTTGTAGCTTCTGGAAGGAGCTAGACTGTTTTTAGATGTGTGAACATGATTGCACAAGGGTTTGCTAATCATCAATTAGCCTTCTGAGCCAATGAGCAAACACATTGTACCATTAGAACACTGGAGTGATAGTTGCTGGAAATGGGCCTCTATACACCTATGTAGATATTGCACCAAAAACTAGACATTTGCAGTTAGAATAGTCATTTACCACATTAGCAATGTATAGAGTATATTTGTTTAAAGTTAGGACTAGTTTAAAGTTAGCTTCATTTAAAAGTACAGTGCTTTTCCTTCAAAAATAAGGACATTTCAATGTGACCCCAAACTTTTGAACGGTAGTGTAGCTTTAGGTGAACACTGTGCAGAGCTCACCAAAAAATAACTTGTAGCTTATTTAGCTGCCTGCGGTAGTGACAGGATCAGGAAAACACCACCAACCTTCTACAGGTAGCTTTAGCTGAACACTGTGCAGAGCTCGCCAAAATATAACTTGTAGCTTATTTAGCTGCCTGCGGTAGTGATAGGATCAGGAAAACACCACCAACCTTCTACAGGTAGCTTTAGGTGAACACTGTGCAGAGCTCGCACTACACTAACTTGTAGCTTATTTAGCTGCTTGCGGTAGTGATAGGATCAGGAAAACACCACCAACCTTCTACAGGTAGCGTTAGGTGAACAATGTGCAGAGCTCGCACTACACTAACTTGTAGCTTATTTAGCTGCCTGCGGTAGTGATAGGATCAGGAAAACACGACCAACCTTCTACAGGTAGCTTTAGGTGAACACTGTGCAGAGCTCACCAAAAAATAACTTGTAGCTTATTTAGCTACCTGCGGTAGTGATATGATCAGGAAATCACCACCAACCTTCTACAGGTAGCTTTAGGTGAACACTGTTCAGAGCTCGCACTACACTAACTTGTAGCTTATTTAGCTGCCTGCGGTAGTGATAGGATCAGGAAAACACCACCAACCTTCTACAGGTAGCTTTAGGTGATCACTGTGCAGAGCTCGCACTACACTAACTTGTAGCTTATTTAGCTGCCTGCGGTAGTGATAGGATCAGGAAATCACCACCAACCTTCTACAGGTAACTTTAGGTGAACACTGTTCAGAGCTCGCACTACACTAACTTGTAGCTTATTTAGCTGCCTGCGGTAGTGATAGGATCAGGAAATCACCACCAACCTTCTACAGGTAACTTTAGGTGAACACTGTTCAGAGCTCGCACTACACTAACTTGTAGCTTATTTAGCTGCCTGCGGTAGTGATAGGATCAGGAAAACACCAGCAACCTTCTACAAGTAGCTTTAGGTGAACACTGTGCAGAGCTCACCAAAAAATAACTTGTAGCTTATTTAGCTGCCTGCGGTAGTGATAGGATCAGGAAAACACCACCAACCTTCTACAGGTAGCTTTAGATGAACACTGTGCAGAGCTCACCAAAAAATAACTTGTAGCTTATTTAGCTGCCTGCGGTAGTGATAGGATCAGGAAAACACCACCAACCTTCTATAGGTAGCTTTAGGTGAACACTGTGCAGAGCTCGCAATACACTAACTTGTAGCTTATTTAGCTGCCTGCGGTAGTGATAGGATCAGGAAAACACCACCAACCTTCTACAGGTAGCTTAAGGTGAACACTGTGCAGAGCTCGCACTACACTAACTTGTAGCTTATTTAGCTGCCTGCGGTAGTGATAGGATCAGGAAAACACCACCAACCTTCTACAGGTAGCTTTAGGTGAACACTGTGCAGAGCTCACCAAAAAATAACTTGTAGCTTATTTAGCTGCCTGCGGTAGTGATAGGATCAGGAAATCACCACCAACCTTCTACAGGTAACTTTAGGTGAACACTGTTCAGAGCTCGCACTACACTAACTTGTAGCTTATTTAGCTGCCTGCTGTAGTGATAGGATCAGGAAAACACCACCAACCTTCTACAGGTAGCTTTAGGTGAACACTGTGCAGAGCTCACCAAAAAATAACTTGTAGCTTATTTAGCTGCCTGCGTTAGTATTAGGATCAGGAAAACACCACCAACCTTCTACAGGTAGCTTTAGGTGAACACTGTGCAGAGCTGGCACTATACTAACTTGTAGCTTATTTAGCTGCCTGCGGTAGTGATAGGATCAGGAAAACACCACCAACCTTCTACAGGTAGCTTTAGGTAAACACTGTGCAGAGCTCACCAAAAAATAACTTGTAGCTTATTTAACTGCCTGTGGTAGTGATAGGATCAGGAAAACACCACCAACCTTCTACAGGTAGCTTTAGGTGAACACTGTGCAGAGCTTGCACTACACTAACTTGTAGCTTATTTAGCTGCCTGCGGTAGTGATAGGATCAGGAAAACACCACCAACCTTCTACAGGTAGCTTTAGGTGAACACTGTGCAGACCTCGCCAAAAAATAAGTTGTAGCTTATTTAGCTGCCTGCGGTAGTGATAGGATTAGGAAAACACCACCAACCTTCTACAGGTAGCTTTAGGTGAACACTGTGCAGAGCTCGCACTACACTAACTTGTAGCTTATTTAGCTGCCTGCGGTAGTGATAGGATCAGGAAAACACCACCAACCTTCTACAGGTAGCTTTAGGTGAACACTGTGCAGAGCTCGCACTACACTAACTTGTAGCTTATTTAGCTGCCTGCGGTAGTGATAGGATCAGGAAAACACCACCAACCTTCTACAGGTAGCGTTAGGTGAACACTGTGCAGAGCTCGCACTACACTAACTTGTAGCTTATTTAGCTGCCTGCGGTGGTGATAGGATCAGGAAAACACCACCAACCTTCTACAGGTAGCTTTAGGTGAACACTGTGCAGAGCTCGCACTACACTAACTTGTAGCTTATTTAGCTGCCTGCGGTAGTGATAGGATCAGGAAAACACCACCAACCTTCTACAGGTAGCTTTAGGTGAACACTGTGCAGAGCTCGCCAAAAAATAACTTGTAGCTTATTTAGCTGCCTGCGGTAGTGATAGGATCAGGAAAACACCACCAACCTTCTACAGGTCAGCTTTAGATGAACACTGTGCAGAGCTCGCCAAAAAATAACTTGTAACTTATTTAGCTGCCTGCGGTAGTGATAGGATCAGGAAAACACCACCCACCTTCTCCAGGTAGCTTTAGGTGAACACTGTGCAGAGCTTGCCAAAAAATAACTTGTAGCTTATTTAGCTGCCTGTGGTAGTGATAAGATCAGGAAAACACCACCAAAATTCTACAGGTAGCTTTAGGTGAACACTGTGCAGAGCTCGCACTACACTAACTTGTAACTTATTTAGCTGCCTGCGGTAGTAATAGGATCAGGAAAACACCACCAACCTTCTACAAATAGCTTTAGGTGAACACTGTGCAGAGCTCACCAAAAAATAACTATTAGCTTATTTAACTGCCTGTGGTAGTGATAGGATCAGGAAAACACCACCAACCTTCTACAGGTAGTTTAAGGTGAACACTGTGCAGAGCTTGCACTACACTAACTTGTAGCTTATTTAGCTGCCTGCGGTAGTGATAGGATCAGGAAAACACCACCAACCTTCTACAGGTAGCTTTAGCTGAACACTGTGCAGAGCTCGCCAAAAAATAAGTTGTAGCTTATTTAGCTGCCTGCGGTAGTGATAGGATCAGGAAAACACCACCAACCTTCTACAGGTAGCTTTAGGTGAACACTGTGCTGAGCTCGCACTACACTAACTTGTAGCTTATTTAGCTGCCTGCGGTAGTGATAGGATCAGGAAAACACCACCAACCTTCTACAGGTAGCTTTAGGTGAACACTGTGCAGAGCTCGCACTACACTAACTTGTAGCTTATTTAGCTGCCCGCAGTAGTGATAGGATCAGGAAAACACCACCAACCTTCTACAGGTAGCTTTAGGTGAACACTGTGCAGAGCTCGCACTACACTAACTTGTAGCTTATTTAGCTGCCTGCGGTAGTGATAGGATCAGGAAAACACCACCAACCTTCTACAGGTAGCTTTAGGTGAACACTGTGCAGAGCTCACCAAAAAATAACTTGTAGCTTATTTAGCTACCTGCGGTAGTGATAGGATCAGGAAATCATCACCAACCTTCTACAGGTAGCTTTAGGTGAACACTGTTCAGAGCTCGCACTACACTAACTTGTAGCTTATTTAGCTGCCTGCGGTAGTGATAGGATCAGGAAAACACCACCAACCTTCTACAAGTAGCTTTAGGTGAACACTGTGCAGAGCTCACCAAAAAATAACTTGTAGCTTATTTAGCTGCCTGCGGTAGTGATAGGATCAGGAAAACACCACCAACCTTCTACAGGTAGCTTTAGATGAACACTGTGCAGAGCTCACCAAAAAATAACTTGTAGCTTATTTAGCTGCCTGCGGTAGTGATAGGATCAGGAAAACACCACCAACCTTCTATAGGTAGCTTTAGGTGAACACTGTGCAGAGCTCGCAATACACTAACTTGTAGCTTATTTAGCTGCCTGCGGTAGTGATAGGATCAGGAAAACACCACCAACCTTCTACAGGTAGCTTAAGGTGAACACTGTGCAGAGCTCGCACTACACTAACTTGTAGCTTATTTAGCTGCCTGCGGTAGTGATAGGATCAGGAAAACACCACCAACCTTCTACAGGTAGCTTTAGGTGAACACTGTGCAGAGCTCACCAAAAAATAACTTGTAGCTTATTTAGCTGCCTGCGGTAGTGATAGGATCAGGAAATCACCACCAACCTTCTACAGGTAACTTTAGGTGAACACTGTTCAGAGCTCGCACTACACTAACTTGTAGCTTATTTAGCTGCCTGCTGTAGTGATAGGATCAGGAAAACACCACCAACCTTCTACAGGTAGCTTTAGGTGAACACTGTGCAGAGCTCACCAAAAAATAACTTGTAGCTTATTTAGCTGCCTGCGTTAGTATTAGGATCAGGAAAACACCACCAACCTTCTACAGGTAGCTTTAGGTGAACACTGTGCAGAGCTGGCACTATACTAACTTGTAGCTTATTTAGCTGCCTGCGGTAGTGATAGGATCAGGAAAACACCACCAACCTTCTACAGGTAGCTTTAGGTAAACACTGTGCAGAGCTCACCAAAAAATAACTTGTAGCTTATTTAACTGCCTGTGGTAGTGATAGGATCAGGAAAACACCACCAACCTTCTACAGGTAGCTTTAGGTGAACACTGTGCAGAGCTTGCACTACACTAACTTGTAGCTTATTTAGCTGCCTGCGGTAGTGATAGGATCAGGAAAACACCACCAACCTTCTACAGGTAGCTTTAGGTGAACACTGTGCAGACCTCGCCAAAAAATAAGTTGTAGCTTATTTAGCTGCCTGCGGTAGTGATAGGATTAGGAAAACACCACCAACCTTCTACAGGTAGCTTTAGGTGAACACTGTGCAGAGCTCGCACTACACTAACTTGTAGCTTATTTAGCTGCCTGCGGTAGTGATAGGATCAGGAAAACACCACCAACCTTCTACAGGTAGCTTTAGGTGAACACTGTGCAGAGCTCGCACTACACTAACTTGTAGCTTATTTAGCTGCCTGCGGTAGTGATAGGATCAGGAAAACACCACCAACCTTCTACAGGTAGCGTTAGGTGAACACTGTGCAGAGCTCGCACTACACTAACTTGTAGCTTATTTAGCTGCCTGCGGTGGTGATAGGATCAGGAAAACACCACCAACCTTCTACAGGTAGCTTTAGGTGAACACTGTGCAGAGCTCGCACTACACTAACTTGTAGCTTATTTAGCTGCCTGCGGTAGTGATAGGATCAGGAAAACACCACCAACCTTCTACAGGTAGCTTTAGGTGAACACTGTGCAGAGCTCGCCAAAAAATAACTTGTAGCTTATTTAGCTGCCTGCGGTAGTGATAGGATCAGGAAAACACCACCAACCTTCTACAGGTCAGCTTTAGATGAACACTGTGCAGAGCTCGCCAAAAAATAACTTGTAACTTATTTAGCTGCCTGCGGTAGTGATAGGATCAGGAAAACACCACCCACCTTCTCCAGGTAGCTTTAGGTGAACACTGTGCAGAGCTTGCCAAAAAATAACTTGTAGCTTATTTAGCTGCCTGTGGTAGTGATAAGATCAGGAAAACACCACCAAAATTCTACAGGTAGCTTTAGGTGAACACTGTGCAGAGCTCGCACTACACTAACTTGTAACTTATTTAGCTGCCTGCGGTAGTAATAGGATCAGGAAAACACCACCAACCTTCTACAAATAGCTTTAGGTGAACACTGTGCAGAGCTCACCAAAAAATAACTATTAGCTTATTTAACTGCCTGTGGTAGTGATAGGATCAGGAAAACACCACCAACCTTCTACAGGTAGTTTAAGGTGAACACTGTGCAGAGCTTGCACTACACTAACTTGTAGCTTATTTAGCTGCCTGCGGTAGTGATAGGATCAGGAAAACACCACCAACCTTCTACAGGTAGCTTTAGCTGAACACTGTGCAGAGCTCGCCAAAAAATAAGTTGTAGCTTATTTAGCTGCCTGCGGTAGTGATAGGATCAGGAAAACACCACCAACCTTCTACAGGTAGCTTTAGGTGAACACTGTGCTGAGCTCGCACTACACTAACTTGTAGCTTATTTAGCTGCCTGCGGTAGTGATAGGATCAGGAAAACACCACCAACCTTCTACAGGTAGCTTTAGGTGAACACTGTGCAGAGCTCGCACTACACTAACTTGTAGCTTATTTAGCTGCCCGCAGTAGTGATAGGATCAGGAAAACACCACCAACCTTCTACAGGTAGCTTTAGGTGAACACTGTGCAGAGCTCGCACTACACTAACTTGTAGCTTATTTAGCTGCCTGCGGTAGTGATAGGATCAGGAAAACACCACCAACCTTCTACAGGTAGCTTTAGGTGAACACTGTGCAGAGCTCACCAAAAAATAACTTGTAGCTTATTTAGCTACCTGCGGTAGTGATAGGATCAGGAAATCATCACCAACCTTCTACAGGTAGCTTTAGGTGAACACTGTTCAGAGCTCGCACTACACTAACTTGTAGCTTATTTAGCTGCCTGCGGTAGTGATAGGATCAGGAAAACACCACCAACCTTCTACAGGTAGCTTTAGGTGAACACTGTTCAGAGCTCGCACTACACTAACTTGTAGCTTATTTAGCTGCCTGCTGTAGTGATAGGATCTGGAAATCACCACCAACCTTCTACAGGTAACTTTAGGTGAACACTGTTCAGAGCTCGCACTACACTAACTTGTAGCTTATTTAGCTGCCTGCAGTAGTGATAGGATCAGGAAAACACCAGCAACCTTCTACAGGTAGCTTTAGGTGAACACTGTGCAGAGCTCACCAAAAAATAACTTGTAGCTTATTTAGCTGCCTGCGGTAGTGATAGGATCAGGAAAACACCACCAACCTTCTACAGGTAGCTTTAGATGAACACTGTGCAGAGCTCACCAAAAAATAACTTGTAGCTTATTTAGCTGCCTGCGGTAGTGATAGGATCAGGAAAACACCACCAACCTTCTATAGGTAGCTTTAGGTGAACACTGTGCAGAGCTCGCACTACACTAACTTGTAGCTTATTTAGCTGCCTGCGGTAGTGATAGGATCAGGAAAACACCACCAACCTTCTACAGGTAGCTTTAGGTGAACACTGTGCAGAGCTCGCCAAAAAATAACTTGTAGCTTATTTAGCTGCCTGCGGTAGTGATAGGATCAGGAAAACACCACCAACCTTCTACAGGTCAGCTTTAGATGATCACTGTGCAGAGCTCGCCAAAAAATAACTTGTAGCTTATTTAGCTGCCTGCGGTAGTGATAGGATCAGGAAAACACCACCAACCTTCTACAGGTAGCTTTAGGTGAACACTGTGCAGAGCTTGCCAAAAAATAACTTGTAGCTTATTTAGCTGCCTGCGGTAGTGATAAGATCAGGAAAACACCACCAAAATTCTACAGGTAGCTTTAGGTGAACACTGTGCAGAGCTCGCACTACACTAACTTGTAACTTATTTAGCTGCCTGCGGTAGTAATAGGATCAGGAAAACACCACCAACCTTCTACAAATAGCTTTAGGTGAACACTGTGCAGAGCTCACCAAAAAATAACTTGTAGCTTATTTAACTGCCTGTGGTAGTGATAGGATCAGGAAAACACCACCAACCTTCTACAGGTAGCTTAAGGTGAACACTGTGCAGAGCTTGCACTACACTAACTTGTAGCTTATTTAGCTGCCTGCGGTAGTGATAGGATCAGGAAAACACCACCAACCTTCTACAGGTAGCTTTAGCTGAACACTGTGCAGAGCTCACCAAAAAATAAGTTGTAGCTTATTTAGCTGCCTGCGGTAGTGATAGGATTAGGAAAACACCACCAACCTTCTACAGGTAGCTTTAGGTGAACACTGTGCAGAGCTCGCACTACACTAACTTGTAGCTTATTTAGCTGCCTGCGGTAGTGATAGGATCAGGAAAACACCACCAACCTTCTACAGTTAGCTTTAGGTGAACACTGTGCAGAGCTCGCACTACACTAACTTGTAGCTTATTTAGCTGCCTGCGGTAGTGATAGGATCAGGAAAACACCACCAACCTTCTATAGGTAGCTTTAGGTGAACACTGTGCAGAGCTCGCACTACACTAACTTGTAGCCTATTTAGCTGCCTGCGGTAGTGATAGGATCAGGAAAACACCACCAACCTTCTACAGGTAGCTTTAGGTGAACACTGTGCAGAGCTCGCACTACACTAACTTGTAGCTTATTTAGCTGCCTGCGGTAGTGATAGGATCAGGAAAACACCACCAACCTTCTACAGGTAGCTTTAGGTGAACACTGTGCAGAGCTCGCACTACACTAACTTGTAGCTTATTTAGCTGCCTGCGGTGGTGATAGGATCAGGAAATCACCACCAACCTTCTACAGGTAGCTTAAGGTGAACACTGTGCAGAGCTCGCACTACACTAACTTGTAGCTTATTTAGCTGCTTGCGGTAGTGATAGGATCAGGAAAACACCACCAACCTTCTATAGGTAGCTTTAGGTGAACACTGTGCAGAGCTCGCCAAAAAATAACTTGTAGCTTATTTAGCTGCCTGCGGTAGTGATAGGATCAGGAACACACCACCAACCTTCTATAGGTCAGCTTTAGATGAACACTGTGCAGAGCTCGCCAAAAAAATAACTTGTAGCTTATTTAGCTGCCTGCGGTAGTGATAGGATCAGGAAAACACCACCAACCTTCTACAGGTAGCTTTAGGTGAACACTGTGCAGAGCTTGCCAAAAAATAACTTGTAGCTTATTTAGCTGCCTGCAGTAGTGATAAGATCAGGAAAACACCACCAAAATTCTACAGGTAGCTTTAGGTGAACACTGTGCAGAGCTCGCACTACACTAACTTGTAGCTTATTTAGGTGCCTGCGGTAGTGATAGGATCAGGAAAACACCACCAACCTTCTACAGGTAGCTTTAGGTGAACACTGTGCAGAGCTCGCACTACACTAACTTGTAGCTTATTTAACTGCCCGTGGTAGTAATAGGATCAGGAAAACACCACCAACCTTCTACAGGTAGCTTTAGGTGAACACTGTGCAGAGCTTACCAAAAAATAACTTGTAGCTTATTTAGCTGCCTGTGGTAGTGATAGGATCAGGAAAACACCACAAACCTTCTACAGGTTGCTTTAGGTGAACACTGTGCATAGCTCGCCAAAAAATAACTTGTAGCTTATTTAGCTGCCTGCGGTAGTGATAGGATCAGGAAAACACCACCAACCTTCTACAGGTAGCTTTAGGTTAACACTGTGCGGAGCTCGCACTACACTAACTTGTAGATTATTTAGCTGCCTGCGGTAGTGATAGGATCAGGAAAACACCACCAACCTTCTACAGGTAGCTTTAGGTGAACACTGTGCAGAGCTCACCAAAAAATAACTTGTAGCTTATTTAGCTGCCTGCGGTAGTGATAGGATCAGGAAATCACCACCAACCTTCTACAGGTAGCTTTAGGTGAACACTGTTCAGAGCTCGCACTACACTAACTTGTAGCTCATTTAGCTGCCTGCGGTAGTGATAGGATCAGAAAAACACCACCAACCTTCTACAGGTAGCTTTAGGTGAACACTGTGCAAAGCTCATCAAAAAATAACTTGCAGCTTTTTTAGCTGCCTGCGGTAGTGATAGGATCAGGAAAACACCACCAACCTTCTACAGGTAGCTTTAGCTGAACACTGTGCAGAGCTCGCCAAAAAATAACTTGTAGCTTATTTAGCTGCCTGCGGTAGTGATAGGATCAGGAAAACACCATCAACCTTCCACAGGTAGGTTTAGGTGAACACTGTGCAGAGCTCGCACCACACTAACTTGTACTGTAGCTTATTTAGCTGCCTGCGGTAGTGATAGGATCAGGAAAACACCACAAACCTTCTACAGGTAGCTTTAGGTGAACACTGTGCAGAGCTCACCAAAAAATAACTTGTAGCTTATTTAACTGCCTGTGGTAGTGATAGGATCAGGAAAACACCACCAACCTTCTACAGGTAGCTTTAGGTGAACACTGTGCAGAGCTTGCACAACACTAACTTGTAGCTTATTTAGCTGCCTGCGGTAGTGATATGATCAGGAAAACACCACCAACCTTCTACAGGTAGCTTTAGGTGAAAACTGTGCAGAGCTCACCAAAAAATAACTTGTAGCTTTTTTAGCTGCCTGCGGTAGTGATAGGATCAGGAAAACACCACCAACCTTCTACAGCTAGCTTTAGGTGAGCACTGTTCAGAGCTCGCACTACACTAACTTGTCGCTTATTTAGCTGCCTGCGTTAGTGATAGGATCAGGAAAACACCACCAACCTTCTACAGGTAGCTTTATGTGAACACTGTGCAGAGCTCGCACTACACTAACTTGTAGCTTATTTAGCTGCCTGTGGTAGTGAGAGGATCAGGAAAACACCACCAACCTTCTATAGGTAGCTTTAGGTGAACACTGTGCAGAGCTCGCACTACACTAACTTGTAGATTATTTAGCTGCCTGCGGTAGTGATAGGATCAGGAAATCACCTCCAACCTTCTACAGGTAGCTTTAGGTGAACACTGTGCAGAGCTCGCACTACACTAACTTGTAGCTTATTTAGCTGCCTGCGGTAGTGATAGGATCAGGAAAACACCACCAACCTTCTACAGGTAGCTTTAGGTGAACACTGTGCAGAGCTCACCAAAAAATAACTTGTAGCTTATTTAGCTGCCTGCGGTAGTGACAGGATCAGGAAAACACCACCAACCTTCTACAGGTAGCTTTAGCTGAACACTGTGCAGAGCTCGCCAAAAAATAACTTGTAGCTTATTTAGCTGCCTGCGGTAGTGATAGGATCAGGAAAACACCACCAACCTTCTACAGGTAGCTTTAGGTGAACACTGTGCAGAGCTCGCACTACACTAACTTGTAGCTTATTTAGCTGCTTGCGGTAGTGATAGGATCAGGAAAACACCACCAACCTTCTACAGGTAGCTTTAGGTGAACACTGTGCAGAGCTCGCACTACACTAACTTGTAGCTTATTTAGCTGCCTGCGGTAGTGATAGGATCAGGAAAACACCACCAACCTTCTACAGGTAGCTTTAGGTGAACACTGTGCAGAGCTCGCACTACACTAACTTGTAGCTTATTTAGCTGCCTGCGGTAGTGATAGGATCAGGAAAACACCACCAACCTTCTACAGGTAGCTTTAGGTGAACACTGTGCAGAGCTCAGCAAAAAATAACTTGTAGCTTATTTAGCTGCCTGCGGTAGTGACAGGATCAGGAAAACACCACCAACCTTCTACAGGTAGCTTTAGCTGAACACTGTGCAGAGCTCGCCAAAATATAACTTGTAGCTTATTTAGCTGCCTGCGGTAGTGATAGGATCAGGAAAACACCACCAACCTTCTACAGGTAGCTTTAGGTGAACACTGTGCAGAGCTCGCACTACACTAACTTGTAGCTTATTTAGCTGCTTGCGGTAGTGATAGGATCAGGAAAACACCACCAACCTTCTACAGGTAGCGTTAGGTGAACACTGTGCAGAGCTCGCACTACACTAACTTGTAGCTTATTTAGCTGCCTGCGGTAGTGATAGGATCAGGAAAACATGACCAACCTTCTACAGGTAGCTTTAGGTGAACACTGTGCAGAGCTCACCAAAAAATAACTTGTAGCTTATTTAGCTACCTGCGGTAGTGATATGATCAGGAAATCACCACCAACCTTCTACAGGTAGCTTTAGGTGAACACTGTTCAGAGCTCGCACTACACTAACTTGTAGCTTATTTAGCTGCCTGCGGTAGTGATAGGATCAGGAAAACACCACCAACCTTCTACAGGTAGCTTTAGGTGATCACTGTGCAGAGCTCGCACTACACTAACTTGCAGCTTATTTAGCTGCCTGCGGTAGTGATAGGATCAGGAAATCACCACCAACCTTCTACAGGTAACTTTAGGTGAACACTGTTCAGAGCTCGCACTACACTAACTTGTAGCTTATTTAGCTGCCTGCGGTAGTGATAGGATCAGGAAATCACCACCAACCTTCTACAGGTAACTTTAGGTGAACACTGTTCAGAGCTCGCACTACACTAACTTGTAGCTTATTTAGCTGCCTGCGGTAGTGATAGGATCAGGAAAACACCAGCAACCTTCTACAGGTAGCTTTAGGTGAACACTGTGCAGAGCTTACCAAAAAATAACTTGTAGCTTATTTAGCTGCCTGTGGTAGTGATAGGATCAGGAAAACACCACAAACCTTCTACAGGTTGCTTTAGGTGAACACTGTGCAGAGCTCGCCAAAAAATAACTTGTAGCTTATTTAGCTGCCTGCGGTAGTGATAGGATCAGGAAAACACCACCAACCTTCTACAGGTAGCTTTAGGTTAACACTGTGCGGAGCTCGCACTACACTAACTTGTAGCTTATTTAGCTGCCTGCGGTAGTGATAGGATCAGGAAAACACCACCAACCTTCTACAGGTAGCTTTAGGTGAACACTGTGCAGAGCTCACCAAAAAATAACTTGTAGCTTATTTAGCTGCCTGCGGTAGTGATAGGATCAGGAAATCACCACCAACCTTCTACAGGTAGCTTTAGGTGAACACTGTTCAGAGCTCGCACTACACTAACTTGTAGCTCATTTAGCTGCCTGCGGTAGTGATAGGATCAGAAAAACACCACCAACCTTCTACAGGTAGCTTTAGGTGAACACTGTGCAAAGCTCATCAAAAAATAACTTGCAGCTTTTTTAGCTGCCTGCGGTAGTGATAGGATCAGGAAAACACCACCAACCTTCTACAGGTAGCTTTAGCTGAACACTGTGCAGAGCTCGCCAAAAAATAACTTGTAGCTTATTTAGCTGCCTGCGGTAGTGATAGGATCAGGAAAACACCATCAACCTTCCACAGGTAGGTTTAGGTGAACACTGTGCAGAGCTCGCACCACACTAACTTGTACTGTAGCTTATTTAGCTGCCTGCGGTAGTGATAGGATCAGGAAAACACCACAAACCTTCTACAGGTAGCTTTAGGTGAACACTGTGCAGAGCTCACCAAAAAATAACTTGTAGCTTGTTTAACTGCCTGTGGTAGTGATAGGATCAGGAAAACACCACCAACCTTCTACAGGTAGCTTTAGGTGAACACTGTGCAGAGCTTGCACAACACTAACTTGTAGCTTATTTAGCTGCCTGCGGTAGTGATATGATCAGGAAAACACCACCAACCTTCTACAGGTAGCTTTAGGTGAAAACTGTGCAGAGCTCACCAAAAAATAACTTGTAGCTTTTTTAACTGCCTGCGGTAGTGATAGGATCAGGAAAACACCACCAACCTTCTACAGCTAGCTTTAGGTGAGCACTGTTCAGAGCTCGCACTACACTAACTTGTAGCTTATTTAGCTGCCTGCGTTAGTGATAGGATCAGGAAAACACCACCAACCTTCTACAGGTAGCTTTATGTGAACACTGTGCAGAGCTCGCACTACACTAACTTGTAGCTTATTTAGCTGCCTGTGGTAGTGAGAGGATCAGGAAAACACCACCAACCTTCTATAGGTAGCTTTAGGTGAACACTGTGCAGAGCTCGCACTACACTAACTTGTAGATTATTTAGCTGCCTGCGGTAGTGATAGGATCAGGAAATCACCTCCAACCTTCTACAGGTAGCTTTAGGTGAACACTGTGCAGAGCTCGCACTACACTAACTTGTAGCTTATTTAGCTGCCTGCGGTAGTGATAGGATCAGGAAAACACCACCAACCTTCTACAGGTAGCTTTAGGTGAACACTGTGCAGAGCTCACCAAAAAATAACTTGTAGCTTATTTAGCTGCCTGCGGTAGTGACAGGATCAGGAAAACACCACCAACCTTCTACAGGTAGCTTTAGCTGAACACTGTGCAGAGCTCGCCAAAAAATAACTTGTAGCTTATTTAGCTGCCTGCGGTAGTGATAGGATCAGGAAAACACCACCAACCTTCTACAGGTAGCTTTAGGTGAACACTGTGCAGAGCTCGCACTACACTAACTTGTAGCTTATTTAGCTGCTTGCGGTAGTGATAGGATCAGGAAAACACCACCAACCTTCTACAGGTAGCTTTAGGTGAACACTGTGCAGAGCTCGCACTACACTAACTTGTAGCTTATTTAGCTGCCTGCGGTAGTGATAGGATCAGGAAAACACCACCAACCTTCTACAGGTAGCTTTAGGTGAACACTGTGCAGAGCTCGCACTACACTAACTTGTAGCTTATTTAGCTGCCTGCGGTAGTGATAGGATCAGGAAAACACCACCAACCTTCTACAGGTAGCTTTAGGTGAACACTGTGCAGAGCTCACCAAAAAATAACTTGTAGCTTATTTAGCTGCCTGCGGTAGTGACAGGATCAGGAAAACACCACCAACCTTCTACAGGTAGCTTTAGCTGAACACTGTGCAGAGCTCGCCAAAATATAACTTGTAGCTTATTTAGCTGCCTGCGGTAGTGATAGGATCAGGAAAACACCACCAACCTTCTACAGGTAGCTTTAGGTGAACACTGTGCAGAGCTCGCACTACACTAACTTGTAGCTTATTTAGCTGCTTGCGGTAGTGATAGGATCAGGAAAACACCACCAACCTTCTACAGGTAGCGTTAGGTGAACACTGTGCAGAGCTCGCACTACACTAACTTGTAGCTTATTTAGCTGCCTGCGGTAGTGATAGGATCAGGAAAACATGACCAACCTTCTACAGGTAGCTTTAGGTGAACACTGTGCAGAGCTCACCAAAAAATAACTTGTAGCTTATTTAGCTACCTGCGGTAGTGATATGATCAGGAAATCACCACCAACCTTCTACAGGTAGCTTTAGGTGAACACTGTTCAGAGCTCGCACTACACTAACTTGTAGCTTATTTAGCTGCCTGCGGTAGTGATAGGATCAGGAAAACACCACCAACCTTCTACAGGTAGCTTTAGGTGATCACTGTGCAGAGCTCGCACTACACTAACTTGTAGCTTATTTAGCTGCCTGCGGTAGTGATAGGATCAGGAAATCACCACCAACCTTCTACAGGTAACTTTAGGTGAACACTGTTCAGAGCTCGCACTACACTAACTTGTAGCTTATTTAGCTGCCTGCGGTAGTGATAGGATCAGGAAATCACCACCAACCTTCTACAGGTAACTTTAGGTGAACACTGTTCAGAGCTCGCACTACACTAACTTGTAGCTTATTTAGCTGCCTGCGGTAGTGATAGGATCAGGAAAACACCAGCAACCTTCTACAGGTAGCTTTAGGTGAACACTGTGCAGAGCTCACCAAAAAATAACTTGTAGCTTATTTAGCTGCCTGCGGTAGTGATAGGATCAGGAAAACACCACCAACCTTCTACAGGTAGCTTTAGATGAACACTGTGCAGAGCTCACCAAAAAATAACTTGTAGCTTATTTAGCTGCCTGCGGTAGTGATAGGATCAGGAAAACACCACCAACCTTCTATAGGTAGCTTTAGGTGAACACTGTGCAGAGCTCGCAATACACTAACTTGTAGCTTATTTAGCTGCCTGCGGTAGTGATAGGATCAGGAAAACACCACCAACCTTCTACAGGTAGCTTAAGGTGAACACTGTGCAGAGCTCGCACTACACTAACTTGTAGCTTATTTAGCTGCCTGCGGTAGTGATAGGATCAGGAAAACACCACCAACCTTCTACAGGTAGCTTTAGGTGAACACTGTGCAGAGCTCACCAAAAAATAACTTGTAGCTTATTTAGCTGCCTGCGGTAGTGATAGGATCAGGAAATCACCACCAACCTTCTACAGGTAGCTTTAGGTGAACACTGTTCAGAGCTCGCACTACACTAACTTGTAGCTTATTTAGCTGCCTGCGGTAGTGATAGGATCAGGAAAACACCACCAACCTTCTACAGGTAGCTTTAGGTGAACACTGTGCAGAGCTCACCAAAAAATAACTTGTAGCTTATTTAGCTGCCTGCGTTAGTATTAGGATCAGGAAAACACCACCAACCTTCTACAGGTAGCTTTAGGTGAACACTGTGCAGAGCTGGCACTATACTAACTTGTAGCTTATTTAGCTGCCTGCGGTAGTGATAGGATCAGGAAAACACCACCAACCTTCTACAGTTAGCTTTAGGTGAACACTGCGCAGAGCTCGCACTACACTAACTTGTAGCTTATTTAGCTGCCTGCGGTAGTGATAGGATCAGAAAAACACCACCAACCTTCTACAGGTAGCTTTAGGTGAACACTGTGCAGAGCTCGCACTACACTAACTTGTAGCTTATTTAGCTGCCTGCGGTAGTGATAGGATCAGGAAAACACCACCAACCTTCTACAGGTAGCTTTAGGTAAACACTGTGCAGAGCTCACCAAAAAATAACTTGTAGCTTATTTAACTGCCTGTGGTAGTGATAGGATCAGGAAAACACCACCAACCTTCTACAGGTAGCTTTAGGTGAACACTGTGCAGAGCTTGCACTACACTAACTTGTAGCTTATTTAGCTGCCTGCGGTAGTGATAGGATCAGGAAAACACCACCAACCTTCTACAGGTAGCTTTAGGTGAACACTGTGCAGACCTCGCCAAAAAATAAGTTGTAGCTTATTTAGCTGCCTGCGGTAGTGATAGGATTAGGAAAACACCACCAACCTTCTACAGGTAGCTTTAGGTGAACACTGTGCAGAGCTCACACTACACTAACTTGTAGCTTATTTAGCTGCCTGCGGTAGTGATAGGATCAGGAAAACACCACCAACCTTCTACAGGTAGCTTTAGGTGAACACTGTGCAGAGCTCGCACTACACTAACTTGTAGCTTATTTAGCTGCCTGCGGTAGTGATAGGATCAGGAAAACACCACCAACCTTCTACAGGTAGCGTTAGGTGAACACTGTGCAGAGCTCGCACTACACAAACTTGTAGCTTATTTAGCTGCCTGCGGTGGTGATAGGATCAGGAAAACACCACCAACCTTCTACAGGTAGCTTTAGGTGAACACTGTGCAGAGCTCGCACTACACTAACTTGTAGCTTATTTAGCTGCCTGCGGTAGTGATAGGATCAGGAAAACACCACCAACCTTCTACAGGTAGCTTTAGGTGAACACTGTGCAGAGCTCGCCAAAAAATAACTTGTAGCTTATTTAGCTGCCTGCGGTAGTGATAGGATCAGCAAAACACCACCAACCTTCTACAGGTCAGCTTTAGATGAACACTGTGCAGAGCTCGCCAAAAAATAACTTGTAGCTTATTTAGCTGCCTGCGGTAGTGATAGGATCAGGAAAACACCACCAACCTTCTACAGGTAGCTTTAGGTGAACACTGTGCAGAGCTTGCCAAAAAATAACTTGTAGCTTATTTAGCTGCCTGCGGTAGTGATAAGATCAGGAAAACACCACCAAAATTCTACAGGTAGCTTTAGGTGAACACTGTGCAGAGCTCGCACTACACTAACTTGTAACTTATTTAGCTGCCTGCGGTAGTAATAGGATCAGGAAAACACCACCAACCTTCTACAAATAGCTTTAGGTGAACACTGTGCAGAGCTCACCAAAAAATAACTATTAGCTTATTTAACTGCCTGTGGTAGTGATAGGATCAGGAAAACACCACCAACCTTCTACAGGTAGTTTAAGGTGAACACTGTGCAGAGCTTGCACTACACTAACTTGTAGCTTATTTAGCTGCCTGCGGTAGTGATAGGATCAGGAAAACACCACCAACCTTCTACAGGTAGCTTTAGCTGAACACTGTGCAGAGCTCGCCAAAAAATAAGTTGTAGCTTATTTAGCTGCCTGCGGTAGTGATAGGATCAGGAAAACACCACCAACCTTCTACAGGTAGCTTTAGGTGAACACTGTGCTGAGCTCGCACTACACTAACTTGTAGCTTATTTAGCTGCCTGCGGTAGTGATAGGATCAGGAAAACACCACCAACCTTCTACAGGTAGCTTTAGGTGAACACTGTGCAGAGCTCGCACTACACTAACTTGTAGCTTATTTAGCTGCCCGCGGTAGTGATAGGATCAGGAAAACACCACCAACCTTCTACAGGTAGCTTTAGGTGAACACTGTGCAGAGCTCGCACTACACTAACTTGTAGCTTATTTAGCTGCCTGCGGTAGTGATAGGATCAGGAAAACACCACCAACCTTCTACAGGTAGCTTTAGGTGAACACTGTGCAGAGCTCACCAAAAAATAACTTGTAGCTTATTTAGCTGCCTGCGGTAGTGATAGGATCAGGAAATCATCACCAACCTTCTACAGGTAGCTTTAGGTGAACACTGTTCAGAGCTCGCACTACACTAACTTGTAGCTTATTTAGCTGCCTGCGGTAGTGATAGGATCTGGAAATCACCACCAACCTTCTACAGGTAACTTTAGGTGAACACTGTTCAGAGCTCGCACTACACTAACTTGTAGCTTATTTAGCTGCCTGCGGTAGTGATAGGATCAGGAAAACACCAGCAACCTTCTACAGGTAGCTTTAGGTGAACACTGTGCAGAGCTCACCAAAAAATAACTTGTAGCTTATTTAGCTGCCTGCGGTAGTGATAGGATCAGGAAAACACCACCAACCTTCTACAGGTAGCTTTAGATGAATACTGTGCAGAGCTCACCAAAAAATAACTTGTAGCTTATTTAGCTGCCTGCGGTAGTGATAGGATCAGGAAAACACCACCAACCTTCTATAGGTAGCTTTAGGTGAACACTGTGCAGAGCTCGCACTACACTAACTTGTAGCTTATTTAGCTGCCTGCGGTAGTGATAGGATCAGGAAAACACCACCAACCTTCTACAGGTAGCTTTAGGTGAACACTGTGCAGAGCTCGCCAAAAAATAACTTGTAGCTTATTTAGCTGCCTGCGGTAGTGATAGGATCAGGAAAACACCACCAACCTTCTACAGGTCAGCTTTAGATGATCACTGTGCAGAGCTCGCCAAAAAATAACTTGTAGCTTATTTAGCTGCCTGCGGTAGTGATAGGATCAGGAAAACACCACCAACCTTCTACAGGTAGCTTTAGGTGAACACTGTGCAGAGCTTGCCAAAAAATAACTTGTAGCTTATTTAGCTGCCTGCGGTAGTGATAAGATCAGGAAAACACCACCAAAATTCTACAGGTAGCTTTAGGTGAACACTGTGCAGAGCTCGCACTACACTAACTTGTAACTTATTTAGCTGCCTGCGGTAGTAATAGGATCAGGAAAACACCACCAACCTTCTACAAATAGCTTTAGGTGAACACTGTGCAGAGCTCACCAAAAAATAACTTGTAGCTTATTTAACTGCCTGTGGTAGTGATAGGATCAGGAAAACACCACCAACCTTCTACAGGTAGCTTAAGGTGAACACTGTGCAGAGCTTGCACTACACTAACTTGTAGCTTATTTAGCTGCCTGCGGTAGTGATAGGATCAGGAAAACACCACCAACCTTCTACAGGTAGCTTTAGCTGAACACTGTGCAGAGCTCACCAAAAAATAAGTTGTAGCTTATTTAGCTGCCTGCGGTAGTGATAGGATTAGGAAAACACCACCAACCTTCTACAGGTAGCTTTAGGTGAACACTGTGCAGAGCTCGCACTACACTAACTTGTAGCTTATTTAGCTGCCTGCGGTAGTGATAGGATCAGGAAAACACCACCAACCTTCTATAGGTAGCTTTAGGTGAACACTGTGCAGAGCTCGCACTACACTAACTTGTAGCCTATTTAGCTGCCTGCGGTAGTGATAGGATCAGGAAAACACCACCAACCTTCTACAGGTAGCTTTAGGTGAACACTGTGCAGAGCTCGCACTACACTAACTTGTAGCTTATTTAGCTGCCTGCGGTAGTGATAGGATCAGGAAAACATCACCAACCTTCTACAGGTAACTTTAGGTGAACACTGTGCAGAGCTCGCACTACACTAACTTGTAGCTTATTTAGCTGCCTGCGGTGGTGATAGGATCAGGAAATCACCACCAACCTTCTACAGGTAGCTTAAGGTGAACACTGTGCAGAGCTCGCACTACACTAACTTGTAGCTTATTTAGCTGCTTGCGGTAGTGATAGGATCAGGAAAACACCACCAACCTTCTATAGGTAGCTTTAGGTGAACACTGTGCAGAGCTCGCCAAAAAATAACTTGTAGCTTATTTAGCTGCCTGCGGTAGTGATAGGATCAGGAACACACCACCAACCTTCTATAGGTCAGCTTTAGATGAACACTGTGCAGAGCTCGCCAAAAAAATAACTTGTAGCTTATTTAGCTGCCTGCGGTAGTGATAGGATCAGGAAAACACCACCAACCTTCTACAGGTAGCTTTAGGTGAACACTGTGCAGAGCTTGCCAAAAAATAACTTGTAGCTTATTTAGCTGCCTGCGGTAGTGATAAGATCAGGAAAACACCACCAAAATTCTACAGGTAGCTTTAGGTGAACACTGTGCAGAGCTCGCACTACACTAACTTGTAGCTTATTTAGGTGCCTGCGGTAGTGATAGGATCAGGAAAACACCACCAACCTTCTACAGGTAGCTTTAGGTGAACACTGTGCAGAGCTCGCACTACACTAACTTGTAGCTTATTTAACTGCCCGTGGTAGTAATAGGATCAGGAAAACACCACCAACCTTCTACAGGTAGCTTTAGGTGAACACTGTGCAGAGCTTACCAAAAAATAACTTGTAGCTTATTTAGCTGCCTGTGGTAGTGATAGGATCAGGAAATCACCACCAACCTTCTACAGGTAGCTTTAGGTGAACACTGTTCAGAGCTCGCACTACACTAACTTGTAGCTTATTTAGCTGCCTGCGGTAGTGATAGGATCAGGAAAACACCACCAACCTTCTACAGGTAGCTTTAGGTGAACACTGTGCAGAGCTCACCAAAAAATAACTTGTAGCTTATTTAGCTGCCTGCGTTAGTAATAGGATCAGGAAAACACCACCAACCTTCTACAGGTAGCTTTAGGTGAACACTGTGCAGAGCTGGCACTATACTAACTTGTAGCTTATTTAGCTGCCTGCGGTAGTGATAGGATCAGGAAAACACCACCAACCTTCTACAATTAGCTTTAGGTGAACACTGTGCAGAGCTCGCACTACACTAACGTGTAGCTTATTTAGCTGCCTGCGGTAGTGATAGGATCAGAAAAACACCACCAACCTTCTACAGGTAGCTTTAGGTGAACACTGTGCAGAGCTCGCACTACACTAACTTGTAGCTTATTTAGCTGCCTGCGGTAGTGATAGGATCAGGAAAACACCACCAACCTTCTACAGGTAGCTTTATGTGAACACTGTGCAGAGCTCACCAAAAAATAACTTGTAGCTTATTTAACTGCCTGTGGTAGTGATAGGATCAGGAAAACACCACCAACCTTCTACAGGTAGCTTTAGGTGAACACTGTGCAGAGCTTGCACTACACTAACTTGTAGCTTATTTAGCTGCCTGCGGTAGTGATAGGATCAGGAAAACACCAACAACCTTCTACAGGTAGCTTTAGGTGAACACTGTGCAGAGCTCGCCAAAAAATAAGTTGTAGCTTATTTAGCTGCCTGCGGTAGTGATAGGATCAGGAAAACACCACCAACCTTCTACAGGTAGCTTTAGGTGAACACTGTGCAGAGCTCGCACTACACTAACTTGTAGCTTATTTAGCTGCCTGCGGTAGTGATAGGATCAGGAAAACACCACCAACCTTCTACAGGTAACTTTAGGTGAACACTGTGCAGAGCTCGCACTACACTAACTTGTAGCTTATTTAGCTGCCTGCGGTGGTGATAGGATCAGGAAATCACCACCAACCTTCTACAGGTAGCTTAAGGTGAACACTGTGCAGAGCTCGCACTACACTAACTTGTAGCTTATTTAGCTGCTTGCGGTAGTGATAGGATCAGGAAAACACCACCAACCTTCTATAGGTAGCTTTAGGTGAACACTGTGCAGAGCTCGCCAAAAAATAACTTGTAGCTTATTTAGCTGCCTGCGGTAGTGATAGGATCAGGAACACACCACCAACCTTCTATAGGTCAGCTTTAGATGAACACTGTGCAGAGCTCGCCAAAAAAATAACTTGTAGCTTATTTAGCTGCCTGCGGTAGTGATAGGATCAGGAAAACACCACCAACCTTCTACAGGTAGCTTTAGGTGAACACTGTGCAGAGCTTGCCAAAAAATAACTTGTAGCTTATTTAGCTGCCTGCGGTAGTGATAAGATCAGGAAAACACCACCAAAATTCTACAGGTAGCTTTAGGTGAACACTGTGCAGAGCTCGCACTACACTAACTTGTAGCTTATTTAGGTGCCTGCGGTAGTGATAGGATCAGGAAAACACCACCAACCTTCTACAGGTAGCTTTAGGTGAACACTGTGCAGAGCTCGCACTACACTAACTTGTAGCTTATTTAACTGCCCGTGGTAGTAATAGGATCAGGAAAACACCACCAACCTTCTACAGGTAGCTTTAGGTGAACACTGTGCAGAGCTTACCAAAAAATAACTTGTAGCTTATTTAGCTGCCTGTGGTAGTGATAGGATCAGGAAATCACCACCAACCTTCTACAGGTAGCTTTAGGTGAACACTGTTCAGAGCTCGCACTACACTAACTTGTAGCTTATTTAGCTGCCTGCGGTAGTGATAGGATCAGGAAAACACCACCAACCTTCTACAGGTAGCTTTAGGTGAACACTGTGCAGAGCTCACCAAAAAATAACTTGTAGCTTATTTAGCTGCCTGCGTTAGTAATAGGATCAGGAAAACACCACCAACCTTCTACAGGTAGCTTTAGGTGAACACTGTGCAGAGCTGGCACTATACTAACTTGTAGCTTATTTAGCTGCCTGCGGTAGTGATAGGATCAGGAAAACACCACCAACCTTCTACAATTAGCTTTAGGTGAACACTGTGCAGAGCTCGCACTACACTAACGTGTAGCTTATTTAGCTGCCTGCGGTAGTGATAGGATCAGAAAAACACCACCAACCTTCTACAGGTAGCTTTAGGTGAACACTGTGCAGAGCTCGCACTACACTAACTTGTAGCTTATTTAGCTGCCTGCGGTAGTGATAGGATCAGGAAAACACCACCAACCTTCTACAGGTAGCTTTATGTGAACACTGTGCAGAGCTCACCAAAAAATAACTTGTAGCTTATTTAACTGCCTGTGGTAGTGATAGGATCAGGAAAACACCACCAACCTTCTACAGGTAGCTTTAGGTGAACACTGTGCAGAGCTTGCACTACACTAACTTGTAGCTTATTTAGCTGCCTGCGGTAGTGATAGGATCAGGAAAACACCAACAACCTTCTACAGGTAGCTTTAGGTGAACACTGTGCAGAGCTCGCCAAAAAATAAGTTGTAGCTTATTTAGCTGCCTGCGGTAGTGATAGGATTAGGAAAACACCACCAACCTTCTACAGGTAGCTTTAGGTGAACACTGTGCAGAGCTCGCACTACACTAATTTGTAGCTTATTTAGCTGCCTGCGGTAGTGATAGGATCAGGAAAACACCACCAACCTTCTACAGGTAGCTTTAGGTGAACACTGTGCAGAGCTCGCACTACACTAACTTGTAGCTTATTTAGCTGCCTGCGGTAGTGATAGGATCAGGAAAACACCACCAACCTTCTACAGGTAGCGTTAGGTGAACACTGTGCAGAGCTCGCACTACACTAACTTGTAGCTTATTTAGCTGCCTGCGGTAGTGATAGGATCAGGAAAACACCACCAACCTTCTACAGGTAGCTTTAGGTGAACACTGTGCAGAGCTCGCACTACACTAACTTGTAGCTTATTTAGCTGCCTGCGGTAGTGATAGGATCAGGAAAACACCACCAACCTTCTACAGGTAGCTTTAGGTGAACACTGTGCAGAGCTCGCCAAAAAATAACTTGTAGCTTATTTAGCTGCCTGCGGTAGTGATAGGATCAGGAAAACACCACCAACCTTCTACAGGTCAGCTTTAGATGAACACTGTGCAGAGCTCGCCAAAAAATAACTTGTAGCTTATTTAGCTGCCTGCGGTAGTGATAGGATCAGGAAAACACCACCAACCTTCTACAGGTAGCTTTAGGTGAACACTGTGCAGAGCTTGCCAAAAAATAACTTGTAGCTTATTTAGCTGCCTGCGGTAGTGATAAGATCAGGAAAACACCACCAAAATTCTACAGGTAGCTTTAGGTGAACACTGTGCAGAGCTCGCACTACACTAACTTGTAACTTATTTAGCTGCCTGCGGTAGTAATAGGATCAGGAAAACACCACCAACCTTCTACAAATAGCTTTAGGTGAACACTGTTCAGAGCTCACCAAAAAATAACTTGTAGCTTATTTAACTGCCTGTGGTAGTGATAGGATCAGGAAAACACCACCAACCTTCTACAGGTAGCTTAAGGTGAACACTGTGCAGAGCTTGCACTACACTAACTTGTAGCTTATTTAGCTGCCTGCGGTAGTGATAGGATCAGGAAAACACCACCAACCTTCTACAGGTAGCTTTAGCTGAACACTGTGCAGAGCTCGCCAAAAAATAAGTTGTAGCTTATTTAGCTGCCTGCGGTAGTGATAGGATTAGGAAAACACCACCAACCTTCTACAGGTAGCTTTAGGTGAACACTGTGCAGAGCTCGCACTACACTAACTTGTAGCTTATTTAGCTGCCTGCGGTAGTGATAGGATCAGGAAAACACCACCAACCTTCTACAGTTAGCTTTAGGTGAACACTGTGCAGAGCTCGCACTACACTAACTTGTAGCTTATTTAGCTGCCTGCGGTAGTGATAGGATCAGGAAAACACCACCAACCTTCTATAGGTAGCTTTAGGTGAACACTGTGCAGAGCTCGCACTACACTAACTTGTAGCTTATTTGGCTGCTTGCGGTAGTGATAGGATCAGGAAAACACCACCAACCTTCTATAGGTAGCTTTAGGTGAACACTGTGCAGAGCTCGCCAAAAAATAACTTGTAGCTTATTTAGCTGCCTGCGGTAGTGATAGGATCAGGAAAACACCACCAACCTTCTATAGGTCAGCTTTAGATGAACACTGTGCAGAGCTCGCCAAAAAATAACTTGTAGCTTATTTAGCTGCCTGCGGTAGTGATAGGATCAGGAAAACACCACCAACCTTCTACAGGTAGCTTTAGGTTAACACTGTGCAGAGCTCGCACTAAACTAACTTGTAGCTTATTTAGCTGCCTGCGGTAGTGATAGGATCAGGAAAACACCACCAACCTTCTACAGGTAGCTTTAGGTGAACACTGTTCAGAGCTCACCAAAAAATAACTTGTAGCTTATTTAGCTGCCTGCGGTAGTGATAGGATCAGGAAAACACCACCAACCTTCTACAAATAGCTTTAGGTGAACACTGTTCAGAGCTCACCAAAAAATAACTTGTAGCTTATTTAACTGCCTGTGGTAGTGATAGGATCAGGAAAACACCACCAACCTTCTACAGGTAGCTTAAGGTGAACACTGTGCAGAGCTTGCACTACACTAACTTGTAGCTTATTTAGCTGCCTGCGGTAGTGATAGGATCAGGAAAACACCACCAACCTTCTACAGGTAGCTTTAGCTGAACACTGTGCAGAGCTCGCCAAAAAATAAGTTGTAGCTTATTTAGCTGCCTGCGGTAGTGATAGGATTAGGAAAACACCACCAACCTTCTACAGGTAGCTTTAGGTGAACACTGTGCAGAGCTCGCACTACACTAACTTGTAGCTTATTTAGCTGCCTGCGGTAGTGATAGGATCAGGAAAACACCACCAACCTTCTACAGTTAGCTTTAGGTGAACACTGTGCAGAGCTCGCACTACACTAACTTGTAGCTTATTTAGCTGCCTGCGGTAGTGATAGGATCAGGAAAACACCACCAACCTTCTATAGGTAGCTTTAGGTGAACACTGTGCAGAGCTCGCACTACACTAACTTGTAGCTTATTTGGCTGCTTGCGGTAGTGATAGGATCAGGAAAACACCACCAACCTTCTATAGGTAGCTTTAGGTGAACACTGTGCAGAGCTCGCCAAAAAATAACTTGTAGCTTATTTAGCTGCCTGCGGTAGTGATAGGATCAGGAAAACACCACCAACCTTCTATAGGTCAGCTTTAGATGAACACTGTGCAGAGCTCGCCAAAAAATAACTTGTAGCTTATTTAGCTGCCTGCGGTAGTGATAGGATCAGGAAAACACCACCAACCTTCTACAGGTAGCTTTAGGTTAACACTGTGCAGAGCTCGCACTAAACTAACTTGTAGCTTATTTAGCTGCCTGCGGTAGTGATAGGATCAGGAAAACACCACCAACCTTCTACAGGTAGCTTTAGGTGAACACTGTTCAGAGCTCACCAAAAAATAACTTGTAGCTTATTTAGCTGCCTGCGGTAGTGATAGGATCAGGAAATCACCACCAACCTTCTACAGGTAGCTTTAGGTGAACACTGTGCAGAGCTTGCACTACACTAACTTGTAGCTTATTTAGCTGCCTGTGGTAGTGATAGGATCAGGAAAACACCACCAACCTTCTACAGGTAGCTTTAGGTGAACACTGTGCAGAGCTCGTCAAAAAATAAGTTGTAGCTTATTTAGCTGCCTGCGGTAGTGATAGGATTAGGAAAACACCACCAACCTTCTACAGGTAGCTTTAGGTGAACACTGTGCAGAGCTCGCACTACACTAACTTGTAGCTTATTTAGCTGCCTGCGGTAGTGATAGGATCAGGAAAACACCACCAACCTTCTACAGGTAGCTTTAGGTGAACACTGTGCAGAGCTCGCACTACACTAACTTGTAGCTTATTTAGCTGCCTGCGGTAGTGATAGGGTCAGGAAAACACCACCAACCTTCTACAGGTAGCGTTAGGTGAACACTGTGCAGAGCTCGCACTACACTAACTTGTAGCTTATTTAGCTGCCTGCGGTAGTGATAAGATCAGGAAAACACCACCAACCTTCTACAGGTAGCTTTAGGTGAACACTGTGCAGAGCTCGCACTACACTAACTTGTAGCTTATTTAGCTGCCTGCGGTAGTGATAGGATCAGGAAAACACCACCAACCTTCTACAGGTAGCTTTAGGTGAACACTGTGCAGAGCT
This sequence comes from Lithobates septentrionalis, assembly GCA_037952835.1. Lineage (NCBI taxonomy): Eukaryota > Metazoa > Chordata > Amphibia > Anura > Ranidae > Lithobates > Lithobates septentrionalis. Next base: position 2,588,750 of record JBBDGP010000584.1, read on the forward strand.
CGCCAAAAAATAACTTGTAGCTTATTTAGCTGCCTGCGGTAGTGATAGGATCAGGAAAACACCACCAACCTTCTACAGGTCAGCTTTAGATGAACACTGTGCAGAGCTCGCCAAAAAATAACTTGTAGCTTATTTAGCTGCCTGCGGTAGTGATAGGATCAGGAAAACACCACCAACCTTCTACAGGTAGCTTTAGGTGAACACTGTGCAGAGCTTGCCAAAAAATAACTTGTAGCTTATTTAGCTGCCTGCGGTAGTGATAAGATCAGGAAAACACCACCAAAATTCTACAGGTAGCTTTAGGTGAACACTGTGCAGAGCTCGCACTACACTAACTTGTAACTTATTTAGCTGCCTGCGGTAGTAATAGGATCAGGAAAACACCACCAACCTTCTACAGGTAGCTTAAGGTGAACACTGTGCAGAGCTTGCACTACACTAACTTGTAGCTTATTTAGCTGCCTGCGGTAGTGATAGGATCAGGAAAACACCACCAACCTTCTACAGGTAGCTTTAGCTGAACACTGTGCAGAGCTCGCCAAAAAATAAGTTGTAGCTTATTTAGCTGCCTGCGGTAGTGATAGGATCAGGAAAACACCACCAACCTTCTATAGGTCAGCTTTAGATGAACACTGTGCAGAGCTCGCCAAAAAATAACTTGTAGCTTATTTAGCTGCCTGCGGTAGTGATAGGATCAGGAAAACACCACCAACCTTCTACAGGTAGCTTTAGGTTAACACTGTGCAGAGCTCGCACTACACTAACTTGTAGCTTATTTAGCTGCCTGCGGTAGTGATAGGATCAGGAAAACACCACCAACCTTCTACAGGTAGCTTTAGGTGAACACTGTTCAGAGCTCACCAAAAAATAACTTGTAGCTTATTTAGCTGCCTGCGGTAGTGATAGGATCAGGAAATCACCACCAACCTTCTACAGGTAGCTTTAGGTGAACACTGTTCAGAGCTCGCACTACACTAACTTGTAGCTTATTTAGCTGCCTGCGGTAGTGATAGGATCAGGAAAACACCACCAACCTTCTACAGGTAGCTTTAGGTGAACACTGTGCAGAGCTCACCAAAAAATAACTTGTAGCTTATTTAGCTGCCTGCGTTAGTAATAGGATCAGGAAAACACCACCAACCTTCTATAGGTAGCTTTAGGTGAACACTGTGCAGAGCTGGCACTATACTAACTTGTAGCTTATTTAGCTGCCTGCGGTAGTGATAGGATCAGGAAAACACCACCAACCTTCTACAGTTAGCTTTAGGTTAACACTGTGCAGAGCTCGCACTACACTAACTTGTAGCTTATTTAGCTGCCTGCGGTAGTGATAGGATCAGAAAAACACCACCAACCTTCTACAGGTAGCTTTAGGTGAACACTGTGCAGAGCTCGCACTACACTAACTTGTAGCTTATTTAGCTGCCTGCGGTAGTGATAGGATCAGGAAAACACCACCAACCTTCTACAGATAGCTTTAGGTGAACACTGTGCAGAGCTCACCAAAAAATAACTTGTAGCTTATTTAACTGCCTGTGGTAGTGATAGGATCACGAAAACACCACCAACCTTCTACAGGTAGCTTTAGGTGAACACTGTGCAGAGCTTGCACTACACTAACTTGTAGCTTATTTAGCTGCCTGTGGTAGTGATAGGATCAGGAAAACACCACCAACCTTCTACAGGTTGCTTTAGGTGAACACTGTGCAGAGCTCGTCAAAAAATAAGTTGTAGCTTATTTAGCTGCCTGCGGTAGTGATAAGATTAGGAAAACACCACCAACCTTCTACAGGTAGCTTTAGGTGAACACTGTGCAGAGCTCGCACTACACTAACTTGTAGCTTATTTAGCTGCCTGCGGTAGTGATAGGATCAGGAAAACACCACCAACCTTCTACAGGTAGCTTTAGGTGAACACTGTGCAGAGCTCGCACTACACTAACTTGTAGCTTATTTAGCTGCCTGCGGTAGTGATAGGATCAGGAAAACACCACCAACCTTCTACAGGTAGCGTTAGGTGAACACTGTGCAGAGCTCGCACTACACTAACTTGTAGCTTATTTAGCTGCCTGCGGTAGTGATAAGATCAGGAAAACACCACCAACCTTCTACAGGTAGCTTTAGGTGAACACTGTGCAGAGCTCGCACTACACTAACTTGTAGCTTATTTAGCTGCCTGCGGTAGTGATAGGATCAGGAAAACACCACCAACCTTCTACAGGTAGCTTTAGGTGAACACTGTGCAGAGCTCGCCAAAAAATAACTTGTAGCTTATTTAGCTGCCTGCGGTAGTGATAGGATCAGGAAAACACCACCAACCTTCTACAGGTCAGCTTTAGATGAACACTGTGCAGAGCTCGCCAAAAAATAACTTGTAGCTTATTTAGCTGCCTGCGGTAGTGATAGGATCAGGAAAACACCACCAACCTTCTACAGGTAGCTTTAGGTGAACACTGTGCAGAGCTTGCCAAAAAATAACTTGTAGCTTATTTAGCTGCCTGCGGTAGTGATAAGATCAGGAAAACACCACCAAAATTCTACAGGTAGCTTTAGGTGAACACTGTGCAGAGCTCGCACTACACTAACTTGTAACTTATTTAGCTGCCTGCGGTAGTAATAGGATCAGGAAAACACCACCAACCTTCTACAGGTAGCTTAAGGTGAACACTGTGCAGAGCTTGCACTACACTAACTTGTAGCTTATTTAGCTGCCTGCGGTAGTGATAGGATCAGGAAAACACCACCAACCTTCTACAGGTAGCTTTAGCTGAACACTGTGCAGAGCTCGCCAAAAAATAAGTTGTAGCTTATTTAGCTGCCTGCGGTAGTGATAGGATTAGGAAAACACCACCAACCTTCTACAGGTAGCTTTAGGTGAACACTGTGCAGAGCTCGCACTACACTAACTTGTAGCTTATTTAGCTGCCTGCGGTAGTGATAGGATCAGGAAAACACCACCAACCTTCTACAGTTAGCTTTAGGTGAACACTGTGCAGAGCTCGCACTACACTAACTTGTAGCTTATTTAGCTGCCTGCGGTAGTGATAGGATCAGGAAAACACCACCAACCTTCTATAGGTAGCTTTAGGTGAACACTGTGCAGAGCTCGCACTACACTAACTTGTAGCCTATTTAGCTACCTGCGGTAGTGATAGGATCAGGAAAACACCACCATCCTTCTACAGGTAGCTTTAGGTGAACACTGTGCAGAGCTCGCACTACACTAACTTGTAGCTTATTTAGCTGCTTGCGGTAGTGATAGGATCAGGAAAACACCACCAACCTTCTATAGGTCAGCTTTAGATGAACACTGTGCAGAGCTCGCCAAAAAATAACTTGTAGCTTATTTAGCTGCCTGCGGTAGTGATAGGATCAGGAAAACACCACCAACCTTCTATAGGTCAGCTTTAGATGAACACTGTGCAGAGCTCGCCAAAAAATAACTTGTAGCTTATTTAGCTGCCTGCGGTAGTGATAGGATCAGGAAAACACCACCAACCTTCTACAGGTAGCTTTAGGTGAACACTGTGCAGAGCTTGCCAAAAAATAACTTGTAGCTTATTTCGCTGCCTGCGGTAGTGATAAGATCAGGAAAACACCACCAAAATTCTACAGGTAGCTTTAGGTGAACACTGTGCAGAGCTCGCACTACAATAACTTGTAGCTTATTTAGGTGCCTGCGGTAGTGATAGGATCAGGAAAACACCACCAACCTTCTACAGGTAGCTTTAGGTGAACACTGTGCAGAGCTCGCACTACACTAACTTGTAGCTTATTTAACTGCCCGTGGTAGTAATAGGATCAGGAAAACATCACCAACCTTCTACAGGTAGCTTTAGGTGAACACTGTGCAGAGCTTACCAAAAAATAACTTTTAGCTTATTTAGCTGCCTGCGGTAGTGATAGGATCAGGAAAACACCACAAACCTTCTACAGGTTGCTTTAGGTGAACACTGTGCAGAGCTCGCCAAAAAATAACTTGTAGCTTATTTAGCTGCCTGCGGTAGTGATAGGATCAGGAAAACACCACCAACCTTCTACAGGTAGCTTTAGGTTAACACTGTGCAGAGCTCGCACTACACTAACTTGTAGCTTATTTAGCTGCCTGCGGCAGTGATAGGATCAGGAAAACACCACCAACCTTCTACAGGTAGCTTTAGGTGAACACTGTGCAGAGCTCGCACTACACTAACTTGTAGCTTATTTAGCTGCCTGCGGTAGTGATAGGATCAGGAAAACACCACCAACCTTCTACAGGTAGCATTAGGTGAACACTGTGCAGAGCTCACCAAAAAATAATGTGTAGCTTATTTAGCTGCCTGCGGTAGTGATAGGATCAGGAAAACACCACTAACCTTCTACAGGTAGCTTTAGGTGAACACTGTGCAGAGCTCGCACTACACTAACTTGTAGCTTATTTAGCTGCCTGCGGTAGTGATAGGATCAGGAAAACACCACCAACCTTCTACAGTTAGCTTTAGGTGAACACTGTGCAGAGCTCGCACTACACTAACTTGTAGCTTATTTAGCTGCCTGCGGTAGTGATAGGATCAGGAAAACACCACCAACCTTCTACAGGTAGCTTTAGGTGAACACTGTGCAGAGCTCGCACTACACTAACTTGTAGCTTATTTAGCTGCCTGCGGCAGTGATAGGATCAGAAAAACACCACCATCCTTCTACAGGTAGCTTTAGATGAACACTGTGAAGAGCTCACCAAAAAATAACTTGTAGCTTTTTTAGCTGCCTGCGGTAGTGATAGGATCAGGAAAACACCACCAACCTTCTACAGGTAGCTTTAGCTGAACACTGTGCAGAGCTCGCCAAAAAATAACTTGTAGCTTATTTAGCTGCCTGCGGTAGTGATAGGATCAGGAAAACACCACCAACCTTCTATAGGTAGCTTTAGCTGAACACTGTGCAGAGCTCGCCAAAAAAATAACTTGTAGCTTATTTAGCTGCCTGCGGTAGTGATAGGATCAGGAAAACACCACCAACCTTCTATAGGTAGCTTTAGGTGAACACTGTGCAGAGCTCGCACTACACTAATTTCTAGCTTATTTAGCTGCCTGCGGTAGTGATAGGATCAGGAAAACACCACCAACCTTCTATAGGTAGCTTTAGGTGAACACTGTGCAGAGCTCGCACTACACTAATTTGTAGCTTATTTAGCTGCCTGCGGTAGTGATAGGATCAGGAAAACACCACCAACCTTCTACAGGTAGCTTTAGGTGAACACTGTGCAGAGCTCGCACTACACTAACTTGTAGCTTATTTAGCTGCCTGCGGTAGTGATAGGATCAGGAAAACACCACCAACCTTCTATAGGTAGCTTTAAGTGAACACTGTGCAGAGCTCGCACTACACTAACTTGTAGCTTATTTAGCTGCCTGCGGTAGTGATAGGATCAGGAAAACACCACCAACCTTCTACAGGTAGCTTTATGTGAACACTGTGCAGAGCTCGCACTACACTAACTTGTAGATTATTTAGCTGCCTGCGGTAGTGATAGGATCAGGAAAACACCACCAACCTTCTACAGGTAGCTTTAGGTGAACACTGTGCAGAGCTCACCAAAAAATAACTTGTAGCTTATTTAGCTGCCTGCGGTAGTGATAGGATCAGGAAATCACCACCAACCTTCTACAGGTAGCTTTAGGTGAACACTGTTCAGAGCTCGCACTACACTAACTTGTAGCTTATTTAGCTGCCTGCGGTAGTGATAGGATCAGGAAAACACCACCAACCTTCTACAGGTAGCTTTAGGTGAACACTGTGCAGAGCTCACCAAAAAATAACTTGTAGCTTATTTAGCTGCCTGCGGTAGTGATATGATCAGGAAATCACCACCAACCTTCTACAGGTAGCTTTAGGTGAACACTGTTCAGAGCTCGCACTACACTAACTTGTAGCTTATTTAGCTGCCTGCGGTAGTGATAGGATCAGGAAAACACCACCAACCTTCTACAGGTAGCTTTAGGTGAACACTGTGCAGAGCTCGCACTACACTAACTTGTAGCTTATTTAGCTGCCTGCGGTAGTGATAGGATCAGGAAAACACCACCAACCTTCTACAGGTAGCTTTAGGTGAACACTGTGCAGAGCTCACCAAAAAATAACTTTTAGTTTATTTAACTGCCTGTGGTAGTGATAGGATCAGGAAAACAAAACCAACCTTCTACAGCTAGCTTTAGGTGAGCACTGTGCAGAGCTCGCACTACACTAACTTGTAGCTTATTTAGCTGCCTGCGTTAGTGATAGGATCAGGAAAACACCACCAACCTTCTATAGGTAGCTTTAGGTGAACACTGTGCAGAGCTCGCACTACACTAACTTGTAGCTTATTTAGCTGCCTGCGGTAGTGATAGGATCAGCAAAACACCACCAACCTTCTATATGTAGCTTTAGGTGAACACTGTGCAGAGCTTGCACTACACTAACTTGTAGCTTATTTAGCTGCCTGCGGTAGTGATAGGATCAGGAAAACACCACCAACCTTCTACAGGTAGCTTTAGGTGAACACTGTGCAGAGCTCGCACTACACTAACTTGTAGCTTATTTAGCTGCCTGCGGTAGTGATAGGATCAGGAAAACACCACCAACCTTCTACAGGTAGCTTTAGGTGAACACTGTGCAGAGCTCGCACTACACTAACTTGTAGCTTATTTAGCTGCCTGTGGTAGTAATAGGATCAGGAAAACACCACCAACCTTCTACAGTTAGCTTTAGGTGAACACTGTGCAGAGCTCACCAAAAAATAACTTGTACCTTATTTAGCTGCCTGCGGTAGTGATAGGATCAGGAAATCACCACCAACCTTCTACAGGTAACTTTAGGTGAACACTGTGCAGAGCTCGCACTACACTAACTTGTAACTTATTTAGCTGCCTGCGGTAGTGATAGGATCAGGAAAACACCACCAACCTTCGACAGGTAGCTTTAGCTGAACACTGTGCAGAGCTCGCCAAAAAATAACTTGTAGCTTATTTAGCTGCCTGCGGTAGTGATAGGATCAGGAAAACACCACCAACCTTCTACAGGTAGCTTTAGGTGAACACTGTGCAGAGCTCGCACTACACTAACTTGTAGCTTATTTAGCTGCCTGCGGTAGTGATAGGATCAGGAAAACACCACCAACCTTCTACAGGTAGCTTTAGGTGAACACTGTGCAGAGTTCGCACTACACTAACTTGTAGCTTATTTATCTGCCTGCGGTGGTGATAGGATCAGGAAATCACCACCAACCTTCTACAGGTAGCTTAAGGTGAACACTGTGCAGAGCTCGCACTACACTAACTTGTAGCTTATTTAGCTGCTTGCGGTAGTGATAGGATCAGGAAAACACCACCAACCTTCTATAGGTAGCTTTAGGTGAACACTGTGCAGAGCTCGCCAAAAAATAACTTGTAGCTTATTTAGCTGCCTGCGGTAGTGATAGGATCAGGAAAACACCACCAACCTTCTATAGGTCAGCTTTAGATGAACACTGTGCAGAGCTCGCCAAAAAATAACTTGTAGCTTATTTAGCTGCCTGCGGTAGTGATAGGATCAGGAAAACACCACCAACCTTCTACAGGTAGCTTTAGGTGAACACTGTGCAGAGCTCGCACTACACTAACTTGTAGCTTATTTAGCTGCCTGTGGTAGTGATAGGATCAGGAAAACACCACCAACCTTCTACAGGTAGCTTTAGGTGAACACTGTGCAGAGCTCGCACTACACTAACTTGTAGCTTATTTAGCTGCCTGCGGTAGTGATAGGATCAGGAAAGCACCACCAACCTTCTACAGGTAGCTTTAGGTGAACACTGTGCAGAGCTCGCACTACACTAACTTGTAGCTTATTTAGCTGACTGCAGTAGTGATAGGATCAGGAAAACAACACCAACCTTCTACAGGTAGATTTAGGTGAACACTGTGCAGAGCTCGCACTACACTAACTTGTAGCTTATTTAGCTGCCTGCGGTAGTGATAGGATCAGGAAATCACCACCAACCTTCTACAGGTAGCTTTAGGTGAACACTGTGCAGAGCTCGCACTACACTAACTTGTAGCTTATTTAGCTGCTTGCGGTAGTGATAGGATCAGGAAAACACCACCAACCTTCTACAGGTAGCTTTAGGTGAACACTGTGCAGAGCTCGCCAAAAAATAACTCGTACCTTATTTAGCTGCCTGCTTTAGTGATAGCATCAGGAAAACACCACCAACCTTCTACAGGTAGCTTTAGCTGAACACTGTGCAGAGCTCGCCAAAAAATAACTTGTAGCTTATTTAGCTGCCTGTGGTAGTGATAGGATCAGGAAAACACCACCAACCTTCTACAGGTAGCTTTAGGTGAACACTGTGCAGAGAACGCACTACACTAACTTGTAGCTTATTTAGCTGCCTGTGGTAGTAATAGGATCAGGAAAACACCACCAAGCTTCTACAGGTAGCTTTAGGTGAACACTGTGCAGAGCTCACCAAAAAATAACTTGTAGCTTATTAAGCTGCCTGCGGTAGTGATAGGATCAGGAAAACACCACCAACCTTCCACAGGTACCTTTAGGTGAACACTGTGCAGAGCTCGCACCACACTAACTTGTAGCTTATTTAGCTGCCTGCGGTAGTGGTAGGATCAGGAAAACACCACCAACCTTCTACAGGTAGCTTTAGGTGAACACTGTGCAGAGCTCGCACTACACTAACTTGCAGCTTATTTAGCTGCCTGCGGTAGTGATAGGATCAGGAAAACACCACCAACCTTCTACAGGTAGCTTTAGGTGAACACTGTGCAGAGCTCGCACTACACTAACTTGTAGCTTATTTAGCTGCCTGCGGTAGTGATAGGATCAGGAAAACACCACCAACCTTCTACAGGTAGCTTTAGGTGAACACTGTGCAGAGCTCGCACTACACTAACTTGTAGCTTATTTATCTGCCTGCGGTGGTGATAGGATCAGGAAATCACCACCAACCTTCTACAGGTAACTTTAGGTGAACACTGTGCAGAGCTCGCACTACACTAACTTGTAACTTATTTAGCTGCCTGCGGTAGTGATAGGATCAGGAAAACACCACCAACCTTCGACAGGTAGCTTTAGCTGAACACTGTGCAGAGCTCGCCAAAAAATAACTTGTAGCTTATTTAGCTGCCTGCGGTAGTGATAGGATCAGGAAAACACCACCAACCTTCTACAGGTAGCTTTAGGTGAACACTGTGCAGAGCTCGCACTACACTAACTTGTAGCTTATTTAGCTGCCTGCGGTAGTGATAGGATCAGGAAAACACCACCAACCTTCTACAGGTAGCTTTAGGTGAACACTGTGCAGAGTTCGCACTACACTAACTTGTAGCTTATTTATCTGCCTGCGGTGGTGATAGGATCAGGAAATCACCACCAACCTTCTACAGGTAGCTTAAGGTGAACACTGTGCAGAGCTCGCACTACACTAACTTGTAGCTTATTTAGCTGCTTGCGGTAGTGATAGGATCAGGAAAACACCACCAACCTTCTATAGGTAGCTTTAGGTGAACACTGTGCAGAGCTCGCCAAAAAATAACTTGTAGCTTATTTAGCTGCCTGCGGTAGTGATAGGATCAGGAAAACACCACCAACCTTCTATAGGTCAGCTTTAGATGAACACTGTGCAGAGCTCGCCAAAAAATAACTTGTAGCTTATTTAGCTGCCTGCGGTAGTGATAGGATCAGGAAAACACCACCAACCTTCTACAGGTAGCTTTAGGTGAACACTGTGCAGAGCTCGCACTACACTAACTTGTAGCTTATTTAGCTGCCTGTGGTAGTGATAGGATCAGGAAAACACCACCAACCTTCTACAGGTAGCTTTAGGTGAACACTGTGCAGAGCTCGCACTACACTAACTTGTAGCTTATTTAGCTGCCTGCGGTAGTGATAGGATCAGGAAAGCACCACCAACCTTCTACAGGTAGCTTTAGGTGAACACTGTGCATAGCTCGCACTACACTAACTTGTAGCTTATTTAGCTGACTGCAGTAGTGATAGGATCAGGAAAACAACACCAACCTTCTACAGGTAGATTTAGGTGAACACTGTGCAGAGCTCGCACTACACTAACTTGTAGCTTATTTAGCTGCCTGCGGTAGTGATAGGATCAGGAAATCACCACCAACCTTCTACAGGTAGCTTTAGGTGAACACTGTGCAGAGCTCGCACTACACTAACTTGTAGCTTATTTAGCTGCTTGCGGTAGTGATAGGATCAGGAAAACACCACCAACCTTCTACAGGTAGCTTTAGGTGAACACTGTGCAGAGCTCGCCAAAAAATAACTTGTAGCTTATTTAGCTGCCTGCGGTAGTGATAGGATCAGGAAAACACCACCAACCTTCTACAGGTCAGCTTTAGATGAACACTGTGCAGAGCTCGCCAAAAAATAACTTGTAGCTTATTTAGCTGCCTGCGGTAGTGATAGGATCAGGAAAACACCACCAACCTTCTACAGGTAGCTTTAGGTGAACACTGTGCAGAGCTTGCCAAAAAATAACTTGTAGCTTATTTAGCTGCCTGCGGTAGTGATAAGATCAGGAAAACACCACCAAAATTCTACAGGTAGCTTTAGGTGAACACTGTGCAGAGCTCGCACTACACTAACTTGTAACTTATTTAGCTGCCTGCGGTAGTAATAGGATCAGGAAAACACCACCAACCTTCTACAGGTAGCTTAAGGTGAACACTGTGCAGAGCTTGCACTACACTAACTTGTAGCTTATTTAGCTGCCTGCGGTAGTGATAGGATCAGGAAAACACCACCAACCTTCTACAGGTAGCTTTAGCTGAACACTGTGCAGAGCTCGCCAAAAAATAAGTTGTAGCTTATTTAGCTGCCTGCGGTAGTGATAGGATTAGGAAAACACCACCAACCTTCTACAGGTAGCTTTAGGTGAACACTGTGCAGAGCTCGCACTACACTAACTTGTAGCTTATTTAGCTGCCTGCGGTAGTGATAGGATCAGGAAAACACCACCAACCTTCTACAGTTAGCTTTAGGTGAACACTGTGCAGAGCTCGCACTACACTAACTTGTAGCTTATTTAGCTGCCTGCGGTAGTGATAGGATCAGGAAAACACCACCAACCTTCTATAGGTAGCTTTAGGTGAACACTGTGCAGAGCTCGCCAAAAAATAACTTGTAGCTTATTTAGCTGCCTGCGGTAGTGATAGGATCAGGAAAACACCACCAACCTTCTATAGGTCAGCTTTAGATGAACACTGTGCAGAGCTCGCCAAAAAATAACTTGTAGCTTATTTAGCTGCCTGCGGTAGTGATAGGATCAGGAAAACACCACCAACCTTCTACAGGTAGCTTTAGGTGAACACTGTGCAGAGCTTGCCAAAAAATAACTTGTAGCTTATTTAGCTGCCTGCGGTAGTGATAAGATCAGGAAAACACCACCAAAATTCTACAGGTAGCTTTAGGTGAACACTGTGCAGAGCTCGCACTACAATAACTTGTAGCTTATTTAGGTGCCTGCGGTAGTGATAGGATCAGGAAAACACCACCAACCTTCTACAGGTAGCTTTAGGTGAACACTGTGCAGAGCTCGCACTACACTAACTTGTAGCTTATTTAACTGCCCGTGGTAGTAATAGGATCAGGAAAACATCACCAACCTTCTACAGGTAGCTTTAGGTGAACACTGTGCAGAGCTTACCAAAAAATAACTTTTAGCTTATTTAGCTGCCTGCGGTAGTGATAGGATCAGGAAAACACCACAAACCTTCTACAGGTTGCTTTAGGTGAACACTGTGCAGAGCTCGCCAAAAAATAACTTGTAGCTTATTTAGCTGCCTGCGGTAGTGATAGGATCAGGAAAACACCACCAACCTTCTACAGGTAGCTTTAGGTTAACACTGTGCAGAGCTCGCACTACACTAACTTGTAGCTTATTTAGCTGCCTGCGGCAGTGATAGGATCAGGAAAACACCACCAACCTTCTACAGGTAGCTTTAGATGAACACTGTGCAGAGCTCACCAAAAAATAACTTGTAGCTTTTTTAGCTGCCTGCGGTAGTGATAGCGATAGGATCAGGAAAACACCACCAACCTTCTACAGGTAGCTTTAGCTGAACACTGTGCAGAGCTCGCACTACACTAACTTGTAGATTATTTAGCTGCCTGCGATAGTGATAGGATCAGGAAATCACCACCAACCTTCTACAGGTAGCTTTAGGTGAACACTGTGCAGAGCTCGCACTACACTAACTTGTAGCTTATTTAGCTGCCTGCGTTAGTGATAGGATCAGGAAAACACCACCAACCTTCTACAGGTAGCTTTAGGTGAACACTGTGCAGAGCTCGCACTACACTAACTTGTAGCTTATTTAGCTGCCTGCGGTAGTGATAGGATCAGGAAAACACCACCAACCTTCTACAGGTAGCATTAGGTGAACACTGTGCAGAGCTCACCAAAAAATAATGTGTAGCTTATTTAGCTGCCTGCGGTAGTGATAGGATCAGGAAAACACCACTATCCTTCTACAGGTAGCTTTAGGTGAACACTGTGCAGAGCTCGCACTACACTAACTTGTAGCTTATTTAGCTGCCTGCGGTAGTGATAGGATCAGGAAAACACCACCAACCTTCTACAGTTAGCTTTAGGTGAACACTGTGCAGAGCTCGCACTACACTAACTTGTAGCTTATTTAGCTGCCTGCGGTAGTGATAGGATCAGGAAAACACCACCAACCTTCTACAGGTAGCTTTAGGTGAACACTGTGCAGAGCTCGCACTACACTAACTTGTAGCTTATTTAGCTGCCTGCGGCAGTGATAGGATCAGAAAAACACCACCATCCTTCTACAGGTAGCTTTAGATGAACACTGTGAAGAGCTCACCAAAAAATAACTTGTAGCTTTTTTAGCTGCCTGCGGTAGTGATAGGATCAGGAAAACACCACCAACCTTCTACAGGTAGCTTTAGCTGAACACTGTGCAGAGCTCGCCAAAAAATAACTTGTAGCTTATTTAGCTGCCTGCGGTAGTGATAGGATCAGGAAAACACCACCAACCTTCTATAGGTAGCTTTAGCTGAACACTGTGCAGAGCTCGCCAAAAAATAACTTGTAGCTTATTTAGCTGCCTGCGGTAGTGATAGGATCAGGAAAACACCACCAACCTTCTATAGGTAGCTTTAGGTGAACACTGTGCAGAGCTCGCACTACACTAATTTCTAGCTTATTTAGCTGCCTGCGGTAGTGATAGGATCAGGAAAACACCACCAACCTTCTACAGGTAGCTTTAGGTGAACACTGTGCAGAGCTCGCACTACATTAACTTGTAGCTTATTTAGCTGCCTGCGGTAGTGATAGGATCAGGAAAACACCACCAACCTTCTACAGGTAGCTTTATGTGAACACTGTGCAGAGCTCGCACTACACTAACTTGTAGATTATTTAGCTGCCTGCGGTAGTGATAGGATCAGGAAAACACCACCAACCTTCTACAGGTAGCTTTAGGTGAACACTGTGCAGAGCTCACCAAAAAATAACTTGTAGCTTATTTAGCTGCCTGCGGTAGTGATAGGATCAGGAAATCACCACCAACCTTCTACAGGTAGCTTTAGGTGAACACTGTTCAGAGCTCGCACTACACTAACTTGTAGCTTATTTAGCTGCCTGCGGTAGTGATAGGATCAGGAAAACACCACCAACCTTCTATAGGTAGCTTTAGGTGAACACTGTGCAGAGCTCGCACTACACTAATTTGTAGCTTATTTAGCTGCCTGCGGTAGTGATAGGATCAGGAAAACACCACCAACCTTCTACAGGTAGCTTTAGGTGAACACTGTGCAGAGCTCGCACTACACTAACTTGTAGCTTATTTAGCTGCCTGCGGTAGTGATAGGATCAGGAAAACACCACCAACCTTCTATAGGTAGCTTTAAGTGAACACTGTGCAGAGCTCGCACTACACTAACTTGTAGCTTATTTAGCTGCCTGCGGTAGTGATAGGATCAGGAAAACACCACCAACCTTCTACAGGTAGCTTTATGTGAACACTGTGCAGAGCTCGCACTACACTAACTTGTAGATTATTTAGCTGCCTGCGGTAGTGATAGGATCAGGAAAACACCACCAACCTTCTACAGGTAGCTTTAGGTGAACACTGTGCAGAGCTCACCAAAAAATAACTTGTAGCTTATTTAGCTGCCTGCGGTAGTGATAGGATCAGGAAATCACCACCAACCTTCTACAGGTAGCTTTAGGTGAACACTGTTCAGAGCTCGCACTACACTAACTTGTAGCTTATTTAGCTGCCTGCGGTAGTGATATGATCAGGAAATCACCACCAACCTTCTACAGGTAGCTTTAGGTGAACACTGTTCAGAGCTCGCACTACACTAACTTGTAGCTTATTTAGCTGCCTGCGGTAGTGATAGGATCAGGAAAACACCACCAACCTTCTACAGGTAGCTTTAGGTGAACACTGTGCAGAGCTCGCACTACACTAACTTGTAGCTTATTTAGCTGCCTGCGGTAGTGATAGGATCAGGAAAACACCACCAACCTTCTACAGGTAGCTTTAGGTGAACACTGTGCAGAGCTCACCAAAAAATAACTTTTAGTTTATTTAACTGCCTGTGGTAGTGATAGGATCAGGAAAACAAAACCAACCTTCTACAGCTAGCTTTAGGTGAGCACTGTGCAGAGCTCGCACTACACTAACTTGTAGCTTATTTAGCTGCCTGCGTTAGTGATAGGATCAGGAAAACACCACCAACCTTCTATAGGTAGCTTTAGGTGAACACTGTGCAGAGCTCGCACTACACTAACTTGTAGCTTATTTAGCTGCCTGCGGTAGTGATAGGATCAGCAAAACACCACCAACCTTCTATATGTAGCTTTAGGTGAACACTGTGCAGAGCTTGCACTACACTAACTTGTAGCTTATTTAGCTGTCTGCGGTAGTGATAGGATCAGGAAAACACCACCAACCTTCTACAGGTAGCTTTAGGTGAACACTGTGCAGAGCTCGCACTACACTAACTTGTAGCTTATTTAGCTGCCTGCGGTAGTGATAGGATCAGGAAAACACCACCAACCTTCTACAGGTAGCTTTAGGTGAACACTGTGCAGAGCTCGCACTACACTAACTTGTAGCTTATTTAGCTGCCTGTGGTAGTAATAGGATCAGGAAAACACCACCAACCTTCTACAGTTAGCTTTAGGTGAACACTGTGCAGAGCTCACCAAAAAATAACTTGTACCTTATTTAGCTGCCTGCGGTAGTGATAGGATCAGGAAATCACCACCAACCTTCTACAGGTAACTTTAGGTGAACACTGTGCAGAGCTCGCACTACACTAACTTGTAACTTATTTAGCTGCCTGCGGTAGTGATAGGATCAGGAAAACACCACCAACCTTCGACAGGTAGCTTTAGCTGAACACTGTGCAGAGCTCGCCAAAAAATAACTTGTAGCTTATTTAGCTGCCTGCGGTAGTGATAGGATCAGGAAAACACCACCAACCTTCTACAGGTAGCTTTAGGTGAACACTGTGCAGAGCTCGCACTACACTAACTTGTAGCTTATTTAGCTGCCTGTGGTAGTGATAGGATCAGGAAAACACCACCAACCTTCTACAGGTAGCTTTAGGTGAACACTGTGCAGAGTTCGCACTACACTAACTTGTAGCTTATTTATCTGCCTGCGGTGGTGATAGGATCAGGAAATCACCACCAACCTTCTACAGGTAGCTTAAGGTGAACACTGTGCAGAGCTCGCACTACACTAACTTGTAGCTTATTTAGCTGCTTGCGGTAGTGATAGGATCAGGAAAACACCACCAACCTTCTATAGGTAGCTTTAGGTGAACACTGTGCAGAGCTCGCCAAAAAATAACTTGTAGCTTATTTAGCTGCCTGCGGTAGTGATAGGATCAGGAAAACACCACCAACCTTCTATAGGTCAGCTTTAGATGAACACTGTGCAGAGCTCGCCAAAAAATAACTTGTAGCTTATTTAGCTGCCTGCGGTAGTGATAGGATCAGGAAAACACCACCAACCTTTTACAGGTAGCTTTAGGTGAACACTGTGCAGAGCTCGCACTACACTAACTTGTAGCTTATTTAGCTGCCTGTGGTAGTGATAGGATCAGGAAAACACCACCAACCTTCTACAGGTAGCTTTAGGTGAACACTGTGCAGAGCTCGCACTACACTAACTTGTAGCTTATTTAGCTGCCTGCGGTAGTGATAGGATCAGGAAATCACCACCAACCTTCTACAGGTAGCTTTAGGTGAACACTGTGCAGAGCTCGCACTACACTAACTTGTAGCTTATTTAGCTGACTGCAGTAGTGATAGGATCAGGAAAACAACACCAACCTTCTACAGGTAGATTTAGGTGAACACTGTGCAGAGCTCGCACTACACTAACTTGTAGCTTATTTAGCTGCCTGCGGTAGTGATAGGATCAGGAAATCACCACCAACCTTCTACAGGTAGCTTTAGGTGAACACTGTGCAGAGCTCGCACTACACTAACTTGTAGCTTATTTAGCTGCTTGCGGTAGTGATAGGATCAGGAAAACACCACCAACCTTCTACAGGTAGCTTTAGGTGAACACTGTGCAGAGCTCGCCAAAAAATAACTCGTACCTTATTTAGCTGCCTGCTTTAGTGATAGCATCAGGAAAACACCACCAACCTTCTACAGGTAGCTTTAGCTGAACACTGTGCAGAGCTCGCCAAAAAATAACTTGTAGCTTATTTAGCTGCCTGTGGTAGTGATAGGATCAGGAAAACACCACCAACCTTCTACAGGTAGCTTTAGGTGAACACTGTGCAGAGAACGCACTACACTAACTTGTAGCTTATTTAGCTGCCTGTGGTAGTAATAGGATCAGGAAAACACCACCAAGCTTCTACAGGTAGCTTTAGGTGAACACTGTGCAGAGCTCACCAAAAAATAACTTGTAGCTTATTAAGCTGCCTGCGGTAGTGATAGGATCAGGAAAACACCACCAACCTTCCACAGGTACCTTTAGGTGAACACTGTGCAGAGCTCGCACCACACTAACTTGTAGCTTATTTAGCTGCCTGCGGTAGTGGTAGGATCAGGAAAACACCACCAACCTTCTACAGGTAGCTTTAGGTGAACACTGTGCAGAGCTCGCACTACACTAACTTGCAGCTTATTTAGCTGCCTGCGGTAGTGATAGGATCAGGAAAACACCACCAACCTTCTACAGGTAGCTTTAGGTGAACACTGTGCAGAGCTCGCACTACACTAACTTGTAGCTTATTTAGCTGCCTGCGGTAGTGATAGGATCAGGAAAACACCACCAACCTTCTACAGGTAGCTTTAGGTGAACACTGTGCAGAGCTCGCACTACACTAACTTGTAGCTTATTTATCTGCCTGCGGTGGTGATAGGATCAGGAAATCACCACCAACCTTCTACAGGTAACTTTAGGTGAACACTGTGCAGAGCTCGCACTACACTAACTTGTAACTTATTTAGCTGCCTGCGGTAGTGATAGGATCAGGAAAACACCACCAACCTTCGACAGGTAGCTTTAGCTGAACACTGTGCAGAGCTCGCCAAAAAATAACTTGTAGCTTATTTAGCTGCCTGCGGTAGTGATAGGATCAGGAAAACACCACCAACCTTCTACAGGTAGCTTTAGGTGAACACTGTGCAGAGCTCGCACTACACTAACTTGTAGCTTATTTAGCTGCCTGCGGTAGTGATAGGATCAGGAAAACACCACCAACCTTCTACAGGTAGCTTTAGGTGAACACTGTGCAGAGTTCGCACTACACTAACTTGTAGCTTATTTATCTGCCTGCGGTGGTGATAGGATCAGGAAATCACCACCAACCTTCTACAGGTAGCTTAAGGTGAACACTGTGCAGAGCTCGCACTACACTAACTTGTAGCTTATTTAGCTGCTTGCGGTAGTGATAGGATCAGGAAAACACCACCAACCTTCTATAGGTAGCTTTAGGTGAACACTGTGCAGAGCTCGCCAAAAAATAACTTGTAGCTTATTTAGCTGCCTGTGGTAGTGATAGGATCAGGAAAACACCACCAACCTTCTATAGGTCAGCTTTAGATGAACACTGTGCAGAGCTCGCCAAAAAATAACTTGTAGCTTATTTAGCTGCCTGCGGTAGTGATAGGATCAGGAAAACACCACCAACCTTCTACAGGTAGCTTTAGGTGAACACTGTGCAGAGCTCGCACTACACTAACTTGTAGCTTATTTAGCTGCCTGTGGTAGTGATAGGATCAGGAAAACACCACCAACCTTCTACAGGTAGCTTTAGGTGAACACTGTGCAGAGCTCGCACTACACTAACTTGTAGCTTATTTAGCTGCCTGCGGTAGTGATAGGATCAGGAAAGCACCACCAACCTTCTACAGGTAGCTTTAGGTGAACACTGTGCAGAGCTCGCACTACACTAACTTGTAGCTTATTTAGCTGACTGCAGTAGTGATAGGATCAGGAAAACAACACCAACCTTCTACAGGTAGATTTAGGTGAACACTGTGCAGAGCTCGCACTACACTAACTTGTAGCTTATTTAGCTGCCTGCGGTAGTGATAGGATCAGGAAATCACCACCAACCTTCTACAGGTAGCTTTAGGTGAACACTGTGCAGAGCTCGCACTACACTAACTTGTAGCTTATTTAGCTGCTTGCGGTAGTGATAGGATCAGGAAAACACCACCAACCTTCTACAGGTAGCTTTAGATGAACACTGTGCAGAGCTCGCCAAAAAATAACTCGTACCTTATTTAGCTGCCTGCTTTAGTGATAGCATCAGGAAAACACCACCAACCTTCTACAGGTAGCTTTAGCTGAACACTGTGCAGAGCTCGCCAAAAAATAACTTGTAGCTTATTTAGCTGCCTGTGGTAGTGATAGGATCAGGAAAACACCACCAACCTTCTACAGGTAGCTTTAGGTGAACACTGTGCAGAGAACGCACTACACTAACTTGTAGCTTATTTAGCTGCCTGTGGTAGTAATAGGATCAGGAAAACACCACCAAGCTTCTACAGGTAGCTTTAGGTGAACACTGTGCAGAGCTCACCAAAAAATAACTTGTAGCTTATTAAGCTGCCTGCGGTAGTGATAGGATCAGGAAAACACCACCAACCTTCCACAGGTACCTTTAGGTGAACACTGTGCAGAGCTCGCACCACACTAACTTGTAGCTTATTTAGCTGCCTGCGGTAGTGGTAGGATCAGGAAAACACCACCAACCTTCTACAGGTAGCTTTAGGTGAACACTGTGCAGAGCTCGCACTACACTAACTTGCAGCTTATTTAGCTGCCTGCGGTAGTGATAGGATCAGGAAAACACCACCAACCTTCTACAGGTAGCTTTAGGTGAACACTGTGCAGAGCTCGCACTACACTAACTTGTAGCTTATTTAGCTGCCTGCGGTAGTGATAGGATCAGGAAAACACCACCAACCTTCTACAGGTAGCTTTAGGTGAACACTGTGCAGAGCTCGCACTACACTAACTTGTAGCTTATTTATCTGCCTGCGGTGGTGATAGGATCAGGAAATCACCACCAACCTTCTACAGGTAGCTTAAGGTGAACACTGTGCAGAGCTCGCACTACACTAACTTGTAGCTTATTTAGCTGCTTGCGGTAGTGATAGGATCAGGAAAACACCACCAACCTTCTATAGGTAGCTTTAGGTGAACACTGTGCAGAGCTCGCCAAAAAATAACTTGTAGCTTATTTAGCTGCCTGCGGTAGTGATAGGATCAGGAAAACACCACCAACCTTCTATAGGTCAGCTTTAGATGAACACTGTGCAGAGCTCGCCAAAAAATAACTTGTAGCTTATTTAGCTGCCTGCGGTAGTGATAGGATCAGGAAAACACCACCAACCTTCTACAGGTAGCTTTAGGTGAACACTGTGCAGAGCTCGCACTGCACTAACTTGTAGCTTATTTAGCTGCCTGTGGTAGTGATAGGATCAGGAAAACACCACCAACCTTCTACAGGTAGCTTTAGGTGAACACTGTGCAGAGCTCGCACTACACTAACTTGCAGCTTATTTAGCTGCCTGCGGTAGTGATAGGATCAGGAAAGCACCACCAACCTTCTACAGGTAGCTTTAGGTGAACACTGTGCAGAGCTCGCACTACACTAACTTGTAGCTTATTTAGCTGCCTGCAGTAGTGATAGGATCAGGAAAACAACACCAACCTTCTACAGGTAGATTTAGGTGAACACTGTGCAGAGCTCGCACTACACTAACTTGTAGCTTATTTAGCTGCCTGCGGTAGTGATAGGATCAGGAAATCACCACCAACCTTCTACAGGTAGCTTTAGGTGAACACTGTGCAGAGCTCGCACTACACTAACTTGTAGCTTATTTAGCTGCTTGCGGTAGTGATAGGATCAGGAAAACACCACCAACCTTCTACAGGTAGCTTTAGGTGAACACTGTGCAGAGCTCGCCAAAAAATAACTTGTACCTTATTTAGCTGCCTGCTTTAGTGATAGCATCAGAAAAACACCACCAACCTTCTACAGGTAGCTTTAGCTGAACACTGTGCAGAGCTCGCCAAAAAATAACTTGTAGCTTATTTAGCTGCCTGTGGTAGTGATAGGATCAGGAAAACACCACCAACCTTCTACAGGTAGCTTTAGGTGAACACTGTGCAGAGCTCGCACTACACTAACTTGTAGCTTATTTAGCTGCCTGCGGTAGTGATAGGATCAGGAAATCACCACCAACCTTCTACAGGTAGCTTTAGGTGAACACTGTGCAGAGCTCGCACTACACTAACTTGTAGCTTATTTAGCTGCCTGCGGTAGTGATAGGATCAGGAATACACCACCAACCTTCTACAGGTAGCTTTAGATGAACACTGTGCAGAGCTCGCCAAAAAATAACTTGTAGCTTATTTAGCTGCCTGCGGTAGTGATAGGATCAGGAAAACACCACCAACCTTCTACAGGTAGCTTTAGGTGAACACTGTGCAGAGCTCGCACTACACTAACTTGTAGCTTATTTAGCTGCCTGTGGTAGTAATAGGATCAGGAAAACACCACCAACCTTCTACAGGTAGCTTTAGGTGAACACTGTGCAGAGCTCACCAAAAAATAACTTGTAGCTTATTAAGCTGCCTGCGGTAGTGATAGGATCAGGAAAACACCACCAACCTTCCACAGGTACCTTTAGGTGAACACTGTGCAGAGCTCGCACCACACTAACTTGTAGCTTATTTAGCTGCCTGCGGTAGTGGTAGGATCAGGAAAACACCACCAACCTTCTACAGGTAGCTTTAGGTGAACACTGTGCAGAGCTCGCACTACAATAACTTGCAGCTTATTTAGCTGCCTGCGGTAGTGATAGGATCAGGAAAACACCACCAACCTTCTACAGGTAGCTTTAGGTGAACACTGTGCAGAGCTCGCACTACACTAACTTGTAGCTTATTTAGCTGCCTGCGGTAGTGATAGGATCAGGAAAACACCACCAACCTTCTACAGGTAGCTTTAGGTGAACACTGTGCAGAGCTTGCCAAAAAATAACTTGTAGCTTATTTAGCTGCCTGCGGTAGTGATAAGATCAGGAAAACACCACCAAAATTCTACAGGTAGCTTTAGGTGAACACTGTGCAGAGCTCGCACTACACTAACTTGTAGCTTATTTAGCTGCCTGCGGTAGTAATAGGATCAGAAAAACACCACCAACCTTCTACAAATAGCTTTAGGTGAACACTGTGCAGAGCTCACCAAAAAATAACTTGTAGCTTATTTAGCTGCCTGCGGTAGTGATAGGATCAGGAAAACAACACCAACCTTCTAAAGATACCTTTAGGTGAACACTGTGCAGAGCTCGCCAAAAAATAACTTGTAGCTTATTTAGCTGCCTGCGGTAGTGATAGGATCAGGAAAACACCACCAACCTTCTACAGGTAGCTTTAGGTGAACCCTGTGCAGAGCTCGCACTACACTAACTTGTAGCTTATTTAGCTGCCTGTGGTAGTGATAGGATCAGGAAAACACCACCAACCTTCTACAGGTAGCTTTAGGTGAACACTGTGCAGAGCTCGCACTACACTAACTTGTAGCTTATTTAGCTGCCTGCGGTAGTGATAGGATCAGGAAATCACCACCAACCTTCTACAGGTAGCTTTAGGTGAACACTGTGCAGAGCTCGCACTACACTAACTTGTAGCTTATTTAGCTGCCTGCGGTAGTGATAGGATCAGGAAAACACCACCAACCTTCTACAGGTAGCTTTAGATGAACACTGTGCAGAGCTCGCCAAAAAATAACTTGTAGCTTATTTAGCTGCCTGCGGTAGTGATAGGATCAGGAAAACACCACCAACCTTCTACAGGTAGCTTTAGGTGAACACTGTGCAGAGCTCGCACTACACTAACTTGTAGCTTATTTAGCTGCCTGTGGTAGTGATAGGATCAGGAAAACACCACCAACCTTCTACAGGTAGCTTTAGGTGAACACTGTGCAGAGCTCGCACTACACTAACTTGTAGCTTATTTAGCTGCCTGCGGTAGTGATAGGATCAGGAAAGCACCACCAACCTTCTACAGGTAGCTTTAGGTGAACACTGTGCAGAGCTCGCACTACACTAACTTGTAGCTTATTTAGCTGCCTGCAGTAGTGATAGGATCAGGAAAACAACACCAACCTTCTACAGGTAGATTTAGGTGAACACTGTGCAGAGCTCGCACCACACTAACTTGTAGCTTATTTAGCTGCCTGCGGTAGTGATAGGATCAGGAAATCACCACCAACCTTCTACAGGTAGCTTTAGGTGAACACTGTGCAGAGCTCGCACTACACTAACTTGTAGCTTATTTAGCTGCTTGCGGTAGTGATAGGATCAGGAAAACAACACCAACCTTCTACAGGTAGATTTAGGTGAACACTGTGCAGAGCTCGCACTACACTAACTTGTAGCTTATTTAGCTGCCTGCGGTAGTAATAGGATCAGAAAAACACCACCAACCTTCTACAAATAGCTTTAGGTGAACACTGTGCAGAGCTCACCAAAAAATAACTTGTAGCTTATTTAGCTGCCTGCGGTAGTGATAGGATCAGGAAAACAACACCAACCTTCTAAAGATACCTTTAGGTGAACACTGTGCAGAGCTCGCCAAAAAATAACTTGTAGCTTATTTAGCTGCCTGCGGTAGTGAAAGGATCAGGAAAACACCACCAACCTTCTACAGGTAGCTTTAGGTGAACCCTGTGCAGAGCTCGCACTACACTAACTTGTAGCTTATTTAGCTGCCTGTGGTAGTGATAGGATCAGGAAAACACCACCAACCTTCTACAGGTAGCTTTAGGTGAACACTGTGCAGAGCTCGCACTACACTAACTTGTAGCTTATTTAGCTGCCTGCGGTAGTGATAGGATCAGGAAATCACCACCAACCTTCTACAGGTAGCTTTAGGTGAACACTGTGCAGAGCTCGCACTACACTAACTTGTAGCTTATTTAGCTGCCTGCGGTAGTGATAGGATCAGGAAAACACCACCAACCTTCTACAGGTAGCTTTAGATGAACACTGTGCAGAGCTCGCCAAAAAATAACTTGTAGCTTATTTAGCTGCCTGCGGTAGTGATAGGATCAGGAAAACACCACCAACCTTCTACAGGTAGCTTTAGGTGAACACTGTGCAGAGCTCGCACTACACTAACTTGTAGCTTATTTAGCTGCCTGTGGTAGTAATAGGATCAGGAAAACACCACCAACCTTCTACAGGTAGCTTTAGGTGAACACTGTGCAGAGCTCACCAAAAAATAACTTGTAGCTTATTAAGCTGCCTGCGGTAGTGATAGGATCAGGAAAACACCACCAACCTTCCACAGGTACCTTTAGGTGAACACTGTGCAGAGCTCGCACCACACTAACTTGTAGCTTATTTAGCTGCCTGCGGTAGTGGTAGGATCAGGAAAACACCACCAACCTTCTACAGGTAGCTTTAGGTGAACACTGTGCAGAGCTCGCACTACAATAACTTGCAGCTTATTTAGCTGCCTGCGGTAGTGATAGGATCAGGAAAACACCACCAACCTTCTACAGGTAGCTTTAGGTGAACACTGTGCAGAGCTCGCACTACACTAACTTGTAGCTTATTTAGCTGCCTGCGGTAGTGATAGGATCAGGAAAACACCACCAACCTTCTACAGGTAGCTTTAGGTGAACACTGTGCAGAGCTTGCCAAAAAATAACTTGTAGCTTATTTAGCTGCCTGCGGTAGTGATAAGATCAGGAAAACACCACCAAAATTCTACAGGTAGCTTTAGGTGAACACTGTGCAGAGCTCGCACTACACTAACTTGTAGCTTATTTAGCTGCCTGCGGTAGTAATAGGATCAGAAAAACACCACCAACCTTCTACAAATAGCTTTAGGTGAACACTGTGCAGAGCTCACCAAAAAATAACTTGTAGCTTATTTAGCTGCCTGCGGTAGTGATAGGATCAGGAAAACAACACCAACCTTCTAAAGATACCTTTAGGTGAACACTGTGCAGAGCTCGCCAAAAAATAACTTGTAGCTTATTTAGCTGCCTGCGGTAGTGATAGGATCAGGAAAACACCACCAACCTTCTACAGGTAGCTTTAGGTGAACCCTGTGCAGAGCTCGCACTACACTAACTTGTAGCTTATTTAGCTGCCTGTGGTAGTGATAGGATCAGGAAAACACCACCAACCTTCTACAGGTAGCTTTAGGTGAACACTGTGCAGAGCTCGCACTACACTAACTTGTAGCTTATTTAGCTGCCTGCGGTAGTGATAGGATCAGGAAATCACCACCAACCTTCTACAGGTAGCTTTAGGTGAACACTGTGCAGAGCTCGCACTACACTAACTTGTAGCTTATTTAGCTGCCTGCGGTAGTGATAGGATCAGGAAAACACCACCAACCTTCTACAGGTAGCTTTAGATGAACACTGTGCAGAGCTCGCCAAAAAATAACTTGTAGCTTATTTAGCTGCCTGCGGTAGTGATAGGATCAGGAAAACACCACCAACCTTCTACAGGTAGCTTTAGGTGAACACTGTGCAGAGCTCGCACTACACTAACTTGTAGCTTATTTAGCTGCCTGTGGTAGTGATAGGATCAGGAAAACACCACCAACCTTCTACAGGTAGCTTTAGGTGAACACTGTGCAGAGCTCGCACTACACTAACTTGTAGCTTATTTAGCTGCCTGCGGTAGTGATAGGATCAGGAAAGCACCACCAACCTTCTACAGGATCTTTAGGTGAACACTGTGCAGAGCTCGCACTACACTAACTTGTAGCTTATTTAGCTGCCTGCAGTAGTGATAGGATCAGGAAAACAACACCAACCTTCTACAGGTAGATTTAGGTGAACACTGTGCAGAGCTCGCACTACACTAACTTGTAGCTTATTTAGCTGCCTGCGGTAGTGATAGGATCAGGAAATCACCACCAACCTTCTACAGGTAGCTTTAGGTGAACACTGTGCAGAGCTCGCACTACACTAACTTGTAGCTTATTTAGCTGCTTGCGGTAGTGATAGGATCAGGAAAACACCACCAACCTTCTACAGGTAGCTTTAGGTGAACACTGTGCAGAGCTCGCCAAAAAATAACTTGTACCTTATTTAGCTGCCTGCTTTAGTGATAGCATCAGAAAAACACCACCAACCTTCTACAGGTAGCTTTAGCTGAACACTGTGCAGAGCTCGCCAAAAAATAACTTGTAGCTTATTTAGCTGCCTGTGGTAGTGATAGGATCAGGAAAACACCACCAACCTTCTACAGGTAGCTTTAGGTGAACACTGTGCAGAGAACGCACTACACTAACTTGTAGCTTATTTAGCTGCCTGTGGTAGTAATAGGATCAGGAAAACACCACCAAGCTTCTACAGGTAGCTTTAGGTGAACACTGTGCAGAGCTCGCACTACACTAACTTGTAGCTTATTTAGCTGCCTGCGGTAGTGATAGGATCAGGAAAACACCACCAACCTTCCACAGGTACCTTTAGGTGAACACTGTGCAGAGCTCGCACCACACTAACTTGTAGCTTATTTAGCTGCCTGCGGTAGTGGTAGGATCAGGAAAACACCACCAACCTTCTACAGGTAGCTTTAGGTGAACACTGTGCAGAGCTCGCACTACAATAACTTGCAGCTTATTTAGCTGCCTGCGGTAGTGATAGGATCAGGAAAACACCACCAACCTTCTACAGGTAGCTTTAGGTGAACACTGTGCAGAGCTCGCACTACACTAACTTGTAGCTTATTTAGCTGCCTGCGGTAGTGATAGGATCAGGAAAACACCACCAACCTTCTACAGGTAGCTTTAGGTGAACACTGTGCAGAGCTTGCCAAAAAATAACTTGTAGCTTATTTAGCTGCCTGCGGTAGTGATAAGATCAGGAAAACACCACCAAAATTCTACAGGTAGCTTTAGGTGAACACTGTGCAGAGCTCGCACTACACTAACTTGTAGCTTATTTAGCTGCCTGTGGTAGTAATAGGATCAGAAAAACACCACCAACCTTCTACAAATAGCTTTAGGTGAACACTGTGCAGAGCTCACCAAAAAATAACTTGTAGCTTATTTAGCTGCCTGCGGTAGTGATAGGATCAGGAAAACAACACCAACCTTCTAAAGATACCTTTAGGTGAACACTGTGCAGAGCTCGCCAAAAAATAACTTGTAGCTTATTTAGCTGCCTGCGGTAGTGATAGGATCAGGAAAACACCACCAACCTTCTACAGGTAGCTTTAGGTGAACCCTGTGCAGAGCTCGCACTACACTAACTTGTAGCTTATTTAGCTGCCTGTGGTAGTGATAGGATCAGGAAAACACCACCAACCTTCTACAGGTAGCTTTAGGTGAACACTGTGCAGAGCTCGCACTACACTAACTTGTAGCTTATTTAGCTGCCTGCGGTAGTGATAGGATCAGGAAATCACCACCAACCTTCTACAGGTAGCTTTAGGTGAACACTGTGCAGAGCTCGCACTACACTAACTTGTAGCTTATTTAGCTGCTTGCGGTAGTGATAGGATCAGGAAAACACCACCAACCTTCTACAGGTAGCTTTAGGTGAACACTGTGCAGAGCTCGCCAAAAAATAACTTGTACCTTATTTAGCTGCCTGCTTTAGTGATAGCATCAGGAAAACACCACCAACCTTCTACAGGTAGCTTTAGCTGAACACTGTGCAGAGCTCGCCAAAAAATAACTTGTAGCTTATTTAGCTGCCTGTGGTAGTGATAGGATCAGGAAAACACCACCAACCTTCTACAGGTAGCTTTAGGTGAACACTGTGCAGAGAACGCACCACACTAACTTGTAGCTTATTTAGCTGCCTGTGGTAGTAATAGGATCAGGAAAACACCACCAAGCTTCTACAGGTAGCTTTAGGTGAACACTGTGCAGAGCTCACCAAAAAATAACTTGTAGCTTATTAAGCTGCCTGCGGTAGTGATAGGATCAGGAAAACACCACCAACCTTCCACCTTCCACAGGTACCTTTAGGTGAACACTGTGCAGAGCTCGCACCACACTAACTTGTAGCTTATTTAGCTGCCTGCGGTAGTGGTAGGATCAGGAAAACACCACCAACCTTCTACAGGTAGCTTTAGGTGAACACTGTGCAGAGCTCGCACTACACTAACTTGTAGCTTATTTAGCTGCCTGCGGTAGTGATAGGATCAGGAAAACACCACCAACCTTCTACAGGTAGCTTTAGGTGAACACTGTGCAGAGCTTGCCAAAAAATAACTTGTAGCTTATTTAGCTGCCTGCGGTAGTGATAAGATCAGGAAAACACCACCAAAATTCTACAGGTAGCTTTAGGTGAACACTGTGCAGAGCTCGCACTACACTAACTTGTAGCTTATTTAGCTGCCTGCGGTAGTAATAGGATCAGAAAAACACCACCAACCTTCTACAAATAGCTTTAGGTGAACACTGTGCAGAGCTCACCAAAAAATAACTTGTAGCTTATTTAGCTGCCTGCGGTAGTGATAGGAACAGGAAAACAACACCAACCTTCTAAAGATACCTTTAGGTGAACACTGTGCAGAGCTCGCCAAAAAATAACTTGTAGCTTATTTAGCTGCCTGCGGTAGTGATAGGATCAGGAAAACACCACCAACCTTCTACAGGTAGCTTTAGGTGAACCCTGTGCAGAGCTCGCACTACACTAACTTGTAGCTTATTTAGCTGCCTGTGGTAGTGATAGGATCAGGAAAACACCACCAACCTTCTACAGGTAGCTTTAGGTGAACACTGTGCAGAGCTCGCACTACACTAACTTGAAGCTTATTTAGCTGCCTGCGGTAGTGATAGGATCAGGAAAACACCACCAACCTTCTATAGGTAGCTTTAGGTGAACACTGTGCAGAGCTCGCACTACACTAACTTGTAGCTTATTTAGCTGCCTGCGGTAGTGATAGGATCAGGAAAACACCACCAACCTTCTACAGGTAGCTTTAGGTGAACACTGTGCAGAGCTCGCACTACACTAACTTGTAGCTTATTTAGCTGCCTGTGGTAGTGATAGGATCAGGAAAACACCACCAACCTTCTACAGGTAGCTTTAGGTGAACACTGTGCAGAGATCGCACTACACTAACTTGTAGCTTATTTAGCTGCCTGCGGTAGTAATAGGATCAGGAAAACACCACCAACCTTCTACAGGTAGCTTTAGGTGAACACTGTGCAGAGCTCGCACTACACTAACTTGTAGCTTATTTAGCTGCCTGCAGTGGTGATAGGATCAGGAAATCACCACCAACCTTCTACAGGTAGCTTAAGGTGAACACTGTGCAGAGCTCGCACTACACTAACTTGTAGCTTATTTAGCTGCTTGCGGTAGTGATAGGATCAGGAAAACACCACCTACCTTCTAAAGGTAGCTTTAGGTGAACACTGTGCAGAGCTCGCCAAAAAATAACTTGTAGCTTATTTAGCTGCCTGCGGTAGTGATAGGATCAGGAAAACACCACCAACCTTCTACAGGTCAGCTTTAGATGAACACTGTGCAGAGCTCGCCAAAAAATAACTTGTAGCTTATTTAGCTGCCTGCGGTAGTGATAGGATCAGGAAAACACCACCAACCTTCTACAGGTAGCTTTAGGTGAACACTGTGCAGAGCTCGCCATAAAATAACTTGTAGCTTATTTAGCTGCCTGCGGTAGTGATAAGATCAGGAAAACACCACCAAAATTCTACAGGTAGCTTTAGGTGAACACTGTGCAGAGCTCGCACTACACTAACTTGTAGCTTATTTAGCTGCCTGCGGTAGTGATAGGATCAGGAAAACACCACCAACCTTCTACAGGTCAGCTTTAGATGAACACTGTGCAGAGCTCGCCAAAAAATAACTTGTAGCTTATTTAGCTGCCTGCGGTAGTGATAGGATCAGGAAAACACCACAAACCTTCTACAGGTAGCTTTAGGTGAACACTGTGCAGAGCTCGCCATAAAATAACTTGTAGCTTATTTAGCTGCCTGCGGTAGTGATAAGATCAGGAAAACACCACCAAAATTCTACAGGTAGCTTTAGGTGAACACTGTGCAGAGCTCACCAAAAAATAACTTGTAGCTTATTTGGCTGCCTGCGGTAGTGATAGGATCAGGAAAACAACACCAACCTTCTAAAGGTACCTTTAGGTGAACACTGTGCAGAGCTCGCCAAAAAATAACTTGTAGCTTATTTAGCTGCCTGCGGTAGTGATAGGATCAGGAAAACACCACCAACCTTCTACAGGTAGCTTTAGGTGAACCCTGTGCAGAGTTCGCACTACACTAACTTGTAGCTTATTTAGCTGCCTGTGGTAGTGATAGGATCAGGAAAACACCACCAACCTTCTACAGGTAGCTTTAGGTGAACACTGTGCAGAGCTCGCACTACACTAACTTGTAGCTTATTTAGCTGCCTGCGGTAGTGATAGGATCAGGAAATCACCACCAACCTTCTACAGGTAGCTTTAGGTGAACACTGTGCAGAGCTCGCACTACACTAACTTGTAGCTTATTTAGCTGCTTGCGGTAGTGATAGGATCAGGAAAACACCACCAACCTTCTACAGGTAGCTTTAGGTGAACACTGTGCAGAGCTCGCCAAAAAATAACTTGTACCTTATTTAGCTGCCTGCTTTAGTGATAGCATCAGGAAAACACCACCAACCTTCTACAGGTAGCTTTAGCTGAACACTGTGCAGAGCTCGCCAAAAAATAACTTGTAGCTTATTTAGCTGCCTGCGGTAGTGATAGGATCAGGAAAACACCACCAACCTTCCACCTTCCACAGGTACCTTTAGGTGAACACTGTGCAGAGCTCGCACCACACTAACTTGTAGCTTATTTAGCTGCCTGCGGTAGTGGTAGGATCAGGAAAACACCACCAACCTTCTACAGGTAGCTTTAGGTGAACACTGTGCAGAGCTCGCCAAAAAATAACTTGTAGCTTATTTAGCTGCCTGCGGTAGTGATAAGATCAGGAAAACACCACCAAAATTCTACAGGTAGCTTTAGGTGAACACTGTGCAGAGCTCGCACTACACTAACTTGTAGCTTATTTAGCTGCCTGCGGTAGTAATAGGATCAGGAAAACACCACCAACCTTCTACAAATAGCTTTAGGTGAACACTGTGCAGAGCTCACCAAAAAATAACTTGTAGCTTATTTGGCTGCCTGCGGTAGTGATAGGATCAGGAAAACAACACCAACCTTCTAAAGGTACCTTTAGGTGAACACTGTGCAGAGCTCGCCAAAAAATAACTTGTAGCTTATTTAGCTGCCTGCGGTAGTGATAGGATCAGGAAAACACCACCAACCTTCTACAGGTAGCTTTAGGTGAACCCTGTGCAGAGCTCGCACTACACTAACTTGTAGCTTATTTAGCTGCCTGTGGTAGTGATAGGATCAGGAAAACACCACCAACCTTCTACAGGTAGCTTTAGGTGAACACTGTGCAGAGCTCGCACTACACTAACTTGTAGCTTATTTAGCTGCCTGCGGTAGTGATAGGATCAGGAAATCACCACCAACCTTCTACAGGTAGCTTTAGGTGAACACTGTGCAGAGCTCGCACTACACTAACTTGTAGCTTATTTAGCTGCTTGCGGTAGTGATAGGATCAGGAAAACACCACCAACCTTCTACAGGTAGCTTTAGGTGAACACTGTGCAGAGCTCGCCAAAAAATAACTTGTACCTTATTTAGCTGCCTGCTTTAGTGATAGCATCAGGAAAACACCACCAACCTTCTACAGGTAGCTTTAGCTGAACACTGTGCAGAGCTCGCCAAAAAATAACTTGTAGCTTATTTAGCTGCCTGTGGTAGTGATAGGATCAGGAAAACACCACCAACCTTCTACAGGTAGCTTTAGGTGAACACTGTGCAGAGAACGCACTACACTAACTTGTAGCTTATTTAGCTGCCTGTGGTAGTAATAGGATCAGGAAAACACCACCAAGCTTCTACAGGTAGCTTTAGGTGAACACTGTGCAGAGCTCACCAAAAAATAACTTGTAGCTTATTAAGCTGCCTGCGGTAGTGATAGGATCAGGAAAACACCACCAACCTTCCACCTTCCACAGGTACCTTTAGGTGAACACTGTGCAGAGCTCGCACCACACTAACTTGTAGCTTATTTAGCTGCCTGCGGTAGTGGTAGGATCAGGAAAACACCACCAACCTTCTACAGGTAGCTTTAGGTGAACACTGTGCAGAGCTCGCACTACACTAACTTGTAGCTTATTTAGCTGCCTGCGGTAGTGATAGGATCAGGAAAACACCACCAACCTTCTACAGGTAGCTTTAGGTGAACACTGTGCAGAGCTTGCCAAAAAATAACTTGTAGCTTATTTAGCTGCCTGCGGTAGTGATAAGATCAGGAAAACACCACCAAAATTCTACAGGTAGCTTTAGGTGAACACTGTGCAGAGCTCGCACTACACTAACTTGTAGCTTATTTAGCTGCCTGCGGTAGTAATAGGATCAGAAAAAACACCACCAACCTTCTACAAATAGCTTTAGGTGAACACTGTGCAGAGCTCACCAAAAAATAACTTGTAGCTTATTTAGCTGCCTGCGGTAGTGATAGGATCAGGAAAACAACACCAACCTTCTAAAGATACCTTTAGGTGAACACTGTGCAGAGCTCGCCAAAAAATAACTTGTAGCTTATTTAGCTGCCTGCGGTAGTGATAGGATCAGGAAAACACCACCAACCTTCTACAGGTAGCTTTAGGTGAACCCTGTGCAGAGCTCGCACTACACTAACTTGTAGCTTATTTAGCTGCCTGTGGTAGTGATAGGATCAGGAAAACACCACCAACCTTCTACAGGTAGCTTTAGGTGAACACTGTGCAGAGCTCGCACTACACTAACTTGTAGCTTATTTAGCTGCCTGCGGTAGTGATAGGATCAGGAAAACACCACCAACCTTCTATAGGTAGCTTTAGGTGAACACTGTGCAGATCTCGCACTACACTAACTTGTAGCTTATTTAGCTGCCTGCGGTAGTGATAGGATCAGGAAAACACCACCAACCTTCTACAGGTAGCTTTAGGTGAACACTGTGCAGAGCTCGCACTACACTAACTTGTAGCTTATTTAGCTGCCTGTGGTAGTGATAGGATCAGGAAAACACCACCAACCTTCTACAGGTAGCTTTAGGTGAACACTGTGCAGAGATCGCACTACACTAACTTGTAGCTTATTTAGCTGCCTGCGGTAGTAATAGGATCAGGAAAACACCACCAACCTTCTACAGGTAGCTTTAGGTGAACACTGTGCAGAGCTCGCACTACACTAACTTGTAGCTTATTTAGCTGCCTGCAGTGGTGATAGGATCAGGAAATCACCACCAACCTTCTACAGGTAGCTTAAGGTGAACACTGTGCAGAGCTCGCACTACACTAACTTGTAGCTTATTTAGCTGCTTGCGGTAGTGATAGGATCAGGAAAACACCACCTACCTTCTACAGGTAGCTTTAGGTGAACACTGTGCAGA
Organism: Lithobates septentrionalis; assembly: GCA_037952835.1. Classification (NCBI taxonomy): domain Eukaryota; kingdom Metazoa; phylum Chordata; class Amphibia; order Anura; family Ranidae; genus Lithobates; species Lithobates septentrionalis. The sequence goes on from JBBDGP010000584.1 coordinate 2,621,745, forward strand.
GCTCGCCAAAAAATAACTTGTAGCTTATTTAGCTGCCTGCGGTAGTGATAGGATCAGGAAAACACCACCAACCTTCTACAGGTCAGCTTTAGATGAACACTGTGCAGAGCTCGCCAAAAAATAACTTGTAGCTTATTTAGCTGCCTGCGGTAGTGATAGGATCAGGAAAACACCACCAACCTTCTACAGGTAGCTTTAGGTGAACACTGTGCAGAGCTCGCCAAAAAATAACTTGTAGCTTATTTAGCTGCCTGCGGTAGTGATAAGATCAGGAAAACACCACCAAAATTCTACAGGTAGCTTTAGGTGAACACTGTGCAGAGCTCGCACTACACTAACTTGTAGCTTATTTAGCTGCCTGCGGTAGTAATAGGATCAGGAAAACACCACCAACCTTCTACAAATAGCTTTAGGTGAACACTGTGCAGAGCTCACCAAAAAATAACTTGTAGCTTATTTGGCTGCCTGCGGTAGTGATAGGATCAGGAAAACAACACCAACCTTCTAAAGGTACCTTTAGGTGAACACTGTGCAGAGCTCGCCAAAAAATAACTTGTAGCTTATTTAGCTGCCTGCGGTAGTGATAGGATCAGGAAAACACCACCAACCTTCTACAGGTAGCTTTAGGTGAACACTGTGCAGAGCTCGCACTACACTAACTTGTAGCTTATTTAGCTGCCTGCGGTAGTGATAGGATCAGGAAAACACCACCAACCTTCTACAGGTAGCTTTAGGTGAACCCTGTGCAGAGTTCGCACTACACTAACTTGTAGCTTATTTAGCTGCCTGTGGTAGTGATAGGATCAGGAAAACACCACCAACCTTCTACAGGTAGCTTTAGGTGAACACTGTGCAGAGCTCGCACTACACTAACTTGTAGCTTATTTAGCTGCCTGCGGTAGTGATAGGATCAGGAAATCACCACCAACCTTCTACAGGTAGCTTTAGGTGAACACTGTGCAGAGCTCGCACTACACTAACTTGTAGCTTATTTAGCTGCTTGCGGTAGTGATAGGATCAGGAAAACACCACCAACCTTCTACAGGTAGCTTTAGGTGAACACTGTGCAGAGCTCGCCAAAAAATAACTTGTACCTTATTTAGCTGCCTGCTTTAGTGATAGCATCAGGAAAACACCACCAACCTTCTACAGGTAGCTTTAGCTGAACACTGTGCAGAGCTCGCCAAAAAATAACTTGTAGCTTATTTAGCTGCCTGCGGTAGTGATAGGATCAGGAAAACACCACCAACCTTCCACCTTCCACAGGTACCTTTAGGTGAACACTGTGCAGAGCTCGCACCACACTAACTTGTAGCTTATTTAGCTGCCTGCGGTAGTGGTAGGATCAGGAAAACACCACCAACCTTCTACAGGTAGCTTTAGGTGAACACTGTGCAGAGCTCGCCAAAAAATAACTTGTAGCTTATTTAGCTGCCTGCGGTAGTGATAAGATCAGGAAAACACCACCAAAATTCTACAGGTAGCTTTAGGTGAACACTGTGCAGAGCTCGCACTACACTAACTTGTAGCTTATTTAGCTGCCTGCGGTAGTAATAGGATCAGGAAAACACCACCAACCTTCTACAAATAGCTTTAGGTGAACACTGTGCAGAGCTCACCAAAAAATAACTTGTAGCTTATTTGGCTGCCTGCGGTAGTGATAGGATCAGGAAAACAACACCAACCTTCTAAAGGTACCTTTAGGTGAACACTGTGCAGAGCTTGCACTACACTAAGTTGTAGCTTATTTAGCTGCCTGCAGTAGTGATAGGATCAGGAAAACACCACCAACCTTCTACAGGTAGCTTTAGGTGAACACTGTGCAGAGCTCGCACTACACTAACTTGTAGCTTATTTAGCTGCCTGCGGTAGTGATAGGATCAGGAAAACACCACCAACCTTCTACAGGTAGCTTTAGATGAACACTGTGCAGAGCTCACACTACACTAACTTGTAGCTTATTTAGCTGCCTGCGGTAGTGATAGGATCAGGAAAACAACACCAACCTTGTACAGGTAGATTTAGGTGAACACTGTGCAGAGCTCGCACTACACTAACTTGTAGCTTATTTAGCTGCCTGCGGTAGTGATAGGATCAGGAAAACACCACCAACCTTCTACAGGTTGCTTTAGGTGAACACTGTGCAGAGCTCGCACTACACTAACTTGTAGCTTATTTAGCTGCCTGCAGTAGTGATAGGATCAGGAAATCACCACCAACCTTCTACAGGTAGCTTTAGGTGAACACTGTGCAGAGCTCGCACTACACTAACTTGTAGCTTATTTATCTGCTTGCGGTAGTGATAGGATCAGAAAAACACCACCAACCTTCTACAGGTAGCTTTAGGTGAACACTGTGCAGAGCTTGCCAAAAAATAACTTGTAGCTTATTTAGCTGCCTGAGGTAGTGATAGGATCAGGAAAACACCACCAACCTTCTACAGGTCAGCTTTAGATGAACACTGTGCAGAGCTCGCCAAAAAATAACTTGTAGCTTATTTAGCTGCCTGCGGTATTAATAGGATCAGGAAAACACCACCAACCTTCTACAGGTAGCTTTAGGTGAACACTGTTCAGAGAGTTCGCACTACACTAACTTGTAGCTTATTTAGCTGCCTGCGGTAGTGATAGGATCAGGAAATCACCACCAACCTTCTACAGGTAGCTTTAGGTGAAAACTGTGCAGAGCTCGCACTACACTAACTTGTAGCTTATTTAGCTGCCTGCGGTAGTGATAGGATCAGGAAAACACCACCAACCTTCTATAGGTAGCTTTAGGTGAACACTGTGCAGAGCTCGCACTACACTAACTTGTAGCTTATTTAGCTGCCTGCGGTAGTGATAGGATCAGGAAAACACCACCAACCTTCTATAGGTAGCTTTAGGTGAAAACTGTGCAGAGCTCGCACTACACTAAATTGTAGCTTATTTAGCTGCCTGCGGTAGTGATAGGATCAGGAAAACACCACCAACCTTCTACAGGTAGCTTTAGGTGAGCACTGTGCAGAGCCCACCAAAAAATAACTTGTAGCTTATTTAGCTGCCTGCGGTAGTGATAGGATCAGGAAAACACCACCAACCTTCTACAGGTAGCTTTAGGTGAGCACTGTGCAGAGCTCGCACTACACTAACTTGTAGCTTATATAGCTGCCTGCGTTAGTGATAGGATCAGGAAAAAACCACCAACCTTCTACAGGTAGCTTTAGGTGAACACTGAACAGAGCTCGCACTACACTAACTTGTAGCTTATTTAGCTGCCTGCGGTAGTGATAGGATCAGGAAAGCACCACCAACCTTCTACAGGTAGCTTTAGGTGAACACTGTGCAGAGCTCGCACTACACTAACTTGTAGCTTATTTAGCTGCCTGCGGTAGTGATAGGATCAGGAAATCACCACCAACCTTCTACAGGTAGCTTTAGGTGAACACTGTGCAGAGCTCGCACTACACTAACTTGTAGCTTATTTAGCTGCCTGCGGTAGTGATAGTATCAGGAAAACACCACCAACCTTCTACAGGTAGCTTTAGGTGAATACTGTGCAGAGCACGCACTACACTAACTTGTAGCTTATTTAGCTGCCTGCGGTAGTGATAGGATCAGGAAAACACCACCAACCTTCTACAGGTAGCTTTAGGTGAACACTGTGCAGAGCTCGCAGTACACTAACTTGTAGCTTATTTAGCTGCCTGCGGTAGTGATAGGATCAGGAAAACACCACCAACCTTCTATAGGTAGCTTTAGGTGAAAACTGTGCAGAGCTCGCACTACACTAAATTGTAGCTTATTTAGCTGCCTGCGGTAGTGATAGGATCAGGAAAACACCACCAACCTTCTACAGGTAGCTTTAGGTGAGCACTGTGCAGAGCCCACCAAAAAATAACTTGTAGCTTATTTAGCTGCCTGCGGTAGTGATAGGATCAGGAAAACACCACCAACCTTCTACAGGTAGCTTTAGGTGAGCACTGTGCAGAGCTCGCACTACACTAACTTGTAGCTTATATAGCTGCCTGCGTTAGTGATAGGATCAGGAAAAAACCACCAACCTTCTACAGGTAGCTTTAGGTGAACACTGAACAGAGCTCGCACTACACTAACTTGTAGCTTATTTAGCTGCCTGCGGTAGTGATAGGATCAGAAAAGCACCACCAACCTTCTACAGGTAGCTTTAGGTGAACACTGTGCAGAGCTCGCACTACACTAACTTGTAGCTTTTTTTGCTGCCTGCGGTAGTGATAGGATCAGGAAAACACCACCAACCTTCTACAGGTAGCTTTAGGTGAACACTGTGCAGAGCTCGCACTACACTAACTTGTAGCTTATTTAGCTGCCTGTGGTAGTGATAGGATCAGGAAAACACCACCAACCTTCTACAGGTAGCTTTAGGTGAAAACTGTGCAGAGCTCGCACTACACTAAATTGTAGCTTATTTAGCTGCCTGCGGTAGTGATAGGATCAGGAAATCACCACCAACCTTCTAAAGGTAGCTTTAGGTGAACATTGTGCACAGCTCGCACTACACTAACTTGTAGCTTATTTAGCTGCCTGCGGTAGTGATAGTATCAGGAAAACACCACCAACCTTCTACAGGTTGCTTTAGGTGAACACTGTGTAGAGCTCGGACTACACTAACTTGTAGCTTATTTAGCTGCCTGTGGTAGTAATAGGATCAGGAAAACACCACCAACCTTTTACAGGTAGCTTTAGGTGAACACTGTGCAGAGCTCACCAAAAAATAACTTGTAGCTAATTTAGCTGCCTGCGGTAGTGATACGATCAGGAAATCACCACCAACCTTCTACAGGTAGCTTTAGCTGAACACTGTTCAGAGCTCGCACTACACTAACTTGTAGCTTATTTAGCTGCCTGCAGTAGTGATAGGATCAGGAAAACACCACCAAGCTTCTACAGGTAGCTTTAGGTGAACACTGTGCAGAGCCCACCAAAAAAAAAACTTGTAGCTTATTTAGCTGCCTGCGGTAGTAATAGGATCAGGAAAACACCACCAACCTTCTACAGGTAGCTTTAGGTGAACACTGTGCAGAGCTCGCACTACACTAACTTGTAGCTTATTTAGCTGCCTGCGTTAGTGATAGGATCAGGAAAACACCACCAACCTTCTACAGGTAGCTTTAGGTGAACACTGTGCAGAGCTTGCAGTACACTAACTTGTAGCTTATTTAGCTGCCTGCGGTAGTGATAGGATCAGGAAAACACCACCAACCTTCTACAGGTAGCTTTAGCTGAACACTGTGCAGAGCTTGCCAAAAAATAACTTGTAGCTTATTTAGCTGCCTGCGGTAGTGATAGGATCAGGAAAACACCACCAACCTTCTACAGGTAGCTTTAGGTGAACACTGTGCAGAGCTCGCACTACACTAACTTGTAGCTTATTTAGCTGCCTGCGGTAGTGATAGGATCAGGAAAACACCACCAACCTTCTACAGGTAGCTTTAGGTGAACACTGTGCAGAGCTCTCACTACACTAACTTGTAGCTTATTTAGCTGCCTGCGGTAGTGATAGGATCAGGAAAACACCACCAACCTTCTACAGGTAGCTTTAGGTGAACACTGTGCAGAGCTCGCACCACACTAACTTGTAGCTTATTTAGCTGCCTGCGGTAGTGATAGGATCAGGAAAACACCACCAACCTTCTACAGGTAGCTTTAGGTGAACACTGTGCAGAGCTCACACTACACTAACTTGTAGCTTATTTAGCTGCCTGCGGTGGTGATAGGATCAGGAAATCACCACCAACCTTCTACATGTAGCTTAAGGTGAACACTGTGCAGAGCTTGCACTACACTAACTTGTAGCTTATTTAGGTGCTTGCGGTAGTGATAGGATCAGGAAAACACCACCAACCTTCTATAGGTAGCTTTAGGTGAACACTGTGCAGAGCTTGCCAAAAAATAACTTGTAGCTTATTTAGCTGCCTGAGTTGGTGATAGGATCAGGAAAACACCACCAACCTTCTACAGGTCAGCTTTAGATGAACACTGTGCAGAGCTCGCCAAAAAATAACTTGTAGCTTATTTAGCTGCCTGCGGTATTAATAGGATCAGAAAAACACCACCAACCTTCTACAAATAGCTTTAGTTGAACACTGTGCAGAGCTCACCAAAAAATAACTTGTAGCTTATTTGGCTGCCTGCGGTAGTGATAGGATCAGGAAAACACCACCAACCTTCTACAGGTAGCTTTAGGTGAACACTGTTCAGAGCTCGCACTACACTAACTTGTAGCTTATTTAGCTGCCTGCGGTAGTGATAGGATCAGGAAAACACCACCAACCTTCTACAGGTAGCTTTAGGTGAACACTGTGCAGAGCTCACACTACACTAACTTGTAGCTTATTTAGCTGCCTGCGGTAGTGATAGGATCAGGAAAACACCACCAACCTTCTACAGGTAGCTTTAGGTGAACACTGTGCAGAGCTCGCACTACACTAACTTGTAGCTTATTTAGCTGCCTGAGGTAGTGATAGGATTAGGAAAACACAACCAACCTTCTACAGGCAGCTTTAGGTGAACATTGTGCAGAGCTCGCACTACACTAACTTGTAGCTTATTTAGCTGCCTGCGGTAGTGATAGGATCAGGAAAACAACACCAACCTTCTACAGGTAGCTTTAGGTGAACACTGTGCAGAGCTCGCACTACACTAAGTTGTAGCTTATTTAGCTGCCTGCAGTAGTGATAGGATCAGGAAAACACCACCAACCTTCTACAGGTAGCTTTAGGTGAACAATGTGCAGAGCTCGCACTACACTAACTTGTAGCTTATTTAGCTGCCTGCAGTAGTGATAGGATCAGGAAAACACCACCAACCTTCTACAGGTAGCTTTAGATGAACACTGTGCAGAGCTCACACTACACTAACTTGTAGCTTATTTAGCTGGCTGCGGTAGTGATAGGATCAGGAAAACACCACCAACCTTCTACAGGTTGCTTTAGGTGAACACTGTGCAGAGCTCGCACTACCCCAACTTGTAGCTTATTTAGCTGCCTGCGGTAGTGATAGGATCAGGAAAACACCACCAACCTTCTACAGGTAGCTTTAGGTGAACACTGTGCAGAGCTTGCACTACACTAACTTGTAGCTTATTTAGCTGCCTGCGGTAGTGATAGGATCAGGAAAACACCACCAACCTTCTACAGGTAGCTTTAGGTGAACACTGTGCAGAGATCGCACTACACTAACTTGTAGCTTATTTAGCTGCCTGTGGTAGTAATAGGATCAGGAAAACACCACCAACCATCTACAGGTAGCTTTAGGTGAACACTGTGCAGAGCTCACCAAAAAATAACTTGTAGCTTATTAAGCTGCCTGCGGTAGTGATAGGATCAGGAAAACACCACCAACCTTCCACAGGTACCTTTAGGTGAACACTGTGCAGAGCTCGCCAAATAATAACTTGTAGCTTATTTAGCTGCCTGCGGTAGTGATAGGATCAGGAAAACACAACCAACCTTCTACAGGTAGCTTTAGGTGAACACTGTGCAGAGCTCGCACTACAGTAACTTGTAGCTTATTTAGCTGCCTGCGGTAGTGATAGGATCAGGAAAACACCACCAAGCTTCTACAGTTAGCTTTAGGTGAACACTGTGCAGAGCTCGCACTACACTAACTTGTAGCTTATTTAGCTGCCTGCGGTAGTGATAGGATCAGGAAAACACCACCAACCTTCTACAGGTAGCTTTAGGTGAACACTGTGCAGAGCTCGCACTACACTAACTTGTAGCTTATTTAGCTGCCTGCGGCAGTGATAGGATCAGGAAAACACCACCAACCTTCTACAGGTAGCTTTAGATGAACACTGTGCAGAGCTCACCAAAAAATAACTTGTAGCTTATTTAGCTGCCTGTGGTAGTAATAGGATCAGGAAAACACCACCAACCATCTACAGGTAGCTTTAAGTGAACACTGTGCAGAGCTCACCAAAAAATAACTTGTAGCTTATTAAGTTGCCTGCGGTAGTGATAGGATCAGGAAAACACCACCAACCTTCCACAGGTACCTTTAGGTGAACACTGTGCAGAGCTCGCCAAAAAATAACTTGCAGCTTATTTAGCTGCCTGCGGTAGTGATAGGATCAGGAAAACACAACCAACCTTCTTCAGGTAGCTTTAGGTGAACACTGTGCAGAGCTCGCACTACACTAACTTGTAGCTTATTTAGCTGCCTGCGGTAGTGATAGGATCAGGAAAACACCACCAACCTTCTACAGGTAGCTTTAGGTGAACACTGTGCAGAGCTCACCAAAAAATAACTTGTAGCTTATTTAGCTGCCTGCGTTAGTGATAGGATCAGGAAAACACCACCAACCTTCTACAGGTTGCTTTAGGTGAACACTGTGCAGAGCTCGCACTACAGTAACTTGTAGCTTATTTAGCTGCCTGCGGTAGTGATAGGATCAGGAAAACACCACCAAGCTTCTACAGTTAGCTTTAGGTGAACACTGTGCAGAGCTCGCACTACACTAACTTGTAGCTTATTTAGCTGCCTGCGGTAGTGATAGGATCAGGAAAACACCACCAACCTTCTACAGGTAGCTTTAGGTGAACACTGTGCAGAGCTCGCACTACACTAACTTGTAGCTTATTTAGCTGCCTGCGGCAGTGATAGGATCAGGAAAACACCACCAACCTTCTACAGGTAGCTTTAGATGAACACTGTGCAGAGCTCACCAAAAAATAACTTGTAGCTTATTTAGCTGCCTGTGGTAGTAATAGGATCAGGAAAACACCACCAACCATCTACAGGTAGCTTTAAGTGAACACTGTGCAGAGCTCACCAAAAAATAACTTGTAGCTTATTAAGTTGCCTGCGGTAGTGATAGGATCAGGAAAACACCACCAACCTTCCACAGGTACCTTTAGGTGAACACTGTGCAGAGCTCGCCAAAAAATAACTTGCAGCTTATTTAGCTGCCTGCGGTAGTGATAGGATCAGGAAAACACAACCAACCTTCTTCAGGTAGCTTTAGGTGAACACTGTGCAGAGCTCGCACTACACTAACTTGTAGCTTATTTAGCTGCCTGCGGTAGTGATAGGATCAGGAAAACACCACCAACCTTCTACAGGTAGCTTTAGGTGAACACTGTGCAGAGCTCACCAAAAAATAACTTGTAGCTTATTTAGCTGCCTGCGTTAGTGATAGGATCAGGAAAACACCACCAACCTTCTACAGGTTGCTTTAGGTGAACACTGTGCAGAGCTCGCACTACACTAACTTGTAGCTTATTTAGCTGCCTGCGGTAGTGATAGGATCAGGAAAACACCACCAAGCTTCTACAGTTAGCTTTAGGTGAACACTGTGCAGAGCTCGCACTACACTAACTTGTAGCTTATTTAGCTGCCTGCGGTAGTGATAGGATCAGGAAAACACCACCAACCTTCTACAGGTAGCTTTAGGTGAACACTGTGCAGAGCTCGCACTACACTAACTTGTAGCTTATTTAGCTGCCTGCGGCAATGATAGGATCAGGAAAACACCACCAACCTTCTACAGGTAGCTTTAGATGAACACTGTGCAGAGCTCGCCAAAAAATAACTTGTAGCTTTTTTAGCTGCCTGCGGTAGTGATAGGATCAGGAAAACACCACCAACCTTCTACAGGTAGCTTTAGCTGAACACGGTGCAGAGCTCGCCAAAAAATAACTTGTAGCTTATTTAGCTGCCTGCAGTAGTGATAGGATCAGGAAAACACCACCAACCTTCTACAGGTAGGTTTAGGTGAACACCGTGCAGAGCTCGCACCACACTAACTTGTAGCTTATTTAGCTGCCTGCGGTAGTGATAGGATCAGGAAAACACCACCAACCTTCTACAGGTAGGTTTAGGTGAACACTGTGCAGAGCTCGCACTACAACAACTTGTAGCTTATTTAGCTGCCTGCGGTAGTGATAGGATCAGGAAAACACCACCAACCTTCTACAGGTAGCTTTAGGTGAACACTGTGCAGAGCTCACCAAAAAATAACTTGTAGCTTATTTAACTGCCTGTGGTAGTGATAGGATCAGGAAAACACCACCAACCTTCTACAGGTAGCTTTAGGTGAACACTGTGCAGAGCTTGCAGTACACTAACTTGTAGCTTATTTAGCTGCCTGCGGTAGTGATAGGATCAGGAAAACACCACCAACCTTCTACAGGTAGCTTTAGCTGAACACTGTGCAGAGCTTGCCAAAAAATAACTTGTAGCTTATTTAGCTGCCTGCGGTAGTGATAGGATCAGGAAAACACCACCAACCTTCTACAGGTAGCTTTAGGTGAACACTGTGCAGAGCTCGCACTACACTAACTTGTAGCTTATTTAGCTGCCTGCGGTAGTGATAGGATCAGGAAAACACCACCAACCTTCTACAGGTAGCTTTAGGTGAACACTGTGCAGAGCTCGCACTACACTAACTTGTAGCTTATTTAGCTGCCTGCGGTAGTGATAGGATCAGGAAAACACCACCAACCTTCTACAGGTAGCTTTAGGTGAACACTGTGCAGAGCTCGCACCACACTAACTTGTAGCTTATTTAGCTGCCTGCGGTAGTGATAAGATCAGGAAAACACCACCAACCTTCTACAGGTAGCTTTAGGTGAACACTGTGCAGAGCTCGCACTACACTAACTTGTAGCTTATTTAGCTGCCTGCGGTGGTGATAGGATCAGGAAATCACCACCAACCTTCTACATGTAGCTTAAGGTGAACACTGTGCAGAGCTTGCACTACACTAACTTGTAGCTTATTTAGGTGCTTGCGGTAGTGATAGGATCAGGAAAACACCACCAACCTTCTATAGGTAGCTTTAGGTGAACACTGTGCAGAGCTTGCCAAAAAATAACTTGTAGCTTATTTAGCTGCCTGAGGTAGTGATAGGATCAGGAAAACACCACCAACCTTCTACAGGTCAGCTTTAGATGAACACTGTGCAGAGCTCGCCAAAAAATAACTTGTAGCTTATTTAGCTGCCTGCGGTATTAATAGGATCAGGAAAACACCACCAACCTTCTACAGGTAGCTTTAGGTGAACACTGTTCAGAGCTCGCACTACACTAACTTGTAGCTTATTTAGCTGCCTGCGGTAGTGATAGGATCAGGAAATCACCACCAACCTTCTACAGGTAGCTTTAGGTGAAAACTGTGCAGAGCTCGCACTACACTAACTTGTAGCTTATTTAGCTGCCTGCGGTAGTGATAGGATCAGGAAAACACCACCAACCTTCTACAGGTAGCTTTAGGTGAACACTGTGCAGAGCTCGCACTACACTAACTTGTAGCTTATTTAGCTGCCTGCGGTAGTGATAGGATCAGGAAAACACCACCAACCTTCTATAGGTAGCTTTAGGTGAAAACTGTGCAGAGCTCGCACTACACTAAATTGTAGCTTATTTAGCTGCCTGCGGTAGTGATAGGATCAGGAAAACACCACCAACCTTCTAGAGGTAGCTTTAGGTGAGCACTGTGCAGAGCCCACCAAAAAATAACTTGTAGCTTATTTAGCTGCCTGCGGTAGTGATAGGATCAGGAAAACACCACCAACCTTCTACAGGTAGCTTTAGGTGAGCACTGTGCAGAGCTCGCACTACACTAACTTGTAGCTTATATAGCTGCCTGCGTTAGTGATAGGATCAGGAAAAAACCACCAACCTTCTACAGGTAGCTTTAGGTGAACACTGAACAGAGCTCGCACTACACTAACTTGTAGCTTATTTAGCTGCCTGCGGTAGTGATAGGATCAGGAAAGCACCACCAACCTTCTACAGGTAGCTTTAGGTGAACACTGTGCAGAGCTCGCACTACACTAACTTGTAGCTTTTTTTGCTGCCTGCGGTAGTGATAGGATCAGGAAAACACCACCAACCTTCTACAGGTAGCTTTAGGTGAACACTGTGCAGAGCTCGCACTACACTAACTTGTAGCTTATTTAGCTGCCTGCGGTAGTGATAGGATCAGGAAATCACCACCAACCTTCTACAGGTAGCTTTAGGTGAACACTGTGCAGAGCTCGCACTACACTAACTTGTAGCTTATTTAGCTGCCTGCGGTGGTGATAGGATCAGGAAATCACCACCAACCTTCTACATGTAGCTTAAGGTGAACACTGTGCAGAGCTTGCACTACACTAACTTGTAGCTTATTTAGGTGCTTGCGGTAGTGATAGGATCAGGAAAACACCACCAACCTTCTATAGGTAGCTTTAGGTGAACACTGTGCAGAGCTTGCCAAAAAATAACTTGTAGCTTATTTAGCTGCCTGAGGTATTAATAGGATCAGGAAAACACCACCAACCTTCTACAGGTCAGCTTTAGATGAACACTGTGCAGAGCTCGCCAAAAAATAACTTGTAGCTTATTTAGCTGCCTGCGGTATTAATAGGATCAGGAAAACACCACCAACCTTCTACAGGTAGCTTTAGGTGAACACTGTTCAGAGCTCGCACTACACTAACTTGTAGCTTATTTAGCTGCCTGCGGTAGTGATAGGATCAGGAAATCACCACCAACCTTCTACAGGTAGCTTTAGGTGAAAACTGTGCAGAGCTCGCACTACACTAACTTGTAGCTTATTTAGCTGCCTGCGGTAGTGATAGGATCAGGAAAACACCACCAACCTTCTACAGGTAGCTTTAGGTGAACACTGTGCAGAGCTCGCACTACACTAACTTGTAGCTTATTTAGCTGCCTGCGGTAGTGATAGGATCAGGAAAACACCACCAACCTTCTATAGGTAGCTTTAGGTGAAAACTGTGCAGAGCTCGCACTACACTAAATTGTAGCTTATTTAGCTGCCTGCGGTAGTGATAGGATCAGGAAAACACCACCAACCTTCTACAGGTAGCTTTAGGTGAGCACTGTGCAGAGCCCACCAAAAAATAACTTGTAGCTTATTTAGCTGCCTGCGGTAGTGATAGGATCAGGAAAACACCACCAACCTTCTACAGGTAGCTTTAGGTGAGCACTGTGCAGAGCTCGCACTACACTAACTTGTAGCTTATATAGCTGCCTGCGTTAGTGATAGGATCAGGAAAAAACCACCAACCTTCTACAGGTAGCTTTAGGTGAACACTGAACAGAGCTCGCACTACACTAACTTGTAGCTTATTTAGCTGCCTGCGGTAGTGATAGGATCAGGAAAGCACCACCAACCTTCTACAGGTAGCTTTAGGTGAACACTGTGCAGAGCTCGCACTACACTAACTTGTAGCTTTTTTTGCTGCCTGCGGTAGTGATAGGATCAGGAAAACACCACCAACCTTCTACAGGTAGCTTTAGGTGAACACTGTGCAGAGCTCGCACTACACTAACTTGTAGCTTATTTAGCTGCCTGCGGTAGTGATAGGATCAGGAAATCACCACCAACCTTCTACAGGTAGCTTTAGGTGAACACTGTGCAGAGCTCGCACTACACTAACTTGTAGCTTATTTAGCTGCCTGCGGTAGTGATAGTATCAGGAAAACACCACCAACCTTCTACAGGTAGCTTTAGGTGAATGCTGTGCAGAGCACGCACTACACTAACTTGTAGCTTATTTAGCTGCCTGCGGTAGTGATAGGATCAGGAAAACACCACCAACCTTCTACAGGTAGCTTTAGGTGAACACTGTGCAGAGCTCGCACTACACTAACTTGTAGCTTATTTAGCTGCCTGCGGTAGTGATAGGATCAGGAAAACACCACCAACCTTCTATAGGTAGCTTTAGGTGAAAACTGTGCAGAGCTCGCACTACACTAAATTGTAGCTTATTTAGCTGCCTGCGGTAGTGATAGGATCAGGAAAACACCACCAACCTTCTACAGGTGGCTTTAGGTGAGCACTGTGCAGAGCCCACCAAAAAATAACTTGTAGCTTATTTAGCTGCCTGCGGTAGTGATAGGATCAGGAAAACACCACCAACCTTCTACAGGTAGCTTTAGGTGAGCACTGTGCAGAGCTCGCACTACACTAACTTGTAGCTTATATAGCTGCCTGCGTTAGTGATAGGATCAGGAAAAAAACACCAACCTTCTACAGGTAGCTTTAGGTGAACACTGAACAGAGCTCGCACTACACTAACTTGTAGCTTATTTAGCTGCCTGCGGTAGTGATAGGATCAGGAAAGCACCACCAACCTTCTACAGGTAGCTTTAGGTGAACACTGTGCAGAGCTCGCACTACACTAACTTGTAGCTTTTTTTGCTGCCTGCGGTAGTGATAGGATCAGGAAAACACCACCAACCTTCTACAGGTAGCTTTAGGTGAACACTGTGCAGAGCTCGCACTACACTAACTTGTAGCTTATTTAGCTGCCTGTGGTAGTGATAGGATCAGGAAAACACCACCAACCTTCTACAGGTAGCTTTAGGTGAAAACTGTGCAGAGCTCGCACTACACTAAATTGTAGCTTATTTAGCTGCCTGCGGTAGTGATAGGATCAGGAAATCACCACCAACCTTCTACAGGTAGCTTTAGGTGAACACTGTGCAGAGCTCGCACTACACTAACTTGTAGCTTATTTAGCTGCCTGCGGTAGTGATAGTATCAGGAAAACACCACCAACCTTCTACAGGTAGCTTTAGGTGAATACTGTGCAGAGCACGCACTACACTAACTTGTAGCTTATTTAACTGCCTGCGGTAGTGATAGGATCAGGAAAACAAGACCAACCTTCTACAGGTAGCTTTAGGTGAACACTGTGCAGAGCTCGCACTACACTAACTTGTAGCTTATTTAGCTGCCTGTGGTAGTGATAGGATCAGGAAAACACCACCAACCTTCTACAGGTTGCTTTAGGTGAACACTGTGTAGAGCTCGGACTACACTAACTTGTAGCTTATTTAGCTGCCTGTGGTAGTAATAGGATCAGGAAAACACCACCAACCTTTTACAGGTAGCTTTAGGTGAACACTGTGCAGAGCTCACCAAAAAATAACTTGTAGCTAATTTAGCTGCCTGCGGTAGTGATACGATCAGGAAATCACCACCAACCTTCTACAGGTAGCTTTAGCTGAACACTGTTCAGAGCTCGCACTACACTAACTTGTAGCTTATTTAGCTGCCTGCAGTAGTGATAGGATCAGGAAAACACCACCAAGCTTCTACAGGTAGCTTTAGGTGAACACTGTGCAGAGCCCACCAAAAAAAAAACTTGTAGCTTATTTAGCTGCCTGCGGTAGTAATAGGATCAGGAAAACACCACCAACCTTCTACCGGTAGCTTTAGGTGAACACTGTGCAGAGCTCGCACTACACTAACTTGTAGCTTATTTAGCTGCCTGCGTTAGTGATAGGATCAGGAAAACACCACCAACCTTCTACAGGTAGCTTTAGGTGAACACTGTGCAGAGCTCGCACTAGACCAACTTGTAGCTTATTTAGCTGCCTGCGGTAGTGATAGGATCAGGAAAACACCACCAACCTTCTAAAGGTAGCTTTAGGTGAACACTGTGCAGAGCTCACCAAAAAATAACTTGTAGCTTATTTAGCTGCCTGCGGTAGTGATAGGATCAGGAAAACACCACAAACCTTCTACAGGTTGCTTTAGGTGAACACTGTGCAGAGCTTGCCAAAAAATAACTTGTAGCTTATTTAGCTGCCTGCGGTAGTGAAAGGATCAGGAAAACACCACCAACCTTCTACAGGTAGCTTTAGGTGAACACTGTGCAGAGCTCGCACTACACTAACTTGTAGCTTATTTAGCTGCTTGCGGTAGTGATAGGATCAGGAAAACACCACCAACCTTCTACAGGTAGCTTTAGGTGAACACTGTGCAAAGCTCGCACTACACTAACTTTTAGCTTATTTAGCTGCCTGCGTTAGTGATAGGATCAGGAAAACACCACCAACCTTCTACAGGTAGCTTTAGGTGAACACTGTGCAGAGCTCGCACTACACTAACTTGTAGCTTTTTTTGCTGCCTGCGGTAGTGATAGGATCAGGAAAACACCACCAACCTTCTACAGGTAGCTTTAGGTGAACACTGTGCAGAGCTCGCACTACACTAACTTGTAGCTTATTTAGCTGCCTGCGGTAGTGATAGGATCAGGAAATCACCACCAACCTTCTACAGGTAGCTTTAGGTGAACACTGTGCAGAGCTCGCACTACACTAACTTGTAGCTTATTTAGCTGCCTGCGGTAGTGATAGTATCAGGAAAACACCACCAACCTTCTACAGGTAGCTTTAGGTGAATGCTGTGCAGAGCACGCACTACACTAACTTGTAGCTTATTTAGCTGCCTGCGGTAGTGATAGGATCAGGAAAACACCACCAACCTTCTACAGGTAGCTTTAGGTGAACACTGTGCAGAGCTCGCACTACACTAACTTGTAGCTTATTTAGCTGCCTGCGGTAGTGATAGGATCAGGAAAACACCACCAACCTTCTATAGGTAGCTTTAGGTGAAAACTGTGCAGAGCTCGCACTACACTAAATTGTAGCTTATTTAGCTGCCTGCGGTAGTGATAGGATCAGGAAAACACCACCAACCTTCTACAGGTGGCTTTAGGTGAGCACTGTGCAGAGCCCACCAAAAAATAACTTGTAGCTTATTTAGCTGCCTGCGGTAGTGATAGGATCAGGAAAACACCACCAACCTTCTACAGGTAGCTTTAGGTGAGCACTGTGCAGAGCTCGCACTACACTAACTTGTAGCTTATATAGCTGCCTGCGTTAGTGATAGGATCAGGAAAAAACCACCAACCTTCTACAGGTAGCTTTAGGTGAACACTGAACAGAGCTCGCACTACACTAACTTGTAGCTTATTTAGCTGCCTGCGGTAGTGATAGGATCAGGAAAGCACCACCAACCTTCTACAGGTAGCTTTAGGTGAACACTGTGCAGAGCTCGCACTACACTAACTTGTAGCTTTTTTTGCTGCCTGCGGTAGTGATAGGATCAGGAAAACACCACCAACCTTCTACAGGTAGCTTTAGGTGAACACTGTGCAGAGCTCGCACTACACTAACTTGTAGCTTATTTAGCTGCCTGTGGTAGTGATAGGATCAGGAAAACACCACCAACCTTCTACAGGTAGCTTTAGGTGAAAACTGTGCAGAGCTCGCACTACACTAAATTGTAGCTTATTTAGCTGCCTGCGGTAGTGATAGGATCAGGAAATCACCACCAACCTTCTACAGGTAGCTTTAGGTGAACACTGTGCAGAGCTCGCACTACACTAACTTGTAGCTTATTTAGCTGCCTGCGGTAGTGATAGTATCAGGAAAACACCACCAACCTTCTACAGGTAGCTTTAGGTGAATACTGTGCAGAGCACGCACTACACTAACTTGTAGCTTATTTAACTGCCTGCGGTAGTGATAGGATCAGGAAAACAAGACCAACCTTCTACAGGTAGCTTTAGGTGAACACTGTGCAGAGCTCGCACTACACTAACTTGTAGCTTATTTAGCTGCCTGTGGTAGTGATAGGATCAGGAAAACACCACCAACCTTCTACAGGTTGCTTTAGGTGAACACTGTGTAGAGCTCGGACTACACTAACTTGTAGCTTATTTAGCTGCCTGTGGTAGTAATAGGATCAGGAAAACACCACCAACCTTTTACAGGTAGCTTTAGGTGAACACTGTGCAGAGCTCACCAAAAAATAACTTGTAGCTAATTTAGCTGCCTGCGGTAGTGATACGATCAGGAAATCACCACCAACCTTCTACAGGTAGCTTTAGCTGAACACTGTTCAGAGCTCGCACTACACTAACTTGTAGCTTATTTAGCTGCCTGCAGTAGTGATAGGATCAGGAAAACACCACCAAGCTTCTACAGGTAGCTTTAGGTGAACACTGTGCAGAGCCCACCAAAAAAAAAACTTGTAGCTTATTTAGCTGCCTGCGGTAGTAATAGGATCAGGAAAACACCACCAACCTTCTACCGGTAGCTTTAGGTGAACACTGTGCAGAGCTCGCACTACACTAACTTGTAGCTTATTTAGCTGCCTGCGTTAGTGATAGGATCAGGAAAACACCACCAACCTTCTACAGGTAGCTTTAGGTGAACACTGTGCAGAGCTCGCACTAGACCAACTTGTAGCTTATTTAGCTGCCTGCGGTAGTGATAGGATCAGGAAAACACCACCAACCTTCTAAAGGTAGCTTTAGGTGAACACTGTGCAGAGCTCACCAAAAAATAACTTGTAGCTTATTTAGCTGCCTGCGGTAGTGATAGGATCAGGAAAACACCACAAACCTTCTACAGGTTGCTTTAGGTGAACACTGTGCAGAGCTTGCCAAAAAATAACTTGTAGCTTATTTAGCTGCCTGCGGTAGTGAAAGGATCAGGAAAACACCACCAACCTTCTACAGGTAGCTTTAGGTGAACACTGTGCAGAGCTCGCACTACACTAACTTGTAGCTTATTTAGCTGCTTGCGGTAGTGATAGGATCAGGAAAACACCACCAACCTTCTACAGGTAGCTTTAGGTGAACACTGTGCAAAGCTCGCACTACACTAACTTTTAGCTTATTTAGCTGCCTGCGTTAGTGATAGGATCAGGAAAACACCACCAACCTTCTACAGGTAGCTTTAGGTGAACACTGTGCAGAGCTCGCACTACACTAACTTGTAGCTTATTTAGCTGCCTGCGGTAGTGATAGGATCAGGAAAACACCACCAACCTTCTACAGGTAGCTTTAGGTGAACACTGTGCAGAGCCCACCAAAAAATAACTTGTAGCTTATTTAGCTGCCTGCGTTAGTGATAGGATCAGGAAAACACCACCAACCTTCTACAGGTAGCTTTAGGTGAACACTGTGCAGAGCTCGCACTACACTAACTTGTAGCTTATTTAGCTGCCTGCGGTAGTGATAGGATCAGGAAAACACCACCAACCTTCTAAGGTAGCTTTAGGTGAACACTGTGCAGAGCTCACCAAAAAATAACTTGTAGCTTATTTAGCTGCCTGCGGTAGTGATAGGATCAGGAAAACACCACAAACCTTCTACAGGTTGCTTTAGGTGAACACTGTGCAGAGCTTGCCAAAAAATAACTTGTAGCTTATTTAGCTGCCTGCGGTAGTGATAAGATCAGGAAAACACCACCAACCTTCTACAGGTAGCTTTAGGTGAACACTGTGCAGAGCTCGCACTACACTAACTTGTAGCTTATTTAGCTGCCTGCGGTAGTGAAAGGATCAGGAAAACACCACCAACCTTCTACAGGTAGCTTTAGGTGAACACTGTGCAGAGCTCGCACTACACTAACTTGTAGCTTATTTAGCTGCTTGCGGTAGTGATAGGATCAGGAAAACACCACCAACCTTCTACAGGTAGCTTTAGGTGAACACTGTGCAAAGCTCGCCAAAAAATAACTTGTAGCTTATTTAGCTGCCTGCGGTAGTGATAGGATCAGGAAAACACCACCAACCTTCTACAGGTAGCTTTAGCATAACACTAGCAGAGCTCGCCAAAAAATAACTTGTAGCTTATTTAGCTGCCTGTGGTAGTGATAGGATCAGGAAAACACCACCAACCTTCTACAGGTAGCTTTAGGTGAAAACTGTGCAGAGCTCGCACTACACTAACTTTTAGCTTATTTAGCTGCCTGCGTTAGTGATAGGATCAGGAAAACACCACCAACCTTCTACAGGTAGCTTTAGGTGAACACTGTGCAGAGCTCGCACTACACTAACTTGTAGCTTATTTAGCTGCCTGCGGTAGTGATAGGATCAGGAAAACACCACAAACCTTCTACAGGTAGCTTTAGGTGAGCACTGTGCAGAGCTCGCACTACACTAACTTGTAGCTTATATAGCTGCCTGCGTTAGTGATAGGATCAGGAAAAAACCACCAACCTTCTACAGGTAGCTTTAGGTGAACACTGAACAGAGCTCGCACTACACTAACTTGTAGCTTATTTAGCTGCCTGCGGTAGTGATAGGATCAGGAAAGCACCACCAACCTTCTACAGGTAGCTTTAGGTGAACACTGTGCAGAGCTCGCACTACACTAACTTGTAGCTTTTTTTGCTGCCTGCGGTAGTGATAGGATCAGGAAAACACCACCAACCTTCTACAGGTAGCTTTAGGTGAACACTGTGCAGAGCTCGCACTACACTAACTTGTAGCTTATTTAGCTGCCTGCGGTAGTGATAGGATCAGGAAAACACCACCAACCTTCTACAGGTAGCTTTAGGTGAAAACTGTGCAGAGCTCGCACTACACTAAATTGTAGCTTATTTAGCTGCCTGCGGTAGTGATAGGATCAGGAAATCACCACCAACCTTCTACAGGTAGCTTTAGGTGAACACTGTGCAGAGCTCGCACTACACTAACTTGTAGCTTATTTAGCTGCCTGCGGTAGTGATAGTATCAGGAAAACACCACCAACCTTCTACAGGTAGCTTTAGGTGAATACTGTGCAGAGCACGCACTACACTAACTTGTAGCTTATTTAACTGCCTGCGGTAGTGATAGGATCAGGAAAACAAGACCAACCTTCTACAGGTAGCTTTAGGTGAACACTGTGCAGAGCTCGCACTACACTAACTTGTAGCTTATTTAGCTGCCTGTGGTAGTGATAGGATCAGGAAAACACCACCAACCTTCTACAGGTTGCTTTAGGTGAACACTGTGTAGAGCTCGGACTACACTAACTTGTAGCTTATTTAGCTGCCTGTGGTAGTAATAGGATCAGGAAAACACCACCAACCTTTTACAGGTAGCTTTAGGTGAACACTGTGCAGAGCTCACCAAAAAATAACTTGTAGCTTATTTAGCTGCCTGCGGTAGTGATACGATCAGGAAATCACCACCAACCTTCTACAGGTAGCTTTAGCTGAACACTGTTCAGAGCTCGCACTACACTAACTTGTAGCTTATTTAGCTGCCTGCAGTAGTGATAGGATCAGGAAAACACCACCAAGCTTCTACAGGTAGCTTTAGGTGAACACTGTGCAGAGCCCACCAAAAAAAAAACTTGTAGCTTATTTAGCTGCCTGCGGTAGTAATAGGATCAGGAAAACACCACCAACCTTCTACAGGTAGCTTTAGGTGAACACTGTGCAGAGCTCGCACTACACTAACTTGTAGCTTATTTAGCTGCCTGCGTTAGTGATAGGATCAGGAAAACACCACCAACCTTCTACAGGTAGCTTTAGGTGAACACTGTGCAGAGCTCACACTACACTAACTTGTAGCTTATTTAGCTGCCTGCGGTAGTGATAGGATCAGGAAAACACCACCAACCTTCTAAAGGTAGCTTTAGGTGAACACTGTGCAGAGCTCACCAAAAAATAACTTGTAGCTTATTTAGCTGCCTGCGGTAGTGATAGGATCAGGAAAACACCACAAACCTTCTACAGGTTGCTTTAGGTGAACACTGTGCAGAGCTTGCCAAAAAATAACTTGTAGCTTATTTAGCTGCCTGCGGTAGTGAAAGGATCAGGAAAACACCACCAACCTTCTACAGGTAGCTTTAGGTGAACACTGTGCAGAGCTCGCACTACACTAACTTGTAGCTTATTTAGCTGCTTGCGGTAGTGATAGGATCAGGAAAACACCACCAACCTTCTACAGGTAGCTTTAGGTGAACACTGTGCAGAGCTCGCACTACACTAACTTTTAGCTTATTTAGCTGCCTGCGTTAGTGATAGGATCAGGAAAACACCACCAACCTTCTACAGGTAGCTTTAGGTGAACACTGTGCAGAGCTCGCACTACACTAACTTGTAGCTTATTTAGCTGCCTGCGGTAGTGATAGGATCAGGAAAACACCACCAACCTTCTACAGGTAGCTTTAGGTGAACACTGTGCAGAGCCACCAAAAAATAACTTGTAGCTTATTTAGCTGCCTGCGTTAGTGATAGGATCAGGAAAACACCACCAACCTTCTACAGGTAGCTTTAGGTGAACACTGTGCAGAGCTCGCACTACACTAACTTGTAGTTTATTTAGCTGCCTGCGGTAGTGATAGGATCAGGAAAACACCACCAACCTTCTAAAGGTAGCTTTAGGTGAACACTGTGCAGAGCTCACCAAAAAATAACTTGTAGCTTATTTAGCTGCCTGCGGTAGTGATAGGATCAGGAAAACACCACAAACCTTCTACAGGTTGCTTTAGGTGAACACTGTGCAGAGCTTGCCAAAAAATAACTTGTAGCTTATTTAGCTGCCTGCGGTAGTGATAAGATCAGGAAAACACCACCAACCTTCTACAGGTAGCTTTAGGTGAACACTGTGCAGAGCTCGCACTACACTAACTTGTAGCTTATTTAGCTGCCTGCGGTAGTGAAAGGATCAGGAAAACACCACCAACCTTCTACAGGTAGCTTTAGGTGAACACTGTGCAGAGCTCGCACTACACTAACTTGTAGCTTATTTAGCTGCTTGCGGTAGTGATAGGATCAGGAAAACACCACCAACCTTCTACAGGTAGCTTTAGGTGAACACTGTGCAGAGCTCGCCAAAAAATAACTTGTAGCTTATTTAGCTGCCTGCGGTAGTGATAGGATCAGGAAAACACCACCAACCTTCTACAGGTAGCTTTAGCATAACACTAGCAGAGCTCGCCAAAAAATAACTTGTAGCTTATTTAGCTGCCTGTGGTAGTGATAGGATCAGGAAAACACCACCAACCTTCTACAGGTAGCTTTAGGTGAACACTGTGCAGAGCTCGCACTACACTAACTTTTAGCTTATTTAGCTGCCTGCGTTAGTGATAGGATCAGGAAAACACCACCAACCTTCTACAGGTAGCTTTAGGTGAACACTGTGCAGAGCTCGCACTACACTAACTTGTAGCTTATTTAGCTGCCTGCGGTAGTGATAGGATCAGGAAATCACCACAAACCTTCTACAGGTTGCTTTAGGTGAACACTGTGCAGAGCTTGCCAAAAAATAACTTGTAGCTTATTTAGCTGCCTGCGGTAGTGATAAGATCAGGAAAACACCACCAACCTTCTACAGGTAGCTTTAGGTGAACACTGTGCAGAGCTCGCACTACACTAACTTGTAGCTTATTTAGCTGCCTGCGGTAGTGAAAGGATCAGGAAAGCACCACCAACCTTCTACAGGTAGCTTTAGGTGAACACTGTGCAGAGCTCGCACTACACTAACTTGTAGCTTATTTAGCTGCTTGCGGTAGTGATAGGATCAGGAAAACACCACCAACCTTCTACAGGTAGCTTTAGGTGAACACTGTGCAGAGCTCGCCAAAAAATAACTTGTAGCTTATTTAGCTGCCTGCGGTAGTGATAGGATCAGGAAAACACCACCAACCTTCTACAGGTAGCTTTAGCATAACACTAGCAGAGCTCGCCAAAAAATAACTTGTAGCTTATTTAGCTGCCTGTGGTAGTGATAGGATCAGGAAAACACCACCAACCTTCTACAGGTAGCTTTAGGTGAACACTGTGCAGAGCTCGCACTACACTAACTTTTAGCTTATTTAGCTGCCTGCGTTAGTGATAGGATCAGGAAAACACCACCAACCTTCTACAGGTAGCTTTAGGTGAACACTGTGCAGAGCTCGCACTACACTAACTTGTAGCTTATTTAGCTGCCTGCGGTAGTGATAGGATCAGGAAAACACCACCAACCTTCTACAGGTAGCTTTAGGTGAACACTGTGCAGAGCTCGCACTACACTAACTTGTAGCTTATTTAGCTGCTTGCGGTAGTGATAGGATCAGGAAAACACCACCAACCTTCTACAGGTAGCTTTAGGTGAACACTGTGCAGAGCTCGCACTACACTAACTTTTAGCTTATTTAGCTGCCTGCGTTAGTGATAGGATCAGGAAAACACCACCAACCTTCTACAGGTAGCTTTAGGTGAACACTGTGCAGAGCTCGCACTACACTAACTTGTAGCTTATTTAGCTGCCTGCGGTAGTGATAGGATCAGGAAAACACCACCAACCTTCTACAGGTAGCTTTAGGTGAACACTGTGCAGAGCCACCAAAAAATAACTTGTAGCTTATTTAGCTGCCTGCGTTAGTGATAGGATCAGGAAAACACCACCAACCTTCTACAGGTAGCTTTAGGTGAACACTGTGCAGAGCTCGCACTACACTAACTTGTAGTTTATTTAGCTGCCTGCGGTAGTGATAGGATCAGGAAAACACCACCAACCTTCTAAAGGTAGCTTTAGGTGAACACTGTGCAGAGCTCACCAAAAAATAACTTGTAGCTTATTTAGCTGCCTGCGGTAGTGATAGGATCAGGAAAACACCACAAACCTTCTACAGGTTGCTTTAGGTGAACACTGTGCAGAGCTTGCCAAAAAATAACTTGTAGCTTATTTAGCTGCCTGCGGTAGTGATAAGATCAGGAAAACACCACCAACCTTCTACAGGTAGCTTTAGGTGAACACTGTGCAGAGCTCGCACTACACTAACTTGTAGCTTATTTAGCTGCCTGCGGTAGTGAAAGGATCAGGAAAACACCACCAACCTTCTACAGGTAGCTTTAGGTGAACACTGTGCAGAGCTCGCACTACACTAACTTGTAGCTTATTTAGCTGCTTGCGGTAGTGATAGGATCAGGAAAACACCACCAACCTTCTACAGGTAGCTTTAGGTGAACACTGTGCAGAGCTCGCCAAAAAATAACTTGTAGCTTATTTAGCTGCCTGCGGTAGTGATAGGATCAGGAAAACACCACCAACCTTCTACAGGTAGCTTTAGCATAACACTAGCAGAGCTCGCCAAAAAATAACTTGTAGCTTATTTAGCTGCCTGTGGTAGTGATAGGATCAGGAAAACACCACCAACCTTCTACAGGTAGCTTTAGGTGAACACTGTGCAGAGCTCGCACTACACTAACTTTTAGCTTATTTAGCTGCCTGCGTTAGTGATAGGATCAGGAAAACACCACCAACCTTCTACAGGTAGCTTTAGGTGAACACTGTGCAGAGCTCGCACTACACTAACTTGTAGCTTATTTAGCTGCCTGCGGTAGTGATAGGATCAGGAAATCACCACAAACCTTCTACAGGTTGCTTTAGGTGAACACTGTGCAGAGCTTGCCAAAAAATAACTTGTAGCTTATTTAGCTGCCTGCGGTAGTGATAAGATCAGGAAAACACCACCAACCTTCTACAGGTAGCTTTAGGTGAACACTGTGCAGAGCTCGCACTACACTAACTTGTAGCTTATTTAGCTGCCTGCGGTAGTGAAAGGATCAGGAAAGCACCACCAACCTTCTACAGGTAGCTTTAGGTGAACACTGTGCAGAGCTCGCACTACACTAACTTGTAGCTTATTTAGCTGCTTGCGGTAGTGATAGGATCAGGAAAACACCACCAACCTTCTACAGGTAGCTTTAGGTGAACACTGTGCAGAGCTCGCCAAAAAATAACTTGTAGCTTATTTAGCTGCCTGCGGTAGTGATAGGATCAGGAAAACACCACCAACCTTCTACAGGTAGCTTTAGCATAACACTAGCAGAGCTCGCCAAAAAATAACTTGTAGCTTATTTAGCTGCCTGTGGTAGTGATAGGATCAGGAAAACACCACCAACCTTCTACAGGTAGCTTTAGGTGAACACTGTGCAGAGCTCGCACTACACTAACTTTTAGCTTATTTAGCTGCCTGCGTTAGTGATAGGATCAGGAAAACACCACCAACCTTCTACAGGTAGCTTTAGGTGAACACTGTGCAGAGCTCGCACTACACTAACTTGTAGCTTATTTAGCTGCCTGCGGTAGTGATAGGATCAGGAAAACACCACCAACCTTCTACAGGTAGCTTTAGGTGAACACTGTGCAGAGCCCACCAAAAAATAACTTGTAGCTTATTTAGCTGCCTGCGGTAGTGATAGGATCAGGAAAACACCACCAACCTTCTACAGGTAACTTTAGGTGAGCACTGTGCAGAGCTCGCACTACACTAACTTGTAGCTTATTTAGCTGCCTGCGGTAGTGATAGGATCAGGAAAACACCACCAACCTTCTACAGGTAGCTTTAGGTGAACACTGCAGAGCTCGCACTACACTAACTTGTAGCTTATTTAGCTGCCTGCGGTAGTGATAGGATCAGGAAAACACTACCAACCTTCTATAGGTAGCTTTAGGTGAACACTGTGCAGAGCTCGCACTACACTAACTTGTAGCTTGTTTAGCTGCCTGCGGTAGTGATATGATCAGGAAAACACCACCAACCTTCTACAGGTAGCTTTAGGTCAGTGGTTCTCAACTCCAGTCCTTGGGGCCCACCGACAGGCCAGGTTTTATGTATAACCTTGGGGAGTTGCAGACTAGAATACTGCAATCACTGAGCAGCAAGTGATATCACCTGTGATGTATTTCAGTTATCTTGCAAACCTGGCCTGTTAGTGGGTCCTGAGGACTGAAGTTGAGAACCACTGCTTTAGGTGAACACTGTGCAGAGCTCGCACTACACTAACTTGTAGCTTATTTAGCTGCCTGCGGTAGTGATAGGATCAGGAAAACACCACCAACCTTCTACAGGTAGCTTTAGGTGAACACTGTGCAGAGCTCGCACTACACTAACTTGTAGCTTATTTAGCTGCCTGCGGTAGTGATAGGATCAGGAAAACACCACCAACCTTCTACAGGTAGCTTTAGGTGAACACTGTGCAGAGCTTGCACTACACTAACTTGTAGCTTATTTAGCTGCCTGTGGTAGTAATAGGATCAGGAAAACACCACCAACCTTCTACAGGTAGCTTTAGGTGAACACTGTGCAGAGCTCACCAAAAAATAACTTGTAGCTTATTTAGCTGCCTGCGGTAGTGATAGGATCAGGAAATCACCACCAACCTTCTACAGGTAGCTTTAGGTGAACACTGTTCAGAGCTCGCACTACACTAACTTGTAGCTTATTTAGCTGCCTGCGGTAGTGGTAGGATCAGGAAAACACCACCAACCTTCTACAGGTAGCTTTAGGTCACTGGTTCTCAACTCCAGTCCTTGGGGCCCACCAACAGGCCAGGTTTTATGTATAACCTTGGGGAGTTGCAGACTAGAATACTGCAATCACTGAGCAGCAAGTGATATCACCTGTGATGTATTTCAGTTATCTTGCAAACCTGGCCTGTTAGTGGGTCCTGAGGACTGGAGTTGAGAACCACTGCTTTAGGTGAACACTGTGCAGAGCTCGCACTACACTAACTTGTAGCTTATTTAGCTGCCTGCGGTAGTGATAGGATCAGGAAAACACCACCAACCTTCTACAGGTAGCTTTAGTTGAACACTGTGCAGAGCTCACACTACACTAACTTGTAGCTTATTTAGCTGCCTGCGGTAGTGATAGGATCAGGAAAACACCACCAACCTTCTACAGGTAGCTTTAGGTGAACACTGTGCAGAGCTCGCACTACACTAACTTGTAGCTTATTTAGCTGCCTGTGGTAGTAATAGGATCAGGAAAACACCACCAACCTTCTACAGGTAGCTTTAGGTGAACACTGTGCAGAGCTCACCAAAAAATAACTTGTAGCTTATTTAGCTGCCTGCGGTAGTGATAGGATCAGGAAATCACCACCAACCTTCTACAGGTAGCTTTAGGTGAACACTGTTCAGAGCTCGCACTACACTAACTTGTAGCTTATTTAGCTGCCTGCGGTAGTGATAGGATCAGGAAAACACCACCAACCTTCTACAGGTAGCTTTAGGTCAGTGGTTCTCAACTCCAGTCCTTGGGGCCCACCAACAGGCCAGGTTTTATGTATAACCTTGGGGAGTTGCAGACTAGAATACTGCAATCACTGAGCAGCAAGTGATATCACCTGTGATGTATTTCAGTTATCTTGCAAACCTGGCCTGTTAGTGGGTCCTGAGGACTGGAGCTGAGAACCACTGCTTTAGGTGAACACTGTGCAGAGCTCGCACTACGCTAACTTGTAGCTTATTTAGCTGCCTGCGGTAGTGATAGGATCAGGAAAACACCACCAACCTTCTACAGGTAGCTTTAGGTGAACACTGTGCAGAGCTCACACTACACTAACTTGTAGCTTATTTAGCTGCCTGCGGTAGTGATAGGATCAGGAAAACACCACCAACCTTCTACAGGTAGCTTTAGGTGAACACTGTGCAGAGCTCGCACTACACTAACTTGTAGCTTATTTAGCTGCCTGTGGTAGTAATAGGATCAGGAAAACACCACCAACCTTCTACAGGTAGCTTTAGGTGAACACTGTGCAGAGCTCACCAAAAAATAACTTGTAGCTTATTTAGCTGCCTGCGGTAGTGATAGGATCAGGAAATAACCACCAACCTTCTACAGGTAGCTTTAGGTGAACACTGTTCAGAGCTCGCACTACACTAACTTGTAGCTTATTTAGCTGCCTGCGGTAGTGATGGGATCAGGAAAACACCACCAACCTTCTACAGGTAGCTTTAGGTGAACACTGTGCAGAGCTCGCACTACACTAACTTGTAGCTTATTTAGCTGCCTGCGGTAGTGATAGGATCAGGAAAACACCACCAACCTTCTACAGGTAGCTTTAGCTGAACACTGTGCAGAGCTCGCCAACAAATAACTTGTAGCTTATTTAGCTGCCTGCGGTAGTGATAGGATCAGGAAAACACCACCAACCTTCTACAGGTAGCTTTAGCTGAACACTGTGCAGAGCTCGCAAAAAAATAACTTGTAGGTTTAGCTGAACACTGTGAGGAGGACGCACTACACTAACTTGTAGCTTTAGCTGAACACTGTGCAGAGCTTGCAAAAAAATAACTTGTAGGTTTAGCTGAACACTGTGAGGAGGACGTACTACACTAACTTGTAGCTTTAGCTGAACACTGTGCAGAGGTCGCACTACAATAACTTGTAGTTTTAGCTGAACACTGTGAGGAGGACACACTACACCAACTTGTAGCTTTAGCTGAACACTGTGAGGAGGACGCACTACACTAACTTGTAGCTTTAGCTGAACACTGTGCAGAGGTCTCACTACACTAACTTGTAGTTTTAGCTGAACACTGTGAGGAGGACGCACTACACTAACTTGTAGCTTTAGCTGAACACTGTGCAGGGGTCGCACTACACTAACTTGTAGTTTTAGCTGAACACTGTGAGCAGGACGCACTACACTAACTTGTAGCTTTAGCTGAACACTGTGCAGAGGTCTCACTACACTAACTTGTAGCTTTAGCTGAACACTGTGCAGAGGTCGCACTACACTAACTTGTAGTTTTAGCTGAACACTGTGAGCAGGACGCACTACACTAACTTGTAGCTTTAGCTGAACACTGTGAGGAGGACGCACTACCCTAACTTGTAGCTTTAGCTGAACACTGTGAGGAGGACGCACTACCCTAACTTGTAGCTTTAGCTGAACACTGTGCAGAGGTCACACTAAACTAACTTGTAGCTTTAGCTGAACACTGTGAGGAGGACGCACTACCCTAACTTGTAGCTTTAGCTGAACACTGTGCACTACACTAACTTGTAGTTTTAGCTGAACACTGTGCAGAGGTCACACTAAACTAACTTGTAGCTTTAACTGAACACTGTGAATAGGACACACTACACTAACTGTAAATAGTCTAGCTGCCTTACTGTGGTACTAATAGGATCAAAAGAACACCAGAAATTTTCTTCAGGTAGCTGTAAATACTGTAACAATACTGTAACAAGACAAGCCTGCCTGCCTAGGAAGATAACAGGAATGGATCTACCTAAACTGAATGCAGTGTATATATATATATATATATATATATATATATATATATATATATATATATATATATATATATATATATATATATATATATATATATGCAACACCTGGGATGCATATATATACATAATAAACTGTAAGTGCAGCTAACTCACTGACTGTCCTGCCTAATCTAGCTAACTCAAATGAAATGACACTGTCTCTCTCTCTATCTCTCAGCACGCCAGAACACACTACACAGGGCCACTTATATAGTGTGGGGCGTGTTCTAAACCCCCTGAGCCATAATTGGCCAAAGCCACCCTGGCTTTGGCCAATTACAGCTCTCTCTACCGACGGCGCTGTTATTGGCCAAGCATGCGGGTCATAGTGCATGCTTGGCCAATCATCAGCCAGCAATGCATTGCGATGCCGCAGTGAATTATGGGCCGTGACGCGCCACACGAATTTGGCACGAACGGCCCATAACGGTCGCAATTCGGCGAATGATCGAACAGCCGATGTTCGAGTCGAACATGGGTTCGACTCGAACGTGAAGCTCATCCCTATCCTCAGCCATCACAGACCTCAGAAGAGTTTTCCAGGCAATGGCAGTGCGGATGTATGATCTGGAAGAAACAACAGCCCTCACACTGCATTCCAGCAATTACAGGCTTCTTCCCACTCCCAAACTACTCAGCTCAGAGACATTCAAAGACACATGGAAGATCTAGACAATCGTGGACGTCGCCACAATATTCGGTTAAGATGCATTCCTGAAATTATCGAAAATTCCCAAATTACAAGGGCCACCATCGCCATCTTTAACGATCTCCTGGGCAGACCCCCTGAAACACCCATTGACTTTTAGCGCCTGCACAGAGCACTAAAACTCAGAGGCAGAGACACTGATTACCCCAGAGACGTCATTTGCTGTCTTATCAATTTTAAACTAAAGGAGGAAATTCTCCACAGGGCAAGAGACCGTCGCTCCCTGCTTTATCAAGGAGCTGACATAAAGTTGTTCCAAGACCTTTCGCCTATTCCCCTAAAATTAGAAGGGACTTACGCCCGCTCCTTGACCTCCTACGTACCAAAGGGATCCAATATAGATGGAAATTCCCCTTCTGCCTCTCCACCTCCTCTCAAGGCTGCACTCTCTCCTTTCCCCTCCCTTCCTTCTCTGCCTCGCAGTGTCTGCCACCACCACATCACCAATAAAACCAAATTATCCCAGAACCCGCTCTCCTCCAGACTTCCTGCTTCCACTAGTGAAGGGTTATTTGCCTAACATTGTGAAATTCCCCAATACATCTAAGACCAAACACTATCACACTATGTCACACCCACACCATACAAAAGCGTCCTCCACCCTTAAAATAGTCTCAGTGAACACTAAAGGTCTCAACATACCAGAAAATGTAGCCAAGTCCTTGATATGATGTATAAATTAAGGGCAAACATAGTATTTTTACAGGGAACTCACTTCCGCACCAACAAAAACTCATGAACCACCTGTTTCCCATGGTATACCATGCCACAAATTCACTGGCTAAATCTAAAGGGGTCTCGATCCTACTTTCCAAAAACCTAGACTGGCAACCTGTTGACTCACTTATAGACCCAGAGGATAGATATAGCTTCCTGAAGGGTTGTCTCCAGGGACGGCCTGTTACCCTGGCCAACGTATACAGCCCCAACTCTGCGCAACTGAGTTTATTTAGATCCATCTCAGGTCTCCTCTCGGACTTCCACTCCGGACCGACCATCCTAGGTGGTGATTTCAATGTAGCCCTATCCCCAATTCTAGACACCTCCACAGGTACAACTTTCCTACCATACAAAGCCATTCGACAAATCAAAATACAGATCCAGGATCTCCTTTTACATGACACTTGGCTTACCCTCCACCCCGATGACAAAGACTTCACCTTTTTCTCTGCCCCATATAGTAAATATTCTAAAATCAACTATCTTTTTCTATCCCAGAAAGATATGCCCTTTCTATCTGCTGCCACCATTGAACCTATGCTACTATCAGACCACCACCCAATCACAATGACCCTGATGTTCCTGGACAAACACATCTCCACAAAAATTTGGCGTTTGGACTCAACACTACTTACCTCAGAAGAAGTCATTAAAGACGTTCCTAAATGTATACACACATTCTTCCAGGAGAACGATACACCTGACACAACCCCACTTAACCAATGGCAGGCACACAAATGTGTCATTCTAGGAAAACTCATAGCTAGGGATGAGCTTTGAGTTTGAGTCAAACCCATGTTCAACTCGAACATCGCATGTTCGACCGTTCATCGAATTGCGAACGTTATGGGCAGTTCGCACCAAATTCGAGCACGTCACGGTCCATAATTCACGGCGGCATCGCAGTGCATTGCTGGCTGATGATTGGCCAAGCATGCACTATGACCCGCATGCTTGGCCAATCACAGTGCTGTCTGTACAGAGAGCCGTAAGTGGCCAAAGCCAGGGTGGCTTTGGCCAATTATGGCTCAGGGGGTTTAGTACATGCCCCACACTATATAAGGCCGCCTGCGTGGCGGCCTTGTGTAGTGTGTTGCAGCGGTGGAGAGATAGACAGAGAGACAGTGTCATTTGATTTAAGTTAGATAAAGAAGGGAGGCGAGTCAGTTAGCTGCACTTACGGTGTATTGTGTGTATATATATATATATATATATATATATATATATATATATATATATATGCATCCTAGGTGTTATATATATATATATATATATATATATATACACTGTATTCAGTTTAGCTAGATCCGTTCCTGTTATTCTCTTCCTACTGACAGGCAGGCAGGTGTTTTTACAGTATTTATAGCTACCTGAAGAAAATTGCTGGTGTTCTTCTGATCCTATTAGTACCACAGGCAGACAGCTACAGTATTTACAGTTAGTGTAGTGCGTCCTCTGCACAGTTTGCACCTAAAGCTACCTGAAGACAATTGCTGTTGTTCTGATCCTATTAATACCACAGGCAGGCAGCTGCAGTATTTACAGTTAGTGTACTTTGTCCTCTGCACAGTGTGCACCTAAAGCTACCTGAAGACAATTGCTGTTGTTCTGATCCTATTAGTACCACAGGAAAGCAGCTGCATTATTTACAGTTAGTGTACTGTGTCATCTGCACAGTGTGCACCTAAAGCTACCCGAAGACAATTGCTGTTGTTCTGATCCTATTAATACCACAGGCAGGCAGCTGCAGTATTTACAGTTAGTGTAGTGCGTCCTCTGCACAGTGTGCACCTAAAGCTACCTGAAGAAAATTGCTGTTGTTCTGATCCTATTAGTACCACAGGCAAGCAGCTTCAGTATTTACAGTTAGTGTACTGTGTCATCTGCACAGTGTGCACCTAAAGCTACCTGAAGACAATTGCTGTTGTTCTAATCCTAATAATACCACAGGCAGGCAGCTGCAGGATTTACAGTTAGTGTACTGTGTCCTCTGCACAGTGTGCACCTAAAGCTACCTGAAGAAAATTGGTGGTGTTCTTCTGATCCTATTAGTACCACAGGCAGGCAGCTGCAGTATTTACAGTTAGTGTACTGTGTCCTCTGCACAGTGAGCACCTAAAGCTACCTGAAAACAATTGCTAGTGTTCTCATACTAATAGTACTACAGGCAGGCAGTTGATCCTGCTAGCTGCAGTATCAGTATATATATACATCCCAGCTTTGTGCAGCTACATCTCACTGCAGGCCATTAGTACATCTGGAAGGCCAACAAGGAGAGGCAGACAGTCACAAGCCAATAAAAGAGGGCAAGCAGGCTCTGTGTCTAGAGGCAGCAGTGCTGGTCATGGACACGGCGCATCCTCATCAGCACGTGGCCGTGGGACACGCTTGTCCTTGAGCCGCAACATGCGGAAGACTTGGTAGAGTGGATGACCAAGCCGTCCTCATCCTCTCTCACCCAGGCTCAGGGTACTTTGTCTGGCAAAGCAGCTGCCAACTCGGCCTCTTCCCTCGGCTCAATGGCATCAGTCACTCCTTCCCTATCCCCACCATGTCCTCCTGAGGAGTCCCTGAACTGTTTGACCACAGTGTTAGGTACATGCTCCAGGAGGATGCCCAGCATTTTGCAGGCTCCAATGATGGTACCCAGCTAGAGGAAGGCAGTAACGTGAGCCCAGAGAGAGGGGGTACCCAAGAAGGACAGCTATCTGGCAGTCATGTTCCCCCAGCTGCAGCATACTGCCAGCTTTGCTCCAGTGATGAGGATGGAGGGGATGATGAGGTCACTGACTCCACGTGGGTGCCTGATAGGAGAAAGGAGGAGGAGGAGGAGGAGGCACATCTCCAATGAGGCAGGATGCCCTCCAGGGGCCAGCTTAAGGGTAGCACACTGACTGCATCCCACTGCAGAGCTCCACATGTGCAGGACGCTGCTGTCTCTGCGTGTTATTCCAAAAGTTCTTTGGTGTGGGCCTTTTTTGAGACAAGTGCATCAGATCCCACCGCTGCTATTTGCAACATACTGCATGTCTCAAGCTTATCTTGCATGGCCAAAACATCACCCGCTTGGGCACCACATGATTGACCAGACATATGTCGACCTGCCATGCAGTTCGTTGGCAAGCGTACCTAAAAGATCCACACCAAAGAACAAAGAGGACCTCTCCATGCTCCTCATCAGCTGGGATCTCCAACCCCACTATACCTTCAGTCCTCTCTGAAACCTGCACTGAGAGGAATGAAGGTGTAGAATTAGACATGTCACAGCCAAGTACTATCGGTACACCGATGTCAGATTGTACCAGGCAAATTTCTCTGCCCCAGCTGCTGCACCGCCGAAAGAAGTTCGCTCCCAGCCATCCACATGCCCAACGGTTGATTGCTAGCTTGGCTAAATTGCTAGCACTTCAACTGCTACCTTTTCAGTTGGTAGACTCTGTCCCCTTCCATGAGTTTGTGGAATGTGCGGTTCCTCAGTGGCAGGTTCCCAAACGCCACTTTTTCTCACGGATGGCAATTCCGGCTCTCTACCGGCATGTGGAAGGCAATGTCTTGGCCTCGCTGGACAGGGTGGTCAGCGGTAAGGTGCATATTACCGCTGACTCATGGTCCAGCAGGCATGGACAGGGATGTTACCTATCTTTCACTGAGCACTGAGTGACTCTTTTGGCAGCTGGGAAGGATGCAGGACAGGGTGAAGTAGTGTTGGAGGCTGTTCCGCCAGCATGCCTCCAAAATTCTACTAGTGGTGATTCTGCCACACCTCTCTCCTCCACCCCCTCCTCTTCTTCTTCCTCCATGGCCTCTTCCTGTGCTGATTTGTCCTCGGAACCAGCGGTGCTCCGTAGGCGTTCAAGGGGCTATGCAAGCACGCAGGCAAAAAGATGCCATGCGGTGCTTGAGCTGGTGTGCTTGGGGGACAGAAGCCACACTGGGGCAGAGATTCTGTTAGCTCTGCAGGGGCAGGTTCAGAGGTGGTTGACGCCCCGCAAGCTTAAGCAAGGTATGGTGGAGCAGCGGTTCTTGAGCTGGTACCCGGGCTTACAGGATGTCCTGAGGCAGGCCAGGAAAGTCTGTGTGCATTTCCGCCGGTCATATAATGCAATTGCTCGGCTGGCTGACTTCCAAAAGGAATTTAACCTGCCCAAGAACCGCCTAATCTGTGACATGCCCACCAGGTGTAACTCAACTCTGGCCATGCTGCAGCAGCTGCACACGCAGCAGAGGGCCATCAATGAGTACCTATGTGACTATGGCACCAGGACAGGGTCAGGGGACCTTGGTTTTTTTCCCCACACAGAGGGCTAGGATCAGGGATGCATGTTCTGTCCTGTCACCATTTGAGGAGGCCACGAGGATGGTGAGCACTGACAGTGCATGCATCAGTGACACTGTCATGAAAGACGTCCTGTTAGTTCAGCCATCGGCGGAAGATCGGTTAACAGAACTATTGTCAGTAGAGCCAGAGGACGCGTTCGGAGACGCGTTGACGCGAACGGACGCATGTGGGTGCACGCTAATACGAGCGGGTGTACGCGGGTACACAATGAGACGAACGGGCACGTACGATCGGTACTCGGGCGTGCACGGGTGCACGCGGCGACGCGCAGACGTGCAGTGTGACAGCTTTTGGCGCCATTAGGCCTATTTAAGCGTACCTGTCAGCATGCTTCCTTGCTGTCTGGTCTACAGCGTTCCCTGTGAGCCTAAGCTTCCAGTATACCTGTTACCTGATTCCTGTTACCCGGCTTGTTCCTGACTTCTCCTGTTTGCTGCCAGTCCCCGACCTCGGCTTGTCTGACGATTCTCCTGCCTCATCCTTCAGTTATTACCTGCCTGTCTGTTGCCGACCCGGTCCGTGCCCTGACTACTCTCCTGGTTCCGTTTGTACCTGCTTTGCTTACCTGTGTTTGACCCGGCCTGTCTGACTTTGCTAGTGCTTCCAGTGGGACTACAGAACACCTCCCTGCTGCCTGCTGGTTCGTGGGTGTCTGCTAGCTTCAGTGCTTCCCTATCCAGTCAACAGTTCCAGTGTTCCTGCCAAGAGTTTCGGTTCATCTACCAGTTGTTCCAGTGCTTCAGTTGTGCTACAGAACACCTCCCAGTTGCCTGTTGTTCCTGAGTTCCTGCTAGTGGATCCAGTGTTCCTGACAGTCCTCCTGCCGCTGCACCAGAGGTCCGGATTAACTCCACACCTGCCACTTACCAAGCACTTGTGGCCCCCTGCGCTCTTGAGTCCCTGTCTTCTCTATCAGGGGCTCTCGAACCAGAGGCACACGAGAGGCTACTCCTTGCATTCTGGGCTCCACCACCAGGTACGTGACAGTACCAGACAGCCATGTCTGAGCCCACGCAGGGAGCCTCTCCCATGGATGAACTCTGCCGCCATCTTGCTGGACTTACCCAGGCAGTAAAGAGCCTACAAGAAGGCTACACCCAGCTGGAAGGCCAAGTCCAGGCCCTAGCAGCTTCTACACCTCCAGTTTCCGGGACTTCTGCTTCACCATCAGTGGTCATGTTGCCGCCTGAACCCAGGGTCCCCACGCCTGAAAGATTTTCAGGTAACCGGAGTAAATTCAGGTCCTTCCGCAACTCGTGTGAGCTCTTTTTTGCCCTTCAACCAAGGACTTTCTCCCTGGAAGCCACCAAGGTGGGGTCCTGGGCCCATTGCTTGCTAGAAAAGAAAGATACCTGACTTGATACCCTGGATACCTTCTTTCGGGCTATGTCATCCCTATATGAAGACCCACAGCTGACCACCATGGCAGAGGCAGCCTTGCACACCCTACAGCAAGGCCGCAGACATGTTGAGGACTATGTATCAGAATTCAGACGCTGGGGTTCCGACACTAACTGGAACAATGCCGCCCTACGGTATCAGTTCCGTATGGGCCTTTCAGAATCCCTGAAGGATGAACTAGCCCGAGTGGGCCTTCCCGAGACTTTAGAGGACCTCATAGACCTTTCCATCCAAATAGACAGACGCTTGAGAGAACGACGTACAGAGCGATCTTCTGGCCCTGCTCGTCCTGTCTGGATGCTGCCCCGGGTACCTAGTTCTCCCCACTCCGCTCCTCCAGCTTCTACTACCATGACCTCAGATACACCGGAACCAATGCAGCTGGGACTCTTACGGCCATCCCTCACTCCTGAAGAGCGTTGACGCCGTCGGGCTGGTAACCTGTGCCTATATTGCGGGGAACCCGGACACTTTGTACGGACATGCCCAGCCAAGCTTCGTAAGTGCCTCTCTGTCTCTCCTGCTCTTACCCCAGCTTCACTGAATAATATGTCTCACCTGGCTGTCCCGCTTCTTTTACAGCTCCCAGGAGGGAATATACCAGCCAGCGCAATCATTGATTCCGGGGCCTGCAGTGGCTTTATAGACTTGTCCTTCGCCTCCAGACATCACATTCCCATCCGGCCCAGGGCGAAAGGACTTTCAGTATATCTGGCCGATGGTTCTACCCTCAGATCAGGACCAGTAACCCAGGAAACAGTACCCATGCTCACCACCATTGCTGACACTCATCAAGAGCTACTTTGTCTGGACGTCATTGAATCTCCTCTATTCCCCATCATATTAGGCATGCCTTGGCTCAAGGCCCATAACCCACAAGTTGACTGGGCCTCAGGGAAAATTGAGTTTCCTTCCTCTTATTGCCATCAACACTGTCTACCAGAAGTTACTCAAGCTCCCTCTGCCCTGTTGTGCATGGAAACTGATGCCGAGACCCGTCAAGCTGTACCCGAAGTCTACCATAGCTTTCTGGACGTTTTCAGTCAAAAAGGGGCCGAGACCCTTCCTCCCCACCGGCCATATGACTGTCCGATTGAGCTTCTCCCAGGGGCAGAGATTCCTTTTGGGAGAATATTTCCGTTGTCAGAATTAGAACTAGGAGTATTAAAGACTTACATTGACGATAATCTAAAGAAAGGCTTCATCCAACCCTCCACGTCCCCGGCAGGAGCAGGAATCTTTTTTGTGGAAAAGAAAGACCATTCTTTGCGCCCTTGTGTGGATTATCGGGCACTCAATAAGATTACAATCAAGAACCGTTATCCCTTACCATTAGTGCCAGAACTTTTTCAGAGGCTGGGGTCTGCAGTAGTGTTTTCAAAGTTAGATCTTCGTGGTGCCTACAACTTTGTCCGCATTCGCAAGGGAGACGAATGGAAGACTGCTTTCCGTACCCGGTTTGGGCACTTCGAATATTTAGTCATGCCTTTCGGACTATGTAATGCTCCTGCCACATTTCAGCATTTTGTAAATAACATTTTCAGAGACTACCTTGACCTGTTTGTTGTTATTTATCTAGATGACATTCTAATCTTCTCTTCTTCCCTAGTTGAACACCGTGAACATGTCAGAAACGTTTTGACCCGACTTCGCCTGCACGGCCTTTACGCCAAGCCTGAGAAATGTGTCTTCGAGCAGGAGAGTATTC
This sequence comes from Lithobates septentrionalis, assembly GCA_037952835.1. Lineage (NCBI taxonomy): Eukaryota > Metazoa > Chordata > Amphibia > Anura > Ranidae > Lithobates > Lithobates septentrionalis. Next base: position 2,660,229 of record JBBDGP010000584.1, read on the forward strand.
AGTTCCTTGGTCTTATTATCTCTGTGGAAGGCATCAAAATGGACCCTCAGAAGGTCTCCGCCATTCTGGACTGGCCCGCTCCTACTGACAAAAAAGGGATTCAACGTTTCGTGGGATTTGCTAATTTTTATAGAAAATTCATCAAGGGATTCTCCACCATCATTTCTCCCATTACAAGATTAACCCAACAGGGCCTCAAGTTCCACTGGTCTACGGAAGCTCAGATGGCCTTTACTACACTGAAGGATCTGTTTGTCTCGGCCTCAGTTTTAAAACATCCTGATTCCACGTTACCCTACATCCTGGAGGTGGATGCCTCGGAGATAGCGGTCGGTGCAGTACTCTCCCAAAGACAGGGGCCTAGGGCTCTTCTGCACCCAGTCGCTTTTTTTCCCCGTAAATGATCAGAAGCAGAAAAGAACTATGATGTGGGTGATCGAGAATTGTTAGCGATCAAAGCTGCATTGGAGGAATGGCGATACCTGTTAGAGGGAGCAGCCCACCCGATTCTTGTTTATACAGATCACAAGAATCTAGAATATTTAAAGACTGCCAAGAGGTTGAAACCACGACAGGCCAGATGGGCACTGTTCTTTACTAGATTCTCTTTCCATATTACCTACCGTCCCGGGTCAAAAAATATCAAGCCTGACGCTCTGTCACGGATGTACAGCAATTCGGAAGCACCTTCTCCGCCAGATACCATCTTGTCCGCAGGGAACTTTCTGTTACTCCAAGGGGATCTACTTTCACAGATCAAGCAAGCTTCCAGGAACGTTTCCACTCCATCTGATACAACCCTACAGGCCAGAGATGATCTTCTATGGTTTAAGGATAGGATCTTCGTACCTCAGGAGGTGCGAACGGCAACTCTTAGTTCTTGCCATGACCATATGTTAGCCGGCCACTTCGGAGTACATAAAACATCTGAACTTCTTCAGCGCACGTTCTGGTGGCCATCATTAAGAAAGGACTGCAAGGACTACGTGGAAGCATGTGTCACCTGTATCCAAAATAAAGGAAGCAAGTCTAAGGCCTGGGGCCTGTTAAAACCACTATCTGTCCCGGAGAAGCCGTGGAGGATGATCTCCATGGATTTTATTGTCGAGTTGCCACCTTCTGAAAGCTACACTACGATCTTCGTAATAGTGGATAGATTATCCAAGATGGCACATTTCTTACCAATGAAAGGTACCCCTACTGCTGCTGAAACTGCCAGGACATTTATTAAGGAGGTGGTGAGGCTGCATGGCATCCCTGCCAATATTACTTCCAATCGGGGGGTACAATTCACCTCTAGGTTTTGGAGAGCTCTTTGTGAATCCCTGAAAATTGATCTTGCCTTCTCTTCTGCCTATCACCCCCAAACAAATGGCCAGACGGAGAGAACGAATCAGACGCTAGAGCAGTATCTGCGCTGCTTTTCTTCATTCTCCCAGGATGATTGGGCTCCGCTCCTTCCCCTTGCCGAATTTGCATACAACTCTGTTCATTCCGCTACAAAACAAACACCATTTTTTGCAAATTATGGATTCCATCCTCTGTTCTTGTCCACTAACATTCCGGAGTGTCCAGTACCAGCTGTTCAAGAAAACCTAAACTTCTTTGAATCAAATAATAAGCTTCTGCAAGAGACTATGGCAAGGACCCAGAACTACAACAAATAGGTGTTTGATAAGAAGAGAAGGGGGGAGCTTGATCTTAAACCTGGGGATTTGGTTTGGCTATCTACCTTGAATCTAAGATTGGCCTGTCCTTCCAAAAAATTGGGTCCCAAGTTCGTGGGTCCTTTTCCAGTGACAAGAAAGATTAATAATGTGGCCTACGAACTAAAGCTACCAGAATCATTCCGGATTCACCCGGTCTTTCATGTTGCCCTACTCAAACCTGCAGTTCCTGATCCTTTTGTCAACCGGAGGGTCAATCCCCCTGAACCCGTGGTCATTGACGGAGAAACCGAATATGAGGTCGAGTCCATTCTGGATTGTAGGAAGAGACGTAATCAAGTCCAGTTCTTGGTAAAATGGAAGGGGTATGGGCCTGAGGAAAACTCCTGGGAGCCGGAGTCCAACATCCATGCTAGGAGGTTGATTCTTGCCTTTAAAAGATCTCATCCAAGTAAGATGGCACAGTTGGGCATCCGGAGGCTGCCCCTTGGGGGGGGGCAATGTCATGAAAGACGTCCTGTTAGTTCAGCCGTCGGTGGAAGATCGGTTAACAGAACTATTGTCAGTAGAGCCAGAGGACGCGTTCAGAGATGCGTTGACGCGAACGGACGCATGCGGGTGCACGCTAATACGAGCGGGTGTACGCGGGTACACGATGAGACGAACGGGCACGTACGATCGGTACTCGGGCGTGCACGGGTGCACGCGGCGGCGCGCAGACGTGCGGTGTGACAGCTTTTGGCGCCATTAGGCCTATTTAAGCGTACCTGTCAGCATGCTTCCTTGCTGTCTGGTCTACAGCGTTCCCTGTGACCCTAAGCTTCCAGTATACCTGTTACCTGATTCCTGTTACCCGGCTTGTTCCTGACTTCTCCTGTTTGCTGCCAGTCCCCGACCTCGGCTTGTCTGACGATTCTCCTGCCTCATCCTTCAGTTATTACCTGCCTGTCTGTGGCCGACCCGGTCCGTGCCCTGACTACTCTCCTGGTTCCGTTTGTACCTGCTTTGCTTACCTGTGTTTGACCCGGCCTGTCTGACTTTGCTAGTGCTTCCAGTGGGACTACAGAACACCTCCCTGCTGCCTGCTGGTTCGTGGGTGTCTGCTAGCTTCAGTGCTTCCCTATCCAGTCAACAGTTCCAGTGTTCCTGCCAAGAGTTCCGGTTCATCTACCAGTTGTTCCAGTGCTTCAGTTGTGCTACAGAACACCTCCCAGTTGCCTGTTGTTCCTGAGTTCCTGCTAGTGGATCCAGTGTTCCTGACAGTCCTCCTGCCGCTGCACCAGAGGTCCGGATTAACTCCACACCTGCCACTTACCAAGCACTTGTGCCCCCCTGCGCTCTTGAGTCCCTGTCTTCTCTATCAGGGGCTCTCGAACCAGAGGCACGCTACTCCTTGCATTCTGGGCTCCACCACCAGGTACGTGACAGACACTGTCCCTCTTGTCCACCTGTTGGAGCACACGCTGCATAGAATAATGGACAGGGCACTTGAGGCAGAACAGAGGGAGGAAGAGGAGGACTTGATTACCTCTCAAGGCCCCCTTTATCCAGACAATGTTCCTGCGTGCCCGCTGATCACACAGGAAAAGGACGGAGGTGGAGCCTGTCACTCAGCATCAGCAGCAGTCTTCAAGGGATCATTTACAGTCCGAAGAAACCCATGGACTTGTACGTGGCTGGGAAGAGGTGGCCTTAGTGACCCAGAGGACTCTGGACCAAATGCCTCAGCAAACCTATGCTGCATGGCCTCCCTGATCCTGCAAATCCTGCGGAAGGATCCTCGTATTCGCGGTATCAAGGGGAGGGATAATTACTGGCTGGCAACCCTCCTTGATCCACATTACAAGGGTAAGGTTGCGGACCTTATCTTGCCATTGCAGAGGGAGCAGAGGATGAAACATCTTTGGGAGGCCTTGCAGAAAGGTTTGTGTAACGCGTTTCCAGAGCCTGGGAGGTTATAATTTCCTGGTCCTCCTGGACAACATGTTGCTGAGGCTTCGGTCAATCACAGAAGGAGCGGTGGAGAAGGTGGCCATCTGACCGATGCGTTCAGAAAATGTTTTAGTCCGCAGCCTGAAGGTATGATCGGTTCCAGCAACCATCGCCAGCATCTGATTCACATGGTGCAGGATTACCTAGGGGCAAGATCAGACTATGACACCTTTCCCACCAAAAATCATCTGGGTTACTGAATCTTAAGGATGGATCACTGGCCAGAGCTTGCACAGTAAACAATTGAGCTACTGGCCTGTCCTGCATCCAGCGTTCTTTCAGAACGCACATTCAGTGCTGCTGGAGGCTTTGTAACTGATCATAGGGTGCACCTGTCCACCGAATCAGTCGATCGGCTAACCTTCATAAAAATGAATCAGTCTTGGATCACCAGCTACCAAACACCTGATGCTGATGTAACTGATTGATTTTTTTTTAAATGTGAGACCCCTTCAAGACTGCCTATGCTGATGCTAAGTGACTATCCTGTTATGCTGAGTGACAATCCTCTTCCTCCTCAATTTTCATGCTGATAGCTTGTAAGAACATTTTTGGTTCTGGGCACCAGTGGCCAAGGCCCAATTTTTCTGCCCCTGTTTAACAGGGGCGTGTAATTACAATTTTTGGTGCAAAACTTTGCAGCAGGGCTCATTCCTGCACTCCAACTAGAGTATCTGTGAGGGGTTGCAGTGTTGTGGCACCAGCACCAGTTCCCAAGGCCCAATTTTTCAGCTCCTGTTTAACAGGGGCATATAATTACAATTTTTGATGCAATACTTTGCATCAGTTCTACTATTAGACTTCTTGAAAATATTGAAAAACAAGATGGTTACATCATGGCCACTGCGGACGTGGCATCATTATATACCTGCATACCACATAAGAAAGGTATAGAGGCCGTTAGATATTTTCTGGACCGTGAACAATCCCTGGCATCTTTCCAGTGTGAATATCTGATAGAACTCCTCGAATTCGCAACCAAACATAATTATTTTTGGTTCAATCAGCGTTACTACCTCCAACAACGTGGAGTAGGGATGGGAGCGAAGTTCGCTCCAAGTCTTGCGAATCTGTTTATAGCCAAGTGGGAGGAGGATGTCGTCTATGCTCACGGGACCACGTCCTTAGTCCTGTGGGTGAGATACATAGACGACATCCTCCTCCTTTGGAGTGGGACTTTGGAAACATTGAAACAATTTTTTGAATATCTTAACTCTAATGACAGAGGTATTTCTCTATCTGAAGCCAGTGAAACCAAAATTCACTTCCTCGATTTAGAAATTGAGATTGTGGATAAGGAGTTTAAATTTAAAACTTACTTTAAACCAACAGACCGTAATGGTTTCATTCCCATAGACAGCTGCCACCATAGGTCCTGGCTTAGTTCTATCCCACGGAGCCAGTTTCTGAGACTTCGTAGGAACTGCACTGACACTGACACATTTATCACAGAGGCAGGAATTCTCAAACAAAGGTTTATGGATAAAGGATATGACAGTGGTAGTTTAGATTCAGAATTCCAAAAAGCTATCAACACAGATAGGGAGTCTCTACTCGTGATAAAACCGGAAAGGGAACCTGACGAGTTGTTCAAATGCGCTATGCTGACCTAGTTTTCAATTCAACACAAACAAATCAAAAACATCATGAGGAAACATTGGAATGTCCTCAGACAGTACAATATTCTGGGCACGGTAATGCCCGAACAGGCCAAAGTTATCTTCAGAGGGGCACCGTCCCTGCAGGGCCGCGTAGCACCCAATGTCATTAATCCACCAGCCCGCCCTTCTTTTTTTCATGACTGGACTGGTTTCTTTCCTTGTAGGAAGTGTGTAGTTTGCCAGCATAATACACTAGGGAGATGTAAAGTGACAGAATTTACATCCACTGTCACTGGAAGGAGATACATCATCAAACCCTTTTGCACATGTAGTACAAAACATGTAGTGTATCTAATTACTTGCCCTTGTAGCAAGCAATATGTTGGCCGTACAATTAGGACGTTCTCCACAAGAGTGGGCGAACATATCACTCTAATTAAAGGCAGGGACACCAAACACAGTGTCCCTAGACACTACAAAGAATTCCACAATAGTGACCCTAAAGGATCACAATTTATTGCCATCGATAAGTATATTCCACCTTGGAGGGGGGGAGCTATGACCAGAGGGGTTTCCCATCTAGAAACGTTCTGGATACATGAGCTACAGTCCCATTTTTCATATGGTCTGAATATGGAATTGGACATTAAAGCTTTTATCAATGAATCTTAAGTTGTATTATAATTTTTTGGGGATATTAATCTTGTCGGGACACATGTAATTTACATTTCATATTTTATTTTATTTATGAATGTGATTTTTAATATTAGTTTGTAGAAATACACTGAGACCCGGGGAGAATCCATCTTGGACGTTTATATTTACAAAACCCCCCTTTTTTCAAACGTATTATTACAATACAGAACAATGGCCCAGTTCCATCTGGAATATTTCATCTATATGTTATTTACAGGTCATGATATGTGGGGTTAATGCTTGAAACCTAAAAATACTATTCTTATTTACACTAACTATAATTATTTATAGATTGACCAGATGTACATTGTGGCCTTATCTTATGACCTTAGCGCACGTCAGATCTCTGTCCATCTAAATCATTGGTTGGACGGAAGTGTAGTGTAATGTGGGTGGCTGTTCACATATTGCGTACAGCTCTGGTCAACCCTCTATGTGGTGGGATGGTATGCCCGCCCATTTGTCCATTTTTTGACGCTTGTGTGTCAATACATGGGGGCGTCATAATTAATGGAATGCATGCCATCTTGGAGGACGTGGGACGGCGGGTGCTTAGCCAGCCGGGATCGGTGATGGGTACATTTTTCTTTTTATTGTTGCTTTGGCGCTCCACACTTTCAGGAACATGTGCAATACCGTGCCCTATTAAGCACATTGTGGCTTATGGGGACATATAGGAAATACACTTCATGGCGCTGGAACGCAATTCAGGCCATGATATTGAGGCTTGGAACGCACGCGGGTCCGCTATTTTGAATGACTCGGAAGTGCGTGTCTAGATACTGTACGAGCTGGATTCTCATCATAGGGGTCACAATATCTTTATTAAGGAGTATGGCTGCAGTGGATGAGCACCCCAGATGAAGTCTAGTGAGATGAAACGCGTCGGGAGGACTCCACTGCCGCCACTATTTAACACAAAGCGTTTTTTTTACTGCATAAATGTAAGTGTTCTACTTTTTATTAAAAAAAATTCTTGCTTATGGAATTATGCTATGTGGCCCCTTTTTTATCTCCTATGGGCCATCTCCCCTGCATGTGTAACCACCTATATGGAGAAGATCCTTCCATGAAGGCTCTAGAGACTTTAGACTCTAATCACTGATGACTCCCAAGGTTCCACCCCCATTGTTGACTGACAGTACAAGCTGGTTTGACTCATAGAATGTATGTTCTCTTGAGTTCAAACTCTCTGGTAAGCATGCATTTATTCTGGTGTTGGCACTATCACACTGGTGTTCTTACCCTCCATATACCTTACTGGTTTTTTACACGGGGATCAGGACCATCCCACTGCAATATGGACTGCGATTAATCACCGCACATTGTTGACACTTGGAGATTACTAGAGACTTTATTTTATATTATTTTTTATTTCATTTTTTTCATAGAATTTTCATCACATGTGTTATATGTATAATTCACTATGCTTTTTAAGTTTATAACATTAACTACAGTTATTTAATTTTGCACTTCAGCGTTACACTTTGATGCACCTGATACTTTGCATCAGGGCTCATTCCTGCGCTCCAACTATAGCATCTGTGAGGGGTTGCAGTGCTGTGGCACCTGTGCCTAAGGCCCAATTTTTCTGCCCCTGTTCAACAGGGACATGTAATTACAATTCTTGAACAAATATTTCACAGCGGGGCCCATTCCTGTGCCCACCAAGAGTAACTGTGAGGACTTACAGTGTTGTGGCACCAGCACCACCACCACCACCACCACCACCAAAGGCCCAATTTTTCTACCAATGTTCAACAATGGCATGTAATTACAATTCTTGATCTAATATTTCACATCAGTGCCCGTTCCTGCGCCCACCAAGAGTAACTGTGAGGGCTTACAGTGTTGTGGCAACACCAACACCTAAGGCCCCAATTTCTGCAGAGTATATAGGGCAGGCCCCTACTTTCAAACATCCAACTTACAAACGACTCCTACTTGCAAACAGAAGGAGACAACAGGAAGTGAGATGAAATATACCCCTAGGAAGGGAAATTCTTTCCTGTAATAATGGGCTTGGTGTTGGGGTCCTGACCTTGACACAAGTCCAGTCCATGAACAGGGTGGGGAGGAGTTCATGGACCAATAATTGGTTGCTTCAGCGTGACCAGTTCTCTCATATGCCTTTGCTCCGTGAGATCCGTGAGAATAATCCTGATGATTTCAGGAACTTTCTCAGGATGACGGACCCCGTGTTTCACCGTTTGTTGGCTTCGCTGACCCCCTATATTAGCAGGCAGGATACCTGCATGAGGCAAGCCATCACTCCGGAGCAGAGGTTGGTCGCTACCCTGCGGTATTTGGTGACAGGGAGAAGCCTGCAGGACTTGAAGTTCTCGACAGGCATCTCCCCCCAGGCTCTGGGGATCATTATCCCAGAGACCTGTTCTGCCATCATCCAGGTCCTGCAGAAGGAGTATATGAAGGTAAGATTTTTATCCTTTAATATCACATTTTATTGTATTGAATGTTTGATAATATATTGTATTTCTTTCCTCATTCCCTAATTACCATGATTGTAATATGCTGTGAATGTCCCCTTTGTTCTCATGCATGCTGGATTTTTATGTAATTATTAGTTTAGGTCCTTCATACATATTTGCACTTCAATAACCTCCCCAGCATGGTGTCTCCTGGCCCTATATTCACCTCATGTAGTCACTTAACAATGTATTTTTTCTGCTCCATAGTAGTGCTTTACCCCAAACACCCCCTAAAATGTTTGGAAATGTTATTTTTGCTTTAAATTCAGGCAGAGTGCCAGAGGCTTTTTTTTGTGTGGTGTCCCCAAATAATTTTTCTAAACCCTCCCTCCCCCAACTGCTAAGTCAGCTGATCCCAATTCTCTATCTATCCTCAATCATCTATCTGCTGACTTTGCCAAACCCATACACGCTATACCCATATCTGTAGTGCTCAGATGTATGGATGAATTCCCCAAAGCATGTAGTGCAAGGGCCTGCCTGTATACTTTCAAATGGTACTGTTTAAAGTTTTGGGATCCTATTATTATCTTGATAGGTAATAGCAGAATGTCCAAATGTCCTCAAATGTGTACAGTGTGTATTTATATCTTTGTATTATGACACTGCTTACCTGTCCAGTGGGCTGCCAATAGTGTAACTAAGGAGGGGCTGTTCCAAGTAATACCCATTATTTAGGCATTCATCTCTCAATGAAGTGAAGAGGGTTACCTGTCCAAGATTTCCACACACCCCCTATAATGTTAGAAATGGCACATGAGAGGGGGGGGGGGAATATGATAGGTATACCTTATACTTTGGCGTTGTTAAATTCCCCTAAATAAATGCTATCTGGAGGTTGCCCCATAATGTTTGTGCCTAATCTGCTTGCCATGTTTCTGAGTAAAAATAGTAATGTTTATTGTTTTTTCCTCAACAGTTTCCTTCCACGCGACAGGAATGGCAGACTGTGGCCTCCCACTTTGCCGAGCGGTGGGACTTTCCTAACATGCGGAGGGGCAATTGATGGGAAACACGTCCACATCGTCCCACCACCCAACTCGGGGTCGTACTATTATAATTACAAGGGGTTCAATAGTATAGTGATGTTGGCGGTGGTGTCGGCTAATTACGACTTCTTGTATGTGGACGTGGGGAAGAATGGCCGGATGTCCGATGGTGGAGTCATCGCTCAGACAGAGTTCTACAGGCGTCTCCAGAATGGCAGCTTGGACTTGCCAGCTCCAGAGGACAATGTTGAAGGACTCCCATTTGTGTTTGTTGCTGATGAAGCGTTTGCGCTGGAGGACCACCTGATGCGGCCATTCCCAATGAGGACCCTCACCCCGGAACAGAGGGTTTTTAATTACCGGCTGGCCAGAGCCCGAAGAGTGGTGGAGAACACATTTGGAATCCTGGCCAGCCGGTTCCGCCTATTTATGACACCCATCCATATGGCAGAGTATAAACTGAACCATATTATACTTGCGTGCTGTGTTCTCCATAACTTTTTAAGGAAACATTCGGCCAACTATGCTGGCTCAGTTGGGCCTGAGGCCGGAATGATACATCAAACCACACTGACGGCGCTTGAAAGTGGCCGTCCTGGCTTGCCCTCCCTGAGTGCCCGTGTTGCCCGGTTACGCTACCTGGAGTTCTTTGCGGGTAGGGGGGCTATCAATATGCCAGCAAATATGTGAAGCCTTTTTATAATAAAAAAAATAATAATTCTTTGTGGACATTTACTGCTTGTGTTTGTTTTAGCTGACCCTGACAGAAATGTGTTGAGTCCAGAAAATGTCGTGATTGTGTAACCTTATTATACAAAGCACTGTTGGCTGTTATTTACTAAATGCAAAAACACATTTCACTACAAGTGCACTTGCAACTGCACTGAACCTGCACTTGTAGTGCAAAGTGGATTTGCCCTTAGGAAATAACCCCCATTTTCGCAGAAAACAGCAATTACATCACCCCAAAAGTGTTGTAGTGTTGAGACAATAATCCACACATTCTTGATTAACCAAATTTTTTATACCTGCACAATCACATGTGCATTTACCAAAGGTTTTTTTTTTTAAATGTTTATTGGGTTTTATAGCATACAATAGTATAAAACTGAGTGTATCAAAGGTTACAGAGCATTAATTATTACAATCTTTAAAGAACAATGACTTCTCATAGTAGGTAAAATAGAGACTTCTCATATCAGTTAAAATAAAGAAAGAAAAAGAAAACAGAAAAAGAAAAAAGAGGGGGAGGGTAGAGGGAGGGGAGGTCAGGGGAGTTCATGTTTGCCATCTTATCAACACTATTGAGCATAACTTTGCTCGACACATGAAATCATAACATCTAGATATCTTCAGGAGTGGAGGCAGCGTCTGTACATACCTGGCTGAGCATGGTACATATTGGTCAGGGTATAGTAAATAACCTGAGTGATCTCACTATACATAGAAATATAGAGTAATAAATGTGGAAGGGTGGATGTTAAGGAGCAAAATGGATTTGTGGATATCCTACGGTGGCTTAAAAGTAAAGGAATCCGGGGTGGGAGGTATTTTAAGGCGACCAAGTGAGTTGGTGAGATCTTTTGTTAAGTACCATTTCGTGTAGCGGAATGGGTGCATTATATCCATTAGTGCCTGTGGAGCAAATGTAGCTTCGATGTATTTTCTCCATCTTTTAAAAAAACTGGAAAATTAAGGGTGATGGTATCCAATCTCTCTAGATGGAAAAGTGAGGCCAAGGCCCTTTTAAACACTGTTAGGGTAGGTGGAGTCGCTGATATCCAGTGAGACAAAATAGTCCTGCGAGCCACTAGCAGACACAGGTGAGCCCAATGTGGAATATTTTGTGGGACCCTCGTTGGCGATGAGGGTGAAGGAGGTATGCTAAACAGGCATAATAGACGGTCCTTAGTCAACTGAATTTTGTGGACCTCGTTGATGTAAGTGATCACCTTATCCCAATAAGCATCAATCTTGGTACAGTCCCAGAGCCTATGTAGCAAGGTGGGGCGTGGTAGGTTACACCAGGAACATTGCGCTTGGGTGGGGTCTGCCTTGTTGAAGCGAAATGGAAAATAAGCACTGTGAATGATCTTGAATTGCGTTTTCCTCCATGTTTCGCAAGCGGTAAGATTGCGGACAGTTTTGTACCCCTCAAGGATCTTTTCTGGCAGAGACTTGTCTTCTAATACATGTGACCACTTTTGAAAGGGTTTGAGAGCATATTTCCGTGTTTGATGTTGTATGAGACAGGAGTAAATATTGGAGATGGAGTAATTATTGCTTTTGAGAAGAGTATCAATGCAGGATGTTTCGAGTGGATTGGTATTGGGACCAGAGCATGATTTGAGATAATTGATGAGTTGGTGATGGAAAAAAACATGAGTTGGTGGTAGGGAGTACTCCCGCATCAGGGTTTGAAAGGGTTTGAATTTGCCAGGCTTGTTGAGATAAAAAGACGAAACAGCAGTAAGGCCTTTAAGTTTCCATTGGCCAAAAGCTTTATGGATGATAGATGGAAGGAACATAGGGTTGCCTTGTATTTTGAGGTATTTGGAGATGTTGGATGGCAGTTTAAGCAGCTTTCTTACTTCTCTCCATGCAATGACCGTATCCTTAATAAGTACACTTGTTTTGAGGTGGGGGGGTAATGCATTGGGATTGGAATGGAGGATGGCCGAAAGGTCATATGGGTGCACCATAGCCTCTTCTAGGGATAAGTTAGAATATTTAGAACCTCCAGTTAACCAGTCTAGGCCCTGCCTAAGTAAACATGCCAGGTTGTAGAAGCGCATGTTGGGTAGTCCCGCCCCGCCCTTCGGGAGAAATAGTTTCTGCAGCGCTATTCAAGGTTTCTTGCGAAACCATATGAAGGCAGTTAGGGCCTTCTGAAGTTTTTGGATATCTGAATGTTTAATTAGAAGAGGTATGGTCTGCATTGGGTAAAGCAAGCGTGCAAAAGATACCATTTTGAAAAGGTGGCATCTCCCAAAGAGTGAGAGAGGTAGGGTCCCCCAAGCCTCCAACTCCTTCACAATTTTGGTTATCAAAGGGGGTAATTCAATGAATACAGAGAGGATGGTTCACACCCTATTTTAATACCCAAGTATGTAATATGTTGGTTGGCTATGGCCAGGGGGATAGGTGTTTCTATTTAATGGAGAGATGGGGGTGCAATGGTAGGATCTCACTCTTATCAAAATTAATTCTGAATCCCGAGCAAAGTCGGAAATCTGTGAAAAGTTGTTTGAGTCTGTCAAAGTCTGCTATAGGGTCGGTGGAGAACAATAGTATGTCATCTGAAAATAGTGCCGAATGGAGAGTATGGTTATTTAGAGTGATGCCACTGATTCCATCAACTGAATTTAATATTCTGGACAAGGGTTCGATTGCTAGATTGAACAGGAGTGGAGACAGGGGGCAACCCTGTCTTGTTCCTTTTGTTAACGGAATCGTGTCAGAAATAAAATCAGGGGTAACAAGACGCGCGGTAGGGGATGCGTACATTTGTAGAAGGAATCGCATAATCTGGCCTGAGAATCCAAAGTGTGCCATCACTCTAAAGAGCCAAGAGAAACTGATGTTGTCAAAGGCTTTTTCCGCGTCTAAGGACATGATGGCAATGTCTTGGTTAGGGTGGGTTTTAGCATATTCCAGAGCCATTAATACTTTGCGGATGTTTAGGGTAGCTGATCTCCCCGAAACAAAGCCAGATTGGGCTGGGTGTAGTAAAGATGGTAGTAGGGGAGCTAGACGTGACGCAATTATTTTGGATAAGATTTTGACATCAACATTAATTAACGATATCGGTCGGTATGATCCCGGTAATAGGGGATCTTTCCCTTACTTAGAGATTAGTTTGATGTGGGCCTGTGTTCCCGTAGGAAGATAGGGCCCTCCGTCCCACATGGCTGCGTATACATGTTTTAAGGTATCTGGAATAAATTCCCTGGTCATTTTATATAATTCAGCGGTGTATCCGTCGGGTCCCGGGGCTTTGGCCGAGGCCATGGCTTTGATCGTAGATCGGATATCATCAACAGTAATGGGGGCATTAATTGTCTCCAATTGTGTGTGGTGGAGTTTAGGCAAACGTATTTTGTCAAGCAGAGAGTCAGTAGTAGGTAGGTCAGTCGGGTCAGCTTTGTATAGATTAGTGTAGTATTCCACAAGTAGATTGCTAATCTCAGCTGGGGAAGTGACCAGAGAGCCTGTCGTAGCTCTAAGAGCAGAGATACGGGTAGGAGGTCTAGGTCCTGAGCACAGCTTGGCCAGGAGCCTGCCAGCCTTGTTGCCAAATCTATGAAAATGTAACTGAGAGTACGACGATTTGGCCCCTTCATGTTGTTCTGCCCAGAGGTCAAGGGTGCTTTTAGCCTGTCTCCATTTTTGTATGTTCTCTATGGTGCGGTTTAATGTGAGCTGTTCATGTGCCAAGCGTAAGGCTTCGCTTGACTGACTATATTGTTGTCTGGCTCTTTTTTTGAACTGGGCTGTGTATGAAATGATTTTACCCTGTAAGAAGGCCTTGCCTGCTTCCCAGAAAAGGTTAGGGTCAGTAATGTGGGCTCCATTAGTAGAGATGTATTCCTCCCAGGCGCAGTATAGTGTATGTCGGAAGTCCTCATTGTCTACTACTAGATAGGAAGGGAAGCGCCAAGTAGGGGAGGGGGATGAACTAGCCATTTGGGATAAGTGTACAATTGGGCTGTGGTCTGAAATCACTGCGTCTTGTATGTCTGGTGCATTTATTACGGAGCTTAGAGCTGGGGAGGCAAAAAAATAGTCTATTCGTGAGAACGTATTGTGCGGGGGCGAGAAAAAAGTGTATTCCCGATCCGTCGGGTGCATCAAGCGCCAAACATCCACAAATTGCATGGAGGCGACGGATTGTGCCAGGAGGGTAGATGCAGATGATGGGGGGGGTACGAGTATGTGTTCTATGTGAAGGGGGGCCTGTGCGATCAGCTAGGGAGGACATGACTGAATTAAAATCCCCACCCATTAGGTGTAACGTCTCTGGGGTAGTTAGCACCCATTTCACTAAGTCTTGAAAGAAGGAGAGTTAGGAGCATAGATGTTGGTAAGTGCTACAGGTTTATCGTCAGATGTAGGGTCATTTTCCTTCCTTCCGAGTCAACCTTAACGTCTCTAACAGTGTGTTGTAAATTTTTGTGCAGAAGGATAGCGACACCCGCTTTACGGCCTACTGCCGAGGAACCATAGACAGAGCCCACCCACATTCTACGAAGACGTTGCAGGTCGTCTGCAGCCAGATGCGTCTCCTGAAGTAGAGCCACATCCGTCCGGAGACGCCGCAGGTGTCTGAGGATGGACATGCGTTTGTTTGGAGAACGCAGCCCCTTAACATTCCACGAGACAAACTTTAGGTGACTCCCATCTGTAGATTGTGACATGACTGGTAGTTAAAAGTGTTTTGGTTTAGGGGTTTGTATAAGAACCCCTTTGTAGATGTGTTATCTACCTTTTGGGAGCCACCAAAGCGCCGCAGAACCCCTGAAGACATATGGACTAGGTTGGCAAACATGAACTTAAACTTATCTAAGCAACAGTAAGTTATAAACATTAATAAGGCAGAGTATCGGGTAAGGAAATACAGAACGTGCCATGTGGACTTCTCTTTTTTCCACATGAGGTTTCACCTATCTAGCATAGCTCCCATTAACTGCCAGCTCCTCACTCAGGGGCAGGGTGTTAGCTACGGGGGGTGAGGGGAGGGAGGGTAGGGGAAAGAAAAGGGGGATAGGGAGGGGGGGAGTGGGTAAAGGATAGGAAGGGAGGGTAGTCTGGGGGGGATACCCTGAGGAAGCAGTGCAGGTTTAAACAAACAAATGGCGAGGTAGCCTAAACAAAAAATAGGAATTTCCTGCGAGCCACAAATGGATCAATGCCTCTAAGGGGTGACAATCATTAGTTAATTAGCAGCAAACACTCAACCACGTTTCATATCGTGTAATATAAAGCATAAAAATGAATGTGCCTGCGCTGAAAAATATACTAAAATAACGTGCATAAATAGTAAATTAATCCACTATAAATAAGCTGTAAAACCATATATGTATACTATAAAAGTGCAAAATTTAGCCTTAAAGTGCATATAACATTGTGCAAAAAGCAATATAACCCGTTGAAAGTGCACCATGCATAAATAAAAGCAACAAAAAGTACACAGGTAACCTGTGTGTTACAAGTGTCCAGCTCAATCCACGGGTTAAAACCCAAAAAAATGTGTACAAACAGTGTCCATAAGATAAAAGTTCCTCCGAAATCTTCTGAAAAGGTGCTCAAATCACAGCAAACAATACGTGCTCTCCCGTGACACCCCACATGTGTTTGCGCTCACCTCTACTCGTGTGACCCAGTATTTAAACTGTGTCAAACACGCAGTGGGGCCAATCCTGGGCTCCCTCAGGATGGAATGATAAGAATACAATCCTCACAGGTGCAGTCAGTATCCACATGTATAGGAGAGAAGTGAGAACTCCATAGTGTAATATAGCAGGGATATTTTATTTTATTATATATTAATAAAATAAAATATCCCTGCTATATTACACTATGGAGTTCTCACTTCTCTCCTATACATGTGGATACTGACTGCACCTGTGAGGATTGTATTCTTATCATTCCATCCTGAGGGAGCCCAGGATTGGCCCCACTGCGTGTTTGACACAGTTTAAATACTGGGTCACACGAGTAGAGGTGAGCGCAAACACATGTGGGGTGTCACGGGAGAGCACGTATTGTTTGCTGTGATTTGAGCACCTTTTCAGAAGATTTCGGAGGAACTTTTATCTTATGGACACTGTTTGTACACATTTTTTTGGGTTTTAACCCGTGGATTGAGCTGGACACTTGTAACACACAGGTTACCTGTGTACTTTTTGTTGCTTTTATTTATGCATGGTGCACTTTCAACGGGTTATATTGCTTTTTGCACAATGTTATATGCACTTTAAGGCTAAATTTTGCACTTTTATAGTATACATATATGGTTTTACAGCTTATTTATAGTGGATTAATTTACTATTTATGCACGTTATTTTAGTATATTTTTCAGCGCAGGCACATTCATTTTTATGAGGTAGGCTAAAGACAGGGGAAGGCCCCTCTCTAGAGATTAAACTAAGCAAGCCATAAAAACATTACAGGCGTCCCTGAAAAGTAAGGTCCCCCAGGTAGTGGGAGGCCACTCCAGTTACTGAGTTGCATGACCATATAACTGTAAATGCATAACTTTTAGCAACAGGCTGGTAAGGGTAGTGCTCCATAAGGAGCAGGCACGGCAGTTTCTAAAGGCATCAAAAGTACCTTTGTCTTAAGGGTAAAAATTAAGAAAAGAAAAACATATAAGGTGGGTTGATACTACCCGTTAGTAGATGGCGAGGTGAGAAGGGTGCTGATGTGGAGTCCTTCAACGATTCCCAGAGCGTTCTTCTTGGTTGGTGAAACGACTGCGTTTGTATGGAGGTTTGGTCGGGCTTCGGGGGTGCTTAGGGGGTGCATTTGCGTACGGTGAAGACGATGATGGTGAGCCTTCTGTAGCAGTACTGTGTTCCATTTCGGAGCTTCTATTGGCTAGGTAGGTTTCCGCCTCTTCAGGTGTATTAAAGGTGAGTTGTTCTCCTTCAGGAGTTTGGACGCGGAGCACAGCTGGATAAGCTAGGGAGAATCGGATTTGATTGTGGTGTAGAGTGGAGCATACCGAGGAGAATGCTTTGCGTTGTTTCATTACCTCTATGGAATAGTCCGCAAAAAGCAGCAGTTTCGCGCCATCCACCACCAGTGAGCGTGTGCGACGAAATTTTTGCATTATAGCGGTTTTGTCAGCATAGTTCAAATATTTCACTATCACATGCCGAGGTTTAGTGCGTGTGTCAGAGTATTGACCCATACGGTGCGCCCGTTCAACAGTGCAGGGTATGCGGAGGCCCAGTTGCTCTGGGATGGTTTTTGCACATATATTTGTAAGGTGGGAGGCCGGGATCGACTCTGGCAAGCCGATTATGCGCAAGTTGTTCCTTCTTGAGCGATTTTCTAAATCGTCCAGCTTGTCCTATATGTCCCTGTGCGAGGCATTGATGCGTGCAAGTGCCGCAGATGAGGCTGTGCAATCATCTTCAAGTATGGATATTCTCTCCTCCACCTGAGTGATGCATTGGGCCTGAGCCTGGAGCTCTATGTGCAGCTTCTCCAGCCCTCTGTGTACCGCTGCGTCCACAGTGGCTGTTAGGGATGGTCCCAAAAGTTGCACCACAGCCTGGGCAATGTTGGCAGGGGATGTGGGGTCCGTCTCTGCCATAGCAGAGGCAGGAGGAGGTTGTGGCTGCAGCTGAGGCTTCTCTGCTGTGTCCGGAGCGGCCACCATCTTGGCTGTGTCGGCCGCTATGTCTCCCGCCGGAGGAGCTGTGGAGGGGGCGAGGACAGTGCCCGAGCACAGGATCACTCCACGAAGCGATCCATGTCTGCCTGGTAGAGAGCAGAGGCAGTAGGGGTTCCCCCGGAGCTGTGGCCGGATTAAATGCCGGTTTAGTGAGGAGCTGTGCGGGAGCTGAAGCTGCTCACCTCCTCCTCATGTGGCGCCGAAACAGGAAGTACCAAAGGTTTTTAAAACAAACCAACATGTTTGTTGTATAATTAATTGTTATTATTTTTTTTAATCACATCATTGATTTTTTGCTGTATGTTTTGCAATTCGACATTACACCCCATGATCTCCCCGATCAGGATCTGGGCACTTTCTGATGTGAAAGGATCTGGATCACGATCACCTAAAAAGAGAGAAACAAAACAAAAACAGGTATCAAAAATCTGCCACCATTCATCTCTTTTACCTGAGTCTGTGGTCGCAGACACTCACCTGTTGTGGTGCCAATTTCCACCACATCTTCTTCTTCCTCCTGCTCTTCTTGGGTTGGTGTTATTTCCCCTTCTTCCAGAGGTGGGGGGTATGTGGTCTCCTCGGATGAGGGGTGTCCTCCAAGTCTTTTCTACCCTATGTAAAACAAAAATGGTATAATTAGCACACAGATATTTGATGGCAGAACTAGAAATAGGAAACATTGCTTGGAAGTGGGGTACAATTGTCTATTTTAGCCGAGTTCCAAGATGTTTTTTTTTATTGCCCTTTGTCAAGCTGCAATACTTTACCTGTTTGGTACAAGCTTCCCAGATGGAGACCCCCCTATAGTATACACTGGAGCACCTGTGTGGCCCCCCTAATAAAAATGGTGTTCTTGTGTCCCACACTAGTGCTCCAGTGTCCAGATGTGAAAACAGCTGCTCAGTGTCCTCTCCTTACACAGAATCTAGTTTGCATTTCATTCGAGTAACAAACCCATCTACACAAACAAATATTTGGCATCCAAGTAGGCCCAAAAAAAATGTGGGAAAATGCATATGGCCTAAACAATGGTGTTTTAGAGGCCGAAAGAAAAATGTTTGATACGAACGAATAATGGGCCCATGAACATTAAAGTTGCCCTTTTAAACTGTACAATTAAGAAAAGCATATGGAGCAGCACGAACGGAATAAAGACAGAAAGAATAGGAACACAGCACAACTACTTACTTTTTTGCAGCACTCTCCGGATCTTTCGGTACTGCTCTGGCTCTCTCAATTTCAGGTCCGACCACCACTTCCTGAGCTGATCTTTCGATCTTCGTACCCCGAAATTCTTGTGAAGTCCCATGACCACTTTCGCCATGATCTTGGCCTTTCTGATATTGGGGTTGGGGTAAGGCCCATACTTTCTGTCATAGTCGGACTTCTTCATGATGTCGACCATCTCCAACATCTCCCCAAAGGACATATTTGTGGCCTTAAAACGTCTCCTTCTGGATCGGGACGTGTCCGGATCTGGGCCTTCCTCCTCCTCCTCTTCGTTCCTGCAATTATCACGCACCTGCTGTGACTCCGCCATGTGCTCTTCCCCCACTGCGCCGAACGAAAAGGGGCGGGGAATAGAATAGAAAGAACGTCAGGGGCGGGCGGAGTTACACGCATGCGCAGTGTATATAAAGCGTAACACGCGTGCGTATTACATACGATCTGTGAGCGGAGGAAGGAGCATTGGACGCGCCGATCGTAAGAACGAAGGTAAGAGACAAACTTGTGCCTATACTGCTTCTACATTGAGGCCTATATTGTAACAAGATTAGGAGAGTTTTGTCTGACATTAGGCTTTGTCTTGTGTTGTGTCTTGCAGTGAACATGGATATGCTACTGAAAGACAATGACTTCATGTCAGTATTCGTAGATATGTTAAGGGAGCTGCCCTGTCTGTGGGAGATTAAACATCCCCATTTCAAGAACCAAGCAAAGAGGAAGGCAGCACTGGTGCAATTGTGTGAAATTGTGAAGCAGGTGATCCCCACGGCAGACATCACCTATTTAAAGATATTAATTGGTGGCCTGAGGAGTACATATCTAAGGGAGCGCAAGAAAGTCCTGGATTCACAGAGATCCGGAGCAGCAGATGACATCTATGTCCCCAGGATGTTGTACTACGACAGGCTGCATTTTCTGGCAGGCCAGACTAAACCCAGGCCATCCCTCTCCAGTCTTCCTTCCATGCTTCCTTCCCCCCCGGCTGAGGCTTCTGACGCCCAACCTGGGCCTTCCAGGCCACATGTGGAGGAGCCCAGATTGAGCCAGGTATAGCATTCCTCTAAATATTTCTGCTTGTCCAATCAATGATGTTAACTAGATGTTAGTTGGGAGTACTAATTTAGGATTGTGATTGATGATGCAAAACATTACAACCATGTCCCTTTTTCATACACAGGGAAGTCTCAGTCAGGAGGTGGCCGGGCCGAGCCGGCTGGCTGATCTGCAGGTCCCTCCACCCCCCCTGGAAAGAGAAAGTGGCAGTAGGAGGAGTGCCTTAGAGGAGGCTACCAGAGGACTCTTTTGGAGGGCTACAGAGGTCCTGGGAGCACGACAGACCGTGGAGGAGGACATTGCTGCCGTCATTGCATATAAAATGCAGAGGATGGAGGAGGGCCAACAAGTCATGTGTGAGGCGCTCATATCGGAGGCTCTTAAGAAAGGTATGAGGGGCCAAATTACAGCTCAGACACACCTTTGCGATGGTCCTCCTCCTCCTCCTGCAGGTCCTCCTCCTCCTTCTCCTCCAGGTCCTCCCAGTCCTCCTCCTCCTCCAGGTCCTACTCCTCCTCCTGCCACATCTCCAACAGCACAGCCACAGCCCGGAAGGAAGCGTGAAAGGAAGACCAGAAAGTAAGGACCCTGGATCCAGTCTGGTCGGCCAAAAGATGCAGCCTCTTGTGGTACCACAGCCTGGGGACACAGATGTCATCTGCTGCTTTCTGGATCCCTGCGAATTCTGGACCAGACTGCCGTCCCTTACATATGGACTCCTCAGGCCACCAATTTTGATGTTCAAGAATTGATGTCTGCCGTGGGGGTCCCAGGCTTCGCTAATTTCTCCTGTTGATCCAGTGTTGCCTCCCTCTTTGTTTGGTTCTGATCCCTTAATAAAGGATTTTTGTTTTGAATTATACTCTCCTATGTGTTTTACTTCAAAAATTACAGTTTTTTTTGTGAGGATTCAGGTACATTTCAAATATACAATGTGAAATGAACAAGGGACACCAACAACAAACAATCTCCTTGAGATTAAATCATAAAAGGTATCAATGGTGTTGGGGTAACTTGACACACAAAACACACACAAAAATATTCTGGAGTAAAAATAAAAATCACATTGAACAAAGATCAGCCTTGGAAAAAATACAAACATTAAATAAAAAAAAAGGCTTAAAATCCCCCAAAAAATTAAATAAAAAAAAAAAATTATGTCAGATGTGACAACTAATAACAATATATTCAGGGAATCCCAATAAAAAAACAAAAATAAAACTTTGGGAGAAGTGTGTGTGAATATGAGCAGCAAAACTACTTCATTCTTCTCACATTATAAAGAAGAAGAGAGTGCGCTGTATTAAACCATTTTTTACATTGCAGCGTGATGAAAGTGCGAACGCTAAGTTTACCAGAACGAGCTGTTACGTCTTGGAATTTCTTCTGAGCATGCGTGGCACTTTGTGCGTCGGAACAGGCCACACACGGTCGGAATTGACGCGATCGGATTTTGTTGTATGAAAATTTTATCACCTGCTCTCCAACTTTGTGTGTCGGAAAATCCGATGGAAAATGTCCGATGGAGCCCACACACGGTCGGAATTTCCGACAACACGCTCCGATCGGACATTTTCCATCGGAAAATCCGACCATGTGTACGGGGCATAAGTGTTAATCTGGAAAAAAATGTGTCTCCTCTTCACTGATGCTTTATCACCAATCCTTGTTTCACTAAAAACCCCAAATTTTCAAAAAACATTTGTCATTGGGACAGAAAGTGAGGTGAAATCTTCTGAAGAGGTGCACAGACAGCAAAACAAATGTTACAGGGGTGTTAACCCTTCCCTATCTTTTCCAAAAAGCTTACAAATAGATTTTTTGGCTGGAGCCACACTTTAAAAATGTACCAGTTCAAAATTACAAACAGATTCTACTTAACAACAAACCTACAGTCGATGTCTTGTTTGCACCACCTGTATACTGCTGTTCAGATTATATAGGGCCTGGGGCCCCACGCCTTTCCTTTTTTTAATTTGGGTGCCAAGTTCCCCTTAATATCCATACAAGACCCAAAGGGCCTGGTAATGGACTGGGGGGGTACCCATGCCATTTGTCTCACTGATTTTCATCCATATTGCCGGGACCCGACATTACATTAATGCCGCAAGCAGTTTTAAATGACTTTTATTCCTTTAAAAATGTCATTTTGTGCAGGGACTGTTCTAAGCACGGGAAACACGCTCCACTTTACAGGCATACTATAGACACCCCCCAGGTACGATATTTAAAGGAATATTTCACTTTTATTTTTTCACTTTAAGCATCATTAAAATCACTGCTCCCGAAAAAAACGGCCGTTTTCAAAACTTTTTTTTGCATTGATACATGCCCCCTGGGGAAGGACCCGGGTCCCCAAATCCTTTTTTAGGACAATAACTTGCATATTAGCCTTTAAAATGAGCACTTTTGATTTTGAACGTTAGACTTTAATAGGGTTCTAAAGTTTGCGCAAACTTTCGGTCCGTTCGCAGGTTCTGGTGCGAACCGAACCGGGGGGTGTTTGGCTCATCCCTACTAATAGCCCTTAAATCATCCTTTCAAAAAACTCATCAACAAAAAGTTACAGACCTACTAGATAAGATCCAAAACCTGGAACGTACCCACAAACAATCACAAGCGCAACAAATCTATCATGAGCTTACCCAAACCAGGAAAAAATTACAGGAAGAATTGAACCGCCAAACACGACCCAAATTCATCCTACACCACAAACTCTTTTATGAACTCTTTTATGAATTTTGAAACAAATGTGGAAAATATCTAGCTAAAGCCCTCCAAACCAGGAAAGCACATACAAACATCCACAGCATTAAAGACTCTCAAGGGAAATCCCATATCACCCCGACAGACATAGCAGCCCAATTTGAGACTTATTACTCTGACTTATATAACCTCCCCAAAAATACAACCAACCATAGCGGATCTGAGACTCGACACACCTTAATCACGTCCTTCCTCAACAAATATTGCCCCAAACCCCTAGACAAAGAGGATGCTCTCCTGTTAGATAACCCTATCTTGGAAGAAGAACTCAAATTGGCAATCAAACAACTTAAGAATGGTAAAAGCCCTGGCCCCGATGGGTTTACAGCTGCCTATTTCAAAGCCTTTACAGACACTTTAACCCTACACCTTATTAAGACTTTTAACTGCCCTCCCTGATAGGGAAAGACCAAGTGGGATTCATCCCTGGAAGAGAAGCTAGGGCTAACACAATCAAAGCCCTGAATATACACCACCATATACAACCCATAAACAAGAAGGTTCTATCGTTGGACGCGGAGAAGGCGTTCAACAGACTGGCATGGGACTACTTGGGATCAGTCCTGAGACACATTGGCCTCCAAGATTGGATGTTTAATGCAATAATGTCCCTTTGTACAGCTCCGACCGCCAGAGTTTGTGTAAATGGACACCTGTCGAACGCCTTCTCCATTAGTAATGGGGCAAGACAGGGATGTCCCCTCTCTCCAATTCTATTCATCCTAATCCTTGAACCCTTCCTCCAATGTCTCAGATCCAACGACAATATCAAAGGCTTTCCCATCGCCGATCGCACCTATAAGCTAGCTGCCTTCGCAGATGAGATACTACTGTTCTTGAAGGAACCACACATATCGATCCCAAACCTTCTAAAAGAGTTTAGTCTCTTTCAGAATATTTCAAATTTCAAAATCAATTTTGCAAAATCGCATGCCTTTAATATCTCCCTCCCACCAGAAACACTAACTCAATGTAAGAACAACTTCCCCTTTCAATGGAAACAAGACCAGCTTAAATACCTTGGGATACACCTAACAGAAAAACTCTGACATTTTCACAAAAAATTACCAACCCATCCTCACATCCATCACAAATGACCTAAATAAGTGAAACAAATCTCATTTTTCCTGGTTTGGAAGGGCCAATCCTAAAAATGAACATACTTCCCTGCATTTTATATATCCTGCAGACCATCCCCATTAAGCTCCCCACGACCTTCTTCCAATCATACAAAATAATATGCACTAGGTTTCTATGGAGACAGAAAAGGCCAAGAATAGCATATGAGCAAATAACGAAACCGAAGAAACAAGGAGGCATTGGTCTCCCAGATCTTCAGAAATACTATTGGGCCTGTCACCTTTCTAGAATCATTGACTGGTCATTACATGGCCACTGTAAAGACTGGGTTGCTCTCAAATACACGTTCTCCCCGATATCACTATGATCGCTCCCTTGGACCTCGACCCGACATACCCTACGGATCCTGAAGGAACATCCCCTCATTGACCCGACACTCCGGTGTTTTAAAGACGCCTGCAGAAAACTACACATCTCCTCTAACCCTGGACCCCTTACATCTGTAAGACTCAACCCGGCATTCCCACCTGGCATGTCCACACACTTCTTAGCAGACATCTGGCAAAACTCAGGGGTTCTAGCCTACCACTTATTTCGACTGGGCCTATTTCTAGAGCGCTCTCCCCTACCAGCTAATATGGATAACAGCGCCTTTCCTCTCTGGATGTATTTCCAGGTCAGACATTTCCTACAAGAAGCTGATTGTGCCTCCTCCATCTCTCGCAGGCTCACTCCTTTCAAACAGCTATGCTCTCGCTCTACACCCCAACAGCATGTAATCTCAGTCATCCATAACTCACTCTCCTCTGAAAGCTTAATGGAAACTAACAAAGCATGTTTAAACTGGAAAAAGACCTGCAAATAGAGATGACAGAGGCACAATGGGAACGCATATCTACAATACACATAAAGGCTCCCTCAATGTCTCTATCCAGAAAAACAATTATAAAATCCTAATGCGCTGGTATAGAACCCCGGTAATTCTCAACAAATATAACCCTGCCCTCTCTGAAAAATGCTGGAGATGCTCCAAGGAAACAGGTACTCTAGCACATATATGGTGGTCCTGCCCCTTAATATAGCCGTTCTGGACACAAGTCCGAGAACTGACGTCACAAATTTCTACATACACCCTAGAACACACCCCAACTCAACTCCTCCTTCACTATTCATACCTATCGACACATCACTACCACAAAACACTAATACCACCTCTGTTAAATGCAGCCAAAATGTGCATCCCTCTTTATTAGGGTTCAACCCAGATTCCAACCATCCCTGAATGGCTCAGACGAGTAGATAAAATTGCAGAAATTGAAGAACTAATCTCCATAGCCAAGGACTGTCCAACCAAATTTTCAAATACATGGGCCTGTTGGTCCCACTTTCGCACCACAGCCAAATTCAAACTATTGACAAACCAAACCCCGACGAACCACCCCAAGACATTTGCACTCCTTAACGATTCTACTCTATAGTTTAAATGCGGACCCCATCAAAACATGAGGATGATCCTCCCTCCCCTACACAAGGGAAGATTGAGGGAGGACCGTTCTCGATCTTTATAAGCAAACACCCTAATAACTCCAGATCCGATGCTTTCACCCATCCTACACTAACCCTTTGGGAATGGTGGTGGAGACTGGGAGGTAAATTAATATCCCTCTTCCCTTCCCCCCATCCTAACCCGATCCATCACCCCCTCTCCCTCATTCCACCCCCCCTCCCCTTTTTTATTTTTATTTTTTATCCCCCCTCCCTTCTTGGGTCTACAACCCAATTCACTTCCTATATCCATCAGAACTCTGTCCCACCTAACAACAATTTTCAACTGACTTTGGTCCTGTAGTTGCTAGAAGGATTTAATCACTCAGAGTTGGTAATTTCTCCACAAGCAAGCAAACCCCGATTTTATCTACGAAACACACGCTAAAACTATATTAGCACTAAGTAGAAGAACTGATACTGGGATAAGCACTTCCATATAACGAAATAACTACGACCGAACCTCATGTCTTCTTCATAGCGCACTCTGTTGACTTAAGCTAGAACTTTTTCACTACTGTCGCCAATTAATGCTGTTCTAAACTATTGTTAAACATATTGTATTGGATATTAATGCCTCTGGCATTTTGTTAAAATGGAATGTAAACCTGATTTTTACCTTCCAATAAAAATCTATGGAAAAAAAAATGAAAAACACAAAATGAAAAGTGCGAAATGAAAGGCGCAAAATCAATTCCTTGCCATTTGTATGCGAGACAAGTTCCTGGCCAACGCCCTTTGGACAAAACTCTGACGTTTTGTCTGCAGAAAATCCGATCTTGTGTATGAGGCTTAAGTCTGAAAATGATGGTATGGAGCTACCGATAAGGGAAGATAATATCCCCACCTCCCAAATCCCTTCCCCTCTTTTCTTCTTCCTCCCTCTTCTCCTCTTCTTTATCTACCTTATTCCTAATCTTTTGAAATCATATATTTTTTAAACTCTAATCAAACTAGTTACTGCAAATTATATGGGACTAGCCTTAAGTATGTAGTGTATTATTTTAGATCAGGTGCAGATACCTGACACATTTTAGTCAGTGATACCAAATTCAAGGGTAACATGTAGCTACATAGAGACCAGGCAGAATAAAGAAAGTTTGAGTCAGTTGCTCTGCTTTCAATTTTGCGCTTCAGACTGAATACAGTAAATTAGGTATATAAAAGGTAGGTTGTGTCAAGATATAGTTTGACCAATCAAAGATTAGTAAGATCTACAGCAAGTATAGAGTTAATTGTCTTGTGATTATAGTTCATCGAGAAGTCATCATCGAAGGATGTTTATCTCTTGTGGTTTTTGGATATCATTAACCAGGCTGCTATCTGGTTGGGTTTCCAGGAACTTGCCTTGCCACAGGTTCTTCAAATATAAATCAAATATTTCAGAAGTCATCGGAATTATTTATGCCATATGCCAGTGCACATGTAAGATGAAGAAACAAGTTTAAATTTATATTTCTATAATGAAGCCATTTTGTTCTAGGCAGCCATCTTGCCACCTCAAGTAAATTTCTAGAGACATATTGACTCATATTGTTTTAGTCAAAATGTACGTAACACCAACATTTTTTGGATTAGTGATTTTGATCAAGTTAAATGCATATTCCCTGATATAGCAATTACAGTTTATCTTTTAACTATATACAGTATATAATCTGCTAGTTAATCAAAACATGTATTCCCCTGTTGCCTATTTGGCCCGTTTTGTTCCCATATATCTTGAAAAAATATACCGTAGTAATGAAGAATATTTAAAAAAAAAAAAAAAAGAGGGGGGCGTGGCTTGGATGGCTTCCGGAGCGGACGTGTCTCCTTAGAGCTCCTGACCAGATCCGCCTGCAAACAGCTAAAAGCAGCTAAAAAGCACCGAAAACATGGGTAAACCTCGCAAGGCTAAAGACCCGGAACCCAGGGGACATGCCACAAGATCCTCTTCGGCTCCCCCGCCCCTCATTACGGAGTACTTCGGCCTCGGAGCTCCGGCGGGACACCACGAGGCCAAGATGGCGCCGGCGCCGGCTCCACCGTCATATGCAGCGGCCCTCTCCTCCTCTCCTCCGCGGCTCTCTCCGGGAAAGCGAACGGACAGGTATGCCTCTGAGGGGGATTTGCTACCCGATCGCCCACCGCTCCCACCTACTAGCACCCAGGCTGGCCTTATGCTATCCCACATGGGTGACACACTTGGCAGCCTGTCTCAGCCGTTTCCTCCCTGCCTATTGGGGCCTGCACCGACGCCAAATGCAAGCCAAGCCTCTCCTCCGTGGGAATCCTCAGCCCAGGAATGGGACCCAAATTCCCTGCCACAGAGACCCCGGGCTACAAGGGACAAGTCATTATCCCCATCCCTGCAGCACAAGGAATCTAATATGGCGACAAGGCCTCCCTCACCGCAGCGGCCTGAAGAGCTGCAGGGGGCTTATTCACATGTAGCTCACGCAACTCAAATGCACGCAGGACAGTCTAATCTCATGACCCCTCCACACGCACTACAGAGGGGGCCTTCCCCACTGGACACTTCTTCCATTACTATGAGGGATCCACATGCCCATATCACAACGCTCCCTGACCCTGAACCTGATGCATGCACTTCCTGGAGGGATTATGTCCGTTGCATGCCCACGAAACAGGACTTTCGCATGCTCATCCAAGAGATACGTGACACATGTAGATCTGAAATTAACATGCTCCGCACGGATTTACACCACCTGTCTGCTAAGGTCCACTCTATAGAAGAAGAAGCATATGATACAAGGATGGAAGTCTCTCACATACATGATCGATTATCCACGCAAGCTTCAGCACTTAGAGAGTTTCAACGCCATCTCGAGGATCTTGACAATAGAGGCAGAAGCAACAACATTAGAGTCCGTGGCCTCCCAGAAGCGACCCATGACGAGGACTTGCAAGTCACACTGCAAGCTATCTTCAACAACATTCTGGGTCGCCCGGAAAATCAAAGAGTCAAGCTGGACAGAGCCCATCGCGCTCTTCGCCCCCGAGGGCCAGGCCCAAGACCAAGAGATGTAATCTGCAGGGTTCATAACTACGCCCTAAAGGAAGATATAATGAGAAAAGCGCGCAACATGCGCACCATTGATTTCGATGGAGCCCCTATACAGCTGTACCCGGACTTGTCCTGGATCACCCTTCAGCAAAGACGCTCCCTACAGCCACTCCTTACAACACTAAAGGAACATGACTTTCGCTACCACTGGGGTTTCCCCTTTAGCCTCACAGCAAAGAAAGATGGGAGATCCACCACACTGCGATACCCGGAAGACCTCCACTCGTTCTGTAAGGACTTGGACATTCCGGTTCCCCCCACACCCGGGTGGGACCCCTACCCACTCCACCACCTCATCCGGAGCCCTGGGTTCAGGTGAACGGGAGAAAACGACAGAGGCCACATCCCAACAGCCCCTCGGCAAATACTCACCAGAGATGACTTTCCTTTTCTTTTCCCTTTTTTTCTGCTTTTTCTTTTTGCTGACCAAAAAGCTCCAGATCAGGATAAGTTACTAGCAGAGATGTTACGAATACTGCTTAGCATGCTGAAAGCTCAGGAAATAAGCTGTTTTTCTTGTTTTTTCCACAGAGGGCTAGTCCCTAAGTTTTACTTTTTCAATTCCACTAGGTGGAAATACGGGTTAAAGATTTAGCACTTATGCAACTTTAAGGTACAAGATTATTGCTGATATGCTACAGTTATGTCCCACCTCTCACAAATTATCAATGGGGTCCCCCTCCTCTCCCCTTTTCCCCCTTCCCCTCAATCTCGTTATCCTGGCCCTCCCCCCCCCTTACCCCACACTTACCCTTTCCCACCCCCTCCTTCCCCTCCCTGTCCTCCCGTCCTCTACCCCACTGGAATGTACTATCATAGGTATCTAATGGCCCTTGCCCATCCCAGGGTTTCCAAAGAATTACTGGACTGGGCTGATGGGTTTGTACCCTACCAACACTTCCAATATTGGGGTGGTAGGCCCATCACTGAGCATAAACAGCATTGGTTGAGTTTATCTGCTACCTCGGTCTACATCACATGGTTATCTGGTTACTAACTGTTAAAAGAAAGTTCTTCTTTATTTTGCTGCTCCATTACGGTGTGCTGCATATTTACATATTTACTTAACTACAGGCGGATCTGGGAGGGGATAGCGGCCATTTTGGGACTGTCCTATCCTCCCCCGGGAGACCTTCGAATGGCTTCCCCTATAACCCCTGTGGAGAGTAATGATCTCATTCCCCACGTGGGGGGGGGCCCTCTGAGGGTTTCCAACCCACCACTCTGTTTGAGTGGGTTAAACTTCATTTGGTTACTACTTGTTTTTATACTAACCTTTGTTTTTTTCTTCTTTGTCGTCCATTTCTCCTTCTATTCTTCCACCCCTGGTTTCTCTCTCCTCTGTCTCCCTGTATTTTGGTGTACTGGGGGTGCCCCCCGCCTCTGGAGCCCAGACCTAGTCCGCAGGAGCATGTTCCTGGTTGGGTATGTACCTTATTTGAAAGTCTACTCGATTATCATCCCCTGCATCCAAGCGTATTCCACTCATCTTGGTAAGCTAAAGCTTCTTATATTTTTACCACCCAATGATTGACATAATATCATTAAATGTGAAAGGTCTCAATTCCAATACCAAACGAAGCTTAGCCCTAAGGGAATTTAGAAGATCTAAAGCTGACATTGTTTTCACTCAGGAAACACATCTCACTAAGACTGATAATATGGCATTCGCCACTAAATATTACTCCCAGATATACCTAGCTTCTAATCCTCGTAACGGGCAGGTGTGGCTATTTTATTCAAAAAAGACTCCCCTTTCAAATTACAATCACTAATTTCGGACCCCCTAGGACACTATATCATCCTGAGAGGCACATGGAAAAATGCTGACCTTACACTGTGTAATATATACGCCCCTAACACTAACCAAACCTCCTTCCTATCTAAAGTGTATAAACGACTATTTGCATTTCCCCATCAGTACCTGGTCATTGGCGGAGACTTTAACCTGACCTTTTCCTCTTGCCTAGACAGGCACTCTCTCGGACAGAGACAGGTCCCCAGGGCCCTCGAGAGACGGTGCTCTCTCTTCCGCCAATTGACCAGGAAATACGCCCTGTTTGACTGTTGGAGAACCGCAAACCCCTCAGCTAAACAATTCACTTTTTACTCCCACCCGCACAAGTCCCACTCGTGCATAGATTATTTTTTTGTAAACGCCCCAACCCTGAGAGCTCATGAGAACTCAGACATTCAAGCCATCTCATGGTCGGATCATGCCCCAATAACCCTGTCTCTGGCATTGTCCCCGGGAACCCTTCGTACATGTCACTGGCGACTGAATGATTTTTTGCTTAAACATGACCCTTCCAGGGAGAACCTGGAAAAAACAATGAAATTATATTTTGCAGAAAACAGTTCACCAGAGATCTCCATTGCTACTCTCTGGGAGGGTCACAAAGCGGTCCTCAGGGGCCAATGTATCTCGTTATCCACGGCGCTCAAGAGGAATGCTAATACGGCTCGCATAGCCCTACTGGCTAAGCTTAAACAACTGGAAGCAAGGTTGCTCTCCTCTCCGTCCTTAAAAACCCTAAGAGAGATTGTACAGGTACGGGCCGGTCTTAGTGATATAGATGTGGGTAAAATCGAGAAGGCGCTAATACGACTACGACAAACCTACTATGACAAGGCAAACAAACCACACACACTATTAGCTAAACAACTACGGTATAAGCTCGCGACCACCTCCATTACCCATCTTAACGATCGAACGGGCACTCCCCAAACACATCCCACCAAGATTGCTCAGATTTTCCATGATTATTATTCGACTCTGTATAATAATCCGGACGTTCCACACAACCCTCCCCCACAAGATCTATCCCAAAGAATCTATTCCTATTTAGAAGAGTGCGATACACCGAGACTCACCCCCTCCGCCCTGACCACACTAAATTCCCCCATTACAGAGGAAGAGATTACAGACACAATTAAATCGCTCCCAAACAACAAAGCCCCAGGCCCTGATGGACTTCCATATCAGTATTACAAAACTTTCTTACCGCACCTACTCCCCCATATGACAACACTGTTTAACTCATTTTTGTCTGAGACACCCATACCACGAGATATGCAAAACTCCTACCTCACGCTGATTCCCAAGCCTGGCAAAGATCATAGTTTGCCTTCAAATTATAGACCTATTGCGCTACTTAACGCTGATCTTAAAATCTTTACGAAAATATTAGCTAATAGACTAAACAATTTCATGCCATCACTGATCCATAAAGACCAGGTAGGCTTCATAGCCATGAGGCAAGCAGGGGACAATACCTGCAAGGTTATTGACCTAGTAGAGGTAGCAAACAGGACCAAAGTAGAGGCATTACTGCTCAGCCTCGATGCAGAAAAAGCTTTTGACAGGCTAAGTTGGCCTTTCCTGTTTGCTACCCTACGGCGAGCCGGAATTACGGGGCCCTTTTTGCGAGCCATCCATCATTTATACTCATCCCCATCAGCCATGGTGCGTACTCAACACGCAACTTCCAACACCTTCTCGATTTCAAATGGGACGCGACAGGGTTGCCCGCTCTCACCGCTCCTTTATGCCCTCTGCATAGAACCCTTAGCTGCCCATATCAGGGAAAACTCAAATATACATGGCATCCCAGTTCGAACCAGAGACTTTAAAATCTCCCTATACGCCGATGACGTTCTCCTTACACTCACGCAACCCCACATCTCCTTGCCAAATCTACATATGGAACTAGATAGATACAGTGACTTATCGGGATATAAGATAAACAACTCTAAAACAGAGGCCCTCCCTATTAATATGCTTCCTCAAACACAAGCGGCCCTTGCGCAAGCATTTACTTACTCCTGGAAAACTTCCTCCTTAAAATACCTAGGAGTCCACCTCACGACCACATATGATTCCTTATATAAAGCCAACTTCCCCCACATATATACCACTATTAGAGCCTCACTGAATAAATGGAAACCCCTAAAATTGTCCCTTTTTGGACGATTAGCTACCCTTAAAATGATGATCCTACCTCAATTGCTATACTTATTTGAGTAATTCCGATACCCATCCCAGCCACACACCTAAGGAGACTACAGGGCGACCTGATTAATTTTTTCTGGAACTACAAGGGACACCGGATTGCTAAATCGGTTCTCTATGCCCCCCGCAACCAAGGAGGCCTGGCATTCCCTAACATAATCAAATATTACCTGGCAGCTCAACTACGCCCTGTAGCCTCTTGGTGTACCTTGCACGCCTACAATCGGTGGACACAAATTGAAAAGCTATGGTTAGCCCCTATACATCCGAACTCACTATTGTGGAGTTCTGATGTGGCTTCTGAAAACTTGCAGTTGCTGGGACCAATGTCCCTCTTACGTCAGCTATGGAAACAAGCAAAATCGGCACATCCCCTTACCACCCCTTCCTCACCGGTCACGTCCTTCTTATTTACCCCCAACATCCCGGATAGTCTGACCTCCCAGATGTCCCATTTCTGGATGGAAAGGAACCTATTCCGCTATGGCCAACTGATAGACCCTAAGACCCCCATTTTAAGGACATTTCAAGATTGACAAAAAGAATTTGACATTCCCAAACAGGCCTTCTTCAGCTACTTACAAATACGACACTATGCACAATCTTTAGTCCCTGACCTCCATTTCTCCCCGCTAACTGATTTTGAAAAGCTGTGCTTGGAGAGCTCATCCCCTAAAGGCATTATTTCCCAAACCTATCAGCTCCTAACGCGGGATTCCTCACCAGAGGGTCCCCGACATGCATACATGGGTAAATGGGATCGAGCCTTGAGTGCAGACCTTCCTCTCCACATATGGCAACTCATTTGGTCTCAAGCCACCAAAAGCTCTATGTGTACGCTATATAAAGAGAACCAATACAAGATTTTGTTTCATTGGTACCGAGCCCCTGACTTGCTCCACTCCATGTATCCACTGACTGACTCTCGCTGCTGGCGGTGCCATAAGGATAGGGGAACCCTATACCACATTTATTGGACATGCCCCCTTATTGTACCATATTGGGAGTTGGTGCACTCCCTCCTGGAGGCCATCCTTGGTCCGGGGGTGCCTTTCGACCCGAAGGTTTTTGTACTAGGTCTCCCACCAATCTCCCTCTCTAAAAGATCCAAAAAACTTCTATCACATATATTAACAGCCGCACGCTGTCTGGTGGCATTAAAATGGAAACAGAGGGAACCACCTTTGATGTCGGAACTGCACTCTAGGATCAGGGAGGTCAAAAGGATGGAATATCTCACAGCCTCCTTAAATGACAAACTTGAAAAACATAACCAAGTATGGGAACTACGGGTCCTTTTTGAAAACCCCATAACCTAATGCGACGGCCTTGAGGGGCTTGGTCTTTCCCTGTGGTGGGGGGGAACTGGGCTCCTGGGATGGGGTACGACCCCACTGCCCTCATCCTCTTTCCCTACTTCCCCTACCCAACTCTATTTACCCCACCCTGGACTCTCCACTAACCCCCTTTCCTCTCAATTCTTCTCAATAATTCCTACTCCTACACTTTTTTCTATTAATTCTTATTCTTTTCTTTTTTTTTTTTTTTTCCTCTCTTATTCTTTTTCCTTTTTCTGCTAAGTTGTACAAGGTATACAACCAGTGGTTTAAATCTAGAGTCAGTCCATCTGTTATAATTTTTCTCCCTTTTATCTAACATTCAGATAAGATATGTATATTGACTCTAACTCCATGTTACGACTGTTATCAGAGCTGGGCTCTCCTCTAGAAATGATTACGGCAACGTATTGTGTATTACCTTGTACTTTAATTTTCTGTATGTGTTCTATTATGAAAAACTTAATAAAAATTGTCAATTTTCAAAAAAAAAAAAAGAAATGCTAGTTTTTGATCAACTGCTGTAATCATTTTTTTTATTGGGGGGGGGAGTTGGATCCACTCCTTTACTTTTTCTCTAAAATAAGTTTTTGTTTAAATGTTTTGCTTTGCTTTGTTTTTATATTGTGTGCAACTCTCTCACAAAGAAATCAAACTGACACTCTGAATATATTTCCTAGAGAATTTAGGGAATTGGTGAGCATGTAGGCACCAGGGAAGAGCCGATGTACCCCATTACCATTTCTCACAGGGGGGAGGCCAGGATCTAGGGAGTCCCCTTGTTAAAGGGGGCTTCCAGATTCCGATAAGCCCCCTGCCCGCATACCCCCACAACCACCGGGCAAGGGTTGTGGTGCTGAGGCCCTTGTCCCCATCAACATGGGGACAAGGTGCTTTGGGGTCAGACCCCAAAGCATCCTCCCCATGTTGAGGGCATGTGGCCTGGTATGGTTCAGTAGGGGGGCGCTTTCTCATCCCCCTCTTTTCCTGCAGCCTGCCAGGTTGCATGCTCAGATAAGGGTCTGGTATGGATTTTGGGGGGACCCTACACCATTTTTTTAAATTTTGGTGCAGGGTTCCCCTTAATTTCCACATCAGACATGAAGGGCCTAGTATGGATTTTAGGGGGACCCCATGCAATTTTTTTTAAATTTTGGTGTGGGGTTCCCCTTAATATTCATACCAGACCCAAAGGGCCTGGTAATAGACTGGGGGGATCCCATGATCTTTTTTTCAATGAGTTTTATCTATATTGCCAAGACCCGACAATTCAGTTTTGAATGACAATTTTTCCTTTAGAAATTTCATTTTTCTGCGGTACTGTTCTAAACACGGGAAAAATGCGCCGCTTTGCAGGCATACTATAGACACCCCCCGGGCACGATATTTAAAGGAATATTTCATTTTTAGTGTTTCACTTTAAGCATTAAAAAAATCACTGCTTCCGAAAAAACGTCCCTTTTAAAAAAAAAAAATTGCATTGATATATGTGCCCTGGGGCAGGACCCAGGTCCCCAAACACTTTTTATGACAATATCTTTAATATAAGCCTTTAAAATTAGCACTTTTTCATGTTAGTGTCCCATAGACTTTAATGGTGTTCCAGAGGCTTTCCAAATTGGCGCGAACACCGCAAATTGTTCGCTGTTCGGTGAACAGACGAACACCCAATGTTCGAGTTAAACTTACGTTAGACTTGAACATCGGGCTCATCCCTAGTAGGCACATTTAAATTTAAATTAATATAATATAACATAATATAATATAATTTAAGCAAGTAAATAATAAACATACAGTAAGCACAACTTGCCAACTATGCAAGCTGTATCCAGTTTAAATGACACAAATCATTAGACAATTTATTTACACATTCAAAACTGTGAAATTTAGAAATTTAGAATTAGCCATAAAATGAGTTAATATTGTTCTGAAAAGAAATAGTATTCTCTAATTTTCTAACAATTTGTTTGTCAAGTCACTTCTAATAGTCCTTTTCTAATTTATAGTTTTCTTAGTTGTTTATCAGTATTATTTAACAAATTATTCAAATATCTTAATTCTCTCTAACTCAATTCTGATAATGTTTTGAGAGCTCTTGACATCTTGCTCTAAGTAATCAGCGTTTTATATTACTAAGAGAAGGAAATAGACATAACTGTATAACTTGTCATTGACCCCACATTGAAAATGTCTCTTGAGCAAAGTAATTTGCATTCGTTTATAATTAATCAGTACATTTAGGCATCCACCATTACATGTTTTTATGTAATACTCTATATGCACTCTCACTGTCATATTATTCTATATTGATTTAAAATGCTCCAACATCTTTGAAAAAGCCATGCAATTAATTTGCTAAAATGTTCAAATGAAATCAGATTCAGGTACAGGCATGAAATGCTTCCATTTTCAATGAAAAAAAAAATACATATTACTCAATTAAAAATACTGATGGATACATGTTTTATTTACTTTTTAAGTTTTTGTCTACTTGTGCAAATGTCGATGGGTGATTTACACTTGATCTAGTAATGATCTGGCAATTCCACATGGTAGTGAAACCAAAGAAAGCATAATACATATATAAAGAATATATTTTACATAAAGCATTATGTCTTCAAGGTGGACCGATAGCAACTTGGAATGTCGAAGGAGAGAATGTAGTCTGTAATCAGGCTGAAGCTGGCACCACACCCATCCCAAAGGGGGCATTGTGTGTTTATTGTTTGAAACTCTTATGCCGTGTACACACGATCGGATTTTCCAACGGGAAATGTTGGATGTGAGCTTGTTGGCGGTAAGTCCGACCATGTGTATACTCCATCGGACGTTTGTTGTTGGACTTTGCTCCAACAAATGTTGGCTAGCAGGTTCTTAAATTTTCCACCAACAAATGTTTGTTGTCGAACTTTGCGATCGCGTGTACACAAGTCAGTCGCACAAAATTCCACGCATGCTCGGAATCAAGGACGAGCCGGAAGTGCTCGGTCTTGTAAAACTAGCATTCGTAATGGAGATATCAGGTGCGTTTTGTACGTCACTATGTTCGTAATTGTTGGCCAACATTTGTGTGACCATGTGTATGCAAGACAAGTTGGAGCAAACACCTTTCAAACAAAAATCCATGGTTTTGTTGTCAGAAAGTCCGATCGTGTGTACAGGGCATAGGTATGCAATAAAGTTGGAAACTCCTTAGGGAGGATAGGTAAAGAAAAGATGTTATTATTCATTTTGGAAAGATGTTGCCTGCTATTGCCTCCCTATTATACTGGCCCTGGACCAGGCAGAGGGAAAATTGTTCTCACCCACTAGGATAAGGAGTCTAAATATAATCCCCCATACACGCGATCAGAAATTGCGACAGAAAAAACTTGGATGGTTTTTCCGACGGAATTCCGCTTAAGTTTGCCTTGCATACACACGGTCACACAAAAGTTCTCTGAACTTTCGACTGTCAAGAAAGTGGTGATGTACAACACTACGACGAGCCGAGAAAATGAGGTTCAAGGCTTCCAAGCATGCGTTGAATTGTTTCCGAGCATGTGTGATTTTTTGCGCGTCCGAATTGCATACAGACGAACACATTTTTGGATAGGAAGTTTTTCCGACTGAAAAATAGTGAACTTGAGCTCAATCTTTTGCTGGCTGGAATTCTGCCAGCAAAAGTCCGATGGAGCATACACACGTTCAGAATTTCTGACCAAAAGCTCACATCCGACTTTTGCTGGCAGACATTCTGATTGTGTGTATGGGGCATAAGAGTGACTGGAGGAGGATAACTTGCACAGCATTCATACAGGATCATGTAAGCTTATATCAAACTCCTAATAGATGTGCCATTGTCTGAAGCTAAGTTTTACATCAAATTGCTCTGCAAGACATACTATAAACCAAAGTTGTTTTTTGTTGTTGTTAGAAATTAAAATAAGTTACCTGACTTGGTCTCGGGAATGTTTTTATGCATAGCACACTATTGGAGAAGTTTGAAATTTAAAATGCATCCAACTTGCAAACCGTTATTAAAATCTATTCATATTTATTATTCATTTTGCTTTTATTTGAAATCCTTTCATGCTGTTTATTAAGTTAGATATTATAATATAAACTGTTATTTTCTGTGCTGTTTTCTTTTTTTTTTCTTTTGTTTCATAATGCTGTTTTCTGCTCTAATTTTTTTACAACATTCAATTCAATTTTATGACTATTGATTTGCAATCACTTTTAAGAACACTCATGAAATGTCTTAGGGTAAAATTAAAGATTAGAGAGATTTTGAAAAGAAAAGTAATTGAATGTTGAAAATAAAATGGGATTT
The DNA here is from genome assembly GCA_037952835.1 of Lithobates septentrionalis. Classification (NCBI taxonomy): domain Eukaryota; kingdom Metazoa; phylum Chordata; class Amphibia; order Anura; family Ranidae; genus Lithobates; species Lithobates septentrionalis. Next base: position 2,698,469 of record JBBDGP010000584.1, read on the forward strand.
ATATGAGCGTTTGTACAGTATATTAATCTGTACAATTTTATGTCCAATAAATTATATTCATTTTAGGTGTAAAACTTACACTTCACTGAAAGCAGTTTAAATTATAATACCAGTAAACCTGATTAAAGTGAACAGGTAACCTGTCCATAGCATGTAAAGTAACTGGTTCACTTTAGTGGAGGTAGAACCTCTACTTACCTTCTAGTCATTCCCTGCTGCACTGACTGGTTTCCGGCCTTCCAGATATTCTTGTGTAAGAATAAACTTGTAGAGCATGTGAGTGTATGTACACTCTTTTTGACCCCCCCCCCCCCCCTGTCAAACGGCTAGCCATAATTAAGGCCTGATGTCCGAAACGCATTGGCTTTCTTTTTGACTGTTGTTCACATGCAGTAATAAAACAATGTTTTAGCTGACTTCCATGGCACCAGCCTTTCTCCTTTTTTGCATGGACCATATGAAAGTTTACAGGGACCTCACAAGCTGAGTGCTGTGTTCTTGAGGCTCACCAGGCATTGCACAGGAGATAGTAGCTTGGATGCACCTGTTGCATAGCACTTCTAAATGCCCTTTCCACTAACCAGCCTAAACCTTCCTCCACTCAGATCACAATTTCTGGAACATGTCAAAATAACAGCTTTGTGCAAACATTACCACCTCTTTGGCCTAGAATATTAACCATACTAGGTCCTGGTGTTTTGCAGATCTAGGTAGAAGTTATGTAAGTTTGCAAACCTCCTTGTATATATAAATGGATCTATCTCAAACTTAGTGATCTGGAGGAGAAAATAATTCACACAAGTCAGTACTTGTCTGGTTCAGACTGAGCCAGGGTTTATTCAGAAGGACAACTTGCCAGTTAACTTGCAAGTCCAAAGCATGACTGATGTGGACTGGTTTCCCTTCTCTATTTATGACTCAAAGGTACTTGGAATGTATAAGTTGCAATATACATTTATTAAGTTCAGCAGTCAATGTCATTATAAAAATGTGCTGTACTGCAAATACCGTGTTATTTTATCTGTAATAAATATGAGCCTCTTCAACAATCCACCAGCACATAGAGCAAGGGTACAATCTGATTAACAGTATTCATTTTGACACTGCAGGGAAGCAATATGAAAGAGGGTTGGTTTTAGTACATCTTACCAGGAAATGGAGTAACCTGCTGGTAGTAACTTCTGGATGAATGGTTTTTATTAATACAGCAAGAAATCACATAAACCATTTTCTTAGTATCAATAGGCATGCTGACATCTAACTGAGCAGTACAGAAATTAAATATAAGCATTGTTCATTTAACCATCCATATCAGATCAGGTTAGCAATAAAGTGAATACAGAAGAAATATTAGACTTCACCAACATGCATGCATGATGTTATTATCTTATTATCTATACAAAAGTAGGCTTTGACATTATGCTCCTTAGGGATATTAGATAGCGCTGAGATAATGGAACTTTTGTCTTACCATGTTGTACTGCTACCTTACCTGACACAATAATGAAAGTATTGTATAGCCATTTAATTTTGTTTTAATAGACTCCCATCAAAAACCCATTGATATTTGTGTTTCATAAAATTCTGTTTTACAGTGTAAAAATAATCCTAATGAATCAAGCCAAGAATTCTCATTTCTTTACTGCAGTTTGAATTAATCCCCTTTAAAGAGTAAGTCTACTTTTTTGGGAAAAAATATAGCAAATAAAAAATAATATAGCATATACAGTTGCTGCACATGCCATATTGTAACTTAATGTTATCAAAAAATACCTTTCCTATTATATCTGTAGTGTTTGAACCTCCTGTAAAATTTAATGCAATATGGCTACCTGAAGGCCTTCGGTATACAGTAACTGCTGGCGCACGGTTACTGTGCTCGTGATTAGTAGCAGTCACTATAATAGGGCACATAGGTTAGTAAGAGATATAATCCATGAATATAGCTCCTGAGAGTTAAATGTCCATAAGTCCATAGATAAATAATGGCAGCAGCTGTTCACAGAGAAAGCCAGCTCTGTGAAATAAGCAAAGAGGGGAAAGCAGGATGCGCCACCTGAGTGTAGTATTAGTAGAAAACGATTTAATCAGAGAGAAACAAATCACTCACAATATGTCAATTAAAAGTATGCTCATATGTTGGTATAGTGTCCTTCAGGTCTCTCATGGTGTCCTTGTGCTGTATCCATGGCTGCTGGATGGAGAGATGTCTGCAGCACGTCCTGTGGTCACCAGGAAGTCTAACGGAACCACAAACGTGACATCCCCGCAAGTGGGGGAGTCACTCGAGAACACTGTACAGGATAGGCTATGTGCTCAGAGCTTCAGCTCCTTCTACAGGCCTGAGCATGAATCACTCTGTGGGGCTATTTAAATAGGAGGGGCTGACTGTAGGACTACAAGAACCAGCACCTCTGTGACAGGTAATAAAAAGCTTAAAATCAGAAATATACAGCCAAAATTGAAAATATCAATAAAAAAATAATAAATAATACTAAAAAAAATATTTAAAAATGATATATAAAAAACCTAAAAAATTACAAAAAAAGGAACTTCTAATATGTAAGGCACTATGAGATGGGGCCAGCTACATATCGCTATAAGTTAAAGGGAAGCAATTAAAATAGCCAATAGATGCAGATTATAGAAGATATGAAAATGATACATAGAATAAATTATAAATCAACATAATAATTTTAATAGGGCCAATGAGTACTACTCATAGAACATATGAATATTAAGCATAAAATCATAAATCACTATAACAATCCTTAACAAATACTGGTAGGTAGGGATGGGCCGAACACCAGGGGACATGTATCAATGCAAAAAAAAGTTTTCAAAACGGCCGTTTTTTCGGGGACAGTGATTTTAATAATGCTAATTCCTTTAAATTTCATACCCGGGGGGTGTCTATAGTATGCCTGCAAAGTGGCACATGTTTCCCGTGTTTAGAACAGTCTGACAGCAAAATGACATTTCTAAAGGAAAAAAAAATCATTTAAAACTACTTGCGGCTATAATGAATTGTCTGTCCGGCAATACACATAAAAGTTCATTGATAAAAACGGCATGGGATTCCCCACAGGGTAACCCTGAACCAAAATTAAAAAAAAAAATGTGTGAAGGTCCCCCCAAATATCATACCAGGCCCTTCAGGTCTGGTATGGATTTTAAGGGGAACCCCGGGCCAAATTTTTTTTTAAAAATGGCGTGGGGTCCCCCCCAAAATCCATACAAGACCCTTATCCGAGCACGCAACCTGGCAGGCTGCAGGAAAAGAGGGGGGATGAGAGAGTGCCCCCCCTGAACCGTACCAGGCCACATGCCCTCAACATTGGGAGGGTGCTTTGGGGTAGCCCCCCAAAGCACCTTGTCCCCATGTTGATGGGGAGAAGGGCCTCATCCCCACAACTCTTGCCCGGTGGTTGTGGGGGTCTGTTTCACTTTAAGCATTATTAAAATCATTGCTCCCGAAAAAAAATCATGAGTTTTTAAAACTTTTTTTGCATTGATACATGTCCCCTGGGGCAGGACCCAGGTTCCCAAACACTTTTTATGACAATAACTTGCATATTAACCTTTAAAATTAGCACTTTTGATTTCTCCCATATACTTTTAAAGGGCGTTCCGCGGTTTTCGAATTTGCCGCAAACACCCCAAATTGTTCGCTATTCAGTGAACGGGCAAACAGCCAATGTTCGAGTCGAACTCATTTTTGACCTGAATATAAAGCCCATCCCTACTGGTAGGCAATCATGAAAGGAAATTACATATAGGAATCAGCAAAAATAAACATTGGATAGAGATAATCATCATACGAATGATCTCAGTAAGAAAGTATTATATTGTCATAAGTATGTACAGACAGGAGGAGGGGGGTGTTTGTTCAAAAACCGAAAAGGGAAGGGGGTACAAAAAAAGGTGGGGGAGGGGGAGAAGGGAAAGGGGAGAATGGGGGGGAGGGAAAGAAGGGATGGGGAGCAAGGGGGGAGAGGAAGAAGGGAGAAAATGGGGGGATGCACTGTACTTACTATAGCTGAAAAAAAAATTCAAACTCAACCTCTGTGATATATGCTTCGGGGAAAGACCATAAGGGTCCACTAGAAAAGAAAAAAGTGGAAACAAATTACTCAAAATAGCACCCATGACAATGGAGTATCCACAACAACAAGGCTAAACAGATTCGGGTAAATTGGGATTAGAGGAGGGTATGCATCTCAATATCTTCATTTAACCCCCCTGGAACGAGGGTACCTAATGCGTAAATCCGAAACGTCTCCTGTTGGCACAAGCGTTTAAAACGTTCGGCCCCTGGGAACGAGTTGGATATGGATGCAATGATCCAAACGTTCAGGCTAACAGTTTATTTACCCTGAAGTTCCAAGAAATGCTTAGGGGCGCTGTGTTGATCACAGCCTTTCTCAATGAATCGCCTGTGTTCAGCAAAGCGTGCTCTCAGGGCTCTAATTGTTCTGCCGACATAACAAGGACAAGTTGAAACAGTCAACAACACATAATCGGTGGAGCAATTAAGGAATTCCATGATGATGTAGGTCTTGTGCTCTGTACACACGGTCGGACATTGATCGGACATTCCGACAAAAAAATCAATGGATTTTTTCCGACGGATGTTGGCTCAAACTTGTCTTGCATACACACGGTCACACAAAGTTTTCGGAAAATCCGATCATTCTAAACACGGTGACGTAAAACACGTTTGTCGGGACTATAAACGGGGCAGTAGCCAATAGCTTTCGTCTCTTAATTTATTCTGAGCATGCGTGGCACTTTGTGCGTTGGATTTGTGTACACACGATCGGAATTTCCGACAACGGATTTTGTTGACGGAAAATTTTATAGCAAGCTCTCAAGCTTTGTGTGTCGGAAATTCCGAAGGAAAATGTGTGATGGAGCCCACACATGATCTGAATTTCCGACAACAAGGTCCTATCACACATTTTCCATCGGAAAATCCGACCGTGTGTACAGGGCATTACCCTTCACTGAAAAGGATTTTTGACCATGCTGGACAAACTGACAGGTCAGGCAGAGGGGTTTATTACACTGATACATCCCCACCAGTGGGATAAGCGTCGAGGTACAGGAAGTGGGGAGGTGGTCTTGATTTTACCAATCTTGCTTTTTATGTTTCTGGCTTCTCTATACAATACTTTTGGTCTGGTAGTAAGTGTAGTATGTAGATGGGGGTCTTCAAGTAGTATTGACCAATGATTTGATAGGATGTTTTCCATTTATTTATACTGAGTGTGGAATTGAGTAATAAACTGAGTGGGTTGTATTGCATTAGCGGGTTGGTCCTTTGGATGACAAGAAGCTGGAACACGATAGCGGTGAACAGCTTCATCCACCAGGTAAGTTGGGTATCCTTTCTCTAGGAAGTTGACCATGAGTGGTATAGTCTACATCCCGTGTGCAGTTTTTCCGTAGATGGCAAAACTGGCTTAGTGGAATGTTGCTGACCCACTTGGGGTGGTGGCAACTGTAAAAGTGAATGAAAGAGTTCCCTGTAGTTGGTTTTACAAAATTCTTGGCATATATGGAACTATCATCATGGCATAATTCTAGATCCAAGAAAGCCAGGGAGTCTTGGTCCAAGACATGAGTGAATGACAAGCCAAGTGTGTTTTGGTTGCAATACTGGACAAAGATGTTAATCTCTTTGGGTGAACCGTCCTTTATGATCACTATGTCAGCAATATATCATCCATAGTAAATCACATGAGTGGAGAAGGGGTTGTCGGGGGAGAGATATAAATGCTCCCAAATGCCCATAGTGAGATTGGCGTAGCTGGGGGCGAAGTTAGCCCTCATATCTTCTATAATCTGTACCTGTACCTACTTTATCAATGAACTTCTATGTGTATTGTCAGACCTGCAATGCATTAATAGCCGCGAGTAGTTTTAAATGACTTTTTTTCCTTTAAAATGTCATTTTGCTGTCAGACTGTTCTAAACACGGGAAACATGCGCCCCTTTACAGACATACTATAGACACCCCCCAGGTACAAAATTTAAAGGGATATTACACTTTTATTGTTTCACTTTAAGCATTATTAAAATCACTGCTCCCGAAAAAACGGCCGTTTTTAAAAAAATTTTTTGCATTGATCCATGTTCCCTGGGGCAGGACCCAGGTCCCCAAACACTTTTTATGACAATAACTTGCATATAAGCCTTTAAAATTAGCACTTTTGATTATTCATGTTCGTGTCCCATAGACTTTAAAGGTGTTCGCGTGTTCGAACAAATTTTTTTCCTGTTCGCATGTTTTGGTGCAAACTGAACAGGGGGTTGTTCGGCTCATCCCTACTTCCCATCAACTTATATTGTTACGTAGCTGGCCCCCATCTCATATTGCCTTATATATTACAAGTTCCATTTTTTTGTAGTTTTTTCACATATTATTTATTTTTACATTTTTTTTGTATTACTTATTTTTTATTGATATTTTCAATCTTGGCTGTATATTTCCGATTTTAAGCCACAGAAGTGCTGGCTCTTGTAATCCTACAGCCAGCCCCTCCTATTTAAATAGACCCACAGAGTGATTCATGCTCAGGACTGTAGAAGGAGCTGAAGCTCCGAGCACGTAGCCTATCCTGTACAGTGTTCCCAAGTGACTCCCCCACTTCCGGTGACGTCACTTTCATGCGTTCCATGCTGGTTCTGTTAGACATCCTTTTGGTCACAGGACGTGCTGCAGACATCTCTCCATTCAGCAGCTGTGGACACAGCATAAGGATGCCATGAGAGACCTGCAGGACACTATTCCAATATATGAGCATATTTTTAACTGACATCTTGTGAGTGTTTTGTATCTTTGTGATTAAATCGTTTTTACTAACACTACACTCAGGTGGCGCTTCCTGCTTTCCCCCAAATGTTAAGGGGAGACTTAAGTTAAATTGTAGGGTAAAATTCAAGGGACCTAGCAACCAGTGGCACATTCTCAACTCTTTTTTCTGGGAATCCCTGCTAGCAAGGGCCCAAGCCATATTTAGTCAACAACCTCAATGAGCATTCCTGTTCCTTTATTTACAATCAAGCCGCTGGCCTAATGATCTGTCAGTTGTGTACAGGAGTGCAACAGAAGCTGATGTGTTTGTTTCAGAGGTTGTCAATCATTGTCACTAATGATAATTCCTGGACGACATGATTGACGATGGCCTTGCACCATGAGGAACTTCTTCTTTTCTTTGTTTTTTTTATGATTTGTCAAAGGTTGTATTTACTTTTTTGTGAATGAGTAATCAAGGGGGAGCTAAGCACCCTTAAACTAATCATTTAGGTGGTAATTAACCTTATTTTACAGGGGAAACCGGATTCTGATAAGTCTCCTCTGTAGACCTCCACAAACACCAGGCCAGTGCTGAGGGCAGGGGCATAGCTACAGGGTTTGCAAAGGTTGCACTTGCAACCCAGCTCCATGCTCTAGGGGGCCCATGAGGTCCCCTTTTACAGCTTAATAGGAGGGCTGGTATATAGCGGAATCGATCCTCGCCTCCTGCCGCTGAATGCCTGCCTCTCCTCCTTTCCCTCCCACAGGCATTCAGCGGCTGCAGGAGGCAGGAATTGATTACTCTATATGTTACCGCTCGTAGCCCTTCCTATCCAGCTTCCCTCTGCTGCTCCTAGGCCCCTCTCTTCCAGCTGCACTCTGAGCTGCTCAGGAACACACCTTGACATCACCGAATGCCAAGCCACCCGCTGCTCCCAAGAGTGAGACATCCCTGAGCTGCTGGGATTCGGGTCACTGAGCGGGTGAGAGCTGTGAAGGGGGGATAAACTGCCTTAATGTGAAGAAGTCACGTGACGTGACAATACGCGTCAGGATTGGAGCACGGGACGCTGCCACAGACCAGCAGTTTGAGACGAGCTCGGCGCTCGTGGATGTTTTTACACTTCAGCCATTTTTAAATGTAAGTTTATTGGATTGTTTTTTTACATAATAAATTGACTTTATATACGGGATCATGCTATATGCGTTCTCTTCTTTTACATCGTACACACTTATTTTACCTGATGAGCATTGAGGAGTTGGGAGCGGGGACAGATTGAGGACTGAAGATAACGCTTGAGGCGTACGAGCTCGGCGCTCATGGGTTGATGCTCACACTCATTTCAAACAAGTGAGTGTAACTCCCCCTTCTCTGTGTCTTGCTACCCCTCCACTCTGGACTTATACTATATGTAGTCCGATTTTTTCTTTTTTTATATTCCACCTCGTACATTTAACCATTGTTATCCATTGTACAACTGGACTTCCATGCTTGCTGGCTATTTGCAACACAAGCTGTATACCTTACAGCAGTAAGGTAAGCGGCTTGCGAACACGGAGGTGCCCTCACTGAAGAACCCCCCTTCTCCCTTCACTATTGGAACTGTTTTTCATTTGGGAGTGTTTTGATCCATTTAATATTTATGAACCTAATGCTTCACTTGGCTTATGCACCCATTTGATATTGGTATACACACTCATCCTGAATTTCTTGTTTGCACTTCTCATTGATGCCAGCATTTCTTTCATGTATTATTATATATATATACTATTTTTTTCTAGTATTTAAGAGCCCTCATATGTGTTTACATGCATCCTTATATGTATCATTATATATATACTACTTCCTTTTAGTTTTTAAAAGCCCTTATATGTGTTTGGCTCATGCATTTAGGTCATCTGGTATATATATGCACTTTAGTTAGTCCCATCCACTTCCCTTCTCCCTTTGTTTATCACAGCGCAATCACCATCTCCTATATTTATGCCTTAATCTTCCGCCACTGAAGGGAGGCCCCGGCTGGGTTGCTTGCTTCAGGTCTCTGAGCTAAGAACGTATCTCTCATATGGTTGAGAGTCTGCACTGACCACCCGCCTTGCACGGACAGGACAGGAGAAAGACAATCTTCTCCTTCTCCCCCTGCCCCTCTCCACCTGTGTGCACCACAGGAACTGTGAGTCTAAGCAGTGCACACAGGAAGAGAGGGGCAGGAGGAGAAGGAGCCGATCGTCTGTTTCCGGTCCGTGCAAGGGAGGAGGGAGTGGGAGCAGTCAGTGCAGGCTCTGGGCTGGATGAGAGAGATGCTCTCAGCTCAGAGTCCTGCTTATGGGTACTAATAGGCAGCATTGATGAGCACTGATAGGGGGCACTGATGGGCACTGATAAGGTGCATTGAGGATCACTGATATGTGGCACTGATAGCCAGCACTATTGGGCACTGATATATGGTACTGATATACAGCACTGATGGGCATTGATTGTCAGCATTGATGAGCAATGATAGGTGGCATTGATGAGCACTGATAGCCAGCACTGATGGGCAATGATAGGCGGCATTAATGGGCATTGATCGACAGCACTGATGGACACTAATAGGTATCACAGATGGGCACTGATAGTGGCATTGGTGAGCGCTGAAAGGTGTCACTGATGAGCACTGATAGGAGGCATTGATGGACACCGATAGGCAACACTGATGGGCATAGATAGGCAGCACTGATGGGGCTTCACTGATAATCAGGGCACTAATGATTAGTGCCCTGATTATTGAAGTGGAATCAAACAGTAAACAATGTACTGACAGTCTTGCTGGTTAACAAATCTCCTTTCCTCAAACAGACACATTGTGGGAAGAAAGGACTGCTGGCAACTGGCAAGTCTGTATACATGTGATCAGTTATCACAAGGTAAAGGGCCGCTGTGGTTAGCGCTTTACCGTGATCTGTGAGCACGCTCAATCCACTAACTAACCTGCCTAATCTCTCTCCATTAATGCACACCATACACAGCTAGACATTTGTTTTCGTCTGAATGCATTTTCGTCTGAATTTCGGGTATTTTCATTATCGTTTTAACAAACTATAATGAACGTACAGAATCCGAAAACTGAAAGATCCGACATAAACAAATGCTTTATTTTCATTTTTGTTGCGACAACAGTTCGATATAGATAGGAGATTCGACATGATGCTAACAATAGCGATCTGTGTTCATCAAACCTGTGGTCGAATGTGCCTAACCTTAGCTCCAAGATACATAGAGAGAAAAGATTCGACATAGAACACAGATATGCCACATCAGACTTGATGCAATATTGCTGAAGATACCTTTCAAACATATCCATGGATTTTTTGCTGTGACCACCTGTGTATCAACCTGACCAAAGGCAATCACAGTCTAACTCTCATATTGATTTGGAATTTGTTGCAGATGGTACTGCCATATTTTACTCCTTTTATGTTTAAATGTTTAAACTGTTCTACATGTTTGTAACTTTTGAAAAACCTTAAATTAAGAATGCATATGAAAAAATAATAGGAGGGACCCTCAGATACTAACACCCCACGTGAATGAATAAGGGGTCATAGTAAATTCACTCATTAAAAAAAAAAAGATCTCTGAGCTGTCATCGGGTATATAAGGGAATGGGTGGAGAGAGTAGTGATATCAATAACCAAATATGACCATGTCATAGCCAGTGACCATATTTGGGTAGTGATGTCATTGCTTCCCCTGCCTCTTTATTTATGGAGCTGAAGACTTCTGGTGGCATAAAATGTTGCTAGGGACACCCACTATTTTTTTTAGGAACCACTGGCACCAGGAATATGTCATACATATGAGTGCTACAAATATTTCTTCTATATTTGATGCACATCTCCCACTGAACAAGGAGCCAAAAAGAGAAAGCATTCAGGTGTTTGTCCAAAAGCCTAAACAGCCAAAGTTCAGTCCATCCCTGCTACAAACTGGGTTTGATTATTTTTTAATAAATGCCACAGAATATTAAAAAAATACAATCACTATAAAGCTGTCCTTCATAAATAATCTCTAACATGTGCTCAGAAAACTTCATAAGCTATTCAAAAAATAAACAGCTTTAGAATTTCTAACTATCAATGCAAATATACAGTAAGTAGGCTTTATGTGCTGCTGGTAACCCTATTTGCACGTTATCAAACAATAATGTCAGCGAATGGCTTTACAAATGCTGAGTTGATATTGTTAAATCTGGAATAGACACCAAGGAAGGGGGTCTCTTTTGTCTGCAAAATCTTCAAATACTAGTCAATATAGTCATACTATAGTCAAGTATAGTAGAAATTTGCATACTTGAGGTGAGCATAGTCTAAAATAAAAAAAAATATTCTCCATGATTCTCCATGATTAAGAACCAAGGGCGGGTCGAAACATATTGGCGTTCTGGTCTGAATTAATCAAACTTAGGCGGCTTATACCTGCTAACCATTGGGGCTGTGTGAGGTGTGCAGCGGTCAAGCTATCTCTTCCTATTTTTGCACTAAAATGAGAATTACTATTTTGGTAAACCACCACATAAATCATAAATAAAGAATAATGTGCATGTGATTTGCAGTAGAAAAAGACAGCTGTGCTACTTGAGGACTGATGCGATGCACAAAATGTATCAACACATTGACTACCCTTGATATTCACTAATCAAGCAGACATTGCTTAAATTCATACAAATACCACTTGTCAGCAGATTATGCCTTTAGCTATTTTGAATGTGACTCAGACCCTGTCTGTATATTTTAACACCATGTGCACTGCATGAAAAACAAAGCATTCAAAGCAGTAGTAAATGGCATTTAAAAAAAAAAAATAGGCACCGAGCAGTAAAAGTCAAAATGTGCTAGTATGCATCTCATACTAGCACATTATGACAGACTTACCTGAAAATGAAGCCCTCAGCCCTTACCTGAAAATGAAGCACTGAAGGCACTTCCATCTTCAACCAGTCTTCCTTACAGGTTCACATGCACGCGTGAGTCACAGCACGGCTCTGAAGAAACGGTAAAGGTATCCTGTTCCTTCAGAGCGCATACACTGGTGACGTCACCGGCTGCATATAAAGTAATTATAGTCAGTGTCTGAATACTGGGAATGTGATTTCCCCTATCTACAGTGACCTGAGGTGTGCCATGGTCATGCTGGTCAGTATGCCCAAAAAGAGGGCATACTCTGAGTATAAATGAGAAATGAAAAAAGGAGTTACAGATGGGAGGGATACAAAGAAGCCAGCCATCGTGAGTGTAGGAAGGAGGAGGACTATAAGCCCCAGACTCCTCCTACAAATTCAGGCTAGCCAATGGCCACCCTTCTTACATATCTCCTAAACAGTGCATGTTTAGAAGATATTTACTGTACCTATAGGTAAGCCTTATTATAAGTAAAAATCATTAATGAATCAAATATCATTCTGACAATATATTCTATACTCTAACACTATATCTATGCATGTAATATAGAGTACTTTTTTGTCTCTTTTTACTAAAATATGCCTAAAGTCAATTATCTTTCATTTTTGTGGAGTGGTAAGGGATTAGAACCCCTGTCAGATTTATTTTGCTGCCTGTGTCCAAGTTAAAGAAATTCACTCTAATTGTCTTAGCCATTAATATCACGGAGAATAAAAGAAAAATCTTCCATTGGGGACACTTGTTCCTGTGACAACTGGATAAAGAAAGATAGTCTAGTCTACAGGAGTCTACAGGACAAGAAGTGAAGGGAAATATCTCTAAAGAGACAGAAATAGTAAAACTAAAAAAAGGTTTGAATCCTTCCCTACTCTATTAAAAAGAAAAGCCTTTCTACAGTTTCTGGAAAGCAATAGTTGAAAAGTCCTAGTTTTATAAAAACGTGTTTTTTCAATAAAGATATATCTATGTATAGATAAACGGATAGGTGTATAGATAGAAATATGGATGAGCATGCACAATATTGGACACCCATTTCCAATGTACTAATTTTGTTAGTATTAAAAGTTACAGTGTCTCAGGATGAGGATTGAAGTCAGTGGTATCAAAGAAAAATAGAGCATATTTTATTGAGAATAAATCTGTAAAATGGAGCCAGAGGCAATGTAAATGCAGACTCTTAACTTCAAAGTGAGTATGAAAAAATATTTCTCTTTTGCTGCAGTCCTAAATGGGCCAATGCTTTGGGAGCAATTAAAACTTAATAGGCACTGAACTGTTAAAAGACTTGTTCGATTGCTCTTGGCAAGATGTATCTTTTGAAAGCCCTGCTACTGGCAGGCCTAGTGTCATTGTAACATATTGTATACATTGAACATATAAGTAAATGACCGGATATGTATTATGGATATCTAAGAAGTGTTAGCCACACTGCAAATAAATTGTTACCAGTCAAAGTACACTATGTTATTCTGTAATATAAATGTAGCTTTTTGTCATCCAAACATTGTGAAACACAATCTAATAACCAAATTATTACTGTTATGTCCTGAATAACAATATTAATAATAACATGACTATGCACATCCTTTGTATTTGCTATCATGACAAAGTGGTTGTAAACCTCTGGCATGAAATATTAGTAAAGCACGTCCTTCTATAGTGTGTACTTGCTTCTATCCAAAGCACTTAGTACCATTTCTCCTGCTGTCGTGTTCCTCTGCTATCTGCATGAGTAATTTCTGACAGGTTTTCCCAGCTGTGATAGATAGAGGGGGGAGGGAGCTACAGCACACAGCCTGTGACTGACAGCCTTGGCCCTTTTCCTGTGTGCTATGTGAAGGAGTGCGTCCCTTCACTCCAATTAGCTCTCAGCTGACATATAGCTTTGTGGAATGTAACCTTAGTGCCCTGTCCCTTGCTTTCTGAAATCTCAGACAAACTGTATAATTTTTGCACTTTAAACTAAAGTAGTGCAAGGAGTGTTTAGATAAACAGGTACAACTTATGTAGGATGATTTATTTAATCTCTGTGTATTACCTGAGGCTAATCATGTTACAGGGTATATGTAAGAGTTTTCAACCACTTTAATGTCAGCCTTGAGTTCTGCTTTTGTCAATATGGGTGGACATCAAATGACATCAAATGACATCCTCCCGGATTGCACCTTATGTGGCATGATCCGTCATCATCTGTGTCCATTGGATGACTGATCACTGCATTGGCTGACTGCTGATACCATGTGATCGCTTTGACCAATCACAGCAGATAACATGACAATAGTAAACAATAGATGGCTTCCTTTCTTGCCATCCATTGTGTACAATTCTGTTGCTAGCTGTAATTGGTCACAGTGATTACATTGTACAGACAGGGCCAATCGTAGCCCATCTGTACCATGTGATTAGCTGTGATCAATCACAGCAAACCACAACAAAAAAAAAACTTAATTAACTTCAAAAAATTCACCATGCCTCGTACTAAATACCTAGGGCTGTAATGAAGCAGAATACATTTTGGCCTACATTGTATAACAGAAACAAAGAAAAATGCATTTTGTTTTCAAAATTTTGGGTCTTTTTTCATTTATTTAGCAAAAATAAAAAACCCCCAGGGATGAATAAATACCACCAAAAGAAAGGTCTAGTTGTGTGAACAAAATGAGAAAAATTTAGTTTGGGTATAGTGTTGCATGACCGAGCAATTGTCATTCAAAGTGCAACAGTGATAATCAAAGGTATATACCCCCTTCTTTCTTTGAAAAAAGAGAGAGAAGGTATTAACAGCGCTACAAGTGAATAAAAAATTCACCAATATGGTATAACATATAGTGCATGAAAAATGAAAAATACATGTATGAAATAAAATATTTCCACTGAATTGGCAAAAAAACCCTTGCCAGTGGTGGATCAGATGTGTCTGGTCAAGAACAACGGTATTGTGTGTGCTGGTTAAACACAATCCTAGTTATTAATCGGAGCAAGAAAAAATTGGAAATAACAATAGCATATACAAAATGGGTAATATGTGTGAAAGTCCAAGCACTCAGTCAACGTGACTATAAGACATAGAGAGGGTGATGTAACCAGTCCTTTGTAAAGAAAGAAAGTTCCATGCATGCAGTCTACAGCAATTCAAGGCTTCAAAGTCAAACGGAGTGCACACTTCAAGGGCTGCTACACCATCACGGGACCACCTCGTGATAACCCCTTAAGGGTATAAGCTTGCCAGAGGTAAGTGTCAAATACGCCCGTAGTAACTTCCTGGTAGTAATCTGCTCCTCTGCCACTAGATGGATCTGCTCTCCTCAGCCAAAAGTTTTTCAAAGCCGCAGACATGCCATAAGGAAAACAAAGGGAGGCTTTCAATAGTGTTACACTGTTTATTTAAACCAAACGGAAACCCCCTTATACAAATTATGCTTACTAGACAAAAATGATAAAATTGCAGCCTGTCACAGTATCAGTGTCTCTCACCGCTGGTCGGAAAGTCACAAGTCCCGCCCGCCGCGATGAGTCCCGGGATGACGCTACCTGTGTATAGCTGGAAAGGGTCGCGTGGTCACGCCCTGATGTGTTTCGTCATTACGTCTTGTAAAAGTGGGACTTTTTTAAATTTTACCCGCACCAACGTTTTGCCATTGCAGTACTATCTGCATTACATCCCGTATTCTGAAGGAGTAAGCTGTAAAAAACTTTGTTACATTGACTTTTTTATTTTTTTACATTAAGTTATATACATTTTTATCCCACTTATATTATAGTAATCTAAGATGTTTTTTTTTTAAATGTTTTATGTAAGCAGTCTTCTAATTAAGGACTGAAAGGGGAGAGAACCACTAAGGATGGATGGGATGCTGAGCATCGGCTCCGCACTATACTCAGAGGGGCGGGTCTGAATCAGATGACGCCCGTGATGACGGTGTCGAGTGAACCCGTCACTCATACTATATAAAACAGACGGTCGTGTTGCGTGGCCACGCCCTCTGAAGACGTAATGACGAAACGCATCAGGGCGTGACCACGTGACCCTTTCCAGCTATACACAGGCAGCGTCATCCCGGGACTCGTCGCGGCGGGCGGGACTTGTCAATTTCCAACCAGCGGTGAGAGACACTGACACTGTGACAGGCTGCAATTTTATCATTTTTATCTAGTAAGCATAATTTGTATAAGGGGGTTTCCGTTTGATTTAAATAAACAGTGTAACACTATGGAAAGCCTCCCTTTGTTTTCCTTATGTCCTGTCTGCGTCTTTGAGAAACTTTTGGCGGAGGAGAGCAGATCCATCTAGTGGCAGAAGAGCAGATTACTACCAGGAAGTTACTACGGGCGTATTTGACACTTACCTCTGGTAAGCTTATACCCTTAAGGAGTTATCACGAGGTGGTCCGGTGATGGTGTAGCAGCCCTTGAAGTGTGCACTCCGTTTGACTTTGAAGCCTTGAATTGCTGTAGACTGCATGCATGGAATTTTCTTTCTTTACAAAGGACTGGTTACATCACTCTCTCTATGTCTTATAGTCACGTTGACTGAGTGCTTGGACTTTCACACATATTACCCATTTTGTATTTGCTATTGTTATTTCCAATTTTTTCTTGCGCCAATTAATAACTAGGATTGTGTTTAACCAGCACACACAATACCGTTGTTCTAGACCAGACACATCAGATCCACCACTGGCAAGGGGTTTTTTGCCAATTCAGTGGAAATATTTTATTTCATACATGTATTATTCATTTTTCATGCACTATATGTTATACCATATTGGTGAATTTTTTATTCACTTGTAGCGCTGTTAATACCTTCTCTCTCTTTTTTCAAAGAAAGAAGGGGGTATATACCTTTGTTTATCTCTGTTGTTGGTTTCTTATAATAGCAGCTTGAAGTGCATAGGCCATTATCATTTCATCCATTTTAGAGCGCTGGGATCAGAGCCTTTATACTATCTCTGATATCCAAAGTGCAACAGTGCTGAAAGCTGAAAATTGGCCTTGGCAGGAAGGGGGGGGGGGGGGGTGAAAGTGTCCGATATTAAAGCAGTAAATAGTTAGTCAGGTAACCCTTATTTTTTCTTCAGAGTGAAGTTTACATTTTAAGAAATTTAATTTCTATGTTATTTTCAGCATGTAACAGGCATTTTAATTTGAGTTTTAGGTTCTGTTTTCCTTTAACTATGGTAGCTTTGCATTTCAAAATGGATGCCTTGCTGTGTTTTTATTACTAGAAACAGTATACTGCCATTATGCCTGGCAAAGATTTTTAATGGCATATCCAACGTACCAGGCATAATTATGTTGCGGATAATTTAGACCATATGGGTTATTGCTTTCTGTTCTTGGCATCAGAAACAGTTCTTCATGATCATATCACTGCATGCAATGAAATAGAAAATATACTGAGATGCAACAGATAAAACAATATTTTATCAGACAATACAGAAAGTGCCTGTTTAAACATGCAGATCATATATGCCATTTCAAAACATAAAATATTTTTTTAAGAAAATGTTATTTGCCCAGTTTAAGTAGGTCGATCATTTCCATTACTTGCAATTTGATGGTCTATCATGTTGGAAAATGGAGAAAATAAATAAAACGGGCTAAGAATGATGTGATGTAATGAAATTGTACAGTTAAAAGTTGATTTTTGCCCCCAAACATTCAATGATCTGGCAACAACCCTCTTTTCTGCAGGAGATCTCTAGTCTACCAGCTGAAATTTTCCAGTCTGTCATACATTTTTGGTGAAAAATGTTCCTCAACTTTTTTGCCAACTAATGTTTGCTGTGCACTACAATACCCCTGAGAAAGCTCATCTGATGTCCGATCAAGTACTACATTGTAATGGGACAAGTTATCTATTGCCCCAATTGCAGAGGACATTTTTGCCCTCTTTCCAAGGCTTACCACACTAGCTAGTTAATGCTATATATGAAATGCTATAATACCTGCCTAGTCTTCAGAGTGATATGTAAAGTATTATAGGATTTATAATTCCATAGGGCATTTAGGTGATGGTGTCTGAAGTTTTGTAGTGGAAGTTCTAGCCTACTCCTTGTTATAAACCTGACAGGTATATCCCTGTGTTTAAAATAAGAATGCTTACAATTATAGGTCACCTTCAATTATCCTCTAAGCTAACGTTGTGTGCCCAGGTAGCTCTTGGAATCCAGGTGCACATTTAGAGTGACTAAACCTTTTGTTTTGGAGCCAAGCCATGCTCATTCATGAAGATGAATCTCATCACCATGGTTTAACCACTTCAGCCCCGGAAGGATTGCCCCCTTCCTGGCCAAAGCACTTTTTACAATTTGGCACTGCGTCGCTTTAACTGCTAATTGCGCGGTCATGCAATGCTGTACCCAAACAAAATTTGCGTCCTTTTCTTCCCACAAATAGAGCTTTCTTTTGATGTTATTTGATCACCTCTGCAATTTTTATTTTTTGCGCTATAAAGGGAAAAAGACCGAAAATTTTGAAAAAAAATGATATTTTCTAATTTTTGTTATAAAAAAAATCCAATAAACTAAATTTTAGTCATACATTTAGGCCAAAATGTATTCGGCCACATGTCTTTGGTAAAAAAAATGTCAATAAGTGTATATTTATTGGTTTGCGCAAAAGTTATAGCGCCTACAAACTAGGGTACATTTTCTGGAATTTACACAGCCTTTAATTTATGACTGCCTATGTCATTTCTTGAGGTGCTAAAATGGCAGGGCAGTACAAAACCCCCACAAATGACCCCATATTGGAAAGTAGACACCCCAAAGAAATTGCTGAGAGGCATGTTGAGCCCATTGATAATTATTTTTTTTTGTCCCAAGTGATTGAATAAGGACAAAAAAAAATTTTACAAAAAGTGGTTACTAAATGATATATTGCTCACACAGGCCATGGGCATATGTGGAATTGCGCCCCAAAATACATTTACCTGCTTCTCCTGAGTATGGGGATACCACATGTGTGGGACTTTTTGGGAGCCTAGCTGCGTACGGGGCCCCGAAAACCAAGCACCGCCTTCGGGATTTCTAAGGGCGTAAATTTTTGATTTCACTCCTCACTACCTATCACAGTTTTGAAGGCCATGAAATGCCAAGATGGCACAAAACCCCCCCAAATTACCCCATTTTGGAAAGTAGACACCCCAAGCTATTTGCTGAGAGGCATGTTGAGTCCATGGAATATTTTATATTTTGACACAAGTTGCGGGAAAGTGACCATTTTTTTTTTTTTGCACAAAGTTGTCACTAAATGATATATTGCTCACACAGGCCATGGGCATATGTGGAATTGCACCCCAAAATACATTTAGCTGCTTCTGCTGAGTACGAGGATACCACATGTGTGGGACTTTTTGGGAGCCTAGCCGCGTACGGGGCCCCGAAAATCAAAAACATTTTTTTCATTTTTCAATTTTCAAAACTTCGTGACAAAAAGCGAGGTCTGCAAAATACTCACTATACCTCTCAGCAAAAAGCTTGTTGTGTCTACTTTCCAAAATGGGGTCATTTGGGGGGGGGGGTTTGTGCCACCTGGGTATTCCATGGCCTCCTAAATTGTGATAGGCAGTGAAGAGTGAAATCCAAAATTTACGCTCTTAGAAAGCCTGAAGGCGGTGCTTGGTTTTCGGGGTCCCGTACGCGGCTAGGCTCCCAAAAAGTCTCACACATGTGGTATCCCCGTAGGTATCCCCGTACTCAGGAGAAGCAACAGAATTTATTTTGGGGTGTAATTTCACATATTTCCATGGCATGTTTTAGCAATTTATCATTTAGTGACAACTTGTGCAAAAAAAAAAAAAATTGTCTCTTTCCCGCAACTTGTGTCACAATATAAAATATTCCATGGACTCTACATGCCCCTCAGCAAATAGCTTGGGGTGTCTACTTTCCAAAATGGGGTCATTTGGGGGGTTTGAACTGTCCTGGCATTTTATGCACAACATTTAGAAGCTTATGTCACACATCATACACTATTCTAACCACTTGAAGACAAAGCCCTTTCTGACACTTTTTGTTTACATGAAAAAATAATTTTTTTTGCAAGAAAATTACTTTGAACCCCCAAACATTATATATTTTTTTTAAAGCAAATGCCCTACAGATTAAAATGGTGGGTGTTTAATTTTTTTTTTTCACACAGTATTTGCGCAGCGATTTTTCAAACGCATTTTTTTTGGGAAAAAACACACTTTTTCAAATTTTAATGCACTAAAACACACTATATTGCCCAAATGTTTGATGAAATAAAAAAGATGATCTTAGGCCGAGTACATGGATACCAAACATGACATGCTTTAAAATTGCGCACAAACGTGCAGTGGCGACAAACTACATACACTTTTAAAAGCCTTTAAAAGCCTTTACAGGTTACCACTTTAGATTTACAAAGGAGGTCTACTGCTAAAATTACTGCCCTCAATCTGACCTTCGCGGTGATACCTCACATGCATGGTGCAATTGCTGTTTACATTTGACGCCAGACCGACGCTTGCTTTCGCCTTTGCGCGAGAGCAGGGGGGACAGGGGTGCTATTTTTTTTTTTTTTTGTTTTGCTTTATTCTTTTTTTGCTTTTTTATCTTATTTTTAAACTGTTCCTTTCATTTTTATTTTTTTTAAATCATTTTTATTGTTATCTCAGGGAATGTAAATATCCCCTATGATAGCAATAGGTAGTGACAGGTACTCTTTTTTGAAAAAACTGGGGTCTATTAGACCCTAGATCTCTCCTCTGCCCTCAAAGCATCTGACCACACCAAGATCGGTGTGATAAAATGCTTTCCCAATTTCCCAATGGCGCTGTTTACATCCGGTGAAATCTAAGTCATGAAATGCTCGTAGCTTCCGGTTTCTTAGGCCATAGAGATGTTTGGAGCCACTCTGGTCTCTGATCACCTCTATAGTCAGCTGGCTGAATCACCGGCTGCATTCTCAGGTTCCCTGTTGGGACAGGAGAGCCAGAGAAAAACATGGAAGACGGTGGGGGGGGGGATTCCCTCCCACTGCTTGTAAAAGCAGTCTAGAGGCTAATTAGCCACTAGGATTGCTTTTACATGAAAGCCGACCGCTGGCTGAAAAGAATGATACCAAGATTATACCTAAACCTGCAGGTATCATTCTGGTATAACCACTCAAAGTCTAGCAACATACCAGTACGTTGCTGGTCCTTGTTGGGCATATATTGTAAACTTTTTTTTCATGCAGCCCGTGGGCTGAACGAAAAAAAGAGATTGATCGTGGGTATGCCCACCATTAGAATACCTCCCTTCATCCACCCACTTCTAATGATGGGCATACATGCACCGTATATATATATGCCGAAGCATGGGGGCATCTTCCCGCAAAAGTTAGGAGAAAATCGCTCCTCCGCCCTCTGCTGCCCCCACACTTCGGCATATATGCTGAAGTATGTAAATGTGGTGGTGAAATCACCTCCGACAGCGCTGGAGTCACGGCTTTATGTATCGTGGGAGCAAACGCTGTTGCTGTCAAGATAAATAAATCCGCGCTGCAACTGAATGGCGTACCTGCTAAGCAAATGATGGTTAACAATAAAACAAAGTAACATTACAGTATAACAGTAAGACTTACCATACCTGCAAAGCAAATACAAAAAAAACATAGTAAAAAATAAAACATTTAACGCAACCTGTGCCTAAAATATATATATGCCGAAGCATGGGGGCATCCTCCCACAAAAGGCAGGAGCACATCGCTCCTCCACCAACTGTTGCCCCCACGCTTCGGCATATATGCTGAAGTATGTAACTGTGGTGGTGAAATCACCTCCGACAGCGCTGGAGTCACGGCTCTATATATCGTGGGAGCAAACGCTGTTGCTGTCAAGATAAATAAATCTGCGCTGCAACTGAATGGCGTACCTGCTAAGCAAATGATGGTTAACAATAAAACAAAGTAACATTACAGTATAACAGTAAGACTTACCATACCTGCAAATCAAATACAAAAAAAACATAGTAAAAAATAAAACATTTAACGCAACCTGTGCCTAAAATATATATATGCCGAAGCATGGGGGCATCCTCCTACAAAAGGCAGGAGCAAATCGCTCCTCCACCCACTGCTGCCCCCACGCTTTGGCATATATGCTGAAGTATGTAACTGTGGTGGTGAAATCACCTCCGACAGCGCTGGAGTAATGGCTTTATGTATCGTGGGAGCAAATGCTGTTGCTGTCAAGATAAATAAATCCGCTCTGCAGCTGAATGGCGTACCTGATAACAAAAAAAATGGTTACCAACAAAACACAGTAAACAGTAGAGTATAAAAAAATTGCATATCTGAAAAGCAAACATGGTAAAACATAATAACAATAAAATATTGCAGAATAGAATACAGTAAACAAGAGCAGAACAATAGAGAGAGAATAGAGAGAGAGAGAGAACAATAAAAGGACAACTATTTTTGTTTTTTTTATTTTATATTTTTTTTGTGTTTTTATTTTTTTTATCTTTTATTTATTTTTATTTTTTTTACACTTTTTTTAGTAACTTTAACTTTTGTAACTTGTACCAGGTTTGGGTCTCTCAAAATGCGATGGCATCTTGGGAGACCCTGTGAAAGTGTGTCCTAGTCTGTGCAATGCTGTACCCTACGCTAAAACTCAACTAGTGTATGGTAACGTTCAAAACATTCACCAATGCATAGACCAGGATTGTCAGGACAGGAGGGACAATAATACCGTGTGTCACGCCTAAATCCGTGATTGCTACAGACACAACATCTTCTTTGGGGGGCTCGTTGGGTAGGGGTACTCGAGAGGACATAAGGAAAATGCCTCTCATGCAGCCGGCTTACTGCATTTGGTTGGGGAAGGTGAGGTGGAGCACCGTCTGGAAACAGAAGGGCTCTGACGATCTCTTCCTGGAATTTAAGGAAGGATCCAGTCCGTCCTGAAGCTCTGTATAGCACATGAGCGTTCAGCAAAGCCAATTGAAATAAATAAACAGACACTTTTTTGTACCAGCGTCTGGCCTTACGGGCAACTAGGTACAACGCCAACAACTGGTCGTTGAGGTCCACGCCTCCCATATTTTGGTTATATTCGTGGACACAGAGGGGTTTCTCCACAACACCAGTCACCGTAGTAATTTGGGCCGTCGTGTCTGCATGAAGGGAGGTAAGAACGAAAACATTCTTATTGTCCCTTCACTTCATAGCGAGCAAATTATTACACTGCAAGCGGGCTCTCTCCCCCAGCCTAAGATGGGAATCTACAAGCCGCTGGGGAAAGCCCCGGCGATTAGGTCGCATGGTGCCACATGCTCCAATCTGATGATCAAAAAGATGACTAAAAAGTGGCACGCTTGTGTAATAATTGTCCACGTACAAGTGGTACCCCTTTCCGAATAAGGGTGACACCAAGTCCCACACTATCTTGCCAGAGCTTCCTATGTAGTCAGGGCAGTTTGTCAGCTCTACGTGACTATCTTTGCCCTCGTAAACCATAAATCTACATGTATAGCCTGTGGCCCTGTCACAGAGCTTATACATCTTGACCCCGTATCTGGCACGCTTGCTGAGAAGGTACTGTTTGAATCACAAGCGGCCAGAAAGTTTAATCAGGGACTCATCAACGCAGACAACTTGATGGGGAGTAAACAAGTCTGCAAAATGCTGGTTGAAGTGGTTTACGAGGGGCCGAATTTTGTAGAGCTGATCGTATCCAGGGTCTCCACGAGGACGACAGAGTTCATTGTCGTTGAAGTGCATGAACCGCAAAATCTGCTCGTATTGTGCCCTGGCCATGGAAGCAGAGAACACGGGCATATGGTAAATTGGGTCAGTGGACCAATATGACCGCAACTCACTCTTTTTATTTATGCCCATGTTGAGGGAAAGGCCCAGAATGATCTTAAATTCGGAGACCGTAATTGGTCTCCAATCTCTGGCAAGGGAGGACTGGGGATTAGCGGCGATGTGTTGACCAGCGTATAAATTGCTTTGGTCAACAATAGATCTATAGAGATCTTCGGTGAAAAACAGCAAATAAAAATCCAGTGGCGTAAAATCAACTGTTTCCACCTGAATTCCGGGTTGGCCAGTGAATGGGGGAAGTACAGGTGATGCAGAACTGGTGGATTCCCAATTCGGATTGGCGAATGCAGCAGGAAGGGCACTATGGGCACGACGGGCCTGTGTTCATCTTCTTGGTGGCAGCGGGACACTACTAGTGCTTGCCACCTCACCACCAGCTTGAACTGCACTTATGGGACTCGCCACGTCACCACGTGATACTGCAGTGCTGGATGTATGTCCAGGGTGTACTAGGCCGCTGGTGCTTGCCAGTTCACCAGAAGGAATAGCGGCGCTAGTACTTCTCTGCTCCATACGAGGGACCTGCGGTTCTTGCACTTCAAGGACAGGAGAAGAATATTGGGGTCTGGTACGCCTGAGGGACCACAACTCTGTCGTCAGAGCTATCTGTCATGGAGCCACTGTCCTCTACAGGATCGTATTCTGAGCCTGAATCTGACAGATGAATGACTTCCTCTTCACTATCTGTCATGCTCAGAAACATGTAGGCCTCTTCACTAGTGTACCTTCGATTTGCCATTTTGGGCTCTAAATTTAGGGGTACACTAGTGAGACTCACAGGCAAAAAGCTCCTGACTGTTAGCGACTGATTCAAAACGCTACCAAAAAAATGTTAGTGATCGCAGGGATCAGGCCTGACTCGATACTGCACTTGGGTGGGCTGGGCAGGGCTGGGCCGAGGGGAAAAACGCAGGTGCTAGCAGGTATCTGGGCTGATCCCGCTAACACTGTGTTTATGGGAACCCTAAACTGCTGGGGATGCTAGTATAGATCTGATGGGATCAGATATCAATCCGTTCAGATACTATAGCATTAAGGGAGGTGTATGCTGCGTGCGTGGGTGTTAGCGGTACTGACGCTAAACTGACGCTGCCTGGGGCGACGCAGACCTTATCTGACCCTAAAAACATAACTTATATCACCACCGGGCAATTAGGGGGTTAAACCTTTATAAGGTAATAAACGGCGGGTGCCCTAAAACTATAATAAACTATAAAAAACAAACTATCTAACCAGCGTCACCCGTAACACTTATATGGTGATTGCTGGTGAAAGGGTTAACTATGGGGCAATCAGGGGGTTAAAACCTTTAGTAGGTAGTATATGGGGGTCCCTGTCGCTATATACTTACCTCCCTAACTAGCGTCACCAGTGACACTAATACAGCGATCAGAAAAATGATCGCTTAGTGACACTGGCAACGGGGGGTGATCAAGGGGTTAACCTTTATTAGGGGGGGTTAGGGGGGTACCCTGGAGCTAAAGGGGGGTACCCCAGACCTAAGGGGCTAACCCTAACTGCCCTAACACTTATAACTGTCACAAACTGACACCAAAGCAAAAAAAAAAAACTTCTATTGGTGTCAGTGTGAGAGGGGGTACAGGGGGGTGATCGGGGGGGTGATGGGGGGTGAAAAGTGTGCCTAGTATGTTCTACTGTAAGTGTAGTGTTGGTGTAACTCATGTTGATGTCTTCTCTCCTCGGCGCCGGAATGAAAAGACCGGCTCGAGGAGGGATGACATCACTTCCTCTGCCGCTGTTTACATTACAGCAGCAGAGAAAGCATTTCATTGGCCGGGAGCGATCACGAGGGGGTGGCCACGAATGGATGGCCTCCCCCTCACCTCTGATCGCCCGCCAACAAATGCCGGCCTCCTCGGGCACCGGCGGGAGGCAGATCACGTACAGGTACGTGATTCTGCCTGCCCGTGCCATTCTGCCGACGTACATCGGCGTGAGGCGGTCGGCAAGTTGTTAACAGTTCAGTGCCATAATATAAATTGCAAGAAAATATACTGTTCTATTAAAATATTAAATGTGAGGGTTGCTCCTGATGGGCAAAACTTATTTTTAATACAGTCCACAATTCCAGCATAAATATACTCCAGGAGCACTTTCAGCATAATTCACTTAATTGCAGTTTATAAAGGTTAAAAACAATTAAAAAGGATTTTAAGCTGGAAAGTTTGTAGGGTCAGTCCTATAACAGAAATTGTTTCATACTTGTGTAAGGACTGAAAGTGTGATCTTATTTGGCAAACTCTTCATTTGAAAGGCAGATGTCTGCTACTTCCCTTGACACAACCATGAGTGTCACACATTTATGAACTTTTTACCTTAAACACAAGATTCTATGTTATGATGTAGGGAATACGAGAAAGGCTGGGTCACACTTCCCAGCAGTACACAAAGGTTGCCTTGGTGACTCTGAGTTAAAACATTTTTTAAAAAGGCTTCCTTGTAAATAAAAAGTTAGTACTGTTTCCGGTAGTGACATAGATATTGATGTGTGAAACCAGGGTGCAGCCGGGAGCCAAGAAAATGAACCACTTAACCCCCGGAAGGATTTACTCCCTTCCTGACCAGGCCATTTTTTGCCATACAGCACTGCGTCACTTTAACTGACAATTGTGCAGTTGTGCAATGCTGTACCCAAACAAAATTGACATCCTTTTTTTCCCCACAAATAGAGCATTCTTTTGGGGGTATTTGATCACCTCTGTGTTTTTTTTATTTGCGCTATAAACAAAAAAGAGCGACAATTTTGAAAAAAAAAAACAATATTTTTTACTTTTTGCTATAATAAATGGTTTGTGCAAAAGTTATAGTGTCTACAAAATAGGGGATATATTTATGGCATTTTTTATTATTTTTTTTTACTAGTAATGGTGGTGATAACCTTTTTTTTAGCAGGACTGTGACATTGTGGCAGACAGATCGGACACTTTTGACACTTTTTTGGAACCAGTTACATTTATACAGAGATCAGAGCTAGAAATAGCCACTGATTACTGTATAAATGTCACTGCCAGGGAAGGGGTTAACACTAGGGTGGATCAAAGGGTTAAGTGTTCCCTAGGGAGGTGTTTCTAACTGTGGTGGGAGTGGTCTGCCTGGGAGTAAAGAGATTGATTTTCATGCTCACTAGGAACAGCAGATCTCTCTCTACTTCGCTTACAGAACAGGGATATTTCTGTTTACATTGACAGATCCCTGTTCTGGCTCCCTAAGGAGCGATCGCAGGTCACTGGCGGACATCGCAGCCGCTGGCCATACGCATCGGCTCTGGTGTCACACTGTGGGTGTGTTCCCCCTATAGCCCTTAAAGCAGCCACCATGCAGCTACAACGATTTGCGCAGGGGAGCCAACCTGCCACGTATAACGAAGACGGCTGGTCGGCAAGGTGTTAAACACCCAGAATTGTGTTGAATGCTGAAGATTTGCAGTGTGAGTAGCGGTAGCGGTCAGAGTTAGCTTTTTATAGGCAGACCTTTTTGAAAATGTTTTGATTTAGTGACAGCATAGCTTCAAATACTAAGGGGTTGAGTTACTAAAGGCAAATAGATTGTGCACTTTGCAATGTGCAGTTGCACTCTGCAATAGCAGTTGCTCCAGAGCTTAGTAAATGTGTTAAATGTTCACTTTGCAAAGAATACCCAATCATGTGCAAGTACAATTAAAAAAGCAGCATTTTTTTTTGCACATAATTGGATGATGGAAGTCAACAGAACTTCTGCTCATTTACTAAGCTCTCGAGCAACTACTCATGCAGAGAGCAAATGCCCTTTGCAAAGTGCACAGTCTCTTTGTCTTTAGTAAATCCCTTTGCCTCCAAAAAGGACAACTGTGTGCTCATTAGAGCTTTATTATTCATATCTACCACTATGCATGGTTTATGCAAGGCAGTAGAAAGCATGATATATGTCCTTGTAACAACCATATATCATGAACATTGTATTAAAAGAGAAGTCCACCTTTTCTGACCATGTTTCATGTCACAGCCACGTCACATTTGCAGTGTGAAATGAAACATGGTTACAGTCTGCAGACTTCCATCCCCAAACCAGCCCACCCCTTACAAAATCTTGGGGTTCATCTTTGAATGAAAAAAATAGTTCATAGTTCTCAATGGAGGACAATTGCAGTGATATCAATGCGCTTGTAGCCCATCAATACATCCTCTAGGACCATTAGTGAAGGTCGATACCACAATATGGACCTTTGGCTGGTGAATTAGTCTGCAGGATCCAGAGCATTGCGTCCATGGTCCACTGATTGCAGTTGCAATGCTTTGCAGGTTCCATTGCAAAAAATAGCAAATGTAGGGGGCATGGCCTGACCTAGCTCGAAGATGGACGCTTGAATCCAGAGCTCCCGTCGCCACAGGATAACTCTCTAAGCTAATGGAGGTATTCTCTCCCCAGACCTCACACAGAATATGGGAACCTCTTCCAGACAATCATTGGCATCCCGATCCCACTCCCCCCCGTGAGCAGAGCAGGAGCCTAAGCCAGAATATACTGGAGATGTTCCGGTCCCATGGAGGTAACATGGTATCTTCCTGCCACAGACACACTCACAGGGACAAACTCAGGCACCCTCCCCTCCTCTGACTGGGTCCCCACTGACAGGCACAACTCCTGCTCCAGCTCCGCTAGTCAAGGCAAGCAATGAAAGGATGGATATCCCCCTCAACTCCACCTGAGTATCCAGGACCTGAGAACCATCGCCTCAGATATTAAAGACACCCTCTTTACGGCCATTTCGGAGCTCCATCTCGACCTGCTCTAGCTGACAGAGTGCATGAGGGAGAGTGACAGAAAGGCAGAACATGGTCCTCCGTCAGGCCACAAGAAAAATAGATTCCAAGGCGCATGCACGGCAGCGACCAAGATGGCCGCATAGCCCCGGAGCTCCACACCGTGATGGCGCTGTAAACCCAGCAGCAGCAGACAGAGACCTCTCCCCGAGCCCTTCCAGACACTGATCGAGAGGGGAAGGCTCCATGCTTGCAGTCCCCTTGCAAGCATGGTGGCAAAGGCTTCCATCATGGTGGGAAAGTCAGAGGGTGTAGGGGGTGGCTGAATGTTCCTATGCCTGGTGTGCCTGGAATGAATAATACAGTGCTCCCTGGGGACTGATTAGTATTGCCCATTACCATCCCAAGGAGTGATTCTGTAGATGCTGTGGAGTGAGCGGTGTGCTGCCAGGTACTCACTGTGCTCCTGTCCTGTGGGAGCAGTGAAATGGCTGTGCAGGCTTGTGGAGCGTCCTGGTCAGCTATTGATTCAGCCGACTCCTGTTCCAGGCCTCGTGTCGCGGTGGCCGCCATCTTGCTTTGGTGGGGCTAGGGAAGCGCCGAGTTCAGCTGGCTCAGCAGGTCTCTTCGGGGGGGGGGCTGCAGGGGCTGGGGATCCACTGCACGGAGCTCACCCTGGACACAAAGTCGGGGACAGGTTTCTGTTCATATGTTTCTGTCCACACATTTTTGTTCTCAAAATACTGCTTCTAGATTTAGTTAATGAAAAAGTTTTAGTCTGGGTAGCCATTGCGGATGCACTGTGCCTCCAACTGACTTTGAGGGTTATATGTTGCCCCCTCAAGGTCTGAGTGATACTCCCCGATTAAGGGATTGTCACCTTGTTCTTGACTCAGGCTTGGAAGCGGCTAGCCCCTTCCTGACCCGAACGGGTATGGGTGATTTGGGTTTTATTCATATACTAATGTCTTCTCTTTTTTCCACCCTCTTTGCTTTCCTCTTCTTCTTATCCCTCCCCTCTCTATTCTCCCAGTACTTCATGACCATCGAAACTGACAGGATTGTTACACTATACACCACCCAGGCACAGAGTCCCGAAGGCTCATAGTTACATAGTTACATAGTAGGTGAGGTTGAAAAAAGACACAAGTCCATCAAGTCCAACCTATGTGTGTGATTATGTGTCAGTATTACATTACATATCCCTGTATATTGCGGTCATTCAGGTGATTATCTAATAGTTTCTTGAAGCTATCAATGCTCCCCGCTGAGACCACCGCCTGTGGAAGGGAATTCCACATCCTTGCCGCTCTTACAGTAAAGAACCCTCTACGTAGTTTAAGGTTAAACCTCTTTTCTTCTAATTGTAATGAGTGGCCACGAGTCTTATTAAACTCTCTTCTGCGAAAAAGTTTTATCCCTATTGTGGGGTCACCTGTACAGTATTTGTAAATTGAAATCATATCCCCTCTCAAGCGTCTCTTCTCCAGAGAGAATAAGTTCAGTACTCGCAACCTTTCCTCATAACCAAGATCCTCCAGACCCTTTATTAGCTTTGTTGCCCTTCTTTGTACTCGCTCCATTTCCAGTACATCCTTCCTGAGGACTGGTGCCCAGAACTGGACAGCATACTCCAGGTGCGGGCGGACCAGAGTCTTGTAGAGCGGGAGCATTATCGTTTTATCTCTGCAGTTGATCCCCCTTTTAATGCATGCCAATATTCTGTTTGCTTTATTAGCAGCAGCTTTGCATTGCATGCCATTGCTGAGCCTATCATCCACTAGGACCCCCAAGTCCTTTTCAATCCTAGATTCCCCCAGAGGTTCTCCCCCCAGTGTATAGATTGCATTCATATTTTTGCCACCCAAATGCATTATTTTACATTTTTCTACATTGAACCTCATTTGCCATGTAGTCACCCACCCCATTAATTTGTTCAGGTCTTTTTGAGAGATTTCCACATCCTGTGGAGAAGTTATTGCCCTGCTTAGCTTAGTATCGTCTGCAAATACAGAGATTGAACTGTTTATCCCATCCTCCAGGTCATTTATGAACAAATTAAATAGGATTGGTCCCAGCACAGAACCCTGGGGGACCCCACTACCCACCCCTGATCATTCTGAGTACTCCCCATTTATCACCACCCTCTGAACACGCCCTTGTAGCCAGTTTTCAATCCATGTACTCACCCTATGGTCCATGCCAACGCACCTTATTTTGTACAGTAAACGTTTATGGGGAACTGTGTCAAATGCTTTTGCAAAATCCAGATACACCACGTCTACGGGCCTTCCTTTATCTAGATGGCAACTCACCTCCTCATAGAAGGTTAATAGATTGGTTTGGCAAGAACGATTCTTCATGAATCCATGCTGATTACTGCTAATGATATCATTCTTATTACTAAAATCTTGTATATAATCCCTTATCATCCCCTCCAAGAGTTTACATACTATTGATGTTAGGCTAACTGGTCTGTAATTCCCAGGGATGTTTTTTGGGCCCTTTTTAAATATTGGTGCTACATTGGCTTTTCTCCAATCAGCTGGTACCATTCCAGTCAATAGACTGTCTGTAAAAATTAGGAACAACGGTCTGGCAATCACCTGACTGAGTTCCCTAAGTACCCTCGGATGCAAGCCATCTGGTCCCGGTGATTTATTAATGTTAAGTTTCTCAAGTCTAATTTTAATTCCGTCCTCTGTTAACCATGTAGGTGCTTCCTGTGTTGTGTCATGAGGATAAACACTGCAGTTTTGGTTACTGAAGCCCCCCGATTCACTCGTGAAGACTGAGGAGAAGAATAAATTCAATACCTCTGCCATCTCCCCATCCTTTGTAACCAGATGTCCTTCCTCATTCTTTATGGGGCCAATATGGTCTGTCCTCCCTTTTTTACTGTTTACATACTTAAAGAATTTCTTGGGATTTTTTTTGCTCTCCTCCGCTATGTGTCTTTCATGTTCTATCTTAGCCGTCCTAATTGCACCCTTACATTTCTTATTGCATTCTTTATAAATTCTGAATGTTGTGGATTATCCCTCAACCTTGTATTTTTTGAAGGCCTTCTCCTTTGCTTTTATATGCATTTTTACATTGGAGTTAAGCCATCCAGGATGTTTGTTCGCTCTTTTAAATTTATTACCCAATGGGATACATTGGCTAATGCTCCAAAAGGTTTCCACCACCACCAGGTACTTGTCTGTTGGAGGTGAGCTTTTTCTTTGTGACGCACAACTCCCCTCTGATCTATGGCTAATCCAGCTAATGGCAGGGTGAAACTGCAAGTTATCATCCACAATGTACAGGGGATTAACTCCCCAGTAAAAAGAAGGAAATTATTCCAACTATACCACACCTTAAAAACAGATGTGTTACTTCTGCAAGAAACCCACTTCCCGTCCTCCTACAATCCTTCGTTTATCCACCAAAGCTACCCGTAATATTTTTTAGCAAATGCTAAAAATAAAACAAGAGGAGTAGCAATCTGTTTCTCCAAACACCTACACTTTGCCCCCTTTAATGTAATCAAGTACCCGGAAGGGTGGTTTCTACTAGTGGAGGGAACGATAGACGGCTGGACGTACACCTTTGTCTCATACTACTCCCCCAACAAAGGTCAGAAAAGTTTCTTTGAGACACTAATGAAAACCCTACAGCCACACTGCAGAGGCACGGTACTGATGTGAGGAGACTCAAACACTGCGTTTGACCACTCCTTGGATAAATCTTCCAGGGGTCCCCCAAAACTGAAACAACCTTCCAAGCAGAGCCTAAAAATTGCACAGCTTCTGAACACTCACGATTTAATAGATATATGAAGGGAACTCTGTTGGATCATTCCATTGTTTCTATACTAATACAGTGACCACTAAGGGTCAGGGGAATTCCCAAATAGTGCCTAAACAAATCAATTCTTACCAACCCGAAACATTGTACACTACTAGAAAAGAACTTGAAAGAACATTTCACAGATAATGACAACAACACTGTCTCTCTACCCACTCTATGGGCAGCACATAAAACAGTTATCAGGGGAAAACTAATTTAACTATCCTCACAATTAAAACGTGAACATGAAAATTTCTCATGGTAAGCAAACAACACAAACAAAAACCCAACCCCAGCAGCTTGGCCCAACTGGAAACCGCATGAGCAAACGTTAATTTGGCCCTGACCACGGCAGCTGAAAAGCACCTTCAGTGGTCTGGTCCCAAATTCTATTTGCAGAGGGACAGAATAGGCTCCAAACTAGCAACGAAACTTAGCCCAAGACAGCGTACTTTAGCATTTCCCAAGATAAGATCTGCATCAGCTGATCTGACACAAAATCCCATTAGAATCATGGACACATTCAAAAAATTCTATGACAAGCTCTATAAGGAATGGCCCCAACCTTCCCCATCGAAATTGGAGGATTCCCTTAGAAACATATCACTGCCTAAAA
The DNA here is from genome assembly GCA_037952835.1 of Lithobates septentrionalis. NCBI lineage: Eukaryota > Metazoa > Chordata > Amphibia > Anura > Ranidae > Lithobates > Lithobates septentrionalis. The sequence goes on from JBBDGP010000584.1 coordinate 2,731,260, forward strand.
TATCTCACAATCATAGGGAACTCCTTAACCAACCCTTCTCCGCAGAGGAAATCCTGGAGGTCATAAAAACTTTTAAAAATGAATCATCCCCTGGCCCGGATGGTCTATAAGTTTGTTATTACAAGAAATTTGGACAGGTCCTAGCCTCCTTTATGTCTACGTTCTTCAACTCTCTCCAAGATGGAGCCCCCTTAAACAAAGACCTAAATTCTGCATTCATCTCAGTCATCCTCAAACCAGGGAAAGACGCGAGTGACGTTAATAATTACCGACCAATATCGCTAATTAACAATGACCTCAAAATATTGACCAAATGACCAAAATTTTAGCAATGAGACTATCGAGCTTTATCGCAAAATACATGCACAGAGACCAGGTGGGCTTAATCCGGAGAGACAGGGCCCGGACCAGATTAGAAGGGTGATAGACGTAATTTCCATCCTGAACTCGAGATGGGACGGGGGGACACATCAAGAAGGATTTCTATTATCACTAGACCTCCAGAAGGCCTTCAATTCCATCTCCTGGCATTTTCTTTTTTAGATACTAGAGAGATGGGGCTTCGGGTCAAAATTCCTAGGTACAATCAACTCACTATATTCCACCCCTTCGGCAAAAATTCGCATGATGAGCCACTACACGGACGCAGTCAATATACAGAGAGGAACCAGACAGGGTTGCCCACTCTCCCTGATAATCTTCGCACTAGCTATAGAGACGCTAGCAATAGCAATCCAATCCAACCCTGACATTAAGGGAGTTCTCTGTGGATCGAAAGAACACAAATGTGCGTTGTTTGCAGATGACTTGCTACTCTATCTCACCTCCCAATTAGTCTCCACGCCCAACTTAATGCAGCTTCTGAAGAACTTTAGCAAGATTTCAGGGCTTGAAATTACTGTAACTTTGCTAAATCAGCGGTGTTAAATATAACTGTCCCTACTCCACTAACAGCCCAGTTAAAGGAACACTTTCCATTCTCCTGGGCTACAAACACGATCCCATATTTGGGAATCAAACTACCTGCCAAAATGGAGCAAGCTTTCTCTGCTAACTACCCCCCAATTTTCCATAAAATTGATGAAGACTTAAAGGTATGGTCAAAATGTGGTCTAGCTTGGCTGGGGAGGATAAACGCGGTCAAGATGACACTGCTTCCACGCCTGCTATATCTATTCTGTGCCCTTCCCATCCCCCTCCAGAAAAAAACACTAAACACAGTCCAAGCTAAAACAATCAAATTTGTTTTGGGTAAACAAGGCCACCGCTTCAAGAAAGAAATCCTCTATCGCCTAAAAAATCAGGGGGGGCATGGGAGTTCCCAATCTTTGGTGGTACTACAAGGCTGCACAACTGACCCAGATATCTATAGCCTACTCAAAAGGCCCAAAACCGGATTGGATCAATATGGAAAGACAGGCGATACCCTCCCACACTATAGACTACCTCCTTTAGTGCTCCCCCAAACTAAGACCCACAGTCTTAGCCCCCACATTATCACTTTCACTAGCGCTTTGTGACTCCCTACATTAACAGGAATCGCTAATCTCAAACATGAAACCACTTGCACATCTCTTCCACAACCCATCGTTTACACCAGGCATGAATATTCTTGCTTTCAAATGGTGGCTAAACAAAGGATTGTTCAGAATTGGTCACTTCCTCTCCTCGTTGGGTCCCATATCATTGGGCTATTGTATAAGTAAACTTGAAATACCGGACACAGAGAGGTTCAGACTGTCACAGATAAATCACTTCTTACACTCAATTTGGTCAAATAAGCCTGAGCCCCCTAAACGCACAAATTATGAATTATGGTGTGCCAATATGCTGGATCAGAGGGGAGGTATCTCAATCATTTAGCAGACAATACCTCCAAGCCCTCCTATGCCCAAGCCTGGGAATCAGACACAGGGATCAACTTAGGTCAAGAAAAATGGTTTCGTGCATTTAAAAGGTTATTCAAGGCCATTATGAACATCCCCTTAATTGAAGCCAGTGTTAAAATAATAACAAGATGGTGCTATGTCCCACTTAGACTGGCTAGGTTCTACACTAACACCTCTCCCCTCTGTTTCAGAGGGTGCAACCTAGTCGGCTCCATGTATCACATCTGGTGGACGTGTCCACGTATCAGGTCATATTGGAATAAAGTATTTCATTTAATCCGCAAAGTAACGGGAGTCGAAGTCCCGCAGAACCCAACAATTGCACTTCTGAATCAGAGGGTAGACAAAGCCTCGAAAGGAGACCAGACTTTAATTTTCTTCATGCTCCTAGGCGCAAGAATCAATGGGGCTAGCACCTGGAAGAAACCTGCAGTTTCCCTTCAGGCAGCAAAAAATAAAGTTTCCTGGATAATGTCCCAAGAACAAATAACAAACAGCAAGATAAAGTAACAATCTTCGAGGCAACATGGGAATCTTGAGCTAAATACGTCAAAATACCACTCTATCCTGGTCACAGTCTTCTTCAATGACAACGTTCTATCACCCCTACTCCCCTCCTCTCTTCTCGCTAGGGGCTTCTCTCCCCAGTAGCTCTGACTCTTCCTTTTCCTCCTTTCATCTGTCTCTTACAACTTCTTGATAAAACGAAAGAAAAGAGGTAATTTTGGAAGTCCTCTAGTGGGTAATGTTTCCATAGCAACCTGAACGTTGGGTACCATTTAGCCTTTAATCACAATGCATAGAATTATCACCATGGAAAATGTGACCTAAGCGGGTGATGGAGTCATCCCTTTCATGTTCCTCCACTGACTCAGTCTATTAGGAAGCGTGGATTGGGGCAGTGGGTTTGGGGCCAGATTGATCTGGCCGGACACCCCCAGTTCACAGCGTGAACCCATTGGGGCTGACAGGGGGGGTTCGGTCGGAGCAGGACGGAAACACCCCCGCGTCCCGAAAGTTGATATATGCTAAATATCAAGGTCACTATATATATCTCCCAAAGATTTTCTCGACACTCTCACTCCAGTGAACCTGATACTTAACTTTCTGAAGGATTATGTTATCTATTCCAAAGGAGGAAAGATTACAAGATAAATATAACATTGTTTTTTTTTCTCTTTGGGTTTTTTTCTTCAATGTTACCCAATATATTCTGCAAATGTTTAATGTTTTAGGCCTTGCAGGCCAATTTTCTATATTATAATGTTACTGGATACTGGAGGATCTGGATAACAGGGGAAGATGCCACAACCTGCGGATTAGGGGCATACCGGAATCTATTGAAGGGGACCAGATCCCCGGCGGTTACCAAACTCTTTAATGATCTTCTAAACAGACCACTTCAATCAGCAATTGAAATGGAGTGAATCCATTGCGCCACAGGGGCAGAGACACAGATCCCCCAGAGACATTATTTGTTGCCTGGTGGACTATAAGCTTAGAGAGGACATTCTGCATCGGGCGAGGAGCCGACCACACCTCAAATATGAGACAGTAAACATCCAGATATTCCAGGACCTCTTAGGTATCACTCTGCAGCATCATCGAGACTTGAAGCCCCTGTTGGATACCTTGCACAGTAATCCACCACCATACAAGGTCACACAGCGCTGCTCAACAGCGCTGCTCAAAGTACCGGAGGATCTGCCTCACTTCTGCGCTACCTTAGGCATCCATCTTGTAGAAGTCCCTAACTGGTATGCTAACTTCAGTCATGCCATTGGAAGGATGGAAAAGCATAAAGCGGAACTGATGGAGGCTCAAGATACCAGGTTCCATAGGAGATGGTCTCCCCCGGGACCCAGACATCACACAATGTCAAGCAACCCTCAGAGGGATCTCAGTGCCACCACTTCACCCAGTTCCAGTAGAGCTCGGAGGGACCACTAATCCCCAGTCAGGTACCTCTTCTGACACAGTTAATGTTTGCAAAATATGAATTTGCCAAGTTCACTGTCCTCCTCTGGTTTACCTATTGCCCAGATTTTCAGTTTTTCACAGTTTTTCTAGTTTTTATACCTTGTACTACCGGCCGTTTATACTACCAATATAATTACATTATTCCGCACTGCCTCAGAGTACAATCAGCTCTGACAAGAGAAAACCTGCCTAGCTGTTGGAGACCGCAAAACTTGCACACCCTGGCTAGAACTACAACACCCATAACACATTGCTGTATCCAAACGGTGCCTGATTGGAGAAGAATGTAACTCAGCTCACTTCCTGCTATGACACCTGCCACAAGCAACGGAACACTTCGGAAACCACACTATCAAGGCCCGACGCTACACAAACAAGCAGTCCCGCCTACGGGCTAAACAGCTCACTAACGCTGACTTATCAAACCCAGAGCTCCGAAATAGTCTTGGACCTGACTACCATAGTGCCCGGACTGCACTGAGTTTACAGAGATATGTGACTTCCTCCAGACACTCCCTCTTCCAGGGACAAGTGGACACCCATCTATTTACGATGTCCTCCTACTATCCCAAACGAAAACTGATGCTCCCCTCCCTTATATAGACAAATGTTGAGTGACTTTCCGGAATGATGCTGAATACTCACAAGACTCTCTATGCTCGATTGCCTACAGGTAATGCCGACTACATGATCCACGCTCTTACAAATACTGCAAGCAAGTTACAAGACTCCAGTTTCCGGATAAAAGGACTTTGCTAGAAGGTATCAGACCTTCCTAACAAGGTGTGTTTGTAGTAGTTAATATATTGTCTCTTAACTAGGGATAAGCCTGATGTTCGAGCCAAACATAAGTTCGACTCAAACATTGGGTATTTGCCTGTTCGCCGAATAGCGAACAATTTGGGGTGTCCGCGGCAAATTCAAAAGCCGCTGAACACACTTTAAAGTCTATGGGAGAAACCAAAAGTTCTAATTTTAAGGGTTAATATGCATGGTATTGTCATAAAAAGTGTTTGGGGACCTGGGTCCTGCCCCAGGAGTAGGGATGAGCTTCGTGTTCGAGTTGAACCCATGTTGCGAACGATATGGGCCGTTCGCGCCAAATTCGTGTGAATTTGCGTCATGGCCCATAATTCACTGCGGTATCACAGTGCATTGCTGGCTGATGATTGGCCAAGCATGCACTATGACCCGCATGCTTGGCCAATCACAGCGCCGTCTGAACAGAGAGCCGTAATTGGCCAAAGCCAAGGAGGCTTTGGCCAATTATGGCTCAGGGGATTTAGTACACGCCCCACACTATATAAGGCCGCCTGCACGGCGGCCCTGTGTAGTGTGTGTTCCAGCGTTGAAAGAGATAGACAGAGAGACATTGTCATTTGATTTGAGTTAGATAGATTAGGCAGAACAGTCAGTCAGTTAGCTGCACTTACAGTGTATTGTGTATATATATGCATCCCAGGTGTTGCATATATATATATACACTGTATTCAGTTTAGCTAGATCCGTTCCTGTTATCTCCTTACTGACAGGCAGGCTTGTCTTGTTACAGTATTTACAGCTACCTGAAGAAAATTGCTGGTGTTCTTTTGATCCTATTAGTACCACAGTCAGGCAGCTAGACTATTTACAGTTAGTGCAGTGTGTCCTGCTCACAGTGTTCAGCTAAAACTACAAGTTAGTGGGGTGCGTCCTGCTCACAGTGTTCAGCTAAACCTACAAGTTAGGGGGGTGCGTCCTGCTCACAGTGTTCAGCTAAACCTACAAGTTAGTGGGGTGCGTCCTGCTCACAGTGTTCAGCTAAACCTACAAGTTAGTGTGGTGCGTCCACCTCACAGTGTTCAGCTAAACCTACAAGTTAGTGCGGTGCGTCCTGCTCACAGTGTTCAGCTAAAACTACAAGTTAGTGCTGTGCGTCCTGCTCACAGTGTTCAGCTAAACCTACAAGTTAGTGCAGTGAGACCTCTGCACAGTGTTCATCTAAAGCTACAAGTTAGTGCAGTGCGTCCTGGTCACAGTGTTCAGCTAGATCCGTTTCTGTTATCTTCTTACTGACAGGCAGGCTTGTCTTGTTACAGTATTTACAGCTACCTGAAGAAAATTGCTGGTGTTCTTTTGATCCTATTAGTACCACAATCAGGCAGCTAGACTATTTACAGTTAGTGCAGTGCGTCCTGCTCATAGTGTTCAGCTAAAACTACAAGTTAGTGCTGTGCGTCCTGCTCACAGTGTTCAGCTAAACCTACAAGTTAGTGTAGTGAGACCTCTGCACAGTGTTCATCTAAAGCTACAAGTTAGTGCAGTGCGTCCAGCTCACAGTGTTCAGCTAAAACTACAAGTTAGTGCTGTGTGTCCTGCTCAGAGTGTTCAGCTAAAACTACAAGTTAGTGCTGTGCGTCCTGCTCACAGTGTTCAGCTAAACCTACAAGTTAGTGTAGTGAGACCTCTGCACAGTGTTCATCTAAAACTACAAGTTAGTGCAGTGCGTCCAGCTCACAGTGTTCAGCTAAAACTACAAGTTAGTGCTGTGCGTCCTGCTCACAGTGTTCAGCTAAAACTACAAGTTAGTGCTGTGCGTCCTGCTCACAGTGTTCAGCTAAAACTACAAGTTAGTGTTGTGTGTCCTGCTCACAGTGTTTAGCTAAAACTACAAGTTAGTGTGGTGCGTCCACCTCACAGTGTTCAGCTAAACCTACAAGTTATTTTTTTGCGAGCTCTGCACAGTGTTCACCTAAAGCTACCTGTAGAAGGTTGATGGTGTTTTCCTGATCCTATCACTACCGCAGGCAGCTAAGAAAGCTACAAGTTAGTTTTTTGCGAGCTCTGCACAGTGTTCAGCTAAAGCTACCTGTAGAAGGTTGGTGGTGTTCTCATACTACAGGCGGGCAGTTGATTTTGCTAGCTGCAGTATCAGTACATATATATATATATATATCCCAGCTTAGTGCAGCTACAGGCCATTAGTATGTCTGGAAGGCCAGGAAGGAGAGGCAGACAGTCACAAACCAATAAGAGAGGGCAAGCAGGCTCTGTGTCTAGTGCTGGTCGTGGAGACGGTGCATCCTCATCAGCACGTGGGACACGCTTGGCCTTTTTTCGGCAGCTGGCCGTGTTGAGCCGCAACATGCGGAAGACTTGGTCGAGTGGATGACCAAGCCGTCCTCATCCTCCTCATCCTCTCTCACCCATGCCCTGGGTACTTTGTCTGGCAAAGCAGCGGCCTCTTCCCTTGGCTCAATGTCATCAGTGACTCCTTCCCTAGCCCCACCATGTCCTCCTGAGGAGTCCCTCGAAGTGTTTGACCACAGTGTTGGGTACAAAAAATGGGAATTTCCTGCGAGCCACAAATGGATCAATGTCTCTAAGGGGTGACAACCATTAGCAGCAAACACTCAACCACGTTTCATATCGTGTAATATAAAGCATAAAATAATAATTGTGCCTGCGCTGAAAATTAGACTAAAAAAATGTGCAAAATTGGTAAATTAATCCACTATAAATAAGTTATAAAACCATATATGTGTAATATAATGATAATATATAAAAGTGCAATATTTAACCTCAAAGTGCATATAGCATTGTGCAAAAAGCAATATAACCCATTGAAAGTGCACCATGCATAAGTAAAAAACAACAACAAGTGAACAGGTATCCTGTATATTGCAAGTGTCCGGCTCAATCCACGGGTTGAAACCCAAAAAAATGTGTACAAACAGTGTCCGTAAAATAAAAGTTCCTCAGAGATCTTCTGAAAGGTGCTCAAATCACAGCAAACAATACGTGCTCTCCCGTGACACCCCACATGTGCTTGCGCTCACCTCTGCTCGTGTGACCCAGTGATTAAACTGTGTCAAACACGCAATACCTGTTCACTTGTTGTTGTTTTTTACTTATGCATGGTGCACTTTCAATGGGTTATATTGCTTTTTGCACAATGCTATATGCACTTTGAGGTTAAATATTGCACTTTTATATATTATCATTATATTACACATATATGGTTTTATAACTTATTTATAGTGGATTAATTTACCAATTTTGCACATTTTTTTAGTCTAATTTTCAGCGCAGGCACAATTATTATTTTACACAGTGTTGGGTACATGCTCCAGGAGGATGCCCAGCGTTTGGAAGGCTCTGATGATGATACTGAGCTCGATGAAGGCAGTAACATGAGCACGGACAGAGGTGGTGCCCAAGAAGGACAGCAATCTGGCAGTCATGCTCCCCCTGCTGCAGCATACTGCCAGGTTTGCTCCAGTGATGAGGAGGGAGGGGATGATGAGGTCACTGACTCAACGTGGGTGGAGAGAGGAGGAGGCGGCACATCACCACGAGGCAGGATGCCCTCCAGGGGCCAGCCTAAGGGCATCACATTGACTGCATCACACCCCAAAGCTCCACATGTGCAGGGCGCTGCAGTCTCTGCGCGTTATTCAAAAAGTTCTTTGGTGTGGGCCTTTTTTGAGACGAGTGCATCAGATCGTACCGCTGCTATTTGCAACATATGTCTCAAGCGTATCTCGTGTGGCCAAAACATCTCCCGCTTGGGTACCACATGCTTGACCAGACATATGTTGACCTGCCATGCAGTTCGTTGGCAAGCGTATCTAAAAGACCCACACCAAAGAACAAAGAGGACCTCTCCTTGCTCCTCATCAGCTGAGATCTCCAACCCCACTATACCTTCAGTCCTCTCTGAGACCTGCACTGAGAGGAATGAAGGTGTAGAATTAGGTGTGTCACAGCCAAGTACTTGTGGGCAATCTGCTTTTGGTACACCGACGTCAGATTGTACCAGGCAAATTTCCCTGCCCCAGCTGCTGCACCGCCGAAAGAAGTTTGCTCCCAGCCATCCACATGCCCAGCGGTTGAATGCTAGCTTGGCAAAATTGCTAGCACTTCAACTGCTGCCTTTTCAGTTGGTAGACTCTGCCCCCTTCCGTGAGTTTGTGGAATGTGCGGTTCCTCAGTGGCAGGTACCCAAACGACACTTTTTCTCACTGAAGGCGATTCCGGCTCTCTACCGGCATGTGGAAGGCAATGTCCATGCCTCGCTGGGCAGGGCGGTCAGCGGTAAGGTGCATATTACCGCTGACTCATGGTCCAGCAGGCATGGACAGGGACGTTACCTAAGTTTCATGGCGCATTGGGTGACTCTGCTGGCAGCTGGGAAGGATGCAGGACAAGGTGCAGTAGTGTTGGAGGTTGTTCTGCCAAAACGCCTTCAAAATGCTAATGATTGTGACACACCTCTCTCCTCCACCCCCTCCTCTTCTTCTTCCTCCATGGCCTCTTCCTGTGCTTTGTCCACGGAACCAGCGGTGCTCCGTAGCCATTCAAGGGGCTACGCAAGTACGCAGGCCAAAAGATGCCATGCGGTGCTTGAGCTGGTGTGCTTGGGAGACAGGAGCCACACTGGGGCAGAGGTTCTGTCAGCTCTGCAGGGGCAGGTTCAGAGGTGGTTGACGCCACGCCAACTTAAGGCAGGAATGGTAGTTTGCGACAATGGCACCAACCTCTTCTCTGCCCTCCGACAGGGACAAATGACCCATGTGCCCTGTTTGGCTCACGTCCTTAACTTGGTGGTGCAGCGGTTCTTGGGCAGGTACCCGGGCTTACAGGATGTCCTGAGGCAGGCCAGGAAAGTCTGTGTGCATTTCCCCCAGTCATATAATGCCAGTGCTCGGCTGGCGGACCTCCAAAAGGAGTTTAACCTGCCCAAGAACTGCCTAATCTGTGACATGCCCACCAGGTGGAACTCAACGTTGGCCATGCTGCAGCGGCTGCACACGCAGCAGAGGGCCATCAATGAGTACCTGTGCGACTATGGCACCAGGACAGGGTCAGGGGAGCTTGTTTTTTTTCCCCACGCCAGTGGGCCATGATCAGGGATGCATGCACTGTCCTGTCACCATTTGAGGAGGCCACGAGGATGGTGAGCAGTGACAGTGCATGCATCAGTGACACTGTCCCCCTTGTCCACCTGTTGGAGCACGCGCTGCATGGAATAATGGACAGGGCACTTGAGGCAGAACAGAGGCAGGAAGAGGAGGACTTCATTAGCTCTCAAGGCCCCCTTTATCCAGACATTGTTCCTGCGTGCCCGCCGATCACACAGGAAAAGGAGGAGGAGGAGGAGGAGGAAGATTGTGTCAGTAAGGAGGTGGAGCCTGGCACTCAGCATCAGCAGCAGTCTTTAAGGGATCAGTCCCAAGAAACACATGGACTTGTACGTGGCTGGGAGGAGGTGGCTGCGGACCATGTCGTCCTTAGTGACCCAGAGGACTCCGGACCGAATGCCTCAGCAAACCTACGCTGCATGGCCTCCTTGATCCTGCAAAGCCTGCGTAAGGATCCTCGTATTCGTGGTATCAAGGAGAAGGACCAATACTGGCTGGCAACCCTCCTTGATCCACGTTACAAGGGTAAGGTTGCGGACCTTATCTTGCCATCGCAGAGAGAGCAGAGGATGAAACATCTTCGGGAGGCCTTGCAGAAAGGTCTGTGCAACGCGTTCCCAGAGACTGGGAGGTTACAAACTCCTGTTTCTGGACAACGTGTTGCTGAGGCTTCGGTCAGTCAAAGAAGGAGCGGTGGAGAAGGTGGCCGTCTGACCGATGCGTTCTGACAATTTTTTGGTCCGCAGCCCCAAGGTATGATCGGTTCCAGCAACCATCGCCAGCGTCTGTTTTACATGGTGCAGGAATACCTAGGGGCAAAATCTGACTTGGACACCTTTCCCACCGAAAATCCTCTGGGTTACTGGGTCTTGAGTAGGGATGAGCTTCGTGTTCGAGTCGAACCCATGTTCGACTCGAACATCGGCTGTTCGACCGTCCGTCGAATTGCGAACGTTATGGGCCGTTCGCGCCAAATTCGTGTGGCGCGTCACGGCCCATAATTCACTGCGGCATCGCAGTGCATTGCTGGCTGATGATTGGCCAAGCATGCACTATGACCCGCATGCTTGGCCAATCACAGCGCCGTCAGTAGAGAGAGCTGTAATTGGCCAAAGCCAGGGTGGCTTTGGCCAATTATGGCTCAGGGGATTTAGTACACGCCCCACACTATATAAGGCCGCCTGCACGGCGGCCCTGTGTAGTGTGTTCCGGTGTGCTGATAGAGAGAGAGACAGACAGTGTCATTTGATTTGAGAGCTAGATTAGGCTAGATCTGTTCCTGCTCTTTACATTTAGTGCAGTGCGTCCTGCTCACAGTGTTCAGCTAGATCTGTTCCTGCTGTTTACATTTAGTGCAGTGCGTCCTGCTCACAGTGTTCAGCTAGATCCGTTCCTGCAATTTACATTTAGTGCAGTGCGTCCTGCTCACAGTGTTCAGCTAGATCCGTTCCTGCTATTTACATTTAGTGCAGTGCGTCCTGCTCACAGTGTTCAGCTAGATCCGTTCCTGCTATTTACATTTAGTGCAGTCAGTGCGTCCTGCTCACAGTGTTCAGCTAGATCCGTTCCTGCTATTTACATTTAGTGCAGTCAGTGCGTCCTGCTCACAGTGTTCAGCTAGATCCGTTCCTGCTATTTACATTTAGTGCAGTGCGTCCTGCTCACAGTGTTCAGCTAGATCCGTTCCTGCTATTTACATTTAGTGCAGTGCGTCCTGCTCACAGTGTTCAGCTAGATCCGTTCCTGCTATTTACATTTAGTGCAGTGCGTCCTGCTCACAGTGTTCAGCTAGATCCGTTCCTGCTATTTACATTTAGTGCAGTCAGTGCGTCCTGCTCACAGTGTTCAGCTAGATCCGTTCCTGCTATTTACATTTAGTGCAGTCAGTGCGTCCTGCTCACAGTGTTCAGCTAGATCCGTTCCTGCTATTTACATTTAGTGCAGTGCGTCCTGCTCACAGTGTTCAGCTAGATCCGTTCCTGCTATTTACATTTAGTGCAGTGCGTCCTGCTCACAGTGTTCAGCTAGATCCGTTCCTGCTATTTACATTTAGTGCAGTGCGTCCTGCTCACAGTGTTCAGCTAGATCCGTTCCTGCTATTTACATTTAGTGCAGTGCGTCCTGCTCACAGTGTTCAGCTAGATCCGTTCCTGCTATTTACATTTAGTGCAGTCAGTGCGTCCTGCTCACAGTGTTCAGCTAGATCCGTTCCTGCTATTTACATTTAGTGCAGTGCGTCCTGCTCACAGTGTTCAGCTAGATCCGTTCCTGCTCTTTACATTTAGTGCAGTGCGTCCTGCTCACAGTGTTCAGCTAGATCCGTTCCTGCTATTTACATTTAGTGCAGTGCGTCCTGCTCACAGTGTTCAGCTAGATCCGTTCCTGCTCTTTACATTTAGTGCAGTGCGTCCTGCTCACAGTGTTCAGCTAGATCCGTTCCTGCTATTTACATTTAGTGCAGTGCGTCCTGCTCACAGTGTTCAGCTAGATCCGTTCCTGCTATTTACATTTAGTGCAGTGCGTCCTGCTCACAGTGTTCAGCTAGATCCGTTCCTGCTATTTACATTTAGTGCAGTGCGTCCTGCTCACAGTGTTCAGCTAGATCCGTTCCTGCTATTTACATTTAGTGCAGTCAGTGCGTCCTGCTCACAGTGTTCAGCTAGATCCGTTCCTGCTATTTACATTTAGTGCAGTCAGTGCGTCCTGCTCACAGTGTTCAGCTAGATCCGTTCCTGCTATTTACATTTAGTGCAGTGCGTCCTGCTCACAGTGTTCAGCTAGATCCGTTCCTGCTATTTACATTTAGTGCAGTGCGTCCTGCTCACAGTGTTCAGCTAGATCCGTTCCTGCTATTTACATTTAGTGCAGTGCGTCCTGCTCACAGTGTTCAGCTAGATCCGTTCCTGCTATTTACATTTAGTGCAGTGCGTCCTGCTCACAGTGTTCAGCTAGATCCGTTCCTGCTATTTACATTTAGTGCAGTGCGTCCTGCTCACAGTGTTCAGCTAGATCCGTTCCTGCTATTTGCATTTAGTGCAGTGCGTCCTGCTCACAGTGTTCAGCTAGATCCGTTCCTGCTATTTACATTTAGTGCAGTGCGTCCTGCTCACAGTGTTCAGCTAGATCCGTTCCTGCTATTTACATTTAGTGCAGTCAGTGCGTCCTGCTCACAGTGTTCAGCTAGATCCGTTCCTGCTATTTACATTTAGTGCAGTGCGTCCTGCTCACAGTGTTCAGCTAGATCTGTTCCTGCTATTTACATTTAGTGCAGTGCGTCCTGCTCACAGTGTTCAGCTAGATCCGTTCCTGCTATTTACATTTAGTGCAGTCAGTGCGTCCTGCTCACAGTGTTCAGCTAGATCCGTTCCTGCTATTTACATTTAGTGCAGTGCGTCCTGCTCACAGTGTTCAGCTAGATCCGTTCCTGTTATCTTCCTACTGACAGGCAGGCTTGTCTGGTTACAGTATATAAAGCTACCTGAAGAAAATTACAGGTGTTCTATCCCAGCTTAGTGCAGCTACAGGCCATTAGTATGTCTGGAAGGCCAAGAAGGAGAGGCAGACAGTCACAAGCCAATAAGAGAGGGCAAGCAGGCTCTGTGTCTAGTGCTGGTCGTGGAGACGGTGCATCCTCATCAGCACGTGGCCATGGGACACGCTTGGCCTTTTTTTCGGCAGCTGGCCGTGTTGAGCCGCAACATGCAGAAAACTTGGTCGAGTGGATGACCAAGCCGTCCTCATCCTCCTCATCCTCTCTCACCCATGCCCAGGGTGCTTTGTCTGGCAAAGCAGCGGCCTCTTCCCTCAGCTCAATGTCATCAGTGACTCCTTCCCTAGCTCCACCATGTCCTCATGAGGATTCCCTCGAACTGTTTGACCACAGTGTTGGGTACATGCTCCAGGAGGATGCCCAGCGTTTGGAAGGCTCTGATGATGATACTGAGCTCGATGAAGGCAGTAACATGAGCACGGACAGAGGGGGTGCCCAAGAAGGACAGCAATCTGGCAGTCATGCTCCCCCTGCTGCAGCATACTGCCAGGTTTGCTCCAGTGATGAGGAGGGAGGGGATGATGAGGTCACTGACTCAACGTGGGTGCCTGATAGGAGAGAGGAGGAGGAGGAGGAGGAGGAGGCGGCACATCACCAACGAGGCAGGATGCCCTCCAGGGGCCAGCCTAAGGGCAGCACATTGACTGCATCACACCCCAAAGCTCCACATGTGCAGGGCGCTGCAGTCTCTGCGCGTTATTCAAAAAGTTCTTTGGTGTGGGCCTTTTTTGAGACGAGTGCATCAGATCGCACCGCTGCTATTTGCAACATATGTCTCAAGCGTATCTCGCGTGGCCAAAACATCTCCCGCTTGGGTACCACATGCTTGACCAGACATATGTTGACCTGCCATGCAGTTCGTTGGCAAGCATATCTAAAAGACCCACACCAAAGAACAAAGAGGATCTCTCCTTGCTCCTCATCAGCTGAGATTTCCAACCCCACTAGACCTTCAGTCCTCTCTGAGACCTGCAGTGAGAGGAATGAAGGTGTAGAATTAGGTGTGTCACAGCCAAGTACTTGTGGGCAATCTGCTTTTGGTACACCGACGCCAGATTGTACCAGGCAAATTTCCCTGCCCCAGCTGCTGCACCGCCGAAAGAAGTTTGCTCCCAGCCATCCACATGCCCAGCGGTTGAATGCTAGCTTGGCAAAATTGCTAGCACTTCAACTGCTGCCTTTTCAGTTGGTAGACTCTGCCCCCTTCCGTGAGTTTGTGGAATGTGCGGTTCCTCAGTGGCAGGTACCCAAACGCCACTTTTTCTCACGGAAGGCGATTCCAGCTCTCTACCGGCATGTGGAAGGCAATGTCCATGCCTCGCTGGACAGGGCGGTCAGCGGTAAGGTGCATATTACCGCTGACTCATGGTCCAGCAGGCATGGACAGGGACGTTACTTAAGTTTCACGGCGCATTGGGTGACTCTGCTGGCAGCTGGGAAGGATGCAGGACAAGGTGCAGTAGTGTTGGAGGTTGTTCCGCCACCACGCCTCCAAAATGCTGATTGTGACACACCTCTCTCCTCCACCCCCTCCTCTTCTTCTTCCTCCATGGCCTCTTCCTCGGAACCAGCGGTGCTCCGTAGGCGTTCAAGGGGCTACGCAAGTACGCAGGCCAAAAGATGCCATGCGGTGCTTGAGCTGGTGTGCTTGGGGGACAGGAGCCACACTGGGGCAGAGGTTCTGTCAGCTCTGCAGGGGCAGGTTCAGAGGTGGTTGACGCCACGCCAACTTAAGGCAGGAATGGTGGTTTGCGACAATGGCACCAACCTCCTCTCTGCCCTCCGACAGGGACAACTGACCCATGTGCCCTGTTTGGCTCACGTCCTTAACTTGGTGGTGCAGCGGTTCTTGGGCAGGTACCCGGGCTTACAGGATGTCCTGAGGCAGGCCAGGAAAGTCTGTGTGCATTTCCGCCGGTCATATAATGCCAGTGCTCGGCTGACGGACCTCCAAAAGGAGTTTAACCTGCCCAAGAACCGCCTAATCTGTGACATGCCCACCAGGTGGAACTCGACATTGGCCATGCTGCAGCGGCTGCACACGCAGCAGAGGGCCATAAATGAGTACCTGTGCGACTATGGCACCAGGACAGGGTCAGGGGACCTTGGTTTTTTTTCCCCACGCCAGTGGGCCATGATCAGGGATGCATGCACTGTCCTGTCACCATTCGAGGAGGCCACGAGGATGGTGAGCACTGACAGTGCATGCATCAGTGACACTGTCCCCCTTGTCCACCTGTTGGAGCACACGCTGCGTGGAATAATGGACAGGGCACTTGAGGCAGAACAGAGGCAGGAAGAGGAGGACTTCCTTAGCTCTCAAGGCCCCCTTTATCCAGACAGTGTTCCTGCGTGCCCGCCGATCACACAGGAAGAGGACGAGGAGGAGGAGGAGGAGGAGGAGGAAGATTGTGTCAGTATGGAGGTGGAGCCTGGCACTCAGCATCAGCAGTCTTTAAGGGATCAGTCCCAAGGAACACATGGACTTGTACGTGGCTGGGAGGAGGTGGCTGCGGACGTTGTTGTCCTTAGTGACCCAGAGGACTCCGGACCGAATGCCTCAGCAAACCTACGCTGCATGGCCTCCCTGATCCTGCAAAGCCTGCGTAAGGATCCTCGTATTCGTGGTATCAAGGAGAAGGACCAATACTGGCTGGCAACCCTCCTTGATCCACGTTACAAGGGTAAGGTTGCGGACCTTATCTTGCCATCGCAGAGGGAGCAGAGGATGAAACATCTTCGGGAGGCCTTGCAGAAAGGTCTGTGCAACGCGTTCCCAGAGACTGGGAGGTTACAAACTCCTGTTTCTGGACAACGTGTTGCTGAGGCTTCGGTCAGTCAAAGAAGGAGCGGTGGAGAAGGTGGCCGTCTGACCGATGCGTTCAGACAATTTTTTGGTCCGCAGCCCCAAGGTATGATCGGTTCCAGCAACCATCGCCAGCGTCTGTTTTACATGGTGCAGGAATACCTAGGGGCAAGATCAGACTTGGACACCTTTCCCACCGAAAATCCTCTGGGTTACTGGGTCTTGAGGATGGATCACTGGCCAGAGCTTGCACAGTATGCAATTGAGCTACTGGCCTGTCCTGCATCCAGCGTTCTTTCGGAACGCACATTCAGTGCTGCTGGAGGCGTGGTAACCGATCACAGGGTGCGTCTGTCCACTGACTCGGTCGATCGGCTGACCTTCATAAAAATGAATCAGTCTTGGATCACCACCAGCTACCAAGCACCTGATGCTGATGTAACTGAATAATTTTTTTCAGATCCCTTCAAAGACTGCCTATGCTGATGCTGAGTGACTATCCCTGAGTAATTATCCTCTTCCTCCTCAATCATCACGCTGATAGCTTGTAAGAACATTTTTGGTTCTGGGCGCCACCACCAGTGCCTAAGGCACAATTTTTCAGCCCCTGTATAACAGGGGCGTGTAATTACAATTTTTGATGTAATACTTTGCAGCAGGGCTCGTTCCTGCATTCCAACTAGAGTGTCTGTGAGGGGTTGCAGTGTTGTGGCACCAGCACCAGTGCCTAAGGCCCAATTTTTCTGCCCCTGTCTAACAGGGGCGTGTAATTACAATTTTTGATGCAATACTTTGCAGCAGGGCTCGTTCCTGCGTTCCAACTAGAGTGTCTGTGAGGGGTTGCAGTGTTGTGGCACCAGCACCAGTGCCTAAGGTCCAATTTTTCTGCCCCTGTCTAACAGGGGCGTGTAATTACAATTTTTGATGCAATACTTTGCAGCAGGGTTCGTTCCTGCGTTCCAACTAGAGTGTCTGTGAGGGGTTGCAGTGTTGTGGCACCAGCACCAGTGCCTAAGGCCCAATTTTTCTGCCCCTGTCTAACAGGGGCGTGTAATTACAATTTTTGATGCAATACTTTGCAGCAGGGCTCGTTCCTGCGTTCCAACTAGAGTGTCTGTGAGGGGTTGCAGTGTTGTGGCACCAGCACCAGTGCCTAAGGCCCAATTTTTCTGCCCCTGTCTAACAGGGGCGTGTAATTACAATTTTTGATGCAATACTTTGCAGCAGGGCTCGTTCCTGCGTTCCAACTAGAGTGTCTGTGAGGGGTTGCAGTGTTGTGGCACCAGCACCAGTGCCTAAGGCCCAATTTTTCTGCCCCTGTCTAACAGGGGCGTGTAATTACAATTTTTGATGCAATACTTTGCAGCAGGGCTCGTTCCTGCGTTCCAACTAGAGTGTCTGTGAGGGGTTGCAGTGTTGTGGCACCAGCACCAGTGCCTAAGGCCTAATTTTTCAGCTCCTGTTCAACAGGGGCATGTAATTACAATTCTTGATCTAATATTTCACAGCAGGGCCCTGTGAGGGCTTACAGTGTTTTGGCCACAGCAACACCTAAGGCCCAAATTTCTGCTGAGTATATAGGGCAGGACCCTACTTTCAAACATCTAACTTACAAACGACTCCTACTTGCAAACGGAAGGAGACAACAGGAAGTGAGATGAAATCTACCCCTAGGAAGGGAAATTCTCTCATGTAAGAGTTAATATGGGAAAACAATTTCTCCTTTCCACTGATGCTTTCCAATCCTTGTTCCACAAAAAAACCCAAATTTTCAAAAAACATTTTTCATTGGGACAAAAAAGTGAGGTGAAATCTTCTGAAGAGGAGGAAAGACGCAAAACAAATGTCACAGGGGTGATAACCCTTCCCTATGTTTTCCAAAAAGCTTAGAAAAGATTTTTTGGCTGGAGCTAAACACGTTAAAAATGTTCAAAATTACAAAGAGATTCTACTTAACAACAAACCTACAGTCCCTGTCTTGTTTGCACCGCCTGTATACTGCTGTTCAGAGTATATAGGGACCTTTCCTTATTTTAATTTGGGTGCGGGGTTCCCCTTAATATCCATACAAGACCCAAAGGGCCTGGTAATGGACTGGGGGGTACCCATGCCGTTTGTCTCACTGATTTTCATCCATATTGCCAGGACCCGACATGACATTAAACCCGCAAGCAGTTTTAAATGAGATTTTTTCCTTTAAAAATGACATTTGGTGCAGGGACTGTTCTAAACATGGGAAACACACGTCACTTTACAGGCATACTATAGACACCCCCCAGGTACGATATTTAAAGGAATATTTCACTTTTTTTTTTTTACTTTAAGCATCATTAAAATCACTGCTCCCGAAAAAACGTCCGTTTTTAAAAGTTTTTTTTGCATTGATACATGTCCCCTGGGGTAGGACCCGGGTCCCCACACCCTTTTTAGGACAATACCATGCAAATTAGCCTTTAAAATGAGCACTTTTGATTTCGAACGTTCGAGTCCCATAGACGTCAATGGGGTTCTAACGTTCGTGCGAACTTGCGGTCCGTTCGCGGGTTCTGGTGCGAACCGAACCGGGGGGTGTTCGGCTCATCCCTAGTCTTGAGGATGGATCACTGGCCAGAGCTTGCATGGTATGCAATTGAGCTACTGGCCTGTCCTGCATCCAGCGTTCTTTCGGAACACACATTCAGTGCTGCTGGAGGCTTTGTAACCGATCACAGGGTGCGTCTGTCCACCGACTCGGTCGATCGACTGACCTTCATAAAAGTGAATCAGTCTTGGATTACCACCAGCTACCAAGCACCTGATGCTGATGTAACCGAATAAATTTTTTTGAAATCTCAGATCCCTTCAAAGACTGCCTATGCTGATGCTGAGTGACTATCCCTGAGTAATTATCCTCTTCCTCCTCAATGATCACGCTGATAGCTTGTAAGAACATTTTTGGTTCTGGGTGCCACCACCAGTGCCTAAGGCACAATTTTTCAGCCCCTGTTTAACAGGGGCGTGTAATTACAATTTGATGCAATACTTTGCAGCAGGGCTCGTTCCTGCGTTCCAACTAGAGTGTCTGTGAGGGGTTGCAGTGTTGTGGCACCAGCACCAGTGCCTAAGGCCTAATTTTTCAGCCCCTGTTCAACAGGGGCATGTAATTACAATTCTTGATCTAATATTTCACAGCAGGGCCCTGTGAGGGCTTACAGTGTTGTGACCACAACAACATCTAAGGCCCAAATTTCTGCTATATAGTATATAGGGCAGGCCCCTACTTTCAAACATCTAACTTACAAACGACTCCTACTTGCAAACAGAAGGAGACAACAGGAAGTGAGATGAAATCTACCCCTAGGAAGGGAAATTCTCTCCTGTAAGAGTTAATATGGGAAAAACATTTCTCCTTTCCACTGATGCTTTCCAATCCTTGTTCCACAAAAAAACCCAAATTTTCAAAAAACATTTGTCATTGGGACAAAAAGTGAGGTGAAATCTTCTGAAGAGGAGGAAAGACAGCAAAACAAATGTCACAGGGGTGATAACCCTTCCCTATGTTTTCCAAAAAGCTTAAAAAAGGTTTTTTTGGCTGGAGCTAAACACGTTAAAAATGTACCCGTTCAAAATTACAAACAGATTCTACTTAACAACAAACCTACAGTCCCTGTCTTGTTTGCCTGTATACTGCTGCTCAGAGTATATAGGGCCTGGTGGCCCCACACCTTTCCTTATTTTAATTTGGGTGCGGGGTTCCCCTTAATATCCATACAAGACCCAAAGGGCCTGGTAATGGACTGGGGGGTACCCATGCCGTTTGTCTCACTGATTTTCATCCATATTGCCAGGACCCGACATTACATTAAAGTGGTTTTAAAGGTAATTTTTTTTTTTCTTAAATAACAAACATGTCATACTTACCTTCACTGAGGTTTTGCACAGAGTGGCCCCGAACCTGGTCTTCTGGGGCCCCTCGGTGGCTGTTTCGGCTCCTCCCCGCAAGAACTAACCACCTTAATGCGAGCTCCCTCGCATGGTGGTTAGTTCTTGCGGGCGTGCTCCCGTAATACAGCCGGCGGCCATAGCCGCTCACTGTATCACTCGGCCCTGCCCCCCAGTGCGCCGCG
Source organism: Lithobates septentrionalis (assembly GCA_037952835.1). NCBI lineage: Eukaryota > Metazoa > Chordata > Amphibia > Anura > Ranidae > Lithobates > Lithobates septentrionalis. Next base: position 2,751,494 of record JBBDGP010000584.1, read on the forward strand.
TCATTGGATGTGATTGACAGCAGCGCGAGCCAATGGCTGCGCTGCTTTCAATCCATCCACTGTAGCCAATCAGTGGCCAGGCTGAGCGGTGAAATGGATGTCGGGAGCGAGCGCGGGACTTTTGGAGGGGTCAGGTAAGTAAAAGGGGGGGTCTGGGGGTGGTGGTATTGTCAGAAGTTTTTTCACCTTAATGCATAGAATGCATTAAGGTGAAAAAACGTTTACCTTTACAACCCCTTTAAAACCGCAAGCAGTTTTAAATGAGATTTTTTCCTTTAAAAATGACATATGGTGCAGGGACTGTTCTAAACACGGGAAACACGCGCCACTTTACAGGCATACTATAGACACACCCCAGGTATGATATTTAAAGGAATATTTCACTTTTTTTTTTTACTTTAAGCATCATTAAAATCACTGCTCCCGAAAAAACGGACGTTTTTAAAAGTTTTTTTTGCATTGATACATCTCCCCTGGGGTAGGACCCGGGTCCCCAAACCCTTTTTAGGACAATACAACGCAAATTAGCCTTTAAAATGAGCACTTTTGATTTTGAATGTTCGAGTCCCATAGACGTCAATGGGGTTCTAACGTTTGTGTGAATTTTCGGTCCGTTCGCAGGTTCTGGTGTGAACTGAACCGGGGGGGGTGTTTGGCTCATCCCTACCCAGGAGACATGTATCAATGAAAAAAAAAATTAAAAACGGACGTTTTTCTGGGAGCAGTGATTTTAATAATGCTTAAAGTGAAACAATAAAAGTGAAATATTCCTTTAATTTTTTTACCTGGGGGGTGTCTATAGTACACCTGTAAAGTAGTGCATTTTTCCCAACTTTAGAACAGTCCCCGCGCAAAATGACATTTCTAAAGGAAAAAAGTAATTTAAAATTACTCGCGGCTATAATGAATTATCGGGTCCCGGCAATACAGATAAAAGTCATTGAAAAAACAGCATGGGATCCCCCCAGTCTATTACTGGGCCCTTTGGGTCTGGTATGAATATTAAGGGGAACCCCAAACCAAAATGTAAAAAAAAAATTGCGTGGGGGTCCCCCCAAATTCCATATCAGGCCCTTCAGGTCTGGTATGGATATTAAGGGGAACCCTGCATCATTTTTTTTTAAAAAGGTGTAGGGGTCCCCCTCAAAATCCATACCAGGCCCTTCATGTCTGGTATGGATTTTAAGGGGAACCCTGTGCCAAAATTTTAAAAAAATGGCGTGGGGCCCCCCAAAAAAATCCATACCAGACCCTTATTCGAGCATGCAACCTGTCAGGCCACAGGAAAAGAGGGGGGTGAGAGAGCGCCCCCCCTCTACTGAACCGTACCATGCCACATGCCCTCAACATGGCGAGGGTGCTTTGGGGTAGCCCCCCAAAGCACCTTGTCCCCATGTTGATGATGACAAGGGCCACAACCCTTGCCCGGTGGTTGTAGGGGTCTGTGGGCGGGGGGCTTATGGGAATCTGGAAGCCCCCTTTGACAAGGGGAACCCCAGAGCCCGCCCCCCCCATTTGAAATGGTAACGAGTACATTGTACCTGTACCATTTCACAAAAAAGTGTCACAATGTTAAAAAAAGACACACCTTTTGACAAGTCTTTTATTAAAAAATGTAAAAATAAAAATGTCCCACAAAGTCCATTCATCTTCTTCTATGGGACCGAAAAATAAAATAAAAAAGATCCGCCTCCATGGGAGGCACCCGCCTTATGACACTTCAGTGCGGATGACAGTTCTTTTATAAGTGAGGGCGGAGCCACCCGTTTAAGTTCCCTAGTGGCCGTCACCGTGTGGCCCTGCCCTCACTTATAAAAGAACTGTCATCTACGCTGAAGCGCCATAAAGTGGGTGCCTCCCATGGAGGCAAACCTTTTTTATTTTATTTTTCTCTCCATCGGCGGACCCATAGAAGAAGATGGATGGACTTCGTGGGACATTTTTATTTTTTAATAAAAGACTGGTGTGTCTTGTTTTTTTAAAACTAACATTTTGACACTTTTTTGTGAAATGGTATGGGTACAACGTACCCGTTACCATTTCAAACAGGGGGGCCAGGATCTGGGGGTCCCCTTGTTAAAGGGGCTTCCAGATTCCTATAAGCCCCCTGCCCGCAGACCCCCACAACCACCAGGCAAGCGTTGTGGGGATGAGGCCCTTGTCCCCATCAACATGGGGACAAGGTGCTTTGGGGGCTACCCCAAAGCACCCTACCCATGTTGAGGGCATGTGGCCTAGTACGGTTCAGGAGAGGGGCTGTTCTCTCGTCCCCCCTCTTTTCCTGTGGCCTGCCAGGCTGTGTGCTCAGATAAGGGTCTGGTATGGTTTTTTTGGGGGACCCTCACCCCATTTTTTTAAAATAAATTGGAGCGGAGTTCCCCTTAAAATCCATACCAGACCTGAAGGGACCCCTACGCCATTTTTTTTTTAAAATTGGCGCAGGGTTCCCCTTAATATCCATACCAGACCTGAAGGGTCTGGTATGGAATTTGAGGGGACCCCCACGCAATTTTTTTTTACATTTTGGTTCGGGGTTCCCCTTAATATTCATACCAAACCCAAAGGGCCTGGTAAATGGACTGGGGAGGTCCAATGCCGTTTTTTCAATGACTTTTATCTGTATTGCCGGACCCAACAATTCATTATAGCCACAAGTACTTTTAAATGATTTTTTTTCCTTTAGAAATGTCATTTTGTGCAGGGATTGTTCTAAACTTGGGAAAAATGTGCCACTTTACAGGCATACTATAGACACCCCCCAGGTACGAAATTAAAAGGAATATTTCACTTTTATTGTTTCACTTTAAGCATTATTAAAATCACTGCTCCGGAAAAAAATGGCCGTTTTTAAAAAAAATTTTGCATTGATACATGTCCCCTGGGGCAGGACCCAGGTCCCCAAAAACTTTATATGACAATAACTTGCATATTAACCCTTAAACCCTCTGGTGTTCGAACAATTTTTTTGCCTGTTCGCATGTTCTGCTGCGAACCAAACCGGGGGTCTTTGGCTCATCCCTACTCTTAACTATTTGAATGCTAGTTGTAGCAACAAGTTAGTATTGTTAAAGGTTTATATTCTCATTCTCATCATAGCTAGCAGGTCTCAAACTTTATTACTGTTACAATCCCTAACCCCTGACATGGACCCCCCTCTGTCACCTCAGTGGGGACTTCATCCCAGGGACATACAGCATGGAGAAACTGACAACAAGACACTAGGGATGAGCTTCGAGTTCGAGTTGAACTCATGTTCGACTCGAACATCGGCTGTTCACCAGTTCGTCCGAACAGCGAACAATTTGGGGTGTTCGCAGAAAAAAAGTTTTCGGGAGCAGTGATTTTAATAATGCTTAAAGTGAAACAGTAAAAGTGTAATATTCCTTTAAATTTAGTACCTGGGGGTTGTCTATAGTATGCCTGTAAAGGGGCGCATGGTTCCAGTGTTTAGAACAGTCTGACAGCAAAATGAGATTTCAAAGGAAAAAAAGTCATTTAAAACTACTCGCGGCTATTAATGAATTGCCGGTCTGACAACACACATAAAAGTTCCTTGATAAAAACAGCATGGGAATTCCCCACAGGGGAACCCCAAACCAAAATTTAAAAATAAAAAAATTACGTGGGGGTCCCCCTAAATTCCATACTAGGCCCTTCAGGCCTGGTATGGATATTAAGGGGAACCCCGGCCAATTGTTTTTAAAAAAATGGCGTGGGGTCCCCCTCAAAATCAATACCAGACCCTTCAGGTCTGGTATGGATTTTTAGGGGAACCTCGCGCCAAAATGAAAAAAAAAGTGGCGTGGGGTCCCCCCAAAAATCCATACCCTTATACGAGCACGCAACCTGGCAGGCCGCAGGAAGAGAGGGGGGATGAGAGAGCGTGCCCCTTCCTGAACTGTACCAGGCCACATGCCCTCAACATTGGGAGGGTGCTTTGGGGTAGCCCCCCAAAACACCTTGTCCGCATGTTGATGGGGACAAGGGCCTCATCCCCACAACCCTTGCCCGGTGGTTGTGGGGGTCTGCGGGCGGGGGGCTTATCGGAATATGAAAGTCCCCTTTAACAAGGGGACCCCCAGATCCTGGCCCTCCCCCCAGTGTGAAATGGTAAGGGGGTACAAAAGTACCCCTACCATTTCACAAAAAAAACTGTCAAAAATGTTAAAAATGACAAGAGACAGTTTTTGACAATTCCTTTATTTAAATGCTTCTTCTTTCTTCTATCTTCTATCTTCTTTCTTCTATCTTCTATCTTCCTTCAGTTTCTTCCTCCATCTTCTTCTTCTTCTGGTTCTTCTGGTTCTTCCTCCAGTGTTCTTGTCCGGCATCTTCCTCCACAGCGTCTTCTTCCCTCCTTCTTCTCCTCGGGCCGCTCCGCATCCATGATGGCATGGTGAGAGGCTCCCGCTGTGTGACGCTTCTCCTTTTCTGGCGGTTCTTAAATAAGGGGGGTGGGGCCACCCGGTGACCCCGCCCCCTCTGATGCACGGGGACTTGATGGGGACTTCCCTGTGGCATTCCCCGTGATGTCAGGGGGCGGGGTCACCCGTTACGTACACATTTTTATTGTTTCACTTTAAGCATTATTAAAATCACTGCTCCCGAAAAAACGTCTGTTTTTAAAACTTTTTTTGCATTGATCCATGTCCCCTGGGGCAGGACCCAGATCCCCAAACACTTTTTATGACAATAACTTGCATATAAGCCTTTAAAATTAGCACTTTTGATTATTTATTCAAATTTTTTTGCCTGCTCGCAAGTTCTGGTGTGAACCGAACAGGGGGGTTATTTGGCTCATCCCTACAAGACACTATTGATGTACAAGTGAACCTAATTAGAGGTAGTGTATCTTCTGCATACCCCCCCCACCCGTTTAAACGGTTACACAATCATTTCTCCCTATCGCAACAGCCTATAGGGAGATACACCTCCTCCCTACTTAACCATACACCCTGTGGCGGTGGGCCATCCCGCAAGTTATTGAACACTCTTTGTAGTGTGGTCTGGGTTAACCCCTTAAACAGCGGCGTATCACGGTGCAGGCATTCCGACAGGCGTGCACACACCACCTGTGCTCTGTACCTCCACGATCTGATCCCCATTTTGAGGAGATTGGACAAGCTCCCCTCATCAGTACCCCCCTAGAGGCAGTAGTTCACTAACTGTCTTGGCACTACATTAAGCTACACCTCTATTCCTGATACAGTTACCCCACTGTCCCCACCCCTTCCACTATGACAGACAACGCCAACGCTTCTACAGCAAGCCAAAAATCTGCGCTTACTTCCCTGCAACTTAAAATATGCTCATTGAATATCCGTGGACTCAATACACCTGAGAAAAGGTCACAGTTACTCTATATTCTCAAAAAAACCAAAGCGCACATTGCCCTTATACAGGAAACTCACTTCAGATCTGACAATATCCCTAAGCTCCACAACCATAATTTTCCGACAGTATATCACGCTGCCAATGAGAAAGCTAAATCTAAAGGGGTCTCCGTCCTGATCTCCAAAAACTGCCCTATCCAGATAACTGAAGTATAACGGGACAGTCAAGGTAGATTATTTTTCCTCAAGGGAACACTTCAGAATAGACCAATCACCATCGCAAACCTTTATGCCCCGAATTCACAACAAGTGTCTTTTTTCATAGGACCTTACAACAACTTACAGCTTTCCAATTGGGCACTCTTAGTGTAGGAGGGGATTTCAATATCCCCCTGACACCCTCCCAAGACACATCTAACGGGTCCTCATATATGACATACAGAGCCCTTCGTGCAATTAAAGCCCAATTCAGCAACGTAATGTAAAAGACTTCACTTTCTTCTCCCCACCACATAACAAATATTCAAGGATTAGCCATTTCTTCCTTTCCAAAAATGACCTAACCTTTCTTACTGAGGCCACTATTGAACCTATGATACTGCTACCTATGCTACTGTCGGACCACCATCCTATAACCATGACCTTGACACTCCCGTTGCAATGCACCAAATCAGCCATCTGGTGCCTAGACGACTCCCTTCTGATGGACCTGGGGAACACACATAACATCTCCAAATGCCTCTCCCAATACTTTGCTGAAAACGTCACGGATGACACCTCACCCACTGTCACTTGGGCTGCGCCTAAATGCAAAATCAGAGGAGAACTTATGTCCATAGCTGCTAGAAGGAACAAACTCAGGAAAGCCCGTCGTGAGGAACTATCCGCACGTATACATTCCCTTGAACATGCACACAAACTTTCATTAACCACCAAATGTTATGCTGATCTTTTGAAAGCAAGGGAAGAACTCTTGGAAGAACTGCAAAAGACACTGAAATGCAAATATGCACTTACCCAAAAATTATTTTATGAATTTGGCAATAAAGCGGGTAAATTACTGGGCAGAGCCTTGAAAATTAAAAAAGCAGCACATACCATCCACACCATTAGGACCCCATCAGGCAACGATTTTGTTACTCCGGAAGACATCGCTGACCACTTTGTCCACTATTTTTCCAAATTGTATAACCTACTTAAACCAAGAACGACCAACCCCTCCCTTGACCGGAACAAGATCATAACGGACTTTCTATCTAGATATAGTCCCTCTCCACTCACAACGGAAGAAGCGACAGATTTAGACCTTCTGATTTCGACTGAAGAAGCCCTGGCCGCACTGAAACAGCTAAAGACAGGCAAGAGCCCAGGTCCAGATGGAATGACAGTTAACTATTACAAATCCTTTTCTGACACTCTCATTCCCCACTTTCCCCCACTGTCAAGGCATTCAACAACCTAGGCTCCTCCCCCTCCCCAACAAAGCCATCCTAGAGGCCCACATCACACTTATTCCAAAACCAGGCAAAGACACCACAATGGTCTCTAATTATCGTCCCATTTCCCTACTTAACGTAGACGTGAAGCTCTATGCCAAAATTCTGACAAACTGCTTACTTCCCTTATTCCCAGATTGACTTCAGTTGACCAAGTTGGCTTTATCCCTGGCAGGGAAGCCAGGGATAACACCATAAATGCCATAAAAATACACCACTGGCTGACAACAACCTCATCTCAAGGATTTTTTTTTATCCTTGGATGTGGAGAAGGCATTCAACAGAGTGGCCTGGGACTACATTATAGCAACACTAAAAACACTGGGACTTCCTACACGCTTGCTTCAAATGATTCTTGCCTTATCAACGGCAGACTGTTGAATGCCTTCTCCATAGCCAACAGTACCTGCCAGGGTTGCCCTCTCTCATCCATCATCTTTGTTTTAACCATGGACCCCTCCTTCGCAGATTGCGGGAGAACCCTGACATAAAAGGGATTGATATTAAACACAAACATTACAAACTCGCTGCCTACTGAGACGACATCCTACTATTCCTTTCAGACCCCATAACTAGGGATGGGCCGAATGGACCCCTTTTCAGTTCGGACCAGAACTTCCGAACACCGCAAATGTTCAGACCCGAACAACGAACCCCATTAAAGTCAATGGGACCCAAACGTCAAATATTAAAAGTGCCCATTTTGAAGGCTTAAATGCAAGTAATTAGGCATACAATGGTTATAGGGGTCCGGGTCCTGCCCTGGGGGACATGGATCAATAAAAAAAAGTTTGTGAAAAACGTTATTTTTAAATGAGCAGTGATTTTTTGATTTTTAACCACCTCAATACTGGGCACTTTCACCCCCCTCCTTCCCAGACCAATTTTCAGCTTTCAGCGCTCTCACACTTTCAATGACAATTGCGCGGTCATGCTACGCTGTACCCAAATTAAATTTTTTTCATTTTGTTCACACAAATAGAGCTTTCTTTTGGTGGTATTTATTCATGACTCCGTTTTTTATTTTTTGCGATATAAGCAAAAAAAGAGTGGAAATTTGGAAAAAAAAACAATATTTTCTTCTTTCTATTTTAAAACAAATCCAATAAAATCAAATTTTGTCATAAATTTAAGCCAAAACGTATTCTGCTAAATGTTTTTGGTAAAAAAAATCCTGTTAAGTGTATAATAATTGGTTTGTGTGATCACGGACATGTGCACAAATGATCATGTACAGATGTGCGCAGGTGACATATGTGTGCAGATAATCATTGGGACATGTGATTTTACTGGGACATATGTGGGGGACAGGTGTTTTTACTATGTGGGGACATGTGTTTTTACTATGTGGGGACATGTGTTTTGGGGACATGTGTTTTGGGGACATTGTGTGTTTACTTTGTTTGTTTTGTGTTTTTACATGTGTGTGGTGACACTAGACTGGGAATCAGTGAGTAAAAAGCTGTAAAAAAACAGCTTTCCTCAACTTCTGTGTGAGGAGAGGAGAGCCGATTGCCTAGCAACCGGCTCTGTGTTTACATCACATGACGACTGTGATTCGACATCGCCGTCATGTGATCAGGAGGGCCAATCGCAGAGCCCTCCTGCCGATCGGAGATGCGCTGTGTCCGGGTGACACGAGCGCATCGGGATCACGCCGCTGCGCGGGCACGCGCGCGTGCAATCGCGCTCCTTCTGCGGGACGTTCCTGAACGTCCACTCAGAAGGAGAGATAGCCCACCCGCCCGTTTATGTGCAGTAGCTGGAAGGGAAGTGGTTAAAGTGAAAGCCTAAAAATGAAAAATTCCTTCCAATATAGTGCCAGGGGGGTCCCCTCAGTCTAACTGTAAAGTGGCAGATATGTACCATGTCTAGAATCTACTGCAGCAATAATTGAATTTATAAAGCCAAAAAAAAATGTTTTCCTGCAAGCTGCCTTAACAGCTGGGGAGCCAGTGTGTATGATGAGGCCACAATGTAGTGCACTGAGAACAAGATTGGAGATTTTTTGGATACATTCTGGTGTCACTTTGACTTTGGATATAAGTAACGGGTGTGTTAAAATTGGTCTTTGGGTGTCAGTGGCGCCTTCCCACCGTAACATTATAGAGATAATCTTGATGAAAGCAAGAATTTGCCTTGCTGTAAAAAATTGCAATGATATGCACCTGTCAAACAGGTGCAGAAAGCAGAAAAATTGGTCTTTGGGTGTCGGTGGTGCCTTCCCACCGTAACCCTATAGAGGTACTCTTGATGTAAGCAAGAATTTGCCTTGCTGTAAAAAATTGCAATGATATGCATCTGTCAAACAGGTGCAGAAAAATTGGTCTTTGGGTGTCGGTGGCGCCTTCCCACCGTAACCCTATAGAGGTACTCTTGATGAAAGCAAGAATTTGCCTTGCTGTAAAAAATTGCAATGATAGGCACCTGTCAAACAGGTGCAGAAGAATTGGTCTTTGGGTGTCGGTGGTGCCTTCACACCGTAAACCTGTAGAGGTACTCTTGATGAAAGCAAGAATTTGCCTTTCTGTAAAAAATTGCAATGATATGCACCTATCAAACAGGTGCAGAAAAATTACTCTTTGGGTGTTGGGGCGCCTTCCCACCGTAACCCTATATAGGTGCCCTTGATGAAGGTAAAAAAATTTGCAATGATATGTACCTGTCAGAAAAATTGGTCTTTGGGTGTTAATTGTGCCTATGAAACCTATACCAAAAACATTCATCCAGGTTAAATGATTGAACACCCGCAAAGCTAGGCAGCCTGCTGGCCCTCTTACAGGGCCAAGGGAACGTCTGCCTCTCCTTGTTGTTCTCCCAGACATTATTGGGAGGGAGGGGGCGGTGCTTATAAGCAAATGTAAAGGAGTTAAATAATAATAAAGTTGAAATCTGTACGTAGATGCACTTTAATCAATGTAAAGATGTGTTTGGTGCCCTTTAATTTGAGTACTCACACTACACAGACACACTCCATGGATACAATATAATATACTGCAATATAATGCGCCAAACGTACAGTGATGCACAGAACTATATGGCGTTAAACTGGCAGTAATGCACACAGAAGTAAATGGTGTTAAACTGGCAGTAGGGTATGCAAAGCGATATGGCGTTAAACTTGTAGTAACGCACACAGAACTATATGGCGTTAAACTGGCAGTAACACACGCAAAACAATATGGCATTAAACTGGCAGTAAGGTATGCAAAGCGATATGGCGTTAAACTGGCAGTAACGCACAAAATATCACATGGCGTTAAACAGGCAGTAACGCACGCAAAACTATATGACATTAACCTGGCAGTAACGCACGCAAAACTATATGGCGTTAAACTGGCAGTAATGCACGCAATACAATATGGCGTTAAACTGGCAGTAACACACGCAAAACTATATGGCGTTAAACTGGCAGTAACGCACACAATACGATATGGTGTTAAACTGGCAGTAACGCAATCAAATAGATGGTGTTCAACCATCACTACAATGAAGCTATCTGAACTGTCCCTACTCTAGCTATATACTAACGTCAAGATTACTGACATGGTCTCACTACACTATGCTGAAACTATCTGAGCTGTCCCTACTCTAGCTGCACACTATGAAAAGCTGAATGATGGTCCTACTCATTACACTCACACTATCCCTAGACTGACACTAAACCAAAATTCTACACTGACAATTGAAGCAAAATAGCACATTATAGCACACTAACTAATAGCACTGAACAGGGCCCTGTTCTATCTCTCTCCACACCAAAATCACACTGAAAATGGCTGCCATTGAAAGAATACTTTTATACTGTGGGGCGGGAATGAGCCATGATTGGATAAAGTCATGATGACAGTGTCCAATCATGACTCTGACAGTGCTCTGTGCCCTGATTGGCTGCTGCTTTCACTGCTTCAGCTAGTCAGGGCTTGCAATGCACTGTTCAACGCCACAATGCATTGTGGTCGGTTCGGGGGGGGGGGGCGAACAAACGGTCGAAAGACGCGTTTGTTCGGCTGTTCTCCGAACGTCCGAACAACGAAAGTTCGGCACGAACTAATGCTTGGGCTGTACGCCCATCCCTACCCACTATTCCCAACCTCCTTAAGGACTTCATCTTGTTTAAACAACTCTCCAACCTGCAGATCAACTTTGACAAATCTAAAGCCCAAAACATAACGCTTCCGACCAACGACAGTATCCCAATGCCAACATAATTTCCCTTTTAGCTGGGAACCACATGAAATAACATACTTGGGCACTAAACTCCCCACCAAATTGACTGAGCTCTATGCCATAAACTTCCTGCCAACCCTGCAGAAAATCCAGGGAGACCTGCACAACTGGCACAAAGGCCCCTTCTCGTGGTTTGGCAGAGCCAACATTTTGAAGATGAATGTCCTCCCCAGAATCCTCTATCTCCTACAAGCCATCCCCATCAAACTTCCCCCTCTTTCTTCACATCATACAAGAGAATGTGTAGAACCTTCATATAGTCCTCAAACACACCCAGATTGAGTTGGGACAGAATGACACTCCCTAAGAGGAAAGGAGGGATAGGCCTCCCAGATATTCACAAATACTACTGGGCGAGAACTGTCGACTGGCAAATACTACTGGACGAGAACTGTCCACTGGCATGTACACTCAAATAACAAAGATTGGATTCAAATCAAAAATGCCTTTGCTCAGATACCAATCTCACACCTTCCCTGGATCACCCAGAAATCTATACCAAAAGAATATTCCGCCCACCAATTAATAGGTCCCACGCTGCTTAACTTTAGATTAGCATGCAAAACTGTCAATATGACTCTATCTCCCGGGCCCATGACTCCGCTAACCCACAATCCTGACTTCCAGCCTGGCCTCCTTGCACATAGCCCACCGGACTCCCTCTCTCGTCCCCAGATTAGAGCCCAACAATTCTTTCATAATGGGGAACTCCTCTCATATTTGGCGATATTCTCTACTCTCCTGGAACTTAACATACCCTTTTTCAAATATCTTCAAATCAGACACTTTTTCAAAAATACACAACCAATCGCCCAATTGTATAGAGAATTCACCCCCTTTGAACACATAAGCAAAAGCTTGGAACCCCAGAGGCACCTGATCTCAGCAATATATGCGTTACTTTTTTCTGAAAACAACCCAAACACCAAGATAAACAGACAGTGGGAGACTGAACTAGCCACTGACCTCTCCAAAGAAGAATGGGAACACATATACGAATACACACACAAAGGGTCCATCAACATTTCTGCACAAGAAAATAGGTACAAACTCTACTCCAGATGGTACAGGACACCCGATAAGATACTCAAATTCTTTCCTAGCATCTCCCCACTCTGTTGGAGATGCAACGCCGCTCATGGTTCATTACTCCATATTTGGTGGGAGTGCCCGCTAATACAACCTTTCTGGAAGGAAATTCATGACTTAATTATTCAAATCACAGCCTACACCCCAGACTTCACCCCAGCACAATACTTACTCCATCATACCACCCTATCCCTATCAACATACAGAAAATCCCTAACCCTGACACCTGTCACCCAGTGCATATCCAATACACAGGGGCTATTGCCTGACTACAGACGAACCACATATGAACTAAACCCTTTATGCATTCCACTGGCCCCCACCTGCTCACAGATTGTTCCCCTTAGGGGTGAACGGGTAATGGGATGGCCTGTTTAGGTTTGTCTCTACAAACCCCTTTGGTTCATATAATACATGATGTCCCCGGCACCACAGAAGCTTTGGAGGTAGTGGGTGTTCACCCATTAACAGCCCTTTCCCTACACAGCTGCAATTGTCCCTCTAGATGCAAATATCTCTACTTACAGCATTTGAGTACAATGTTATGAGGTTGAATACTTGCACTGTAAACATATTTTGCATTCTTGCTTTGTTGTAAAATCTTGACTCCTTTAATCTGTAACCCTGTTATTCATGCCTCTGTCATTGTGAAATATTCAATAAAAATCTTTTGGAAAAAAATAGCAAATGTAAATTTTTTTAAATAAACAAAAAGGATTTAGTTTTTTCTGCAAAAAGTGGACTATGTCTTTAAGAACCTTACACTTCTGGATCCGGCGCTGCAGGGGGTAGCTGTCTTTCCTCCCAGCTCCCGTAGCGCTGCCCTAACATCAGGTTGTAAAGCCTGCCCAGACCACCACACTGCCCACCGATCCTTGTGATAACCCCCGCTCACACATGGACCACTTTCTTGACAAAAGCGGCCCTAGATCGCAGCCATCGCAGCCCCTGCCAGACTCTGCCAATTCAGCCCGCTCTCCAATATGGCGGAGGTGCCCACAATGGAGGTGAGTGTCGGCTCCGCTCCTCCCTCCCACCAACATGAGGAACAGAACGCTGAGTGCATAGCTCAGGCAGTGGCAGCTCTCCTTGCTCCTACTATAGCTGCAGTAGAGAAGGTTGTCCATGCAGGAATGTAGCAAATTAAAAAGGAGCTAAAGGAATATGCCTCAAGGCTCAATGAAGCTGAACAACAGCTATCTAACATGGAGGAGAGGAGCTCTATCAGGCCCAAGCTACAGAGCAGTCACAAGACAAGACAAATCAGTACAAAATTCAAAAATTGGAAGATTTGGAGAATAGGTCGCGGCGTAGTATGTTATGCTTCGTGGGAGTCCCAGAATGCAAAAGGGAGCATTATCAGAATTCTGTGCCCTACGCATCCCCAAAGCGCTAGGCCTCCCTGACCCTTGCACAGTTGAACAGGCTCATCACCTGGGGGCTTATTCTGCCGACCGCACATTCCCACCGCCCGATGATTGCCAAATTACACGGCCAAAACCGATATCTTGCAAAAATACAGACAATCCAGATCCCTACATATCGACCGCATAAAGATCCTTATTTTTGCTGATTACTCCATTGAGGTCTCAAAGAAAATAAAGGCATTTCAACATATCTGCTTGGAGTTTTACCAGCAACAAGTCAAATTCACTTTGGTGTTTCCCTCTACCCTTCGCCTCAAAGCACCAAACGGGGACCAGCTTACTTTTCAGGATCCATCAGAAGCCGAGGTTTTCTTGCACTCGCTGAATCCAGAAGCTCAGTCAAATCTCTCTCCCAAGTCCCCCCATTCTCTCGCCCTTTAGATCAATGGAGCTCAAGAAAAGACCCCCCCCCCCGAAGCATCTTACATTTTCTGGCTCAAACAACCTCTACAGCCCTCGCTGACATTAACTTCCTGGTTAGTTCTTCCATAATATGTGGGTAAATGACTGTACTTTTCTGCTTTAATCCAATGCTGTGTTACTTGGTTATGGCAAGAAATTACTTATACTTAGTTTTTACAGGCATTTACCCATCACTTTCTGGCTTTTCTCATGGGCCTCACTCGCCTCTCCTTTATGCATCTCTTTGCGAGCAGCCCGAGTCTAGTTAAATATAAATCTAACCAAACAGGCAAACCCTTACACTCTGTCATTGGGTTAGATCTTGGGAGCTGGCTTTTCACAGTGACCCATGTGGAAAAAAGAGAAGTCCCATTGTTATTTGTTGGTATGGTTCTTTTGTTATTTGTTACTTCACTTCCCCTACCCATGTCACGCACCTGAATCCATCACTCATACTTACCTATTTAGCACCCAGACCACATCTATATTCCTTAGGAAAATCATACTAATACCTCTCAGTACACCTCTTAGCTGCACTTTGGAATCCTCCTTTGTACTCACTACACCAGCACTAATTTATCTCCCTAAAATGCCCCCATTAGAATTACCTAATGGAATGAGAAGGGGCTCAGATCTCCCATTAAGAGGCACAAGATTCTGCAACATTTCAAGAGATTAAAAATGGACATAACCTTGTTACAGGAATCTCACCTGACATCCCCCTATTTTTACCATATGAAAAAGTTGTGGGTAAGTACAGTCTTGGGTTTTGAGGCTGTCGGACGCAAGGCTGGAGTACTCATACTGATCCATAAGAGCCTCACTTGTGAGGTCTTATCTGTAGACTGACACACAGGGACAATTTATTACAGCTCACATTTGCCTAGGAAGCAGGGATATCATGATCTCAAACGTCTATGCATCTAACAGCCGGGGAAACAATTCTTCAGAGACTTGTCCACTAGACTGTTAAAGTACCCACACCCCCCCCCCACATAATTGGAGGCGAATTCAACTGCACACTACACTTGACTGATGAAAGATCCACTCCCAAACATCCTCATAAATTACTCGAAGACTCTAATCTGACCTATTTCTCCTCAACCATGGAATCCCTACACTTCACTGACATCTAGCGGCTTCAGGGACAGGGAATTCACGTTCTATTCCTCTCCACACAAAGTGCTTACCAGAAAAGACTATATATTTGGCACTGATAACATCATTCCATTGATATCGGGGCAGATATACATGATATGGCTATATCAGATCATGCTCCGATATCGTTATCTATTGTCCCATCATACCTGCACAATAATGCTGACTTCCAGGCCTATATGAACAAGGTGTGGCAAGAATTTTCCTATGCCAATGCAAATCACATGGACAACCTAACCTATTCTGGGAAGCTGGCCTATCTCAGGGTCGGATCTTTTCATATGCTACCACTTTTAAGAAACATGCCTTATCTATCTATCTATCGGGATGCAAGCTTCCGGCTTAAGTCTGCTCAAGGCTCCCTCTCATCCCAAAACTCCCCTGAAAATAGATCAGAATGGCAGGCAGCCAATCAAGCCTTTGACTCTTGGGCTGACACTCTAGAGCTAACCAAAACGAGCACACACAGACACCATTTTTCTTTTTTTTTTCATTAAAGAGTTTTATTAGAAGGTTAATAAAATTTGTCAAACAATGCCATTTATCAAGAGAGATCAACCATACAAGTTCAGTACATCTAATGAGCAGTGTATACATTGGTTAACATCCGTATGAAGGTATTGAGCATAAATTTAAAGTTATATCCGCCCATTCGTGTGCTGGAAAGATAAGTGGTGATCCTGAAGATCAAAAATTTCAGCGACTGCTATTGTAATGGACTTTTTGGATCAGTTACAGCATTTCAGGCGGTAAACCTAGCTAACTGTTAGCTTTAAATTTAGTGGAGTTAGCATCATTTCAGTGTTTATCATGACAGAAAATAGAAATAATTGACAAAGAGAGAAGTGAAACATAAAGATATGAATAATAAGAAAGAGAAGTTAATAGAGTAGGGCCTTCCTTTAAGGAAGTGGCGTCCCCACCTCCCCGGCCCCCTGTGCGCCTATTTAACGTATGTGGAACTGTGAAGAGTTCCCATATCCAGGGACCCACTAAATATTCAGTAATTGTTCATAAGCCGTGGAATACTTAAAGATTAGCCAAGGTGTCCATGTTTTGTGATATCTTTCTATGCTATCCGTGGATTGGGCAAGTAAATCTTCCATATGACAGATCTCGGAGACTTTCTGAAGCCACTCCTTGATCAAAGGAGCCTGTGTGCTTTTCCACCGTAGTGGGATCAGTGCCTTAGCAGCATTTAAGAGGTGCTTCGTTAAGGATTTTTTATATCTCTTGTAGGAAAAGTTCGAGATGTGTAGTAGGCAGCATGCTGCATCCAGATTAATCTTGGTCTCCGTTATCTGTCGTATGGCATCCCTCACTTTCGTCCAATAGGTCTCCAGAATTGGGCATTGCCACCAGATATGCAAGAGAGTGCCTGGCTCTCCATTGCATCGCCAGCAACTGTCTGAGGCCTCGGGGAACCATTTTTTAATTTTATGTGGAGTGGCGTACCAGTGAGTCAGAAGTTTATATGCTGTCTCCTGTGTTTTTGTGCTAATGGAGCATTTATGTGCCAATGTACAAGCCGTCAGCCATTGATTATCTGTTATATCCCTCTGCAGGGCACTAGACCATTCTACTCTAAATCTATCGTCTGTAGGTGATTTAGGGTTTTGTAGCCATGAGTAGGCAGCCGAGGTAGTTTTGGAAAAGTCATCGCCTCTGTGGCACACTGTCTCTAATTGAGTCATAGGTCTCTGAAAGTAAGGTAATTTGGTCTTGTCCATGACGTAGCTATGTATCTGGAAATATGACCACCTGGACAAGTGAGGAATACCAGTCTCTTCCTTCAGCTCTGAATAGTTTTTGAATTTACCCTTCCTAAAGCAGTCTCCTGCAGTCAGTAGATTTGATAAGTCTGGGGCTTGGAAGTTCTTGCCTGTCAGACCTGGAGCAAAGTCTGGATTATTTTGGATTGGAGTCAGTGGGCTTAATTGTGTCGTCAGATCATATTTTTTAACCACCATCTGGAAGGCCTTCATGGTAGCCCCCGTCAGTGGGTGTTTCTGTGTGGACTCATGGAGTTTTCCCCAGGGAATCCAAGGGGAGAACCTGAGTCTGCTCGAAGTCAATGACCCCTCCAAAAGGACCCAATCTTTTGAATTTCCATGACAGTGCCAATCAATCACTCTGGTAAGGTGTGAAGCTAAATAGTAGTTGTGGAAGTGGGGTATGCCCATACCCCCTCGTTCCTTGGTTCTGGTTAGTAAGGAAAATTTGATTCTTGGCCGTCTATGTCCCCAAAGAAAGCGTGTGAGGGTGGATTGTAACTTCTTAAAAAAGTGTAGTGGGACTTCAACTGGCAATGATCTCAGCAAATATAATAGTCTCGGAAGGATGACCATTTTAAGAATAGCCGCCCTTCCGAACCAAGAGAAGAATTTAGAGTTCCAACTCTGCAAGTCCGAGGCAATGTCTGCCAGCAACGGTGGGAAATTCTTTTCAAAAGTTTTCGAGAGTCTCGAGGGTATCCACACCCCCAGATATTTGAGTTCACTTGTTACCCAGCGGAACGAACAGTTCCCCTGTGTTTTAGCTAGTGTATCCTCTGGTAGCGAAACATTCATTGCCTCGGACTTAGAGTAGTTGATTTTGAGGTTCGATATGTAGCCATAGTGCATGAATTCCGCCATCAAATTCGGTATTGTGATATGTGGTTTAGTTAAAAAAAACAAAAGGTCGTCCGCATATTCGGCTGTTTTGTAGGTTTTGTTGTCAACTGCAAAGCCTGAGATGGAGTCGTTCTTATTAATTTTTCTAATAAACGGTTCCAGTGAGAGGATAAACAACAACGGTGACAAGGGGCATCCTTGTCTAGTCCCATTTGAGATGTTAACCTTATCTGACAATATGCCATTGACCCTTATCCTCGCACTAGGGTTCTGGTATAGGGCTGCAATCCAAGTCATCATGTGCGTTCCCAGTCCCACATGGCGACACACCTCTAGCATGTAATCCCAGGAGACCCGATCGAAGGCCTTCTCCGCGTCCGTGGACAGGAGAAGGCCCTCGATGCCCTGCGTCCCCGCCGCATGTGTCAAAAGTAGAGCCTTTATAATGTTGTCCCTTGCCTCTCTTCCTGGCATGAATCCTACCTGATCTTGTCCAATTATAGACGTGAGGAGCGGTATTAGTCTATTGGCAAGTATCTTAGTTAGTATTTTGAGGTCTAAATTTAGTAACGAGATAGGTCGATAACTCGGGCACTCTGCCGGGTCCTTTCCAGCTTTATGTATCACTGTTATGTGGGCTGTCAGGAAGTCAGGGGGTACTTGTCTGGGTGAGGAGAGGGAATTTAGGGCTCTTGCTAATGGGTTAGTTAAGATGTCGCCAAAGGTCTTATAGTAAACAGATGTGTAGCCATCTGGTCCAGGGCTCTTACCCGATTTAAGTCCCTTAATGGCACCCTGTATTTCAGTCAGTGTAATCTGTTCTTCTAGGGGAGTCGTCTCTGCGGTCTCTAATCGTGGCAAACCACTCTCAACTAGATATTCTTGTATGGCCTGTATTCTGTCGGTTAGAATTGAGGGGGGTCTGTTTTGTCTCGGTAAGTTATAGAGTTTTGAATAGTAATTATGGAACTGCGATGCTATAGCTTCCGAGGTAACTTCCATGGTCCCCTCCGGTGACCTAATCCCCGCTATCGTATTGGTAGCATAAGCCTCTCTCAGGGCTCTAGCTAAAAATCGGCCGGTCTTGTCCCCTGACTCATAGTATACCCTCTTTTTAAAAAATAGGGATCTCCGCGTTTTGGTGAGTAGTATTTCTTGCAACTTTTTCCTGGCTTCAAGCAATTCAGTGGCTGTCTGTATGGCTAGAGATTGTTTATGTAAGGCTTCTAGGGAATGTATCCTATTAATTAAGTCTCTCAATTCTTTTTCCTGCTGTTTCTTGCGTTGGGCCCCCAGCCTAATTAGTTCCCCTCTAATCGTGCATTTATGCGCCTCCCAAATCATCATCGGATCCATATCCGGTGTGTTATTACGAGTAAAAAAGTCCGATATAGCTTCACGGATGCGGGGGAGAGATTCAGGGTCTGTTAGTAAGGAGGAGTTTAATCTCCAAGTGTTTGTCTTAGGTGTATTGTGTATTAGGTCAACTACCAGGGAGGTGGGTGCATGGTCAGAAATCGTCTGAATGCCAATGTGTGCCCCCTTCACCATCTGCAAGTCCCTCTGGGATATGAATATGTGGTCAATGCGGGAGTACCTATCATGAGGAATCGAGTGGAACGTAAAATCTCGTGTGTTTGGGTGGAGAAATCTCCATGTATCTACCAATTGAAGGGAGTTTAGGTGTTTTTTGATATTTTTGAGAGCTCTGTACTTTATGCAAGACTTTCCAGTGGAAGAGTCTATAGTTGGGTTTAGAGGGACATTAAAGTCTCCCCCCAAAATCAGTGTTCCCTCTGCAAAGCCCTTTAATTCATGAGAGATCCTCTGGCAAAAGGTGACCTGGGACACGTTCGGGAAGTACACATTGGCCAGCGTCACAGTTTTGTTTCCATATGCGCCCTTGATGAAAACATAGCGGCCCTCTGGATCTGTCAGTCGGTCAGTAAGGATAAAGGGATTGTCTTTCCTAAGAAGGATGGTCACCCCTTTGGTTTTTGCTAGGTCATTAGTTGCGTGGTATGCTCTATTGAAGTAAGCATTGGTAAGTCTGGGAATTTGATTGGTGCGGAAGTGGGTTTCCTGTAAAAAAACAAACTGAGGCCTACCTTTCTTCAGCTCCCTGAGAAGTGAGACCCGTTTCTCCGGGATATTCAGACCCTTAACATTATGGGAAATCACCATAGGCCCTTCTCCCAGGGATGAGTACGCCATTATTGCAAAGTAAGTGTGAGAGCGGCTTATCGGGCTTATTCTGCGGGTATATAAAAAAAAAAAGGGTTACTCACTGTATGCGCACCTGGTCAGGGGACCGAGGAAATGGGGAATACAAAGATCAGGAAGGAAATGAAAGGTAGAGTATAGTAGAGAGAATTGAAAGAGGTGGATTCAATAAAGAGAAGATAGTGAATCCTATTTCAATGGAGAAAATTTTCAAGTAAATGTACTTTAGATATGAAACAACTTTTCTAAAGCAATTGGGTAGTACACCTGGGTCGAGAAATCTCCAACCCACGTGTACTTTGTGGGTTCGTGGGTGGTTCACCACCAAGGTGAGGAAGTCACAGCTAGTAGTATCGTGAACAGGAGCAAGTCCTGATCACCAGACTCTAGTGATCTATGCGGTCAGTAGATTAACTCAGAGAAAAATAGCAAAAAAAAAAATTGCCAAGAACGTATGACTTGTAAAATGTAAACCACTCAATTCGGAACTAAGTGAAAGAGAACAACACAGCCTGTAAAAAATAGGCAATAAAAAGACATATAAAGACATATGAAATTAATGTCTTGTAGAAACAACCCTTAAAAAAGAAAAAAAAAAAAAAAAAAGGGGAAAAAATTTCTTGAGAACCGGTACAGCTTCCCTGGAGTCTGTATGAGGTATCTTGTTTCGGATCCATCTCCTTCTCCCACACCAGTTCCACATGGAAGTCTCTCGTTTGCGGAGGCCTATATCAGTGAAGTTCTGCTGTTGTCAGTCCTCCTAAGACAGAACAATTTTTTTTGAAGCATTGTCCAGGCAGATGTTAGCCATGTGAAAGGATTTTTCATCTCTGCAACGACTCTGTGTCCAATGGTGTGGGATAGTGGAAGGTAAGGTACCATCCTCCAGGGTTGAAATCTAGCTGCGTCACTCCACAGCTTGAGAGCCGTGAGGCATTTGTCTCCTGTTAGGTGTCCCTGAATGGTGGCCACCTCCACGTCCATGTTTCATACGCTTAGGGAACTGCTTCTCTGGAGTGGAGGAAGGTGATGAGTGAGGACTTCTAGTGAGTGGTGGGAGAGCAAACTCCTGGTACCAGTCCGGCAATTCCACTCTGTCCATACCAAGGCCTGCACAGAAGTCCGGTAAATCAGCTGGTGAGCGCAGAATATGTTGTTTTCCGGCCAGAGTCACCACCAATGCAAAGGGGAAGCGCCATGTGTAGCGTAGATCTAGCTCCCGGAGTTTATCCAGCAGGGGTCGCAGGGCTCTGCGGTTTCTCAGAGTGATTTGGGAGAGGTCATGAAACAGCATAATGTGTTCACCATTGAATACAATTTGGTCATTTCTGCGGGCCTTTCTCATGATTTCCTCTTTTAGTGGATAGATCTGGAGACAGCAAACAATGTCCCTTGGAGGAGCTGTATCCGGACCTCTTGCTCTAAGAGCTCTGTGCGCCCTCACAAATTCTATAGCCATGTCTTCTTGTCTCTCTAAAAGAGAGTTGAATACGCGCTGCAGCGCCGGTATTATCTGGTCTGGGTCCACCGTCTCAGGGATCCCTCTCACCCTTATGTTATTCCTCCTCCCACGGTTATCGAGGTCCTCTAAGTGCCTGTTCATTTCAATAAACTGTTCAGCATGCGAATCCACCACCCTTTCCAGCTTATGTATGGCCTTATCCCTGCGCTTGCCTGCGGCCTCCACATGCTCCATTTTATCAGACAATGAAAGGAGGTTGGATTTCAGGTCTGTGATAGCGGCCGAAAATGTGGACTTAATGTCCGCTGCAAATCCGGTCATGTCAGCATATGTGAGGGGCTTGTTGGAGCGATTACGTCCCCTACCTGAGTCCTCCTGTGTGGATTGGGAGTCCTCACTGAAGTCCTCCTCATCGTTCGGCGCCATTTTGGGGCCTGTACCGCTGCCTCGTGGAGACGGCTGTGCTTTTAGGAGTTCTGCTATGCTTCTAGCAGCGGCAACCGCTGCTGAGTTGCGGCGTGATCTGGAGAGCGGTGTCTGCTGAGTTAGCTTGCCCATCTCCCGGTCTGTGCTCTCGGGTTGTCCGGCTTTAGGCTGTGTCGTTCTCGGAGCTCCTCTAGCACACGTCCATCTTGGTCGCTCGCCAAGCCACGCCCCCCCACAGACACCATTTTTCATAGGTTTGGCAACAAATCAGGCAAGTTCCTAGCAAGGCTCTGCAAAGGCCCATACTGCCCTACCCATATCACCTCTCTACGAGATGCTACAGGTAGGGATGAGCTTTGAGTTCGAGTCGAACTCATGTTCGACTCGAACATTGGCTGTTCGCAAGTTCGCCGAACAGCGAACAATTTGGGGTGTTCGCGGCAAATTCGAATGCCACGGAACACCCTTTAAAAGTCTATGGGAGAAATCAAAAGTGCTAATTTTAAAGGCTAATATGCAAGTTATTGTCATAAAAAGTGTTTGGGGACCTGGGTCCTGCCCCAGGGGACATGGATCAATGCAAAAAAAAGTTTTAAAAACGGCCATTTTTTCAGGAGCAGTGATTTTAATAATGCTTAAAGTCAAACAATAAAAGTGTAATATCCCTTTAAATTTCGTACCTGGGGGGTGTCTATAGTATGCCTGTAAAGGGGCGCACGTTTCCTGTGTTTAGAACAGTCTGACAGCAAAATGACATTTTGAAGGAAAAAACCCATTTAAAACTACCCGCGGCTATTGCATTGCCGACAATACACATAGAAGTTCATTGATAAAAACGGCATGGGAATTCCCCAAAGGGGAACCCAGAACTAAAATTAAAAAAAAAAAAATGACGTGGGAGTCACTCTAAATTCCATACCAGGCCCTTCAGGTCTGGTATGGGTTTTAAGGGGAAGCCCGCGCCGAAAAAAAAAAAACGGCGTGGGGTCCCCCCAAAAATCCATACCATACCAGACCCTTATCCGAGCACGCAACCTGGCAGGCCGCAGGAAAAGAGGGGGGACGAGAGTGCGCCCCCCCCCTCCTGAACCGTACCAGGCCACATGCCCTCAACATTGGGAGGGCGCTTTGGGGTAGCCCCCCAAAACACCTTGTCCCCATGTTGATGAGGACAAGGGCCTCATCCCCACAACCCTGGCCGGTGGTTGTGGGGGTCTGTGGGCGGGGGGCTTATCGGAATCTGGAAGCCCCCTTTAACAAGAGGACCCCCAGATCCCGGCCCCCCCTGTGTGAAATGGTAAGGGGGTACTTACCCCTACCATTTCACTAAAAAACTGTCAAAAATGTTAAAAATGACAAGAGACAGTTTTTGACAATTCCTTTATTTAATGCTTCTTCTTTCTTCTATCTTCCTTCATCTTCTGGTTCTTCTGGCTCTTCTGGTTCTTCCTCCGGCGTTCTCGTCCAGCATCTCCTCCGCGGCGTCTTCTATCTTCTTCTCCTTGGGCCGCTCCGCACCCATGGCATGGGGGGGAGGCTCCCGCTCTCCTCTTCTTATTTTCTTCTCTTCTTCTCTTCTTCATTTTCTTCTCCGGGCCGCTCCGCACCCATGCTGGCATGGAGGGAGGCTCCTGCTGTGTGACGGCGGGCATGACGGGACTTCCCTGTGGCATTCCCCGTGACGTCACAGGGAAGTCCCGTCAAGTCACCGTGCGTCAGAGGGGGGCGGGGTTACCGGGTGGCCCCGCCCCCCGTTATTTAAGAACTGTCAGACGAGGAGCGCCGTCACACAGCGGGAGCCTCCCTCCATGCCAGCATGGGTGCGGAGCGGCCCGGAGAAGAAAATGAAGAAGAGAAGAAAAGAAGAAGAGAAGAGCGGGAGCCTCCCCCCCATGCCATGGGTGCAGAGCGGCCCAAGGAGAAGAAGATAGAAGACGCCGCGGAGGAGATGCTGGACGAGAACGCCGGAGGAAGAACCAGAAGAGCCAGAAGAACCAGAAGAACCAGAAGATGAAGGAAGATAGAAGAAAGAAGAAGCATTTAAATAAAGGAATTTTCAAAAACTGTCTCTTGTCATTTTTAACAGTTTTTTAGTGAAATGGTAGGGGTAAGTACCCCCTTACCATTTCACACAGGGGGGGGCCGGGATCTGGGGGTCCCCTTGTTAAAGGGGGCTTCCAGATTCCGATAAGCCCCCCGCCCGCAGACCCCCACAACCACCGGCCAGGGTTGTGGGGATGAGGCCCTTGTCCTCATCAACATGGGGACAAGGTGTTTTGGGGGGGCTACCCCAAAGCACCCTCCCAATGTTGAGGGCATGTGGCCTGGTACGGTTCAGGAGGGGGGGCGCACTCTCGTCCCCCCCTCTTTTCCTGCAGCCTGCCAGGTTGCGTGCTCGGATAAGGGTCTGGTATGGATTTTTGGGGGGACCCCACGCCGTTTTGTTTTTTTTTGGGCGCGGGGCTCCCCTTAAAATCCATACCAGACCTGAAGGGTCTGGTATGGAATTTAAGGAGAACCCCACGTCATTTTTTTTTTTAATTTTGGCCGGGGTTCCCCTTAATATCCATACCAGACCTGAAGGGCCTGGTATGGAATTTAGGGGGACTCCCACGTCATTTTTTTAAAAAATTTTGGTTCAGGGTTCCCTTTTGGGGAATTCCCATGCCGTTTTTATCCATGAACTTCTATGTGTATTGTCGGCAATGCAATAGCCGCGGGTAGTTTTAAATGGGTTTTTTCCTTCAAAATGTCATTTTGCTGTCAGACTGTTCTAAACACAGGAAACGTGTGCCCCTTTACAGGCATACTATAGACACCCCCCAGGTATGAAATTTAAAGGGATATTACACTTTTATTGTTTGACTTTAAGCATTATTAAAATCACTGCTCCTGAAAAAACAGCCGTTTTTAAAACTTTTTTTTGCATTGATCCATGTCCCCTGGGGCAGGACCCAGGTCCCCAAACACTTTTTATGACAATAACTTGCATATTAGCCTTTAAAATTAGCACTTTTGATTATTCATGTTCGTGTCCCATAGACTTTAACGGTGTTCGCGTGTTTGAATGAACTTTTTTCCTGTTCGCATGTTCTGGTGCGAACCGAACAGGGGGGTGTTCGGCTCATCCCTAGCTACAGGCACCATTGCATTCCTACCACAGGAGGTCAACAAAGTAATGCTTCAATTTTTCTCCTCCCTCTACGTTTCTGACCCCATAAACAAACACTTAGCACAAAAATTCCTTGACAAGCTCCATCTCCCAATAATCTCTTCCTCCCAGGTTGACACTCTAAACGCACCTATAACCATGTCAGAACTCTCTAAAACTATAGAGCATCTAGCTCCAAGCAAGGCCCCTGGTCCCGATGGGGCCTTGCTTAGAAGTGTCTTCCAGACACTTCAAAATACAATCAAGCCCACCCTTTTTAGAGTTTACAATGAAATATGGTCAGGGGCCCCTACCTACCCACAGGGAACCAAGCCACCATCAAGTTACTCTCAAAAAAAGGTAAAGAACCCCTAGAACCCTACTCTTTTAGGCCTATATCGCTCTTAAACCTAGATGTCAAGATCCCCTTAAAAAATTGCAGCAATCAGTCTCGCCAATATTATGCCTTCTCTGATTCACCCTGCGCAGTCTGGCTTTGTAAAGGGGAGAACAGTCACTCTCAATATCCGTAAGGTGATGATGGTATTAGACTATGCCAATACCCACCCAGGTAAAGACCTTGCCATCATTACACTGGATGCGGAGAAAGCCTTTGACAATGTCAGTTTTGACTGGCTTTCCATAGTCTTGACCAAAATGTGTTTCTCTGGTCCCTTTAATCACCTTGTTTAATCAATGTACACTTCTCCCGTGGCCAGACTGGTAGTGGAAGTTCTCCTCTCTAAAGAATTCCATCTTTACAAATCCACAAGACAAGGGTGCCCCCTCTCACCGTTACTCTTTAACTTAGCCTTAGAACCCCTTTCTAGATAAAAAATTGAAAAGGCCCCCTTGCAGGGGATTCATATTGGGGATTTTGAATTACGCTCTGCTTTATTTGCAGACAACGTGCTCATATTCACAGAAAACCCCACCCATGACATGATAAGTATTAAGGAAACTTTTGATGCCTTTAGACTCTGTTCCGGCCTCCGCATTAATTATAGCAAACGTGAAGTCGTCCCATTAGGTTTGTCACAGAACCCCCCCCCCCCATGGACCTCCCACTCTCCCTTTTCCGTAGCTAAGTCCCACATAACTTACTTAGGTATTAAGTTAGGCAAAGTCCCTTCCTCCCTTCCAAAGTCCCTTGTATACTCCAAATTATCCCCCCTAATTAAGAAAATTAATCAAGAATTTGAAAAGTGGATGGATCTGCCTCTTTTGCTTCTGGGGAGATGTCATCTATTTAAAATGGTTAGTTTTGCTCCTTTGCTATACCCTCTTCTAACTATACTGTCTCCTTTTAAAACATAAAGACATTCAATTGTGGAATAAAGCTTTATATCAATTCATTTGGCAGAAAAAGTGACCATGAATAGCACTACCAAAACTCTATCTCCCCAAAAATGAAGGGGGTATAAGTCTCCCAAATATCAGGATGTACAATCTGGCCTGTTTATTCCATAAAGGCTTAGATTGGATTTAGAAAGCCTCACGGTACTAGAAATACTTTATTGAATCAGCAATGGCCCACCCTTACTTACTGGTGGCTTTACTACACTGCAAATGGAAGGCAGTCCGCTCAGATTTGCAACATAACCTTCTACTGCGGGACACTGCTATAGCCTGGAGAGAGAGTCAAAAGAGTCTAAACCTCTCCCAGTGGCGGAATTACCAGGGTCGCACCAGTCGCATTTGTGACTGGGCCCTCGGGTTCTGCCACTGTAGGGTGGCCCGCCGCCTGGGAGATAGTACAGTAGTGTACACTCACGGTGTACACTACAGTCATTCATGGGGAGTCCGCTCCACCCATCCTCTCTGGCCGCTCTGCCCATCCTTTCCGGCCACTCCGCCCATCCTCCCCGTGCACACTCAGGGGCACACTGCACAGGCTCCGCCCATCCCCTCATCCTGCACTCAGGGGCACAGTCTCCGCCTGCTTTACCCATCCTCTCTGCCCATACTCTCTGCCTGCACTCACGGGCACAGTCCCCGCCTGCTCCGCCCATCTTCTTCAGCTCCGCCTGCACTCACAGGCCCCGCCCATCCTCTCTGCTTGCCCAAGCAAGACCCAGCAAGGAGGGGGAACCAAGTGATCTGTAAGTAAGTGGCACCCATCCCTCTATATCAACACTGCCACTAATCCCCACACCACCACTACTGCACTGATCCCCCCCATACCACTGCTGCCACTGATACCCCCGCACCACCACCACCACCACTACTGCCACTGATCCCCACACCACCACTACTGCCACTGACATACCCCACCACCACTACTGCCACTGATACCCACACCACCACTACTGCCACTGATAACCCCCCCACACCACCACTACTGCCACTGATCCCCCCACTACTGCCACTGATACCCCCCACACCACCACTACTTCCACTGATCCCCACACCACCAGTACTGACACGGATACCCCCCTACACCACGATCACCACTACTGCCACTGATACCACCACTACCACTACTGCTACTGATCCCCCACACCACCACCACTACTGCCACTGATACCCTGAACCCCCCCCACACAACCACTGCTGCCACTGATCCACCCCACCATGACCACTACTGCCACTGATACCCCCCACACCACCACCACCACTACTGCCACTGATCCCCACACCACCACTACTGCCACTGATACCCCCCACACCACCACCACTACTGCCACTGATATCCTGATACCACCACCACCACTACCACTATTGCCACTGATCCCCCACACCACCACTACTACTGCCAATGATACCCCCCACATCACCACCACCACTACTGCCACTGATCCCCACACCACCACTACTGCCACTGATATACCCCAAACCACGACCAACACTACTGCCACTGATACCCTGATACCACCACCACCACAACCACTACAGCCACTGATCCCCCACACCACCACCACTACTGCGACTGATACCCTGAACCCCCCACACCACCACAACTACTGCTGCCACTGATCCACCCCACCATGACCACTACTGCTACTGATCCCATCCTTGCCACTGATACCATTCCCCTCCCCACCACTCATACCATCCCACCCCCCCAGCCACCACCCTTGCCACGGATCCCATCCTCCCACCACCGCTGCCACTCATTTCATCCAATGTCCACCACTGCTGCCACTCATCCCATCCAATCCCCCTTCCACTACAACTCATCCCATCCCACCCTCCTCCAACCATCACCCTTGCCACTGATCCCATTCCCCCATCCACCTCTGCCATTCATCCCATTCAATCCCCCTACCACTGATCCCACGCCCCCAACCACAACCCTTGCCACTGATCCTATCCCCCTCACTGCTGCCACTCATCCCATCCCCCTACCACCACTGCTGCTACTGATCCCAGCCCCACCCAACCACCACTGCTGCTACTGATCCCAGCCCCACCCAACCACCACTGCTGGTACTGATCCCATCCCTCCACCGCTGCAACCTATCCCATCTCTCCCTCACTGCTGCCACTCATCCCATCCCCCACCACTGATGCCACTGATCCTATCCCTCCCCAACCACCATTGATCCCATCCCCCACCAACACCGCTGCCACTCATCCAAGGGGCGTAACTACAGGGGTCACAATTGCACTAGCACGCATGTTGCCCCTGAACACCTGGATAGGGGGCATTTAGAGGAGAAAATCCCCTCCATTTTTCTCCTGCAGCCACTAAAAATCTGCCTATTCTCCTCTCCCTCTGATAGACATTCAGTGGCTGCTGGAGGGAAATGGAGGGGATTTGTTCCCCCTCCTATCCAGGTCCTGCTGCCCCCGGGATCAGTTGGAAGGGCCCTGGCCGGAGTTCAGGGGGGCCCTCCATGGTTTCTTGCACCGGGGCCCTGAAGGTTCTAGTTACACCACTGACCTCTTCCCCTTTATATCTAGACATTTACCAATGCAAGGCTATCCCATGTTTCCCTCTGTGATGGAACACAAAGCTTTCTCCTTATGGCAACAACAAGGCCTTACCAAATTTTTTTTCCTGTGCGACCTAGATACTGGAACGCCACACGCCTTTTCTGCAATAGCAAAAAAAATATCCATACCTGTGTCCCATGCCTTCTACTACTGGCAATGTATCAGCTTAATACATACTTCTTGCAGGGATGGAGGTAAGAAATTCCGAACAACAATAACAGACCACCTACTAGGAGAAGGATCATATACCATATCAGACTTATACAAACCCCTGATTCACAAAGTCACCCCCCCCCCCTTTTGCTTCATCATCAGCAGCAAACTGGGGTAAGGACTTCCCTGATGCAGAGATTCTGGATAAAATGCTCCAAGGCTATAACAGCATACTTCATCTGACTCCCAACAAATCTTGGAAAGAAACACAAATGATGATACTTCACCGTGCTTACATACCTTTCTTATTGGACAAAGCCAGCTGCCAATCTGCTTCGTGCCTTCTCTGCTTCCAGACAAAACCCTCTCTAACTCACCACCTCTGGTCTTGCACATATATCTCTACTTTCTGGGACCAAGTTTTATCCTTCATTTATGCAATCACACTACATTAACTTCCCAAGGACCCACTCCTACTGATCTTTGGCTATTGGAATAATCAGCTCCCACCATCGTCCTCAATCAAGACAATTCCAAGCACAAAGCTTGGATCCTAATATGCCTCTTAGTTGCTCGGAGAGCTATCCTAAAAGACTGGACTTTACCTTCCCAACCTACAATTTCCATGACAAAATGGGAACTACAGCTACTGCTTTACAGGGAGAAAATCAGAACTGGCTTCACTCATACAGCTTCCAGGAAATGTTTCTACATGAGATGGCAGGCCTTCATGAACATGACTATGTCCCAGGAGGAACCTTGTCTTCAACCTCTGTATGACAAAGAGGATATCCTTTAGGAAACCTACCCCCCCCCCCCCCCGTTCCCCAGGAATGCAATATTCAACTTGCCAAGGATGCTACAAGATTGGATACATTAACTTTATCTTATCAAACATTCAGGTGTGTAACCCGCCCCCCCCACACACACACACCAAATGTAGTAATCCTGCAGGTTTGATCCATCAATTTCCTACTGTCTTTGGATATGTTTTATGTTGTCATATGCTTTTATACCTTTCTTCGTACCCCTTTCCCTCCAGTTTTGGGTGAACAGGATGCAACAAATCTATCTCAGTTCTTGTACCACATATCCTGAGATCTCATACCCTACATACCCTATGAGTGTTCATACGAGCATCTTGTTAAAATCTCTTTAAATGTAACTAACACTCTGTAAAAGTTTGAACTCATGGTGCCACTTGTCCTGTCACCTTCTTATTACTCTGTATTGTTGCTTCTCTTAATAATTAATTTAACCACTTCAGCCCTGGAAGATTTTACCCCCTTCCTGACCAGAGCACTTTTTACAATTTGGCACTGCGTCGCTTTAACTGTAAATTGCATGATCATGCAATGCTATACCCAAACAAAATGTGTGTCCTTTTTTTCCCCACAAATAGAGCTTTCTTTTGGTGGTATTTAATCACCTCTGCGGTTTTTATTTTTTGTGCTATTAACAAAAAAAGAGCGGCAATTTTGAAAAAAACAACAATATTTTTTACTTTTTGCTATAATAAATATCCCCCAATTTAAAAAAAAAAAAAAAAAAAATTTCTTGACCAGTTTACGCCAATATATATTCCTCTACATATTTTTGGTAAAAAAAATTGCAATAAGCGTTTATTGATTGGTTTGCACAAAAGTTATAGCATCTACAAACTATGGGAAAGATTTATAGCATTTTTATGGCATTTTTAATATTTATTTTTTACTAGTAATGGCAGTGATCTGCGATTTTTAGCGGTACTGCGACATATCGGACACTTTTGACACTTTTTTGGGACCACTGACAATTATACAGCGATCAGTGCTAAAAAAATGCACTGATTACTGTGTAAATGTCACTGGCAGGGAAGGTGTTAACACTAGGGGGTGATCAAGGGGTTAATTGTGTGTTCCCTCAGTGTGTTCTAACTGTAGGGGGAGGGGAGTGACTAGGAGAGGAGACATATCATTTTTTCTTTAGTAGGAACAAACGATATGGCTCCTCTCCTCTGACAGCACAGGGATTTGTGTGTTTACATACACACAAATCCCTGTGCTGGCGCTCGTGCACACAATCGTGCATGGCCGGCGGTGATCGTGCCCAGTGGCCACATGTATTGGGTACCCCGCCTGTGCCCTCTGGTGGCCGAAAAAGGGTAGGACGTACCCATATGGAGTTTTGCCCAGGAGAGCTATTCTGCCACAATATATCTGTGTGAGCCGGTCGGGAACCATTTAAAAAAAAAAATAACCTTACCACCAACTCAGATTGAGTGTTTATTCGCACTACAAAAGCATCCTCCAGATCAATTCCAGATGCGTTACTACATGTGCATTTTTAATGCTTTCTTGATGCATTTTACTGCATTCCAGTACAGCTCTGTGCAGGAAAAAGGCAGCATGTTGTACATTTTTTATGGAACTGAAAAGCACTGTAACACACTGTGCTAGTGTGAACTATGTAATTGGAACCCAAATAACCTACTTTCCATGGTTTTTGATGCCCAAAAAGCACTGCACTGCAAGTGGTGTGAGCTGGCCCTAAAGGACTATGTCCAGGACCCTAGACCCAAAGCTTTTCACAAGAGGCTCAAGGTATGTGATTATTCACTGACAAGGGGCAATGGTGACAGCTGAGGCAGTGGTGCTTGCTTCAATAGACTGTACACCACAGAAATGTTAATAAACGTTAGTAACAAAAACAGTGTTACATGGTCAGTACACCCAAAAGTGATATTTCCTTTTCAGGTGAAGTCTGGTTAGTTAAGTTCTTAAATACTCCTGATCTTCTCAACTTTGGAGGCTTGCATGTTCACATCCACCTTTGCGTGTTCCAATACCTTCTTTTTTATTCTCCATAAAATAAGGGAAGCAAATCCAACAAGAAGTATGGGAACCCATCATAATATGCTCAGCAAATGTGAAGACTCAAGCACAGATAGCTCAATAACAGATTACTTAACAGATATTTGAAATTTCCAGGTAGTTTATCTCCAGCATCTACCAAAAACAAAAATATCAGTTTTGATGTAGGTGATCCTTAAAATATGCAGTTCATAAAGTACTTTCAATTTTCAAAAGCCTTTTCATGTGTACCAGAGAATTGAAAGCTAACCATATTAAAGATTATTTCTCATATAAATCATGTGCTTTTCTATTTACTCTGTAAATATGTAAAGCTGTATCTAGAATCCTAGCATGATGTGCTCTTTGAGGCAGCACAGGTTTTTGGTACTTAAAGAGTAACACCACTTTTGTTGAGAAAAAATCTGCCCCTCTAGGTGATCAATGTACAGTACGTTTTAAGGATTTTAGCAAATTTTGTTGCAGATTCCTACTTGTTTCTGCTCTGAAGGAGTCTGTATATGCAGTAAAGCATACTTGTTATACTTACTGTGGAAGCTAAGGGGTTGATCATGTGCATTGTGTAAAAAGGCTGTTTGATCCTATCTTCTCTGATCCTCCTCTTCGTTCACAGTTCCCAATCCATCTTTTGATAGTACAGACCGGAACACTGCATTCTCAGATAATGGTCTGGTATTGATTTTTGGGGGATCCCACGCCTTTTTTTTCCTTTTTTTAAATTTTGGTGTGGGGTTTCCCTTAAAATCCTTACTAGAACCGAAGGGCCTGGTATGGATTGAGGGTAACCCCCATGTGTTTTTTTTTCACTTTTTTATTGCCGACAATGGTCTTTTTTATTCAGCTGTCAGTGGGGAAGACCATTGACAGCTGATTACTCATCGGTTGTTAAAGGGGTTTTAAACTCTAATGTTTTTTCACCTTAATGCATCCTATGCCCCCCAGCCCCCCTGTTTTACTTACCTGAGCCCTGGAATTTCACCTGGTGGAGACGCGCTCTCCCTTTACCTGGTCTTGATTGTATCGATTGATAGCAGTGCAGCCGTTGGCTCCCGCTGTTGTCAATCAAATCCAATGATGCGGATGCCAGGGGGCAGGGGCGAGTCCGGCATACATGTCTATGGACAAAAT
Source organism: Lithobates septentrionalis (assembly GCA_037952835.1). Lineage (NCBI taxonomy): Eukaryota > Metazoa > Chordata > Amphibia > Anura > Ranidae > Lithobates > Lithobates septentrionalis. The sequence goes on from JBBDGP010000584.1 coordinate 2,784,578, forward strand.
TCTTAGGCAAAATTTCTTGTCTAAATGCAAATAAAAGAATATAAAAAAATTATGTACTTAAAACTGGAGGGGGGAGTGGTATGACCTCGAGAGAAGATGGCCGCTTAGCCCGGGATCTTTCTCCGACAGAGCCGCTTCTTCAGTAAAATGGGAGACTTCCACTGCACCATCCACCTGGAGACAATGGGAACTGCCTCCCGCAGCAACTCCGCCACCCGATCCCACTCTCTGTATGATACCGCCGGCCACCTGAGCCAATCTATCCCGGAGATGTTCCTCACTCAGGCAGGAAACATGGCGGCTTCCTCTCATGGATCCTCCCAAGCCACAAACACAACAGGAATGGATGCCACACACCAGACCTCCTCTTGCCAGCCTCCCTCCCTACCAGCGGGTCCCACTCCACAACCACCACAGCTTAATCTGTACGACCTAAGGATGGTTGCAGATGACATTAAAGAGATGCTGTCAGCGGTAATCTCAGACCTTCATCATGGTATTCTAGCACTGACAGGCAGAGTGCAGGAGAATGAAATCACAGCCGCCCGCCATGGAACAGCCCTGAGACACATGCACCAAGCTGTGGACACTCACACTCTGCAGCTAAGAGACATGAACCTCCACATAGAAGATTTGAACAACAGAGGGAAAAGACACAAGTGAGAGGCTTACCTGAAACAGTAGAACCAGATCAGCTGCAGCAAACAGTGGTGATTCTATTTAACAACTTGTTAGACAGACCACATGCAACCCCTATAGCACTAGAATGCATACACACCAACATTATTTGAGACTCGATTACCTTTTCATATCTCAGCAAGACTTATCAATGCTTTCCTGTGCGACTATTGTTCCAATGTTTCTATCGGATCACCACCCCATCTCTATGTCTCTAGAAATTCCAGATTCTTCCACCCACTCTTCACTCTGGCATCTAAACCCATCTCTCCTCACTGACCCTATCTTGGTAAATGAGATACAAAAATGTCTTTGCCAATGCTTCACAGAAAATGAGCACCCTGATACCTCCTAAATAATTAAATGGGAAGCGCACAAATGTGTGGTGAGAGGATAACTCATAGCCCTATCAGCCAAGCGTAGACATGCACAACGAGCACTTCTTAATGCCTTGATTGCTCGAATCCACAAGTTGGAGAGAGCACAGAAGATGTCACAGGTGGCACATTCCCTATCCAATCTCATTCAAACCAAAACCGAGCTGTTAGAAGAGTTAGGCAAAAAAAAATAAAAATAAAATATATTCTGTCCCAAAAAATGTTTTACAAATATGCGAATAAATCTGGTAAAATGCTGGCAAAAGCAATCCAAACCAAAGAGTGACCACCTCGATACACTCCTTGACAGATTCCTTAGGCCACAAATTAGTCTCAAATGCATATATAGCAAACCAATTTGTCCAGTACTACACTAAGCTCTATAACTTATCCTCCTCAGATCCACAGAGAAAGGACCCAGCCAGACTCCAGCACCTCAAGGAATTTTTGCACAGCCCAAAGTCGTTATCTGTCTTAGAAGCTACAAAACCTTTTATGTCCTCTCTCAGTAGAGGAAACAAAGCTCGCCCTTAAGCAATTAAAAATTAGAAAGAGTCCGGGCCCAGATGGACTGATGGTAGGCTACTACAAAACCTTTGCAGACACTCTTGTCCCCCATTTCCAAAAAGCCTTTAACTCCTTCTCTTCACGCACAACCCCACCAAGAGACCTGCTACAAGCACGTAGCTGTAATCCCAAAACCAGGAAAGGATCCCTCCTCAGTCACAAATTACAGATCCTACTTAACGTACAGTAGATTTCAAACTTTATGCCAAAAATCTTGCAAATCACCTGCTCCCATTATTACCACAGCTTGTGTCCCTTGACCAAGTGGGTGTCATACCAGGAAGGGAGGCTAGGGATAACACTCCAAAAGCAATCAACATCCACCACTGGTAACCCTCCAATCAAAAACCCAGATTTTTTCTCTCCCTTGACGCAGAGAAGGCATTCAACAGAGTGGCCTGGGACTACATGTCAGAAACGCTCATGGATCTTGGAATCAGAGAGCCCATTATGAACTTAATGCTTGCACTGTATTCCTCGCCAACAGTGAAAGCACATGTCAATGGCCACCTATCGAATGCCTTCTCATTATCAAATGGTACGCGACAGGGCTGCCCTCTTTCCCCCTTAATTTTTGTCCTCACCCTTAAACCACTACTCATAAAAATTAGAGCAAACCCAGATATAACGGGTGTGTCGATCGCCAAAAAAAACTATAAATTGGCTGCCTTTGCAGATGAAATTCTCCTCTTCTTGACCAATCTTATCACCACAATCCCAAATGTGCTTAAAGACTTCTCTAATTTCAAAACCCTGACCAATCTACAGATCAATTTCTCAAAACCTCACACCCTGAATATCACTTTGACACAAGCCACGATGCAACAATGTGAAACTAACTTCCCGTTTACTTGGAAGCAGGAAGTGACAACGTATCTGGGCATTAGGCTAACCTCCAAAATATCTGACCTACACACCAAACTATCTCCCGACCTTGCAAAATTTACTTCAAGACCTACAGTCATGGTCAACAGGCCTCTTTTCTTGGTTTGGACATGCAGCAATCGTTAAAATGACTATCCTCCCCAAACTACTGTACCCAGTGCAAACTTTGCCAATTAAACTCACACCTACATTCTTCTCCTCATTTAAAAAAGCCTGCACCACCTTCCTGTGGGGTAAAATACGACCTACACTAAACTACAACAGACTGGCTTTTTCAAAACTGAAAGATGGCATAGGCTACCCTGACATCGCCAAATATCATCGAGCATGTCACCTTGCAAGGATAATAGACTGAAATATACACTCTGAAGTCAAAGACTGGGTTCAGTTAGAACACTCTTTCTTCTCCCTAACCCTACACCAGCCCCTTTTGACAGCCCAGGAACACATACCACCATGCAAATCACACCCCATAATAAGTAACACCTTAAAGAAGTGTGTTTAACACATAAGATCTCCTCAATACCAGGACCTATGACCCCCATACGCCATAATCCTCAATTCTCCCTCGGTCTATCTGACACATTTCTGATAGAAGTTTGGCCACACACTGATATCCGTGCAGAACATTTCTTCGACAAAGGGCAGTTCATAACCCTTCACTCACTATCCTCACGCATGATAACACATACATTTCCATTTTGGTCCTACGTCCAAGTCTGATATTTATTTAACCGACCATAAACTTTTCCCACTCTGGTCTCACCAAAAAACACCATTCGAAGCGATCTGCAGCAAACAGGAGCCACAAAGACATTTAATCTCCGACACATACTCCATGCTGTTCTCCAATCACAACCCGAGTCCGATAAAGTGAGTAGAAAATGGGAACAGGAACTCTCCCTAGACTTAACAAAGGAGGATTGGGAAAATATATACACATGCATACACAAAGGAACAGTTAATGTTTCTACCCAGGAAAACAAAACGGATTTAAAATTCTCTCAAGATGGTATAGGACTCCCTCACTATTACACATATGGTGGACAAGTCCACTAATCCAACCATTTTGGAAGGAAGTCCACTGCCTTACCAACCAGATTACAACATTACCCTTATGCCGCGTACACATGATCAGATTTTCCGACGGGAAATGTTGGATGTGAGCTTGTTTCCGCTAAGTCCGACCGTGTGTATGCCCCATCGGACATTTGTTGGCGGACTTTCCGCCAACAAATGTTGGCTGGCATGTTCTCAAATTTTCCGCCAACAAATGTTTGTTGTCGGACTTTCTGATCTTGTGTACACAAGTCTGTCGGACAAAAGTCCAAAGTACAAACATGCATGCTCAAAATCAAGGATGAGCCGGAAGCGCTCAGTCTTGTAAAACTAGCATTCGTAATGGAGATATCACATTTGTGACACAGCAAATTATGAAATCTCTCAATGCAGCACATTCTCTTCTTCTTTATAATGGTATAATAATGAAGCTGCTTTGCTGCTGATAGTCACAGAGTTCTGACAAACGTATTTCTCTTTTTTTCTAGTGATCTCCAGAATACAGTAATATTTTTTTGTGTTTTTTTTCTAGTGATCTGCAGAATAATATATATATATTTTTTCTAGTGATTTCCAGAATAATATTTTTTTTTTCTAGTGATCTCCAGAATACTTTTTTTTTTTCGTTTTGTGTGTCAAGTTACCTCAACACCATTATTATCTTGTATTTTTTAACCTCAAAGATACAACTATGTTGGTGTCCCTTGTTAATTTGACATTGTATTTTTGAAATGTACCTGCCTACTTACAAACAAACTGTCCTTTTTGAAGAAAACACATAGCCGAGTATTTGTCAAAACCAACATTTTTAATTTAATAGGGAGCACAAGGTCATAACAAAATAAAGAGGAAGGCAAAGATGGAGAAACAGTTGGATTTGGTGAAGGCTTTGTACTCCAAGGCAGACATCAATTATTTGACTGTCCAAATTGGTAACCTGAGGAGTCCATTTAATAGGGAGCACAATACAGTCCAGGACTTAGAGAGGTCGGGAGCAGCAGCAGATGACATATATGTCTCGAGGCTGTGGTCTTCCAACAGCCTGTGTTTTTTGCCAGATCACACCAAACCCAGGCCATCACTCTCAACACTTCCTTCCAGACATCCTTCCATGCTGCTGTGATGGGTGGGGTGGGTAGGGTGGCTGTGTTGTTGGTGGAGGTGGTGGAGCAGCATGGACCAACTCACAGTGGTGTATTTGTTGGGTGAGTTTGCCCCTCATCCCCTTGTTTAGGGCCTGCATAATTATCTCCTCACATATAGTATGCTGGTCCTCCTCCATCTGCTTTAATTTATTGGCTGTGACGCCTCCAAACACCTCCTGGCCATCAGGGGCCGTGCTAATAGCCACAGTAGCATGTCAAAGGAAGGCAGCTGTGGCCTCCTCCAGGTTCCTTGACTTCCTGATCCTTTTGGTTGGAGGGCGGAGGGGAGGAAACTGGGATTCGGTCAGGCTGCTTGCCATGGCATCCTCCTGGCTGAGTCTTTCCTGTGTATGAAAATGGTACATAGTTTTATGTTTTTGGTCATCAATCACACACAATTTTGAGCTCATGACTGTTGCAAATTGAATGTTAACAAATAGAAAAGACTATCATTCTGACCCCAGCATTTTTCATTCTTGTCCCAATCATTTTTGGCTACTACTGTCTATTGATATGTAAACCACTTTGTTAAATCAGAAATTTGTGAACAATAACATCTAGTTAACATCATTCAATTTTTGACAAGAAATATGTTCAACAATGCTATACCTAGGTCAAGCTGGGCTCCTCCACATCTTCTTCCTGGGTGGAAGGCCCAGGTTGGACCTCAGGAGCCTCAGCTGATGTTGAAGTAAGTGTTAAGAGCGATGGCCTGGGTTCCGTCTAATCGGACAAAAAACACTGGCTGTGGTAGTACCACAGCCTGGGGACATATACGTCATCTGCTGGTGCTCCGGATCTCAGAGAATCCTGGACTTTCTTGTGCTCCCTATTATATGTGCTCCTCAGGCTACCATTTTTGGCATTCAAATAGGTGATGTCTGCCATGGGATACACAGGCTTCACTAATTCCAACAGTTTTTCCAGCGCTGCCTTCCTCTTTAGCTTGTTGGAATAGTCCCTGCATTGTACTTGCCAGAGACATGGCAGCTCCCTGTATTTTTCAATAAAGTCTGGCAGAAAATCTGGGGCTGTACATTTATCAACCATTTTATCTGCAACACACAACACAAGACAAACCCTAATGTCAGGCTAAACTCTCCTAATCTTGTCCCAATATAGGCCTCAATCTATAATCAGTATAGGCCACTAACCACTGATGCCCCAAATTACAATTGTACCTTAGTTTGAACGATCAGCGATAACGATCCTCCGTCCTCCACTCACAGATCATACGTACGTCCATTACATTGGCTGCATATTATGCTTTATATACACTCTGCATGCGTGAAACTCTGCCTCGTCCTTCTTTCTAGTGTATTCCCTGCCTCTTCTCTTTTGGGGCAGTGGGAGAGCACATGACGGAGAAACAGCAGGTGTGTGCTGAGAGCAGCAATGAAGAAAGCCTGGAGCAAGGCAGTTCCAGATCCAGAAGGAGATATAAGGCCTCAAATATGTCCTTTGAAGAGATGGTGGAGATGGTGGACATCTTAAAGAGGACAGACTATGGTGGGAATCATGGGCTGTACAGAAACCCTAATGTGAGAAATGGCAAGATCACGGGTAAAGTCGTCAGAAGTCTGCACAGGAATTTTTGGGGTACCACGATCCAAGGAGCAATTGAGGAAACGCTGGTCAGACCTGAAATTGAGGGAGCAAGATCAGCATAGAACGATCAGGAAAGTGCTGCAAAAAAGTAAGAATTTGTTGTGTGTTCCTATTACTATTAGTACTTTCGTGCTTGTCCATGTGCTTTTCTTTACTGTTTACAGTTTAAAATACCAAGTTTGAGGTTCGTAGACATAGAAATCTTTCGTATTAAATATCGTTCGTTCGTCCACTAATACGTTGTTTTTGGCAGATGCAGGTTAACTACATTTGTTCATGCCTATTTTGATTAAAATAAGTTTATTACATTGTTGTCTAGACGTGTTTGAAACTATAATGAAATGACAACTTTATTCAGTGTCAGGAGAGGACACTCAGCGGCTCTTTACACATCTGCACGCAGGAGCACTAGTGTGAGACACCATAACACCATTGTTATGCTGTCCCACGCAGGTGCACCAGTGGATACTACTAGGGGTCTCTCCATATGTGAAACTTGCACAAAACAGGTAAGTATTTTTTTAAGGCAAAACCACTTTGCACTACAAGTGCAATGCAAGTGTACTTGCAGGTCAAAGTGGATTTTCCTTTCTGAAATAAGCCCCAGTGTGTCAACATGTGCTAGCTCCCATCATGGGGGATCAGTGGACGTGTTTCGGGGGTGCATCCCCTTCCTCTCACCTACTTTAGGTTGGAGGAAGGGGTTGCACCCACAAAACGCATACATTGATATTCCATGATGGGAGATAGCACATGTTGATACACTGTGTGTTTTGTGGCTTTAGCAAAATAGATGTTGGCAAAATACACACATTTTAGGCATGGGATTATTAGGGAAATCCAAATTTCAAGTCCCAATGTGTGTGCATCTTCAAAATTTGGCTTTTAGAGGGGTGAGATCACCTCATCTGATGAAGACAAAATCAACACAGTTTTGACATACTGTCTCATATGGCCTTCAATTTATCAAAGTCGAACTTTGTAAGTTCCTGAGTTGGGGATGTGTATGTTATGTTTTTAACCACTTAAGGACCGCCTCACGCCGATGTACGTCGGCAAGGTGGCACGGGCAGGCAAAATCACGTACATGTACGTGATTTGCCTCCCGCGGGTGGGGGGTCCAATCGGACCCCCCCCCCGGTGCCCGAGGCGGTCCCGTTTTGTTCCCCGGCGATCGGAGGTGAGGGGGAGGCCATCCGTTCGTGGCCCCCCCCTCGCGATCGCCGCCGGCCAATGGGAACATTCCTTTGCTGCTGTATGCTAAACAGCAGCAAAGGAAATTATGTCATCTCTCCTCAGCTCGGTAGTTTCCGTTCCAGCGCCGAGGGGAGAAGACATCAATGTGAGTGCACAAAACTACACACACACAGTAGAACATACCAGGCATACAAAACACCCCGATCCCCCCCAATTACCCCCCCCTGTCACAAACTGACACCAAGCAGGTATTTTTTTTTTTTTTCCTGATTACTGCTAGGTGTCAGTTTGTGACAGTTACAGTGTTAGCACAGTTACTGTTAGCCCCCTGTAAGTCTAGGGTACCCCCCTAACCCCCCCCTAATACATTTTTAACCCCTTGATCACCCCCCGTCACCAGTGTCACTAAGCGATCATTTTTCTGATCGCTGTATTAGTGTCGCTGGTGACGCTAGTTAGGGACGTAAATATTTAGGTTCGCCGTCAGCGTTTTATAGCGTCAGGGACCCCCATATACTATCTAATAAATGTTTTAACCCCTTGATTGCCCCCTAGTTAACCCTTTCACCACTGATCACCGTATAACCGTTACGGTTGACGCTGGTTAGTTTGTTTATTTTTTATAGTGTCAGGGCACCCGCCGTTTATTACCGAATAAAGGTTTAGCCCCCTGATTGCCCGGCGGTGATATGCGTCGCCCCAGGCAGCGTCAGATTAGCGCCAGTACCGCTAACACCCACGCACGCAGCATACGCCTCCCTTAGTGGTATAGTATCTGAACGGATCAATATCTGATCCGATCAGATCTATACTAGCGTCCCCAGCAGTTTAGGGTTCCCAAAAATGCAGTGTTAGCGGGATCAGCCCAGATACCCACTAGCACCTGCGTTTTGCCCCTCCGCCCGGCCCGGCCCAGCCCACCCAAGTGCAGTATGGATCGATCACTGTCACTTACAAAACACTAAACGCATAACTGCAGCGTTCGCAGAGTCAGGCCTGATCCCTGCGATCGCTAACAGTTTTTTTGGTAGCATTTTGGTGAACTGGCAAGCAAGCACCAGCCCCAGGCAGCGTCAGGTTAGCGCCAGTAGCGCTAACACCCACGCACGCAGCATACACCTCCCTTAGTGGTATAGTATCTGATCGGATCAATATCTGATCCGATCAGATCTATACTAGTGTCCCCAGCAGTTTAGGGTTCCCAAAAACGCAGTGTTAGCGGGATCAGCCCAGATACCTGCTAGCACCTGCTTTTTGCCCCTCCGCCCGGCCCAGCCCACCCAAGTGCAGTATTGATCGATCACTGTCACTTACAAAACACTAAACGCATAACTGCAGCGTTCGCAGAGTCAGGCCTGATCCCTGCGATCGCTAACAGTTTTTTTGGTAGCATTTTGGTGAACTGGCAAGCAAGCACCAGCCCCAGGCAGCGTCAGGTTAGCGCCAGTAGCGCTAACACCCACGCACGCAGCATACACCTCCCTTAGTGGTATAGTATCTGATCGGATCAATATCTGATCCGATCAGATCTATACTAGTGTCCCCAGCAGTTTAGGGTTCCCAAAAACGCAGTGTTAGCGGGATCAGCCCAGATACCTGCTAGCACCTGCATTTTGCCCCTCCGCCCGGCCCAGCCCAGCCCACCCAAGTGCAGTATCGATCGATCACTGTCACTTACAAAACACTTAACGCATAACTGCAGCGTTCGCAGTTAACTGGCAAGCGCCAGCGGCCTAGTACACCCCGGTTGTAGTCAAACCAGCACTGCAGTAACACTTGGTGACGTGGCGAGTCCCATAAGTGCAGTTCAAGCTGGTGAGGTGGCAAGCACAAGTAGTGTCCCACTGCCACCAAAAAGACAAACACAGGCCCGTCGTGCCCATAATGCCCTTCCTGCTGCATTCGCCAATCCCAATTGGGAACCCACCACTTCTGCAGCGCCCGTACATCCCCCATTCACATCCCCAACCAAATGCAATCGGCTGCATGAGAGGCATTTTTATGTCCTCCCGAGTACCCCTACCCAACAAACCCCCCCAAAAAAGATGTTGTGTCTGCAGCAAGCGCGTATATAGGCGTGACACCCGCTATTATTGTCCCTCCTGTCCTGACAATCCTGGTCTTTGCATTGGTGAATGTTTTGAACGCTACCATTCACTAGTTGAGTATTAGCGTAGGGTACAGCATTGCACAGACTAGGACACTTTCACAGGGTCTCCCAAGATGCCATCGCATTTTGAGAGACCCAAACCTGGAACCGGTTACAGTTACAAAAGTTAGTTACAAAAAAAGTGTCAAAAAAAATAAATATATAAAATAAAATAAAATAAAATAGTTGTCGTTTTATTGTTCTCTCTCTCTCTCTATTCTCACTCTATTGTTCTGCTCTTTTTTACTGTATTCTATTCTGCAATGTTTTATTGTTATTATGTTTTATCATGTTTGCTTTTCAGGTATGCAATTTTTTATACTTTACCGTTTACTGTGCTTTATTGTTAACCATTTCTTTGTCTTCAGGTACGCCATTCACGACTTTGAGTGGTTATACCAGAATGATGCCTGCAGGTTTAGGTATCATCTTGGTATCATTCTTTTCAGTCAGCGGTCGGCTTTCATGTAAAAGCAATCCTAGCGGCTAATTAGCCTCTAGACTGCTTTTACAAGCCGTGGGAGGGAATGCCCCCCCCCCACCGTCTTCCGTGTTTTTCTCTGGCTCTCCTGTCTCAACAGGGAACCTGAGAATGCAGCCGGTGATTCAGCCAGCTGACCATAGAGCTGATCAGAGACCAGAGTGGCTCCAAACATCTCTATGGCCTAAGAAACCGGAAGCTACGAGCATTTTATGACTTAGATTTTGCCGGATGTAAATAGCGCCATTGGGAAATTGGGGAAGCATTTTATCACACCGATCTTGGTGTGGTCAGATGCTTTGAGGGCAGAGGAGAGATCTAGGGTCTAATAGACCCCAATTTTTTCAAAAAAGAGTACCTGTCACTACCTATTGCTATCATAGGGGATATTTACATTTCCCGAGATAACAATAAAAATGATTAAAAATATATATATATATATATGAAAGGAACAGTTTAAAAATAAGATAAAAAAAGAAAAAAAATAATAAAGAAAAAAAAAAAAAAAAAAAGCACCCCTGTCGCCCCCTGCTCTCGCGCTAAGGCGAACGCAAGCGGCAGTCTGTCGTCAAACGTAAACAGCAATTGCACCATGCAATTGCACCATGCATCCATATCACCGCGAAGGCCTGATCGAGGGCAGTAATTTTTGCAGTAGAAATCCTCTGTAAATCTAAAGTGGTAACCTGTAAAGGCTTTTAAAGGCTTTTAAAAATGTATTTATTTTGTTGCCACTGCACGTTTGTGCGCAATTTTAAAGCATGTCATGTTTGGTATCCATGTCATGCCTAAGATCATCTTTTTTATTTCATCAAACATTTGGGCAATATAGTGTGTTTTAGTGCATTAAAATTTAAAAAAGTGTGTTTTTTCCCCAAAAAATGCGTTTGAAAAATCAATGCGCAAATACTGTGTGAAAAAAAATGAAACACCCACCATTTTAATCTGTAGGGCATTTGCTTTAAAAAAATATATAATGTTTGGGGGTTCAAAGTAATTTTTTTGCAAAAAAAATAACTTTTTCATGTAAACAATAAGTGTCAGAAAGGGCTTTGTCTTCAAGTGGTTAGAAGAGTGGGTGATGTGTGACATAAGCTTCTAAATGTTGTGCATAAAATGCCAGGACAGTTCAAACCCCCCCAAATGACCCCATTTTGGAAAGTAGACACCCCAAGCTATTTGCTGAGAGGCATGTCGAGTCCATGGAATATTTTATATTGCGACACAAGTTGCGGGAAAGAGACAAATTTTTTTTAAATTTTTTTTTTGCACAAAGTTGTCACTTAATGATATATTGCTCAAACATGCCATGGAAATATGTGAAATTACACCCCAAAATACATTCTGCTGCTTCTCCTGAGTACGGGGATACCACATGTGTGAGACTTTTTGGGAGCCTGGCCGCGTACGGGACCCCGAAAACCAAGCACCGCCTTCAGGCTTTCTAAGGGCGTGAATTTTTGATTTCACTCTTCACTGCCTATCACAGTTTTGGAGGCCATGGAATGCCCAGGTGGCACAAACCCCCCCCCCCCCAAATGACCCCATTTTGGAAAGTAGACACCCAAAGCTATTTGCTGAGAGGTATAGTGAGTATTTTGCAGACTTCACTTTTTGTCACAAAGTTTTGAAAATTGAAAAAAGAAAAAAAAAAAGTTTTTTCTTGTCTTTCTTCATTTTTAAAAACAAATGAGAGCTGCAAAATACTCACCATGCCTCTCAGCAAATAGCTTGGGGTGTCTACTTTACAAAATGGGGTTATTTTGTGGGGTTTTGTGCCACCTGGGCATTCCATGGACTCCGAAACTGTGATAGGCAGTGAAGAGTGAAATCAAAAATTTTCACCCTTAGAAATCCTGAAGGCGGTGATTGGATTTCGGGGCCCCATACGCGGCTAGGCTCCCAAAAAGTCCCACACATGTGGTATCCCCATACTCAGGAGAAGCAGCTAAATGTATTTTGGGGTGCAATTCCACATATGCCCATGGCCTGTGTGAGCAATATATCATTTAGTGACAACTTTATGCAAAAAAAAGTGTCACTTTCCCGCAACTTGTGCCAAAATATAAAATATTCCATGGACTCAATATGCCTCTCAGCAAATAGCTTGGGGTGTCTACTTTCCAAAATGGGGTCATTTTGGGAGGTTTTGTGCCACCTTGGCATTCCATGGCCTCCGAAACTGTGATAGGCAGTGAAGAGTGAAATCAAAAATTTACACCCTTAGAAATCCTGAAGGCGGTGATTGGTTTCCGGGGCCCCGTACGCGGCTAGGCTCCCAAAAAGTCCCACACATGTGGTATCCCCATACTCAGGAGAAGCAGCTGAATGTATTTTGGGGTGCATTTCCACATAGGCTCATGGCCTGTGTGAGCAATATATCATTTAGTGACAACTTTTTGTAAATATTTTTTTTTTTTTGTCATTATTCAATCACTTGGGACAAAAAAAATAAATATTCAATGGGTTCAACATGCCTCTCAGCAATTTCCTTGGGGTGTCTACTTTCCAAAATGGGGTCATTTGGGGGGGGGTTGTACTGCCCTGCCATTTTAGCACCTCAAGAAATGACATAGGCAGTCATAAACTAAAAGCTGTGTAAATTACAGAAAATGTACCCTAGTTTGTAGACGCTATAACTTTTGCGCAAACCAATAAATATACGCTTATTGACATTTTTTTTACCAAAGACATGTGGCTGAATACATTTTGGCCTAAATGTATGACTAAAATTTAGTTTATTGGATTTTTTTTATAAAAAAAAATTAGAAAATATCATTTTTTTTCAAAATTTTCGGTCTTTTTCCGTTTATAGCGCAAAAAATAAAAACCGCAGAGGTGATCAAATACCATCAAAAGAAAGCTCTATTTGTGGGAAGAAAAGGACACAAATTTAGTTTGGGTAAAGCATTGCATGACCGCGCAATTAGCAGTTAAAGCGACGCAGTGCCAAGTTGGAAAAAGACCTCTGGTCCTTAGGCAGCATAATGGTCCGGGGCTCAAGTGGTTAAACATGCCTGTTTAGCCCCAAAAAGGCAAATTTATGTCAAACATACATGTTATACACCAAGATGTTAATGTGCTTGGAGTAAAATGCTTAATACTGAACAATGTGTGGCTTCTTATTTCAATGCTCCACACCTGTTTATTTTTTAAGTTGGTGTAGTTACAGTGACATCGGGGGTTATTTACTAAAGGCAAATCCACTTTGCACTACAAGTGCATTTTCAAGTGCACTTGTAGTGCAAAGTGGATTTGCCTTTAGTAAATAACCCCCACTGTGCTGTAAAATTTGCCAAAATCAGGCCATTTAAGGGACTCCAAGCAATAAATTCATGGAGTTGAAAAGGATGATTATTTTTATCATTAATGCATTGCATACATTAACAACAATAACATTGTGTGTGTGTGGCAGACCCACAGCACAACATAATAGTTAGCTGAAAAAGACATTGTCACCTCATATATCAAATAAGTTATGTTCGCACTATTGATGAAAATGGCCAAAATTAAAAGGCAATTTGAGAACCTAGGAGACATATAAGAAACACAAACAGTAATTCAAATGAAATATGAGTTTAGTTTTTCCAAAAAATTGTATTCAACATCTGCAAGATTTGCTTGTAAATCAATTGCCCCCTACCCACAAAGTAATCAACATAGTTTTGCTTGACTTCGCGGGCGCTTTGGGGGGCAAGCCAGGACGGCCACTTTCGAGCGCCATCATTGATGTAGGTTCTGCTGAAAAGTCAGCCTCAGTCGCAACTGAGGCCAGATAGCTGGCTACATTCTTGTGAAGGTAGTTGTGCAGAATGCAGCAGCTAAACGCAATGCGATTAAGTTTGTATTCGGCCAGGTTGATTGACATAAGGAAAAGCCTGAACCGGCTGGCCATTATGCCAAAGGTATTCTCAACCACCCTTCTGGCACGGGCCAGCTGGTAATTAAAAACCCTCTGCTCTGGGGTCATGTTCCTCATGGGGAATGCCCTCATCAGATGTTCCCCCCAGAGCAAAGGCCTCATCTGCCACAAACACAAAATTGAGGCCCGCCGGAGGTGGCAACCCCAAGGTGCCATTTTGTAGATGCCAGTAAAACTCCGCAAGGGTGATCACTCCTCTATCAGCCATTCTTCCCTACGTCCAGGTAGATAAATTCATAATTAGCCGACACCACCACCAACATCAGTATACTACTGAACCCCTTATAATTAAAGTAGTACGGCCCCAAGTTGGCTGGTGGGACGATCCTGACATGCTTCCGGTCAATACCACTACAACTGGGAAAGTCCCACTGGTGAAGAAACTGGGAAGCCACAGTCTGCCATTCCTGTGGGTTGGAAGGAAACTGTGGTGTCAAACAAGATAAAAAAAATACTACTTTTGCACATAACATTGCAAGCAGATTAGACACAAACATTCTTGGCCAACATATGTATAACATTTATTGAAATGAGTATTTAAAAGTATAAGGTCAACTTATCAGATTCCTCACCCCCTCTGGTGGCCCATTGGAAACATTTTATGGGGGGGGTAGATGTTTTGGACAAGTAACCCTCTCCACTTCATTGAGAGCTAAATGCATAAATAATGTGTGTTACTTTGGCCAGCCCCTCCTTACTTACACTGGAGCAGCCCACTGGACAGGTAGGAAGCGTCATAATCCAAAAATATGAATACACACTGTCCAAATTGAAGCAAATTTTTATATTCTGCAATTACCTATCAAGATAATAGAAGAACAAAACTTTAAACAGTACCATTTGAAAGTATTCAGGCAGGCACTTGCACTACATGCTTTGGTGAATTCATCCATAAATATGACCACAAAAGAGGTAGGTATAGTGTGTATGGGTTTGGCAAAGTCAGCAGATAGAGTATTGGTATCGGTTGACTTAGCGGTTGGGGGGGAAGGAGGGTTCAAAATGAGTTTGCCCCCCCCCCCCCCAAAAGTCTCTTGCACTCTGCCTGAATTTAAGGACAACAATAACATTTGGATAAATTTTAGGGGGTGTTTAGTGTAAGCACTACAATGGAGCTGACAAAATACATTGTTAAGTGACTAGGCTAGGTGTGTATGGGCCCAGGATAGCATGCTGGGAAGGTTAGTGAAGGCAAATATGCATGAAGGACAAAAAAGGAGCATTAAAAGATTATAGCATGCATGAGGACAAAGAGGACATTCACAGCATATTACAATCATGGTATCTATGTAATGATGAAATGAATACAATACGTTAGCAAACATTAAATACATAGAATGTGATGTTAAAGGATAAAACTTACTCTAATATAGTCCTTCTGCAGGACTTGAATTATGGCAGAACAGGTCTCTGGAATAATGATTCCCAGACCCTAGGGGCAAATCCCAGTCATGAACTTCAGGTCCTGGAGACTTCTCCCTGTCGCCAAGTACCGCAAGGTGGCGACGAGCCTTTGCTCGGGAGAGATGGCATGCAGGTGTCATGCTTCATAATATAAGGGGACAGCAAAGCCAATAAACTGTGAAAGACGGGGTCCGTCATCTGGAAATAATTCCTGAAATCATCAGGATTATTCTCCTGGAGCTCCCGCAGCAAAGGCATATGACAAAATTGGTCATGATTAAGCAACCAATTATTGGTCCAAGAACTCCTCCTGCCCTGTTGATGGACTGGACTTGGGTCAAAGCAATAACACCAAGCCCAACAACAGCATGATCTCTCCAACGAGAACGCAACATCACTAGTTAAGCAACGGCTGCTCAGAATGAACTGACAGAACACACTGAAAATCAGAAAGGACCTGACAAGCACGCACTGAAAATCAGAAGCGAACTATAAATAGAATGTACTGAAAGACAGAAATGACCTGACAAGCATGCACTGAAGAACAGATACGAACCGACAAGCACAACCTGAAAAGCAGAAACGAACTGAAAAGCACGAGGCTGAAAAGCGTGAATCGTCACTCACCAAACTTCTACTAACACTAGATAAACACGAGATTAGCAGAAGGAGCCCAAATGGTGGCGCACGACTATTGAACTTCTTTTTTATCAGCTCGTCACTATGTTCGTAATTGTTGGCCAACATTTGTGTGACGTGTGTATGCAAGACAAGTTGAAGCCAACACCCTTCGAACAAAAGTCCACAGTTTTGTTGTCGGAAAGTCTGATTGTGTGTACGAGGCTTTAGACTTCACCCGGCACAATTCCTGCTACATCACTCATCCATTTCGCCAAAAACTTACAGCTGCTCTCTAGCCATGCACATGATAAATGCAGCGAAAATGTGCATACCATGCCGTTGGCGTAACCACAAACCTCCCACAATATCAGAATGGTTTCGACTCATAACAAAAATCGCAGAGATGGAGGAGCTAGTAGACCAAGCGAAGAGACACAATTCAAATTCAGCAAGGTTTGGTCCTGTTGTCACCACTTTTGCTGAATTTGCTCGACTATCGGCCCAAAAAATAGAATAGAATCTCTAACACCCAATACCACCTTGCAGAGGAGAATGGAGTCCCTAAACCCCCTCCCCTTTAGATTTTCTTCCCAGTTCACACCCAAAATGAAGACCAGCACATTACAGGATATGCAGATTCACATTTGTTGTTTAGTGGATACAAATTTTACGATCCATTACAGTTCACAACCAGAAAATACACCTTTAGAGAAGGAGAGGGGGCGGAGGGTAGTCTATATCCTCGACACAGTTTGAGCCCAATTTGGGTGTCTATAGGGTACTGGACTGCATCCCTGACCTTCCTCATCACTACCAGTATTGCTCAATGTTTGAAATGTTTATATCTGTTTCCATCCAGATAGGTCTTATGTACCTTTACAAACAACATGCTCATTAGATGTTCTCTTGTATAAAAAATGTAAAATTGTTTTTTGCATGCATTAATCTTTGTTCTTGTAAAAACTCTCAATAAAAATGTTTGGGAAATTATGTTCGGGGCAAGGAGGAAGAGGCAGCACCAACAGCAAATACAGGATCTCACAAACAAAATTCACAACTTAGAAATCAGTAATAAACAAAAACCCACACCCTCAATCTCTAAAAAATTATCCCAACTTCGATACGATCTTTGACTACTATTGTTAGGAAACTTAGAAAAGTCTACTAGATGTCTAAACATGAATTATTATGTAAATGGTAACAGGGCGGGGAAACTCCTAGCACAACGCTTATGGGACTGCAGGTACAAAACCAAGATACGTACATTTTACACCCGCTCACTAAAGATAAACATCATCACCCACAAAACTTAGCCGACACATTTAGCCATTATTATGGATCTCTGTACAACTTGGCAGATGATCCACATACCACTCAATCAACCCCCGAGGCAATAAATGGCTTTCTGAAGAATGTGTCTCTTCCCCAACTAACCCAAACACAACTAACGCACCTTAACTCTCCCTTCACAATCCAGTGTCTCAAGCTATTTATACGCTACCACTAAACAAGTCCCTGGGTCCTGATGGATATATAGGAGTATACTATAAAACATTCAAGTACATCCTCTCACCCCACCTAACCACTATTTTCAATGCTGCAGCTGCCTCTTCCTCCTTCCCATCAGAAATGTTGAAAGCAGTTGTAATCACCCTGCCCAAGCCAGGGAAGGGACCATCTCTTCCACAGAATTTCAGGCCGATATCATTATTTAATAATGACCTAAAATTATATGCCAAACTGATTGCACTAAGGCTAATAGACACACTTCCGCAGCTCATTCATATGGACCAATCCAGATTTACAAAAGGACGTCAAACTACTGACGCCACTAGGCACCTAATTAATATAATCCACCAAGCAAATCTGAAGGAAACGCCTTCTCTGCTCCTAGCCTTGGATGCAGAGAAGGTGTTCGATCAGATACATTGGGGATATCTTCCTAAGGTATTGGAGAAGTTTGGATTCAGTGGCACTATATTTTCTGCAATTATGGCATTATACTCCAAGCCCTCTGCCCAGGTTTACACCTCGGGGTACTTTCCATTCCATTTAATATCACAAACTCGCCAGTCGCCCATGTCTTTGCTGACAATGTTATACACATGATCACAGATGTGGAGACCTCATTAGCCTCAATACATCAAACACTCAAAATGTTAAATGGTATATCATATTACAAAGTAAACGACACTAAGTCATACATCCTTGGCATCAATTTACCTCCTAAAACTAGGCGCAAAATGGAACAGTTATAGCCATACACATGGAACACCACTGGTATAAATGACTTAGGCATCACTTTAACACCCAAGATGGCAGAATTGTTCAAAGCAAATTACTCCACATTCATAGACAAACTACACTCCAAACTTCAAGATCTAGCAAAAACGTAACTAACCTGGCCCGGGACACTAGCAGCCTTTAAAATGGTACTGCTACCACAATTTCTATATTTATTTAGGACCATCCCTATTCCAGAACCTACTACCTTCTTTATTAAA
The DNA here is from genome assembly GCA_037952835.1 of Lithobates septentrionalis. Taxonomy (NCBI): domain Eukaryota; kingdom Metazoa; phylum Chordata; class Amphibia; order Anura; family Ranidae; genus Lithobates; species Lithobates septentrionalis. Next base: position 2,803,175 of record JBBDGP010000584.1, read on the forward strand.
GCCCAATCCATAATCAATTGATATCTTTGGCAAAGGAGGAGGGCGAGATGTGCATTCTCCAAACTAATCAACACTAGGAAGGCGTCTCCATATTGGCACAAATTAAAACATGGCTCCCCCAAAGTCCCAATACAAGATGGAAAGAACTGGAAAATATACAAGTTAAAGGAGGCAATCTATATCACTTTCTTCTTACTAGCCAACAATACACCCCTAGATAAGCATCACTTTCTCTCACTATCACAGCATCACTTCATGCATGGAGAGCCCTGTTAAATATTCCCCTTCAGAACTCTATTACCTCCACGCTATCAATGCCTACCTATAGCTTAGCACATATCATACCTGACTTAAACGTCTCAAGCTGGGTGGAAAAGGGGATAGAAAGAATTGAAGATATAATGATTGATCCAACTCCTAAAACCTTCAGGTCTATACAAATAGAATACAGCCTAGCTAATTCAGAATATTACACATACCATAGGATTATACATCTACTATGCTCCAACTTGGAAACAACTATTGAGATGCCATGGAGGGTACTCCAATACTACACAAACCCTACCACTAAGATTAAAGATATATTGTTGTTCTATAATATACTGAAGAATAAGGATATACTTTTGAAAACGACTCATATGACTGCCTGGGAGAAGGACTTAGATACCTCTTACTCCCTGGAACAGTGGCGAAAGGCACTACACATCACGTACACTGCAACAAAAAGTGTAAATCTATGGGAATTATCACAGAAAATCCTCTTCAGATGGTATCTGACACCCCACAGGATAACTAAATTCTCCCCACAAAGTTCCAATACCTGTTGGAGGAACTGTGGTGCAGTGGGAACATTGTACCATATACTCTGGTCTTGCCCTAATATAATTCCCTCTTGGAAGGGAATTTATGGTACAATTTCACAAGTACTGAATATTAATGTACCCATGTCACCGGCAAAGGCAATTTTATCCTTGGACATAGAGTTAATTCCACCAGAATACAAGTCCATAGCCGTACACATTCTTTTGAGTGCATGACTAACAATAATGCGCCATTGTAGAGATCAACTAACCCTGTCTCTTCACAAAGTAATAACTATGACTAACACTCATGCAGCATACGAGATGTATGCATCAACCCAAAACAATTGTAGTAAAGGCCAAAAAATATGAGAAAAATGGGTAGATTGGTACACAATAAAACATAAAACCTAAATGTATCACTTAAAAACCATATCCAAAGGGAAATAACAATCTGACTGTGTTTTTTCCGAATTTTATTTTATATTATTGTATCCTTTTATATTTTCTTTTATTTCTCTCTTTTGAACATCATTTTTTTTCATATATTACTTAGACCAACACTAGACATTATCTAACAATGAAAACAGTGCAATAACTCCCAAAAGAGGGATGGGGGACGCCTCTCTCCTCCTGAGCGCAACATGTTCCCGGTTGAGTTGCCTGGGCAGAGGGGCGGTGTTCCTCAGTCTTGATCCAGCAAGTTAAATATTATATATCATACTTTTTAACTTTATTAACATGTCTATTGTATACAGACTTTGTTATGGAATAATCCTCAAGACTGTGTCATAAACTGAGGAAATGCATGACTAAGCGAATATTTTTCTACATGTTTTTTCACTTATGTTCTGTGAAATATTCAATAAAAACTTATTGATTTAAAAAAAAAAAAACATTTGGGAAAAAAAACAAAAAAAACTGGAGAGTGCAAAATCTGGTGCAGCTGTGCATGGTAGCCAATCAGCTTCTATCTTCAGCTTGTTTAATGATGCAAAAACCAAGAAGCAAATTGGTTTCTATTCAGAGCTGACCCAAGATTTTGCAATCTCCAGTTCTAGTTATTCAACCCCATAATGTATTACACTGTTATACACTAGTATAATCCATTATTATATTTACTAAAAGTACAATATATTATTTCAAGAATGTGCAGTGCTACATCAGTATATAATTGTCCCTGGGTGGGTGTGAGAGCCCAACAAAGAAGAAAGAGGAAGCACAAGGTGAGACAACCCCATGGGTATATTAAATAAGTGATAGATTACTAGAGGACCCAAGATCTAAATCACCTTTAAACTTCAAGCTACTGGGAGCCCCCTCTTAGCTAGTTATTGATAGAGTCAAACATCACACCAACTGGATGCATGCATGCAGACTACTAAAATGAAGCTTAAAGGGTCGAGATGAATATAGTATAGTGTCACCTAACACTATGCTATAACATTTCCCAATTCCCCTATGTAAGAAAATGGTAAAGGAGGCAACTGATGTATGACTATGGCAAATTACTTACCAGTTGCGTGTCATACAACATCTTTGGATGTTGTATGGCACACCTATAACTATATTTTTTATTAAAAGTTTCAAGTCTGGGGGGCAGGAGGCGGAGCAGACATGCATTGTTAGAGCTCCACACCGCTGAGGAGAGAAGAGAAGGACAAAGCGGAGCCTGCAGGCTCAAAAGGTATCCATTTGAACCTTTTTGCCCCAGGGAACAAACTGTGAAAGTTTGGGCAGGAAATATGGTACTGGGAGGAAACCGTGGCAGAAATAAAAATCACCTCACAAAGAGCTCACAGGCACTCACTGCAGCTGAAGCAGCTCCAGTCACCTCACAAGATACAGCATCAGGGCGCTCTCACAGACAGAAAATGTCACAGCAAGACTCTCCATTTGAGTCAGATACAGAACAAATCCTCTCACAAACTTCTCCACAAGCCTCCTCAGTATCCCCAGTAATATTATTACAATTTGAAAAGATGCTTCATAAGGCTTTAAAACAAACCTCAGACCAAATAACAAAAAGCCTAACCAAAGAAATAAGAGAGCTGGGAAACCGCACCGCAGCCTTAGAAATAAAAATGGATGAAATTGAAATTACAACCCAAGAAAATATAACAGAATTGGAACAATTAAAAAAAGAGAATTTAATACTTCAAACTAAGCTCGAAGATTACGAAAATAGAGCCAGACGTTCAAACTTGCGCATAAGGGGAATACCTGAAACTGTGACAGACCTGCAATCTACTATTACTGCTCTATTACAAGAACTAAAGCCAGATATCCCTATTGAACGTTTAGAACTGGACAGAGTACACAGAGCCCTCACAGCCAAAAAGAAAGATGGACCCCCACGTGATATAATCACAAAATTTCATTATTACAGAACGAAAGAACAAATACTAATTGCTGCAAGAGAAAAAAAGGAACTTAATTTTCAAGGACACAATTATCAAATTTTTGCTGACCTATCCCAACTTACTATTACTAAAAGACGATCCATGAAACCCCAACTAATGGAACTGCAACGCCACAACATTATGTATCAATGGGGCTTCCCCTTTTCAGTCAGATTTAACTACCAAGGTACAATTTACAGAAGCAGATCAGCAGATGAACTACAACAAACCCTTTTAAAATTAAATCTGACAGAACCCACAAGCAGCAACACTCCCGCACGCAGAAGAATGGCATCATCTTCACCTTCAGGCAGCGCCCAGAAAATTTCAGAACAAAATGGGAATCATCATTCTCACAAAAGAGGCCGTTATGCCACATCATCCATGGACCAAGAAGATTCAATGGACTGACATCCTAATTCCTGATATCTCTTCATTTATTATACTAAGAGATGGTTCTCTATAAAAAACCTATATTTATAACTGAGTGTAACTGCATTCTGATAGTCACACACTGTGTGGGATCATGTTACATTCCAGTTATATTTCTTATTACTTCTGATTCATATAGCCTTAGAATATATAAGTGAAATAAGGAAATTCTTGTTCAGTTATATATTATCAGGTAATAACAATAGATTTATTACTTTTTAGGACAAATATGTTCAAAAATCCAGAAGTAATGGAAGCTTTTTCTTTCTTTTCTTAAAACAAATATATTATTACCTAACTAGTTCCTAGAACTATGTTTTTGTTTATTCTAATCTGAAGCAATACAACCTCAATTTTATGAGTTAACATATCTAAACAGTTACATATGAATAAAATATGTAATTGTTTACTCTAAAAGGGTTAAAATCCCAAAATAATTCAAACTATCTTCATCAATACCAAAGTTATTAACAGTACCTTTCTAACTGAATTATTTAGCCTAGGGCAAGACTAACCATATACAACCACCCTGGAATAAATAATTTCAACAAAAACTATATTCTGCACTCCAATTAATGAAACATCATTTCGATGTCTTTTGACATAGCACTTCTCTCCTGTAAGCGGAAGATCCGTGTACCCCCATTAGCCCTCCTCATTCTCCCAACCATATTATGTGGGAGTGTGACGAAGGCACTTATTCCCCTGAGAGAGATATATATTCTCTTTCACGGGTAAATTGTGATTACTTGCAAAAAATAATTTATACAATGTATCATCTAATCTCATATGTTTTTTGTTTACTCTTTACTCCAGCATTCACTGGTTTCTTTTCTATCTATTCATCTCTTCAGTCCACACAGGTTGATCTGCGCAGTCAGCTCTGCATAACAAAAAGTAAGTCAAAACTATTTGATCTATTGCCATGGCACCACTGAATATACTTTCCCTGAATGTTCAGGGAATAAATGTCCCTCAAAAAAGGACCAAAGCCTTCCGTACTTTCCATAACAAGAAGGCTCACATAGTATGCCTCCAAGAAACACACTTCACCAAAGATTCTACTCCAAAATATATTTCTCCTTTTTATCAACAAATTTACACGGCTTCTGCCTGTACCAAGTAAAGGGGAACTCTAATTGCATTTCACCGATCCACACCATTCACCTTATCATCAGAAATTAAAGACCCAGAAGGTAGATACCTGATACTCATGGGTTATATAATGGATACAGCAATCACAGTGATTTCCTACTACGCTCCTAACAAACAACCTACACCATTCCTCTCACATATATTACAAGTGATTAATACACACAAAATAGGAACAGTGATAATGTGTGGGGATTCGAACCAGGTCCTCCTCCCATTTCTAGATAAATCACCTTTTACACCATCCAAAATAACCTCTAGATTACCTTTTTCTCAACTTCTTTCCAAATACAATCTGGTAGATTCGTGGAGAGAAAGTAACCCAATGAAAAAGAAATTCACTTATTTCTCGCACCCTCATCAAACCTTCACCAGAATAGATCATATTTTTCTAACAATAGGAATGATACCAGAAATTATTGCATCAGATATTATTCCGATTCCGTGGTCTGACCATAATGCAGTATACACTACTATAGCCTCAGCCATACCAAAAGCGCATGACCCAACGTGGTACTTACCGGACATAATGCTCAAACACCCACTACATCAGATGGCCATTGAACAAGCTTTAAAGGAATACATATCAATTAATAATACAACAGACATCTCCCCAATAACACTGTGGGAAGCTCATAAGCCTGTCTTGCGTGGTACAATACAAAGACAAATGGCACTATTTAAACGGGAACGCAAAAATCTAGCAAAAAAACTAGAACTCAATTTTAATGCAGCCTACATATCATTTCAAGATAATCCATCTCGGAGTACAAAATCTCATCTGGAAAAATCTAGATTGGAATATGATCTATTTCTCACTGAGTCAGTTGATAAATCCCTCAAACGCTCCAAACACAATTTCTACATGAATACAAACAAACCAGGTACATATTTGGCTCGGGCATTAAATTCAACTAACAAATCTTTCAAACCAATCCGTTTGAAATTACCAAAAAATGTTTACACTTGTAATCCAGTTAAAATAGTCCATAAATTTCACTCACATCTCGCAACTTTATACAAGATACAATTCATTGTTTGTTTAGACAAACAATGAATTTAATCCTACAGAGGCTGAATCCTTCTTCTCAAAAATAACCTTACCTGAGTTATCTCAGAATCAAAAAAGCAGTTTGGATGAGCCTATATAATAGATGAAGTTGCTAACACCATAAAAGACCTAAAACTTAACAAAAGACCAGGCCCAGACGGCTACTCTGCTTTATACTATAAAACGATAAAACATTCTCAGAAATACTCTCTCCCATTCTCACTGAAACTTTTAACAAACTTCTAGATGGACATTCTTTTCGGCAAGAAACACTAATGGCAATTGTTTGTATGATCCCAAAACCCCTTTCTGATGATACTTCCTGTGTGAATTATCGGCCTATCTCTCTGTTAAACCTCGATATTAAATTATTAGCAAAAATAATAGCTAAACGCCTCAATAGCATTATAGGAAAATTAATACATAGAGATCAAGTAGGCTTCATGCCAAATAGACAGGCAGGCGATAATATACGCAGGGCAGTGTTATTGGCACATATTGCTAAAAAACGGAAAATCCCTTTATGTTTTCTATCTCTCGATATTAAGAGGGCATTTGACACAGTATCCTGGCAATATATGCAATATTCATTACAAAAATGGGGTTTTGGACCCCACTTTTTAACATGGATCAAAGCATTATATAATAAACCCAAAGCCTATATAAAATATGCTGGATACAAATCTGAAGCCTTTAATATCGAAAGAGGTACCCGACAGGGTTGCCCATTATCTCCCTTATTATTTGCCCTTATACTCGAACCCATGGCCCAATACATCAGAACAAACCAAACTATAACTGGCATTGAAGTAGGAGGTATTACACACAAACTATTTATATTTGCAGACGATATATTACTTTTTCTCTCATCACCACGGGTCTCTGGTCCTAACTTAATACCAGCTCTTGATGGATTTGCAGCCCTATCCGGCCTTATGATTAATCCTAAGACATGCCTAGTGCTTAATATTTCACTCACAAACATGGAATTGATCCCGGCTAGGGCTGCACTCCCATTCACATGGGCAGAAAAATCAATCCCATATCTTGGAATTCATTTAACAGCATCTCATTCTGACTTATTCTCAACCAATTATCCTCCTGTATTAAGACAGATCACAAATCTAATAAAACAATGGTCGCAACTTCCTTTATCCTGGATAGGGAAGATTAATGCAATCAAAATGACTATTCTACCCAAATTGCTTTATCTATTCAGAGTCCTCCCTATTCCAATTCCTTCCTATTTTTTGAGAATAGTACAAAAAAGAGCAACTTCGTTTATATGGGGCTCTTCTAAACCACGTATACCTATACACACACTACATCTTCCCAAAAATAAAGGAGGCCTGGGATACCCTAATTTTACTAACTACTACAGAGCAGCACATTTGGCCAGCCTGTCCAAATACCATGCAAAACAGGAAATCCCATTATGGGTATTTATAGAGGCTTCAGAAAATGACCCTCTATTAATATCAAATTTATTATGGCTTGATCCTAAAGACCCCTTTAAAATTCATAATCCCATAACTAAACACTTCTTATCTCTCTGGGATAAACTTAAAACCAAATATCAATTACAATCTCCACACAATCCTCTCCTTTCTTTTATCAGAAATCCGGCCTTTTATCCGGCATGGATCTACCCAAATTCTTTTAAAGCTTGGACAACATCAGGCATTCAGACACTAAATGACTTCATAGCATCTAAATCATTCCTTTCATTCCCATCGCTTAGAGCCCTTGCACACTGGGGCGGTTTGCAGGCGCTATTGCGCTAATAATAGCGCCTGCAAACCGCCCCGAAAGTGCCGCTACTGTCATTCCAGTGTGAAAGCCCCGAGGGCTTGCACACTGGAGCGATGCGCTGGCAGGACGGTAAAAAAAGTCCTGCCAGCAGCATCTTCGGAGCGGTGAAGGAGCGGTGTGTATACCGCTCCTTTACTGCTCCTGCCCATTGAAATCAATGGGACGGCGCGGCTATACCACCGGCAAAGTGCCTCTGCAGAGGCGCTTTGCGGTGGTATTTAACCCTTTCTCGGCCGCTAGCGGGGGGTAAAACCACCCCGCTAGCGGCCGAATACCGACGGTAAAACGCCGCTAATAATAGCGGCGTTTTACTGCCGACGCCGCCCCCCGCCCCAGTGTGCAAGGGCTCTTAGAGAAAAATATGATCTACCAAACTCTGAGATATTTAGATATCTCCAAATCAAAAATTTCTATACACCATTCCTAAAGGGGGATACACCATTATCCCAATTATCCATTTTTGAATCAATCTGTACAAAAGATCCATTTGCTAAAGGTACAATTTCATCACTTTATAATCAATTATATGGAGTAGCAAATCTTAATAGACCCTCTTACGTTCAGAGGTGGGAGGAGGACCTGGGACGAACTTTAGAAGACATGGACTGGTCTAACATATGGCTCACATCTAAGTCATCTTCACCCAACATCTTAGCACTGGAGACAAATTATAAAGTCCTAACTCGCTGGTACCTTGTACCCGCTAGAGTGGCAAAATATTCACCTAATACCTCAGCTCTTTGTTTTCGAGGATGCCCAGAAATAGGCACATATTTTTTACACATATGGTGGACGTGCCCAGTAATCCAAACCTTCTGGAAGGAAGTCTTCGTGATTGCATCTAAAATATTTAAAAAAATAATACAACCAGATCCATATTTAACTTTACTTAATCTAAAACCGGAATGGTTAACACTCTCTCAATTCAAACTTATGATTCAACTAATAACGGCTGCAAAACAAACAGTGGCCAAGGCATGGAAATCTCCTACATTGGTACTAGCAGAAACAATTCACAGAATGAATAATACAATGTCCCATGCTAAGATGGTAGCCATCGATCAAAATCAAATTCCAAAATTTGAAAAACTTTGGCATCCTTGGATAAAACAACAGTTCCTGTCAAACTTCAATGACTCTGTCCTGTTGCCATGGTAACAGATTAAATGACTTACAGAGACACCCATTCTAAGGCTTCAAAGAGAACTAAAAAGAATAATAAACTGACGAGCGGGACAACCTTGTGGACCATACCTCTACCTTTCAACCCTTTTTCTTCTTTCTCTTTCCTTTTCTCCACCTTACGATTAAAGCTCATTATCAGAATTTATTTGACCTATATACACTCTACTTGTAAACAATATGTATAGTAGGTATAAATCATTTAAATACCTACAAAAGTAACTAAGGAAATTATATATATCTTTAATTTAGGTTTACGTGAACCCGATGTTTAATATTTGAAATTCCATGATATTTACCTATATAAACCCTACTGTAAAACAATGAGCTTACTTTATAGATCCTTATAAAAACTTACTTTATGTATCTTTATAACATTGTATACTCAATAAACTTCTTTTGACAAGGAAAAGTTTCAAGTCTGAACCTCTGAATATTTACAAGGGTATAGAGTTGTCACTAGTTTCTGTTACTATTTATACTGGCAATAGAACCCTTAGCTAATGCACAGAGGAATAACAATAATAATATGGGAATTTCCTGCAGCTCAGTAGAACACAAATGCATGCTTTTCACTGATGTCATTCTTATGTTTATAACATATACAATTTTGATGTTCCCAAATCTTTTAAAAGTTCTAGTTGAGTTCTCATCAATTTCAAGGTTAAAGGTAATAACTCTCTGAGCATTGAAATGGTCTCTGCCACTAAACATGATTTATCTGTTGAAGACAAAGTTTTATTTTCCATGGTCAGATTTTATATAATGTCTTATCTAGGAATACATGTTACTTCTAAAGTTTAGTCTCTTTATAAAGCAAATTATCCCCTATTTTTAAGATAATGGCAGAGGAGATTGGTAGATGGTCGGTTCAAATTCATCTTGAAGGATGAATTTTCTACAGAAGTTATTTTGGTTAAAATGCATTTTTTTTAGAAAGTTTTCAAAATTCACAACATAGTATAGCATACTAATGCATTGTACACACAATCGGACCTTGATAGGACATTCCAACAACAAAATCCATGGATTTTTTCCGATGTTGGCTCAAACTTGTTTAGCATACACACGGTCGCACAAAGTTGTTGGATTTTTCGAACGTCAAGAACGCGGTCACGTACACCACGTATGACAAGACTATAAAAGGGCAGTTCAGTACTAAGCGCGGCACCCTTTGGGCTCCTTTTACTAGTCTTGTGTTAGTAAAAGTTTGGTGAGAGACGATTCACGCTTTTTCAGACTCGTGGTTTTCAGATCGTATTTCTGCTGTTCAGTTTGTGCTTGTGGGTTTGTATCTGGTCTTCAGTGCATGCAGTGAGTTTCCATTGACTTGTCATTGTGTTCTTGTTTGTTCGTTACTGATTTTCAGGTCGCCCTTCACAGGCCTTGCTTTTCTTCAGTGCGTTCTGTTACTTCGTTCTGAGCAGCCAACTGTTTTCTAGCCATGTTGTGTGTACATACTCATCGTAGAGTTCGTGCTGTGCGGGGGCTTGGTGTTGGGGTCCTTACTTTGACACAAGCCCAGTCCATGAACAGGGTGGGGAGAAGTTCATGGACCAAGAATTTGTTGCTCCAGCGTGACCAGTTCTGTCACATGCCTTTGCTCCGTGAGAATAATCCTGACGAATTCAGGAACTTTCTCTGGATGACGGACCCCGTATTTCACCGTTTGTCGCCTTTGCTGACCCCCTATATCAGCAGGCAGGATACCTGCATGAGGCAAGCCATCACTCCGGAGCAGAAGCTAGTCACCACCCTGTGGTACTTGGCGACGGGGAGAAGCCTGCAGGACCTCAAGTTCTCGACAGGCATCTCCCCCTAGGTTCTGGGGATCAATTATCCCAGAGACCTGTTCTGCCATCATCCAGATCCTGCAGAAGGCGTATATTAAGGTAAGATTTTTATACTTTACATGTGTTCAAAATTTTAACAATATGTTCCCAACAACATGCCTTGGAGGTAAGTATCATCAAATCATGAAAATTGAACATAAAAAAGCAACAAGATGGATAATTTAACACTAACTTCACAGAAAGTGAGTAGGAAATGAAGTGGGGTGGTTGGGGGGGGGGGGGTAACAGAGAGTGTGACAGCAAGCCTGTGTCAATCTCTGAATCGCGCTGCCCATCTATACTAATGAGGAAGTGTCCATGCAGAATCAATGTTCCCACACTCATTAGCACTTCACAAGAGTGTTATTCATTTTTGCTGTAAGCGCTTCCTTTAATCTGACTTCCTGAATGTGACAATGTAAATTGGGTTGACATGTCCATCTCCAGTATAAAGCAATTCGACATCTGGCAGCAGTAAGGGCATGCAGAAGTAGCTTTCTGGCAGTCATACGCACCCTCTGTGAGAGGAGTCCCAACACATTAACAGATGGATCTAGTGGGATTTTATTTGCAAAAGGGTATAGCCTAGCCTAGGGCCTCCAATTTTTACAAGAATGGCTGTATCTTTGGGCAACTCCAAAAAAATATTATATATTGTTCCTGGTTTTAGACATCTCAAACACTGATCAAAGATACTGGGGTTGAGCATATGCTGGAAAAGGATCTTAAATTGGTTTTCCTCCTATTTAGTGCAAATAAAGGTTTTATGGGTCACTGACAGATTGCACTCCAAAATTCTACTGTAAAGTGTTTATTTAGAATTTGTTCCCATTTAGTCATATAGAAATGTTGCAAAGTGCTTAGGTGCAAAGTGTGACATGACCACGATGGGCGGTTCTCCCAGGAAAGCTTGTGAGAGACAGAAGAGAGAGATGTAATTTGCTGATAAGCTGATAGATGTGTTCTGTCAAGTGAGTGTAACCTTTAATTTACTGTCAATAAATGTTTACATATTAGACTGCTGGGGCATTTGCATTTATATGTTTCATGAACAAGTATTACTGCTGGGAAATGGAAGAGAATATCCAATTTTTAAGAAGAGGAATTGAGGAGCTACAGAAATCTGTAAAGGGTCAAATAAGGCAGTCAAATACTTTTTCAGCATCTAAGTTAAGAACAATCCCTTCTTCACTTTGTCGTTGTAAAATATCAATTAGATCTATGGTTATTAGGGATTAGGGATTTTTATTTAAATTAAAGTAAATTAGTTTTTTTTTCAAATGTAATTTTACTCACCACTCATTCATTTGCTCATATGTGGAAACCTTGTGCGGTGTTGCTCCACGGCAGTGGATGTTGCCGGTCTTTCTTCAGAATCAATATTTCGTGGCATTAATTTGTTTTTTTTTTTCTATTTAAAATTCTCTTTATTTGAAATATTTGCAATAGGGATGAGCCGAACACCCCCCAGTTCGGTTCGCACCAGAACCTGCGAATGGACCGAAAATTTGCATGAACGTTAGAACCCCATTGACGTCTATGGGACTCGAGCGTTCGAAATCAAAAGTGCTTATTTTAAAGGCTAATTTGCATGGTATTGTCCTAAAAAGGGTTTAGGGTCCAGAGTCCTGCCCCAGGGGATATGTATCAATGCAAAAAAAAGTTTTAAAAACAGCCCTTTTTTCGGGAGCAGTGATTTTAATGATGCTTAAATTAAAAAAAAAAAAAAGTGAAATATTCCTTTAAATATCGTACCTGGGGGGTGTCTATAGTATGCCTGTAAAGTGCCGCATGTTTCTCGTGCTTAGAACAGTCCCTGCACAAAATGCCATTTTTAAAGGAATAAAAGTCATTTAAAACTGCTTGCGGCTTTAATGTAATGTCGGGTCCCGCAATATGGATGAAAATCAGTGAGACAAACGGCATGGGTACCCCCCACCCCCAGTCCATTACCAGGCCCTTTGGGTCTTGTATGGATATTAGGGGAACCCCGCACCCAAAATAAAAAAAGGAAAGGCGTGGAGCCCCCAGGCCCTATATACTCTGAACAGCAGTATACAGGCGGTGCAAACAAGACAGGGACTGTAGGCTTGTTGTTAAGTAGAATCTGTTTGAACTGGTACATTTTTAAAGTGTAGTTCCAGCCAAAAAATCTATTTTTAAGCTTTTTGGAAAACATAGGGAAGGGTTGTCACCCCTGTGACATTTGTTTTGCTGTCTGTGCTCCTCTTCAGAAGATTTCACCTCACTTTCTGTCCCAATGACAAATGTTTTTAGAAAATTTGGGATTTTTAGTGAAACAAGGATTGGTGATAAAGCATCAGTGAAAAGGAGAAACATTTTTCCCATATTAACTCTTACAGGAGAGAATTTCCCTTCCTAGGGGTAGATTTAATCTGTTGTCTACTTCCGTTTGCAAGTAGGAGTCGTTTGTAAGTTGGATGTTTGAAAGTATGGGCCTGCCCTATGTACTCTGTAGAAATTGTGGCCTTAGGTGTTGGTGTTGCCACAACACTGTAAACCCTCACAGGGCCCTGCTGTGAAATATTAGATCAAGAATTGTAATTACATGCACCTGTTGAACAGGCGCAGAAAAATTGGGCCTTTGGTGGTGGCACTGCTGGAGCCACAACACTGTAATGCCCCGTACACACGATCGGACATTGATCGGACATTCCGACAACAAAATCCTAGGATTTTTTCCGACGGATGTTGGCTCAAACTTGATTTGCGTACACACGGTCGCACAAAGTTGTCGGAATTTCCGATTGCCAAACACGCGGTCACGTACACCACGTACGACGAGACTAGAATAGGCCAGTTCAGAACCAAGCGCGGCACCCTTTGGGCTCCTTTTGCTAATCTCGTGTTAGTAAAAGTTAAGTGAGAGACGATTCACGCTTTTTCAGACTCGTGGCTTTCAGATCGTTTTCTGCGGTTCAGTTTCTGCTTGTTGGTTTGTATCTGCTCTTCAGTGCGTGCAAGCAAGCTACGCGTGACTTTAATTAGTCATTGTGTTCTTGTTCGTTCGTTACTGTTTTTCAGGTCGCTCTTCACAGGCCTTGCTGTTCTTCAGTGCGTTCTGTTACTTTGTTCTGAGCAGCCGACCATTTTCTAGCCATGTTGCGTATACGTACTACTCGTAGAGTTCGTGCTGTGCGGGGGCTTGGTGTTGGGGTCCTGACCTTGACACAAGTCCAGTCCGGGAACAGGGTGGGGAGGAGTTCATGTACCAAGAATTGGTTGCTTCAGGGTGACCAGTTCTCTCATATGCCTTTGCTCCGTGAGATCCGTGAGAATAATCCTGATGATTTCAGGAACTTACTCAGGATGATGGACACCGTATTTCACCGTTTGTTGGCTTCGCTGACCCCCTATATCAGCAGGCAGGATACCTGCATGAGGCAAGCCACCACTCCGGAGCAGAGGCTCGTCGCTACCCTGTGGTACTTGGCGACAGGGAGAAGCCTGCAGGACTTGAAGTTCTCGACAGGCATCTCCCCCCAGGCTCTGGGGATCATTATCCCAGAGACCTGTTCTGCCATCATCCAGGTCCTGCAGAAGGAGTATATGAAGGTAAGATTTATCCTTTAATATCACATTTTATTGTATTGAATGTTTGTTAATATATTGTATTTATTTCCTCATTCCCTAATTACCATGATTGGAATATGCTGTGAATGTCCCCTTTGTTATCATGCATGCTGGATTTTTATGTAATTTTTTTTCTGTCCTTCATACATATTTGCCTTCACTTACCTCCCCAGCATGTTCTCCTGGCCCTATATTCACCTCATGTAGTCACTTAACAATGTACCGTATTTATCGGCGTATAACACACGCCGGCGTATAACACGCACCCCAAGTTTAGGAGGGAATTTTAAGGAAAAAAACTTTTAGGAGGGAAGTTTAAGGAAAAAAAACTTACATTTAAATGCCCATCAATGCAGCGTTATCGTGTCCATCTGCAGCCTTGTCAGTGCAGCTTTGCCCCAGTGCAGCCTTGTCAGTGCAGCTTTGCCCCAGTGCAGCCTTGTCAGTGCAGCTTGGGTAAATATGACCTCGGTGGTATGGATGTGTCATTGCCATCATCCCATGTGAATCTAAAGAAAAACAAATAATACCTCTAGCGGGATTTTTAGGGCAATGAAGACAAAAATATTGCTAAAATCAATTTATTTATACAACATTAAAATGTAGGTTACAAAGTTATCCAGAAAATCATGTGACTAAATGGTCATGAAACAATGAATGAGTAGAATGGCTGCCAAAACATATGGCGATTTTAACAAAGCCTCCAATACACAATTAGATGCAGAAATTTGACTATATATATAAAAAAATATATTGAAAGAAGATGTGATGTATCCCACTACCCAGTGTGGTCACTCAAGATGGCCACCCTGGTGTGTGGTAGTGGAATTCCACTACCACACACCAGGGTGGCCATCTTGAGTGACCACACTGGGTAGTGGGATACATCACATCTTCTTTCAATATATTTTTTTATATATATAGTCAAATTTCTGCATCTAATTGTGTATTGGAGGCTTTGTTAAAATCGCCATATGTTTTGGCAGCCATTCTACTCATTCATTGTTTCATGACCATTTAGTCACATGATTTTCTGGATAACTTTGTAACCTACATTTTAATGTTGTATAAATAAATTGATTTTAGCAATATTTTTGTCTTCATTGCCCTAAAAATCCCGCTAGAGGTATTATTTGTTTTTGTCAGTGCAGCTTTGCCCCAGTGCAGAATTGTCAGTGCAGCTTTGCCCCAGTGCAGCCTTGTCAGTGCAGCTTTGCCCCAGTGCAGCCTTGTCAGTGCAGCTTTGCCCCAGTGCAGCCTTGCCCCAGTGCAGCCTTGCTCCAGTGCAGCCTTGCCCCAGTGCAGCCCGAGTCCTGCCCCAGGGGACATGTATCAATGCAAAAAAAAGTTTTAAAAACGGCCGTTTTTTTTGGAAGCAGTGATTTTAATAATGCTTAAAGTGAAACAATAAAAGTGTAATATTCCTTTAAATTTCGTACCTGGGGGGGTGTCTATAGTATGCCTGTAAAGGGGCACATGTTTCCCGTGTTTAGAACAGTCTGACAGCAAAATGACATTTCAAAGGAAAAAAGTAATTTAAAACTACTCGCGGCTATTAATGAATTGTCGGTCTGAAAATAAACATAAAAGTTCATTGATAAAAACGGTATGGGATTTCCCCACAGGGGAACCCCGAACCAAAATTAAAAAAAAAAAGGCGTGGGGGGTCCTCCTAAATTCCATACCAGGCCCTTCAGGTCTGGTATGGATATTAAGGGGAACCCCGGCCAAATTTTTTTTTTTAAATGGCGTGGGGGTCCCCCTCAAAATCTATACCAGACCCTTCAGGTCTGGTATGGATTTTAAGGGGAACCCTGTACCAAAATTTAAAAAAAATTTTGATGGGACAAGGGCCTCATTCCCACAACCCTTGCCCGCTGGTTGTGGGGGTCTGCGGGCGGGGGGCTTATTGGAATCTAGAAGCCCTCTTTAACAAGGGGACCCCCAGATCCCGCCCCCGTGTGAAATGGTAAGGGTTACCCCTACCATTTCACAAAAAAACTGTCAAAAATGTTAAAATGACAAAAAAAAGACAGTTTTTGACAATTCCTTTATTTAAGGTCTTCTTTTTTCCATCTTCTTTCTTCTATCTTCTTTCTTCTACCTTCCTTCGGTTTCTTCCTCCATCTTCTTCTTCTGGTTCTTCTGGTTCTTCCTCTGGCATCTTCCTCCACTGCGTCTTCTTCCCTTCTTCTTCTCGGGCCACTCCACATCCATGATGGGAGGCTCCCGCTGTGTGGGGTCACTGGCTGGGCCCGCCCCCACCCTCCATTATTTAAGAACTGTCAGAAGACGAGAAGCATCACACAGTGGGAGCCTCCCATCATGGATGCGGAGCAGCCCGAGAAGAAGAAGGGAAGAAGATGCTGTGGAGGAAGAACCAGAAGAAGAAGAAGATGGAGGAAGAAACCGAAGGAAGATAGAAGAAAGAAGATAGAAGAAAAGAGATGGAAAAAAGAAGACTTTAAATAAAGGAATTGTCAAAAACTGTCTCTTTTTTTTGTCATTTTTAACATTTTTGAGTTTTTTTGTGAAATGGTAGACCCTTACCATTTCACACGGGGGCCGGAATCTAGGGGTCCCCTTGTTAAAGGGTGCTTCCAGATTCCGATAAGCCCCCCGCCCGCAGACCCCTACAACTACTGAGTAAAGGTTGTGGGGATGAAGCCCTTGTCCCCATCAACTACCCCAAAGCACCCTCCCAATGTTGAGGGCATGTGGCCTGGTACAGTTCAGGAGGGGGGGCGCTCTCTCATCCCCCCCTCTTTTCCTGCAGCCTGCCAGGTTGTGTGCTCGGATAAGGGTCTGGTATGGATTTTTTGGGGGACCCCACGCCATTTTTTTAAAAAATTTTGGCCAGGTTCCCCTTAATATCCATACCAGACCTGAAGGGCCTGGTATTGAATTTAGGGGGACCCCCATGCCATTTTTTTTAAATTTTGGTTCGGGGTTCCCCTGTGGGGAATACCCATGCCGTTTTTATCAATGAACTCTTATGTGTATTGTCAGACCGACAATTCATTAATAGCCGCCAGTAGTTTTAAATGACTTTTTTTCCTTTGAAATGTCATTTTGCTGTCAGACTGTTCTAAACACGGGAAACATGCGCCCCTTTACAGGCATACTATAGACACCCCCCAGTTACAAAATTTAAAGGAATATTACACTTTTATTGTTTCACTTTAAGCATTATTAACCACTTGAGCCCCGGACCATTATGCTGCCTAAGGACCAGAGGTCTTTTTCCAATTTGGCACTGCGTCGCTTTAACTGCTAATTGCGCGGTCATGCAATGCTGTACCCAAACGAAATTTGCGTCCTTTTCTTCCCACAAATAGAGCTTTCTTTTGATGGTATTTGATCACCTCTGCGGTTTTTATTTTTTGCGCTATAAACGGAAAAAGACCGAAAATTTTGAAAAAAAATGATATTTTCTACGTTTTGTTATAAAAAAAATCCAATAAACTAAATTTTAGTCATACATTTAGGCCAAAATGTATTCGGCCACATGTCTTTGGTAAAAAAAATGTCAATAAGCGTATATTTATTGGTTTGCGCAAAAGTTATAGCGTCTACAAACTAGGGTACATTTTCTGGAATTTACACAGCTTTTAGTTTATGACTGCCTATGTCATTTCTTGAGGTGCTAAAATGGCAGGGCAGTACAAAACCCCCCCAAATGACCCCATTTTGGAAAGTAGACACCCCAAGGAAATTGCTGAGAGGCATGTTGAACCCATTGAATATTTATTTTTTTTGTCCCAAGTGATTGAAAAATGACAAAAAAAAAAAAAAAAAAAAAATATTTACAAAAAGTCGTCACTAAATGATATATTGCTCACACAGGCCATGGGCCTATGTGGAATTGCACCCCAAAATACATTTAGCTGCTTCTCCTGAGTATGGGGATACCACATGTGTGGGACTTTTTGGGAGCCTAGCCGCGTACGGGGCCCCGAAAACCAATCACCGCCTTCAGGATTTCTAAGGGTGTAAATTTTTGCTTTCACTCTTCACTGCCTATCACAGTTTCGGAGGCCATGGAATGCCCAGGTGGCACAAAACCCCCCAAAATGACCCCATTTTGGAAAGTAGACACCCCAAGCTATTTGCTGAGAGGCATATTGAGTCCATGGAATATTTTATATTTTGACACAAGTTGCGGGAAAGTGACACTTTTTTTTTTTTTTTTTTTTTTTTTTCATAAAGTTGTCACTAAATGATATATTGCTCACACAGGCCATGGGCATATGTGGAATTGCACCCCAAAATACATTTAGCTGCTTCTCCTGAGTATGGGGATACCACATGTGTGGGACTTTTTGGGAGCCTAGCCGCGTACTGGACCCCGAAAACCAATCACTGCCTTCAGGATTTCTAAGGGTGAAAATTTTTGATTTCACTCTTTACTGCCTATCACAGTTTCGGAGGCCATGGAATGCCCAGGTGGCACAAAACCCCCCCAAATGACCCCATTTTGGAAAGTAGACACCCCAAGCTATTTGCTGAAAGGCATGGTGAGTATTTTGCAGCTCTCATTTGTTTTTGAAAATGAAGAAAGACAAGAAAAAACATTTTTTTTTTTCTTTTTTCAATTTTCAAAACTTTGTGACAAAAAGTGAGGTCTGCAAAATACTCACTATACCTCTCAGCAAATAGCTTGGGGTGTCTACTTTCCAAAATGGGGTCATTTGGGGGGGTTTTGTGCCACCTGGGCATTCCATGGCCTCCGAAACTGTGATAGGCAGTGAAGAGTGAAATCAAAAATTCACGCCCTTAGAAAGCCTGAAGGCGGTGCTTGGTTTTCGGGGTCCCGTACGCGGCTAGGCTCCCAAAAAGTCTCACACATGTGGTATCCCCGTACTCAGGAGAAGCAGCAGAATGTATTTTGGGGTGTAATTTCACATATTTCCATGGCATGTTTGAGCAATATATCATTTAGTGACAACTTTGTGCAAAAAAAAAAAAAAAAAAAAAAAATTTGTCTCTTTCCCGCAACTTGTGTCGCAATATAAAATATTCCATGGACTCGACATGCCTCTCAGCAAATAGCTTGGGGTGTCTACTTTCCAAAATGGGGTCATTTGGGGGGGTTTTGAACTGTCCTGGCATTTTATGCACAACATTTAGAAGCTTATGTCACACATCACCCACTCTTCTAACCACTTGAAGACAAAGCCCTTTCTGACACTTATTGTTTACATGAAAAAGTTTTTTTTTTTTGCAAAAAAATTACTTTGAACCCCCAAACATTATATATTTTTTTAAAGCAAATGCCCTACAGATTAAAATGGTGGGTGTTTCATTTTTTTTTTTCACACAGTAATTGCGCAGCGATTTTTCAAACGCATTTTTTGGGGAAAAAACACACTTTTTTTAATTTTAATGCACTAAAACACGCTATATTGCCCAAATGTTTGATGAAATAAAAAAGATGATCTTAGGCCGAGTACATGGATACCAAACATGACATGCTTTAAAATTGCGCACAAACGTGCAGTGGCAACAAAATAAATACATGTTTAAAAGCCTTCAAAAGCCTTTACAGGTTACCACTTTAGATTTACAGAGGAGGTCTACTGGAAAAATTACTGCACTCGATCTGGCCTTCGCGGTGATACCTCACATGCATGGTGCAATTGCTGTTTACGTTTGACGACAGACCGCCGCTTGCGTTCGCCTTAGTGCGAGAGCAGGGGGCGACAGGGGTGTTTTTTTTTTTTTTTTTTTTTTTCTTTATTATTTTTTTGCTTTTTTAATCTTACTTTTAAACTGTTCCTTTCATATTTTTTTTTTTTTAATCATTTTTATTGTTATCTCGGGGAATGTAAATATCCCCTATGATAGCAATAGGTAGTGACAGGTACTCTTTTTTGAAAAAATTGTGGTCTATTAGACCCTAGATCTCTCCTCTGCCCTCAAAGCATCTGACCACACCAAGATCGGTGTGATAAAATGCTTCCCCAATTTCCCAATGGCGCTATTTACATCCGGCGAAATCTAAGTCATGAAATACTCGTAGCTTCCGGTTTCTTAGGCCATAGAGATGTTTGGAGCCACTCTGGTCTCTGATCAGCTCTATGGTCAGCTGGCTGAATCACCGGCTGCGTTCTCAGGTTCCCTGTTGAGACAGGAGAGCCAGAGAAAAACACGGAAGACGGTGGGGGGGGGGGGCATTCCCTCCCACGGCTTGTGAAAGCAGTCTAGAGGCTAATTAGCCGCTAGGATTGCTTTTACATGAAAGCCGACCGCTGGCTGAAAAGAATGATACCAAGATGATACCTAAACCTGCAGGCATCATTCTGGTATAACCACTCAAAGTCGTGAATGGCGTACCTGAAGACAAAAAAATGGTTAACAATGGTTAACAATAAAGCACAGTAAAGTGTAAATAATTACACACCTGAAAAACAAACATGATAAAACATAATAACAATAACAATAACAATAACAATAAAACATTGCAGAATAGAATACAGTAAAAAAGAGCAGAACAATAGAGAGAGAGAATAGAGAGAGAGAGAACAATAAAACAACAACTATTTTTTTTTATTTCTTATTTTTTTTTTTTTTTACACTTTTTTTGTAACTAACTTTTATAACGGTAACCGGTTCCAGGTTCGGGTCTCTCAAAATGCGATGGCATCTTGGGAGACCCTGTGAAAGTGTGCCTAGTCTGTGCAATGCTGTACCCTACGCTAATACTCAACTAGTGAATGGTAGCGTTCAAAACATTCACCAATGCAAAGACCAGGATTGTCAGGACAGGAGGGACAATAATAGCGGGTGTCACGCCTATATCCGCGCTTGCTGCAGACACGACATCTTTTTTGGGGGGGTTCGTTGGGTAGGGGTACTCGGGAGGACATAAAGAAAATGCCTCTCATGCAGCCGACTGCATTTGGTTGGGGATGTGAATGGGGGAAGTACGGGCGCTGCAGAAGCGGTGGGTTCCCAATTAGGATTGGCGAATGCAGTAGGAAGGGCACTATGGGCACGACAGGCCTGTGTTTGTCTTTCTGGTGGCAGCGGGACACTACTTGTGCTTGCCACCTCACCAGCTTGAACTGCACTTATGGGACTCGCCACGTCACCAAGTGTTACTGCAGTGCTGGTTTGACTACGACCGGGGTGTACTACGCCGCTGGCGCTTGCCAGTTCACCAAAACGCTACCAAAAAACTGTTAGCGATCGCAGGGATCAGGCCTGACTCTGCGAACGCTGCAATTATACATTTAGTGTTTTGTAAGTGACAGTGATCGATCGATACTGCACTTGGGTGGGCTGGGCCGGGCCGGGCGGAGGGGCAAAACGCAGGTGCTAGCAGGTATCTGGGCTGATCCCGCTAACACTGCGTTTTTGGGAACCCTAAACTGCTGGTGACGCTAGTATAGATCTGATCGGATCAGATATTGATGCGATCAGATACTATACCACTAAGGGAGGTGTACAGTGCGTGCGTGGGTGTTAGCGGTACTGGCGCTAATCTGACGCTGCCTGGGGCTGGTGCTTGCCAGTTCACCAAAACGCTACAAAAAAAACTGTTAGCGATCGCAGGGATCAGGCCTGACTCTGCGAACGCTGCAGTTATGCGTTTAGTGTTTTGTAAGTGACAGTGATCGATCGATACTGCACTTGGGTGGACTGGGCTGGGCCGGGCGGAGGGGCAAAACGCAGGTGCTAGCAGGTATCTGGGCTGATTCCGCTAACACTGCGTTTTTGGGAACCCTAAACTGCTGGGGACGCTAGTATAGATCTGATCGGATCAGATATTGATCCGTTCAGATACTATACCACTAAGGGAGGTGTATGGTGCGTGCGTGGGTGTTAGCGGTACTGGCGCTAACCTGACGCTGCCTGTGGCTGGCGCTTGCCAGTTCACCAAAATGCTACCAAAAAAACTGTTAGCGATCGCAGGGATCAGGCCTGACTCTGCGAACGCTGCAGTTATGCGTTTAGTGCCTTGTAAGTGACAGTGATCGATCGATACTGCACTTGGGTGGGCTGGGCGGAGGCACAAAACGCAGGTGCTAGCAGGTATCTGGGCTGATCCCGCTAACACTGCGTTTTTGGGAACCCTAAACTGCTGGGGACGCTAGTATAGATCTGATCGGATCAGATATTGATCCGATCAGATACTATACCACTAAGGGAGGCGCATGCTGCGTGCGTGGGTGTTAGCGGTACTGGCGCTAATCTGACGCTGCCTGGGGCGACGCATATCACCGCCGGCGATCGGGGGGCTAAACCTTTATTCGGTAATAAACGGCGGGTGCCCTGACACTATAAAAAATAAACGAACTAACCAGCGTCAACCGTAACGGTTATACGGTGATCAGTGGTGAAAGGGTTAACTAGGGGGCAATCAAGGGGTTAAAACATTTATTAGGTAGTATATGGGGGTCCCTGACGCTATAAAACGCTGACGGCGAACCTAAATATTTACCTCACTAACTAGCGTCACCAGCGACACTAATACAGCGATCAGAAAAATGATCGCTTAGCGACACTGGTGACAGGGGGTGATCAAGGGGTTAAAACTTTATTAGGGGGGGTTAGGGGGGTACCCTAGACCTAAAGGGGGGTAATGCACACTGTCCCAACACAGTAACTGTCACAAACTGACACTATGCAGTAATCAGAAAAAAAAAAAAAACTGCTGGTGTCAGTTTGTGACAGGGGGGGGGTGATTGGGGGGGGATCGGGGGGGGGATCGGGGTGTTTTGTGTGCCTGGCATGTTCTACTGTGTGT
Organism: Lithobates septentrionalis; assembly: GCA_037952835.1. Lineage (NCBI taxonomy): Eukaryota > Metazoa > Chordata > Amphibia > Anura > Ranidae > Lithobates > Lithobates septentrionalis. Next base: position 2,826,184 of record JBBDGP010000584.1, read on the forward strand.
GTGTAGTGTTGTGCACTTACTTACATGTCGTCTCTCCTCGGGCCGGAACGGAAAATACCGACCCGAGGGGAGATGACATCACTTCCTTTGCTGCTGTTTAGCATACAGCAGCAAAGGAGTGTTCTCATTGGCCGGCGGCGATCGCGAGGGGGGGGCCACGAACGGATGGTCTCCCCCTCATCACCGATCGCCGCTGGACAAAAGACGACCGCCTCGGGCACCGGGGGGGGGTCCGATCGGACCCCCCACCCGCGGAAGGCAAATCACGTACCCTGTACGTGATTTTGCCTGTCCGTGCCACTTTGCCGACGTACATCGGCGTGAGGCGGCCGTCAAGTGGTTAAAATCACTGCTCCCAAAAAAACAGTCATTTTTAAAAAAATGTTTTGCATTGATCCATGTACCCTGGGGCAGGACCCAGGTCCCCAAACACTTTTTTATGACAATAACTTGCATATAAGCCTTTAAAATTAGCACTTTTGATTATTCATGTTCGAGTCCCATAGACTTTAACGGTGTTCGCGTGTTCGAACAAATTTTTTGCCTGTTCGCATGTTCTGGTGCGAACCAAACAGGGGGGTGTTCGGCTCATCCCTATTCCCAAGTGGAGAACGTGATAGTGGCACTCAGGTTTTGGAAAATAGTAGTAGGAAATAGTGTTTAGTATTTGTATTTTAGAATGATCATATTTAAGTGAGAAATTGCTTAAATGGCATTGTTTTTGGGTTTGGGGTTAAAGAGAGAAGGTCATATCAATCAACACATGGCCAGACCATGTAATTAGGTTTATTTTGTAGCTGAAAAGGGCTGAAGTAGCAGAGGGTCACTCGAAAATAATCTATTCTAGTATGTGTTTCAGGTGGCATAGAATAGAAAGAGTATCACTTGACCACAGGATGATGCACTGTCTACACATCATAGAGTGAAAAGTGTCTAAAGAGTTAGCAAAATCATTTAGATAATGTTCGCAAAGCCTTGGCAGTGAAGGGATTTTAAGTCCTAATCGGTCTTGATCAGCTGATAAGAGCATGTTTATGTCTCTGCTTATAAACAAGTACATTGTAGGGCATGTAGAAAGTTTTAGTAGTAGATTATGAAGGGTTGCATTAGGGGTGTAGACATTACAGAGCATAACAAAGGAAGTACCCAATGTGCCATGTAAAATTAAATAATGACCATTTTTTGTCTGCTATAGATGAGGTGTGTTTGAAAGGCTAATGGACTTTACGGCAGACTTTGCCCGGCGGACTTTTCGACGGACTTTACGACGGACTTTCTGAATGAACGGACTTGCCTACACACAATTCACCAAAGTCCGCCGAATTCGTACGTGATGACGTACGACCGGACTAAAACAAGGAAGTTCATAGCCAGTAGCCAATAGCTGCCCTAACGTGGCTTTTTGTCTGTCAAACTAGCATACAGACGAGCGGACTTTCGACCGGACTCGATTTCGACGGATTGATTTAAAACATGTTTCAAATCTAAGTCCGTCCAACTTTTGAGAAAACAAAGTCCGCTGGAGCCCACACACGATCGAATTGTCTGACGAAATGCAGTCCGCCGGGCAAAGTCTGCCGTAAAGTCCGCTCGTGTGTACGCGGCATAAGAATGATTTCATAGTATAATGACCTTTACATTTTCTATTGAAGTTAATTTATCTTTTCCAAGCCCTGATTTATGGAGTCTATGACTAATAGTTGTCCTGTGGACAGATTCTCCCACCTGAGCAGTGGATTTCTGCAACTCCTCCAGAGTTACCATGGTCCTCTTGGTTGCTTCTCTGGGTAATACTCTCCTTGCCTGGCCTGTCAGTTTAGGTGGACTGCCATGTCTTGGTAGGTTTTCAGTTGTGCCATACTCGTTCCATTTTCAGATGATGGATGGAATAGTGCTCCATGAGATGTTCAGAGCTTGGGATACTTTTTTTTAATAACCTAACCCTGCTTTAAACATCTCCACAACTTTATCGCTGACCTGTCTGGTGTGTTAATTGGCCTTCATGATGCTGTTTGTTCACTAAGGTTCTCTAACAAACCTCTGAGGGCTTCACAGAACAGCTGTATTTATACTGAGATTAAATGACACACAGGTGGACTCTGTTTACTAATTAGGTGACTTTTGAAGGCAAATGGTTCCACTAGATTTTAGTTAGGGGTAGCAAAGTAAATGGGGTTAAATACAAATGCACACCACACTTTTCACATATTTATTTGTAAAAAAAAAATGAAAACCATTTATCAGTTTCCTTCCACTTCACAATTATATCCACTTTGTGTTTTGGTCAATCACATAAAATCCCAATAAAATACAAATTTCCTTGACAAAATGTGGAAAATTTAAAGGTGTATGAATACTTTTTCAAGGCACTGTAGTTAATATTATCATACACATACCATTAGTCAGTATTTATTGTTATTAAAATGTCTTATCATTGGCAACCACTCCATTCTCATGTTTTAGTTCTATAGTTGTTCATTGAACATATACACAATCTTTATGAACAAGCCACTGAACTGATGAGATAATGAGGTTGATTTACTAAAGATAAATAGTCTGTGCACTGCAAGTGAACCTGCAAGTGCCCCCACAAGTGAACTTCAAGTGCACTTCAAGTGCACTGCAAGTGCAGCTGCTCTATATCTGAGGGGAACATGCAAGAAAAAAAATGCATTTTTGCTTGCACATGATTGGATTATAGAAATCAGCAGAGCTTCCCCTCATTTCAGAGCTTCCTCTCAGATCTAGAGTACTTGAAGTGCACTTCTAGTGAACAGTATATTTGCCTTTAGTAAATCAACCTTAGTCTCTAAATAGTGTATTATTATGCTCTTGGAGCTGGAGCTGCAGGGGAGAGGCAGGAGCACCGACAAAGGATGGGCCATAGCAGGCATATGGATGACATCACCCCACCAAGGAATTGCCAGCCGATGTCTAGCACTCTCTTCTCTCCCCTGTAGCCAGTGCTGACTAACACAGGGGAGATCATGTGACTGGACCAGTAGTGGCATAGGTTAGTCAGAATAGGTGTTAGGAGGGAGAGAGGGCATTTTCAAGATTAGTTAGATACCGTATATGTTGCATTTCTATCTTAAACAGTTTGATTTACAATCTCTATTGTTTCATTATAATTTCATATATAATATACGAGTCAATCTTATACAGTTTTAAAAATAAAGACATCAGTTCTATCTACCTCTTTATCGCCAACTCATTTAACCTACTCGCCATTACTGATACCTGGCTCCACGAATCCGACACTGCGTCTTCTGCTGCCCTATCCCATAGTGGTCTTCTCTGGACTAACTCCTCCAGATCCAGTGGACGTAAGGGAGGAGGTGTCGGAATCCTCCTAGCCCCACATAGCACCTTTCTGGTACTTCAGCCACCTCCCTCTCTGTCACTCTCCTCTTTCGAAGCACACTGTATTAGTCTTTTCACTCCAATCTCTCTAAGGATAGCCGTGATCTACAGGCCCCCTGGACCAGTATCAACGTTTCTTGATGACTTCTCTGCCTGGCTACCCTACTTTCTTTCTTCTGAAATCCCCACAATCATTCTCGGGGACTTCAACATCCCTATTAATACTAACACTCCTGCCACTTCCAAACTTCTCAGCCTAACATCCTCCTTTGACCTGAAGAAGTGGATACATGCTCTTACTCACTCAGAAGGCAATATCCTTGGCCTCATTTTCTCTCACCTTTGCACTCCATGCAACCTCTCTAACTATCCATTGCCTCTCCCTGATCACCACCTTATTAGTTTCACTCTCTCCCTTTCCTTCACCTCCTCTCCCTCCATCCGCCTTAAAGTTACCCGCAGATACCTCCATCATCTCAACCCTTCTCTTCTCTACTCTGCTATCAACAACCTCTACGACAAAATCTCACCCCTATCCTGCACCAACCTAGCCACTTCTATCTACAACGCTTCACTTCTAGCCTCACTGGCCCCCCTCACTACACGCAGAATGAACCCCTAGCCCCTTCAACCTTGGCAAACAGATAATACTAGAAGTCTGAAAAAACATAGTCATGCTCTTGAGCACCTGTGGCGTAAGACTAATGCCGCGTACACACGGTCGTACTTTTCGTCTACAAAAGTCCAACGGACGCTGACGGACTAAAGCTGGCTGGTAATCCGATCGTGTGTGGGCTTCTCCGGACTTTCAACTGACTTTTTTAGCCTCAAATCCGACGTACTTTAGATTTGAAACATGCTTCAAAACTTTACTTCGTAACTACGACGGACCCCGAAATCCGCTCGTCTGTGTGCTAGTCCGACGGACAAAAAGCCACGCTAGGGCACCTATTGGCTACTGGCTATGAACTTCCTTATTTTAGTCCGGTGTACGTCATCACGTACGAATCCGACCGACTTTTGTGTGGTCGTGTGTAGGCAAGTCCGTTCGTTAGAAAGTAGGCCGCAAGTCCGCCGCAAGTCCACCGAAAGTCTGCCGGAAGTCTGTCGGAAAGGCTGTCTGACTTTTGTAGACGAAAAGTACGACCGTGTGTACGCGGCATTAGTCTCAGAGAGATTTCAACCAATATAAATCTGCACTCCAAAAATATAATTACAGTCTCCTCTCTGCCAAGCAGACCTATTTTACCACTCTCATTAGCAACTTATCATCCCGTCCCCGTCAGCTCTTCTCCACCTTCAACTCTCTACTTTGTCCTCCACCGCCTCCACAAGCCAACTCACTCACTGCCCAGGAGATCGCCAATCACTTCAAACAGAAGATTGATACAATTCGCGCGGAGATCTCCACTGTTCCGATACCCTCCGCGCTTTACACTTCATGCCCACAAGCATGATCATTATTTCCCTCTTTCAACCCCACCACTACAGATGAAGTTGCTAAACTACTTGCTAATGTCCACCTTACCACCTGCCCTCTGGATCCCGTTCCCTCACAAATGCTACGTTCACCCTCTGGCCCTATACTACACTCTCTAACCCACATCTTCAATCTCTCCCTCTCTTCTGGCATCTTCCCCAACTCTCTAAAACATGCACTTGTCAGACTCATACTTAAAAAGCCCTCACTGGACCCTTCCAATCTTAACAACCTACGCCCCATCTCCTTGCTCCCCTTCTTATCCAAACTCCTTGAACGTCTGGTCTACAACCGACTGAGCGTCCACCTCGCTGATAATAACCTTCTTGATCCCCTTCAGTCTGGATTTCGTCCTCAACACTCCACAGAAACTGCTCTCCTAAAACTAACAAAGGATCTACTAATGGCCAAAACCAATCAACACTATTCTGTACTCCTACTCCTGGACCACTCTGCTGCCTTTGATACGGTTGACCACCCCCTCCTCCTCAAAAAACTACACAGCTTTGGTCTCTGTGACTGTACACTACGCTGGTTCTCTTCCTACCTATCCAACCGAACCTTCAGTGTTTCTTACAACTCTACTTCCTCCTCTCCTCTTCCTTTCTCTGTTGGGGTCCCCCAGGGTTCTATTCTTGGACCTCTCCTATTTTCAATCTACACCGCCTCCCTGGGTCAACTGATAGCCTCCCATGGCTTCCAATACCACCTCTACGCTGACGACACCCAAATCTATTTCTCTACCCCTCAGCTCACTCCCTCTGTCTCCTCATGTATCACTAATTTACTATAGATATATCAGTCTGGATGTCACACCACTTCCTCAAACTCAATCTATCCAAAACCAAACTTATAATTTTTCCTCCCCCATATGCCCCTTCCCCTGATCCCTCTGTCAAAATCGATGGCACAACTATAAGCCCATCCCCACATGCCAAGGTTCTAGGTGTAGTCTTATGCCCCGTACACACGGTCGGATTTTCCGATGGAAAATGTCCGATTGGAGCGTGTTGTCGGAAATTCCGACCGTGTGTGGGCTCCATCGGACATTTTCCATCGGATTTTCCGACACACAAAGTTTGAGAGCAGGATATATAAAATTTTCCGACAACAAAATCCGTTGTCGGAAATTCCGATCGTGTGTACACAAATCCGACGGACAAAGTGCCACGCATGCTCAGAATAAATAAAGAGATGAAAGCTATTGGCCACTGCCCCGTTTATAGTCCCGACGTACGTGTTTTACGTCACCGCGTTTAGAACGATCGGATTTTCCGACAACTTTGTGTGACCGTGTGTATGCAAGACAAGTTTGAGCCAACATCCGTTGGAAAAAATCCTAGGATTTTGTTGTCGGAATGTCCGAACAAAGTCCGACCGTGTGTACGGGGCATTAGACTCTGAACTCTCCTTCAAGCAACACATCCAATCACTGTCCAAATCCTGCCGCCTCAACCTCCGCAGCATCTTCAAAATACGCCCCTTTCTAAACAATGACACAACAAAGCTCTTAATTCACTCGCTGGTCATCTCTCGCCTCAACTACTGCAACTCACTTCTCATTGGCTTACCTCTACATAGTCTATCACCTCTTCAATACATCATGAATGCCACTGCCAGACTCATCCACCTTACCAATCGCTCTGTGTCTGCCACTCCTCTCTGTCAATCCCTCCACTGGCTTCCGCTTGGCCAAAGAATTAAATTCAAAATTCTAACAACTACGTACAAAGCCATTCACAATTTCACCCCCAGCTACATCACTAGCTTAGTCTATAAATACCAACCTGCTCATTCTCTTTGTTCCTCTCAAGACGTCCTGCTCTCTAGCTCCCTCGTCACCGCCTCCCATGCTCGCCTCCAGGACTTTTCCAAAGCCTCTCCAATCCTATGGAATGCCCTACCCCAATCTGTCCACTTATCTCCTACTCTATTAGCTTTTAGACGATCCCTGAAAACCCTTCTCTTCAGAGAAGCCTATCTTGCCCACACTTAAGAACTGTATTTTCATTTTTTTCCATCAACTCATCCACAGTTATTACCTTTTGTTTCCACTTGACCCCCCCTTCTAGATTGTAAGCTCTAACGAACAGGGCCCTCTAATCCCTCCTGTATTGATTTGTATTGAAAGTGTACCGTCTGCCCTCATGTTGTAAAGCGATGCACAAACTGTTGGCGCTATATAAATCCTGTATTATAATAATAATAATAATAATATCATATGAATTTTAGAAGTCTATTTCTCATGTTTATAAATATATTTTCATGTCAAAAAGTGTGAAGAAATAAATATATACTACCATATGTTTTAGGTTCTAGGCAATTAGCATTATTTTTTTTTTTACTTTTTGTCAAACTGGAGTTTGGATCTTTGCCAGTGTGAGATAATACCACTGAATCCAAACCTAATTTAAAGGTATGGTACAACAGCTGCTTGTGCCTACAGCATGTTGTTCAGCTAACCTAAAGGTGAAAAGTTAGAGACAAAGCAAAAAGCAAATTAACATATTGTGCAGGTGATGGATTTACTTCTCTACAGTGCACTACATTGTGCTGGAGGCATATGTAGCTTCAAACAGAATTGTTAAAACTGACCTCATGCTTGACAAGTTTCAGGATGGCAAAAAATAGCAGTGTGAAAATCTATCTATTTTTTTTCTATCTATCTATCTATCTATCTATCTATCTATCTATCTATCTATCTATCTATCTGTAAAGGCCCCTACACACGATCAGACTTTTTGACAACAAACATGCAAATTAGCTGTTTTGGAGCAACATCCGACCGTGTGTATGCTCCATCGGACAAACTTTTTCTGTTTCTATCGGACTTTTGTCGGCTGTGCGAATGGACAAACTTTCTGGCAACAAAATTCCGATGGAGCAAGTCCGATCGTGTGTACACAAAAGCATCGGACTTTTGTACAAACTACAGTACGTGGCCGCGAGAATGTTTCCAGTGCGAACCCATCGCGCTGGTTATCGGAGACAAGGTACTTCACATCTCGCGCTGGCTGCAATAGGAAAACACATTTTCCTATTGCGGCGAGCGTGAGGGGGAATTCCCTTCTGGGGGCATGCCAGGCCCTTAGGTCTGATATGGATTTTAAGGGGAACCCCCTATGCCAAAAAAACTGCGTGGGGGTACCCCCAAAATCCATACCAGACCCTTATCCGAGCACGCAGCCCAGCCGGTCAGGAAAGGGGGTGGGGACGAGCGAGCAACCCCCCTCCTGAGCCGTACCAGGCCGCATGCCCTCAGCATGGGGGGTGGGTGCTTTGGGGGAGGGGGCGCCCCCACCCCAAAGCACCTTGTCCCCATGTTGATGAGGACAAGGGCCTCTTCCCGCCAACCCTGGCCGTTGGTTGTCGGGGTCTGCGGGCGAGGGGCTTATCAGAATCCGGGAGCCCCCTTTAATAAGGGGGCCCCCAGATCCCAGGCCCCCACCCAATGTGAATGAGTATGGGGTACATGGTACTCCTACCCATTCACCTAGGAAAAAAAAAGTGTCAATAAAAAAAACACAGTACACAGGTTTTAAAAGTAATTTTTTAGGCAGCTCCAGGGGTCTTCTTCCAACTTCAGGGGTCTTCTGCCGACTTCGGGGGTCTTCTTCCGACTTTGGGGGTCTTCTGCCAACTTCGGGGGTCTCTCAGGCCTCTTCTCCCTCTCTCCGATGTCGTCTCCATGCTCTCTGGTTCTTCTCCGGTGCCTTCTTCCTTCTGCCGGGCTCCTCCGCTATCTTCTGCTCTTTTTCTGCTCTTTTGGTAGCAGAGGAGCGCAGTCTTTTCAGACGTCTTCCTCCACTTTAACCCCTAAATTATTAAAAAGCAGCTTCTCAGTCAAAAATTCACTACACTGCATTGAAGGCCCTCTCTGACATGATATATGCAACAGGGAAGGCTAATAACAAAATCACCTGTAGGGCCACCTCCAACCAGTGGTCTTCCTTTTCTTTCTTTTTTTTTTCACCTCAGCAAAATTTTCTGAGAGACTTATTTCAACTTTGCAGTTCAATTTTGTCCCATCTCGTTTTCACATCATAGTGACTTATTCAACCATATATCTTTATTAGTTATTTAATTATTTTATTTATTTTATTTAAAAAAACTAAACAAAACAAAACAAAAAAAATATAGAACTACTCCTGCTACCTTACATATTCCTTATCTCTCTTTCCCTCTTCCCATTATCCCCCCCCCCCCCTTATTTGGTTTGTTTCTTTCTAGGTCCCTTCAATTCCTAACTCACGTCCCTTCACCTTCTTTTATCTTTTCCAAATATTTATCCGAGGCTTTAAAATTTTTCCAACCCTCCCAGGTGCTAGTATATTTCTTATAGTGACCTCTATCCCTACTACACAATAGGTCCATTTTACTATAATAATCTGTTTGTTCAAACCACTCATCTTATACCTGGGTTTTCACTATTTAACCATTTTTTTGGGATCAGACCCTTTGCGGCATTCAGGAGTTTTGGGGTTTTTGTTCTCATGTATTGTTTCTTTGGGATTTTGGAATCATGAAATAAGCAAGTCCATATATTTTGTTCTATTTTCTCACCATTTATCTCCTTTATATTACTCACTATTTCTTGCCAATACTTCTTTATTTTTGGAAACTCCCACCATATATGCACCATCGTTGCCCTTTGCTTGCAGTTTCTCCAACACAATGGTGATCTCTCTGGTTGATATCTATGGGTTCCCTCTGGGGTCAAGTACCATCTTGCTAAAAATGAATAATTCATTTCAATGGTATTCATATCCCAGGCATTATTATATCCCATTCCTATCATCTTTTCCACTTGGTGATCTTCTAGCTTTAATTCCAGTTCTTTTTCCCATTGTTCAATGTAGGCAGGTCTTCCTTGTCCTTCTAGGTCTGTCAATATTACGTAATTTTTTGATATTCTATTTTACAGTGGCATTTGGGTAAAGCAGAGTTTTTCCAATGGGCTTAATTCCCCTTCATCTCTAATTGGATGTGCATATTTACTAAGTGTCTTAATTGATAAAATTTCCATTCACTTATCTTCCACCCGTTGAGTTCTTCTAATTCTAATCGTGTTTTTATCCTTTCTTTTGTGATAATATCTTTCAATTGTGGATTTCTTATCTCGTATCTCCAACCAGTGGTCTTGCATGTACAGCCTTTAGTTAATGAATGTGATCTGAAAAACAGTATGTTAATACCCTCCTCTAAAACAATGATCTTAGCGCACAAAGCCAGGCCCACGAAGATATGGTTTGATTGGTTTGAGTGGCCTGGATAGACCTCTAACATCAAACCTATTGAACACTTTTGAAATGAACTGGACACCAACTGTAAGCCACCTCACAAAAGCTCTTTGAACTAAATGGGTAAAACTTCCCGCATGCACAATCTAATTAGAGTGGAGCCTATTACATTTGCAAGAAAGGAAAGGGAAAAAATCCATTAATTCATACGGTTTTTGAATTGGATGCTCAACAAGCTTACATAGGTTTGATGGGTAGGCATTCACAAAATTATGGCAATATAATGTATGCAATAATTCATATGAAGATTTTATAATTATCCCTTGAAGTCAGTAAAGGCTCACACAGAGCATCTGTTGTACATATATCGTTACATATAGCGTTAATTAGCAAACAACCCCCTTCTCCAGACAGAAACATTTTTGGGCCTACTGGACATGTATTTGACATGTACAGAATGGAAAAATGTGTTTTGTTTAGGATAGATTTTTTATGGTACTAATTTTGTTTCGTTATGGAATTAATTTAGTTTGGTTTCGGAATTAATTTAGTTTCATTTAGTTTTCATTAAAATTAAATTTTGTTTCTGTTAAAATGTGTTTTCTTTATAAATCTCTAGCGAATTTCAACTTTACAGAACGGTTAGAATTCGGATCAGTCGAAAAATGATTGACGATTTGAATTTTGTGTAAAGAATATCTGGTTGTTAAGCAGCTGGCCGGGAAGCTGTCCACCTGCATCCTTAACAACCATAAATCATCATCGGTCAGCAGGCTTCCCCACTGACAGATGAATGTAAAGACAATAGACAATAGAAAAATGTAAAAATAAATGGGGTGGGGTCCCCCCAAGTCCATACCAGGCCCTTCAGGTCTGATATGGATTTTAAGGGGAACCCCACGCCAAAATGAATTAAAAAAACAGCGTGGGGTTCCCCCCAAAATCCATACCAGACCCTTATCTGAGCATGCAGCATGGCAGGTCAGGAAAGGGGGGCAATCAAGCGCCCCTCCCTCCTGAACCACACCAGGCCACATGCCCTCAACATGGGGGGTGGGTGCTTTGAGGCGGGGGTTCTGCCCCCCACCCCAAAGCACCTTGTCCCCATGTTGTTGGGGACAAGGGCCTCATCCCCACAACCATGGCCAGTGGTTGTGGGGGTCTGCGGGCAGGGGGCTTATTGGAATCTGGAAGCCCCTTTAACAAAGGGTCCCCAGATCCCACCCCCCCATGTGAATGTTTATCGGGTACATAGTACCCCTATTCATTCACCAAAAAAAGTGTACAAACAGTAATAAAAACAACAGATATGTTTTTAAAAATAAAAAAATAATGTCCCTCGATGTAAATCCATCATCAATCACACTGCCTGCCGACCCAAAAAAAAAAAAGAATGCTCCCGCCTCCTGGGAGGCCTCCTGCTGAATGCCTGCTCTGTGCTTCGACATTTCTTATATAGGTATGGAGCGAAGCCATTGGGTGACGTTATGGACTGGTGCATGCTGGGTCTGTGAGGACAGAAGGGGTGAGGTCACCGAGTAATATACATCACCTATATAGGAAATGTCAAAGTGCAGAGCAGGCATTTGGCGGGAGGCCTCCCAGGAGGCAGGATCGTTTTTTTTTTGTGTTTTTTTTCAGGTCGTGTTGCAGCGTGTTTGAAGATAGATTTACATCGAGGGATACTATTTTTTAATTAAGGATTTGTCAACAACTTGTCTCTTGTGTTTATTACTTTGACTATTTTTGGTGAATGGATAGGGGTATGGACTGGGTGGGGGACCCCAGCTGGATTCTGGGTTCACTATAACAAAAAGTGTTTTGCACAACGTATCTACAGTATTATGAACCATACATCTATTTGCTTATTCAAATAATGTTATTCCTTTAACTGTTGATTTTTAGTTAATTAATACAGCACATAAAGCATAGCTTTTTTTAGGGGAAACATATTGGGACCAACTTCAGAGGAAGAGGATTTAATCTTTTGAGCAATTTTGGACAACCCAGAGGAAACCCAAACAAACATGGGAAGAATATATAAACCCCATAATGACCCTTGTAAATTGGAACTCGAGACATCACAGGTCTATGGTATTAATCATGTGTGTCCGCAGAACTTTTTTTTAGGGGGGGGGCATAATTTTAAGGTCACCTATGCTCCATCCCATTTTGACAATGTCATGAAGGGGAGGGGCTTAGGCATGCACAGTTTTGAGAAACCTGATGCAAAAGCTTAATAGAAGGATCAAGCTGCCATTGTCTAAATAGCATTTTCTAATCTGTTTTTAACCTACTCTGCCCCATGCCTAAATACTGCCTTTACTACTTGACCACTGGGCACTTAAACCCCCTTCCTAGCCAGACCAATTTTCAGCTTTCAGTGCTCTCACATTTTGAATGACAATTACTCAGTCATACAGCACTGTACCCATATGAAATTTTTGTCCTTTTTCACACAAATAGAGCTTTCTTTTGATGGTATTTAATCACCGTTGTTTTTTTTATTTTTTGGGCTATAAAAGAAAAAAGTCTGAAAATTTGGTAAAAAAAAAAAATGAATTTTTCTTTGTTTCTGTTATAAAATTTAGCAAATAAGTAATTTTTCTTCATAAATTTTGGACAAAATTTATACTGCTACATATCTTTGGTAAAAATGAGTACAAATTGGGGGGCGTGTCCAGCCGGCAGAAAAGATGGCCGCATAACTCAGAGCTCCGGCAGCCTCACGCTCAGACTGACATTCAGCGACCACGGGGAGAGGTCTCCTACGGCTCCACACACGCACACCGCAGCGCCTGTCACCCGCAGGAGCGATGACTAAACGGCAGAAGACAAATAAGCAGCCGCAGCGCCTCACAGACTTCTATCCTGCAGTACCTCAGGGAGGTGGGCAATATGGTGCCGGCCCTAGCTCCACAGGAACGGCCCGATCCCCACACGGCCATCAAGCCGCAGGACAGCATATTACCACCCAGCCCGAGGAGCTGGAAGAACACTCTCCTCCCTTTACTCCCTCCACTCGCAGCCCAGTGAAATCTAAACAGCGCAGGGAGGAAGATGCGTTCTCCCCTGCACTGCAGAGCATTCCTCCCCAGGTATCTCTGCAGAACGTGCACCCAGGAATGTCAATTGAAATGTTCCCAGCCACAGAACAATCCATTTCTGAGAACACCATGAAAAACATGCTTCTCTCCCTCAGAAGCACTCTGTTTAATGATTTTTCAGACATGTTTGCACACTTAAAATGAGACTGTCCAAACACATGCTGTCAAAATCCGACACCTAGAAACTAAAATGGCAGATCTGTACTCTGCACATAATGACCTCGTTGATGCCTATGCGGATCAAGAATCTGAGTTGGAATGTCTCCAATATAAAGATTTATCGATGGGGCTTCCCTACAAAGCTTCTGGTCACCTGGAACAGCAAAACCTACCCCATATACAGTGTGGATAAAGGCATCCAGCTCTTCAAACAGTGGCAATTACTCCCTGCAGATGCGCAACCCCCTGCCTTGCCTATCCCAGAACAACCACAATCAGAATGGCCCTGATTTGAATCTTCTGTTTACCACTTGACCTCTCCCCGCCAGCATGACCTATGTATTAGCGTGAGGCTGGGAGCTAAATCACCTGGTTTACTTTTCTTTCTTTTTGTAGTTCGTTGGCTCAGTGCACAGCACTGGCAGTATGATTTCCCCCCCACGACACCACAGCAGCTCCGGCTGCCCATTGTGCCTGCGTTTTGACAGGCATTTTTTATGTATGTTGTATTTGTTTCTCCTTTGTTTGACCCCTCTTTCTTTAGTTTCTACCATCCAGCCAGTCACCATTTATATGTCTACCAGAACTCAGTCTGGACTATCGCATTTGTTTCCCCTGCTGCTCGTTGCAACAAAAGACCCTTCAATCAACCCACCAACTGACTCTACACAAATTGTCAATCCTCGGTGGCCGAAATCTCCACATACCAGGTACTCTTTCCCTGTCTCTCCTCTCTGCAATGTTTCTTTCTGCAACGATTCCTTAGTAAGTACACATTCATTAATATGCCTCTAAAATTCATGTCACTGAACTCTAAGGGCCTCAACAGCCCCTTTAAACGTGCAGCGCTAATGAAAGCAGCACACTCTCTCAAAGCTGACATAATCTTTGCTCAGGAAACCCATTTCGCTGCCCACAAGTGCCCTCGAGTGTCCTTTCGTCATTTCCCTCATTTGTACATGGCCAATGGCCCAAAAAAGGCTTGTGGAGTCTTTATTGCTGTCAAGGACTCTATGGCTTTTCGTCATATCCGCACTATCCAGGATCCCCAAGGTCGGTACATCATCCTCATCTGCGAGCTTAATCAAGTAGTGTTTACTCTAGTTAACCTATACGCTCCGAGTGTTCAGAGAAAATTCCTCACTCCTCTATTCACCAAGGCTATGGAAGTGACGCAGGGTATCCTTATTATTGGCAGAGACTTTAATACTATCCTGAACCCCACCTTGGACTCCACCACCCTCGCTAGAAGACTTGGCCACTCAATTGTCCCCTTACTTCATAAATACGAGCTGTATGATACCTGGCGTCAGAGGCGGCTCTAGGCTTTGTGAGGCCTTAGGCAAAACTTCGACATGAGGCCCCACTGATGCCCTTGAACTATGCAGCAGGCGTTCCCAGATTGAGATGCTTGTGTGGTGGATGGGAAAAGTGACGTGTGCGGACGCAACATCACTCCTCATTGGCTGGTAGGCAGAACATCAGGAGTCTTAGGTTACGCGAGAAGTGAGTGTAACAGGGCTCTTAAAATTGCCTGCATACAGCGGCATTAAGATGTCCTTTCATCTCTAAAATAAAGGGCTGCAGATCAGATGTTCGGCATGCTTAAGTGAGACAGGGCTCTTAATGCTGCCTGAGCACAGCAGTGTTAAGGTCCCCTGTCAATAAAAACTGGGGTAATGTGTGTTGCACTACCCCTGAAGGAGTCGCTTGGTAATTTTGGGTTCCCTGTTCTGCGCCTCAACTCCAAAAACACCCTCAGTCCCTCTGACACACCTGGTTAATTGAATCACTACAGACACACGTAGCGTATAGTACCTTTCACCTTACTGTAGGATATAGGCAATAAACAATTACACACGTGTTTAATGGTAGACACTATTTGTCTAGAATTAGGAACTTGCATAAATGACAAAAAGTGCAGTTCACAGCAGAACAGCAGAGTAGAACTGCCCTCAGGTTAGAAAGGTAAACAAATATATCTATAAAAGCAGCTCTATATCATTAGCAAAAAAATCAATACAAGAATAGGTAAATCAATATTTAGTAACACAACTGTAATCTAAACGTGTTTAAAGGAATAGCAGTTTCCTAATTGTTTTCGAGTGCACTCGAAAAAATGAGAGAAGGTGGGGTCTCCCTTTTAAATGGCAACAACAAACTGTGCAGGGCCAGTGCAAGGATTTTTGTTTACTTATCCCTAGTCCAAGAAGTGACGTCATACAGGGGAGGGCTGGCAGCTTGTAAAGGTCAAGTGGCCCATTGAACCACCAAATCAGCTCATCCATACCCACCTGGTTTTTCAATGCAGCCTCACCAGTGCCGCCTCATCAGTGCCCATCAATGCAGCCTCATCAGTGCCACCTCATCAGTGCCCATCAATGCAGCCTCACCAGTGCCGCCTCATCAGTGCCCATCAATGCAGACTCACCAGTGCCACCTCATCAGTGCCCATCAATGCAGACTCACCAGAGTTGTAGTTTCCTCTGCCCTGCTCGGGAGCTTGAGCACGGACTACAACTCCTGGAATTCAACAGCAGCCGGCGGCCCAACTTTCCACAGAAGAAAAAAAAAAAGGCAGCGGGCAGCGGCTGCCAGCTGTTTTCAACATAGATTAGAGTGGCCTAGGGGGCACTATGCCCCCCCCCGGCCAAGCCTGCCCCTGACGTTATACATGACACTTCCCGGTCTGTGTACAGGAGGGTGGCTGAGTGGACAAAGGTCTGCTGAGCTACGGCCGCCCTTCCCAGTGCCACCCATCATGACAGCACCGGGTGGGACAGTGGTGCCCGGTAAACATGGTGAAGGAGGTTGTACATTGTGTCAGTGCTGGAAGTGATAGGCGGCTTCCCAGCCACTTGTAACACTTCCAGATGAAAGGCGACAGTCAGCTTTACTATAGTACACACACTCCGAGCTGCTATAGGGGCTGAGAGTGTGTAAAAACAACAAAAAACATTCAGCACTGTAAAAATCAGAATCCCCAGCAAGTGGCTGGCGATTAGGATTTTACTGCCCCCCTATCCTGGTGCCCTGAGGTGGCTGCTTAAGCCACTATATGGTAGTGCTGGCCATAGCCCTGGGGCCACTACAGTTATAGGGCAGTCTTTAGGCTCGGTTCACACCAGTGTGCTGTGCAACCTCACATGTGATTCACACCACACTGCAGTGAAAATCACATGTGAAGTCTGTGCTATGCGATTTCTGCCATGTAGATAGTATTGCTGAATTTGCATCACATTTGGACCAAGGTCATGCAGGACCCTTTTTTGGTCCACACCAGAATCGGATCGCATGGGTGTTCACACCCATGCGATCTGATTCATGTCTAAATTGACAGTTTACACAGCAATATGTGAACCGATCTGGGGGTGTCATTAACTTTGTATTGACATTTTCAGCGGTTCGCATAAGGCAGTGTGAACCGAGTCAGGTGCGATGCAGGAACCGGGAGTGGATTCACACGGTTCTCGCATCGCACCAGTGTGAACCGAGCCTAATGCCGCGTACACACGAGCGGACTTTACGGTGGACTTTGCCCGGCGGACTGGATTTCGTCGGACAATTTGATCGTGTGTGGGCTCCAGCGGACTTTGTTTGCTCAAAAGTTGGACGGACTTAGATTTGAAACTTGTTTAAAATTTATCCGTTGAAATCGAGTCCGGTCGAAAAGTCCGCCGTCTGTATGCTAGTTCGACGGACAAAAAGCCACACTAGGGCAGCTATTGGCTACTGGCTATGAACTTCCTTGTTTTAGTCCGGTCGTACGTCATCACGTACGAATTCGACGGACTTTGGTGGATTGTGTGTAGGCAAGTCCGTTCATTCAGAAAGTCCGTCGTAAAGTACGTCTAAAAGTCCGCCGGGCAAAGTCTGCCGTAAAGTCCGCTCGTGTGTACGCGGCATAACTGTTGGTTCACACTGCAGCGATGTGGGAACCCTGCGAATCCGCTGCGGATGTCTCCCGGTGGCAGTTAACACTGCCCTATGCGAACTGCTTGGAGTGTCAATACAAAGTTAATGACACCCCCAAATCAGTTTGCATATCGCAGTGTGAACTGCAAATTCGGACAGGAATCGGATCACATGGGTGTGAACACCCAGGCGATTCGATTCTGCTGCAGATCAGAAAAGAAGTCCTGTGTGTTTGGTCCGAATGCAATACGAATTCAGCCATACTATCTGAATGGCTGAAATCGCATCGCACAGACTTCACATGTGATTTGCACTGCAGTGTGGCACAAATCACATCCGATGTTGAATATCGCTGCAGTGTGAACTAGCACCTAAATCTTCATCTCTAAGGCCCCTTTCACACTGGGGCGGGGGCAGGGGCGGCGTCAGCGATAAAGCGCCGCTATTGTAAGCGGCGCTTTACCGTCATAGCGGGGCAGTTTTACCCCCCTGCTAGCGGCCGAGAAAGGGTTAAAACCACCGCAAAGCGCCTCTGCAGAGGCGCTTTGCCGGCGGTATAGCCGCGCCGTCCCATTGATTTCAATGGGCAGGGGCGGTAAAGGAGCGGTATACACTTTGCTCCTTCACCGCTCCGAAGATGCTGCTAGCAGGACTTTTTTTACCGTCCTGCTAGTGTACCGCTCCAGTGCGAAAGCCCTTGGGGCTTTCACACTGGAATTAAAGCAGCGGCACTTTCAGGTCGGTTTGCAGGCGCTATTATTAGCGCAATAGCGCCTGCAAACCGCCCTTATCGCTGGTGCATGTTGCAGCTGTGAATAGGGCCTGCGGGCAGTATTAGGGCCAAAGAATAACAGGGTGGGCAGTTCCTATAGATGGCAGTAGATAATGGCCAACCAACCCACTTACCAGACCCAGGGATATAGCAACACAATGGTTTCTCTGATCAGGAGTTGGCTCATTCTGGGTTGCCTGTGGCGACTCCGCTGGGTAGTGCCCAGATCTGTATTCTGGAAATAACTTCATGCCTTTCTTCAGAAGGGATGGTAATAGGCTGTGGGGATTTCTCTGGGGTGGTGCAGTGCAGTGGGATTCTCTCTCTGATGGAGTCCTGGGTGCATTTCCCCAAAATTCTCCCGGGCTTCTGGATCTCTCTCCCTCTTCTTATGCTGGGGGCTGCAGTTTCTTCCTTTAGTTTTGCAATGTCCACCACTCATACTACATTTCCCACAATCCTCCTCTCTGTTTCATTCTAGTGTTTTTTTCCCCCCTTGTCCAATAAGAAGGAGGGGGAAGAAACAGGAGTACAGTGGTTAGAGGAGGAGGGGGGGGAGCCCGCAGCAGCTTCTCTCTCTCTCTCTCCACACAGACACAGCCGCTCCTCCGATCTTCTGCTGCTCTGCTCAACTCTGACAGGAGGAAGGAGGGGGAGTGGGTAGGAAGCAGAGAGAGAGAGAGAGAGAGAGAGAGAGAGAGAGAGAGAGAGAGAGAGAGAGAGAGAGAGAGAGAATGCCCTCCAGTCTTTTAGCGGCGGCTCGAGCAGGGGGGTGAAGGAGGTCTCCTCGGACCCGCTCCTGTCATTTTCCGGCGGCACATATCAGGCAAATTCGGCGATGGCGAGGCCCCTATGATGGCGAGGTCTGAGGCGATCGCCTAATTTGCCTAATTGGAGAGCCGCCTCTGCCTAGCGTTGCTACCATGGATCGGAGAAAGATTTTACTTTTTTGTCTGCAGCTCACTCTTCCTACTCCCGCATTGACTTTTTCTTTACTCATAAAAGGTCTCTATCAATTGTTATGCGTGCAGACATTGGTACGATCTCTTTGTCAGATCACGCTCCGATCACGCTAGAGTTTGATGACACATTTCGCAACTCCCCTCCTCCAATTTGGAGACTAAACACCTCCCTATTGGAGGATAAGGAACTGTACCAACAGATCGTACAAGAACACCATGACTTTTTTTTTTAGGTATAATGACACCCCTGATATAAATAGATTTACACTGTGGCATACTTATAAGGTCTACATGAGGGGAGTACTGATCAAAATGGCTTCATTTGTCAAAAAAAAGAGAAGAAGGCAGATCGAAGACGTGCTGAATTCTATAACCCTAAAAGAACGTGAGAATAAGTTGAACCCAAATCAGCGTCTCACACAAGATATCTTGCAAGACAGGCAAAAATTAAGGTCCATGCTCCTTTACAAATATGAAACCCATCTCAAATACCTTAAATCCAATTACTATGGCCTCCATAACAAAGCAGGATCCTGGCTGGCCAAAAAAGTAAAAGCAAAACAGAATAAACAAAAAATGACTTCTATCATTCACCCTCCATCTAAGAATAGTTTATTTAACCCAAAGGATATAGCCAACGCCTTTGCGGATTATTATCAGTCCCTATATGACCTCTGTAATGATGACTCTACTCCCCAACCCTCTCCTGTACTCATTAATAACTTTCTAAACAAAATCAAACTACCTAACCTTGATGGTGATCAACTCCAGTCCATCTCTCAACCTTTTACTACCCAAGAGATTTGCTCACTTATCACAAAATTACCCAATCACAAATCCCCAGGTGACGATGGCTTTTCGAATGAATACTATAAATTGATTTCCTCTAAAACTGCTCCTTATCTACAATCCGTATTCGACCTTGCCTCCTCCTCTGGTACTTTCCCACCTGAAATGTTAAGAGCCGTGATTGTGACTATCCCTAAACCCAACAAAGACCCCACCTCCCCTGAAAATTACAGGCCTATATCTCTTCTAAACGCTGATGTTAAAATATTTGCAAACTTGTAGCAATCAGATTACAAAAAATCTTACCATTTCTTATCCATCCTGACCAGGTGGGCTTCGTTCCAGGTCGCCAGGCCCCTGATGGGACTAGACGTCTCATTAATTTAATCTCCCATGGTGGTCCCTCTCGGGCGCCTTCTCTGCTCCTCTCCTTGGATGCGGAGAAGGCGTTCGACAGGATCCACTGGGGATATCTCAAGACAGTGCTTGATAATTTTGGGATTGCGGGATGGATACAGACAGCCATTCTATCTCTGTATTCCACTCCATCGGCCACTGTACTCACCTCAGGACTTACCTCCAAACCGATCCGAATAACTAACGGAACTAGGCAAGGATGTCCCCTATCGCCCATTATTTTTACGCTTCTTATGGAACCATTGGCGGAAAGTTTCTGATCTCATCCCAACATTACAGGCGTCACTATTGGCGATACTGAACATAAAATTAGCCTATTTGCGGATGATGTCCTGCTCATGCTCTCTAACCCCAAAACATCACTACATGAGACACAGAAATTGCTGGAAGAATTTATTGCCATATCCTACTATAAATTAAATGCCACAAAGTCCCAAATTTTAGGTTTTAATGTTCCACCCTCCATGCAAATTTACCTAACTAATAGATTCCCTTTTGAGTGGTCCCCCCACTTTTTGACATTCTTAGGAATTCAATTGACTGCACACACCTCACAGCTATATGAACATAACTTTAAGCCCTTCTTGGAATCACTGCCTCGACAACTATCCCTTCTGAGGACTCAGGAACTTTCAACGGCCGGAAGAATAGCGACCTTAAAAATGCTGCTCTTACCAAAACTCCTTTACCTCTTTCACACCTTAATAATCCCCTTACCACAAACTTTCCTTTCCGCCACCCAAAAGCTCTTCACTCAATTTATTTGGAACCACAAACCCCCAAGATGCTCCCTCAATATTATGTTAAGGCATAGAAAGAATGGTGTAATAGGAGTACCCAATATTATGGCGTATTATAAAACATGCGTATTAGATCAACTTACACACTGGTGGAACCCCCCCTAAACATAAAACGTGGGCATTTATGGAATTCAACGCGCTTCCACATAAAAATTACCAATGGACTCTTATCGCTAGTAGAATGGGAGCTCCACTACCCATCTCTAATATCCCAACTGTACAAATCTCCATCAAATTATGGTCAGAAATCCCCCTCTTATCTTCACCCAAGGGATCACTTTTTAAAATCCCTACCCCACTCTCAGTGCTCCAACACTTTATACCCTGCATTGACCTTAAACTCTGGAAAAATAAAGGCCTTCTTCTTTTGAGAGACCTATACCAGGATGCATCTCTCCACACACATATGAAACCCTATCTACCCGCTTTGACCTTCCGCCGCCCGCGCAATTTACCTATTTACAAGTACGCTCCTTCCTCCATAAACATCCTCTACCTCTACACTTAGAAATTCCAGTCTCCATGTATACTTTCTTCCTTGAACCAACATCCCCTCTAAGGGGTATTTGCCTGTTTTATAATATCTACAACACTCAAGATCCCTTTCAAAGACCACTACCATGCTAAAATGGGAAGAGGCTTTGGGAAAAACCTTCACAGATACCTATTGGGTGAAAGCTCTATCTACCACTTATACCTCATCCAAGTGCATTAACCATTGGGAACATTACCAAAAGGTAATACATTCTTGGTACCTTACCCCGTACAAACTTTCCAAATTCTACCCATCTCAATCGGCCTTGTGCTGGAGAAAATGTGGAGAATCTGGAACTCTATGCCATATATTTTGGTCTTGTATATCACTACGGTCATTCTGGAACAAGATTTTTTCCATGATGTCTGATATTTGTAGCCGACCCATTGTACCTCATCCAGAACTAGCCATCTTGCACCTGAACATTCACAAATTTCTTCCCAAGTTTCGAGTAGTAATCATACAATTTTTATTAGCAGCAAAAATAACTATTACAAGGAAGTGGAATACCATTGATCCACCTAATCCTAGTGATGCCATCCTCACCCTCAATTGCCAATGCGAGATGGAGAAATTACTGGCAATCACAAACCTCAGTCTCACAGTATTTAGTGATAAATGGGAACCCTGGTTATCAAACCCTAAATGCACAGTCAAAATTTGAAAGTCCTTATGTTATGGTGACTGGCTCGCCCTATCCCTAACCCCCCCCTTTTTTATTCCCCTTTCCTTTTTCATCCTGGCAAGCTTATCTTGCCTAATTATATCAACATTAAGTCATTTACCCTCTGTACAGGAAAACTGATGCCTCCCATTACAGATTACACCAGTATGTGGATTGTGTACCAACCAATGTATCTAACTACCCTGTTTCCAGTCTTGATCCTGTACCACCTCAAGTTACTTCAATATCGTTGTGACACTGATCGTAGTTGACTGTACTTCCACTCTTACCTGGACACAGTTTGTTCCCAGTTGGGGTGCCCAGGATAGGTGGCAGTGCTTCAACTGTAAGATCAGTATTGTTGTTACCTCCACAGTTCAAGTTTATGTTACTTTATTTGGCATGGTATACTGTGTGTGATCTTTTCACAAAAGATGTACTGTACAGAGTGTATCACATTTGTATTTGTTTGTACCCTTCTCTATAAAAACTCAATAAAAACTATTGAAATAAAAATGAGTACAAATTGGTATATATTATTTGGTCTATGTGAAAGTTATAGAGTCCAAAAGCTATGGTGCCAATATCTGAAAATTGATCACACCTGAAGTACTGACAACCTATCTAATTTCTTGAGACCCTAACATGCCAGAAAAGTACGAATACCCCCCAAATGACCACTTTTTGGAAAGAAGACATTCCAAGGTATTTAGAAAGATGCATGGTAAGTTTTTTGAAGTTGTCATTTTTTTCTTTATTTTTTTCACAAAATTGTCATATTAGCAGGTTATTTCTCACACACAGCATATGCATACCACAAATTACACCCCAAAACACATTCTGCTATTACTCCAGAGTATGGCAATACCACATGTGTGAGACTTTTACGCAGCGTGGCCACATACAGAGGCCCAACATGCAGGGAGCACCTTCAGGCTCTCTGGAGCACCCAGAACAATTCTGACATTTCTCTCCTACATGTAAAAATCGTCATTTATTTTCTAGAAAATTACATAGAACCCCAAAACATTATATATGTTTTTTTAGCAAAGACCCTAGAGAATACAATGGCGGTCATTGCAACTTTTTATCTCGCAAGGTATTTGTGCAGCAATTTTTCGAACACTTTTTTTGAAAACAAAATAGTTTTGTGCTTTAAAAAAAAAAAAAAAAAAAACAGTAAAGTTAGCCCAATGCTTTTGCATAATGTGAAAGAAGAAGTTACGCCGAGTAAATAGATACCTAACATGTCACCCTTCAAAATTGCACACGCTCGTGGAATGGCGCCAAACTCCGCTACTTTAAAATCCCCATAGGCGAAACTTTAACATTTTTTACTGGTTACATGTTTTGAGTTACAGAGGAGGTCTAGGGTCAAAATTATTGGTCTCGCTCAACTGATCGCAGTGATACCTCACATGTGTGGTTTGAACACTGTTTTCATATGTGGGCGGGACTTATGTATGCATTCGCTTCTGCATGCGAGCACACGGGATCAGGGGTGCTTTAATTTTTTTTTTTTTATTGTTCATTTTACTTTATTTATTTTAGTTTGACACATTTTTCCAAAAAATAAATTTTTTGATCACTTTTATTCCTATTACAAGAAATGTAAACATCCCTTGTAATAGGAATATGGCATGACAGGTCCTCTTTACAGTGAGATATGGGGTCAATAAGACCCCACATCTCACCTCTAGGCTGGGAATCCTGAATTAAAAAAATAAAAAAAAGATCCTGGCTTCGATCATAGCGGTGAGTTGGTAGAAGCACTGGAGGGAGGCGGGAGCGGGGGGATGTCCCCTCTCGCCTCCCGTAAGAACGATCAAGCAGTGGAACAGCCACTATGATCATTCTTATGGTGTAGGGAATCACCGGCTGAAAAAGCTGATATCTGAATGATGCCTGTAGCTGCAGGCATCATTCAGATATCCCCGCACAAAATCAAGGACATCATATGCCCACCGGCGGGCGGAAAGTGGTTAAAACTCTTTTTTTTTTCGTTTCAATATATTTTATTTTCCAGTAAAAGTGAATACATCATAGGTAATAAACATGAAGCAGGTCCTCAGCCCCGCAAGAGCTAAGAATGATGTAACAATTACAGAAATGTAGCCATCATATAGTACAGGTAATTCCTAAAGTGATCAGAAAGCGGAAAGTATAACTTGGAAAACAATAATACCTAAAAGGATTCATGTAGGCGAGGAGGAAAACCCAGAGAACAAAGTCCAACTTATCCAGTCCTTTTTTATTTTAGCTCGGGTTACCTCTCATTATGATAAGGTGGGTGATCCCAGACGGAGGGAGCTCCACCACCCCAATAGGGAACATTCTGTGGCAGAGCCCCCCCCCCCCCCCCAAGACCCCCCATACAGGGAAGTGGGTTTCCTGTATGAGAATTACATCAGTTTTTTGCGAGTGCATGTAGTTAAAAATTTTACGTCTTTTAATTGGAGAATTCAATCCCTGCACATTATGCGTAACTACCTTGATAGTAGTTTGTATCTGTGGTGTATTAGCCATTAAGCAGAGGTGGGGAACGATCTGGGGCCAAATCAGCACTTACCCAATCGAGTTCAGTTAGGTCAAGGTACCTCGTAGGCCTGGCAGAGTCCTCGGATGTCAGTATACAACCTCGGGGTGTTTCCCCCCAGTCGAATTCTGAAAAGAGAATATAATGAGCGTCTTGTGAAAGAGAGAAGAAAGTAAAGGAGACAGGAAAGACGAAAGACAAGGGAGTCTTCCGAGGGATGGAGGCGACAGGATCCCCCATCTATGTTAAGGGTGAACTTTAGAGTCCCTCTAAACGACAGGGACTACACTTGTCCAGAGAAGAGACTAAAATCTGTTCTCACAGACAAGAGGGGGTGCATGAGCACCACTCCAGCAGACAGGCCGCTAAAACTATGTCTCTAAGTAAAACCGAAAAAAGGGATGACTTATAAAGGTTGCTAGGCTCTAACATTAATAACTGGCAAGACATTTCACCCTAGGCAGCTGCAACTAATGAAAATGTAAAATTGAGCAGGAGGTGAAACTACATAATGCCTTGAAAATAGAACAACAAAGAAAAAAAAAAGGAACGTAAAACTGTGAGCCTTTTTAGGATGGAGATAATAAACTGGATCCAAGTGGGCATAGATGCCCATGGTGGAGGGGATAGGGAGGAAGAGCATTCCGGATGGGTCGGGTACACTAGGTAATTCTTTCAGTGATAGGGATATGGGAGGAGCAGGTCACTATGATGAGCCCATACTGATTGTGGTTATTATCATTCTTCTTCCTTCTTTCAGACACCTCCATAGGGACATGGCCGAGAGGGGGGCCCCATCTATAAATTGTGTCTAGTGCAAATTTTAGGTGGGACTCATAACCCCGGCAGGGACTCCCCGCGAGATCCCCTTGGCCCAGTAAAAAAAATTCAGGCCAAGGGGTAACCATCCCACGAGGGACCAACCCGGGGTGCGAGACCCCCCAGATCACCCGAGAGGAGAGAAAAAAAAAAGTCCACTAGGACCGGACACGGCCCCGATGGCCTCAAAGTCAAAAGAGTCATGGAGGGACTATCTCCTTATGTTTCTTGGACTTCACCGATTCCCACACTGGTGTCAGAGGGCTGGTTGGAAGTTGTCTTTCTCCAGAATTTGGATTTGATCCCGACGGTGTAGAGTTAAAGTCCTGGCTGATGAGGCCCAGTTGAAGCAGAACCTTTTCTCCTTCTTGAAGCGAACCGAAGGTGTAAGATTTGCCCTTCCAGATGAATTTTAGCTGAAACGGAAAGAGCCACCAATATCTCCTCTTTTGTATAGTGGATGGGGAGAGATCCGCAAAAAATTGCAGTTGGTGGCCTTGGAAGATGATTTTAGGCATTGTTCTTGATTTCCGCATTATTTCCTCCTTAATGGAGTAAAAATGTGGTTTGACCACGACGTCATGTGGAAGACCGTCTGCTCTAGGTGGTTTGAGAGCCCTGTGAGCCCGGTCTAACTCCAATCTGTGCTGTGGGGTGTCAGGAAGTAAATCCTTAATGAAAGCTTGTATTGTGACTGGTATGTCTTTATAAGACTCAGGGAGCCCCCTTAATCTGAAGTTATACCTTCGATTCCTGTTCTCCAGGTCGTCAATCTTTGCATGCGCAGTTTAAAGCTGTTCCTGGAGAATCTGTATGCAGGCAGTATTCTGATTTGTTCTAGATGAGGTGGCTTCCAGGTGTGTTTCTATTATTTCCATGCGGGATCCAATATTCTGTAGATCTGCTTTAATATCATTTGTAATCCTATTAGCTGTGTTAATGAATCCCCTGTCCAGGAGTACTGCAAATTTATTAAAGAGATCCGCAACATCAACAGGCTGGGGTAGGCCCGAGTCCCTGGGCTGTAGTAGTTGTTGTGAATGGGGAGGGCCTGCTTCCATAGGTGAAAAGTCTGCACCTGCCATACAGCGACCTAATAGGGATTCAGTGGAAGCAGGGGAGGTGAGGCCCAGGGCAGTGCTGTGTGCAAGGTTGTCTTGCTGCAGTAAAGAGGGGGAGGACATGGGCTGCGAGATCTGTGTGTTATCTGAGGTAACACAGTAAGGGGCCGCCGCCATCTTAGCTGTATCAGGCCGGGCCGGTGAGGCTTCAAAAGCGGGCTGTAGGTTGCGTCTTACCGCTCCAGAATACATGTGGGTGGTCCCCGGGTTGTCTCCCACACTTGGGGAGTGGATCCAGTCGGCTGATGCCGTTCGGTCTGCTCTCTCTGAGGCCGTAGCTGCTGGAGCGGGACGGAGCTCCCGGACTAAGCGTCCATGTTAGGTGCCGCCGCGCATGCGCCTCAAAACTCTTTTTTTTTTTAACAAAAAGTTGTTCATTTATACAATATTTCTGACACATAGCATGTACATACCAAAAATGACACCCCACAATAGATTCTCCTACTCCTCCTGAGTATGGCGATACCACATGTGTGAGCATTCCACAGCCTGGCCACATAGAGAGGCCGAGTACAGCCGAGTATGGCTGAGCATGGCCGAGTATGGCCAAGCATGGCTGAGTATGGCTGGGTATGGCAGAGTATGGCTGGGTATCACTGAGTATTGCAGAGTATGGCTGGGTATTGCAGAGTATGGCTGGGTACGGCCGGGTATGGCAGAGTATAGCTGGGTATCACCGAGTATTGCAGAGTATGGCTGGGTATTGCAGAGTATGGCTGGGTATGGCCGGGTATGGCAGAGTATGGCTGGGTATTGCAGGGTATTGCAGGGTATAGTGGGGTATTGCAGAGTATTGCAGGGTATTGCGGGGTATTGTAGAGTATTGTGGAGTATTGCAGATTATTACGGGGTATTGCAGAGCATTGCAGGATATTGCAGAGTATTGCAGGGTATTGAAGGGTATTGCAGAGTATTGCAGGGTATTGCAGAGTATTGAGTGCAGCCTATCATTGGCCATCAGTGCAGCCTATCAGTGCCCATCAGTGTGGCGTATCATTGCCCATCATTGCAGCGTATCATTGTCCATCAGTACAGAGTAGTATTGCTCATAAGTGCAGCGTATCTAGGGATGGGTGTTCATTTGCTCTAAAACAAACCGAACATATGGGGCGTTCGCGGAAAATCTGAGTGCAGCAGAATGCCCCATAATGCACTGCGAGATCGCATTTCTGTATGATGTATTGCTGTATTATATATATATATATATATATATATAAATATTCTAGTAACTCCAGACATCCAATAGAATCCCCCTGATGAAGATACATGACAAGCCCTGTGTCGAATACGCGTTGGAGAGGGGCTAGGACGGAGGAGAAGCCAGCTGAGATGCTGATCTCTCGGCGAGACGACTATAGGCATAATAAACACACCTGTTGGATTGGGATAGTTTGTTTTTCCAAGCTATGTATAGAGTGGTGCGCTGGTAGCACCTCTAAGATGTGAGTACATTATACAAATTGTTTTAATAAACCGCAGTTTAAAACATTATCACACTATTGAGCCTTTCTTTGCATATACTTACCGAGGACATCTACAGTGAAGGGATTGGCGTTCCACAGAGTCCACTTACCCTGAACCCAGTGATGATTCTACTGCATATTTTGACCAAACTTAGGTGTGCGGTCAAAATCATTGAGGTGAGCGCAGGCACAGGGGGGGGGGGGGGGGGGCATGTGTGTGAAATCACTGAAAGTCACTAAAAATTTCAATCTGGGAAGTACTGTCATGAATCACTCTAGATTTCATTTTGGAGCACTGGATACTATATGAAATTCATTTGGACTGTATTATTATTTATGACATCTGTAACAGTTTTTTATCCATTTATGCTTTATATCCCTGTATTAATATTTTATTTGCACTGTAGATTGTGTCTTTGAGCACAGGACATTATATCAGATTGTTTGAAGTGAATTAATATTTGAAATATTTGCAATATATTTAATCATGTATTAGTACGTAGGTACCTTTGTGTTTCAACACTTGCACGTTTGTATCATATTGGTTGTTTAAGATTTCCAATAGAAACACTTTTATATACTGTAGTGGTCACATACTATTCAGTACATTAATTGTCACGTTATCACTGGCTTTTGCACTTTATGCATTGGCACTTGGCAGGCACATCGGTTAATAGTATATATACAGAGGTAGACACAGCGCGGCACAAGTTTATTTTATTTCATGTTAGTTCAACACAGTTCATGGGAGTGTGTCTGGTGCTAGCAGCTGAAAGCAATTAAGAGATTTCCTCACATATGAGGGTTGTCTGTTTGGATTCTTAGTTTATTGAACTGGTACCTTGCACGATCCTGTATTAATTAAGCAGTGTATATAGAAAAAAAAATTGGTGCGGGATTCCCCTTTATATATATACACCAGACCTGAAGGGCCTGGTATGGATTTTGGAGGGGGGGCATCCATGCCATTTTTTTTGTATTTTAATCTATATTGCCGGGATCCGACAATACATTACAGCTGTGAGCAGTTTAAAATGACATTTTATCCCCCTTTAGAAATGTAATTTTGCTGTGGCACTGTAATAAACATGGGGAAGATTTATGTACTATACTTTATAGGCATACTAGGCATAGCACACTCCCAAGCATTAAAGGAATATTCCATTTTTATTGTTTAATTTTAAGCATTATTAAAATCACTGCTCCCGAAAAAACGGCCATTTTTAAAACTTTTTTTGCATTGATACATGTCACCTGGGGCAGGACCCGTGTCCCCAAACACTTTTTTTGGCAATAAC
The DNA here is from genome assembly GCA_037952835.1 of Lithobates septentrionalis. Classification (NCBI taxonomy): domain Eukaryota; kingdom Metazoa; phylum Chordata; class Amphibia; order Anura; family Ranidae; genus Lithobates; species Lithobates septentrionalis. The sequence continues at coordinate 2,855,624 of JBBDGP010000584.1, forward strand.
TTGCATATAAGCCTTTAAAATGAGCACTTTACATTTTTCACATTCGCGTCCCATAGACTTTAATGGTGTTCAAACAAATTTTTTGCCTGTTCGCATGTTCTGGTGCGAACCCAACTGGGGGGATGTTCGACTCATCCCTAAGCATATCATTGCCCATCAAGGCAGCCTATCAGTGCCCACCAAAGCAGCCTTTCAGTGCCCACCAGTGCAGCGTATCATTGCCCATTAGTGCAGCGTATCATTGCTTATCAGTGCAGCGTATCATAGCCCATTAGTGCAGCATATTATTGCCCATCAGTGCAGCGTATCATTGCGCATCAGTGCAGCGTATCATTGCACATCAGTGCAGCGTGTCATTGCCCATCAGTGCAGCGCATCATTGCCCATTAATGCAGCGTATCATTACCCATCAGTGCAGCATATCATTGCCCATCAGTGCAGCATATCATTGACCATCAGTACAGCATATCAATGGCCATCAGTGCAGCATATCAGTATCCATTAATGCAGCCTATCATTGCCCATGCGTGCAGCCTCATCAGTGCCCAGCAATGCATCAGGGAGGAATCAGGAGGATCTGCCGGGCCGATGACAGAGCGGGGATCTCACACTGGGATGCGGCTTGTATATGAATATTCGCTGCTGTCAAACTAAGTCCCGCCTCCTAGACCGGCTACTCTAACAGACAGCACATTGGTCCAATTATGGTCCAGGAGGCGGGACTTTGACAGCAGCCGGCTCTTCATATACAAGCCGCATCTCAGTGGGAGATCCCCACTCTGTCTCATCTGGCTGCCTGATCCTTCTGACAGTTTCCTGGTGCAGCCTTTTTGCATAGAACATCAGGTTGGGCAGGGAGACCTTCTTCCGGGCCACTCTGATGGCCGCACCACTTCTGCCAGAAGTGATCAGCCAGGAAACTGTCAGCCCAGACCACCCATGCTCCACACTCACCCTCCGCTACCAAATGCGAGCAGGCGAGTGGAAATTTAGAGGGCTGCATGTGCGAACACCTTGCTCTGGAGGGGGTCACTTGCCCCCCCTCATGCGGGCGCCCATGATATTAATAGTTCACAGCATTGTGACTAACTGCAAGCAAAGTTAAGTAAAACAAAATGCCATTATTTGTCCTATCTTTTTACATAGGTTCCAGTCATACATGCATGTCATATTTGTAAAGAAAATCTATAGTCACAGCATTCACTTTCTTTCAAAATCAGCATTGTAATAACAATAAAAAATAGTTATATTTGAGAATACAATATACGCTTACTTTAAAAATATTCTTTCATGTTGTGAGTTTTGCTGTCTACTGGCCAAATCTCACAATTACCTGAATTTCCTGCATGCTTTGCAGCTTCTCCTCTGCTGTTTACTTTCAGTTTTTAAGGACTACATATCTCATGATACCTTTTTGCCTGCAAGCAGTGATTCCGGCACTGACTCTGCCTCCTAAAGCTCATCCCCTCAGCATCTCTGTAGTTCAGACAGCAGGCTCTGTGATGTGTGACACAGCAGTGCTTATTCATAGTGAATATGTGTCACTGAATTCAAGGCAGTAAACATTAAGGAAAATTGTTATCCATACTTACCATAATTTTCCTTTCCTGGATCCCCCCCCATGTCAGCCTACTATGGGTCAGCTCCGCCCCCTCTGACCCCTCCAGAACCACCTCTTTTCTAGCCCATAAAAGGGCGGCTATCTGCCCACACCAGTGTTCAAAAAAACCCTGCCTCGCGATGGATAAACTGGGTGGGAATCCTCCGGCTGACATGGGGAGGATCCAGGAAAGGAAAATTATGGTAAGTATGGATAATAATTTTCTTTACTCCTGGACCTCCCCATGTCAGCCTACTATGGGATGTACCAAATGTTTCCCCAGGCAGGCAAGCCATATTAAGCTTGTAATGCCTAATAAAAGGTGTTAGGCACACTCCAGGTGCTGCTCTGCAAACTACCTCAGGGGCGACCTTCACGTATGCCCAGGATGCTGCCATACCCCTCGTTGAATGTGCTTTGATCTCTGAAGGTGGAGGAAGGCCCAGCGTTTTGTATGCAATGTGCATGGTCTTGAAAAACCAGGAAGACACAACTCTGGATGTTGCTGGCATACCCTTTTTAGGCCCCATTGGGAAAACCTACAGCTGATCTTGTTTGTCAAAGCTTTTAGTCCATTTCAGGTAGGTTGAAACCGCAGAGACCAGGTCTAACCTACTCATCATCAGCTGTATCCGCTGGAAGAGCTGGGAGAATGACCTCCCAGTTCATATGAAATTATGTGGCCACCTTAGGTAGAAAGCTCAGTATCGGCCTAAGGACTATGTTGTCTGGAAGCACCAAACAATATGGTTCTTTAGAGACTCTGAGTCTCTTCTGGCCGAGGCCACAGCTAGTAAAAAACAAAAACAAAAAACTGTTAAAAGAAATAATGAACAAGAGAAAGCTTGATCAAACGGAGGAACCAGCAATGTTCCCAAGACTAGAGTTAAGTCCTCTTTTGGAAAAAACGATTGCAATGGAGCTCTGATTTCTATGGCTGCCCCTAAAAAAATCAGATCACCAACGGATGTAGAGCATATCTTGTACATGACATAGCCAACAAGGCAGGGATTTGACCCTTCAGGGAATTATAGGCTAACCTTTGGAGACTACTCTGCAGTAACTCCAAAATGTTAGATACTGAAGGAGATCCAAGGTCCCAACCCCTTTCCGTAGTATTCCAGATCCAGTGATAGGTTACATTCGTTCTGACGATCCTGTAATAATGTCATTAACTTTATCCTCCTGCGGTTCGGGTGTCAGGCCCCACTCTGCAGAAGGAGATTTTGACAAGGAGGCAGAGGGATTGGTGAGCCCAACTTTATCCTCAAATCCAGAGAGAACCACAGCTCCCTGAGCCAGTAAGGGAAGACTACTATTGCTGTGACCCTTTCTCGCTGAATCTTCAGCAGGATTTTGAGAGCCAATGGAAGCGGCGGGAACACATACACCAAGGGGAAGTTCCAAGACCTGGACAGAGCCCCCTGACCCAATTCCTGTAGATGCTAGGTCCGGGAGAAGAAGAAAGGCAGTTGACAATTCTCCAATGCCATAAGATCTATCAAAGGCATCCCCCAGACCCTGAAGATCTTGCGTAGGTACTTGGGGTTGAGGCCCCATTTGTTGTGATCCCCAAAGCCTCGACTCAAGCGATCTGCTAAAACATTGCCAAGCCCTGGGAGTTAAGTTGCTGTAAGAGAGCCGAGATTCTTCTCTGTTCAGAGGAAGATTACCTTGCCACCTGAAGGAGAGGGTGACTTCTTGTGCCCCCTTGATGAGACACATAAGCCACCGTAGTTTTGTTGTCCAAAAGAATCTTGACAGCTCGACCTCGCAACATAGGTTGGAACGCTAAGAGCGCGTCTGACAGCATCCAATCCCAGGAAATTTTAACTCTTCGCCCCACAAAGGTACCATTGGCCTTGAACCTGCTGTCCCAGGTAGTGTGCCCTGCAGCCTGCAAGACTGGCATTGGTCGACACCACTATTGGTTCTGAGGCCTTCACTCCACGGGAAAGATTGCGAGCTACTGACCACCAACCAGGGACCAGATTATCGGAATTGGCAGATGATCCCAATAAAGAAGAAAGTTGCATTGAAACCTCCTTCTGCACCACCTGACCCACGGGACTACTGGAACTGTGGCTGATAAAACCCCAAGATACTGCATGGATTCCTTCAGCATTATAGAAGGCCTGGCCATCACTGCTTTGTCTGAGACTGGATCCCCTGGACCTACCTCTGAGGAAGAGAAACACGACCCCGTTGCATTGTTGCATTGTACTACTAATTACTCCAACATTTGGGTCAGATGCATCTGGCTCTTCCAAAAGTTGATCAACCAACTGAAACGAGTTAGTGTTTTACAGGTGAATTCACATGGACTAGAAGGACCTCATTTGATGGACCCAGAAGTAGCATGTCATCTAGATAATTAAATATTTGCTCTCCCTTGACCCTGAGAGTCGCAAGGACAGCAGACAGTAGCTTTAAAAACATTCTCGGGGACCGGATGTGGGAGTGAGAGGGTGTGTGAGTGAGAGGGTGTGTGTGTGATCTCCTCTCCCCCAGCTCTAACCAGCAAGCATACAGCTGAGGAAATGCTAGCCGACCCGGCAGCAGGAGAAAGCAGCTGACTTCAGCCCTAGAGACAGACACCTTCACCAGCACAAGTACATACCTAGTCCCGGTGAGAGCAGAATCCCGGAGGACAGCGGAGAGCATGACAGGGGGGAGGCGTGAGAGGTCTCCCTGACCTGCCGGTGCTCGGCGAGAAAACCGGCTTTAAGAGCAACAACAGCGCCGGTGTGAGGGACGGAGCAAACGCTTGGTGAGAGGAACCAGAGGGGTAGCGTGAAAGGCTCCATTCTGAGACATCAGCAGCTGAGTAACAAACTGGCCTCAGTAACTGGGGCTGTGGGGAGTGAAGCAGTGAGCGGCTGTTAAGAACATAAGGTAATGCTGAAAACCAACAGACATGTGTGAAGACATCTGATGCAAGTGAAAGTTTTTTCTATTGGTCTCGAATCACATATCTGCCACATACAGTGCCTTGCGAAAGTATTCGGCCCCCTTGATCTTTTCAACCTTTTGCCACATTTCAGGCTTCAAACATAAAGATATAAAATTTTTATTTTTTGTGAAGAATCACCAACAAGTGGGACACAATTGTGAAGTGGAACGAAATCTATTGGATTGTTGAAACTTTTTTAACTAATAAAAAAATGAAAAGTGGGGCGTGCAAAATTATTCGGCCCCCTTGCGTTAATACTTTGTAGAGCCACCTTTTGCTGCGATTACAGCTGCAAGTCGCTTGGGGTATGTCTCTATCAGTTTTACACATCGAGAGACTGAAATTTTTGCCCATTGTTCCTTGCAAAACAGCTCGAGCTCAGTGAGGTTGGATGGAGAGCGTTTGTGAACAGCAGTTTTCAGCTCTTTCCACAGATTCTCGATTGAATTCAGGTCTGGACTTTGACTTGGCCATTCTAACACCTGGATACGTTTATTTGTGAACCATTCCTTTGTAGATTTTGCTGTATGTTTGGGATCATTGTCTTGTTGGAAGATAAATCTCCGTCCCAGTTTCAGGTCTTTTGCAGACTCCAACAGGTTTTCATCCAGAATGGTCCTGTATTTGGCTGCATCCATCTTCCCCTCAATTTTAACCATCTTCCCTGTCCCTGCTGAAGAAAAGCAGGCCCAAACCATGATGCTGCCACCACCATGTTTGACAGTGGGGATGGTGTGTTGAGGGTGATGAGCTGTGTTGCTTTTACGCCAAACATATCGTTTTGCATTGTGGCCAAAAAGTTTGATTTTAGTTTCACCGGACCAGAGCACCTTCTTCCACATGTTTGGTGTCTCCCAGGTGGCTTGTGGCAAACTTTAGACGAGACTTTTTATGGATATCTTTGAGAAATGGCTTTCTTCTTGCCACTCTTCCATAAAGGCCAGATTTGTGCAGTGTACGACTGATTGTTGTCCTATGGACAGACTCTCCCACCTCAGCTGTAGTTCTCTGCAGTTCATCCAGAGTGATCACGGGCCTCTTGGCTGCATCTCTGATCAGTCTTCTCCTTGTCTGAGCTGAAAGTTTAGAGGGACAGCCAGGTCTTGGTAGATTTGCAGTGGTCTGATACTCCTTCCATTTCAAAATGATCGCTTGCACAGTGCTCCTTGGGATGTTTAAAGCTTGGGAAATCTTTTGTATCCAAATCCGGCTTTAAACTTCTCCACAACAGTATTATGGACCTGCCTGGTGTGTTCCTTGGTCTTCATGATGCTCTCTGCGCTTTCAACAGAACCCTGAGACTATCACAGAGCAGGTGCATTTATACAGAGACTTGATTACACACAGGTGGATTCTATTTATCACCATCAGTCGTTTAGGACAACATTGGATCATTCAGAGATCCTCGCTGAACTTCTGGAGTGAGTTTGCTGCACTGAAAGTAAAGGGGCCGAATAATTTTGCACGCACCACTTTTCAGTTTTTTATTTGCTAAAAAAGTTTAAAATATCCAATACATTTCGTTCCACTTCACAATTGTGTCCCACTTGTTGGTGATTCTTCACAAAAAATTAAAATTTTATATCTTTATGTTTGAAGCCTGAAATGTGGCAAAAGGTTGAAAAGTTCAAGGGGGCCGAATACTTTTGCAAGGCACTGTATGCTTATTTATGCTTAGCCCATAGCAGAAGAAACATAAATATAAATTAACTGCACTCTTACTTGGAACCTTCTCTGAGCTGAATCTACTGCTTAGCGGTTGTTATCAAAGACTCTATATATATAAAATTCATAAGGTAACGCTGGAGATTAACTATCATGTGTGAAGATGTCTGATGCAGGTGAAAGCTCTTCCTACTGTTCTCAACCTACATATCTGCCATATACGTTTGTTTATCCTGATTGTATAGCTGAAACTGATAGAACTTTCAGCTGGAACTAGGGCTGAGCTGAATCCATTGTTGCCTTTCTTTATTTAACCCTTGCCGTCAAAGACATTATATCTGCGATTTAGAAAAATGCAATTGTAGTCCCAGGTGTGAGATAGAAGGGGAGCAGGCTGGGGAGGCCAACTAAACCAAACAGCAATAGTACAAATCAATATAAATAGAGGAATGGTGTTTAAAAGCTGGCTATTATGACTAAAGTGGCAATTTAAAGTGCAGTATTTCACCGCCTACTATTTAATCTCAGGCTCAGTTGAGCGGGATGACATTGTAAACCCTGGACATATGCAAAGGGACAGTGATTCCCCTTTCTTTTTTTTTTTTGTTGTTCTTTTTGAGTCCAACAGGAATTAACAGATTAAAACAACAATGATGCTGCAACACTGGCCAATGCTCTGAAACAAGGTGTAAACTGGTTAATCCTTAAAGGAGAAGGAGAAAGGAGGAAAACAACATGGGGGGGAAATGGCCTGCTGAGGAGAAAGTAAATCAGCCACAGCAAGAAGGATCCCAAGTCACACGCTCCGCAAAAAATCAGACAAATCAAGTAAAAGCTGCAGCAGCAACTGCAGTTGCAGCAGCAACTAAGCTAGAGCGATTTGCTAGGACATCTCTTTCACCAGCCAAATCTACACAATTAACCCACACAGTTACATCAGGGACTAGGAAAAGTTCAAGCAGCGGACCAGTGCCGGTGGTGCCAAGCCAGACGACTGCCTTGCATATAAAGGAACAAGAAGCAGGGAAAGTGGATACCTCAAGCGGTGACAGAGTAACTAGAAATCTCTCTAACATAACAGAGGCAGATATGGAGGGAGAACAAAGGGGAAGTGCAGAAGAACCCACAATGAGGGACCTCCTATATGCGATAACCGCATGCAAGGAATCAATTGTAGGGGTGGATGCCCAATGGAAAGGCATAAAGGAGGAAATCGCAGTGATAGGCGGCAAGTTGAAGGAAACGGTGGAAAGAACAACGGCTTTAGAAGAAAGATTAAGTGCAGTAGAAGACACGTTATCTCCACTCAAACAGGAAGTCATTGAGATGAAAAAAATGCATAAAAGAACAAGCAGCCAAAATAGACAAATTAGAAAATAGAAATCGAAGAAACAACGCAAGAATAATTGGCATGCCTGAGCGGAGTGAGGGGTCTAACCCCATAGAGTTCTTGGAGGAATGGGCCAAAGAAATATTTGGGGCTGCGACTTTTTCTACTTTTTTTGGCATTGAGCGTGCACACCGAATCCCCTCCAGACCTCATCAGGGAAAAGAATATCCAAGGCCCATAATCATAAAATTGTTCAACTTTAGATAAAATATCGTTGCTCCGGAAGGCAAGAGAAATGAGAGAGATTCTATACAAGGGGGCCAAAATTTTATTATTTCAGGACTTTTCTCCAGAGCTACAAAAGCGCCGAGCGGCATACATACCAATCAAACGTACGCTACAACAAATCATGATGGACTATGCACTGCTATACCCAGCCCGATTGAGAGTGAATAATATAAATGGTATACACTTTTTTGATTCCCCACGGAGTGTTGAAGAGTGGTTGAAGGACAACGGGAAAACAGCACAGAATACAGAAGATGAGAGATCAGAGACTATTTAGACTTTTTTCCTTTTTTTTCTTTTTTTTTTTTTTTAATATAGGGGTGGTGAGAAGGAAAGGGGAGGAAAAGGGAGTATAGATATTAATTAATTTAAAAAAATAAAAATTAAATAAATGTTTAGTGTTGGCAAGTAAAACACGGATCAGGAGGTGGAGGGGGATTAGAATGCAATAAAATAGTGGAAGATTGTTATAATAATTAGATTTAAATAGGGCTGATATGAGTATTTACCTTCACAAACACAAAAGTCATCGCACAGGAGTGGCACTAAAAAAGGTTGGAGGGGGGGGGAGGTAAGTCCCCGTAGAACAGGGGGATACAGAGATGTATGGTATGGAAAAGATGGGAGGGAGTATGTTGGGGAGTGAATATAGGTGGGAGGTCAAGATACAAGCCCCTAGGGTAGGCCCTGTTGGGCGGGAGGGGAGGGGGGGAGAAGAAGGGTGGGAAGGTTTGGGAGGGAGTGGGGTGGAGAGGAGGGAGGGGAGGGGGGGTAGGGTAGGCACGAGAGGGGGCGGATTTATGCAATTAAGAAAGGGAAGCTATCACAAGTATAAGTTTTGCCACAAATATTTTTTGTATTACACAACTGACAAATGGGGGGGAAAAAATAAAGTTATGTAGAAATGTATTGTATGCTAGCAGGGTCCTTGGAATGGTTAAAACCCAGAAGGCCAACGGTGTTATGATTTACTATTTATGTAGCTGTTTTCGATTCTATGAGTACAGAAAATAGAGAACTATCATGTATGAGTAAGGGGGGGGGGGGAAGGGTATTTTATTGATGACATGGAATGTAAGGGGGCTGGGGGATAGGGATAAGAGAAGTGCAATGTTTAAACATTTTAATAAAATGAAACCCCAGATAATTTGTCTGCAAGAAACACATATGTGGCCTGACTCTGTACATTTATTGCGCTCAAGGAGATACCCGATACAGTTTCATTCTATGCATACCTCATATTCAAGGGGGGTTAGTATTGTGATCTCCTCGGATATCTCCTTTGAGTGCTTGCAACAGAGAGTGGATAGGGAGGGAAAGTTTGTTTTTTTACTATGCAAGCTTAATGGACTAACGTGTATAATAGCTTCCATATACATTCCTCCGCCTTTTTCAGCAGTTCCCCTTGGGTGCCTATCGCAGTTCATGGCTCTGCATCCGGGGGTCCCGGTGTTAGCAGTAGGTGACTACAATAATATCTTGGATAATTCCCTGGACAGAATGTCTTTGACATCCAAAAATATGAGACATACCTCTGGAAGGATGGCTTTTGCCGCCCTTCTCGAGGAATTGGGACTTAGGGATGTATGGAGGGAGAGACATAATAAGGATAGATGCTATTCCTGTTACTCTGCAACACATGATGGCTTCTCACGTATTGATTTGGGCCTGGGGAATGAGTCACTTTTTCAGTGGGTAGAGGACTCAGCATATGAGCCGCGCCTTCTGTCTGACCACTCCCCATTTTGGATAAGGCTGGGCATTATTGGTACCTCGAGACAACCACTGTGGAAAATGAACCCATACTGGTTGACTCTGCTTCCACAGGCAGATGGAACGGGAGAGGCTTTACGGGAATTTTTACAATTAAATGGGGGCTCAGCCAGTAAAGCGGTAGTCTGGGATACACTCAAAGCATTCTTGAGGGGTTCCCTCCTTAAAGAAATTGCGGGAGTTAAATCCCGATCCAGAGAGTGGGAAACCAGGGTACGGGAAGAACTGAAAGAAAGGGAGCAGGCCTTAATAATCGACCCATCACAATCCAATCAAGAGCTATGGAGAGAGGCGCAGGCAGTACACAATGCGGTGTGGCTATCTGCAGCAGAGAAGAGAAGATATTTTCAGCAACAGAGTTATTTCGAAGAGGGGGAAAATACTGGCCGCCTATTAGCTCTAATAGCTAGAGAGCAACGGGAATCTACAAATATCCTAGCTATAGGGACTGTAACTGGAGAGAAGTTAACTCTCAGCTCGGACATAGTAAATAGTTTTCAGCAGTTCTACAGGGATTTGTACTCTAGTAAAACTAAGTATAAACCATCGGACTTGGAACAGTTCCTACAAACCTGTCCTTTTCCACGGTTAACGGAGGAGGAGAGGGAAACTCTGAATTCCCCAATTTCACTGGCTGAACTAACGGAAGCATTAGAGGGGGCAACGCGTCATAAATCCCCAGGCCCAGATGGAATACCGGTAGAGGTATACTCCCATTATAGGGAGGTCCTCTTACCGTCATTGTTGCAGACAATAGAGGAGGCTGGGGAAGTGGGAAGGTTACCAGATAGTATGCAAGAAGCAATAATTACAGTTCTTTTGAAACCAGGAAAAGACAGACTTCTAATGGATTCATATCGTCCAATTTCGTTATTGAATGCGGACGTTAAGTTGCTGGCCAGTGTATTGGCTAAGAGGCTTTCTCAGGTAATTGGCAAACTGGTTCACTGTGACCAGTCTGGCTTTATACCAACGTGCTCTACGTCTGATAATATAAGGAGGTTATGCATGAATTTACACATGCCAGTGGATAATCCGGGGGGTAGGGCCATTCTGTCACTTGACGCGACTAAGGCGTTTGATAGTGTGGAGTTGCCCTACCTAATGGAAATACTAGAAAGATTCGGAGTGGGAGGTAAATTCATATCCTGGGTAAGAGTATTGTATTTCAAACCTAGAGCCAGGCTGCACATTAATGGGATCCTCTCCCCCCCATTTGGATTATATAGGGGGACTAGACAGGGCTGCCCGTTGTCTCCATTACTGTTCGCCTTGGCGATTGAACCCCTGGCTATACTGATCCGGAACTCACCTGTGGTAGAGGGGTTCCGTAGATTTCAGAGAGAGGAAAAAATATCTTTATACGCAGATGATGCACTTATATATCTAGGGGATATGTCCTCTTCTTTGCAGGCAGTGATGGAGATAGTGGGAAACTTTGGCAGCTTTTCGGGCTTTGCAATTAATTGGACAAAATCAACTATAATGCCATTAGATCAGACGAGGGAGGGACTCCCAGAGGGGGCTGAACAAATTGCTATTGTCAACTGCTTTAAATATTTGGGAGTGATGGTGTCCCCAGAGCCAGCCGAGTATCTTCGACTGAATTTGGGGCCATTGCTCGCCAGACAGAAAGAAAAATGTAACAGTTGGTGTAGGCTCCCATTGTCAGTCGTAGGGCGGGCAAATCTGGTAAAGATGATCTGGGCCCCACAGCAATTGTATATCCTCCACAATTCACCAATATGGATCTCAAAGAAGTGGTTCAGGCAAATAGACACATTAATGAGAGAATTGATATGGAAAAAAAGGTGCCTAGAATTAGCTTGGAAACACTGCAATATGAAAAAGATAAAGGAGGGCTGTCAATACCCCACCCCAGGTTATATTTCTTGGCATCACAGTTGCAACAAATGGCAGGATGGGGTAGAGTGAGAAATGAGGACCCTATATGTAGATTGGTAACCATCTCGGAACCCACATTGGCGGCGGCCTCCCATTTATAAATGGATCTACCAAGTATGAAGGGATTAGAACCTATGAGTTCCCTTTTTAAAAGGGTTTGGGGGGAAACTCTGAAAATATTGAAAATAACGGGCGTGCTCCCATTTACACCAATATGGCACAATAAAAGATACACTGAGGTTCAGGAGTTGCGAGGTTTCTCACACTGGAAGGAAAGGGGGATTTGGTTCTTCTCACAGATTTATGAGGGGGACGTATTAAAGTCATATGAACAACTATGTAGGGAATTCCATTTGCACCCTAGGGGCTTTTACCAATATCTTCAAATCCGCCATGCGCTACAGGCACAACAAACAACTCACTCCTTAGGAGTAAAAACAGTCCCAATACTGAATGAAGTTTTGAAAGCAGACACAAGGAAAGGACTAATAACAAAAATATACAGGGAATTATTGATTAGGACCCAAGACCACACATTATTAAAGTGTCGGAAAAAATGGGTAGAGGATGTAGGCGAGATAGACGATAACCAGTGGGAAATGGCACTCAAAGCTATCCCAGTGGTCTCGTTATCTGCATCACAAAGGTTATCACAATTATTTATTTTACACAGGGCCTACAGGACACCAGTGCAACTCCACAGGTGGGGAGGTAGGGATTCTTCTGCGTGCCCCAAGTGTGGAGTGCACAGGGGGGACTTTATTCACCTAATGTGGAGGTGCCCAAAGTTGCATAGGTACTGGGAAGAGGTATCCAGACGTATTTCTGGGTTGGCACAAATCCATATCCCCTTGAATCCGACGGTTTATTTGCTTGGCACCATTGAGGCAGAAATGTTCCCTGGAGGAAAGTATCTTATGATAACTAGATTGATGTATTTAGCTAGAAAACTTATCGCAAGATACTGGATGGGTCCTACGGTGCCCACTGGGAAGCAATGGATCACATATGTAAACTCCCTCCTTCCAAGAGAAAGACTGACCTACAACTGTAGAAACGACAAGGGGAAATTTGACAAAATATGGCAACCCTGGTTGAGGGAGGCGGAAGTGGCCCCCCATCAACTGGTAGTGGAAAAGCTCCGGATGTAGAGCAGAGGGAATTGCGTAGAAAGAAAAGAGCAGGCAAAAAAAAAAAAATAGATGGAAAAGGAAGAAGAAAAAGGAGTGGAAAGGAAAGGGGAGAAGAAGGAGCAAGATAGCGAGTGGATCCAAGGCGTGATAACTACACAACAAAGATTAGGTTGGGGGGGAAGCCAGCGGCAAATGAGGGAGTGGCAATTAAAATAAAATAAAGCAACCCTAAAGTGACGATTGACAGGTAGATGCGAGGGTGGGAGGGGGGAAGGCTTGGGGTGGGTAAGGGATAAGATATGATATTGAGAACACAATAGAGACTTTGTATAATTTTATAGAAATTGTATTATTATATATTATGTATAACTGTTTTGTGAAGTGTATGTATTAAATTAAAATAAAAAAAATTCTGAAAAAAAAACGTTCTCGGAATCGTGCAGAGACTGAATGGGAGAGATTAAAAATGAGAGCCTTCCACGGAAGGCCTGAGAAAGCGATGGTAAGATGCGTCTATGGAGACATGAAGATACACATCCGCCAGATCGATGGAAACCATCCAGTCTCCTGACTCCACAACCGAAACGATTGTTTCCAAAGACTCAATTTTTAATGGTGGAAGCTTTATGTAAGAATTCAGGACTTTGAGGTCAAAAACTGGTTCGAAATCCCCTGAAGCCTCTGGGACCAAAAACAGAGGGGGAACATACTCTTTGACCCAATTCGTGCCATGGAACCGGAAGGATGGCCCTTGCTGCCAACAGCTCCCCTATATATCCTTGCAAACATTGCCTCCTTTCCAAATCTGTAGGAAGTCCAGTTTCTATGAACAAGGTCTGAGGGGGCCTTGTTCTAAACTTGAGACGATAACGTGATCGAATGACGGCTACAATACAGGCATCATGTAATTTGTCCGCCCAAACCCCCCCTGAATTGGGCTAGTCTTGCTCCTACTTGAGAGGGTTAAGCGGAGACAGCTTCAGAAGGACTTATTTGAAGCCCTCGGCTCTGTCTCCACTACTGCAAGTTGTTGTGCGACCTGAAACATGCAAAGTCGCATGACAAGTCAAAACCCATGTATTTCAATGGTCCCCGTTCTGATTGGTGCGACTTAAGTCGCAGCGACTCCAAAAAAGGTTTTTGCACTACTTTGTTCCGAAATCTGGGTGATTTGTTCTCACATGGTTTTCACAGGTCGAATGACATCGCATCACAAATCGCACAGCAAAGTCGCAGTGTAAATTGTGTGACTCTGGGGACGCAGCAGTGGAAACTCAGCCCCAGGAGCTTTGTTGGCCCTGGGCTTGGAAGGTTTCTGGAAGGTTGAACCAGCTCCCCTCCACTGTCTGAAAAACTGTCTGTAAGCCCTGGCCTCTCTGAATCCTTCTTTGGATCGCTTGTTAAACCGAAAGGGCTGCTGTGTCTTTTTCTTTTCTGCGGGATTAGGCCAGATCTGCCGCCAGAAACCCACTGAATTGCTGATTCTAAGTGTTCACGAAGCGTAGCTTTCCATCAAATGGAACCGAACACAGACTGTGCTGAGAAGCCTTACCGGCCGACCAATGCTTCAATCATAAGGCTCTGCGGGCTGTGATGGAATGAGCCATTATCTTTGCTGTCATCTTGACCTGGTCAACAGCCACTTCAGCCACAACTCTACAGCAGTCTGCAAAAGAGAAGAACTGCCACTTCCCAGACTTTCATCCAAACATCCATCCACCAGCTCTGCTACCCACACTCTAAGGCTGGATTCACACCCATGCACTCCCAGCGCATTTCGCAGAACGTGTTCCATTGGAGACTATGATAAATGGACGGTAGTGCAAATCCGCAAAATGCAAAAAGTACCAAAAAATGCACAGGTGCGAACCCAGCCCAAGTGCTCCATTATGCACATTGAGCTACTTCTCAGGACCCACCCCCCCACTCATCGTCAATTACTTTTTTAATTTCAGAAATGAAATGGGAAGGAGGGTAACAGTTTCTTTAAATATGGGTAGTACCTTTGCTGTTTCTTTGGAGGCGACGATTCTTTCCTTAACAGCCTCCACCAAGGGGGAAACCAGTGCAAAAATCAAACGTATGCGATTCTGAGACCATCTCAGCCTCAGATGGATTCGTTGCAATCGACTTCAGAGTTAAAATGCACTGAAAACACATGATCTGAATCTGCAGATGGTGAAGATACAGCAGGATGAGCGGGATTCCTTGAAACACTCTTTAACCCTTCCTTGACTGCGTGCTTAATGTAGGATTTAACCTGGCGTGCTTTTGCAGCATTGTCCTGAGCCGTCTGATGTCTTGACCTCTCTTGGCTTGGGTCCGAGCGACTAAAGTGAGGTAAGAGCGAGGGAGATCTGGAATGCTGTGACAACAGGCATCTATCCAGCTGCATGTGACTCTGCAATTTGTCATGTCTAGTCCCTTCTTTACTTTTTTGAGGCTGGAATGCTGATTTAGAACCTCTTTGGGGGAGTTTATCTCGCAGTGGGCCCTTCTCTCTGTAACACAGAGAGGATGTGCTCTCTTTTAAAAAATAAATAAACAAAAATAAATAAATAAATACAATTAAAATAAACTTCTCCATCCAAATCTTCAGTGCTTAAGGCAGCTAGGCAGGCAGGCAAAATTCCCCAGTCCTAGATGGTACAGGATAATAAAAATACTCTTACGGACAAGTAACACAGCAGAAAGTTATGAGAAACCTGGAAGGAGGCTTACCAGAGCAGAGCAAAGTAGCAGACTGAGATCAGCCTAGAGGACAGAGGCTGCTGCAATCAGCAGTGAGCATTCTGGTGTTTGCTAGGCAACCCAAAGAGGAAGCTACCTCTGACCTCACCTGCTCAACTCTGAGCTTCCTGAAAGGAGTACATGTGGAGGTGGTGAACTACAAGCCCCAGCGAGCCAAACCACTGCCTTAACACAAAAACATGGAAGGAGAGAGTGCCAGCACCTGCCTAACGAAGGTATATACAGTCATTTATACTGCCAGTGACCTTTGCCAGTTATACACAGTCATTTATACTGTACCATACAATCCCAGCACCACGGGAACCCACCTCCTCAGGAGATTTACAGCCTATATGGGGGGGTCTTCTGAATCGGGAGAGGCTAAACCCAACAGGATGGATGGATGGAGAAGAGAAAATAAATAAATAAATAAACTTTAAAAGGCGTCCAGAGTGAGGACAAAAAAAGAACACTGGTGTGGGCAGACAGCCGCCCTTTTATGGGCTAGAAAAGAGGTGGTCCTGGAGGGCACAGAGGGGGCGGAACTGACCCATAGTAGACTGACATGGGGAGGTCCAGGAAATGGGGGGTTTCATAAAGTAAGTTTACAAACTTTAAGATCATTCAGATTTATAAGAGTAGGCTATGCATAGATGAAATATTATGTGGAATAAAATAGACAATTTTACATTTTGACCATAGATACACTTTAAACATAAGGACCATTAAATTCATGACCTAGATTTATGGTTGTTGGAAAAAAAAATTCTGTTCATGTCAGTTATATATATTGCCTGAATTTTAACAAACTTCATGGCTGAGTTTAGCCTTGGCTGGGCTTCAAAAACTGGCAAATAATCCATACTCTCTGACTAGGGATGAGTTTGGACCCTGGTCTGCACCTACCCTAGTAATTCTGCCAGGAAGTTGTGAGCTGTTTTTGGCCAATCATAAGCAGCCAAGACATTCCCTACCCCACAACTGCATGTTCACAAGGCACGTGTAGGGCATTGTCGGGATAAAGGGATAAGCAAGTGTCAATGCAACAGTCTTTTAAATCAAAAAGTATATTTTAATTGCCACAAATAAAACACAAACAGCTTTCTTCAGTAAAAAGATAATCAGGCTCTTTACTTTAGCACAAATGAAACAGCAACAAAAATCCACAGAAAGTTTTTCACAATCTTGTGCTATTAATACAGTTTCCAACCTTTTCTGGCTGTCATTTGGTCCTCCTGATTCCTATTTGCTCTGAAGCTTTCCTGCTTTCCTTACACCCTCATTGCCTGTGAGCTCACTTGTCCTTAATTGGCAGGGCTACAAGGGCAGCATCTATCCTCTCGAATCAACAACTTATTAGCCCTGTTTCCTTACATACCTTCCCTTCTGTTCCAGGCCAAGGGTCTTTGCAAAAATGCAAAGAGGGCTTCAATGTTCTGGTTCCCCAGTCTATGCACCAATGTAGATTTGAAATCATGTAGGGCAAGAAATCATCTATTGATCCATGAATTCCTTATTTTATGCCATCCAAGAAAATTGACATCATCAGGCACCAGGCCCAACAAGTAGTACTATGAGATCTCCATTGCCCTTTTTTTGAGGGACGCTCCATTTCAGAGGGGCAGAGGGGTGGTCAAGCTGCCAACATTGTAGATAAACCTCCTATAGTAACTGAAAAGTACTGAGAGTACCTGTTTTTTGTGAGAGAATGGGAATATTTATGAATGGCTTCCAACCTATTTAGCTGGGGTTTGATGGTGCCTCTAGCTAACATGTACACTAAATAGCGAGCCTCATCCAGCCATTTGCATTTTTCACAAGGTTTACAATGAATCCTGCCTTCCATGGGGCATCAAGGAAATTTGACTTTTTTATGTCATTCCCTGTCCTAGCTAAAGATGACGATGTAATCTAGGTAAGCCTCTGAAAATAACTTTTAGGGTCTCAGGACCCTATGCAATCCAAATGGCATTTTGGCATAGTAAAACAATCCTTCCTGGTTTAACAAATGCCATATTTTCATTAGCCTTTTTAGATATTGGGATCTGACAATAACCATTTGTTACAAAGTAAATTGAAAGGGATGATGTACTGGTCTGGATCTAATATTTCAATTATTTGTCCATTCCATAAGCATCCATCGTTACATATTTTTAAATCATTACAGAGCCACCAAGCTTCATTTGTCTTGGAGTCTAGGACTATAGGGCTTGACCAACTGTTGAGGTCTCAATGATCTAAAGGCCACATATATTTTTAGGTTCCACTTGACTTTGTGTGTGTGTAGACCTTATAGATAACATTTCCTATCTTTTCTACTCTCCCAGAGGGCCCCTGGTATTTTGCTAGGAATTTGCTTTTAGCAATTGGTACCAGTATAAGAACTTGATCATAAGGGTGAAACTCTCTGACTTTGGCAGACTTTGGTTGTACAATCAACTTTGAGCCTCTTCCCCGAAAAAACGCTCCCTGACTATGTACCATCACATGTACCATTTAGACCATTTGCACAAATTCCACTATACTCCGATAGGGTGTATTATTTTTCCAACATTTCTTTAACCTCATCTAGGGATGAGCCGAACACCCCCCGGTTCGGTTCGCACCAGAACCTGCGAACGGACTGAAAATTCGCACGAACGTTAGAACCCCATTGACGTCTATAGGACTCGAACGTTTAAAATCAAAAGTGCTCATTTTAAAGGCTAATTTGCATGGTATTGTCCTAAAAAGGGTTTGGGGACCCGGATCCTACCCTAGGGGACATGTATCAATGCAAAAAAAACTTTTAAAAACGGACGTTTTTTCGGGAGCAGTGATTGTAATGATGCTTAAAGTAAAAAAAAAAAAGTGAAATATTCCTTTAAATATCGTACCTGGGGTGTGTCTATAGTATGCCTGTAAAGTGGCGTGTTTTTCCCATGTTTAGAACAGTCACTGCACAAAATGTCATTTTTAAAGAAAAAAATCTCATTTAAAACTGCTTGCGGGTTTAATGTAATGTCGGGTCCTGGCAATATGGATGAAAATCAGTGAGGCAAACGGAATGGGTACCCCCCAGTCCATTACCAGGCCCTTTGGGTCTTGTATGGATATTAAGGGGAACCCCGCACCCAAATTAAAATAAGGAAAGGTGTGGGGCAACCAGGCCCTATATACTCTGAACAGCAGTATACAGGCGGTGCAAACAAGACAGGGACTGTAGGTTTGTTGTTAAGTAGAATCTGTTTGTAATTTTGAATGGGTACATTTTTAACGTGTTTAGCTCCAGCCAAAAAATCTTTTTTAAGCTTTTTGGAAAACATAGGGAAGGGTTATCACCCCTGTGACATTTGTTTTGCTGTCTGTCCTCCTCTTCAGAAGATTTCACCTCACTTTTTGTCCCAATGACAAATGTTTTTTGAAATTTTTTTTTTTTTTTGTGGAACAAGGATTGGAAAGCATCAGTGGGAAGGAAAAATGTTTTTCCCATATTAACTCTTACAGGAGAGAATTTCCCTTCCTAGGGGTAGATTTCATCTCACTTCCTGTTGTCTCCTTCCGTTTGCAAGTAGGAGTCGTTTGTAAGTTAGATGTTTGAAAGTAGGGGCCTGCCCTATATACTCAGCAGAAATTTGGGCCTTAGGTGTTGTTGTGGCCACAACACTGTAAGCCCTCACAGGGCCCTGCTGTGAAATATTAGATCAAGAATTGTAATTACATGCCCCTGTTGAACAAGGGCAGAAAAATTTGGCCTTTGGTGGTGGTGGTGCTGGTGCCACAACACTGTAAGTCCTCACTCGCTCTTGGTGGGTGCAGAAACGGGCCCTGCTGTGAAATATTAGATCAAGAATTGTAATTACATCCCCCTGTTGAACAGGGGCTGAAAAATTGGGCCTTAGGCACTGGTGCTGGTGCCACAACACTGCAACCCCTCACAGATACTCTAGTTGGAACGCAGAAATGAGCCCTGCTGCAAAGTATTGCATCAAAAATTGTAATTACACGCCCCTGTTAAACAGGGGCTGAAAAATTGGACCTTAGGCACTGGTGCTGGTGCCACAACACTGCAACCCCTCACAGATACTCTAGTTGGAATGCAGAAATGAGCCCTGCTGCAAAGTATTGCATCAAAAATTGTAATTACACGCCCCTGTTAAACAGGGGCTGAAAAATTGTGCCTTAGGCACTGGTGGTGGCGCCCAGAACCAAAAATGTTCTTACAAGCTATCAGCATGATGATTGAGGAGGAAGAGGATAATTACTCAGGGATAGTCACTCAGCATCAGCATAGGCAGTCTTTGAAGGGATCTGAGATTTCAAAAAAAATTATTCGGTTACATCAGCATCAGGTGCTTGGTAGCTGGTGGTGATCCAAGACTGATTCATTTTTATGAAGGTCAGTCGATCGACCGAGACGGTGGACAGACGCACCCTGTGATCGATTACAAAGCCTCCAGCAGCACTGAATGTGTGTTCCGAAAGAACGCTGGATGCAGGACAGGCCAGTAGCTCAATTGCATACTGTGCAAGCTCTGGCCAGTGATCCATCCTCAAGACCCAGTAACCCAGAGGATTTTCGGTGGGAAAGGTGTCCAAGTCAAATCTTGCCCCTAGGTATTCCTGCACCATGTAAAACTGACGCTGGCGATGGTTGCTGGAACCGATCATACCTTGGGGCTGCGGACCAAAAAATTGTCTGAACGCATCGGTCAGACGGCCACCTTCTCCACCGCTCCTTCTTTGACTGACCGAAGCCTCAGCAACACGTTGTCCAGAAACAGGAGTTTGTAACCTCCCAGTCTCTGGGAACGCGTTGCACAGACCTTTCTGCAAGGCCTCCCGAAGATGTTTCATCCTCTGCTCCCTCTGCGATGGCAAGATAAGGTCCGCAACCTTACCCTTGTAACGTGGATCAAGGAGGGTTGCCAGCCAGTATTGGTCCTTCTCCTTGATACCACGAATACGAGGATCCTTACACAGGCTTTTCAGGATGAGGGAGGCCATGCAACGTAGGTTTGCTGAAGC
The DNA here is from genome assembly GCA_037952835.1 of Lithobates septentrionalis. Taxonomy (NCBI): domain Eukaryota; kingdom Metazoa; phylum Chordata; class Amphibia; order Anura; family Ranidae; genus Lithobates; species Lithobates septentrionalis. The sequence goes on from JBBDGP010000584.1 coordinate 2,876,008, forward strand.
ATTCGGTCCGGAGTCCTCTTGTCAGGGGATCTAATTGATCAGACCATGTGGACTGCACAGAGGAGACCAGAAACACATGTAAGTGAAGAAATAATGGTGTTTATTAAAAAAGTGACAAGTAAAAGGAATATAAACAGTGCAAAACCAACACAACAAACCCACTACAAACAACAATATATACAAGTAAATGGAGATACCGGAGTCCTAAACAAAGCCAGGCCAAGGTTATACACAGGGAGGTCAGCAGATGGGCAAGGACAGGAAACCAGCAGGACAGGGAGAGGATGGATGGTTAAGCTGCAGGGCAGGGATCCAAGGGAATCAGGAGGGACAAGAACAGGATGGGCTTGGGCTAGGGATCGGATCGGATCAGAGCAGAGCAGAGCAGGACAGAAACAGGTTCACGATCAGGATACAGGCAGCAAGTCAGGGCGCAGGGAGAAAGATACCAAGGCAAGCATGAGGGCTTGCCGGGTATTTATAGGACTGACTATAATTGACTTCAAGTCACACCTCAGTCCACACTGCTGGAGTGCACCCGCCAGTACGGCCCAAGGATGCAACAGTGCCACCAGCAGGAGAGACCTCTTACTGCAGGTCCCAGGTGTTGGAAGACACCCGCTGGTGGACACTGGTACTGCGATCCAAGAGACCGATAGCGCCACCAATGGGTAAACCCTCTCATGACAGTACCCCCCCTAAAGGAGTGAGCTCCGAACGCTCCAACAAGGTGCGATTGTCCAAAGTTCATGGCCTCCAACCGAACAGATGAGGGCACATCAGGCTGGGCATCGGGTACATCAAACTGGACAGTGGGTACGTCTGAGAAGACAGCGGGCACATCCGAGATGACAGCGGGCACATCCGAGATGACAGCGGGCACATCCGAGATGACAGCGGGCAGGAATACACCAAGCTGGGCAGTGGGCACTTCGAGCTGGGTAGCAGGCACATCAGGCTGGGCAGCGGGCATGGGCACTTTGAGCTGGGCAGCAGGCACGGGCACTTCAAGCTGGGCAGTAGGCACATCAGGCTGGGCAGCGGGCACAGGCACTTCGAGCTGGGCAGTAGGCACATCAGGCTGGGCAGCAGGCATGGGCACTTCGAGCTGGGCAGCAGGCATGTCAGTCTGGGAAGGTGGCACATCAGTCTGGGAAGCTGGCACATCAGTCTGGGAAGCTGGCACATCAGTCTGGGAAGCTGGTACTGAGACATCAGGCTGGAAGGCAGGCACTGGGACAATAGGCTGGAAAGCCGACACATCGGACTGGGAAGCTGGCACATCAGACTGGGAGGCTGGCACATCAGACTGGGAGGGTGGCACATCAGACTGGGAGGCTGGCACATCAGACTGGGAGGCTGGCACATCAGACTGGGAGGATGGCACATCAAACTGGGAAGCTGGCACATCAGACTGGGAAGCTGGCACATCAGACTGGGAAGCTGGCACATCAGACTGGGAAACTGGCACGTCAGACTGGGAAGCTGGCACATCAAACTGGAAGGCAGGTACATCAGGCTGGTAGGCAGGCATCGAGGCATCAGGCTGGAAGACAAGCTTCGAGACATCTGGCTGGGAAGCTGGCACATCAGGCTGGGAAGCTGGCACATCAGGCTGGGAAGCTGGCACATCAAACTGGGAAGCTGGCACATCAAACTGGGAAGCTGGCACATCAGACTGGGAAGCTGGCACATCAGACTGGGAAGCTGGCACATCAAACTGGGAAGCTAGCACATCCGACTGGGAAGCTGGCACATCAGACTGGGAAGCTGGCACACCAGGCTGGGAAGCTGGCACACCAGGCTGGGAAGCTGGCACACCAGGCTGGGAAGCTGGCACATCCGGCTGGAAGACAGGCATAGAGAAATCAGGTGGAAATGCAGACACTGAGACATCAGGCTGAAAGGCAAGCTTCGAGACATCAGGCTGGAAGGCAGGCATGAAGACATCAGACTGGGAAGCGAGCACATCAGACTGAAAAGCGGGCACCGAGACTTCAGGCTGGAAGGCAGGCATCAAGGCATCAGACTGGAAGGCTGAGACATCCGGCTGGAATGCAGGCATCGAGACATCCGGCTGGAAGGCAGGCATCGAGACATCCGGCTGGAAGGCAGGCATCGAGACATCCGGCTGGAAGGCAGGAATCAAGACATCCAGCTGGAAGGCAGGCATCGAGACATCTGGCTGAAGGGCAGGCATCGAGACATCCGGCTGAAGGGCAGGCATCGAGACATCCGGCTGAAGGGCAGGCATCGAGACATCCGGCTGAAGGGCAGGCATCAAGACATCGGCTGGAAGGCAGGCATCGAGACATCCAGCTGGAAGGCAGGCATCGAGACATCAGGCTGGAAGGCAGGCATCGAGACATCAGACTGGATAGCAGGCGCATCAGACTGGAAAGCGGGCACGGAGACTTCGGGCTGGAAGGCAGGCATCAGGACAGACTGAACAGCGGGCACATCAGACTGTGAGGCAAAGGCATCAAGCTGGGAGGCAGGCGTCGAGACATCAGGCTGGAAGGCAGGCATCGAGGCATCAGACTGGGAGGCAGGCGCCGAGACATCAGGCTGGAAGGCAGGCACCGAGACATCCGGCTGGAAGGCAGGCACCGAGACATCCGGCTGAAAGGCAGGCATCGAGACATCCAGCTGGAAGGCAGGCACCGAGACATCCAGCTGGAAGGCAGGCATCAGGACATCAGACTGGAAAGCAGGAGCAGGTTGGGTTACTGGCAAGATGGTGTGGGTCGGGAAGAAATTTTGTTTCTTTTTTGGTTTAGCCCGTGCAGTTTTGTATGTAGGTGCAGGGCTGTAAGAAAAGAAAGTAGCTGGATCGAAGGAAGACCAAGGAACTTTAGCTAGAGAAGGGTTTTGTGGGACTGTTACAGGTGGAGGAGAAGAGACAGGTGGATTGAAGGCAGGATAGGTGCGACACTTGGAGACTGGGTGGTAGTATTTGGTAAGGGGCTGATTAAACTGGGCTGTAGCTGAGGTTGCCATAGGCGACGGGGAGATAGATTTTTGGGAAGGCAGATGATTAATGGCAGAGCTGGAATATTGTGGCTTAGCTAAAGACAGGAGATCTGACCATGCCTGCAGCACAGGTTGAACAAACGCTGATTCACACACAGCCTGACTAATCAAGGATTGCACTGACTGGATGCAATTAGACAACACCTGCTGTGAACAGGAGAAATAATGTTCCATGAAATAGGCTGGATCATCCTCTAACAACCAAACCAGGGATTCAACTTGGCCATAATTGAAGGGGGGCGAAAAATCATCACTTCCCTCGGGAATGCATGACAGGGCTGGTTTTGCACATAACTGGATCAGGGGCTGAACATCTTCAAAAGACATATACCCCTAATCCACTAGGGAATGAGCTGATCGGATAGTTTCCATCAGCTGGTCACTAGTCCACCCTTTTAAAATCTGGCGACAATATTCACCATCCTCTTCTGCTAGCAGAGAATAATAAATGATTTCATTGAAATCCATATTAGCAGACCCGACAAACCAGGATGGTTTCCTCAATGCAGCCACGTCTGGTCAGGGATGGCCTTGGTATACTGTCAGGGGATCTAATTGACCAAACCGTGTGCACTGCACAGAGGAAACCAGAAATACATGTAAGTGAAGAAATAATGGTGTTTATTAAACAAGTGACAAGTAAAAGGAATATAAACAGTGCAAAACCAACACAACAAACCCACTACAAACAACAATATATACAAGTAAATGGAGATACCGGTATCGTAAACAAAGCCAGGCCAAGGTCATACACAGGGAGGTCAGCAGATGGGCAAGGACGGGAAACCAGCAGGACAGGGAGAGGTTCTGTTCTGCCTCAAGTGCCCTGTCCATTATTCCACGCAGCGCGTGCTCCAACAGGTGGACAAGGGGGACAGTGTCACTGATGCATGCACTGTCACTGCTCACCATCCTCGTGGCCTCCTCAAATGGTGACAGGACAGTGCATGCATCCCTGATCATGGCCCACTGGCGTGGGGAAAAAAAACAAGCTCCCCTGACCCTGTCCTGGTGCCATAGTCGCACAGGTACTCATTGATGGCCCTCTGCTGCGTGTGCAGCCGCTGCAGCATGGCCAACGTTGAGTTCCACCTGGTGGGCATGTCACAGATTAGGCGGTTCTTGGGCAGGTTAAACTCCTTTTGGAGGTCCCCCAGCCGAGCACTGGCATTATATGACCGGCGGAAATGCACACAGACTTTCCTGGCCTGCCTCAGGACATCCTGTGAGCCCGGGTACCTGCCCAAGAACCGCTGCACCACCAAGTTAAGGATGTGAGCCAAACAGGGCACATGGGTCATTTGCCTCTGTCGGAGGGCAGAGAGGAGGTTGTTGCCATTGTCGCAAACCACCATTCCTGCCTTAAGTTGGCGTGGTGTCAACCACCTCTGAACCTGCCCCTGCAGAGCTGACAGAACCTCTGCCCCAGTGTGACTCCTGTCCCCCAAGCACACCAGCTCAAGCACCGCATGGCATCTTTTGGCCTGCGTACTTGCGTAGCCCCTTGAATGGCTACAGAGCACCGCTGGTTCCGAGGACAAAGCACAGGAAGAGGCCATGGAGGAAGAAGAAGAGGAGGGGGTGGAGGAGAGAGGTGTATCACAATCATTAGCATTTTGGAGGCGTGGTGGCAGAACAACCTCCAAAACTACTGCACCTTGTCCTACATCCTTCCCAGCTGCCAGCAGAGTCACCCAATGCGCCGTGAAACTTAGGTAACGTCCCTGTCCATGCCTGCTGGACCATGAGTCAGCGGTAATATGCACCTTACCGCTGACCGCCCTGTCCAGCGAGGCATGAACATTGCCTTCCACATGCCGGTAGAGAGCCGGAATCGCCTTCCGTGAGAAAAAGTGGCGTTTGGGTACCTGCCACCGAGGAACCGCACATTCCACAAACTCACGGAAGGGGGCAGAGTCTACCAACTAAAAAGGCAGCAGTTGAAGTGCTAGCAATTTTGCCAAGCTAGCATTCAACCGCTGCACATGTGGATGGCTGGGAGCAAACTTCTTTCAGCGGTGCAGCAGCTGGGGCAGGGAAATTTGCCTGGTACAATCTGACATCGGTGTACCAAAAGCAGATTGCCCACAAGTACTTGGCTGTGACACACCTAATTCTAAACCTTCATTCCTCTCAGTGCAGGTCTCAGAGAGGACTGAAGGTATAGTGGGGTTGGAGATCTCAGCTGATGAGGAGCAAGGAGAGGTCCTCTTTGTTCTTTGGTGTGGGTCTTTTAGATACGCTTGCCAACGAACTGCATGGCAGGTCAACATATGTCTGGTCAATCATGTGGTACCCAAGCGGGAGATGTTTTGGCCACGCGAGATACGCTTGAGACATATGTTGCAAATAGCAGCAGTGCGATCTGATGCACTCGTCTCAAAAAAGTCCCACACCAAAGAACTTTTTGAATAATGCGCAGACACTGCAGCGCCCTGCACATGTGGAGCTTTGGGGTGTGATGCAGTCAATGTGCTGCCCTTAGGCTGGGCCCTGGAGGGCTTTCTACCTCGTTGGTGATGTGCCACCTCCTCCTCCTCTCTCCTATCAGGCACCCACGTTGAGTCAGTGACCTCATCATCCCCTCCCTCATCACTGGAGCAAACCTGGCGGTATGCTGCAGCAGGGAGAGCATGACTGCCAGATTGCTGTCCTTCTTGCGCACCCCCTCTGTCTGTGCTCAGGTTACTGCCTTCATCGAGCTCAGTATCATCATCAGAGCCTTCCAAACGCTGGGCATCCTCCTGGAGCATGTACCCAACACTGTGGTCAAACAGTTCGAGGGACTCCTCAGGAGGACATGGTGGGGCTAGGGAAGGGGTCACTGATGACATTGAGCCAAGGGAAGAGGCCGTTGCTTTGCCAGACAAAGTACCCTAGGCATGGGTGAGAGAGGATGAGGAGGATGAGGACGGCTTGGTCTTCCACTCGACCAAGTCTTACGCATGTTGCGGCTCAACACGGCCAGCTGCCGAAAAAATGGCCAAGCGTGTCCCACGGCCACGTGCTGATGAGGATGCACCGTCTCCACGACCAGCACTAGACACAGAGCTTGTTTGCCCTCTCTTATTGGCTTGTGACTGTCTGCCTCTCCTTCTTGGCCTTCCAGATATACTAATGGCCTGTAGCTGCACTAAGCTGGGATATATATATATATATATATATATATATATATATATATATATGTACTGATACTGCAGCTAGCAAAATCAACTGCCTGCCTGTAGTATGAGAACACCACCAACCTTCTACAGGTAGCTTTAGCTGAACACTGTGAGGTGGATGCACCCCACTAACTTGTAGGTTTAGCTGAACACTGTGAGCAGGATGCACCCCACTAACTTGTAGGTTTAGCGGAACACTGTGAGCAGGACGCACTGCACTAACTGTAAATAGTCTAGCTGCCTGACTGTGGTACTAATAGGATCAAAAGAACACCAGCAATTTTCTTCAGGTAGCTGTAAATACTGTAACAAGACAAGCCTGCCTGTCAGTAGGAAGATAACAGGAACGGATCTAGCTAAACTTAATACAGTGTATATATATATATATATATATGCAACACCTGGGATGCATAAATATACACAATACACTGTATTGTAAGTGCAGCTAACTGACTGACTGTTCTGCCTAATCTATCTAACTCAAATCAAATGACACCATCTCTCTGTCTATCTCTTTCACCGCCGGAACACACACTACACAGGGCCGCCGTGCAGGCGGCCTTATATAGTGTGGGGCGTGTACTAAATCCCCTGAGCCATAATTGGCCAAATCCTCCTTGGCTTTGGCTTTGGCTTTGGCCAATTACGGCTCTCTGTTCAGACGGCGCTGTGATTGGCCAAGCATGCGGGTCATAGTGCATGCTTGGCCAATCATCAGCCAGCAATGCACTGCGATGCCGCAGTGAATTATGGGTCATGACGCGCCACACGAATTTGGCGCGAACAGCCCATATCGTTCGCAATTTGGCGAACGGGCGAACAGACGATGTTCGAGTTGAACATGGGTTCAACTCGAACACGAAGCTCATCCCTAACCTCATCCAATAGTCCACAGGAGTGTTGCCCATAAAACAACTCAATGGACAAGAACCCCATAGATGCCTGGGGGAATCTATCATATAGCAAACCTTAAATGAAGCAGTAAGAAATACTAATCACTAAATATAAAAACAAAAGTAATTCTGCTCTGGGGAAGATTTTAACACATAAAAGCAGCCTACACCAAAATCTGTGATACCAAATTAGTGTATAAATAAATCAAATAGTGTGGCACTAAATTAATACAACATGATAGAAAATATACCGTACTTGAAATGCATAGAACTCTAATATAAATTAATAATAAAAATCGCAATTCAAAAAGTGCAAAAATGTTAAATAAATGCAAATTTACATTTCATAAAAAACACATCAACATAATAAAATGAGTGCGTTGAAAAAACAATATTCAAATACTATAAACAAATAATACGTCCCAATTCATGAATTAAAAATAAAAAAATTAGGTAATTCATGTACAACAGCAAAAAATATACGTTGTATAGTCCCATATCCAAGTGCAAGTGCTGCTCTTATCCAATAGGTATAAGTAATCCAACAAATAAAGAGTTACATCCAATGCTGATCACCACCGTAATATCACCTGTGATATAAGATAAGGCTGGCTCGACAGGCGCATGCGCGGCAGCTTCCAAGTTGGCCACCGGCATCTGAAGCTCCGCTCCATCACGGCCCTTCTCTAGCCTCAGGAGCTGATAGAACGCTCCTACCAGCCTCACACCAGCCACATCGGGCAGGGGAAACCCCCGGGATCCTCCCGATGTCCGCGGGTCATGCCAGGAGGAATTTATCGAGCCAAATGACAGCCGCGGTGGGCCCGGCCAACTATGTAAACATGGCAGCCACTCCCTGAGGCCCTCACATAGCTGTGAATGCTGAGGACTCCATTGCGGACCAGGATCTGGTCCCCCCCACCTTCTCCAGGTACCATGAATTTGCCACTGCCCCAGGCCACCTCGCCTGCCTCCACAGAATCCCTGCTATTTAGCCTGAACTCTGGCCTCCCATCCACCCCCATGATGGATCCCCACACAGGCCTGCTACTGTCTGTCAGTGAGGCACATGAAGCTTCCCCCACCCCCACAGACTTCCCCTCTATGATGGAAGCTTTTGCACAAATGCTATCCAAAAGTCTGGCTCAGAATGCAGCACAGATAACCTCATTTATCCATGCTGATCTGCAGCAGATAGGTATGAGAATTGACACTATTGAGAAGAAAGCTGACCAGACAGGGGCTACGATTAATCAAAATTCAGCAAGGCTCCAAGATGTCCAGGATCAGCTTGAAACTGCTTGAAATCAGCTTGAAAATCGATGACCTTGAAAATAGATCGAGACGCTGCAACTTCAGGATCAGGGGGCTCCCCGAATCTGTGAAAGAGGTGCATACTGCTATTAAATCTCTCATAAAAGACCTTGTCCCTGAGATTGCCGAACACCGCCTTGAGCTGGACAGGGCCCACAGAGCCCTGCAACCCCCCCCGCACAGATGGCCTGCCAAGAGACATAATAGTGAAATCCCACTTTTACCCCATGAAGGAGGAGATGATGAGGAAGGCCAGGAATTCTGATAATCTAATGTTACATGGGCACAAAATCCTGATCTTCGCGGATCTGTCTCCCTACACAGTACAGAAAAGAAGAGCACTGAAGCCACTACTTCAGCTATTGCTGGACAGGGAAATCTCGTACAGGTGGTCTTTCCCCCTAAGACTGAACTTTTCCTACAAAAACAGAAGTTACAGTTTTTCCACTTTCACAGAAGGGGAACGTCTCTTGCTACAGCTTGGCCTGATTCTGCAGGATCCATCCTCTTCACACGCAAGCAGAGGGACATCATCCTCCTCCACGAAGAGACCTCCACCAGCAAGCCTGCTGCAACCCTCCTGGCTGAAACAAAACACCAAAAGATTGAAGGAAAATCTTCCTCCATGACTTTCAGCCCTCCGTCAACAGATCAGGGCCCTGATCCGAGTTGATGTCACTTAGTACCCATTCACTGGGGATATCCCCAAGTTTCCCCCTTTGTCACGTCAAGTTTGGTTTTACACCATAATTCCACTTTTTTTTATTAGACTACAAGTCTGTTTACGATTAAGTGACTGGGTCTTCTTTCTTGGACTGGGGGGAGGGGGGTTACTACATCGTGATACCAGTGATACCAGTGGAGGGTTCCTGTGGTCTATGGGTTATTGCATATAACTCCCCATACATGTTAGTTCCCCCCCCAATTAGTCTACACCCCAGGCTGTAAGTCATAGGTTCAACGGTGTTTCATTTTTCCCCCTAGACCCCTAGACTTCCGGTTGTTTGGGATGGGAGTTCGGGGGGAGCACATGTTCTGGAAGGGATTTAGATTTGCTATTTACAAAGTTTATAAGGCTTTTTTTTATAGTTTTTGGACGCTCTGTCACACGTTCATTATAGACTCTCCGGAAGTCTTCAGTTAGAGAGTAATGAGGTGCTGAGGCTGTGGTGGACTCAGTGCACCTCCCTCAGAGCCAAAGTCTACCTATGGTGGCCTTGGACTCTCTCGGATATCCCTTTTCTAGGGACGCACCGATCTATTTAATTGTTAGGGTAGGAAGGACTAGTCCTTTCTACCTTTAGGGATGGGTGGGGTCAGGGGACCCCAAAGTTCATTCTATTCAGTGCACACTCAAGAGTACTAATTGTTTGTTGCATTTACTTCATTGTTTAACCTTCTTCTTTCTTTTCATTTCTTTCTTTCCCCCCTACTTACTATCCTCTCATATTCTGGTACAGGCTCTCTCGGGTTTCAGGGCTGCTTCTGGATTCATGTCCCAGGTTCGAGCAAGGTGAATCCTCTTCTCTCTGAGCTTCTATGCGAGTGTTCCCCATCGTACAGAGGTAAGACGCCGATAATTTGGATAGCTCTCTCCCCTCTGAACCATGGCTAGTACAAATAACCCTTCCCTTTCCCTCAAAATTGTCTCACACAACACGCAGGGTCTCAATTCTCCCATCAAGCACAGGAAACTTTTCAAATCCTATCACTCCATGCATGCTGACATTTTACTATTACAAGAGACACACTTTCCGGCTACCTACACACCCAAGTTTCTCTACCAGCACTACCCTCAATTTTTCATTGCATCAGCTAACAACAAAACTAAGGGAGTAGCTATATGTCTTGCTAAACATATAAATATGTAGACCCCCAGGGACATTTTCTGTTAGTGTCAGGCCACATAGACGGTGAACTTTATACTTTTATTTCATACTACACCCCCAACAAGGGTCAGAGACCTTTTTTTGAATCTATGCTCGGTAAACTGCGAGCACACCTCAAGGGGACGGTTTTTATAGGCGGAGACTCAAATACCGCCTTTGACCAGCAGATCAGCAGATGGAAAATTTAAACCAAAGCGCCCATCTAGACAAAGCGCTAAAATAGCTAGCCTCCTTCATGAAGAAGGGCTGATTGACGTCTGGAGAGAAGCCAACCCACACAAAAAGGACTATACCCATTTCTCAGCCCCTCACAACTCCTTTGCCAGGATAGACCACATCTTCACTCGGCCCCATACAATCCCACTTATTTTAGGCTCCAAAATTATCGATTTCTCACTGTCCGACCACGCGATGGTCACTGTGACAACCCAGAGAGCAGGAGGCCCAAGGGGATCTCCCCGTTGGCGCCTTCAGGAATCCCTCCTAAGCGACCTGATCCAGTGCTCTGTTCTGAAAGCAGCCATTAGAGAATATTTCTGTATCAATCAGACGAGCAGAATGTCCCCTCAACAGTTTAGGCAGCGTATAAATCAGTTATCAGGGGACATATCATTCAAATAACCTCAAAACTCAAAGCTGAACATAAGGCGGATGTGCTAAAACTTACGGCAGAATACCGCTCATTAGTGAAAATTCACAAGAAACACCCCACTCCTGAGTCAATAAAGGCCCTTGACAAGTCACAAGCCCTCCTTAACCTGTCCCTAACGACTGCTGCAAAGAAACATCTGAGGTTGACCGGGGCTAAATTTTATTCTCAAACTGACAGGATTGGGTCCAGACTGGCAGCGAAGCTCAGTCTTAAACAACGCTCCTTAGCATTTCCCAAAATTAGGACCACATCAGGGGGCTTAACTCAGAACCCAACAAAGATAATGGAAGCGTTCTCACGTTTCTATTCTGATCTATACAGTCTGAATAAGCCTCCCCCAACAGCAACGGGACCAAATCCTTGACAATATTCCGCTGCCCACTCTAACAAAAGAATGCAGGGAGCTCGTGGAGAGTCCGTTCTCCACGGAAGAGATATTAGACAGCATTAGATCCCTTAAAATTGGTTCCCCCCTGGCCCAGATGGCTTCTCCACTGGCTATTACAAGAAATTTGGCCCCTGCCTGGCCCCTCACATGGCCAGGCTTTTTAAATTCCTCAGGGATGGAGCCCCCCTGGGATCTGATCTCAATGCCGCTTACATTTAAGTTATTCCAACACCAAATAAAGACACTAGCGAATTGGGTAACTACAGGCCTATTTTGCTTATAAACAACGATATTAAAATAATGACCAAGATTCTTGCTAACAGAGTGGCGAGCTTCATTTCCGCCTATATACATAGAGATCAGGTGGGCTTCATCCCTGGGAGACAGGGACCGGACCAGATAAGCAGAACAATAGATGTTATCTCCCTTCTAAAATCTAGGTGGGATGGGGGTTCCCCTCAAAAAGCTTTCCTCCTTTCCATAGATTTACACAAAGCCTTTGATTCGGTAGACTTGACTTATCTAACTGAGATATTACGGAGATGGGGTTTTGGCCCTTACTTTCTGAATCTAATCAAGTCCCTTTACTCAACTCCGTCAGCGCAGGTACGTCTCATGGGAAGATATTCAGATGCATTCACAATCAGGAGGGGTACCAGACAGGGCTGCCCTCTCTCTCCTCTCCTATTTGCAGTGGCTATCGAGACATTGGCAGTAGCGATAAGAACGAACCCTGATGTTAAAGGGGTGAGATGCGGTGGTCAGGAACACAAGTGTGTGCTATATGCTGATGACCTCCTCCTCTATGTCACGTCCCCTTTAACATCAACCCCCATGATTTATAAAATCTTGCTGAATTTTAGTGTAGTGTCGGGCCTGCGGGTCAACATGTCTAAATCAATAGCTTTAAATGTAACAGTCCCCCCGGAACTGCTTAATCAACTCTCTAACAACTTTGACTTCGCTTGGGCCACTTCTGAAATCCCATATTTAGGCATTAAAATAACACCAGATATTGATAGTCCTTTCAGAGACAATTATCCTCCTATGCTACACAAATGTAGGGGCGACTTGAAGAGGTGGACGAAGTGTGGTCTGTCCTGGCTGGGTATAATTCATGCAGTGAAAATTACCCTTCTCCCCCGTATATTGTATTTATTTCGCTCTCTTCCAATCCTGATAAAGAAACAGGTACTTAGCAAATTCCAATCAGAGATTGTCCGATTTGTATGGGGCCACAAGGGGTATAGATGTCCCTCTAGTATTCTTCATTGCCTGAAATCTCAGGGTGGGTTAGGCTTGCCCAATCTGTGGGGTTATTATCGGGCGGCACAACTGTCTCAAATTTCAGTGGTCTTTTCGAAAGGTCTGAAGCCTGAATGGTTCTCGATGGAGAGATATGCCACCCCCCTGAACACCATCGTCTATCTTCTTTGGTGCAACCCAAAACTCAGGCCTGCCATTATGTCCCCCACCCTTTCCCATTCAATGGCCTTGTGCTCCAGACTTTTTTCTCAACACAATCTGATCTCACCCATGAAACCATTAGCACATTTATTCCACAACGCTGACTTTCTACCAGGGTTGTCCATTAAAGCTTTCTAATGGTGGACAGATAAAGTCCTTTATAGGTCATTTTCTCTCCCCTAGAGGTCCGATTACATTGTCTTACTGTAGGAAGAAACTAGATATGCCCGAATCTGAAGTTTTCACATTCTCCCAAATCTCCCACTATCTACACTCAATCTGGTTAAATAAACAGAAACCCCCCCACGATAACTCCCTATGAAAATTGGTGCTCCAATACGGAGGTTCAGAGGGGAGGGATATCCTTGATCTATTCTGCACTAATGTCACACTTAGACAAACCAAACTACGCTCGAGCCTGGGAGGAGGAGACTGACAGCTCCTGGACTACACTGGCATAGTTCAGTGCGTTTAAACACGCTTATAAAGGCATCCTTAACATTTCCCTTATTGAATCCAGCATAAAGGTAATGTCTCGATGGTACTATGTCCCCGCTAGATTAGCGGTCATCTTTCCGGCAACCTCTCCACTATGTTTCAGAGGATGTGAACTGCAGGGTACAATGTTACACACATGGTGGACCTGTCCACGCATCAGATCCTTCTGGCAGAAAGTATTCCATACAGTTAGTACAATTACAAAAGTTGTGATAACCCCCAACCCCAATGTAGCACTGCTAAATGCCAACATTGAAGCTCTTCCCAAATACTCACAGGTGTTGGTTTATATCATTCTCTTGGGGGCCAAAGTCACCATCACCAAAACCTGGAAAAAATCTGGTGTCTCCTTCCAGGGTTTCAAGAGGAAAGTCTCTTGGATCATAGCACAAGAACAAATCGTAGCAAAGCTTCATGACAAATCGGGGAAATTCTATGACACCTGGGAGCCTTGGGCCACATACTGCAACATTCCTCTCCTTCCTGGAATGTCGCAGGGATCTGGGAGAGCACCAACTCCACATTGAACCTACCTTTCTTCTATTCTTTCCCCTCTCTCACCTTTCTCTTTTCTTCTGATTGGGACAATCTAGTCCCTCCCTCCTTTTAAGTTAAATGAATTGCCGGTCCGACAATACACATAAAAGTCCATTGATACATTGATAAAAACGGCATGGGAATTTCCCAAACCAAAATTTAAAAAAAAATGACATGGGGGTCCCCCTAAATTCCCCTACCAGGCCCTTCAGGTCTGGTATTGATTTTAAAGGGAAACCCGCGCCAATTTTTTTAAAAAAATGGCGTGGGGTCCCCCCAAAAATCCATACCAGACCCTTATTCGAGCACGCAACCTGGCAGGCCATAGGAAAAGAGGGGGGGAGGAGAGAGCGCCCCCTCCTGAACCATACCAGGCCACATGCCCTCAACATTGGGAGGGTGCTTTGGGGTTGCCCCAAAACACCTTGTCCCCATGTTGATGGGGCCAAGGGCCTCATCCCCACAACCCTTGCCCATTGGTTGTGGGGGTCTGTGGGTAGGGGGCTTATCGGAATCTGAAAGCCCCCTTTAACAAGGGGTCCCCCAGATCCCGGCCCTCCCCCCTGTGTGAAATGGTAAGGGGGTACAAAAGTACCCCTACCATTTCACAAAAAAACTGTCAAAAATGTTAAAAATAACAAGAGACAGTTTTTGACAATTCCTTTATTTAAATGCTTCTTCTTTCTTCTATCCTCTTTCTTCTATCTTCTATCTTCCTTCGGTTTCTTCCTCCATCTTGTTCTTCTTCTGGTTCTTCTGGTTCTTCCTCCGCCCTGCCCCCCCTGTTATTTAAGAACCGCCAGAACACAGTGGGAGCCTCCCATCATGCCATCATGTATGCGGAGCAGCCCGAGGAGAAGGGAAGAAGACGCCACGGAGGAAGATTCCGGACGAGAACACCGGAGGAAGAACCAGAAGAACCAGAAGAAGAAGAAGATGGAGGAAGAAACCGAAGGAAGATAGAAGATAGAAGAAAGAAGATAGAAGATAGAGGAAAGAAGAAGCATTTAAATAAAGGAATTGTAAAAAACTGTCTCTTGTCATTTTTAACATTTTTGATAGTTTTTTTGTGAAATGGTAGGGGTACTTTTGTACCCCCTTACCATTTCACACAGGGGGGAGGGCGGGATCTGGGGGTCCCCTTGTTAAAGGTGGCTTCCAGATTCCGATAAGCCCCCCACCCGCAGACCCCCACAACCACCGGGCAAGGGTTGTGGGGATGAGGCCCTTGTCCCCATCAACATGGGGACAAGGTGTTTTGGGAGGCTACCCCAAAGCACCCTCTCAATGTTGAGGGCATGTGGCCTGGTACGGTTGAGGAGGGGGGGCGCTCTCTCGTCCCCCCCTCTTTTCCTGCAGCCTGCCAGGTTGCGTGCTCAGATAATGGTCTGGTATGGATTTTTGGGGGGACCCCACGCCATTTAAAAAAAAAAATTGATGCAGGGTTCCCCTTAAAATCCATACTAGACCTGAAGGGTCTGGTATAGATTTTGAGGGGTACCCCACGCCATTTAATAAAAAAAAAATTGTCCGGGGTTCCCCTTAATATCCATACAAGACCTGAAGGGCCTTGTATGGATAGTTCACTTGTTTCACATTTCAGTCATATTGTTGGGCTAATCATCTGTATTTTATTTTATTTTATTCACTTGTGTTAGAGTGTCACACTACATCAAGGTATATACATATTTTTTATATGCTATAGTAATAGGAGATGTTAATTGGTTTGTTCACTTTAAACTCATCCTATATACATAGCCTTTTAAGATTCAGTGCACTTCCAGCTCACTCTACATCATCAGGGCGTGCAGTAGTGCCTGTCTCACTCCCACAATAAGTGGGGTTAGCGCCACTATTCATCTTCACAGTTTAGGGGTGGATTCAGTTTACACATGATCTTTATTGTCTGAAAACGTTTCAATAAAAATATTTAAATTTAAGATAAGGTTGACTCCTTACCAGATAGTGTGGACCATATTAAATGGTAAACAGCACATTTCAAATAGCCAGGATGTCTTCCTGTTACTCCTCATCCTCTTGCTGCGAGCCATATCGGCACAGTCAACACTGTGGTCACTGCATATTGACAACATAATTCTGCCTAATTGTAACATCATCTATAGCAACATTTGACATTGACTTGTGTCAGTCTTCTGTGATGGGATATGAAAGAGATTGTAATTCAACCTGGAAACTCTTGATTTCTAATATAATGTTACTAATGGTTTCTAATAGAAAGCATATTGTTTGCACTTAAAAAAAAACTCATACAACTGCTTATGAAAAGGGGCATGAGTATTGTTTCTCCAAAGAGTTTGTAAGCTTTCTTATAGTTAAGGGGGAATATTGATAATTTATATGTATCTTGGACTAATGCTTTTCTTCTATCTTCTTTGAAGAAGTCATTTGTGTTGAATTGAGCATATTACACATATAGCCCCTGAGACATTATATCTGGTAGAGCTGATCCATGAGCCTTTAACTAAAAGAACAACCCTAAAAAAAAAAAAAAAAAAACTGGACACATTATTATTGCATCATGATAGGAATAAACCGAATTGCCTTGGGTTTAGTTTGAGAAGGGATGAGCATGCCACCCCCCCAAACCATATCATGCAACATGGCATGTGTCCTTGTATGATTCAGGAGGAGGGCCACACACTTGTCCGTCACTGTCCTGGCCAAGCCGTCTCACATGGTCTGGTATGGATTTTTTTTTGCTAATGGGATACAGCAAAAATTACATTTACAAACTACTTATTTGTAGTTTAACAAACCCTGTTTAAAAACCAAACCCAGAACAGTTTGGCTACTTACTAGTTGGGGATGCCCTGCTGACAAGTAAATGTGCCAGGCAGGATGCCACTGGGTGCTAACAACCAGGCAACCAGGAGGAAGCCATCACATTTAGCAGTGGTAACACTGCTGCTAAATGTTTTGCTTCACTCTGCAGCTGAAGGTTCATTAGGCTAAACACCCACTCATTTGGCTATTGGCACAAGATTCTCCATACATGCAGAAATGTCCTTCTTATTGTTTCCTCTACTGGTTGATTGTTTTTGGTCTATTAATTTTGAAGTTCTCTGCATCCCAAGCCACTGTGTGCGCTGAAAATGATTTGGCATATATTATTTAGTTTTTTTTTTTTTAAAAACTCACTGTTATACTGTATCTAAGATTGAAATCTTCATTTCCTCCATTCGGCCGCGCCGAGCGTGTCATTTACGGTCTGCAATGCCACCTAGGAGATGTTTCTCATTAATCCCAGGAGGCAATAGGCAAGCTGGGCCATAGCATCGTGTTATTTCAAAACCGGAAATGACGCGATGCAAGGCGGCAGCCAGTGCCATTTTAAATAAGGGCAACCAGGCTTTTGTTGCATTGCAGCTTCCAAAGCGTTGAGATCGGTGGCGGTGGATACGGTTGATTCGTGATGAGGATAAGAAGGCAATAATTTGAGAGTGGTAAGCATGTTTGCCAATCCAGGGGGACACCACAGCATGTGCAATTATTGTAAAAAAGAGCTGTGTGATGAGCGCAGTGTCGGGGCAATGTTATGAGAACAGTGGCAGCGTGATGTGATGGTGGCAATGTGCTGTGCTGGGAGCAATGTGCTGTGCTGGGAACAATGAGATGCGCTGGGGGTGATGTTATGCGATGTCCGGGGGCGTTGATATGCGATGTGCTGGGGGCAATGCGATGTGCTGGGGGCAATGTGATTCGATGTGCTGGGGGCGATGTGATTCGATGTGCTGGGGGCGATGTGATGCAATGTGCTGGGGGCGATGTGATGTGCTGTGCTGGGAGCAATGTGATGTGATGTGCTGGGGGCGATGTGATGCAATGTGCTGGGGGCGATGTGATGCGATTTTCTGTGGGCGATGTGATGCAATGTGCTGGGGGTGATGTAATGCGATGTGCTGGGGGTGATGTAATGCGATGTGCTGGGGGTGATGTAATGCGATGTGCTGGGGGCGATGTAATGCGATGTGCTGGGGGCGATGTAATGCGATGTGCTGGGTGCAATGTAATGCGATGTGCTGGGGGCGATGTAATGCAATGTGCTGGGGTGATGTGATGCGATGTGCTGGGGGCAATGTGATACAATGTGCTGGGGCAATGTGATGCGATGTGCTGGGGCGATGTGATGTGATGTGCTGGGGGCGATGTGAAGTCATGTGCTGTGCTGGGAGCAATGTGATGTGATGTGCTGGGGCAATGTGATGCGATGTGCTGGGGGCGATGTGATGCGATGTCCTGTGGGCGATGTGATGCAATGTGCTGGGGCGATGTAATGCGATGTGCTGGGGCGATGTAATGTCATGTTATGGGGCAATGTAATGCGATGTGCTGGGGGCAATATAATGTGATGTGCTGGGGGCAATGTGATGCAATGTGCTGAGGGCAATGCGATGCGATGTGCTGGGGGCAGCGTGAGGTAGCATGATGTTCTGCTGGCAGTGTGATGGGGCAGATAGATTTTATCTCTCTATACCCCTCTCCCCCGTCACCCTCATCTCCCTTTCCCACTCGCCCTCTACCCCTTATCATAGAATCATATTATAAATTCAGTCATTTTTATTACATTTTTTTAATTACAAAAGCTGAAGGACTGTCATAGAAATTCATCTTTACTTGGTCTACGCCATTTGTAGGTAGGCAATACAAGAAATAATGCAGTTGAAATCTATTCGCAAACTTTATTTTGTTTTTTGTTTTGTTTTTTATTATTTCCTTGTCAAAAGAAGTTTATTGAGTATACAATATTATAAAGATACATAAAGTAAGTTTACAAGGATCTATAAAGTAAGCTCATTGTTTTACAGTAGGGTTTATATAGGTAAATATCATGAAATTTCAAATATTAAACATTGGGTTCACGAAAACCTAAATTAAAGATATATATAATTTCCTTAGTTACTTTTGTAGGTATTTAAATGATTTATAGCAAAATGTATAGAAAATACAGCGCTGTCAGTAAAAATTATAAGACATGCAAAATATAATCTGCTGTCTATACACATAATTAAGCTGCAGTTAAAAAATATGGGATACCCACATTAAACAAGATAATAACAGAAAAAAAACTGCGCTAGAAAAATTAAAACTCAGTGTGTGCACACATATTGTTTTAAGTCCATCCGTAGCATATACACAGGTGTCAATTAACAGTCCGTGCGGAGTTCACAAAGGTATGTATCCACATCTTCAATCAAGGTGACAACACACTTAGAACCACTGCAGAAATAAGTGTAGAAGATAGGACAGTCCTCCACCTATAAGCCAACTGCCTCTTACCAGCTCCCTTGATCTCTGGTAAGGAGATCAAATACGCTTTTTAGCTTATGACCCAGCTACAGTCTTGGGATGGAACATCAGATAGAGTCTCCGTGATTTCCTTAAATAAGTCTCAACAGCATATCCATGGGCCAATCATATGAGAAAAAGAAAAGCTTCCATAGTGTATAACGTCTAAAACTTTTATTATTAAAAAAGGTAATGCACTTACATCAATCCGGATTAATAAGGCATCAATAAGTAAACAAGCCGGCCGGCTCTCTTAAAACAAACGCCCGTAACTTCCGGGACTGCGTGTTGGTATGTTGGTGGCGTCAGCACGCCGCTCTCCCTACGCCGTTTCGTCAAACCTGACGTCGTCCAGGGGCACGGGCGGCGTGCTGATCACCACCGGTTATATCATCATTCATCAGAAGAAGGACCGCCCAATCCTGAGGTCCGAGCTGTCCGTGATGCAAGTGCCGCCATATTGCAATGGGGCAGATGCCAGTGAATTGCCAGGGAGACGTTCCGGTATTTAATGGATATTCTCCCTTAGCCTAAAGTAAAAATGTATATACTCTACTTGTATTTTATGGATAAAGAGGGGGCAAAACTCAAGATATACGCCTCTCTTACACATACATATTACTATCTGTGCCGATACTATAGGATCAGCAAAGCGGAGTGGTGGCATCTAGTGGTCAGATTCCAGATTACATGTTTAATTGCCTTAAATGTGACTACTAGATATAAACATAGGAATCTGAAATCATAAGTATTAGCACATATAATTGAATGTATATTATACTGCCCCACCACTGTAGAAAAAAGAAAGAAAAAAGAAAAACTACAAACAATAAAATAAAAATTGATGATAAATAATTAAAAGTGATTAACATACGGGTGCACTTCAACTCCATAGATCATCTGGTGTCTGGCCACAGAAATATTGAGCACTCTTCTAGATACTAGAGAAGGCAGAATGGGCACAAAAACAACCAAAATGGCACAACCCCTACTTAATAGGGATTACTTGTCATGTCTAGGGTTAAACTAGTTTGTAAAAAAACACATTGTAAAGTGTAAAATACCAGAAAAAATGAAATATAAAATAAAAAATAAAAAATGGGCCTTAATGTATACCTCCCACCCTCACGGTGCCACAGGGAACTCAGGACTGGTTCACATATAGTTTCCCTAACTGTTATCGATAAAAGAGTTGACATCTGTGTCTATATTAAGGCCATAAGGAGTGTAACATCGTACTCTATGGATCCACGCCATTTCCATCTTGGATAGTTCCCTGACTAAAGATCCGCCTCTCCAGTGTGCTTCATACTTATCTATTGCTAGAAAAATTGTGTTAGCCGGGTCCCGATTGTGGACCATATCGTAATGTTTGGAAACGGAATGGAATTTAAAGCCTGTTTTGATGTTGGTTATGTGTTCCCCGAGACGGACCTGCATGGTGCGTTTAGTTGTGCCTATGTATTGGAAACCGCATGGGCATTGGAGCAGGTACACTACCCCAGTAGAACTACATGTTATGAATGGTTCTATTTTGTGCTCCCTAGAGGTACTAGTAGAAGCAAATGATACTGTTTTCTTGTTTTTAATTAGATTGAGCTTACAAACTTGACATCTACGCATTGGTGGTAGCCAGAGAGACCTTGGAAGAAGGACAATCTTTTACCAGGAGGGTCAACTACATTTGGGGCAATAATGTTCCTCAGCGAGGGGGCCCCTCTAAATATTACCTGAGGTTTTTTAGGTAAAAAAGTATTGATCAGTCCATCGTTGCCCAACAGGTGCCAATGTTTACTAATAATTTTTTTAATTTGGTAATGCTGAGTTGAGTAGGAAGTGATGAAGGGGATGACAGGACTCTCTTTCTTTCTTTTGGGGGCCATGTCTAAAAGATTTGATCTGTCCCGTCTTTCTACTTGCTCTATGAGGATCTCCAGTTGCTCACCATCATACCCCTTCTCCAGGAACCTATTTTTCAGAATGTTTGCTTGAACCCTAAAGTCTTCCACATTTGAACAGTTACGTCTCATCCTGACAAACTGGCTCATAGGTACCGACTTAAGCCAGCTATCCTTATGGCAACTATCAAGGGGTATAAATGCATTTCGATCCGTCTTTTTGAAAAAAGTGATCGTTTTGAAAGAGTCTAATTCCCTATAGATGGTCAAATCTAAAAAATTGATCTTTTCTTGACTGGCTTCATGCACAAACCTTATCCCCCTTTCATTGTTGTTGATATGGGAGAAAAACTCATCCAGCTCGGGAATAGATCCTTCCCAAAGGAGGAGGACGTCATCTATATACCTGGCCCAAAAGACCAGGTGTGGACTACGGTCCTTATAGATGACGTCCTCCTCCCACTTGGCCATGAAAAGATTAGCCAAGCTAGGGGCGTACTTAGCGCCCATAGCAACCCCTCTTTGCTGACGATAGTACTCCTGATTGTACCAAAAATAATTATGGTTCGCCGCAAAGTCCAATAGCTCCATGATATAGTCCTGCTGTTTAATTGGAATTTTGGAGAGTGCATTAAGAAAATGCTTAACAGCTGCAAATCCCAACTGATGTGGAATTATGGTGTATAATGAAGTTACATCCGCTGTAACCAACCATGTTCGACTATTGGGTTTCAGCTGAGACAGTAAGTGTATCACGTGCTTAGTGTCCTTTATGTAAGAAGGCATTTGCTGTACTAGGGGTTGCAAAAAGAAGTCTATGTACTTGCCCACCCGGGACGTAACCGAATCGATGCCACTGACTATGGGTCGTCCCGGGGGGCAAGTCAGACTCTTATGGATTTTAGGCAAACAATAAAGTATCGGAACCCGTGGGGCCTTGGGGACCAAAAAGGTTCTCTCTCTCTTTATCATTGAGTATCCCTTCCTGGTACCCCTTGGTTACTAATTTTTCTAAATCACTCTTATATTTGATCACTGGGTTGCCCGGTAAGAGGGTATAAGTGTCTTGATCGCCTACAATGTTAGACATTTCCTGTAAATAGTCTCTCCTATCAAGAATTACTATCCCCCCACCTTTATCTGCAGGCCGGATAACAATTCCCCTATTGTTACAAAGGGAATCCAATCCTTCCTTCAGTGTATTATTGATCTTATGATTAACCACTTTAAGGGAATCCAGATCTCGAAGGACCACATCCCTAAATACCCTTAGAGAAGGTGCCAGAGAACCAGGAGGATTAAAAGTGGAAGCATTGGCTAACCCAGTATGTTGATACTCCTGCTGGACCGATGACCTTGACCCATCAGGGATGTTGGCGAAATGTCTTTTGATGTTGATCCTCCTGACGTATTTGTGAACGTCCATGTATGTTTGGAATTTATTTAATTTTTTTGGAGGTGCAAATTTTAAACCCTTATTTAATAACGCCAGTTCCGATTGAGTCAGAACCTGAGTGCTAAGATTGAAGATGCCATCCCCCGTTATACTTTTTTCTTTTTTGGATCTTGCTTTCCTCCCCCCCTCTGGTTCCTCTTTGTTTTCTACAGGCCTTTTTAATCCCTGATTGGATCTGGGAAAACCCCAAGGGTGTGATTCCTGATTCCTACCATAGGTACTAGCAGGGTGGTCCCTTACTGACCTGTAGTATCCTTGTTCGTAATTGGGATAGTCACCTCTATCATATTGCGCGGGACCTACTCTATCCCTTAGAGGATAAAAGCGGTTATGAGTGTCAACCCCATAATCCACTTCATCCTCATCCCCCTCATTCTCAAAATGCTGGGGATTCTCAGCATAATGGTACTGCCTAGATGGTGTATCATATCCATACTCATTGTATCTTGGTTGATTGCGACCATTATCAGAATATGGAATTGTCCTATAACTCTGATATTGGTTTTGATTGTGTTGTTGTACCTGTCTACGTTCCCGATTTGCATTAGGATTGTGTTGTTGGTAACCACCACCCTTACGTGTATGCTGGCTTCCCCTATTGGGGACTGGTGCTCTCTGGGGTGATTGATAGGATACTCGTCTATCTTTTTTAGTCTGTTTGTTGTTGGATTTGAATTTTTTGGGGGTTCTCTGAGACAATCCTAGACGGAAGATGTTGGCTCTGAACGGGGAGTTGTGTTGGAACGTCACTTCCCTGCACAGTAACCTCCATAGTGGGTTCTTGACCTCCACTTGCTTCCATAGCTAGTTTCCTCTGCCAGGCGAACACACTGTTAGCTTGATAATCCCCATAATCCCTATTGTATTTCTTTCTTTTTTTGAATTTCTGTTCTTTTTCTTCCTTATCCAATGTTTTTAATAAGTTACTGGTTCTTTCTTTATATTCCTCTACTGGCTTAAGTCGGTACCTATGAGCCAGTTTGTCAGGATGAGACGTAACTGTTCAAATGTGGAAGACTTTAGGGTTCAAGCAAACATTCTGAAAAATAGGTTCCTGGAGAAGGGGTATGATGGTGAGCAACTGGAGATCCTCATAGAGCAAGTAGAAAGACGGGACAGATCAGATCTTTTAGACATGGCCCCCAAAAGAAAGAAAGAGAGTCCTGTCATCCCCTTCATCACTTCCTACTCAACTCAGCATTACCAAATTAAAAAAATTATTAGTAAACATTGGCACCTGTTGGGCAACGATGGACTGATCAATACTTTTTTACCTAAAAAACCTCAGGTAATATTTAGAGGGGCCCCCTCGCTGAGGAACATTATTGCCCCAAATGTAGTTGACCCTCCTGGTAAAAGATTGTCCTTCTTCCAAGGTCTCTCTGGCTACCACCAATGCCGTAGATGCCAAGTTTGTAAGCTCAATCTAATTAAAAACAAGAAAACAGTATCATTTGCTTCTACTAGTACCTCTAGGGAGCACAAAACAGAACCATTCATAACATGTAGTTCTACTGGGGTAGTGTACCTGCTCCAATGCCCATGCGGTTTCCAATACATAGGCAGAACTAAACGCACCATGCAGGTCCGTCTCGGGGAACACATAACCAACATCAAAACAGGCTTTAAATTCCATTCCGTTTCCAAACATTACGATATGGTCCACAATCGGGACCCGGCTAACACAATTTTTCTAGCAATAGATAAGTATGAAGCACACTGGAGAGGCGGATCTTTAGTCAGGGAACTATCCAAGATGGAAATGGCGTGGATCCATAGAGTACGATGTTACACTCCTTATGGCCTTAATATAGACACAGATGTCAACTCTTTTATCGATAACAGTTAGGGAAACTATATGTGAACCAGTCCTGAGTTCCCTGTGGCACTGTGAGGGTGGGAGGTATACATTAAGGCCCATTTTTTATTTTTTATTTTATATTTCATTTTTTCTGGTATTTTACACTTTACAATGTGTTTTTTTACAAACTAGTTTAACCCTAGACATGACAAGTAATCCCTATTAAGTAGGGGTTGTGCCATTTTGGTTGTTTTTGTGCCCATTCTGCCTTCTCTAGTATCTAGAAGAGTGCTCAATATTTCTGTGGCCAGACACCAGATGATCTATGGAGTTGAAGTGCACCCGTATGTTAATCACTTTTAATTATTTATCATCAATTTTTATTTTATTGTTTGTAGTTTTTCTTTTTTCTTTCTTTTTTCTACAGTGGTGGGGCAGTATAATATACATTCAATTATATGTGCTAATACTTATGATTTCAGATTCCTATGTTTATATCTAGTAGTCACATTTAAGGCAATTAAACATGTAATCTGGAATCTGACCACTAGATGCCACCACTCCGCTTTGCTGATCCTATAGTATCGGCACAGATAGTAATATGTATGTGTAAGAGAGGCGTATATCTTGAGTTTTGCCCCCTCTTTATCCATAAAATACAAGTAGAGTATATACATTTTTACTTTAGGCTAAGGGAGAATATCCATTAAATACCGGAACGTCTCCCTGGCAATTCACTGGCATCTGCCCCATTGCAATATGGCGGCACTTGCATCACGGACAGCTCGGACCTCAGGATTGGGCGGTCCTTCTTCTGATGAATGATGATATAACCGGTGGTGATCAGCACGCCGCCCGTGCCCCTGGACGACGTCAGGTTTGACGAAACGGCGTAGGGAGAGCGGCGTGCTGACGCCACCAACATACCAACACGCAGTCCCGGAAGTTACGGGCGTTTGTTTTAAGAGAGCCGGCCGGCTTGTTTACTTATTGATGCCTTATTAATCCGGATTGATGTAAGTGCATTACCTTTTTTAATAATAAAAGTTTTAGACGTTATACACTATGGAAGCTTTTCTTTCTCTCATATGATTGGCCCATGGATATGCTGTTGAGACTTATTTAAGGAAATCACGGAGACTCTATCTGATGTTCCATCCCAAGACTGTAGCTGGGTCATAAGCTAAAAAGCGTATTTGATCTCCTTACCAGAGATCAAGGGAGCTGGTAAGAGGCAGTTGGCTTATAGGTGGAGGACTGTCCTATCTTCTACACTTATTTCTGCGGTGGTTCTAAGTGTGTTGTCACCTTGATTGAAGATGTGGATACATACCTTTGTGAACTCCGCACGGACTGTTAATTGACACCTGTGTATATGCTACGGATGGACTTAAAACAATATGTGTGCACACACTGAGTTTTAATTTTTCTAGCGCAGTTTTTTTTCTGTTATTATTTAAATGATTTATACCTACTATACATATTGTTTACAGGTAGAGTGTATATAGGTCAAATAAATTCTGATAATGAGCTTTAATCGTAAGGTGGAGAAAAGGAAAGAGAAAGAAGAAAAAGGGTAGAAAGGCAGAGGTATGGTCCACAAGGTTGTCCCGCTCGTCAGTTTATTATTCTTTTTAGTTCTCTTGGCCACTGTTTGTTTTGCAGCCGTTATTAGTTGGATCATAAGTTTGAATTGAGAGAGTGTTAACCATTCCGGTTTTAGATTAAGTAAAGTTATATATGGATCTGGTTGTATTATTTTGTAAAATATTTTAGATGCAATCACGAAGACTTCCTTCCAGAAGGTTTGGATTACTGGGCACGTCCACCATATGTGTAAATGTGTGCCTATTTCTGGGCATCCTCGAAAACAAAGAGCTGAGGTATTAGGTGAATATTTTGCCACTCTAGGGGGTACAAGGTACCAGCGAGTTAGGACTTTATAATTTGTCTCCAGTGCTAAGATGTTGGGTGAAGATGACTTAGATGTGAGCCATATGTTAGACCAGTCCGTGTCTTCTAAAGTTCGTCCCAGGTCCTCCTCCCACCTCTGAACGTAAGAGGGTCTATTAAGATTTACTACTCCATATAATTGTTTATAAAGTGATGAAATTGTACCTTTAGCAAATGGATCTTTTGTACAGATTGATTCAAAAATGGATAATTGGGATAATGGTGTATCCCCCTTTAGGAATGGTGTATAGAAATTTTTGATTTGGAGATATCTAAATATCTCAGAGTTTGGTAGATCATATTTTTCTCTAAGCGATGGGAATGAAAGGAATGATTTAGATGCTATGAAGTCATTTAGTGTCTGAATGACTGATGTTGTCCAAGCTTTAAAAGAATTTGGGTAGATCCATGCCGGATAAAAGGCCGGATTTCTGATAAAAGAAAGGAGAGGATTGTGTGGAGATTGTAACTGATATTTGGTTTTTAGTTTATCCCAGAGAGATAAGAAGTGTTTAGTTATGGGATTATGAATTTTAAAGCGGTCTTTAGGATCAAGCCATAACAAGTTTGATATTAATAGAGGGTCATTTTCTGAAGCCTCTATAAATACCCATAATGGGATTTCCTGTTTTGCATGGTATTTGGACAGACTGGCCAAATGTGCTGCTCTGTAGTAGTTAGTAAAATTAGGGTATCCCAGGCCTCCTTTATTTTTGGGAAGATGTAGTGTGTGTATAGGTATACGTGGTTTAGAGGAGCCCCATATAAACGAAGTTGCTCTTTTTTGTACTATTCTCAAAGAATAGGAAGGAATTGGAATAGGGAGGACTAGAATAGATAAAGCAATTTGGGTAGAATAGTCATTTTGATTGCATTAATCTTCCCTATCCAGGATAAAGGAAGATCTGTCTTAATACAGGAGGATAATTGGTTGAGAATAAGTCAGAATGAGATGCTGTTAAATGAATTCCAAGATATGGGATTGAATTTTCTGCCCATGTGAAAGGGAGTGCAGTCCTAGCCGGGATCAATTCCATGTTTGTGAGCGAAATATTAAGCACTAGGCATTTCTTAGGATTAATCATAAGGCCGGATAGGGCTGCAAATCCATCAAGAGCTGGTATTAAGTTAGGACCAGAGACCTGTGGTGATGATAGAAAAAGTAATATATCGTCTGCAAATATACATAATTTGTGTGTAATACCTCCTACTTCAATGCCAGTTATAGTTTGGTTTGTTCTGATGTATTGGGCCATGGGTTCTAGTATAAGGGCAAATAATAAGGGAGATAATGGGCAACCCTGTCGGGTACCTCTTTCGATATTAAAGGCATCAGATTTGTATCCAGCATATTTTATATAGGCTTTGGGTTTATTATATAATGCTTTGATCCATGTTAAAAAGTGGGGTCCAAAACCCCATTTTTGTAATGAATATTGCATATATTGCCAGGATACTGTGTCAAATGCCCTCTTAATATCAAGAGATAGAAAACATAAAGGGATTTTCCGTTTTTTAGCAATATGTGCCAATAACACTGCCCTGCGTATATTATCGCCTGCCTGTCTATTTGGCATGAAGCCTACTTGATCTCTATGTATTAATTTTCCTATAATGCTATTGAGGCGTTTTGCTATTATTTTTGCTAATAATTTAATATCAAGGTTTAACAGAGAGATAGGCCAATAATTCACACAGGAAGTATCATCAGAAAGGGGTTTTGGGATCATACAAACAATTGCCATTAGTGTTTCTTGCCGAAAAGAATGTCCTTCTAGAAGTTTGTTAAAAGTTTCAGTGAGAATGGGAGAGAGTATTTCTGAGAATGTTTTATAGTATAAAGCCGAGTAGCCATCTGGGCCTGGTCTTTTGTTAAGTTTTAGGTCTTTTATGGCGTTAGCAACTTCATCTATAGTTATAGGCTCGTCCAAACTGCTTTTTTGATTCTGAGACAATTCAGGTAAGATTATTTTTGAGAAGAAGGATTCAGCCTCTGTAGGATTAAATTCATTGTTTGTCTTGTATAAAGTTGCGAGATGTGAGTGGAATTTATGGACTTTTTTAACTGGATTACAAGTATAAACATTTTTTGATAATTTCAAACGTATTGGTTTGAAAGATTTGTTAGTTGAATTTAATGCCCGAGCCAAATATGTACCTGGTTTGTTTGTATTCATGTAGAAATTGTGTTTGGAGCGTTTGAGGGATTTATCAACTGACTCAGTGAGAAATAGATCATATTCCAATCTAGATTTTTCCAGATGAGATTTTGTACTCTGAGATGGATTATCTTGGAATGATATGTAGGCTGCATTAAAATTGAGTTCTAGTTTTTTTGCTAGATTTTTGCGTTCCCGTTTAAATAGTGCCATTTGTCTTTGTATTGTACCACGCAAGACAGGCTTATGAGCTTCCCACAGTGTTATTGGGGAAATGTCTGTTGTATTATTAATTGATATGTATTCCTTTAAAGCTTGTTCAATGGCCATCTGATGTAGTGGGTGTTTGAGCATTATGTCCGGTAAGTACCACGTTGGGTCATGCGCTTTTGGTATGGCTGAGGCTATAGTAGTGTATACTGCATTATGGTCAGACCACGGAATCGGAATTATATCTGATGCAATAATTTCTGGTATCATTCCTATTGTTAGAAAAATATGATCTATTCTGGTGAAGGTTTGATGAGGGTGCGAGAAATAAGTGAATTTCTTTTTCATTGGGTTACTTTCTCTCCACGAATCTACCAGATTGTATTTGGAAAGAAGTTGAGAAAAAGGTAATCTAGAGGTTATTTTGGATGGTGTAAAAGGTGATTTATCTAGAAATGGGAGGAGGACCTGGTTCGAATCCCCGCACATTATCACTGTTCCTATTTTGTGTGTATTAATCACTTGTAATATATGTGAGAGGAATGGTGTAGGTTGTTTGTTAGGAGCGTAGTAGGAAATCACCGTGATTGCTGTATCCATTATATAACCCATGAGTATCAGGTATCTACCTTCTGGGTCTTTAATTTCTGATGATAAGGTGAATGGTGTGGATCGGTGAAATGCAATTAGAGTACCCCTTTGTTTGGTACAGGCAGAAGCCGTGTAAATTTGTTGATAAAAAGGAGAAATATATTTTGGAGTAGAATCTTTGGTGAAGTGTGTTTCTTGGAGGCATACTATGTGAGCCTTCTTGTTATGGAAAGTACGGAAGGCTTTGGTCCTTTTTTGAGGGACATTTATTCCCTGAACATTCAGGGAAAGTATATTCAGTGGTGCCATGGCAACAGATCAAATAGTTTTGACTTACTTTTTGTTATGCAGAGCTGACTGTGCAGATCAACCTGTGTGGACTGAAGAGATGAAAAGATAGAAAAGAAACCAGTGAATTCTGGAGTAAAGAGTAAACAAAAAACATATGAGATTAGATGATACATTGTATAAATTATTTTTTGCAAGTAATCACAATTTACCCGTGAAAGAGAATAAATATCTCTCTCAGGGGAATAAGTGCCTTTGTCACACTCCCACATAATATGGTTGGGAGAATGAGGAGGGCTAATGGGGTACACAGATCTTCCGCTTACAGGACAGAAGTGCTATGTCAAAAGACATCAAAATGATGATTCATTAATTGGAGTGCAGAATATGGTTTTTGTTGAAATTATTTATTCCAGGGTGGTTGTATATGGTTAGTCTTGCCCTAGGCTAAATAATTCAGTTAGAAAGGTACTGTTGATAACTTTGGTATTGATGAAGATAGTTTGAATTATTTTGGGATTTTAACCCTTTTAGAGTAAACAATTGCATATTTTATTCATATGTAACTGTTTAGATATGTTAACTCATAAAATTGAGGTTGTATTGCTTCAGATTAGAATAAACAAAAACATAGTTCTAGTTAGGTAATAATATATTTGTTTTAAGAAAAGAAAGAAAAAGCTTCCATTACTTCTGGATTATTGAACATATTTGTCCTAAAAAGTAATAAATCTATTGTTATTACCTGAAAATATATAACTGAACAAGAATTTCCTTATTTCACTTATATATTCTAAGGCTATATGAATCAGAAGTAATAAGAAATATAACTGGAATGTAACATGATCCCACGCAGTGTGTGACTATCAGAATGCAGTTACATTCAGTTATAAATACAGGTTTTTTATAGAGAACCATCTCTTAGTATAATAAATGAAGAGATATCAGGAATTAGGATGTCAGTCCATTGAATCTTCTTGGTCCATGGATGATGTGGCATAACGGCCTCTTTTGTGAGAATGATGATTCCCATTTTGTTCTGAAATTTTCTGGGTGCTGCCTGAAGGTGAAGATGATGCCATTCTTCTGCGTGTGGGAGAGTTGCTGCTTGTGGGTTCTGTCAGATTTAATTTTAAAAGGGTTTGTTGTAGTTCATCTGCTGATCTGCTTCTGTAAATTGTACCTTGGTAGTTAAATCTGACTGAAAAGGGGAAGCCCCATTGATACATAATGTTGTGGCATTGCAGTTCCATTAGTTGGGGTTTCATGGATCGTCTTTTAGTAATAGTAAGTTGGGATAGGTCAGCAAAAATTGATAATTGTGTCCTTGAAAATTAAGTTCCTTTTTTTCTCTTGCAGCAATTAGTATTTGTTCTTTTGTTCTGTAATAATGAAATTTTGTGATTATATCACGTGGGGGTGCATCTTTCTTTTTGGCTGTGAGGGCTCTGTGTACTCTTTCCAGTTCTAAACGTTCAATAGGGATATCTGGCTTTAGTTCTTGTAATAGAGCAGTAATAGTAGATTGCAGGTCTGTCACAGTTTCAGGTATTCCCCTTATGCGCAAGTTTGAACGTCTGGCTCTATTTTCGTAATCTTCGAGCTTAGTTTGAAGTATTAAATTCTCTTCTTTTAATTGTTCCAATTCTGTTATATTTTCTTGGGTTGTAATTTCAATTTCATCCATTTTTATTTCTAAGGCTGCGGTGCGGTTTCCCAGCTCTCTTATTTCTTTGGTTAGGCTTTTTGTTATTTGGTCTGAGGTTTGTTTTAAAGCCTTATGAAGCATCTTTTCAAATTGTAATAATATTACTGGGGATGCTGAGGAGGCTTGTGGAGAAGTTTGTGAGAGGATTTGTTCTGTATCTGACTCAAATGGAGAGTCTTGCTGTGACATTTTCTGTCTGTGAGAGCGCCCTGATGCTGTATGTTGTGAGGTGACTGGAGCTGCTTTAGTTGCAGTGAGTGCCTGTGAGCTCTTTGTGAGGTGATTTTTATTTCTGCCACGGCTTCCTCCCAGTACCATATTTCCTGCCCAAACTTTCACAGTTTGTTCCCTGGGGCAAAAAGGTTCAAATGGATACCTTTTGAGCCTGCAGGCTCCGCTTTGTCCTTCTCTTCTCTCCTCAGCGGTGCGGAGCTCTAACAATGCATGTCTGCTCCGCTAGACTCCGCCCATGCACCTCGTTTTTTATTATTTCATTCATCGTTATTTTATTGCTTTAATTCTCTAGGTTGAAGATCCAAGTGGTTATGAGAATTGTTGTTGCATTGTAATATATTCTCTCTCTCTCTCTCTCTCTCTTTATATATATGTATAAAATCAGCACTCACTTGTCATGATAGGTGAACGCATGATGTGCAATGTGAGTGCAGCTATCTTTATTGGTGTAAATGCATTACAGTCTTTGCTGTGCACCTGGGCACATTTTTTATACCAGATGCATGTGGTGACAACCAGTGAACAATGTAAATATATAAAAAAATAAATAAATGTGTGTATGTGAAAAGAAAATACAATTATATATACACACATATAAATATATGTGTGTGTTTTTGTGTGTGTGTGTGTGTTTGTGTATATGACAGATGCTCTCTCCACTTTATTAAAAAAAAAGTTTACATTTCCTAAGTTACTAATAAAATAGCATGGCAAAAGATATATTTTAAATATATATATATATATATCCTGAAAATACCCTTATTTTTTTTTTTTTTTAATTACATCACAAAAAAAATAAAGCTTAGAGAATATTTAATGATTAGTTTTAAAAATCCCTTTTTGAACATTAACTTTACGATAAATTAAAAATGTAAATCTTTTATTTGCCTCACTTCCCAATTACACTGACATATTACGCATCTTTAGTAGGTACACACATCGATGTCATAATCATTCTCTAGTATCAAAGAAAAAAGTTTCTTTATCCACCCACCTTCTTACACCACTTCCTGGGACATTAAAGGAAAGGACATAGAGATTTGCACAGGCATAGATGGTTATCAGCACTGTAGAGACGCATATCTTCTCTTCCCGTATAACTTTTTGAAGCTTGTAGCTTCATTTACATTTTTTTTCCTTGATTAAAACACACAATTGATGGTGAGGCAAGTGTCACATATATAAAATCCAGTCACTACAGGAATAAAGTATTTTTAGCTGTAGACGATACAATTTTGATTTATGATCCAGGTGCTATAATTTTATCATTGTCAATACATTTTTTATTGTGTTTTTATTTTTTTTTTATTTTATACTTATTCATTTTTATATAATCTATGGAGTAGCATCAAAGATAAATTGTTTTGAAGACATGCATTGATGTTCATTTACGGTTGGTGAATATCTCTAATATTAAACCATTGATTGAACATTCTAACATTGAGATTTTTTGTGCTTTATAGCTATTTAAATAATGTCAAAAACAATGCTTACCTAATCATATTAGATTATGTTCTTAGTTTTTTTTTATTTTTTTAAACTTATGAACATAATAATTAAAATTTATTTTTATCATATATTTAATATAGACATATATCTATGTAAATATGGATAGTGTTTTTATTTTTTTTAATTTTTTTATAATATGTGACTCTTCAAAATTAATAATATTTATTTATTTTCCTTTTTAGATATGCCTAACTGCTTTATCAAAAACTGTGGTCATGGCACTGGTCGTAAACAAACCCCAGCAAATATTAAATGACATTAATTTCCAAAAAATCCGGATCAAATCCAAGAGTGGATAACAAATGCTGGAATGGACAGCCCAATGGTTGCAGAATTTACACCTTTGATAATGGAAGACAAAAGAGGAGACAGATTCAAGATATGTTCTGTGCATTGCGAACCAAACAACTTTATTCTTAAAGGTTCCAAAAAAATTCTGAGGCCTAATGCTGTGCCAACCCTTTTCCCCAAACAACTGGAATCCAAATGTCAGAGGATCCATGAAAAAAATCATTTCCGTGGCGCATGCGCGGCGGCATCTAACATGGACGCTTAGTCCGGGAGCTCCGTCCCGCTCCAGCAGCTACGGCCTCAGAGAGAGCAGACCGAACGGCATCAGCCGGCTGGATCCACCCCCCAAGTGTGGGAGACAACCCGGGGACCGTCCACATGTACTCCGGAGCGGTAAGACGCAACCTACAGCCCGCTTTTGAAGCCTCACCGGCCCGGACTGATACAGCTAAGATGGCGGCGGCCCCTCACTGTGTCACCTCAGATAACTCTCTACTGCAGCAAGACAACCTTGCACACAGCACTGCCATGGGCCTCAACTCCCCTGCTTCTACCGAATCCCTATTAAGACGCTGTACGGCAGGTGCAGACTTTTCCCCTATGGAAGCAGGCCCTCCCCAGTCACAATAACTACTACAGCCCGGGGACTCGGGCCTACCTCAGCCTGTTGATGTTGCGGATCTCTTTGATAAATTTGCAGTACTCCTGGACAGGGGATTAATTAACACTGCTAATAGGATTACAAATGATATCAAAGCAGATCTACAGAATATTGGATCCCGCATGGAAATAATTGAAATACACCTGGAAGCCACCTCATCTAGAACAAATCAGAACACTGCCTGCATACAGATTCTCCAAGAACAGCTTGAAACTGCGCATGCAAAGATTGACGACCTGGAGAACAGGAATCGAAGGTATAACTTCAGATTAAGGGGGCTCCCTGAGTCTTATAAAGACATACCAGTCACAATACAAGCTTTCATTAAGGAATTACTTCCTGACACCCCACAGCACAGATTGGAGTTAGACCGGGCTCACAGGGCTCTCAAACCACCTAGAGCAGACGGTCTTCCACGTGACGTCGTGGTCAAACCACATTTTTACTCCATCAAGGAGGAACTAATGCGGAAATCAAGAACAATGCCTAAAATCATCTTTCAAGGCCACCAACTGCAAATTTTTGCGGATCTCTCCCCATCCACTATACAGAAGAGGAGAGCCTTGAAACCACTCCTCCAAATCCTGATGGACAAGGATATCAAGTATTGGTGGCTATTTCCGTTTCAGCTAAAATTCATCTGGAAGGGCAAATCATACACTTTCGGTTCGCTTCAAGAAGGTGAAAAGGTTCTGCTTCAACTGGGCCTCATCAGCCAGGACTTTAACTCTACACCGTCGGGATCAAATCCAAATTCAACGAAAAGACAACTTCCAACCAGCCCTCTGACACCAGTTTGGGAATCGGTGAAGTCCAAGAAACATAAGGAGACAGTCCCCCATGACTCTTTTGAGTTTAAGGCCATCTGGGCCGTGTCCGGTCCTAGTGGACTTTTTTTCTTTTTTTGTTTTCTTTCCTCTCAGGCGACCTGGGGGGTCTCGCACCCCGGGTTGGTCCCTCGTGGGATGGTCACCCCTTGGCCTGAATTTTTTACTGGGCCGAGGGGATCTCGCGGGGAGTCCCTGCCGGGGATATGAGCCCTACCTAAAATTTACACTTAACACAATTTATAATTGGGGCCCCCGTCTCGGCCATGTCCCTATGGAGGTGTCTGAGAGGAGGAGGAGGAATGATAATAACCCCAATCAGTTTGGGCTCATCATAGTGAACAGCTCCTCCTGTATCCCTATCTCTGAAAGTATTACCTAGAGTACCCGACCCATCCGGAATACTCTTCCTCCCTACCCCCTCCACCATGGGCATCTATGCCCACAGGGATCCAGTTTATTATCGCCATCCTAAAAAGGCTCACAGTTTTTCGTTACTTTTTTATTCTTTTTTGTTCTTTTTTCAAGGCAATATGTAGTCTCACCTCCTGCTCTTTTTTACATTTCCATTAGTTGAAGCTACCTAGGGTGGAATATTATGCCAGTTATTAATGTTTGAGCCTTGCAACCTATATAAGTTACCCCTTTTTCGGTCTTATTTAGAGATATAGATTTAGCGGCCTGTCTGCTGGAGTGGTGCTCATGCACCCCCTCTTGTCTGTGAGATCAGATTTTAGTCTCTTCTCTGGACAAGTGTAGTCCCCGTTGTTTAGAGGGACTCTAAAGTTCACCCTTAACATAGATGGGGGATCCTGTCACCTCCATCCCTCGGAAGACTCCCTTGTCTTTCGTCTTTCCTGTCTCCTTTACTTTCATCTCTCTTTCACAAGACGCTCATTATATTCTCTTTTCAGAAGTCGACTGGGGGGAAACACCCCAAGGTTGTATATTGACATCCGAGGACTCTGATAGGCCTATGAGGTACCTTGGCCTTACTGAACTCGATTGGGTAAGTGTTGATTTGGCCCCGGATCGCTCCCCACCTCTGCTCAATGGCTAATACACCACAGATACAAACTACTATCAAGGTAGTTACGCATAATGTACAGGGATTGAATACTCCCATTAAAAGACGTAAAATTTTTAACTATATGCACTCGCAAAAAGCTGACTTAATTCTCA
The DNA here is from genome assembly GCA_037952835.1 of Lithobates septentrionalis. Classification (NCBI taxonomy): domain Eukaryota; kingdom Metazoa; phylum Chordata; class Amphibia; order Anura; family Ranidae; genus Lithobates; species Lithobates septentrionalis. The sequence goes on from JBBDGP010000584.1 coordinate 2,911,918, forward strand.
TACAGGAAACCCACTTCCCTAAAAATTTCTGCCCATCGTTCATTCACGCTAACTTCCCCTTCTTTTCTTTGGCCAATGCCGAGACTAAGACTAAGGGAGTAGGCATTTTTATTTCAAAGAGAAGCAAATTCACCTTAAAGTCAGAACACAAAGACCCCGATGGAAGATATGTATTACTGGTGGGTGAATTAGATGGACAATTATACTCATTTATCTCATATTACGCCCCCAATACTGGCCAATTAGCTTTCTTCCAAAACATGCTGCAGACCCTAAATCCGCTAACTGAAGGCACGGTGATCTTTGGGGGAGACTCCAACACCGCGTTTGATCAGGGATTGGATAAATCTAGACCCCCGGGCGCACGCTTAACCAGACCTTCTAATCAGAGCCTCCGTTTAGCCAAATTACTATTTCAACATGGTCTGGTTGACATATGGAGGGTCAACCCCACTACCCGAGACTTCACACACTACTCCAACCCACACGGAACCTTCTCTAGGATCGACCATATTCTCCTTACATCACCCTCTATCCCACTAACCAAAAAAGCTTTTATTAAAGAGGTGGTCTGGTCGGATCACTCCATGGTAGTTTTGACACTCCGCCGGGGAAGCAGGCTCCCTGATAGACGCTGGAGACTTAATGAATCCATCCTGAGTGACCCGTCCAGAGCAGCGGAAATCGAAAAACTTATCAAATCCTATTTTCACACTAATGACACACCAGATATTAGCCCCTCTTGCCTCTGGGCAGCCCACAAGGCAGTCCTTAGAGGCCACTTAATTCAAATAGCTTCACACATTAACAAGTCCAATAAAGCGGAAATCGCAAAACTAGATAAGGAATTCTCTGATTTGGCCAAAATGCACAAAACTAACCCTAGCTCGGTACCCATAGCCAAACTAGACGCAGCCCGTACGGCACTAAACCTAGCCCTCACTACCAAGGCCGAAAAATGGTTAAGATGGAATAGATCCAAATTTTACTGCCACGGCGACAAATTAAGTTCAATGCTAGCAAGTAGGCTCTCTCCAAAATTCAGGTCCCAAGCTCTCCCAAAAATTAAAATCCAGGGGGGCACACTCTCTCAGAATCCCCAACGTATCATGGGTGAATTTCAGAGTTACTACGAAGCCTTATACAGAGGGGATCAAAACCCTCCTCAACGGGAGATGGACAGTTTTTTAAATAGCATTCAAATTCCTAAATTACAAGATACCCACCGTCAAAAATTAGATGCCCCTATCTCAGCAGAAGAGGTATGCTCGGTCATTAAAAACTCTAAAACTCTCTCAGCACCAGGCCCAGATGGGTTTTCTATAACCTATTATAAAACTTTTGCCAACACACTTGCCCCATATATGGTTCTTCAACGCCCTCAGACAAGGGGGACAACCGGACTCCTCACTTGCAACTACAGGCCTATTTCTCTTATCAATAATGACTTGAAGTTCCTGACTAAGATCCTTGCAGACCGCCTGGCTTCCTTTATTAGCTTATACATTCACAAAGACCAAGTAGGTTTTATTCCTGGAAGACAGGGTCCAGATCAAACTAGACGTGCGATTAGATATTATTTCTCTCCTCAACTCAAATTGGGATGGAGGCCCATCCAGACAATGCTGTCTATTGTCCCTAGATCTCCAAAAAGCTTTCGACTCCGTAAATTGGAATTATATATTCAACATTTTACATAGATGGGGTTTTGGGGACTCCTTTCTGAATGTTCTGCATGCTCTATACTCATTCCCCACAGCCCAGGTACGTCTGCAGGGATTTTACTCTGAGTCTTTCCCCATCTCGAAAGGTACAAGACAGGGGTGTCCCCTATCCCCATTGATTTTTGCCATAGCAATCGAATCCCTAGCAATCGCCATCAGATCCAATCCGAACATACAGGTGGTTCAGTGTGGCCCCCGTCACCACAAATGCGCATTGTTTGCAGATGACATCCTAATGTTTATATCGTCTCCCCTGACCTCCCTCCCCAACATATGCCGCCTCCTTGACGAATTCGGATCTATCTCAGGACTTAAAGTAAATTATGACAAGTCTCAAGCACTCAACATCAACCTACCTACCCCTTTGCTGGCCAGGATAAGAGAGAGTTTCAGGTTCACGTGGAATGATGCGCATATCACATACCTGGGGATTAAATTGACCCCCAAGATAGAACTCCTCTATCAAGCTAATTATCCTCAGCTATACCAAAAACTGGAAGAGGACTTGACCAGGTGGTCTGGGCTCTCTCTATCCTGGCTTGGCAAAATAAATTCAATTAAAATGACCCTTCTTCCCCGCATCCTATATTACTTTAGGGCCCTCCCAATCCCTATTGACAAAGCCCGACTTAAAAAATTCCAAGCCAAAATCATACAATTTGTTTGGGGCAAAAGAGGTCATAGATTCTCAAAATCAATCCTGTTTAGAGCCAAGACCGGTGGCGGACTGGGCTTACCTAACCTACTCTGGTATTTCCAAGCAGCCCACCTTGCTCAAATATCAGCAGTTTACTCCCGTTGGGAAAAACCTGACTGGGTGCATATTGAAAGGCTGGCAGTACCACTCCATACCATAGACTATCTCCTCTGGTGCCCTAAAAAACTACGACCTTCAATCCTATCCCCGACGCTTTCACACTCTTTCCATCTCTGGGATTGTATACGGAAAAACAACCAGATCTCATCTCCTATAGAACCTCTTAAACATATATTTCATAATCCTGACTTCCCACCGGGGCTAGACATTAAAGCCTTTCAATGGTGGCTAGACAAAGGGCTTTACAGGATAGGCCACTTTCTCAGGCCTTTGGGCCCGATCTCCAAACCATATTGTATTAGCAACTTAGAAATGCCCTCCTCAGAATTTTTCAGATTCTCTCAAATCTCAAACTTTTTACAGAAAAAGTGCAAGACATCTTCCCACAAATTATTAATAACTGAATATGAATCTTGGTGTGGCCAGGCCAGTGAGCAGAGGGGGGGAATTTCGGTGATCTACAGGGCCCTATCATCAACACAATCCAAGGCACCTTACATGATGCAATGGGAGGAGGACTTGGCACAACAATGGAAAACCGACACTTGGCACCGAAATTTTGCAAACTCCTTCAAGGGGATTCTTAATACCAGCCTCATGGAAGCTAGCGCAAAAGTTATAACTAGATGGTACCTAGTCCCATCTAAATTAGCTGCGATTTTCCCATCCTCCTCTCCTCTCTGCTTCAGAGGTTGTGAATTAAGAGGTGATATGATACATACGTGGTGGTCCTGTCCCAGAATACGCCATTTTTGGCACAGGATCTTCACCTGGATTAACAAAATCACGGCCTTATCCATACAAGTATCTCCCCTCATAGCACTCCTTAACTTCCCAGTCCAGGGAGCCTCCAGGATCACGCAACGCCTCATACACTTTATCCTTTTAGGAGCTAAGCTCACGATAGCCAAAGCTTGGAAGCAACCATACGTTTCCACCCTTATGGCCAAACGTAAGATATCCTGGATCATGAACCAGGAAAAGATGGCGGGCGTGGTCTTGGATCGCACAGAAAAGTTCAAAATGGTGTGGGAGCCTTGGGTGGATTTTGTGGGAATATCCCTCTACTAGAGCCCTCAAGAGGCGACTACAGGACTCTGGGCTCCTCCCAGTCGGCTTCCAATATAAACTCACATTTCTTCTTCTGTCTCTTTCCTTTCTTTTCTCCTCTTCCCCCTCCCATTCTCACTCTCCCTAAGGTCCCCACCCCCCACTTCTTTCTCAAATGATTTTTAACTAGACTAAACAAAATTACTCTTTAGTAATGTGGTCTAGCATTATGTTGGTATACCGCACACTCCTCAAAAATGGAAAAACCAGTTACTTGTTAAGAATATTTTTTCTTCCATTTTTTTTTCATTGCATTTAAACTAATTGTTTGTCAGGGCGGGCAAATACATGCCATAATTTCTGGTCTGTGGTTATTCCTAGACCTTTGATCTGTCTTGTAAGCCAAAAATACTTATTACCCTCCACAGAAAGTGATGGGTGGTTTTCTTTTTTTGTGTTTTTTTTTTCTCTTCACAAATGTTACGTACTGCAAGATAAATGTCGGGATGGGGGGTCTTGGGGGGGGGGGGGCTCAGCCACAGAATGTTCCCTATTGGGGTGGTGGAGCTCCCTCCATCTGGGATCTCCCACCATAACATAAAGAGAGGTGACCCGAGTTAAATAATAAAGAACTAGATAACTAAGTCTTTGCCCTCTGGGATTTCATCCTCAACTACATAAAACCTCTTATGTATTATTGCTTACCAAGTTATACTTATCACTTTCTGATCACTTTAAGAATTTCCTGTACTATATGATGATAATTTTTCTGTAACTGTTACATCATTCTCAGGTATGGCGGGGCTGTGGATCTGCTTCATGTTTATTGCCTATGATGTATTCACTTTTATTGGAAAATAAAATATATTGAAACGAAAAAAATCATTTCCAAAAAGGCTAGCTTAGAGCCCATGAGTGGTGAAGCATCATCATCCTCATCAGTCAAGACCGGTGAGTGTAGATGCACTTGTCATCGCTCCATGGATCCCACAAAAACACACTGTGACGCAAGTACGCAAATAGGTGACTTTGATTTTCCATCATTGGAATTTGAAGATAGTTATTTTACAGTTGCAAGTGAGCGTAGAATACAGCTTGATCATTCGTATTCCCAGGAAAATATAACACCACAACATGAGTCCACTCCTCACAGCATACCATCAGGATCAAGTTTCAGGAGAACTGTTCAGTCTCCTGAGGAAACGGAATCTTTTTTAAGATCTTCTCCCTCGCTAAAACTTAGAAATGCACCAATTCCTGTCCATGGTGAAAAACATTCAACAATAGATTCTCCTTGTGAAAGTGCTAACAGAAAGAAAACGCAAACTCTGATATGAGGATGATTCAAGTTGTTAGCCCTCTGACTGTGAAACTCCTAAATTTGAAACTAGTTTTGAGGAAAATGAAATTGAACTAATCGAAGAATCAACATGGGAACATCCTTTCAAAATTATAAAATAAAAACGTATATCGTGTTTGAAAGCTGCCTTGATACATTATTATTTAAAATGAGGTGTCCGGAAAAAGAATGCTGTTGGTTAATTAACCACTTCAGCCCCGGAAGGATTGCGTCGCTTTAACTGCTAATTGCGCGGTCATGCAATGCTGTACCCAAACGAAATTTGCGTCCTTTTCTTCCCACAAATAGAGCTTTCTTTTGATGTTGTTTGATCACCTCTGCCATTTTTATTTTTTGCGCTATACACGGAAAAAGACCGAAAATTTTGAAAAAAAATTATATTTTCTACTTTTTGTTCTAAAAAAAATCCAATAAACTCAATTTTAGTCATACATTTAGGCCAAAATGTATTCGGCCACATGTCTTTGGTAAAAAAAATGGCAATAAGTGTATATTTATTGGTTTGCGCAAAAGTTATAGCGCCTACAAACTAGGGTACATTTTCTGGAATTTACACAGCCTTTAATTTATGACTGCCTATGTCGTTTCTTGAGGTGCTAAAATGGCAGGGCAGTACAAAACCCCCACAAATGACCCCATTTTGGAAAGTAGACACCCCAAGGAAATTGCTGAGAGGCATGTTGAGCCCATTGAATATTCATTTTTTTTTTGTCCCAAGTGATTGAATAATGACAAAAAAAAAAAAAATTACAAAAAGTTGTCACTAAATGATATATTGCTCACACAGGCCATGGGCATATGTGGAATTGCACCCCAAAATACATTTAGCTGCTTCTCCTGAGTATGGGGATACCACATGTGTGGGACTTTTTGGGAGCCAACCGCATACGGGGCCCCGAAAACCAATCACTGCCTTCGGGATTTCTAAGGGCGTACATTTTTGATTTTACTCCTCGCTATCTATCACAGTTTTGAAGGCCATAAAATGCCCAGATAGCATAAACCCCCCCCCCGAAATGACCCCATTTTAGAAAGTAGACACCCCAAGCTATTTGCTGAGAGGCATGGTGAGTATTTTGCAGCTCTCATTTGTTTTTGAAAATAAAGAAAGACGAGAAAATTTTTTTTTCTCTTTTCAATGTTCAAAACTTTGTGACAAAAAGTGAGGTCTGCAAAATACTCACTATACCTCTCAGCAAATAGCTTGGGGTGTCTACTTTCCAAAATGGGGTCATTTGGGGGGGGGGGTTTGCCACCTGGGCATTCCATGGCCTCCGAAACTGTGATAGGCAGTGAAGAGTGAAATCAAAAATTTACGGCCTTAGAAAGCCTGAAGGCGGTGCTTGGTTTTCGGGGTCCCGTACGCGGCTAGGCTCCCAAAAAGTCCCACACATGTGGTATCCCCGTACTCAGGAGAAGCAACAGAATGTATTTTGGGGTGTAATTTCACATATTCCCATGACATTTTGAGCAATATATCATTTAGTGACAACTTTGCGCAAAAAAAAAATAAAAAAAATAAAAAATTGTCTCTTTCCCGCAACTTGTGTCACAATATAAAACATTCCATGGACTCGACATGCCTCTCAGCAAATAGCTTTGGGTGTCTACTTTCCAAAATGGGGTCATTTGGGGGGCTTTGAACTGTCCTGGCATTTTATGCACAACATTTAGAAGCTTATGTCACACATCAACCACTCTTCTAACCACTTGAAGACAAAGCCCTTTCTGACACTTTTTGATTACATAAAAAAATATTTTTTTTTGCAAGAAAATTACTTTGAACCCCCAAACATTATATATTTTTTTAAAGCAAATGCCCTACAGATTAAAATGGTGGGTGTTTCATTTTTTTTTTTTTTCACACAGTATTTGCGCAGCGATTTTTCAAACGCATTTTTTGGGGAAAAAACACTTTTTTAAATTTTAATGCACTAAAAAACACTATATTGTAATATATATATATATATATATATATATATATATATATATATATATATATATATATAATGTTTGATGAAATAAAAAAGATGATCTTAGGCCGAGTAAATGGATACCGTGCAGTGGCGACAAACTAAATACATTTTTAAAAGCCTTTAAAAGCCTTTACAGGTTACCACTTTAGATTTACAGAGGAGGTCTACTGCTAAAATTACTGCCCTCGATCTGACGTTCGCGGTGATACCTCACATGCATGGTGCAATTGCTGTTTACATTTGACGCCAGACCGACGCTTGCGTTCGCCTTAGCGCGAGAGCAGGGGGGACAGGGGTGCTTTTTTTTTTTCTTTATTATTATTATTTTTTTTTATCTTATTTTTAAACTGTTCCTTTCATTTTTTTTTTTAAATCATTTTTATTGTTATCTCAGGGAATGTAAATATCCCCTATCATAGCAATAGGTAGTGACAGGTACTCTTTTTTGAAAAAATTGGGGTCTATTAGACCCTAGATTTCTCCTCTGCCCTCAAAGCATCTGACCACACCAAGATCGGTGTGATAAAATGCTTTCCCAATTTCCCAATGGCGCTGTTTACATCCGGCGAAATCTAAGTCATAAAATGCTCCTAGCTTCCGATTTCTTAGGCCATAGAGATGTTTGGAGCCACTCTGGTCTCTGATCAGCTCTATGGTCAGCTGGCTGAATCACCGGCTGCATTCTCAGGTTCCCTGTTGAGACAGGAGTGCCAGAGAAAAACACGGAAGACGTTGGGGGGGGGCATTCCCTCCCACGGCTTGTAAAAGCAGTCTAGAGGCTAATTAGCCGCTAGGATTGCTTTTACACCGCTGGCTGAAAAGAATGATACCAAGATGATACCTAAACCTGCAGGTATCATTCTGGTATAACCACTCAAAGTCGTGAATGGCGTACCTGAAGACAAAAAAATGGTTAACAATAAAGCACAGTAAACGGTAAAGTATGAAAAATTGCATACCTGAAAAGCAAACATGATAAAACATAATAACAATAAAACATTGCAGAATAGAATACAATAAAAAAGAGCAGAACAATAGAGAGAATAGTGAGAGAGAGAACAATAAAACGACAACTATTTTTTTTTATTTTATATTTTTGTATGTGTTTTTTCTTTTTTTTTTTTTTTTACACTTTTTTTTGTAACTGTAACTTTTATAACTGTAACCGGTTCCAGGTTCAGGTCTCTCAAAATGCGATGGCATCTTGGGAGACCCTGTGAAAGCGTGCCTAGTCTGTGCAATGCTGTACCCTACGCTAATACTCAACTAGTGCATGGTAGCGTTCAAAACATTCACCAATGCAAAGACCAGGATTGTCAGGACAGGAGGGACAATAATAGCGGGTGTCACGCCTATATCCGCGCTTGCTGCAGACATGACATCTTTTTTGGGGGAGTTCGTTGGGTAGGGGTACTCGGGAGGACATAAAGAAAATGCCTCTCATGCAGCCGACTGCATTTGGTTGGGGATGTGAATGGGGGAAGTACGGGCGCTGCAGAAACGGTGGGTTCCCAATTAGGATTGGCGAATGCAGCAGGAAGGGCATTATGGGCACGACGGGCCTGTGTTTGTCTTTTTGGTGGCAGTGGGACACTACTTGTGCTTGCCACCTCACCAGCTTGAACTGCACTTATGGGACTCGTGTTACTGCAGTGCTGGTTTGACTACGACCGGGGTGTACTAGGCCGCTGGTGCTTGCCAGTTCACCAAAACGCTACCAAAAAAACTGTTAGCGATCGCAGGGATCAGGCCTGACTCTGCGAACGCTGCAGTTATGCGTTTAGTGTTTTGTAAGTGACAGTGATCGATCGATACCGCACTTGGGTGGGCTGGGCTGGGCTGGGCCGGGCGGAGGGGCAAAATGCAGGTGCTAGCAGGTATCTGGGCTGATCCCGCTAACACTGTGTTTTTGGGAACCCTAAACTGCTGGGGACGCCAGTATAGATCTGATCGGATCAGATATTGATCCGTTCAGATACTATACCACTAAGGGAGGTGTACGGTGCGTGCGTGGGTGTTAGCGGTACTGGCGCTAATCTGACGCTGCCTGGGGCGACGCATATCACCGCCGGGCGATCAGGGGGCTAAACCTTTATTTGGTAATAAACGGCGGGTGCCCTGACACTATAAAAAATAAACGAACTAACCAGCGTCACCCGTAACGGTTATACGGTGATCAGTGGTGAAAGGGTTAACTAGGGGGCAATCAAGGGGTTAAAACATTTATTAGATAGTATATGGGGGTCCCTGTCGCTATAAAACGCTGACGGCGAACCTAAATATTTACCTCACTAACTAGCGTCACCAGCGACACTAATACAGCGATCAGAAAAATGATCGCTTAGTGACACTGGTGACAGGGGGTGATCAAGGGGTTAAAACTTTATTAGGGGGGTACCCTAGACCTACAGGGGGCTAACACTCACTGCCCTACCACTTCTAACTGTCACAAACTGACACCAATCAGTAATCAGAAAAAAAAAAATACTGCTTGGTGTCAGTTTGTGACGGGGGGGTGATTGGGGGGGGGTCGGGGGGCGATCGGGGGGGGTTGGGGGTGTTTTATGTGCCTGGCATGTTCTACTGTGTGTGTGTGTGTTTTGTGCACTTACATGTCTTCTCTCCTCGGCGCTGGAACGGAAACTGCAGAGCCGAGGAGAGATGACATCACATCCTCTGCCTGTGTGTACTATACACAGGCAGGGGATGTCTCTCATTGGCTGGGAGCGATCGCGAGGGGGGGGGCCACGATCGGATGGCCTCCCCCTCATCATGGAACGCTCCCAGTCAAATGCCGACCGCCGCTGGCACCGGGGGGGGTCCGGTCGGACCCCCCACCCGCGGGAGGCAGATCACGTATGGGTACGTGATTCTGCCTGCCCGTGCCATTCTGCCGCAGTATATCTGCGTTAGGCGGTCGGCAAGTGGTTAAAAAGTTAGAAAAGCAATAGGTTGGAAGCAGAGGTAGTGGTGTTTTCCACATGTGTAGGAAAACATCGCTGTAAGCTGTGGCAAAGCCAACCAAAGATAAAACATATTGCTGCTGGAAACATTTTATTTGTGGGATCAATAGTTCTCTCTGGATCTAGTTTTACAAAATTCAAAGAGTTATGTGATCTGACAGGAATTGCAATGTTTGGAAAATCCTCTTTCGACTTGTCACAACAACGCGTTATTTTCCCAGCAATCAACCTACACTGGAGAAAAGAACAGCAAGAGGTCAGAAAAATGTTAGATGGCAGACCCTTATTCCTGGTGGGCTATGGACAATGTGACAGCCCAGGTTTTTCTGCAAAATATTGCACATACACGTTCGTGGAGAAAACTTCAAAAAAAATTGTGGACATGGAAGTTGTGCAGGTGACTCAGAGCACTTCCTCTGTAGCCATGGAGAAATTTGGCTTCCAAAAATTTGGCTTCCAAAAAAGACAGAATTTGTGATGCAAAATTGGAAGTCCATATTATTGGCAGAGATCGCCATACAGGAATAGGGATGAGCCGAACACCCCCCTGTTCGGTTCGCACCAGAACATGCGAACAGGAAAAACGTTTGTTCAAACACGTGAACACCATTAAAGTCTATGGGAAACGAACATGAATAATCAAAAATACTAATTTTAAAGGCTTATATGCAAGTTATTGTCATAAAAAGTGTTTGGGGACCTGGGTCCTGCCCCAGGGGACATGGATCAATGCAAAAAAAAGTTTTAAAAACGGCCGTTTTTTTAGGAGCAGTGATTTTAATAATGCTTAAAGTCAAACAATAAAAGTGTAATATCCCTTTAAATTTTTTAGCTGGGGGGTGTCTATAGTATGCCTGTAAAGGGGCGCATGTTTCCCGTGTTTAGAACAGTCTGACAGCAAAATTACATTTCAAAGGAAAAAAGCCATTTAAAACTACTCGCGGCTATTGCATCGCCGGTCCAACAATACACATAGAAGTTCATTGATAAAAACGGCATTGGAATTCCCCACAGGGGAACCCCGAACCAAAATTTTAAAAAAAATTACGTGGGGGTCCCCCTAAATTCCATACCAGGCCCTTCAGGTCTGGTATGGATATTAAGGGGAACCCCGCGCAAAAAAAAAAAAAATACGGTGTAGGGTCCCCCCAAAGATCTATACCAGACCCTTATCCGAGCACGCAACCTGGCAGGCCACAGGAAAAGAGGGGGGGACGAGAGAGTGCCCCCCCTCCTGAACCATACCAGGCCACATGCCCTCAACATTGGGAGGGTGCTTTGGGGTAGCCCCCCAAAACACCTTGTCCCTATGTGGATGAGGACAAGGGCCTCATCCCCACAACCCTGGCCGGTGGTTGTGGGGGTCTGCGGGCGGGGGGCTTATCGGAATCTGGAAGCCCCCTTTAACAAGGGGACCCCCAGATCCCAGCCCCCCCCTGTGTGAAATGGTAAGGGTACCCCTACCATTTCACTAAAAAACTGTCAAAAATGTTTAAAATGAAAAGAGACAGTTTTTGACAATTCCTTTATTTAAATGCTTCTTCTTTCTTCTTTCTTCTATCTTTCTTCATCTTCTTCTTCTTCTTCTGGTTCTTCTGGCTCTTCTGGTTCTTCTTCCGGCGTTCTCGTCCAGCATCTCCTCCGCGGCGTCTTCTATCTTCTTCTCCTCTGGCCGCTCCGCACCCATGGCATGGGGGAGGCTCCCGCTCTTCTCTTCATCTTCTTCATCATCTTCTTCATCTTCTTCTCTGCTTCATCTTCTTCTCTTATTCTCTTCTTCATTTTCTTCTCCGGGCCGCTCCGCATCCATGCTGGCATGGAGGGAGGCTCCCGCTGTGTGACGGCATCTCCTCGTCTGACGGTTCCTAAATAACGGGGGCGGGGCCACCCGGTGACCTCGCCCCCATCTGACGCACGGTGACTTGACAGGACTTCCCTGTGACGTCACGGGGAATGCCACGGGGAAGTCCTGTCATGTCCCATGCATCAGAGGGGGGCGGGGTCACCGGGTGGCCCCACCCCCTGTTATTTAAGAACCGTCAGAAGAGGAGACGCCGTCACACAGCGGGAGCCTCCCTCCATGCCAGCATGGATGCGGAGCGGCCCGGAGAAGAAGATGAAGAAGAGAAGAAGAGAAGAAAAGAAGAAAAGAAGAAGATGAAGAAGAAGAGAAGAAGATGAAGAGAAGAGCGGGAGCTTCCCCCCATGCCATGGGTGCGGAGCGGCCCGAGGAGAAGAAGATAGAAGAGGCTGCGGAGGAGATGCTGGACGAGAACGCCGGAGGAAGAACCAGAAGAACAAGAAGAAGATGAAGGAAGATAGAAGAAAGAAGAAGCATTTAAATAAAGGAATTGTCAAAAACTGTCTCTTGTCATTTTTAACATTTTTGACAGTTTTTTAGTGAAATGGTAGGGGTACTTTTGTACCCCCTTACCATTTCACACAGGGGGGGCCAGGATCTGGGGGTCCCCTTGTTAAAGCCCCTCGCCCGCAGACCCCCACAACCACCGGCCAGGGTTGTGGGGATGAGGCCCTTGTCCTCATCAACATGGGGACAAGGTGTTTTGGGAGGCTACCCCAAAGCACCCTCCCAATGTTGAGGGCATGTGGCCTGGTACGGTTCAGGAGGGGGGGCCCTCTCTTGTCCCCCCTCTTTTCCTGCAGCCTGCCAGGTTGTGTGCTCAGATAAGGGTCTGGTATGGAATTTAGGGGGACCCCCACGTTATTTTTTTTTTTAAATTTTGGTTCGGGGGTTCCCCTGTGGGGAATTCCCATGCTGTTTTTATCAACAGTCATACTATAGACACCCCCCAGCTACGAAATTTAAAGGGATATTACACTTTTATTGTTTGACTTAAAGCATTAATAAAATCACTGCTCCTGAAAAAACAGCCGTTTTTACAACTTTTTTTTGCATTGATCCATGTCCCCTGGGGCAGGACCCAGGTCCCCAAACACTTTTTATGACAATAACTTGTATATAAGCCTTTAAAATTAGCACTTTTGATTTCTCCCATAGACTTTTAAAGGGTGTTCCGCGGCATTCGAATTTGCCGCGAACACCCCAAATTGTTCGCTGTTCGGCGAACTTGCGAACAGCCAATGTTCGAGTCGAACATGAGTTTGACTCGAACTCGAAGCTCATCCCTATACAGGAATTAGAAAACTGTTGAGCAGACAAGAATATGAACGTGTAAATCACCAATTTGACATATGGCACAATGTCAAAAATCTAAAAAGAAAACTATTACAACTGTCCAAAAAAAGTATACTGGCCACTGAAACCATGCATTGGTTCAATTCTAAACCATTTTTATTGGTGCAGCCGAATGTGCAAAGGGGACGATCATGTATTTAAAATCAGATGGGAGTCAATAATGCACCATGTCATTAATGAGCACAGTAGGAAACTAGGAGAAGCAGAATACAAGTGTAAACATGATGAAATAAGCATTGATGAGCAACATGTGGCATGGTTAGTAAAGAACAGCCAAGCTTATAGTGCACTAATATGAAATCGTTCTTGATCCACAAATAATGAAGGACATACCTCATATTACATACTTTTGCTAGACTGGTGGATTGGAGACTTTCCACAGCATGATGCTAAAATACAGACCTAAACGAATACACTATCGTTATAATTCGATGGAGGCCAGGACTAAAATAGCAGTGTTATGCCACAACAACAACATTATAAGAAAATCAGCAAAAATAGAAAAAAAATTAGAAACTGGAGAAACTATACAAATGCCACGCAAGAACCTTGAATTTCCACATGGCCGTAAAAAATGGATTGTGAGAAACGTTTATGAAAAAATGTCTTTTGTCATACCCATTCTAGGGGACATGATCAGTCTCACCAAAGGCACGTTTTTTTCAACCTGGAGATCCAAAAACAAATTAAGAGAGAAGTCGTTTCAAAAAATACAAACCCTTTTTAGGGAGTTAATATGGAAAAAAGGACAGGCCAGGATTGGCCTGCAAACGCTGCAGCGACCCGCCATGGAGGGGGGAATGGGGGTTCCTCACCCGCTCGGTTACTATCTGGCAGCTCAGCTACAACAGCTGGGGGGATGCACCACTGGGGGAGGGGGAAATAACAGCGTTAAAATCATGCTACAGGGGAACTCACATAACTCACTAGCGGAAGCACTAGAGGCAGACTCACTGCTAGGAGAGTCCCCGACACTTAAGATGATCACTAAAGTCTGGCAGACAGTCAAGAAAATCATGGGGTACAAGGAAATCTCAGAATACTCACCAATCTGGCACAACAAATATTTATACGAGCTATCAACTATTGACAAAAACAAGTTATGAGAAAGATGCGGGGTGAGTCGGTTGACCCAACTGTACGAAGGCAACACTTTAAAATCATTTGAGGAATTGAGGCAAGAGTATGGGTTACCAAATCAAATATTCTATAACTATTTACAGATCAGACATGCTCTGGGTAGGCAGTTTAGCGATCAGCCGCTTACATGGAGCAAGATCCCTCTCCTTCAAAAAATAATTAAGTCAGAGACCACCAAGGGCCTCAAAGCTGAGATATATGCCCAAATAATAAACAGAATTAACATACAGGCAAGGCCCTCTGGGAGTAGGAACAGATGGGAGGTAGATGTGGGGGCAATAACGGACGACCAGTGGAAGAGGATCTTAGAACTTGGGCCAGAGGTGTCGGTTTCTCCCTCGCAAAAAGCCTTGCATCTGTTACTACTGCACAGAGCCTATTACACCTCCAAGAAATTGTACATGTTTGGCCGCAGGCCTGATGACAAGTGCCCTAGATGCCAAGAAACTGGGGACTTAATACATATGATGTGGAGATGCCCAAAATTGGTTAGATACTGGCCTGAGATCCTAAAAAAAATCAACACCCCGCTTAGAGTTAAATTAGAGCCCAAAGCCAAAACATGTATTTTGGGTTATATAAATAAAGAATTGGGCGACAGGAGTACTGTAATAGCTGTGGCAAGATGCTTGTATCAAGCAAGAAAATTAATTGCACAACTTTGGCAATCAAGAACACCCCCCGACTCTAACCCGGAAGATTGGGTTAGGACTATGAACTCCTTAGTGTGGAAGGAAAAGACATTCTATACCAGGTTGGGCAATTACAACAAGTTCACTAAGATATGGAATCCATGGGTACAAGGTATGGCATGCTCCTCGTCAGTGTTACATTAGAGCCCACGAATAACTGCTGCCCTTAATTGGAGAGGCGATACGGTAAAAACAGCTCCCAGAAGGGACGATATGAGAAAGTAATGAGAAGGTAAGCAAGTTAGGAACAAGGTGTGCTTTGAAATTGCCCAATTCCAGGAAGGGAGGGGCGTGGGGGGGAGGGCACATAAGATAGAAAAATAACAATTCTGTCAAGTGCAATAGCAGTAAGTGAGTATGTGGTCGGATGGCCCTTTTGTATATGTTATGTGTTTAATATTTTGTACTGTTGCAAATTAGGGATGAGCTTCGTGTTCGAGTCGAACCCATGTTCGACTCGAACATCGGCTGTTCGGTCGTTCGCCGAATTACGAACGATATGGGCCATTCGCGCCAAATTCGTGTGGCGCGTCACGGCCCATAATTCACTGCGGCATCGCAGTGCATTGCTGGCTGATGATTGGCCAAGCATGCACTATGACCCGCATGCTTGGCCAATTACAGCGCCGCCTGAACAGAGAGCCGTAATTGGCCAAGGCCAAGGAGGCTTTGGTCAATTATGGCTCAGGGGATTTAGTACACGCCCCACACTATATAAGGCCGCCTGCACGGCGGCCCTGTGTAGTGTGTGTTCCGGCGTTCATTGAGAGAGAGAGAGAGACAGACAGTGACATTTGATTTGAGTTAGATAGATTAGGCAGAACAGTCAGTCAGTTAGCTGCACTTACAGTGTATTGTGTATATATATGCATCCCAGGTGTTGCATATATATATATATATATATATATACACTGTATTCAGTTTAGCTAGATCCGTTCCTGTTATCTTCCTACTGACAGGCAGGCTTGTCTTGTTACAGTATTTACAGCTACCTGAAGAAAATGACTGGTGTTCTTTTGATCCTATTAGTACCACAGTCAGGCAGCTAGACTATTTACAGTTAGTGCAGTGCGTCCTGCTCACAGTGTTCAGCTAGATCCGTTCCTGTTATCTTCTTACTGACAGGCAGGCTTGTCTTGTTACAGTATATACAGCTACCTGAAGAAAATTGCTGGTGTTCTTTTGATCCTATTAGTACCACAGTCAGGCAGCTAGACAATTTACAGTTAGTGCAGTGCGTCCTGCTCACAGTGTTCAGCTATATCCGTTCCTGTTAACTTCTTACTGACAGGCAGGCTTGTCTTGTTACAGTATATACAGCTACCTGAAGAAAATTACTGGTGTTCTTTTGATCCTATTAGTACCACAGTCAGGCAGCTAGACTATTTACAGTTAGTGCAGTGCGTCCTGCTCACAGTGTTCAGCTAGATCCGTTCCTGTTATCTTCTTACTGACAGGCAGGCTTGTCTTGTTACAGTATATACAGCTACCTGAAGAAAATTACTGGTGTTCTTTTGATCCTATTAGTACCACAGTCAGGCAGCTAGACTATTTACAGTTAGTGCAGTGCGTCCTGCTCACAGTGTTCAGCTAGATCCGTTCCTGTTATCTTCTTACTGACAGGCAGGCTTGTCTTGTTACAGTATATACAGCTACCTGAAGAAAATTACTGGTGTTTTTTTGATCCTATTAGTACCACAGTCAGGCAGCTAGACTATTTACAGTTAGTGCAGTGCGTCCTGCTCACAGTGTTCAGCTAAACCTACAAGTTAGTGGGGTGCGTCCTGCTCACAGTGTTCAGCTAAACCTACAAGTTAGTGGGGTGCGTCCTGCTCACAGTGTTCAGCTAAACCTACAAGTTAGTGGGGTGCGTCCTGCTCACAGTGTTCAGCTAAACCTACAAGTTAGTGTGGTGCGTCCACCTCACAGTGTTCAGCTAAACCTACAAGTTAGTGGGGTGCGTCCTGCTCACAGTGTTCAGCTAGATCCATTCCTGTTATCTTCTTACTGACAGGCAGGCTTGTCTTGTTACAGTATATACAGCTACCTGAAGAAAATTGCTGGTGTTCTTTTGATCCTATTAGTACCACAGTCAGGCAGCTAGACTATTTACAGTTAGTGCAGTGCGTCCTGCTCACAGTGTTCAGCTAAACCTACAAGTTAGTGGGGTGCGTCCACCTCACAGTGTTCAGCTAAAGCTACCTGTAGAAGGTTGGTGGTGTTCTCATACTACAGGCAGGCAGTTGATTTTGCTACTGCAGTATCAGTACATATATATATATATATATATATATCCCAGCTTAGTGCAGCTACAGGCCATTAGTATGTCTGGAAGGCCAAGAAGGAGAGGCAGACAGTCACAAGCCAATAAGAGAGGGCAAGCAGGCTCTGTGTCTAGTGCTGGTCGTGGAGACGGTGCATCCTCATCAGCACGTGGCCGTGGGACACGCTTGGCCTTTTCTTCGGCAGCTGGCCGTGTTGAGCCGCAACATGCGGAAGACTTGGTCGAGTGGATGACCAAGCCGTCCTCATCCTCCTCATCCTCTCTCACCCATGCCCAGGGTACTTTGTCTGGCAAAGCAGCGGCCTATTCCCTCGGCTCAATGTCATTAGTGACTCCTTCCCTAGCCCCACCATGTCCTCCTGAGGAGTCCCTCGAACTGTTTGACCACAGTGTTGGGTACATGCTCCAGGAGGATGCCCAGCGTTTGGAAGGCTCTGATGATGATACTGAGCTTGATGAAGGCAGTAACATGAGCACGGACAGAGGGGGTGCCCAAGAAGGACAGCAATCTGGCAGTCATGCTCCCCTGCTGCAGCATACTGCCAGGTTTGCTCCAGTGATGAGGAGGGAGGGGATGATGAGGTCACTGACTCAATGTGGGTGCCTGATAGGAGAGAGGAGGAGGAGGAGGCGGCACATCACCAACGAGGCAGGATGCCCTCCAGGGGCCAGCCTAAGGGCAGCACATTGACTGCATCACACCCCAAAGCTCCACATGTGCATGGCGCTGCAGTCTCTGCACGTTATTCAAAAAGTTCTTTGGTGTGGGACTTTTTTGAGACGAGTGCATCAGATCGCACCGCTGCTATTTGCAACATATGTCTCAAGCGTATCTCGCGTGGCCAAAACATCTCCCGCTTGGGTACCACATGCTTGACCAGACATATGTTGACCTGCCATGCAGTTCGTTGGCAAGCGTATTTAAAAGACCCACACCAAAGAACAAAGAGGACCTCTCCTTGCTCCTCATCAGCTGAGATCTCCAACCCCACTATACCTTCAGTCCTCTCTGAGACCTGCACTGAGAGGAATGAAGGTGTAGAATTAGGTGTGTCACAGCCAAGTACTTGTGGGCAATCTGCTTTTGGTACACCAACGTCAGATTGTACCAGGCAAATTTCCCTGCCCCAGCTGCTGTACCGCCGAAAGAAGTTTGCTCCCAGCCATCCACATGCCCAGCAGTTGAATGCTAGCTTGGCAAAATTTCTAGCCCTTCAACTGCTGCCTTTTCAGTTGGTAGACTCTGCCCCCTTCCGTGAGTTTGTGGAATGTGCAGTTCCTCAGTGGCAGGTACCCAAACGCCACTTTTTCTCACGGAAGGCGATTCCGGCTCTCTACCGACATGTGGAAGGCAATGTCCATGCCTCGCTGGACAGGGCGGTCAGCGGTAAGGTGCATATTACCGCTGACTCATGGTCCAGCAGGCATGGACAGGGACGTTACCTAAGTTTCATGGCGCATTGGGTGACTCTGCTGGCAGCTGGGAAGGATGCAGGACAAGATGCAGTAGTGTTGGAGGTTGTTCCGCCACCACGCCTCCAAAATGCTAATGATTGTGACACACCTCTCTCCTCCATCCCCTCCTTTTCTTCTTCCTCCATGGCCTCTTCCTGTGCTTTGTCCTCGGAATCAGCGGTGCTCCGTAGCCGTTTAAGGGGTTACGCAAGTACGCAGGCCAAAAGATGCCATGCGGTGCTTGAGCTGGTGTGCTTGGGGGACAGGAGCCACACTGGGGCAGAGGTTCTGTCAGCTCTGCAGGGGTAGGTTCAGAGGTGGTTGACGCCACGCCAACTTAAGGCAGGAATGGTGGTTTGCGACAATGGCTCCAACCTCCTCTCTGCCCTCCGACAGGGACAAATGACCCATGTGCCCTGTTTGGCTCACGTCCTTAACTTGGTGGTGCAGCGGTTCTTGGGCAGGTACCCGGGCTTACAGGATGTCCTGAGGCAGGCCAGGAAAGTCTGTGTGCATTTCCGCCGGTCATATAATGCCAGTGCTCGGCTGACGGACCTCCAAAAGGAGTTTAACCTGCCCAAGAACCGCCTAATCTGTGACATGCCCACCAGGTGGAACTCAACGTTGGCCATGCTGCAGCGGCTGCACACGCAGCAGAGGGCCATCAATGAGTACCTGTGCGACTATGGCACCAGGACAGGGTCAGGGGAGGTTGGTTTTTTTTTCCCACGCCAGTGGGCCATGATCAGGGATGCATGCACTGTCCTGTCACCATTTGAGGAGGCCACGAGGATGGTGAGCAGTGACAGTGCATGCATCAGTGACACTGTCCCCCTTGTCCACCTGTTGGAGCACACGCTGCGTGGAATAATGGACAGAGCACTTGAGGCAGAACAGAGGCAGGAAGAGGAGGACTTCCTCAGCTCTCAAGGCCCCCTTTATCCAGACAGTGTTCCTGCGTGCCCGCCGATCACACAGGAAGAGGAGGAGGAGGAGGAAGATTGTGTCAGTATGGAGGTGGAGCCTGGCACTCAGCATCAGCAGCAGTCTTTAAGGGATCAGTCCCAAGAAACACATGGACCTGTACGTGGCTGGGAGGAGGTGGCTGCGGACTATGTCGTCCTTGGTGACCCAGAGGACTCTGGACCAAATTCCTCAGCAAACCTACGCTGCATGGCCTCCCTGATCCTGCAAAGCCTGTGTAAGGATCCTTGTATTCATGGTATCAAGGAGAAGGACCAATACTGGCTGGCAACCCTCCTTGATCCACGTTACAAGGGTAAGGTTGCAGATCTTATCTTTCCATCGCAGAGGGAGCAGAGGATGAAACATCTTCGGGAGGCCTTGCAGAAAGGTCTGTGCAACGCGTTCCCAGAGACTGGGAGGTTACAAACTCCTGTTTCTGGACAACGTGTTGCTGAGGCTTCGGTCAGTCAAAGAAGGAGCGGTGGAGAAGGTGGCCATCTGACCGATGCGTTCAGACAATTTTTTTGTCCGCAGCCCCAAGGTATGATCGGTTTCAGCAACCATCGCCAGCGTCTAGGGGCAAGATCTGACTTGGACACCTTTCCCACCGAAAATCCTCTGGGTTACTGGGTCTTGAGGATGGATCACTGGCCAGAGCTTGCACAGTATGCAATTGAGCTACTGGCCTGTCCTGCATCCAGCGTTCTTTCGGAACACACATTCAGTGCTGCTGGAAGCGTGGTAACCGATCACAGGGTGCGTCTGTCCACCGACTCGGTCGATCGACTGACCTTCATAAAAATGAATCAGTCTTGGATCACCACCAGCTACCAAGCCCCTGATGCTGATGTAACCGAATAATTTTTTTTGAAATCTCAGATCCCTTCAAAGACTGCCTATGCTGATGCTGAGTGACTATCCCTGAGTAAGTATCCCCTTCCTCCTCAATGATCACGCTGATAGCTTGTAAGAACATTTTTTTGTTCTGGGCGCCACCACCAGTGCCTAAGGCACATTTTTTCAGCCCCTGTTTAACAGGGGCGTGTAATTACAATTTTTGATGCAATACTTTGCAGCAGGGCTCGTTCCTGCGTTCCAACTAGAGTGTCTGTGAGGGGTTGCAGTGTTGTGGCACCAGCACCAGTGCCTAAGGCCCAATTTTTCAGCCCTTGTTTAACAGGGGTGTATAATTACAATTTTTGATGCAATACTTTGCAGCAGGGTTCTTTCCTGCATTCCAACTAGAGTGTGTGTGAGGGGTTGCAGTGTTGTGGCACCAGAACCAGTGCCTAAGGCCCAATTTTTCTGCCCCTGTTTAACAGGGGCGTGTAATTACAATTTTTGATGCAATACTTTGCAGCAGGGCTCGTTCCTGCGTTCCAACTAGAGTGTCTGTGAGGGGTTGCAGTGTTGTGGCACCAGTGCCTAAGGCCCAATTTTTCAGCCCTTGTTTAACAGGGGCGTGTAATTACAATTTTTGATGCAATACTTTGCAGCAGGGCTCGTTCCTGCATTCCAACTAGAGTGTCTGTGAGGGGTTGCAGTGTTGTGGCACCAGCACCAGTGCCTAAGGCCTAATTTTTCAGCTCCTGTTTAACAGGGGCATGTAATTACAATTCTTGATCTAATATTTCACATCAGTGCCCGTTCCTGCGCCCACCAAGAGTAACTGTGAGGGCTTACAGTGTTGTGGCCACAACAACACCTAAGGCCCAAATTTCTGCTGAGTATATAGGGCAGGCCCCTACTTTCAAACATCTAACTTACAAACGACTCCTACTTGCAAACGGAAGGAGACAACAGGAAGTGAGATGAAATCTAACCCTAGGAAGGGAAATTCTCTCCTGTAAGAGTTAATATGGGAAAAACATTTCTCCTTTCCACTGATGCTTTCCAATCCTTGTTCCACAAAAAAAAACTAATTTTCAAAAAACATTTGTCATTGGGACAAAAAGTGAGGTGAAATCTTCTGAAGAGGAGGACAGACAGCAAAACAAATGTCACAGGGGTGATAACCCTTCCCTATGTTTTCCAAAAAGCTTAAAAAAGTTTTTTTGGCTGGAGCTAAACACGTTAAAAATGTACCCGTTCAAAATTACAAACAGATTCTACTTAACAACAAACCTACAGTCCCTGTCTTGTTTGCAACGCCTGTATACTGCTGTTTAGAGTATATAGGGCCTGGTGGCCCCACACCTTTCCTTATTTTAATTTGGGTGCGGGGTTCCCCTTAATATCCATACAAGACCCAAAGGGCCTGGTAATGGACTGGGGGGTACCCATGCCATTTGTCTCACTGATTTTCATCCATATTGCCAGGATCCGACATAACATTAAACCCGCAAGCAGTTTTAAATGAGATTTTTTTCCTTTAAAAATGACATTTTGTGCAGGGACTGTTCTAAACATGGGAAACACGCGCCACTTTACAGGTATACTATAGACACCCCCCAGGTACGATATTTAAAGGAATATTTCACTTTTTTTTTTTACTTTAAGCATCATTAAAATCACTGCTCCCGATAAAACGGCAGTTTTTAAAAGTTTTTTTTGCATTGATACATGTCCCCTGGGGTAGGACCCGGGTCCCCAAACCCTTTTTAGGACAATACCATTCAAATTAGCCTTTAAAATAAGCACTTTTGATTTCGAACGTTCGAGTCCCATAGACGTCAATGGGGTTCTAACGTTCATGCGAATTTTCGGTCCATTCGCAGGTTCTGGTGCGAACCGAACTGGGGGGTGTTTGGCTTATCCCTATTGCAAATATTTCAAATAAAGAGAATTTTAAATAGAAAAAAAAAACAAATTAATGCCACGAAATATTGATTCTGAAGAAAGACCGGCAACATCCACTGCCGTGGAGCAACACCGCACAAGGTTTCCACATATGAGCAAATTAATGAGTGGTGAGTAAAATTACATTTGAAAAAAAAACTAATTTACTTTAATTTAAATAAAATGTATATTATTTGGATATTCTGATTTATGTATACTCAATATTTCATTTTTTAAAATTTTTTTCCCACTTATTGATTTGTAAATAAATCAAAGTCTTAGTTACCGAGAACAAAACTTGGACCACCAATTTTTTCACATGAAATTGAATTTATTTTTCAAAAAGGGCATAAAAAACAACGAAAATTTTTACAATACTGGAATAATTTCACCAAAAAGATAATAAACAAGATAAGAAACAATTTTATTAAAGAAAACACTAGTGGGTCAAAGTAAGACAATTATATAGATTTAACATTACTATATATATATATATATATATATATATATATATATATATATATATATATATATATATATATATATATATATATATATATATATATATATATATATATATATATATATATATATATATATATATTACACACACAAATTCTGTTGATTATGTCTTTATATTTATCCTCTTCCAAAAAAAGAAAATTTTGTATAATTACGAATGAAAAATAATACATTTTTATTTTTAACTAGGATATCCATTTCTGGTTTGTGGTATCTAACAGCCTAATGTAAGTATAAAATCAAACATGTAAAGATGTATAAATATTCTAATTCTGTTTGCTTTTTTTATTTTTTTTATTTTACATAACACTTTTAATATAATTGTAAAAAAATTAATAAAATAACAAGAAAGAAAAAATAAAATTGAATGTTACTCTAAGGCCATTTCTGAGGCTTCATAGTCATTAGAATACATGAATCCGACATATGAAGCATTGGGATCCGGAGAAGAATTTCGTATTGCATTAGCAGCACAAGATGGGATGACTCTGTTTTCCCTTTCCCAAATAGCCATATATCCATGCAGTAAATGTTCTATAAGATGTTTCCGAAATCGTCTTAAAATAAATGAGAAAAATAAAATTATTACAGTTACATAACAAAAAATCACTATATAATGGAAATTTGACTTTTGTTAAAGCGGAGGTCTGCCCACAGATTTAAAAAATGTAAAAGCCAGCAGCTACACATACTGCAGCTGTTGCCTTTTAATATTAGGACACTTACCTGTCCTGGAGTCTAGCAATGTCGTCACCCCAGTTGATGTTTACATCAGCTGTCGGGTGCTGACACCGCCATTGCGGGTAAGAGAATCTGGCAGTGCAGCATTACGGCCTCACTCTGGATCCCTACTGCGCATGCGCAAAGTACTGCTGCACTCTGCTACTGGCCCGGGGAAGGAGAAGGGACCCGAGCTGCTGATTTAATGTGCTGTGGCCCAGACTGGTATCCAATCTCACATCCCCCCAAAAGGTACCAAATGAGGCCCCTGAAGGGTTGGGGGGTTGTGGAGGAGACAAATGAGCGGCAGTTTCACTTTTGGGTGGAAATCAGCTTTAACTGGTTGTAGAAATAAACTTTCAATAGACTTGTATGACAATAGTAATACAACACACCATTTTTTTTAATACTTATACATTTTTTATTTTTACATTCATATTAAACATGAAATAGATTATCAGTAATCATTTGGATGTTTAATCTATACCTGTTTTTGTCAGGATCGACAGTGGGTGGACCATCAAGATGCAGGGAGATAGTATGGACTTTTACATTTTGTTTGTTCACACTATAAGTTTGGAAACTTTTCGACTGTGTAATGCACTCAACACCCTCTGGTATGCTGCCGGCCACCTTGTTGATTTCCTGGCAGCACAAAGATTCAACAGGCGTCGCCATTGGAATGCATTTTCTGCACTTGCATCATTCTGTATTCCCAAGACGTTCTGTTTCACCTTCCTCTTGAGTTGATTGCAGTGTAAAACTATTTTGTAATGGATTACATGGAAATGCTGGATTGTTTTCTGGCTCTGGATATTGTGACCACAGTTCCTCAAGCAACATTTGTCTCTGTAACATAAACCAAAAACCAAAAAAAAATATTATTTACATATTTACCAATTATAGGTTAATAAAGAAAATTAATTTTATTACGATTTTTCATTTAATATTGATTTTTTTTTGCCCATTTTTTTTTTTTATTTAGCACAGTTACACATAGATTGCTTGTTATTTTTTACAATTTAAATAAAAAATAAGTTTGATAGTAATTCACCATGGTTAATTTTTTATTCCATTTTATAATTACACACGGTATACTTCATGGTACATCAAGCTATTCATAATAATGCTTACTCTCTCCTCCCACATTGCTAAAACTGCTGACAGAGGGGGTTTCAGCTTCAATCTGAGGCAGTATTGCATCATCCTTAAAAAAAAAAAAATGTACATTATAAGATAATTTCTACCTTTCAAGAAAATTGACAATTTTAAAAGTCATTATGGACACACACACATGTTTAGTGAATGCACGTTTAGTGAATGCACTTGTCATGCTAACAGGGATGCCTTCATAAATTTCACCCCCTTATCCCATGTACTCCTCCTGCATTCTCATCTACCCCATCCCTTAGATGCCTGTGTCAATAAAATGAGGGCTATTTAAATCAAACAGCAGCTTAAGATTGACTGTCTTGCTTCCTCTTATTCAATATTTTTATTGAAATTTTGCATAAGAAAAAAAACAAATTATATCAGATAATGTATCAAGGGATATATATATGAACAATAGAGACATATCTATATGGCCTTTACAAAAACAAATCTCACAGGCGAGGTGAAATCAGAGGTAAATAAAAATTTTAAATTAGTAAATAAATTGTGGATCAAAATATGAATCAATATTTATATATGAAATGCCTCCAGACCACCTATCCACCCCTCTTGGGCTCAAACTGTGGATAGATGGGGGCATGGATAATCAAAAATGAAATTGATATTACAAATAGCAATTAATCCATATAGTACACCTGAGAGAAGATGAAAGAAATTTAAATGAAGAACGGAAAAAAGGAGTGATATTCTCATTACAAATCATTGACTATATTTAACTATCGGAGGAGAAAAATTATGAAAGTCTAATATACAGAAAGACATTACTCATTGATAATGAGATATGAGTCACTTAAGTAAATAGTAAAAATATCCCATAATTATCAATCGCGTAATAAATAATAAAGGAAAAGATAGTAGAGAAGGAAGAGAAAAGAATATGAGATTTATACGGGCATTTTAATCATAGTGTTGAATATTAAATAAAATTACATAGGTTTGCCCTAGAAATTAAAGCGATCTTAAGAGAAATAAGTAGTAAGGGAAAAGGAAAAAAGAAGAAAAGAAAGAATCCCCCGGAGTGGTGTCCCGGCTCCCGACATAGATAAGCAATAATACATCAATATTACAGGAATTTTAATAGGGTAACATCAATGACTGGTCGAAATCGGAAGAAAAGAAGTGTTTAACCCAAGGCTGCCAAATCCTACTGAATTTATTAATATTATTGTCTTTGATAGCTGTCATTTTTGCGAAAATGAGGGCCTTGTTCGTTCTATGTTTGACTTCTGCCACAATCAGTGTATTAGACTTCCATTCTTTGGCTATAGTTTGTTTAGCTGCAGTATTGATTTGAATAAGCAATTTGAATTGATTACAGGTTATGTTATCTGGTTTAAGATTGAGGAGTGCAATGGCTGGATCTGGTGTTATAGGAATTTCTAAAGCTTTAGATGCCATGGCAAATACTTTTTTCCAGAATTCTAGCGCAATCGGGCATTGCCACCATATGTGCACGTGGGTACCTGGTGAGGAACAACCTCGGAAACAATTATTAGGATATGAAGGAGTAAATTTAGCAATCCTAGCTGGTACTAGATACCAACGTGCCAAAACTTTGAAGTTAGTTTCAAGAGCAAAGCAATTAGGGGATGAGGATTTGGTA
The DNA here is from genome assembly GCA_037952835.1 of Lithobates septentrionalis. Classification (NCBI taxonomy): domain Eukaryota; kingdom Metazoa; phylum Chordata; class Amphibia; order Anura; family Ranidae; genus Lithobates; species Lithobates septentrionalis. Next base: position 2,938,358 of record JBBDGP010000584.1, read on the forward strand.
GCCATCCATATGTTAGACCAGTCATCGATGGTGAACGTCCGTCCTAAATCTGTTGCCCATTTAGCAGTATAAGGCGGAAGTATATCATTAGGAGTATTAATGAGATTTTGATAAATGAGTGAAATAATCCCTCTAACGTGTGGGTCACTCATACAAATATGCTCAAATTGAGACAATTGATTAACCACTTGACGACCGCCTCACGCCGATGTACGTCGGCAAAGTGGCACGGACAGGCAAAATCACGTACATGGTACGTGATTTGCCTTCCGCGGGTGGGGGGTCCGATCGGACCCCCCCCGGTGCCCGAGGCGGTCGTCGTTTGTCCAGCGGCGATCGGTGGTGAGGGGGAGACCATCCGTTCGTGGCCCCCCCCTCGCGATCGCCGCCGGCCAATCGAATCATTCCTTTGCTGCTGTATGCTAAACAGCAGCAAAGGAAATGATGTCATCTCTCCTCGGCTCGGTAATTTCCGTTCCGGCCCGAGGAGAGAAGACATCATTGTGAGTGCACCAACACACACACACACACAGTAGAACATGCCAGGCACACAAAACACCCCGATCCCCCCCCCGATCGCCCCCCGATCCCCCCCCAATCACCCCCCCCTGTCACAAACTGACACCAGCAGTTTTTATTTTTATTTTTTTTTTTTTTTTTTCTGATTACTGCATAGTGTCAGTTTGTGACAGTTACAGTGTTGGGACAGTTACTGTTACCCCCCTTTAGGTCTAGGGTACCCCCCTAACCCCCCTAATAAAGTTTTAACCCCTTGATCACCCCCTGTCACCAGTGTCACTAAGCGATCATTTTTCTGATCGCTGTATTAGTGTCGCTGGTGACGCTAGTTAGGGACATAAATATTTAGGTTCGCCGTCAGTGTTTTATAGCGTCAGGGACCCCCATATACTACCTAATAAATGTTTTAACCCCTTGATTGCCCCCTAGTTAACCCTTTCACCACTGATCACCGTATAACCGTTACGGTTGACGCTGGTTAGTTTGTTTATTTTTTATAGTGTCAGGGCACCCGCCGTTTATTACCGAATAAAGGTTTAGCCCCCTGATCGCCCGGCGGTGATATGCGTCGCCCCAGGCAGCGTCAGATTAGCGCCAGTACCGCTAACACCCACGCACGCAGCATACACCTCCCTTAGTGGTATAGTATCTGAACGCATCAATATCTGATCCGATCAGATCTATACTAGCGTCCCCAGCAGTTTAGGGTTCCCAAAAACGCAGTGTTAGCGGAATCAGCCCAGATACCTGCTAGCACCTGCGTTTTGCCCCTCCGCCCGGCCCAGCCCAGCCCACCCAAGTGCAGTATCGATCGATCACTGACACTTACAAAACACTAAATGCATAACTGCAGCGTTCGCAGAGTCAGGCCTGATCCCTGCGATCGCTAACAGTTTTTTTGGTAGTATTTTGGTGAACTGGCAAGCACCAGCCCCAGGCAGTGTCAGGTTAGCGCCAGTACCGCTAACACCCACGCACGCACTGTACACCACCCTTAGTGGTATAGTATCTGAACGGATCAATATCTGATCCGATCAGATCTATACTAGCATCCCAAGCAGTTTAGGGTTCTCACAAACGCAGTGTTAGCGGGATCAGCCCAGATACCTACTAGCACCTGCGTTTTGCCCCTCCGCCCGGCCCAGCCCAGCCCACCCAAGTGCAGTATCGATCGATCACTGTCACTTACAAAAGACTAAAATGCATAACTGCAGCGTTCGCAGAGTCAGGCCTGATCCCTGCGATCGCCAACAGATTTTTTGGTAGCGTTTTGGTGAACTGGCAAGCGCCAGCGGCCTAGTACACCCCGGTCGTAGTCAAACCAGCACTGCAGTAACACTTGGTGACGTGGCGAGTCCCATAAGTGCAGTTCAAGCTGGTGAGGTGGCAAGCACAAGTAGTGTCCCGCTGCCACCAAAAAGACAAACACAGGCCCGTCGTGCCCATAGTGCCCTTCCTACTGCATTCGCCAATCCTAATTGGGAACCCACCGCTTCTGCAGCGCCCGTACTTCCCCCATTCACATCCCCAACCAAATGCAGTCGGCTGCATGAGAGGCATTTTCTTTATGTCCTCCCGAGTACCCCTACCCAGCGAACGCCCCCAAAAAAGATATTGTGTCTGCAGCTAGCGCGGATATAGGCGTGACACCCGCTATTATTGTCCCTCCTGTCCTGACAATCCTGGTCTTTGCATTGGTGAATGTTTTGAACGCTACCATGCACTAGTTGAGTATTAGCGTAGGGTACAGCATTGCACAGACTAGGCGCACTTTCACAGGGTCTCCCAAGATGCCATCGCATTTTGAGAGACCCGAACCTGGAACCGGTTACAGTTATAAAAGTTAGTTACAAAAAAAGTGTAAAAAAAAAAAAAATATATATATAAAATAAAAAAAAAATAGTTGTCGTTTTATTGTTCTCTCTCTCTCTATTCTCTCTATTGTTCTGCTCTTTTTTACTGTATTCTATTCTGCAATGTTTTATTGTTATTATGTTTTTTTTTTTTTTTTTAAATAAATTTTTATTGAAGGATGTAACATACAGGGAATGACATCAATAGACAGTATCATTGTTTTTTTGTGATTTTTTTTTTCCAAAAAAAAAGAAAATCCAAGGTAAACATTAGCTGTATACAAAATAGGAACATAAAACAGCTGATAAAGACAGATAGCAGAAGGGAGGAAATAAATGAGAAAAAAACTGGATGGATCTAGGTGGGGGGGGGGGATTCCCTGAGATTTCTAGCACAATGTTACTGGAAGTATCCCGCATAGGGTGGAGGAAGGGTTGAGTGGGGGAAGACCAGGTAGATGTAGAATGTCAACATCAGACATCGGGGGGGGGGGGGAGGGGAGAGCACCAAGAGCGTGCTTTGGGTGGAGTAAAGCAGCCTGTGGGTATAAAGTTCAGGTTAGGTGGTAACAATAGGGTTGACATGGTAAAGATAGTGATAATTGCGGTTTTTAGTGGTAAGGTATTGATGTCCTTTGTTGCAGTTGCGGTCTCCACTTTCCTACAAGGGGAGAAATAAGAGGTCCTGAGGAGCGCGAGGAAGTCCTGGATCGTGTTGTGATGCTTGGTAGGAGTTGGGTTCCTTATGTTGAGGAATCTTGGTTTGGGGGGATCATTCCATCTGCGGTGGGGGGGGAGGTTCCTGATAGAGGAAAGAGAAAGTCTCAAGATGCGCTATATCCGTGGGAGAGAGTGTCGAGGACATGAAAGCCCCCCATTTGTGGTGGAAGCGCGTCCTGGTTGTGTCGTTCGTAAAGTCCATGTTAATCCTATCTTTGTAAAGCAACTGTAGGAGGTCCCTTTTGATTTGAGAGGTATTGGGACATGCATCGGATATCCAATTTTTTAAAATGGCTCTTCTGGCGAAGAGGAGGCATATCAGGATCCAGTCCTTGTAGGAAGGGGCAGGGTTCGGAGACCAGGGTAACAATTGGGGGTCCCAGTGACCGAAAATGAGGAGAAGGGGGTCTTTGGGTATTTTCAGCAGGGTTACATCAAATATGTAATGGAGGACCTTGTCCCAGAAGCTGGAGATGTAGCTGCATGACCAAAAACGGTGGGTCAGAGAAGGCCTGGGGTGTCGGCATAGGGGGCACGTGGAAGAGGTTTGAGGTTGTTTGTTCGAGAGGAAGGGTATGTGGGCTCGATGGACGATCTTAAGTTGGGTTTCCCTCCAGGATTCGTTGGGCACCAGATTGTGAGTAGTGTTGAGGCCTTGAAGTATTTTGTCGACCAGTTCGGCATCAGGGAAGACTTTTGCCCAGTTGGCTGCTGAAGATGTCTTCAGTGAAGGAATGGCTTTTAGTAGGAGAGGCTGGTATATGTCTGAGATTTTGTAGGAGCCCTTTGCGAGAAGAGAGTCCGATAGGGACGTTTGAAATCTTTTGTGATCGTCTCTGCAGGCATTTTTGAGGAAGCTGATACATTGACCATAGTGGAACATGTGTGACTGTGGAAGTTGGAATGTCTCCGCTAATGACTTGAAAGGGACGGGGCGGCCAGTTTTTGAGTCACAAAGCGAAGAAAATTTGGAGATGCCCTTCTGTTGCCAGGTGATGTATGGCTGACGTTCCAGACCTGGGGGGAAGCTCGGGTTTCCTTGTATTGGAAGGTGTTTAGATATAAAGGGTGAGAGCTTGAGGCATTTCCGGGTCTCCCTCCAGGCAATGGCTGTGTCCCGAAGTAGTAGGTTATGTTGAAGGGGCGGGGGGATGGATTTCCATTTGCAGTGTAGGAGAGCTACCAGGGAGTATGGATTGACCATTTCGGTTTCCAGACAAAAGTTGGAGTATCGAGATGTTTGCGCTACCCAATCTAGACTTATCCTCAGGAGGCAAGCTAAATTATAAATTCTGACATTAGGGAGACTAATACCCCCTTCGCGCCTGGGAAGGTAAAGTTTAGTGAGTGCAATTTGCGGCCGCTTATTCCGCCATAAAAATTTGGATATTGCCTCGTGGTTTGTAATGGGTAAAGTAGGCGGGCGAAGCTGACCATTTTCACTAGATGACATCTTCCCAGTAGCGAGAGGGGGAGATCCATCCAGTTTGTTAGTTCCTGAGAGATTTTTTTGAGTAAGGGTGGGTAGTTGAGGTGATAGAGAGAGGAGGGTAGTTTTCCTATTCTTATGCCTAAGTAGGTGATATGGGAATGTGCTACCGAGAATATGGAATTCTGTGTCCAAGGAGGGTTGGACGCGGTGCCTAGAGGGAGGATTTCGCTTTTGTTGTAATTTATGCGAAGGCCCGAGCATAATCTAAATTGGTCAAAGATGAGCTTAATCGTGAACATGTCAGAGGAGGGGTTTGCTGTGAATATAAGGACGTCGTCGGCAAATAGTGAGGTGCGAAGCTCCTGTTTGCCGATGGGGATGCCGTTTAGTGGGGCTACGTGTGATAAGTATCTAGATAGTGGTTCTAATGCTATGTTAAAGAGGAGTGGTGATAAGGGGCAGCCCTGCCGTGTCCCTTTGTGTAGGCGGAATTCCTCTGATAGGAGGCCTGCTGCTACCAGTCTGGCGGCTGGGGCGGTGTACATAGTGTTTATGAGATGAGCAAAGGAACCGGAGAATCCCATTTTGTTCATGACCAGAGAAAGCCATTCGAAGCTTACATTATCGAAGGCTTTCTCCGCGTCCAGAGTGATGATAGCATACTTTCCCTCTGAGTTGCATTTGGCATGTTCTAGGGCCATCATTACCTTCCTGATGTTCATGGTGGCGGTTCTGCCTTTCACGAACCCTGACTGGGCAGGGTGTATCAGGGAGGGTATGATGTCTGCTAGTCTTGTGGCAATAATTTTGGAAAGGATTTTGACATCTAGGTTTAAAAGTGAGATTGGCCTATATGAGCCTGGTTCTTGGGGGTCTTTACCTTTTTTGGCTAGTAATTTGATAGTGGCTTGATTGCCCGTGGGAAGGTATGTTCCCCCTGTCCAAATGTGTTGATATACTTCATGTAGTGTGGGTTCTACGAGTGGTTGTAGTGACTTGTAGAATTCTCCCGTGAAACCATCAGGACCTGGGGCTTTCGAGGGAGCTAGGTTTTTAATTGTAGTGGATATTTCGTGGAGGGATATTGGGGCGTTTAGAGCTTCTAACTGTGTGGGTGATACGTGCGATAGGGTTACCTTTTCAAGAAATGATTGTGCTGTCTCAAGGTTTATGGGATCTGGTCCATATAAGGATGAGTAATATTGTAACATGGTATCGTTTATGTCTGTTTGAGTGGTTTTTATGTTACCTCGAGAGTCCCGGAGAGATGAGATGTGTGTCGGATGGTAGGGTCCCTTACATAAATTGGCGAGGAGTTTGCCTGCCTTATTGCCGAATTTGTGGAGGGTGGCATCCATGTGGGCTTTTTTGGTTTGTTCTAGGGTTTTCGGCCCAAGTGTCAAAGGACTGTTTAGCTGATTGCCATGCCTTCCTGCTCTCATTGGAGTTGTTTGTGTATAGTATTCTTTGGGCTAGGTGTAGTTGGGAGCTGGCTTGTTTGTATTTTTTGAGAGCGTTTCTTTTAAAGGATGCTGCATAGGAGATTATACGGCCTCTGAGGAATGCTTTGCCTGCTTCCCAGAATAAATTGGGGTTGTCGGAGTGTTCGGCATTGGTCGATGTGTATTCAGACCAGACGTTTTCGATGTACTTTCGAAAGTCAGCATTGTTGTGGAGATAAGAGGGGAAACGCCATATTTTAGGATTTGGGTGTAAGTCAGGGTTATCAAACGTGGTCGAGATTGGTGCATGGTCGGATATGGCAATGTCGTGAATGTCCGCATCGGACACCATTGGTAAAAGGTCGTCTGAACAGAAGAGGTAGTCAATTCTGGTGAAGACATTGTGGGGATTGGAATAAAATGTAAAGTCTCTGTCAGCTGGGTGTCGTAGTCGCCAGATGTCGTGTAGATGGAGGGATTCCATCGTGGAGGCTAGTAGAGTTTGTGAATCTAGATCTGAGGGGAGGAATGTGCGCTTAGAAGTGGATCTGTCGTCTATCGGGTGTATTGTGGAATTAAAGTCTCCACCCACTATGTGTGGGAGAGTCGGGTCGCTGAGGAGCCATGTTGAGAGTTCACTAAAAAATTGTTTTGTGGGGTTGTTGGGCGCATAGATGTTTGAAATTATCATTTCCTTGGTTCCTAATTTGATGTGGGTTGAGATGAGGCGCCCTTGAGCATCTGCTTTGGTGGATAGGACCTCACATGGTAGGTTTTTGTGGATGAGTATTAGAACTCCTGCTTTGCGTCCATTGGAATCTGAGCCTATTACTGTACCTACCCATAATTTTTTCATTCGGTGGAAGTCAGGGGTGGAGAGGTGGGTTTCTTGGAGTAGGGCAATGTCGGTTTTGAGTCTTTTGAGGTGACGGAGGATTTCCATTCTCTTATTGGGTGAACGAAGCCCTTTAACATTCCAGGAGACTAGTTTCATATAGGGGGGGTCACTGGGGGGGTATGTGGAGATTTTGTATGGTTTTCACATGTTGATATGTGGAGGTGTGGCGTAGAATTAGGCTGAGTTCTGGGGGGGGTTATTTTGTTTAAACTAGGGATTTGGTAACCGCTAAGGGTATGTGTGCAGTGAGGTGGGGGTGCATAGTATAGGGAGGGGTACAGGAGGGGGAGGATAGAAAAGAGAAACAATAAAACATATTCAGCAAACTTCGCTTTTTTCCGCATGGAGTCGACTGTGTAGTCCAACTCCCAACGCAGGACTCAGCGACTGTTGTGTTTGAGAGCCCGCGTTTAAGGGGGTGAAATGCATTGGCAGCTTGGTTTGCGCAGCATTAGAAGAAGGAGTTGGATACACAGGAGAGCCAGGGGAGAGAGACAATACCTTAGTTGTAACAAAAACCAAATTTACCAGTTAGTTAAGTATAAACAGTACGTATTAAACATGAGAGAAACTGCTTGGCCTACCAGTATCAGAATTGCCTGGTGAGGAAGAGTAGACAAGCTTGAAAGAGAAACAAAAAAAAAAATTTAACTTCGTCTCTTGAGTGGGATGTCCCGTTAAGAGTTAGGCCACCATAGCCGTAGAGGCGGAGCGTTGAGTGGTAGCAGTGTGTGAACATGCTCGTGTTCCTCAATGAGGAGTAGGACGGTGATGGTCCGGTGCTGAAGGTCTGAACCGTTTTGGAGATTCTTTGCGTGGGCTCCTTTGGTCTAGAGCACGGTTGACAGGAGCCGCTCTAGGAGAGGGGCTAAGGTTGGGGCCTGAGTGTAGCGAACGCAGGAAAGCTTCTGCTTCTTTTGGGTCTTGGAAAGAGAGTTGGTCGCCATTTGGGGCTTTGAGTCGGAGGGTAGCTGGGAAAGCCAAAGTGAATTTGAGTTGTTGATGGTGCAGTTCCGAGCAAATCTGTTGAAAGGCTTTTCTCTTTTGGGACACTTCAATAGAGTAATCTGCGAAAATCAGGATTTTCATGCCGTCAATTTGGAGAGTTCTGGATTGCCTGAATTTTTGCAAGATGTAAGCTTTATCTGAGTAGTTGAGATATTTTGCTATTATGGGACGAGGCGATTTGCGTTCTGCGTTGAAGGCTCCCATGCGATGGGCCCGTTCTACTGTGCAGGGGCCTGGCAGGCCTAGTGCTTCGGGAATGCGCCTGGCGCATAGGTCAGAGAGAGCTGAGGGTTGTAGCGACTCTGGGATGCCTACAAATCGCAAGTTGCTCCTTCTGGATCTATTTTCCAAATCGTCCAGCTTTTCAAGGATATATTTGTTGGTTTTGTCATGGGCCTGCATTGAGGATTGAGAGTGGTACATATCTTCCTCAATATTTGCTATGCGGTGTTCAGCTTCATTCAGCCTGGAGGCATGTTCCCCTAGCTGGGCCTGGATTTGTTGCATGCCTGCGTTAACTGCCTTCTCCACCGAGGCTGTAATCATTGGGGAGAGGAGGGCTGCTACAGCCTGTGCTATTCTTTCAGTGTTTGATGTGCTGGAAGGGCTTATATGCTGTGTGGATGTCTCATTAGATGGGGAGGGGGCCGTAGCGCCGCTTACCTCCATGTCAGGCTCTGGCTCTGTGGGAGGCTCCGTGTAGGCCGAAGCCGGGACCTCGATTTGCGGCTGTGAGGTCCGCGCCGCCGCGGCCGCGTACGATCGCGGGCCGTTTTTTTCCACAAAGCGGTCCATCCTGTGACCGGGGATGCCGTGGGGTGGATGTCGGTGGTTTTTAGCGGGTTTACCGGTTTTGTAGGCTGTTTTTTGAGTCGAGCTGCGGGAGCTGATGAGAAGAGCAGCTACTCCATGCGGCGCCGGAACCGGAAGTTGTTATTATGTTTTATCATGTTTGCTTTTCAGGTATGCAATTTTTTATACTTTACCGTTTACTGTGCTTTATTGTTAACCATTTTTTTGTCTTCAGGTACGCCATTCACAAATTTGAGTGGTTATACCAGAATGATGCCTGCAGGTTTAGGTATCATCTTGGTATCATTCTTTTCAGCCAGCGGTCGGCTTTCATGTAAAAGCAATCCTAGCGGCTAATTAGCCTCTAGACTGCTTTTACAAGCCGTGGGAGGGAATGCCCCCCCCCCCCACCGTCTTCCGTGTTTTTCTCTGGCTCTCCTGTCTCAACAGGGAACCTGAAAATGCAGCCGGTGATTCAGCCAGCTGACCATAGAGCTGATCAGAGACCAGAGTGGCTCCAAACATCTCTATGGCCTAAGGAAGTGAAAAATGAATACAGCAGATATACTGAAATTACTACAATCAAGGGGAGGTTCGTAAGAAAGAATTATTTCAGAGCTGTGCTGCTTTAGGAATACCAGCTTCCAATGTTACAGTAATTGACCACAGGATCGGAGCTTGTGAGGAGTCTGCCGGGACGGGATCGCGGTGACGCCACCACCATTTCGTTTTTGGCCCCTTCTAGCTGATCTTCTGGTGAGCAGGAACCCCTTCAGTTCTGGTCAGGACCTCATTCTGGGTTTACCAGGGCTATTAGCCTACCGCTGTCATACCTTCACTGGTTTACCATCTGGTAAGCGGCCCCCCATATCTGAGCACCGGGTGTTTTATTTATTTCCTCCTTGGATCTGTACTCGCCTATTTCTAATTCTACTTCTGGTAATCAGATATAATATTAGTTTTTGATTTAAAGACATCACTTTTTTTGCATGTTGCATGTCACTTCCCCCCTTTTTTTTGCCTTCACGCCCCTGGTTTGCTATACATTTTGGGGTCTCATGATCCTTTAAATGTTTTTTGTATGAGCACTCCTTTTTTAGGGTAATTATTTTTGTCAGTATTACGCTATGTTTTTGTATGTTTTTTCTACACCTATGTGGATTCGGTCCGCTACATGAGTCTGTCGGATCCTACCCCTCTTGGAGCACACTGAAAGGCCCAGGCTGGGTTTAAAGCCACCTGTTTAACCTCGCTTACGTTCTGGTAAGCAGAATATCCATAAGTTTGTTCTCTATTCATCATTTAGGAGGATCTACTATGCCATGTGGACTCTGTTAAATCTTTTTTCACTTATATTGATTGGACTCATTTTTTAGCGCGGTTCATTTGTTTTTTATTTTTGTCTTGTGGGCCCCACTTCTAACCGCAGCTTATTGAACTTTACTTAATTCATTTTATTTATTTTAGGGTGTCATTGTATCTATACTCACTATACATTATTGGTATATATATATATATTTTTTACTGTTTTTTTCCAAGCGCAATTTTTGTGTTTTTTTATTGTATGCAATTTTTTATACTTTACCGTTTACTGTGCTTTATTGTTAACCATTTTTTTGTCTTCAGGTACGCCATTCACAAATTTGAGTGGTTATACCAGAATGATGCCTGCAGGTTTAGGTATCATCTTGGTATCATTCTTTTTAGCCAGCGGTCGGCTTTCATGTAAAAGCAATCCTAGCGGCTAATTAGCCTCTAGACTGCTTTTACAAGCCGTGGGAGGGAATGCCCCCCCCCACCGTCTTCCGTGTTTTTCTCTGGCTCTCCTGTCTCAACAGGGAACCTGAAAATGCAGCCGGTGATTCAGCCAGCTGACCATAGAGCTGATCAGAGACCAGAGTGGCTCCAAACATCTCTATGGCCTAAGAAACCGGAAGCTACGAGCATTTCATGACTTAGATTTCGCCGGATGTAAACAGCGCCATTGGGAAATTGGGGAAGCATTTTATCACACCGATCTTGGTGTGGTCAGATGCTTTGAGGGCAGAGGAGAGATCTAGGGTCTAATAGACCCCAATTTTTTCAAAAAAGAGTACCTGTCACTACCTATTGCTATCATAGGGGATATTTACATTCCCCGAGATAACAATAAAAATGATTAAAAAAAAATAAAAATGAAAGGAACAGTTTAAAAATAAGATAAAAAAGCAATGAACTCAACGGAGAATGGCAGCTTAATTCGATAGCTCCCGCTGACAGAGAGATTCAACTGACTAAAAAGGAGGTTTCCAACTCACTGACACCCCCAAACGCTATGGGGACCTCTTCCCGAAGCTCCTCTACTTCCCGCTCCAGATCTCCCCGTGATTTAACGGGAAGGGTAAGCCAGAACATCCCGGAAATGTTCCGCACTCAGGCAAGCAACATGGCGGCTCCCCGCGGCCTACCCCACACACCAGGGCTACCACCTAACCCCAACTCGCAGATCCCCTCAGACAATGCCGGGATAGTCCTCTCACCACAACCGCAACCGAGCCTCCATGATCTCCACTCTGTAGCGACAGACATAAAAAACACCTTTACGGCGGCCCTCACAGCCGCGATCTCAGACCTAAAGATTGACATTCAATCGATCGCAGGCAGAGTTCATGAGGTAGAAAAGGTCACGGCTACACACTCCTCCGTACTCCGCCGCTCGTGCCAAGTGTTAGACACACTCACCCTGCAACTACGCGATCTTAATCGTCACATGGAGGACTTGGACAATCGCGGTAGGCGCCACAACCTACGCATAAGAGGACTACCGGAATCAGTTGACGCAGATCACCTTCAAGCAGAAGTGACAGGCTTGTTTAATACCCTGTTGGGGAAACCCGCCACCACACCAATTGGGATGGAACGCATACATCGCGCCCTTCGTCCACGGGGGAGAGATTCTGACCCTCCCCGAGACGTGATCTGTTTTGTGATTGACTATCAACTAAAGGAAGAGATCCTGCGGAATGCCCGTAATAATACTCCACTGTCGCACAACGGCACAGAAATTCGTCTCTTCCAGGACCTTTCTGCCATAACATTGCAGCGAAGGAGAGAACTGCGCCCTCTACTGGAAGTTCTGCGCACCAACGGAATCCCATATCGATGGAAGTTCCCCTTCGGCTTGTCAGCCTCCACTCATGGGCGCTCTGCACTCCTCCGAGTGCCGGAAGATCTACGTCACTTCTGTGAGACTCTGGATATTCCCTACACGGAAGTTCCCGAATGGTATGCCGAGTATCGTCCCCCCGCCAACAAAGCCACACAGCGCAGCGAGCCCATGGAAACCCAAGCCCATCATCTCAGGAGGCAAAGATCACCATCCGAACCCCGGGATCGCCACTCAGCCCCAGGTCAGAATCACAGATCCAGCCCGTCGAAAGCACCGCAACCCAGGAGAGCTCGCCGCGACCGTTAAGAGATAGTCCTCGACTCACCACCCTCAGCTAAGTTAGCCATGGTTCTCATGTTCTTTTTTTTCTTTTCTGCTTTTTTTTTTTTTTCCCGGGATGTGCTCCGCCTGCTCCTCCACACAGCTTGCTTTCTCTATCTGCTGCCACAATGTCCTGCTATATAAGTACTGCTGGTCATTCTCCCACCCGCTTGCATGCTGCTTGCTTACTCTTGAACTCTGTGCTCTCTCGTTAGGTACACACATGTATTTCGTGTGCCACCACTGCATGCCGAGTGTCTTTACAAACGCTACCCCTCTGACCTTTTAGCATTGACTGCAACAAACAACTGTCATGCTTGCTTGTAACCCCTTCTACCCGCCTAAGGACTTTTGGGGTTTTGCATTCTCCTCTTATAATGGTCTAGCCCTCCTCCCCTCCTTCCTGCCCCCCCTCTATCCTACCTACCCTCCCCCCCCCTCCTGCCCTCCCCCCTCTCCCCCCCCCTCCCCCCCCCCTCCATCCTGCCCTTCCCCCTCTCCCCCCTGCCTCCCCCCCTTTTTCTTTCTTTTTTTTTTTTTTCCCTTTTTATCACTAAGTATTTTCATATTTAAATATATGCCTATCCTAAAGCTTACCTCTGCAATCTCTCCACTGATGATAAATTTATGAGCATATCTGATAACTTTCTAGTCAATCTCACTTAGTTGCGGCTGGGATGATGATCCATGCGGCAACTTGAAAGGCTCCAACTCTTTCTATAAAGATATCCCCGCCTATATGTCGATCCTAAAGAAATTAGGTCCACCAACCCTGCATACAGGATCATGTGTTGGATCATATGCCAGCATTACATCATGCTAGATCCATTCCATATATGATCTCCCCCCTTACTTTGCCATAAACTCACTCAACATTTTCCTTCCAAACCCCCGTAGGTAGGGAGCTTACCAGAGTGGCCGCAATGGATCATCACCTCACCACTACTTGAACAATGTGCTTATGGGACTCATGAAACCGAACGCTGAATGTAAACCTGTATTTTATAACACTTAGTGTCCTCCATGTAAAATTAAGCTTCTTCGATATAATCGCAGGACCACGGAGTACCCTAAGTTTCCTACCCCCAGTCTTGTAATGCATTTAACAAAGACCCGAACATGGTTGTTACCATGCACACATATTTCATTTTTATGCTATTCCATGTCTACCGATTACCATCCCACGATCTTTCATTTATGCTCAGGACCTTTCCCTCCTACCAGGTCACAGATTATTCTGATAAGAATGACGCCGATATGTCACTCAGGAGGGATAAGGGAGAAAAGGAGACGCAACACACACAATACAGATCCATGGCTACACATTCATGCTACATGGTTACATCGCACTCAACAGCCATCAAAATTTCTAGAGAACAAGTTGAAGGAACCTACACTACCATGCCTGCCTTACACGGTTTCATCCTCGAGCAACCCTCCGTGCTCTTTGACATGGTTAGACCTATAACTCACACACAGTCACTGAGTTATTAGACTATCAATTGCGAGTCTCTATAGCCGCTACGGCATAGAGGTCCCAAAACCACCCTAGTAAACTTCCCTGACGTGTGGTTTTTTTTTTTTGGATTCCTTCACCTCCCCCCCCCCCCCCTCACTGCTAACGTGCAAGTTAGCTAAACCTCCTCTTTACTAGCATACACGATCCAGAGAGGATTCGACTAAGCATCTGACAACATGTCCCGGTTCGTACTCCCCTTATTCTAAACATGCAAAGCAGTGAATACAGCAGGCTAAGAAGGCACGTCACATCTCAATCCTAGGATTAAAGATAAGTTGTTCTAGAGAATGTTCATAGAGAGTTAATGTCATTGGGTTTTTCTTAATGAGTACCTCCATTCTTATGAGTATACTCTGTTTTTCAATGTTATACATACACACTGAGATTTTCCCGCGTTAGTTTAAACTCTCCAACGGATCTCCTCTTCACCCCTGCACCTCACGCACATACACTAAGAGAGAACACAGAATACTCCTTCTTTTCACTGTAGACATACTACCCATCCGGGAGATGCCCATACCTTCCCATTCTAACAACCTCCTGTACTATTAATCCTCATACTACGTCCATCTGTCCACTAGCCCTAAACATAGTCCGCAAAGCATTCAATATGCCCCTTTGACCTCCCCCTCCCACACTACCATACTTCTCTCTCTGTACGGCGGGTAGTAATTACCCATCCAACCGCTACACTCTCCGTCGTCTCTAGTTACTCCCCACTCAGTGGTTATCTTTGCACATTGATACTTCTGACTGACACTTCCTCCTTCAGTTAACACCACTGACTTCTTTCGGTTATTTCTGGATACAGACTCAAGGTATCCTTGGATTAGCAAGCAGGTTCTTGCTAATCTCCGAAATCGACCACCTATAGACAGAAACCCCTCCCTCTTTCATTGCTACGGATTCCTCTCAAGCAACACACTTACAAGATCTCTTTCACAGCCATCTCCTCTCATACCCCCCCCTTTTTTTTTTTTTTTCTTTTTCTTTTCAAGTCGCTAACGTACTCTCCATAGACAACGCCAACTCGTCCTCCTCTTAACCCTACTCATCTTCCCTCGAAGCCCCTATTCTTATTCACAACAAGTATCGCTACCGACTCCTTTTCCTTTCTCTGCTACATTACGATTGGAAACGCCACCATAACATGTCACGAACAACAAACAAACCAAACAAATCTAAAACTAAAATTATTTCCCTCAACGCACGAGGACTTAATATCCCAGAAAAACGCTCTCAGGTTCTCCACTCACTACACAGAAACAAAGCCGATATTGTTTTCATCCAAGAGACACATTTCAAAACAAACTCCATTCCAAAACTCTCCAACCAGCGCTTTCCAACAGCACTTCATGCAACTAATCACACAGCAAAAACAAAAGGGGTTTCTATCCTCATTGCCAAACATTGCCAATTTCAAATTAACGATACTTACATAGACGGGGAAGCAAGGTTCATCTTTGTAAAAGGCATCCTATATGGCAAACGAGTTACCCTTGCTAATATATATGCCCCCAATACCGGGCAAGTATCATTCTTCAGAACCACACTGCAAAAACTCTCCTCGTTCCAGGAAGGCCTTCTCATTCTAGGAGGAGATTTTAATGTCTCCCTTAATCCCCTACAGGATACCTCAACAGGCATCTCCACCATGCCATATAAAGCACTAAGGGCAATTAAATCAAAGATACAGGAATTATCATTGCACGACTCGTGGCGCACACTCTATCCGGACGTGAAAGATTATACCTTCTATTCAACACCCCACAATCGACACTCGAGACTTGATTATCTTTTCCTCACACAAAAAGATCTACCATGTCTGACCGCGGCATCCATTGATCCCATGTATCTATCGGATCACCATCCCATCTCCATGACGTTAGAACTCACAGACGCTCCTCCCACAACCCCAATCTGGCGTCTAGATCCCTCTCTCCTTACAGATGCATCCATCGCCTCTAGCATAGACGAACGACTGGCACTATATTTTCAAGAAAACAAATCCCCAGACATATCTCCTATGATGAGATGGGAGGCACACAAAAGTACTATACGTGGTGAACTCATAGCTATCTCAGCCACACGCAGAAAAAAAAGAAATGCTTACATTACAAAACTGACAACCCGTATTCAAGAATTAGAACGAACGCACAAAAACTCCCTAGCAGTAGGAACCCTCCCAGAACTGATTCAAGCTAGGAATGAACTATTAGAGACACTTAACAAACGTATAAAAAGAAACTATATACTCTCCCAAAAAACTTTCTACGAATACGGCAACAAGTCCAGTAAACTCTTGGCAAGGGCTCTACAAGCTAAGAAAGCCTCCATGACTATCCACTCACTTACAGACGCTAAGGGACAAAAACTAGTTTCCAACGACCAAATAGCCGACCAGTTTATTAGCTACTATTCCCACCTGTACAACTTACATCCGGTGGACCCTCAGACCGATAATACCAGTAGACTACTACTAATTAGAGATTTCCTCAGTAAATACTCTCCAGCTCCCCTATCGGCTGAATCGGCCAACGAACTGGAACAACCTATCTCGTCCACAGAAATGGATATGGTTCTTAAACAATTGAAACCCGGCAAAAGCCCCGGGCCTGATGGACTGACGACGGGTTATTACAAAACTTTCACAAACACGCTTAAGCCTCACTTTTTGTCCGCCTTTAACTCCCTATCCTCCGACAATCCACCTCCACGAGACCTACTCACTGCACACATCACGGTAATCCCTAAGCCAAACAAAGACGCGTCCTTAGTGACTAACTACCGCCCGATCTCACTGCTAAATGTAGACCTCAAAATTTATGCCAAAATCCTAGCCAATCGTCTCTTGCCTCTATTACCCAGTCTCGTCTCATTAGATCAAGTAGGCTTTATACCAGGTAGAGAGGCAAGAGACAACACAATCAAAGCCATTAACATTCATAAGTGGATGACCTCCTCCCAGCAACAGGGATTCTTCCTATCCCTGGATGCGGAGAAGGCGTTCGACAGGGTGGCCTGGGACTATATGACTGAAGTGCTTAAAGTGTTGGGAATACGTGACCGTATGCTCCAATTCATTATGGCCCTGTACTCTTCCCCCACCGCAAGAGTCAGGGTCAATGGCCACCTGTCGGGCGCCTTCTCCATATCCAATGGGACTCGTCAAGGCTGCCCGCTATCACCCTTAATATTCGTCCTTACCATAGAACCTCTACTCCAACGTTTACGGTCCAACCCGGACATCAAAGGAGTGTCCATATCAAATACTACACACAAGCTCTCTGCCTTCGCAGACGACATTCTCCTATTTCTGACAGACCCGCACATCACTTTACCTAACCTACTTAGAGATTTTACCACGTTCAACACCCTTTCAAACCTACAAATCAACTTCACGAAGTCAGAAGCTCTAAACATTTCACTAAGTAAAGAGACTCTAACGCTATGTCAAGCCAATTTCCCATTTAAATGGACCCAAAACACCATCACTTATCTGGGAATCAATTTACCATCCCAACTTTCCGACCTATATTCTAAAAACTACCTTCCTATCCTTCAAAAAATTCAGAAAGACCTAAAGGCGTGGTCAACAGGCATATTCTCGTGGTTTGGAAGGGCAGCAATACTTAAAATGAATATCCTCCCGAGGATATTATACATTTTACAAACCATCCCCATAAAACTACCACAAGCCTTCTTTACATCGTATCGTAGAGCATGTAGTGACTTCCTATGGGGCAAAGACCGTCCCAGGCTGAGCTTTGATCGACTGACCCTACCTAAACTTAAAGGTGGCATTGGTCTACCAGACATCGCTAAATACCACGGGGCATGTCAATTGACAAGAATAGTGGACTGGTGTGTCCACTCTTCTACGAAAGCCTGGGTTACAATTGAAAACGCATTCTCCCAGATCCCAGTGCGACAGCTACCCTGGATCTCCCCAAACAATATCCCCCCGGTCTGCAGGCAGCACCCCTTAATAGGATGCACTCTCCAAACCTTTCAGAGGGCATGCAGAAACCAACACATCTCCTCCACGCCAGGCCCGCTGACGCCACTCCAAAACAACCCGGAATTCCCAACTGGCATGAGCGACACATTCCTTAAAGATATCTGGCCTCACACTGACATCCGCGCTGACCACTTCTTCTCTGGAGATACCTTTCTATCTCTCACCAATCTACCTACACAAACGAATGACCGACCATTTCCGAGATGGACATACCTCCAAATCAGACATTTTCTCAACCACCCCCACAAACGTTCCGCATACGCCAGACGACTCACACCTTTTGAACAATTATGTACCAAAACAGAACCACAACGACACTTGATCTCAGATATATACTCTCTCTTATTCTCTGACCACACTCCTAAGTCTAATAAAGCAACCCGAAGTTGGGAAAGAGAACTGTCAATTGACTTGTCGGAAGAAGAATGGGAAAATATCTACTCATATATTCATAAGGGTTCAATCAATGTGTCCGCACAAGAGAATAGCTTTAAAATCTTCTCCAAGTGGTATAAAACCCCGGCGAACCTACATAAAATCTCCCCTGCTATACCTTCCAACTGTTGGAGATGCTCTGATGTAGAAGGTTCTCTACTTCACATTTGGTGGTCATACCCACTTATCCAAACATTCTGGAAGGAAGTGCATCGCATCACCTCTAACATCACCACCTACGAGATAGAATTTACACCTGCACAAATGCTCTTACACCACTCCTCTATCCCAAAACGACACTACCAGCGCTCCCTAGCTCTACACTTACTGAACGCTGCAAAGATGTGCATACCGACCCTCTGGAAATCCCCCAAGCCCCCTACCACCGCTGCTTGGCTTAAACGTATAGCAAAAATAGCAGAAATGGAGGAATTAATACACCAATCCAAAGATACACCTACAAATTTTAGGATAATCTGGTCCTGTTGGCAACACTACCAGACAACAGACGAATACTCGCATCTTCTCTCCAAAAAGTAGGCAACGGCCCATGAAGCCGATAACAAAGAGAAGAAGGCACAATCCATCTCTCACAACCTTCACTTTATACTCCTGCACACCCCGACAAATCAGATTAACCAGCATCATACCACAGAATAGGTCATTACACAACCCCTGAAACCACAAAACCTCCACCCTCTCTAAACCCTTTCCTCTTCCACTCTTATTCATAAAATCACTTTCTACAAGTCCCCATCTAAGTCATACTACCCGATAGCCAGTTTAACTTCTTGTAAGGTTGGCTAGTGTCCCGTAGTCAGAACATCAGCTGACTCTTGAGACATCACTTCAATAGAGACAGGTGACAGCCACCACCCTCGTGCAAACACACAACAACCCCAATTGACTATCTCCCATTTCTTCACCCCTTACATTGAGTCCACACACTCCCGCTATTGCCGACATATTTTCTACAGGCACACGTTCCCCGAATATGTGCTTTAGACAAAAACAACCCACAGGCTCAGATTCACACAAAGTGGTTAATAAATCCTATTGAACGTATCAAGATATTTAGTCACAGATAATACACATACCAATTGAGGAATCCGTACAATGTTTTCTCCATTTAGTTTCATATAGGGCTAAATGCCACTGTTGAGTTATTGGTTATATATTTAGGATTTCTCTTATTTTCCTTAAACTTGACTCATACAAAGTTGCAATGCTGTTTGATCATATTTGAATACTGTACCTCATACACTGTACTAATGTGATGATCTCAGCCTGTACCATCTTTCTTATGTATCGAGACTGTGTACTTCAACGTGTAATCCAACTTGAATGAACAATAAACAGTGTAAAAAAAAAAAAAAAAAGCAAAAAAATAATAAAGAAAAAAAAAAAAAAAAAAAAAAAGCACCCCTGTCGCCCCCTGCTCTCGCACTAAGGCGAACGCAAGCAGCGGTCTGTCGTCAAACGTAAACAGCAATTGCACCATGCATGTGAGGTATCACCGCGAAGGTTAGATCGAGGGCAGTAATTTTTGCAGTAGACCTCCTCTGTAAATCTAAAGTGGTAACCTGTAAAGGCTTTTAAAGGCTTTTAAAAATGTATTTATTTTGTTGCCACTGCACGTTTGTGCGCAATTGTAAAGCATGTCATGTTTGGTATCCATGTACTCGGCCTAAGATCATCTTTTTTATTTCATCAAACATTTGGGCAATATAGTGTGTTTTAGTGCATTAAAATTTAAAAAAGTGTGTTTATTCCCCAAAAAATGCGTTTGAAAAATCGCTGCGCAAATACTGTGTGAAAAAAAAAAATGAAACACCCACCATTTTAATCTGTAGGGCATTTGCTTTAAAAAAATATATAATTTTTGGGGGTTCAAAGTAATTTTCTTGCAAAAAAAAAACTTTTTCATGTAAACAATAAGTGTCAGAAAGGGCTTTGTCTTCAAGTGGTTAGAAGAGTGGGTGATGTGTGACATAAGCTTCTAAATGTTGTGCATAAAATGCCAGGACAGTTCAAAACCCCCCCAAATGACCCCATTTTGGAAAGTAGACACCCCAAGCTATTTGCTGAGAGGCATGTCGAGTCCATGGAATATTTTATATTGCGACACAAGTTGCGGGAAAGAGACAATTTTTTTTTTTTTTGCACAAAATTGTCACTAAATGATATATTGCTCAAACATGCCATGGGAATATGTGAAATTACACCCCAAAATACATTCTGCTGCTTCTCCTGAGTACGGGGATACCACATGTGTGAGACTTTTTGGGAGCCTAGCCGCGTACGGAACCCCGAAAACCAAGCACCGCCTTCAGGCTTTCTAAGGGCGTGAATTTTTGATTTCTCTCTTGACTGCTTATCACAGTTTCGAAGACCATGGAATGCCCAGGTGGCACAAACCCCCCCCAAATGACCCCATTTTGGAAAGTAGACACCCCAAGCTATTTGATGAGAGGTATAGTGAGTATTTTGCAGACCTCACTTTTTGTCACAAAGTTTTGAAAATTGAAAAAAGAAAAAAAAAAAAGTTTTTTCTTGTCTCTCTTCATTTTCAAAAACAAATGAGAGCTGCAAAATACTCACCATGCCTCTCAGCAAATAGCTTGGGGTGTCTACTTTCCAAAATGGGGTCATTTGGGGGGGTTTTGTGCCACCTGGGCATTCCATGGCCTCTGAAACTGTGATAGGCAGTGAAGAGTGAAATCAAAAATTTTCACCCTTAGAAATCCTGAAGGCGGTGATTGGTTTTCGGGGTCCCGTACACGGCTAGGCTCCCAAAAAGTCCCACACATGTGGTATCCCCGTACTCAGGAGAAGTAGCTAAATGTATTTTGGGGTGCAATTCCACATATGCCCATGGCCTGTGTGAGCAATATATCATTTAGTGACAACTTTGTGCAAAAAAAAAAAAAAAAAATGTGTCACTTTCCCGCAACTTGTGTCAAAATATAAAATATTCCATGGACTCAATATGCCTCTCTGGAAATAGCTTGGGGTGTCTACTTTCCAAAATGGGGTCATTTGGGGGGGGGTTTGTGCCACCTGGGCATTCCACGGCCTCCGAAACTGTGATAGGCAGTAAAGAGTGAAATCATAAATTTACGCCCTTAGAAATCCTGAAGGCGGTGATTGGATTTCGGGGCCCCGTACGCGGCTAGGCTCCCAAAAAGTCCCACACATGTGGTATCCCCATATTCAGGAGAAGCAGCAGAATGTATTTTGGGGTGCAATCCCACATAGGCCCATGGCCTGTGTGAGCAATATATCATTTAGTGACAACTTTTTGTAAATATATATTTTTTTTGTCATTATTCAATCACTTGGGACAAAAAAAATAAATATTCAATGGGTTCAACATGCCTCTCAGCAATTTCCTTGGGGTGTCTACTTTCCAAAATGGGGTCATTTGGGGGGGTTTTGTACTGCCCTGCCATTTTAGCACCTCAAGAAATGACATAGGCAGTCATAAACTAAAAGCTGTGTAAATTACAGAAAATGTACCCTAGTTTGTAGACGCTATAACTTTTGCGCAAACCAATAAATATACGCTTATTGACATTTTTTTTACCAAAAACATGTGGCCAAATACATTTTGGCCTAAATGTATGACTAAAATTGAGTTTATTGGATTTTTTTTATAACAAAAAGTAGAAAATATCATTTTTTTTCAAAATTTTCGGTCTTTTTCCATTTATAGCGCAAAAAATAAAAACCGCAGAGGTGATCAAATACCATCAAAAGAAAGCTCTATTTGTGGGAAGAAAAGTACGCAAATTTCGTTTGGGTACAGCATTGCATGACCGCGCAATTAGCAGTTAAAGCGACGCAGTGCCAAATTGGAAAAAGACCTCTGGTCCTTAGGCAGCATAATGGTCCGGGGCTCAAGTGGTTAAGCATGGTACCGGTCCTAAGGAAAGGCATATAAAAATTTTTGATTTGTAAATAACGAAATATTTCATTACAAGATAATTCATTGTTATCACATAAAGTAGAGAATGTTTGAAATTCATCGTTAGAGACTAGCTTATATAATCTGACCAAGTTTGTAGAGGACCAAGCTGAAAATGACTTTGGAAATTTCCAAGCAGGATAAAACGCTGGGTTCCCTAGAAAAGAAAGAAGGGGATTGTGCATAGATTAAAGCATATGGATTTTACTAAACTTATCCCAAATAGTTAATGAATGTTTCGTAATGGGGTTAAATAGATGAGATCTATCTCTAGGTTGCATCCATAGCAAATTGGCTACAGATATGGGGTCACTATCAATAGATTCAATAGCTACCCAAAGGGGTATTTCTTCCCTAGAATGGTATTTAGTTAAAATTGAAATTTGTGCAGCATGGTAATAAGAGGAAAAGTTTGGTAACCCCAGGCCCCCACTTGTTTTGAGTAGATTTAGATATACGGGGTTTAATGTTACCCCAGATGAACGACAACACTTTACTTTGTGTAATTCTAAAGAAATATGAAGGTATAGAAATCGGAAGTACCCTAAATAGGTATAAAAATTTCGGTAATAACGTCATCTTTATGGTATTTATCCGTCCCAACCA
This sequence comes from Lithobates septentrionalis, assembly GCA_037952835.1. Classification (NCBI taxonomy): domain Eukaryota; kingdom Metazoa; phylum Chordata; class Amphibia; order Anura; family Ranidae; genus Lithobates; species Lithobates septentrionalis. The sequence goes on from JBBDGP010000584.1 coordinate 2,961,039, forward strand.
TGACAATGGGAGAGAGGACCATTGTTTCATGAGGCCTGTGGTTTGTTTCAATAGAGGTAGATAATTAACTGCAAAAAGATCAGAAAGTGAGGATGTGAGGTATACTCCTAAGTATGGTAATTTATGAGAGACCCAATTAAATGGTAAGGAAATTTGAGCCTGTTGAAGCTCTGATAGTGATAAAGATATATTTAGCGCATTTGATTTAACGGGGTTTACAAAGAGCCCTGAAATATGTGCAAATTTATCAAGTACGTTAAGAAGATTAGGGGCGGAAATATGGGGATGTGATAAAAAAATAAGAATATCGTCAGCAAAAAGACAAAGCTTATGTTGATAACCACCCAATTCAATACCTTTGATGTCTGGATTAGATCTGATTAGTTGTGCTAAAGGTTCTATAAGCAGAGCGAAAAGCAACGGGGATAGGGGGCAGCCTTGTCTCGTGCCTCTTCTAATATCGAACATTGTCGATTTGTATCCGGCATATTTAATATAAGCCCTCGGATTGTTATAAAGAGAGGAAACCCAAGTCAGAAAATGTATTCCAAAACCCCATTTTTTAAGCATATACTGCATATAAGGCCAGGTGACTGAATCAAATGCTTTTTTGATATCTAAAGATAGGAGGCAGGTTGGGATGCGTCTGGATTTAGCTGCATGGATGAGTAAAAGGGATCTTTTTATATTATCTCCTGCTTGTCTCTTGGGCATAAAACCCGTTTGGTCCCTGTGTATGAGTTGACTAGGGATGAGCTTCGAGTTCGAGTCGAACTCATGTTCGACTCGAACATTGGCTGTTCGCAAGTTCGCCGAACAGCGAACAATTTGGGGTGTTCGCGGCAAATTCGAATGCCGCGGAACACCCTTTAAAAGTCTATGGGAGAAATCAAAAGTGCTAATTTTAAAGGCTTATATGCAAGTTATTGTCATAAAAAGTGTTTGGGGACCCGGGTCCTGCCCCAGGGGACATGGATCAATGCAAAAAAAAGTTTTAAAAACGGACGTTTTTTCAGGGACAGTGATTTTATTAATGCTTAAAGTCAAACAATAAAAGTGTAATATCCCTTTAAATTTCGTACCTGGGGGGTGTCTATAGTATGCCTGTAAAGGGGCGCATGTTTCCTGTGTTTAGAACAGTCTGACAGCAAAATGACATTTGGAAGGAAAAAACTCATTTAAAACTACCCGCGGCTATTGCATTGCCGACAATACACATAGAAGTTCATTGATAAAAACTGCATGGGAATTCCCCACAGGGCAACCCCGAACCAAAATAAAAAAAAAAATGATGTGGGGGTCCCCCTAAATTCCATACAAGGCCCTTCAGGTCTGGTATGGATATTAAGGGGAACCCCAGCCAAAATTTAAAAAAAAATGACGTGGGGTTCCCCCTAAATTCCATACCAGACCCTTCAGGTCTGGTATGGATTTTAAGGGGAACCCCGCGCCAAAAAAAAAAAAAACGGCGTGGGGTCCCCCTAAGAATCCATACCAGACCCTTATCCGAGCACGCAACCTGGCAGGCCGCAGGAAAAGAGGGGGGGACGAGAGTGCGGCCCCCCCCCTCCTGAACCGTACCAGGCCACATGCCCTCAACATTGGGAGGGTGCTTTGGGGTAGCCCCCCAAAACACCTTGTCCCCATGTTGATGAAGACAAGGGCCTCATCCCCACAACCCTGGCCGGTGGTTGTGGGGGTCTGCGGGCGGGGGGCTTATCGGAATCTGGAAGCCCCCTTTAACAAGGGGACCCCCAGATCCCGGCCCCCCCCCTGTGTGAAATGGTAAGGGGGTACTTACCCCTACCATTTCACAAAAAAACTGTCAAAAATGTTAAAAATGACAAGAGACAGTTTTTGACAATTCCTTTATTTAAATGCTTCTTCTTTCTTCCTTCATCTTCTTCTTCTTCTGGTTCTTCTGGCTCTTCTGGTTCTTCCTCCGGCGTTCTCGTCCAGCATCTCCTCCGCGGCGTCTTCTATCTTCTTCTCCTCGGGCTGCTCCGCACCCATGGCATGGGGGGAGGCTCCCGCTCTTCTCTTCATCTTCTTCTCTTCTTCATCTTCTTCTTCATCTTCTTCTTCTTCTTCTCTTCTTCCTTCTTCTCTTCTTCATTTCTTCTCCGGGCCGCTCCGCAGCCATGCTGGCATGGTGGGAGTCTCCCGCTGTGTGACGGCGTCTCTTCGTCTGACGGTTCTTAAATAACTGGGGGTGGGGCCACCCGGTGACCCCGCCCCCCTCTGACGCACGGTGACTTGACGGGACTTCCCTGTGACGTCACGGGGAATGCCACAGGGAAGTCCCGTCATGTCCCGTGCGTCAGATGGGGGGGGCGGGGTCACCGGGTGGCCCCGCCCCCCGTTATTTAAGAACCGTCAGACGAAGAGACGCCGTCACACAGCGGGAGCCTCCCACCATGCCAGCATGGCTGCGGAGCGGCCCGGAGAAGAAATGAAGAAGAGAAGAAGGAAGAAGAGAAGAAGAAGAAGAAGATGAAGAAGAAGATGAAGAAGAGAAGAAGATGAAGAGAAGAGCGGGAGCCTCCCCCCATGCCATGGGTGCAGAGCGGCCCGAGGAGAAGAAGATAGAAGACGCCGCGGAGGAGATGCTGGATGAGAACGCCGGAGGAAGAACCAGAAGAGCCAGAAGAACCAGAAGAAGAAGAAGATGAAGGAAGAAAGAAGAAGCATTTAAATAAAGGAATTGTCAAAAACTGTCTCTTGTCATTTTTAACATTTTTGACAGTTTTTTTGTGAAATGGTAGGGGTAAGTACCCCCTTACCATTTCACACAGGGGGGGGGCGGGATCTGGGGGTCCCCTTGTTAAAGGGGGCTTCCAGATTCCGATAAGCCCCCCGCCCGCAGACCCCCACAACCACCGGCCAGGGTTGTGGGGATGAGGCCCTTGTCTTCATCAACATGGGGACAAGGTGTTTTGGGGGGCTACCCCAAAGCACCCTCCCAATGTTGAGGGCATGTGGCCTGGTACGGTTCAGGAGGGGGGGGGGGCCGCACTCTCATCCCCCCCTCTTTTCCTGCGGCCTGCCAGGTTGCGTGCTCGGATAAGGGTCTGGTATGGATTTTTAGGGGGACCCCACACCGTTTTTTTTTTTTTTTTTGGCGCGGGGTTCCCCTTAAAATCCATACCAGACCTGAAGGGTCTGGTATGGAATTTAGGGGGAACCCCACGTCAATTTTTTTTTTAAATTTTGGCTGGGGTTCCTCTTAATATCCATACCAGACCTGAAGGGCCTTGTATGGAATTTAGGGGGACTCCCACATCATTTTTTTTTTTTAATTTTGGTTCGGGGTTGCCCTGTGGGGAATTCCCATGCCGTTTTTATCAATGAACTTCTATGTGTATTGTCGGCAATGCAATAGCCGCGGTAGTTTTAAATGTGTTTTTTCCTTCAAAATGTCATTTTGCTGTCAGACTGTTCTAAACACGGGAAACATGCGCCCCTTTACAGGCATACTATAGACACCCCCCAGGTATGAAATTTAAAGGGATATTACACTTTTATTGTTTGACTTTAAGCATTAATAAAATCACTGCTCCTGAAAAAACGGCCGTTTTTAAAACTTTTTTTTGCATTGATTCATGTCCCCTGGGGCAGGACCCAGGTCCCCAAACACTTTTATTGACAATAACTTGCATATTAGCCTTTAAAATTAGCACTTTTGATTATTCATGTTCGTGTCCCATAGACTTTAACGGTGTTCGCGTGTTCGAACAAATTTTTTTCCTGTTCGCATGTTCTGGTGCGAACCGAACAGGGGGGTGTTCGGCTCATCCCTAGAGTTGACCTATAATATTGTTCAATCTAGATGCCAATATCTGTCTTGCTTCCTCAACCACACTTCACAGTCAACGTTGTCCACTGTTGGCATGAGAAATGGTCTATCCAAAAGGTTTGTCTCCCCCTCCTCCTTTACCCGCAACATGTCCTTTGAACCAGCTATGAAGTTGCAAAGATCCAATTGGAGTCAAAGTTACACTTATCTGCCTTCCCCTGACACCCCCCACCCAGATGACACATTTTCCACCTTGCAGGGTTGGGGGGGTACCTGTTTTTGACAGGTATACATTTCCACTTCCATCTATCATAGCCGCGGCGAGGTACGTCAAAAGTTAGAACCCCCCTCCTCCTCCCCCCATGACATTTGGAGAGTACAGAACGATTTGTGCATGCACAGTTGGGATCCGCCTGCGAATCCAAATGGAATCAATGCCAGTTTCCGATACTGGTCATGGTGGCAGCAGCTACCAACAGCTGATCTGAAAATCTTCAGGGGTGCAGACATTATGGGCTCCCTGGACAGGTAAGTGTCCATATATTAAAAGTCACCAACTACTGTATTTGTAGCTGTAGACTTTAAATTTATTTTTTGGCATGCACGGAAAACCACATTAAAAGAGAATTATGGTGTTTTTTTGCCCATTATACTTACCTAGGTGGATGCAGCATGTGACCGATGCTGCATCTGTCCCCCCGTGCCTCTGTACTCAGAATGGAGCAATCCATCATCGCCGATGGGGATCGCTGAGAACCAAGTAAATCATAGAGCTGCTGCCTGTCAGTCAGCAGCTCTCCGCTCTGTTTCTCTCACTGGAGCGCTAAGCTGTGGCGGGGAGTGGTTTGCTGAGACTGCTATCAGCCCAGGCACCAGGCACATCCAGACTTCCAGAGTCGGGATGATGTGGTGCCTGGACTGATCTGTGTGAAGTCAGCAGAGAGCGGACTTCAGACCACACTCTACTGAAAAAGGGAGAAGCCTAGCCAAACGAGCTCATGCATGACTTCTCCTATAATTATTTGCAATCACAATATGAAGTACAGCCATGTAACTTTTACATTATACACATTATAAGTTTGTTTTGCAAATTTAAAAAGTTATTTACCATTATTTTTTTTCAGTAAGATCTGTTATATATAAGAATAAAAAATATATATATATTATTATTAGGTCACCACAAATGAAAATTAGGTTAAATGAGAAAAAAAAACTGGCGGGCAGCCAATGGGCGAGCAAAGTGGCGATCGAACGATGGGGTGGGGTGTGTGGGTGGAGTGAGTTTGCCAGGTTTTCGGCCCACCCCACCCCCCAAAAATTTTTTAAGCAAAAGCCACCAATACACATAGACGACACAGTGAATATTTGCTCAATTTTAACACGATTATCTATATAACAGAGAACGTTATTCATGCAAATAGTTGTAAATAAGTCGTTTTTGAAATACTCCCACCATCCCATCTAACACCATAACACATGTCCCATTTTTCAACATTATTATGCTCAGTTTGAACTTCATAAAGTCATCTTCAGTACATCTAGATGCATAAATGAATTCTGTTGCTGAGATTATTATTATTTTTTAAATGAAAATGTGTACAGAAAAAAGTAGCCGCTGAGTATAGATATGTATATATATATATATATATATATATATATATATATACACACACACACACACACATGACAAGATATACATAAATACATACACACACAACAAGATACATACAGTATATATATATATATATATATATATATATATATATATATATATATATGCACAGAAACAAATGATTTTGTTTACAATTAATACATTTTTAACGCTATTACCTTTTGCAGCAGATTTCTGTATTTCTTGAATAATATTCCTTGCTGTACATGCAGTATATTTCCTGGTTCCTGGATGGAGGTTTGCATAGCTAAGGGGCGGAAACTTCTGCCTTTGCTATGGAAACCTGACCTGAAACCTATTACACTGCTTGTGCTGCACTGAGCATGTGCGAGATTTAAAAAAGATGAGATCCAGGAAGTCTGGCTTCAATATGCCCACACGTGAGATGGCCACGGCCTGCTGTAAGTTTACAAAGTAACAAACTAATGCTATAAACTAACTAAACAGACCTTAGTTTACAGACTAACATTACTAGAATACATTAAGCTTGTGTATTATAGGGGTATTTTTATTTAAAAAGTATAAATTCTGCTGGAACACCGCTTTAAGCTTTTCTTCTCATAGGATTGAATATTAGAGGTTGTTACATTATGCTGGCGAAAGGCAACAAGGGAACTTTTACACACATATTTTTTTTCTCACTTTCACATTTAAAGGTCTACATAGACTTCTTTCTTGCCATGTGTAGCTTTAAGACACTCCCATATTATTTAAAGGTTCAAAAGAAGATGCCTGGTAGTTGCATAAAGTGCTTAAAGGGGCTTGATAACTGAAAATAGTCATGGTTTGTAACTACATAATGGGGGTGGCCACATAAAGGGCATGTCTGGATCATGCAGTCTCCTTTAGGCCAGGTCATGTTCACATTAATGTCCCTATTTTAGGCAACGCCATATTTTGCTATAAATTGTTAGATGTGCAGCAAATATATGTCTATTCTGGTGCCCTGTCATTTTCTCTGAATATATTTGTTAAATAGAAAAATAAATCATTAGCAGAAAAACACATGGATACTTTAATAATAATTGTGAGAAATTGGAATAATTGCAAAAAACAAAAAAATCAAAACTAGATCACTCACTACATTATTTAAATGACTTCAGAATTGGTTTGCAAATGTGTAATATTTAGTTAATAGTGTAGTGGTTGAAATATCAGAAAACTATTGCTCCTATTGCTCCCCCATACCATGGGGGAGCAAAAGGGGTGATAATATCAAAGTTTTTTTTTTACCTTATTGTATTGAATGCATTAAAGGGGTTGTATAGGTTCATTTTTTTTTTTCTCCCAAGGGGGTTAGCTTGCGGGCGCGCTCCCATGTGATACAGTCGGCGGCCATAGCCGCTGAGTGCATTGCTTGGCCCCGCCCCCCGCATGCTACATCATTGATTTGATTGACAGCAGCGGGAGCCAATGGCTGTGCTGCTATCAATCATCCAATGAAGAGCCCACAGGAGCTGGGGGAAAGCAAAGCGGGATCGCACCCACAGAGATTCGGGGCTCAGGTAAGTAAACCAGGGGCTCGGGGGGGCGGAGAGTGCAAGGTGTTTTTTCACCTTAATGCATGGGATTCATTAAGGTGAAAAAACCCCTTTAAGGTAAAAAAACAAATGTTGCTCATAGAACCTTTTTTTAAGTTGACTACAGCAACATAAACAGACATGGTTAAATATCATTTAGAAGCAACCAGCAAACTATTAAATATATGTTAAGATGTGCTAATTCTACTGACATAGACACAACTGCATGTATAATTTTACAGCAGCAAGTAGCATTTTATTACTTCTTTACCATATCCGTATTTGCATGTTCCCAGGCTTTGTTCTCTGAGCATTGAACAGGGTGCATTGATTTCTCACTTGACAGTACCCCAGTAACAGCTTCAATCAACACTTTCTGACTCACTGCTCCAATAAGCATGTAAAAAGTGAAGCCACAACACCTGCTCCCCAGATCTCTAGTAATGAACTTGTTGGATTAGTAGAACAGCTATGCAAGTGGCATTTTAGTGAAGGATCAGAAATGGCAAAATACATACAGTAATTCCCTTAGTACAATTTTACTTTATAATTCCACCAATGCATTGAAGCAAACAATTACTAATAACAAAAACAAGGGTTATACTTGCCATTCCTAACATACAATACATAAACACAGAAAAGTAATTTTATTATTGAAAAGAGATATTTTTTAAGATTAGTTTTAGAACAGATGTACCGATAATAATGATTTATGACTACTTTTAACTTACAGACAAAACACGGTTCCACTGACTTGGCTAATTATCTTATGAGCCATATGATCTTAATTTCTGTTAATATTTGACTCCTGCAATGTAATGGGAGTGGGGAAAATGTTGGGTCCAGCTGCTTCAATGTCTTTTGAATGTCAAAAAGCCATCCAAATGCATGAGAAATTGTTTTAATGAGGGAAGTTAGCTATTAATTAGATCTGTGTTTTCCTGTGGGTAGATCTGTAAATGACACCAACTGTGTTATAACTAAATGACAGCATGTTTCAGTGGTTTTGGATTCAAAGTTATACTAAATCTATTCAATGGTATCAATATGTAATATAAACTACTGTCAATGTACTTACAGATTTTACTGTACAATGCAGATACCTATGGCCATCTGGACAAAATGAAGTGTTCACACTAATTTAAACAAGGTAGCTACTTCTCCCTGTTTCTCTAATATTACTTGGGCACATTTGCCTTTATATTGTCCAAAATATTTTAATTAAAATCTGTATCTACACATGGATTTTTATGTTCAGGAAAACATTGGTTGAGGATGCAGACACTTAAATTTGGCAAAACTAATCAAAAACAGTGAAAGGTATAACATGCTAGATTTAATTGGGGCGTGGCCTGGACAGGACCCGAGATGGCTGCTTGAAGAGACAGCTCCCGCACAGAGAGGACGAAAAAGCTGATATCGGGGGCCCTAGAGACACGAGCCCACGATGGGAAAGTCAAACAGGGGCACCTCCACACCACGCACACAAAAAGAACCCACATCGCAGCTCAGCGGCAGCATTCCGGACATATTCTGGACCCGCCAGTTCGCACTACTAGAGGCATCGCAGGCCACGCACGCTACACAGGCCTCATCCCCGGACTCGATTAGGAGCACTACGGATCCGCTAATGGGCGGCGACGGCTCCAGCGCTCCGCACCCGAGCCTGCTTGACCTCCAAAGAGATCTTCAAAAGGTCGCCATCGACATCAAACACACCATGATGTCCGCGATCTCAGACTTAAAAGAGGACATTCACGCAATAACCCACCGGATCAATGATGTGGAGGAGAACGCCAGAATACAAGCATCAGCCATCAGGCAAGTACAAAAAATGTATGATCTCCACTTGCCCCATATGTTTGAGCTACACAGACAGGTGGAAGACCTAGACAACCGAGGCCGTAGACACAATATACGGGTGAGGGGGGTCCCGGAGGGGATTGACCAGGCCGCACTTCCTCACACAGTATGCACCATCTTTAATGACTTGCTTGACCGCCCGGCAGACTCCCCCATAGAGATGGAGCGCTTACACCGAGCCCTGAGGCCTCCTCCCCAAAACTCTGAACCACCCAGAGATATTATATGCTGCATCGTTAACTTTCCCCTCAAAGAGGAAATCCTTAGAAAGGTGAGAGATAAAGGCCGCATAATTTTTAATGGAACTGAGGTGAAACTGTTCCAGGACTTGTCACAAATTACATTGCAGAATAGAAGCACCCTACGCCCCCTACTGGAAGTGCTCCGTTCTCGCAACATCCAGTATTGATGGAAATTTCCTTTTTGTCTCTCTGCATCCACCAGAGGTCGCACAGCACTGCTGAGGACCCCGGAAGACCTGCCCAATTTCTGCAAGCAACTTGACATTCCCTTGGTGGATATTCCTGAATGGTATTCCTTCTATTTCCCCATGGAACCGTGGAAACCAGTCTCCATTAACTCTTCCCCTAAAGCCCAAAGGCAACGCTCGAGACGCCGCAGGCTAGATCCCACATCTCCTGGAGATCGCCTATCACGCCGAGACATGCCTGCACACAGCCCAGGGCCACCTGACACCCCGCGTCCGAACCTCCCAATGGCGTGACACAGTCCTGGAGTAGTCTACCACGCATGCACACGGTCAATACTAACTTTGAATCTCCTTCAAGTAACTGCTCATCCTTCTTTGTTTGGTTCAACTCTTCTTGAATATCGGACTCATTCGGATCCGGCATATTTCAGAACTTCTCCCAGATACCTCACTACGCAGATTCTGACCTTGGAGATCTGAGACCCCTGAGACTTTCCACTCCATGCCTGATACAGGAAGAGAGAGATGTCTTCCATGGACTCATGTATTCGTAGCCTATTCATCCTTTAATCAGGTATTGCTTGCTTTCAATTACCCACATGCCGACGGAGATGAATCTCCCAACTCGGTTTGGTCACCCTCTTAGAGTATCAGTTTCCATGTCTATGGAATACTTATGTAGCCTCAGAGGGTCACCAAATAAGCTCCATGAGCTCAGTTTACTTCTATCCTATACAAAGGATAGCGAGAACTACTCACACTTAGACAGATACAGAAAACCTTCTCACTTCACTCTCAAAACCCAGCTGATCTGGCCTCCAGGGCGTACTGTATATTACACTACCAGCAAAACAAATACATTAAGGGATCGTGTAGCCAACATTGAGTTGCAATAATGGTCTCTCACTAGATATGTTATTTCTCTCACCTCACCAAAGGGTAGACATAACTAAGTCTGGGTTAAAAAAAATTTCGGTACCGTTATTTACTACCCTCTCATTTACACAATGCATCACCTTACTGGAAGGATGAACCGTGATGTACTGGTTGTTTTGTTTTATTTGTTCAGTTATTCTCTGTTAGCACAGTTACAAGGTCCTCAACAAGTCTTTTAGATTCAGTGAACCGGCCACTATATATTGGTTTAAGAATTTGTTCATACTTTATACCTCCCACACAATGTTCTTACAACCTATGAAACATAGACTACTGTAGTTCTCTTACACCCCACGCCGACTAGAGCTACCAACCTGGAACCTCCACTAGGTGGATAGGCACGCCTACGACCACCTCCGGTAACAGGGTATTTTGATTACCCAGTTTTTTAACTGGTATACTCGTTCCCCGCGAACAAAACTATCCCCACCCAAGTGTTTGCCCCCCTCCTGTTCCCTCCTTCCCTTCTTTCCCTCTTATATTTTTTCTTCTTTTGTCCCCCTTTTACAGGGGGGTGCCGCTCCTCTATCCCACTCCCCATACTCACTTTCAGTGACCCTCGCAACCAGCTAAGAATTATTAGAGTGCACTAATAGCACACATATAAATTCACTCCAAAACTTACTACTTACATACCATGCAGAAGGAAGCTACCAGCAAACGACAACTCACGCTTAAATGCCTGTCACTCAATGCGAGAGGCCTAAATCTCCCTGAAAAGAGATCTCAAGTTCTCTCAGAAACATAAAGCCCATTTTCTATTATTGCAGGAAACGCATTTCCGAGCCAAAGCCATACCCAAATTGACAAATCATATATATAAGCAAGCCCTACATTCCACGAACCCATCTTCTAAAACAAAAGGAGTCTCCATACTCATTTCCAAAAATGCTGACTTTCAAATGTCTGATTCACTGATCGATCAGGAAGGTAGATATATCTTCATTAAAGGCACTTACGCGTCCAAACCCATCACAATAGCAAATATCTACTGTCCAAATGTAACCTTTTTCCGAAAAATCTGTGACCTACTATCCTCCTTCCAAGCGGGCATACTGATACTAGGAGGAGACTTCAATGTCCCACTGAACCCTATCCTTGACTCCTCTACAGGCACTTCCACACTCCCATACCGGGCCTTAAAAGAGATCAAACTCCAACTACAAGACCTTACCTTACACGACGCCTGGCGCACCATGTACCCGATGGACAGAGACTACACATACTTTTCCCCTCCACACCAGAAATATTCAAGAATTGACTACATATTTTTATCCCAAACAGATCTCTCATCTCTTTCACAAGCCACAATAGAGCCCATGTTCCTGTCTGACCACCACCCTATCACGATAACTCTTACTTTCCCAGATTCACAAAAAAATCCCCAAAACATGGAGGTTGAACCCATCCCTCCTAAAAGATCCTGAAACAATCCGACAAATAAACGCCCGAATCCAACTATATTTCCAGGAGAATTCAACCCCGGGTATCACCCCTATCACTCTCTGGGAAGCACACAAGTGCGTTATATGAGGAAAACTCATAGCCTTAGCCACGACAGAAAAAAAGAGACACCAGGAACAGATTACGGCTCTTATCACAACAATCCACAGACTTGAAACATCCCATAAACAATCTGTTTCCCAATCTACAATACAGGCCCTCACACACGCAAGATCCTCTTTATTGGACGAATTAGGGAAACGCACTAGGCGAAGATATATCCTCGGACAGAAAGTGTTCTATGAACACGGTAACAAAAGTGGGAGACTGCTTGCTCGCACAATTAAGGCAGCTAAAACATTATCTACTATCCACCACCTCCGCACTGCCCAAGGTATACTTCTTTTTAAAAATGAAGACATAGCCAAGCACTTTGAGGAGTTTTACTCTAAGCTTTATAACTTACCACAAAATGTAGCAGACTCTCCCTCCGCACATAATCGGTCCTCACAAATTCGGGATTTCCTGACCCAACATTGTCCCAAACCGATCACATCAAAACAACCCGAAGCCTTAGAACACCCACTTTCCACTGAAGAACTTAATCTTGCTATTAAGCAAATGAAAGTTGGTAAGAGCCCAGGCCCAGATGGACTACCTCTAATATATTATAAAACCTTTTTAGAGACGCTAGCGCCCAAAATGTTGTCAGCATTCAACTCCCTTTCAAACCCACTCGCTCCAACCGGCCACATGTTAGAAGCCCATATAGCAGTATACCAAAAACAGATAAAGATCCAGCGCTTGTTTCCAACTACAGACCCATATCACTGCTCAATGTGAACATCAAATTATATGCAAAAATCACTGCAAATAGACTACTACCCCTTATCTCAGAACTAGTCTTACCCGACCAAGTAGGCTTTGTCCCGGGCAGAGAGGCAAGGGACAATACCATACGCACCCTGAATCTTCATCACTGGCTCACTGCATCTGATACTAAGGGCTTTCTGTTATCCCCAGACGCTGAGAAGGCGTTCGACAGGGTGGCCTGGGATTACATGCAAGAAGTACTCAAAGGCATTGGCCTGCTACCCCGCATGTTTGCACATATTAAAGCTCTATACACCAATCCAACAGCGAGGGTTAGAGCAAATGGCCTCCTGTCGAACGCCTTCCCCATCAGCAACGGTACTCATCAAGGGTGCCCTTTATCCCCCTTGATATTTGTCCTAACCCTTGAACCCCTTCTCAATAGGTTACGGGTCAATCCTGATATCCAGGGTATCTCTATTAATCGCAGAGAATTTAAGGTAGCCTCATTCGTGGATGACATCCTACTATCATTACAAGCTCCCCGTACATCTCTTCCTAACCTTTTGAAAGACATTAAACATTTTGGAGTATTGTCAAACTTCAAAATCAATTACTCTAAATCCCAGGCCCTGAATATCTTTCTTTCGTCACAAGAGGTTACTCATTGCCAATCCTCGTTCCCATTTCAGTGGAAAGAGGACGCTATTACCTATCTTGGCATACGAATTCCCAGCCGTCTAATAGACCTCTATGACCACAACTTCCTACACACCTTAACAAAAATCCAGACAGATCTAAAAAATTGGGCCACTCTCAATGTTTCCTGGTTTGGGCGATCGGCATTGATAAAGATGATAGTCCTACCCCGTCTTCTGTATCTTATGCAGACGATTCCAATTCAATTGCCCCCATCATTCTTTATGTCCTACAAAACAGCTTGTTCAAAATTCATCTGGAAAAATAATTCCCCACGCATTAAATACACGAGGTTGACATGTACTAAAACTAAAGGGGGATAGCTTTACCAGACCTGTATAAATACTATCTAGCATGCCACCTTACTAGAGTGGTAAACTGGAAAATTCACAAGATAGGTAAGATTTGGACCGTACTGGAAAATTCCTTCAGTAATACACCTTTACACACCCTGACTTGGCTTCCAACGAAACACTACCCCCAAGCCGTTAAGACACATCCACTTATCTACCCTTCACTGCTAGCTTTTTCCATAGCCAAGAACTTATACCAAATATCTTCAATACCAGGCCCACTGACCCCTCTTAGAGCAAACCCAGATTTCCCCCCAGGAGAATCAAACACTTTCTTACTGCAAGAGTGGCCACACGATGATATCCACACCCGGCACTTCTTCTCTGACGGGCAGATACGTTCATATGACGACTTAAAATCCATCTCCTGCACAAAAGACTTCCCCTTTTGCTCTTATAGGCAACTAAGACACTTTTTCACAACGACAAATGCAAACGACATCTGGACAAGACCACTCACTCCATTTGAAACAATGTATTCCCAGATCACTCCACAAAGACACCTGATCTCCATGATTTACTCTCTCCTACAGGACAACCCCCAACTCCCACAGACAGAAACATCACAAATTTCCTGGGGGGAGGACTTACAAATCACTTTTACTGATGATGACTGGGAATCCATCCTCACATATGCCCACAAGAGATCATTGAATGTTGCAATACAAGGGAATGGTTATAAAATAGCCACAAAATGGTACAGAACCCCAGCACGCTTGCACAAATTCTCGCCCTCCATTCCAAACATTTGTTGGAGATGTAACAAGGAGGCAGGAAACATGGTACATATATGGTGGGAATGCCCAATACTCCAACAATTCTGGAAAGAGGTACATTCCATTATTACACGAGTACCAACCTTCTCCCTAGACTTTAACCCGGCCCAGTATCTCCTTCATCATTCAACCCTGACCAAAAAAATCTATCATAAATCATTAGCTATGCACATGGTTAACGCTGCCAGATTGTGTATTCCTGCACACTGGCGCTCAACCATCCCCCCTACCATTAAGGAATGGCTAAATAGGATTGCAAGGATCGAGGAGATGGAAGAACTGATTTATATCTCCCAAGATCGCATACAGAAATTCACCGCCATATGGGCTTGCTGGATTCATTTTAAAACCACCGACTACTATAGGTCCTTCTTTCCGTTTTGACATCCCCTCTCTCCCTAGCTTAAAGATAACGCTCTTAACTGTCCTCTAATCGCAGCCATGGGGCTCGGGACGAGGAGCGCCCCCCCCCCCCTCTATCACTTTCCTTTCTCCCCCCCCCAATATTCCCCTCTACTTGACTCTACTTCTCCCCCTTTACCCACCCTACCCCCCCTTTTTTTTCCCTACCCCCCCCCCCACCTATCCACTCACACCTTCTGAATCTGGGGTACTACCCCATCATATAACCGATCTAATATGCTTGAATCTCCCACCAGAGACACTCGAGCCTTACTTTCCATAGCCACAAAGGCCAATGGACAAGGCGGTTAACCAATCTCCCTAATACCGAAGGTAACTAAACATTCTCGCCACAGTATAAGCATAAATTATGCATTTCCTGATACCTTGGTTACCTCCCTCTTGTTTTATCTGTGTATCAAACTTTGTATTTGTACTTTGACAATCCAAGATTGTAACAACACCTTTTTTTTTCCTGTTTCACTATCCAATGAGTGTCATGTTTGATTTCTTATGATACCTTTTCAATGCATTGTACCTGCTACCTTATTCTTTCTTAATAAAAATCTTTTTGTGGAAAAAAAAAAACATGCTAGATTTAATTAATAGAAGGAATAGAATGGGAATATTTAAACAAGTTATTTGTGTTAATAAGCAAAATAATCCCATAAGTATGTAGTTAATCACATAATAACATTTACAGTCCTAATTAATGAATCTTACACTAAATTGTTCACAGTTTAGGTAATAGTCATTAGGTTTCTGTAAAAGTAGTGTTATTTAAGTGAACAAAGACTTTATGTATCACTTTTTAAGCAGCTGAGAATATGAAGTAGAGGACAGCTTGCTTTATGTTAATTTGACAAAAAAAAATTAAAAATTGGAAAAAGAAATTCCGATTTTTAATTTAATTTTTATTTATTTTTTTTGTACATTGCTTCCCTGGTGACTCTATTTGACTATGGTTTTTATAACCATGGTGAGACAGGGGATATATATGAAATCACACTGGGATTGAGCCTAGTAAGTTTCTTGCACTCCAGCTAATTGTCTGCTGTGGCTTGCATGTTGTTCCTAGCTCTCCCTAACGCTGAAGCACAGCCAGGCTGTGGAAGTAAGGTGAATACTTGTTGGATTTTTGCTTGACTAATCTGCCAATGCATGGTGTGTAGCTGGCACCAGTGTTCATACAGATCTGGCGTTGTGACGTGTGTAGGCGGAACGATTCTCCACCTACCACCCATGTTGTTGCCATGATTCTCTCCCCCACACACAGTTCTCGATGTGCACGCATATGCGGGAGTTGGGGCTGATGGAGTGCTGTGACGTCTGAGACGTCAGGCCGCCCCTTCCATGTTTCTCCCCGCTCCAACATGATCTCTATTCCTGGTTACTTCTAGACACGCGCCACGTAATTGCGATGCGGGAGATGACGCGGATGGGGCGTAGTGATGTCTGCTAGCGACGGGCCACCCCACCCCCTGTTTGAAAGTGCCGCGATTTGGCACCAAAGCTTCAATAAAAGGAGACATCATTCACAAAATCACTGCTGAACCGGCGGGGACACCCTTGTCACCAATCCTTCCCATGAGAGGTGAGTCCAATATGAGTGAAAGAATGCTCCTTAATATTTGTATACTATATTGGAGCACTCTTTTATATGTTTTAGGCAACTCATATCTTATCTGGAATTTCATGGCTGTGGCTTTTTAATAAGCCCCCTTTGATACACGTGAAACAAGGTGTTTGGGATTAAGGAGCACAAGATTTGAGCTCCAGGTTTTATCTTCATGGTTGCAAATGCTTGTTACACTTTTTAATGCATAATGGTCTGCTTTAAACTCTCTATACATATACTAAATTGATGGTCGGGACCCTATTCAGGTGGATATATTCAAGCAGTGGCTGTGCTCCCCCTTTTCCGGGTTGATCACACTAATTTTTTTTGTGGTAACCATTACATGACATGTAATACAAATAGAATCTACATCCATTCATAGGTAATGATATATTACATATGGGGCACAGTTTATTATGGCATGATGAATAAGGAGTTGTCTTATAGTATACTGCTTGTTTTATTCATAGGATCATCAGTTGACCTTGGAAACAAGATTTTCTCCTTCATAATCTAAGGGTCACAAAACATTTGGTTCACTGTTCACCTTTGTCAACCAATTTGGTGGGAAGGATTGATCTTGGTCCGTAATTTGCTCTGTGTGGTGTCACCCTATAGCTGGTCTCAAGGATTATCAGGCACGCATATATGTGGTGTCGTTTGTCCTTATGTGTTTTCCAAGACCTATATACACTAATAATATGATATATATACATTACAATACTATGAACACTTATGTTTTTTTTCTTGTACTATTTTAATTTTGTATTAGCACCTACCCAATATGCCCTGAGGAAGCTATTAAAATTGTAAAAAATTGTTAAACGCGTTGACAAGATGGCATGGAGAAGTTTATAGATCCTACTCAGTGATAATTATATACAGTGTTTTGTATCCATCACAGATCTTACATATTATTATAATTTCAGATCCACACCTCTATGTTCTTTCCATTGGGTGTCTGTTGACCTTGTCAGTCTAGTAGGGTGGTGTTCTTGTTTGTTCAATGTTATTTTATTCACTTTTGTAGTAAAGATATTGTATTTTAAATTACTGCCTCATGTTGTGCCCATAAAGTCCACCTTATTTTGATAGAGTTTCTTTTAACTCATTCAATCCTTTCATATAATTATTGGATGTTGGCATAGTGGGGGTCTTCCCTTTCTATGTATTGTAATCTCTTAGACTGTATACTTTACAAAAAGTTGCCTCAAGAAATGAGATACCCTGTTTCCCCGAAAATAAGATCTAGCGTGATTGTCGGTGATGCCTGCAATATAAGCCCTACCCCTCAAATAAGCCCTAGTTAAAGTCCTTGTAGGTCTTATTTTCAGGGTAGGGCTTATTTTCGTGGGGAAACAGGGTAGGGCTTTTGTGGGCAGTAGGGCTTATATTGCAGCCATCATCGACAATCACGCTAGGTCTTATTTTCGGGGAAACAGGGTAGCAGTCATTACATCAGGATTGATCAATTTTCAATGATACGTACCATAGCTTGTAGACTCTTTAACTTTCATGCAGACTAAATAACATACAGTGATTTGGTTTATTTTTAATCAAAGAAATGTAGCACTATAAATTTTGCCCTAAATTTATGAAAAACTACTTATTTGGGTAATTGTGTAATAGAAACTAATAAAAACGTGGGTTCTTTTTCAAAATTTTGGGGCATTTTTTCGCTTATATCGCAAAAATTAAAAAAAAACACCAAAGAATAAATACCACCAAAAGAAAGAACTATCTGTGGAAAATTTTTTAAAAAAGTGACCGATCACAACTTTGATATAACAATGGTATGCTTCCATCCCTAAATAATTTGTAAAGCAATAGAAAGTAGAAGTGGGACTTTACATGAAACATGTAATTGTGGGTAAAGATAATATGTATGAATGAATATATAAATTAAGTTAATTTTAATTTGATGTCATTAGCCCCTGAGGGTAGTCCATGATTTTTGAAGCATATGAAATAAAATATATAATACGGATATAATCATAAAAGATTAACATAATAATTATAGTAATAATAATGAATTTAATGCAAACAATTGATGGACGTGATTAATACAATTCTTACAAATGAATACATAAATCGATAAAATTACAAATCAGAAATATATAGATCACATGATAAAAGTACAGGCAAGGGAGAATAATATTATTGGAATTCATAATTAGAACAAGCTTATCTGGGCACCCAGAGTTGAAAAACTGACGCGTTTTATGGCTTTCTGACAATCATCAGGGGTAAGATGCACTTGTTTACTGAATAATCGAGTAAATAAAGTAACTATTGATATATAGATCCTTATAATTGAAAGGAAATATCAGGGACAACCGCTTACTGAAAATACTTACAGAATAGCTCGTAAGTTATGCCCGACTCCAGTAATGGGATTACACGGTGGTCTGGAACAAACTGTCTCACAAGGGGTTGAGGCAGGGTAACACCTCCCCCATCCCGCAGAGTCGGAGAGAGGGCCAGGGGAAACAGCAGCCATGGACCAACCCAGATACTCACACCACCTATCCAATAAGTGTTGTGTGTACACATTTTGACCAAAATCTGTGAGAAAATAATAAATAAAAACTGTGAATACCAAAAACAAATGTGACTGCAGGGTCAAACGTGTATGTGTTCACAGATGAGGGTTATATACTGTATGTATGAATGGAGTGTCTATAAGGTGAGTGAGACCAAAGTGTATATGTAGCAAATGAAAGGTATGCAGAATGAATAAGGTCTAAACATACCCAAGGAAAGGTGTACAAGTATACAATAAATGCACTATGGAATATGTGTGTATGGAATCATAGTGGGAATTTCCTTTGCAGCGTGACACAAATTAATATGGCTGAGGGTCATACATGCATGCAAACACATACAGAATCCATATATCCGTATTATATTATTTATATTATATATTATAATATATCCGCATTATATATTTTATTTATTATGCTTTAAAAATCATGGACTACCCTCAGGGCTTAATGACATCAAATCAAAAGTAAAATTACCGTATTTATCCGGATGCACTTTTTCCCCCTGAATATAGGGGGCAAATCATAAGTGCGTGTTATACGCTGATAGTGTACCGCAAAAGGGGAAGGAGGGGGACGAGCGCCGCTGGAATTCACTGAGCCGTCATCTCCTGTTTACTCGGCTCTCATGTCACACACACAGTCCGGCCTCCGCCACCAGCATTGGACCAGTGTTCTGTCTATCACAGGAGCTGGTCCAATGCCGATGGCGGAGGCGGGACTGTGTGTGTTTGTCTGCTGACTGAGAGCCGAGTAAACAGGAGATGACGGCACTGTGATTACCTGTACTGTTCAGGCTACATTGATGAGAGATAGTGAGGTTGCAGATTAGCATTGAGGCTAAAAATGGACATTAATCAGGCTGCATTCATGGGAGATGGGCTGCAGATGGGCATTGATCAGGCTGCATTGAGGCTCCAGATGGGCATTGATCAGGCTGCATTGATGGGCACGGACACCTTTTCATCTACCTATAGAGACCAATGTGATCTCTTAGGGATATTCCCCTAGACCATCCATTAGCCAGCCCAGCACATGAGCGGTGGGACTGGACAACCAGCAGTTTCACTTCTGGTGGTTGCGATGCGCACAGCTCTCACCCCTCCATCCATCCCAATCACATGATAGGGGCGGGGTCTGACCTCAGCGCATCAGTGTCATGTTCAAAAAAGCCCCGCGAGCGCCTCCATTAGATGCCACGAGGTGGGAGCTTGTTTGTTTTTCCATCACATGCCACATTGGAGGTGGGCAGGCATCTGGTGTTGGGTACTGTGGGGGAGTTGAACTCTGCCGCTAAATCCTTTAGGCAGGGCAGGACCCCATGCTGCAATGGTCTCCCAGCAGAGCTCTATGTAGCGCCGTGGAATCTCGTGGGCCCGGACCTGCTCGAGCTGTATGAGGAGATGGTGGTGGAGGGCAGAATGCCTCCACCACTGAGGGAGGAGATGATCACGATTTTGTATAAACAGAAGGGGGAGAGATTGGACCTGAAAAATTGGTGTCCGATCTCTCTCTTGAATTAGGACTACAAAATCCTCCAACAGGCTGAAGTCTGTCATCGGACAGATCATCCACCCGGATCAGATTTGTGGCATTTCTGGTTGCAGAATTGCAGACAGCCTTGCGCTTGTCCAGGACACGGTCCAGTACATTAGTGGCCGCCATGTGCATGCGGCCCTGGTCAGTCTTGACCAGGGGAAGGTCTTTGAACGTGTCTTCCATGAGTTTATGTGCAGAGCTCTGCGCAGGTTTGGTCTCGGGGAAATGCTTTGTTTGTATGTGAATGTAATGTATAATGACATCTGTAGCTTGGTGTTGGTGAATGGCTGGAAAACTGACCCCTTTCCAGTTCTTTCTGGGGTCAGACAAGGCTGCCCTCTCCCACCTCTGATTTTTGTTTGCTGTATAGAGCTGTTCTCCCAAAGCATCAGAGGGAACCCAGAGATCAGAGGGATCACCGCACCAGGATTGGACAGACGGGAAGTCAAGTGCTCACTCTACATGGATGACATGACAGTGTTCTGTGCCGATCGGCACTCCATCGACACACTCGCCCAGACCTGTGAGGACTTCGACAAAGCTTCACGGGCAAAGGTCAACTGCGGGAAGTCAGAAGTCATGCTCTTCAGAAAGTTGTTCCTGCCTTCTTCTGCACCCATTCCTTTCATCGTACAAAATGGACTTCTTTAAAATTCTTGGGGTGTGGTTTGGAGTTGAGGGTGCAGCCCTGAAGTCCTGGGAGGAGAGACTGGCTAAAATGCGTCAGAAGTTTGGACTTTGGAGCCTCAGAGAACTCACCATCGAAAGTAAAACACTGGTACTCCGCAGCGAGATTCTCCTTGTGTTGCAGTTCCTCGCCCAGGCCTGGCCCCCCGGGTTAACACCTGCAAGGCCATCACCAGGGCGTGTTTCACTTCATCTGGAGCTCCAAAATTGACAGAGTGAAGTGGGCGGTTATGTTTAAGGAACCTCTCAAGGGCAGTAAGGGCATGCCTGACATCGCCACTCTACTGAGGGTGTTCTTTGCTTGTAACTGCATCCACAGGACTTTGGTTGACAGAACTTTGGACTCTGGCGATAACTCCATGTCCCGTTTTTTACTCCTGCCTCTTTGGAGGTCCCTAGGATGGGACAAATGGGACAGATCCATCCCCTACAATTGGGACACTCCTTGGTATTACTTGTGTAGCGCTGGTAGATTTGCGATCTACCATCTGATAGGTAAATTTAGTAAATTGCTCGTTAGGGGAAGTTAGATTTGCCTCTGTTCCAGCTTGGCTGGCGTTGTGTGTGTTTCCATACTGGGCCGGTGAGTGTCATTGTTACTATCGGCTAGTGTTGGAAAGGCAACGTGTCAAAGCGTATGGATGCTCTTCTGTCCCGGAGACAACTCGGTGGAGGTGGTCCTCCGAGTGGGATTCTGGGAGAGGGTATTTATGGGACAGACACCATGTTTAAGGGTCGTTTTCACAGCCACCTGCTGGCCCTCCTGGCCGACAGGTATGCGTTAGAGTGCTACCTCGTGGTCCTCCGTTCCGGAGGCCCGCGGCGCTGTGGCGCATGGGTGGGCCCAGAAGCTTGTCTGGGGCCTACCACAGCAGCAGGAATGGTCCTGAGCTGTCTATCCAGAGTGAAGAAGCTGGACAACCGAGGAGATCCCAGGGGAGGACCCATCATGGAAGGATCATGCAGAGTGCTGGTCTGGAGAGGGGCCTGGTGACTCGGTTGGAGGACGTATCCTAAAGTAACTTTACAGCATAGTGTTGCCGGGTTTGGCTTAAAGGTTCAAGCACTGTGACTGACATTCACCGCAAAAATAATACATCATGTGCCAGAAGATCGTACGGGTTCATCCCAAGCAAGTCTGTGGCAGAGACTTATGTTCGTGCTACGTACTGGCTGCTAGGCAAGTGAGAGAGGCCTATCCAGGCGAGCAAAGAGTGTGTCCTACAAGGGGAGCGCATTCTACTGTAATATTCAACTCTAAAGGACATATGTCAAGAATCCTACAGAAAGGTATTTGAGCTTCCCTGCAGTTTCCCTTCTGCCTCTTTCCTGCTACTTCCTTCGTTAATTGTTCAATAAAGCATTGAAAACATACTCAAGTGTTGGTGCTTGTATCGTCCGGGGGTAAACTCAACGGAACCCTAGACCCGGTGCCCATGAAACAGAGGGAAGAAGAGTGAAGGTAACAAGCCCGCTTAAACCAGCAGCTCTGCTGAGAGTTATTGCTACATGTTGGGGCGTCGTCCGGGATTTGTTGACCGTCAATTCTCGCAACCCAGAGAAGTGTTTCACCGGGAGTTTACGGTGAGAGCTGGACTTTGTCAAAATTTTGCAGAAAGAGAAGGGGTTAAAGCTGCAGGACTTTATTTCTGAGTGCGTAGGCGGCGGGCGCCAGTGAAAGCCCAGGAGCTACATGATCAGAGGAACAAGTGGGAGGAGCCTACCCTACTTGATACCGCGTGGGACGCGTGTATGTGTTTGGCGCCAGAGGAAAAGAGAAGCCTCGTGATCGTGCTGAGAAGATCAGAGTGTGGCTATGTCTTTTCCAGCGATGCAGCCAATTATGGGACCGAGAATGTTCCCTGCAAACACAGTGTTGAATACTGTGCTGACCGGAACCCTGCTTACGGATACTGGAGTTCGTTTGAAGCTGCAGGGGAGGTTTGTTCTGTATACCTCAGGAGATATTGAGGGACTGGGCATGATCTGTCATCGATGTCAAGGACTGGCCGTGCATCTTCATCCATTTGGCCGATGTCCACAATGTGGAGAGTACTTGTTTGTGGCGGAGCAACCTACCACGTCGCCCCGTGCTTATCGGATGGATTGGGCAACAGGTATCGCCACAGTAGAAGCTGCTACTACTACAGAGAGAGAACCGCAGGCCACCAGTTTGCCTGTTGTTACTGAGAATGTTCCGGAGAGAGACACTGCTGTTGCCGTCTCATCAGGGGACATTACTGTGATTTCTGCGTCCACTACACCTACTCCTGTTGTACCTGTTCAGAGGAAGGTAGGATATGTGAAGGCTTCCCGCGGCCGTGGTCGAAGCCTACCTCAGAGGTTACCTGAACTGGAGCTACCAAAGTCCACGTCAGGAATGGGTAAGCCACTGATGGGGAATGTATCTGGGACTGTAAATAAGTATCTGCCAGCGGAAGAGTTGGGAGATTCGGAAATAGAATCCATGTCGGATCTTTCCAGTGATGATGACTTATTTGAGACTATGTCACAAGAGCTGTTGTGGTCACAAGGCGAAGAGGTCGCCTCTGCTATGACTTTCCCTGAATGGACAGCCCTGAGTTCTGGGAAGACATCACCCTGAGTGGAGCCGCACAGTACTGTTACTGAGACTTTATCGAAAGTTGCTAGTTCACTACAGACACCGGCTGGGTCTATGGTGAGCAAATCATTGGATTCCTGTGTGCCTCCTGGTATAGGGAAAGACAGAATTCCCCTATGTGCCCCAGGACATAATGCAAGTGATTGAACTTAACCGGGAACTTTGGTACAGTGAAGCTGTTTGGGACTATTTGTCTGTGCCTAAGCCTTTCCGAAAGACTGGATATTCTGTTAAAATGGATGAACGTTTTAGTGGATGTTTTATGCACTGGAACTTCAGTCGGCACATCTATGCTGACAAAGTGGTCATCTGCAGGCCCAGGAAAGATGGCGTTGTCTATTTCATTAACACAGTGGATAAAATGGGAAAGACACTGACCTTGCCAGATCCCTGGTTTTATTGGTGATTATGGACAAAAGAACTTTGAAGTTAGATAGTTAGTTAGTGTCAGTATAAAGAGATCTTCGTGGTCAAGATCTGCATATTCTGTTCAGTGTTTCAAATCGAAGGACTTCTTTTTTGCTAGCCGGATTTCCACTTGCCGACCGCCTCACGCCTATATACGTGAGCAGAGCGGCACGGGCAGGCAAAATCACGTACCTGAAACGTGATTGCCTTCCCGCGGGTGGGGGGTCCGATCGGACCCCCCCCCGGTGCCAGCTGCGGTCGGCATTTGGTTGGAAGCGATGGGAGACGAGGGGGAGGCCATCCGATCGTGGCCCCCCCCTCGCGATCGCTCCCAGCCAATGAGAAACATCCCCTGCCTCTGTATTGTACACAGAGGCAGAGGATGTGATGTCATCTCTCCTCGGCTCGGGAGTTTCCGTTCCAGCGCCGAGGGGAGATGACATGTAAGTGCACCAACACACACACACACACAGTAGAACATGCCAGGCATACCTTACACCCCCGATCGCCCCCCGATCCCCCCCCAATCACCCCCCCCCCCCCTGTCACAAACTGACACCAAGCAGGTTTTTTTTTTTTTTTTTTTTTTCCTGATTACTGCATAGTGTCAGTTTGTGACAGTTAGCAGTGTTAGGGTAGTGACTGTTACCCCCCTGTAGGTCTAGGGTACCCCCCTTACCCCCCCTAATAAAGTTTTAACCCCTTGATCACCCCCTGTCACCAGTGTCGCTAAGCGATCATTTTTCTGATCGCTGTATTAGTGTCGCTGGTGACGCTAGTTAGGGACGTAAATATTTAGGTTCGCCGTCAGTGTTTTATAGCGACAGGGACCCCCATATACTACCTAATAAATGTTTTAACCCCTTGATTGCCCCCTAGTTAACCCTTTCACCACTGATCACCATATAACCGTTACGGGTGACGCTGGTTAGTTTGTTTATTTTTTATAGTGTCAGGGCACCCGCCGTTTATTACCAAATAAAAGTTTAGCCCCCTGTAGGTCTAGGGTACCCCCCTTACCCCCCTAATAAAGTTTTAACCCCTTGATCACCCCCCGTCACCAGTGTCACTAAGCGATCATTTTTCTGATCGCTGTATTAGTGTCGCTGGTGACGCTAGTTAGGGACGTAAATATTTAGGTTCGCCGTCAGTGTTTTATAGCGACAGGGACCCCCATATACTATCTAATAAATGTTTTAACCCCTTGATGGCCCCCTAGTTAACCCTTTCACCACTGATCACCGTATAACCGTTACGGGTGACGCTGGTTAGTTCCTTTATTTTTTATAGTGTCAGGGCACCCGCCGTTTAATACCGAAAAAAGGTTTAGCCCCCTGATCGCCCGGCGGTGATATGCGTCGCCCTAGGCAGCGTCAGATTAGCGCCAGTACCGCGAACACCCACGCATGCACCGTACACGCACCGTACACCTCCCTTAGTGGTATAGTATCTGAACGCATCAATATCTGATCCGATCAGATCTATACTAGCGTCCCCAGCAGTTTAGGGTTCCCAAAAACGCAGTGTTAGCGGGATCAGCCCAGATACCTGCTAGCACCTGCGTTTTGCCCCTCCGCCCGGCCCAGCCCAGTCCAGCCCACCCAAGTGCAGTATCGATCGATCACTGTCACTTTTTTTTGTAGCGTTTTGGTGAACTGGCAAGCACCAGCGGCCTAGTACACCCCGGTCGTAGTCAAACCAGCACTGCAGTAACACTTGGTGACGTGGCGAGTCCCATAAGTGCAGTTCAAGCTGGTGAGGTGGCAAGCACAAGTAGTGTCCCGCTGCCACCAAAAAGACAAACACAGGCCCGTCGTGCCCATAGTGCCCTTCCTGCTGCATTCGCCAATCCTAATTGGGAACCCACCGCTTCTGCAGCGCCCGTACTTCCCCCATTCACATCCCCAACCAAATGCAGTCGGCTGCATGAGAGGCATTTATATATCCTCCCAAGTACCCCTACCCAACGAACCCCCCCAAAAAAGATGTTGTGTCTGCAGCAAGCGCGGATATAGGCGTGACACTCACTATTATTGTCCCTCCTGTCCTGGCAATCCTGGTCTTTGCATTGGTGAATGTTTTGAACGCTACCATTCACTAGTTGAGTATTAGCGTAGGGTACAGCATTGCACAGACTAGACACACTTTCACAGGGTCTCCCAAGATGCCATCGCATTTTGAGAGACCCGAACCTGGAACCGGTTACAGTTATAAAAGTTACAGTTACAAAAAAAAAGTGTAAAAAAAAAAAAAAACACAAACAAAAATAAAAAAAAATAGTTGTCGTTTTATTGTTCTCTCTCTCTATTCTCTCTCTCTATTGTTCTGCTCTTTTT
Organism: Lithobates septentrionalis; assembly: GCA_037952835.1. NCBI lineage: Eukaryota > Metazoa > Chordata > Amphibia > Anura > Ranidae > Lithobates > Lithobates septentrionalis. The sequence goes on from JBBDGP010000584.1 coordinate 2,987,496, forward strand.
TACTGTATTCTATTCTGCAATGTTTTATTGTTATTATGTTTTATCATGTTTGCTTTTCAGGTATGCAATTTTTTATACATTACCGTTTACTGTGCTTTATTGTTAACCATTTTTTTGTCTTCAGGTACGCCATTCACGACTTTGAGTGGTTATACCAGAATGATGCCTGCAGGTTTAGGTATCATCTTGGTATCATTCTTTTTAGCCAGCGGTCGGCTTTCATGTAAAAGCAATCCTAGCGGCTAATTAGCCTCTAGACTGCTTTTACAAGCAGTGGGAGGGAATGCCCCCCCCCACCGTCTTCCGTGTTTTTCTCTGGCTCTCCTGTCTCAACAGGGAACCTGAGAATGCAGCCGGTGATTCAGCCAGCTGACCATAGAGCTGATCAGAGACCAGAGTGGCTCCAAACATCTCTATGGCCTAAGAAACCGGAAGCTACGAGCATTTTATGACTTAGATTTCGCCGGATGTAAATAGCGCCATTGGGAAATTGGGGGAGCATTTTATCACACCGATCTTGGTGTGGTCAGATGCTTTGAGGGCAGAGGAGAGATCTAGGGTCTAATAGACCCCAATTTTTTCAAAAAAGAGTACCTGTCACTACCTATTGCTATCATAGGGGATATTTACATTCCCTGAGATAACAATAAAAATGATTTAAAAAAAAAAAATGAAAGGAACAGTTTAAAAATAAGATAAAAAAGCAAAAAAATAATAAAGAAAACAAATAAATAAATAAAAAGCACCCCTGTCCCCCCTGCTCTCGCGCTAAGGCGAACGCAAGCGGCGGTCTGGCGTCAAATGTAAACAGCAATTGCACCATGCATGTGAGGTGTCACCGCGAAGGTCAGATCGAGGGCAGTAATTTTAGCAGTAGACCTCCTCTGTAAATCTAAAGTGGTAACCTGTAAAGGCTTTTAAAGGCTTTTAAAAATGTATTAATTTTGTTGCCACTGCACGTTTGTGCGCAATTTTAAAGCATGTCATGTTTGGTATCCATGTACTCGGCCTAAGATCATCTTTTTTATTTCATCAAACATTTGGGCAATATAGTGTGTTTTAGTGCATTAAAATTTAAAAAAGTGTGTTTTTTCCCCAAAAAATGCGTTTGAAAATCGCTGCGCAAATACTGTGTGAAAAAAAAAAAAATGAAACACCCACCATTTTAATCTGTAGGGCATTTGCTTTAAAATAATATATAATGTTTGGGGGTTCAAAGTAATTTTCTTGCAAAAAAAAATAATTTTTTCATGTAATCAAAAAGTGTCATAAAGGGCTTTGTCTTCAAGTGGTTAGAAGAGTGGGTGATGTGTGACATAAGCTTCTAAATGTTGTGCATAAAATGCCAGGACAGTTCAAACCCCCCCCAAATGACCCCATTTTGGAAAGTAGACACCCCAAGCTATTTGCTGAGAGGCACGTCGAGTCCATGGAATATTTTATATTGTGACACAAGTAGCGGGAAAGAGACAATTTTTTTTTTTTTTTTGCACAAAGTTGTCACTAAATGTTATATTGCTCAAACATGCCATGGGAATATGTGAAATTACACCCCAAAATAAATTCTGTTGCTTCTCCTGAGTACGGGGATACCACATGTGTGGGACTTTTTGGGAGCCTAGCCGCGCACGGGACCCCGAAAACCAAGCACCGCCTTCAGGCTTTCTAAGGCCGTAAATTTTTGATTTCACTCTTCACTGCCTATCACAGTTTCGGAGGCCATGGAATGCCCAGGTGGCACAACCCCCCCCCCCAAATTACCCCATTTTGGAAAGTAGACACCCCAAGCTATTTGCTGAGAGGTATAGTGAGTATTTTGCAGACCTCACTTTTTGTCACAAAGTTTTGAAAATTGAAAAAAGAAAAAAAAAAATTTTTTTTCTGGTCTTTCTTCATTTTCAAAAACAAATGAGAGCTGCAAAATACTCACCATGCCTCTCAGCAAATAGCTTGGGGTGTCTACTTTCCAAAATGGGGTCATTTGGGGGGGGTTTGTGCCATCTTGGCATTTTATGGCCTTCAAAACTGTGATAGGTAGTGAGGAGTAAAATCAAAAATGTATGCCCTTAGAAATCCTGAAGGTGGTGCTGGGTTTTCGGGGCCCCGTACGCGGCTAGGCTCCCAAAAAGTGCCACACATGTGGTATCCCCGTACTCAGGAGAAGCAGCTGAATGTATTTTGGGGTGCAATTCCACATATGCCCATGGCCTGTGTGAGCAATATATCATTTAGTGACAACTTTTTGTAAATTTTTTTTTGTCATTATTCAATCACTTGGGACAAAAAAAAAAAAAATATTCAATGGGTTCAACATGCCTCTCAGCAATTTCCTTGGGGTGTCTACTTTCCAAAATGGGGTCATTTGGGGGGGTTTTGTACTGCCCTGCCATTTTAGCACCTCAAGAAATGACATAGGCAGTCATAAACTAAAAGCTGTGTAAATTCCAGAAAATGTACCCTAGTTTGTAGACGCTATAACTTTTGCGCAAACCAATAAATATACGCTTATTGACATTTTTTTTACCAAAGACATGTGGCCGAATACATTTTGGCCTAAATGTATGACTAAAATTTAGTTTATTGGATTTTTTTTATAACAAAAAGTAGAAAATATCATTTTTTTTTCAAAATTTTCAGTCTTTTTCCGTTTATAGCGCAAAAAATAAAAACGGCAGAGGTGATCAAATACCATCAAAAGAAAGCTCTATTTGTGGGAAGAAAAGGACGCAAATTTCGTTTGGGTAGAGCATTGCATGACCGCGCAATTAGCAGTTAAATCGACGCAGTGCCGAATTGTAAAAAGTGCTCTGGTCAGGAAGGGGGTAAATCCTTCCGGGGCTGAAGTGGTTAAAGAAATTATTATGCAGGGATCCTTAAGATTATTTTGATATAGGTAAAAAGGAAGAGAGGCTCATTTTTTTTTTTTTTTAAAAGATGAGGGTTTGCTCCTGATATTGTACAGTATATGTGTGTGTTGAATATGTTTTCCTTTTCAGGAACTATTGGATCTCCTATCAAGCTGTGAGGCTTCTCAGCTAGATAGATAGTGAGGTTATGTACAGTGATAAGATGGTTTTGTTTACAGACGTGAACATAATGTTTTGTAGATGTAAGTCTTATAATGTCTTTCCACTGTCTTTTTATTTATTTAAGTTATTTAAAGCTCAAATACCTACTCCCAGGCTTGGGAGTTACTGTCATTGTTTTTGGACAGACGTTGGGGACAACGTCTACTGTAGTGGGGGGAGTATGTAGCGGTGGTAGATTTGCGATCTACCATCTGATAGGTAAATTTAGTAAATTGCTCATTAGGGGAAGTTAGATTTGCCTCTGTTTCAGCTTGGCTGACGTTGCGTGTGTTTCCATACTGGGCCGGTGGGTGTTGTTGTTACTATCGGCTAGTGTTGGAAAGACAAAGTGTCAAAGCGTATGGATGCTCTTCTGTCCCGGAGACAACTCGGTGGAGGTGGTCCTCCGAGTGGGATTCTGGGAGAGGGTATTTATGGGACAGACGCCATGTTTTAGGGTCGTTTTCACAGCCACCTGCTGGCCCTCCTGGCCGACAGGTATGCGTTAGAGTGCTACCTCATGGTCCTCCGTTCTGGAGGCCCACGTCGCTGCGGCGCATGGGTGGGCCCAGAAGCTTGTCTGGGGCCTTCCACAGCAGCCGAGGAATGGTCCTGAGCTGTCTATCCAGAGTGAAGAAGCTGGACAACCGAGGAGGACCCGTCATGGAAGGATTCCAAGGGTTCATCCCAAGCAAGTCTGTGGCAGAGACTTTTGTTCGTGCTACGTACTGGCTGCTAGGCAAGTGAGATAGGCCTATCCAGGCGAGCAAAGAGTGTGTCCCACAAGGGGAGCGCATTCTACTGTAATATTCAACTCTAAATGACATTTGTCAAGAATCCTACAGAAAGGTATTTGAGCTTCCCTGCAGTTTCCCTTCTGCCTCTTTCCTGCTACTTCCTTCGTTAATTGTTCAATAAAGCATTGAAAACATACTCAAGTGTTGGTGCTTGTATCGTCCGGAGGTAAACTCAATGGAACCCTAGACCCGGTGCCGATGAAACAGAGGGAAGGAGAGTGAAGGTAACAAGCCCGCTTAAACCAGCAGCTCCGCTGAGAGTTATTGCTACACTTGGATACTTTTAAGTTTATCAACGAGCTGGGGCTGCATGGAGTTAAGCCCAACTTGTGGAAGCCAAAAACTATCCACAAGTTGATTAGACCATCAGACATTGTTGAGACTGTTCCAGGCCTCCCTTTAGCCACTTGCAAAGTGGTCTGGAGGAATATTTCTTCAAAGAGACTCACCAACAGGCACAAAGATCTGACATGGATGGCAATCCAAGGGGGATTGCCGCTCAGGACATTCATGCATGCTAGAAACCTGTGCAGATACAGTCACTGTACTTTTTGTATCATCCAGGAGGAAACTGCTTTGCATGTTTTCTGGGAGTGCCCCTTTGCACAGGGCTTGTTGAGGGCCTTGGAACCAGAACTTAAAGACTTTGTACCACAGACTGCAATCACACACTTTGGTGTGTTGAACGGACACTTCTGTGGAACTCATTCACAGGAGGACATTGACAGTGCCTGGCGGGTGGTGTGTTGCTTTAAGGATGCTTTATGGTGTGCCAGAAAGTGCCTCACACACCAGCGGGAGAGGATGTCTACCAAGGACTGTCACAGACTGGTTCGCAGTCTGCTCAGAGACTATAACTTGATGGACTTTCAAGAGGCCAATTGTTTGTGAAGGGCTGGAGTGTTGGGGATTTGGTCAGGATCAATGGTGTCCTCAATGCTGAGAAATCCAGGCAGATACTTATCCACCATACCATACTGTTAGAGAGGTGTGTGATTGGCCCCAAATGTATTCTGTAGCAGGACAATGACCCCAAACATACAGCCAGTGTCATTAGTCTACTATCTTCAACATAAAAGAAGAACAAGGAGTCCTAAAAGTGATGGCTTGTCCCCCTCAGTGCCCTGATCTCAACATCATTGCATTTGTCTGGGTTTACATGAAGAGACAGAAGGATTTGAAGCAGCTTACATCCACAGAAGATCTGTGGTTAGTTTTTTTTTTTTGCTATATAAATGAAAAAACAACTGAACTTTAAAAAAAAAAAGAATATGTTATTTTTTCTGTTATAAAACATATCCAATAAAATCACATTTATTCATAAATTTAGGTCAAAAATGTATTCTGCTACATGTCTTTGATAAAAAATCCTAATAAGAGTTTTATTTAACCACTTGCTGATCAGCCACTGTATATATACGGCGGCAGGTCAGCTCAATATCGCAAACCGCTGTACCCGTACTGCGATCCGTGCATGTGACACTGTGGGCCGCCAGCGACCCGCAATCATAATACACAGAGGCAGAATGGGGATCTGCCTTTGTAAATAAGGCAGATCCCCGTTCTGACAGGAGACATCATGGAGATCGGCTGTTCCCAGTGATTGGTGACAGCCCCCACACAGTTAGAATACACCCAGGGAACATGGTTAACCCCTTGATCACCCCCTAGTGTTAACCCCCCCTGCCAGTGTCATTTATACGTTGATCAGTGCATTATTTTAGCACTGATCAATGTAATAATGTCATTGGTCCCCAAAAAGTGTCACTTAGGGTGACACTGACACATAATCACACACATAGGTTGGACTTGATGGACTTGTGTCTTTTTTCAACCTCACCTACTATGTAACTATGTAACTATGTAAGGGTCAGATTTGTCCGCCGCAATCCCACCAAAAATCGCAGATCACTGCCATTACTAGTAAAAACATAAAAAAATAAAAGTCCATAAATCTTTCTCATAGTGTGTAGACGCGATAACTTTTGTGCAAACCAATCAATATACATGAATTTATTTACCAAAAATATGTAGAAGAATATATTGACCTAAACTGATGAATAAATTAGTTTTTTTTTATATATATTTTGTTTGGATATGTATTATAGCAGAAAGTAAAAAATATTGTTTTTTTTTCAAAATTGTCGGTCTTTTTTTGTTTATTGTGCAAAAAATAAAAACCACAGAGGTGATCAAATACCACCAAAAGAAAGCTCTATTTGTGGGGGAAAAAAATGACATCAATTTTGTTTAGGTACAACATCGCACAACTGCGCAATTGTCAGTTAAAGCAACGCTGTGCCATATCTCAAAAAATGGCCTGGTCATTAAAGGGGTAAAACCTTCTGGGGCTGAAGTGGTTAATTTGTTTGTGTGAAAGGTATGGCTTCTACATGCAATGGTATATATATTTGAAAATTGATTAATCCTGATGTACTGTTGGCCTATCTCATTTCCTAAGGCCCTTAAATTGCCAGGAAAGCATTAATAGCACCCAAATAACCCTTTCCACTTCTTATAAAGTAGGCAGTTTGAGGTATTTAGACTACCCATACCATAGTGACACCGTACTCTGGGGGGGGGGGGATCAGGGATTTTCTTTTTTACACTTTGACTGCTGTTACAGTGATGATCAGTATGGGGTATGAGTATGAGTATGGGGTACATAGTACCTCTACCCATTCTCCCAAAATGTTGTCAATAAGTAATAAAAACCACATAGACAGTTTTTGTCAATTTCTTTGTTAAAAATAAAAAAACAGTGTCCCCCGATGTAGATCCATTGTCAATCATGACGCCCGCCAACCCGAAATTTTTTTTAAAAATGCTCTATTGTCAACTAAGGCAAATTGCTGAATTCTTGGCTTGCCATTTGACAGTTCTTATATAGGTAAGTGGCAGAGCCACCTGACGATGTCACCTGGTACCTCCACCCTTGTGACACCATGGACCGGTTCATGCTGGGTCTGTGACATCACAAGGCGGCTGAGCTACCAAGCGATGCCGCCGTGTGGCCCTGCCCTTACCTTCTGTATGTAGGAACTGTCAAACGGAAAGCCAGGCATTCAGCGGTTTGCCTTACTAGACGGCGGAGCAATTTTTTTTTCTTTTTTGGGTCTGGCGGGGTGGCCGGCATTGTGATTATCAATGGATTTACATCAGGAGACACAGTTTTTTTATTTTTTAATAAAGAAATTGTCAAAAACTGTCTCTGTGTTTTTGTTACTTTTTTACACTTTTTGGTGAATGGGTAGAGGGTACTATGTTCAATCATTCACATGGGGAGAATCTTGGGGCCCCCTTCTTAAAGGCCATTTCTAGATTCTGATAAGCCCTCTGCTCGCAGACCCCCACGTCCAAAGCCCAGGGTTGTGGGGATGAGGTCCTTGTCCCCATCAACATGGGATACTACTTTCAGTTAATGTAAGTGATAGTGTATGTTTGTCTACTCAACCTGGTGTGTCAGAGGGGCTGGAGTCCTTGAGAAGTTTGAGACAAAGAACAGAGGACACATTCTATCCAGCTGATCCCATGGGGGTAGCTCTACAATAACATAATTTGATTGACACTCCTAAGTACAAGAGTAAGTGTGTTGAAATTAATTAGGGTAAGCATTTCTGTTCATAGTGATGGACATCGCTTAAAGGGAAATCCTTCTATGTTATGTGTATGCCTACCAGTGTGACAGGAAAGGAAAAAAGTGGATTGCAGACACTATTACAGATTGCTAAGCTACAAGAAAAGTGGCAAAAACATTATCTTTGCAGTGTGGTAATGTTTTTATGATATGTTTGTGTACACTGGCACTTCTGCATTAGTTTGGGGATTGTGGTAGTGAATTTCAACTTTAATGCTGGTGGCATGTCTTTGGTGAATCTTACAGCCAATGTATTATAAATAGACAGCTGCATTTGCTTTTTGATAAAACACCTTTGATTTTTGTCATTTTTTCACAGTAAAAGCTTTGTAGTTTGTGGTGTATGTAATATGAGGCAGTGTCCCAACAGCGTTATGTATATTTTTAATATAGAAGGTGATGTCAGCAATCAAGATTAGTAGCTCCTTGAGACCAATTTGATACTGCAAACATCAGGCAAAAACATTACAAGTTTGCCATTAAATAGCCATCTTGATACTTAAAATTCCCCTGTTTTTCCATTTCATCTAAACAGGTAATGTGTTTATTTTATTTCAGTGTTGTTTTCTTTTTCTTTTTTCATTTATTCCAATAAATATCCTCTGTACTGTATATTGTTTTATCTGGTTTAATTGCTTTGCCCCTTGCTGTGGTTGGGGCTCAAGCTGTAGAATGATTTTGCCATTAGTGCTTTCAGTTATTCCACTCAGGAGAATTATCATTTTTAATTTGACTGCAGTAAACTAAAAGCTCAGCATGCACTAGTAGCAGTAACCCCAAAAGAGCAGTAAAAATACTGACTTGATTAAGATAATAAAATCATCAATGCTGCTTTCAAGCTAATACAAGTGCTTACACTAAAATTCACTATATATAACAATTTCACTATTCATCGTTTTTGCCTTTGTTTACATGATTTGCTTTTGTTCTACACTTAAGTTCCAATTTATTTTTTTGAGATGGTGATTTGCAAGAGGCATATTGCATTTTAAAACTTCAAACTAGGATTCCAAAAGGTCTTAACCATCACTGGATTTTAGACTATATTTAATGGGTCAGGTTTTTTTTTCCAGGTTTTGGTTGTGTAGATATTTCTTAAAACATGTTTTGGATTTTAAATGTAAAATTCTCCTTGCTGTTCCTAAAGGATAGCGTATATAAGTACCAAAAATTATTATTATTATTATTATTATTATTTCACTAGCATGTATTGTGTATTTAGTTTTTTTATGTTTAGTGAATATTGATATATGTGGATGAGGGAATGTGTCTGGATTTGGTTCGTAAATGTTTATCAAACCCATCATGAAGTCCAAAAATAGCAAGTTTAAAATCAGTCTTTTGATGTTCAGAAGGGGAGGGAATCTTGACAATCAATTCTGGCCATTTTCACGGGTAATATATAAAAGATTGTCAAAAGGACATGGAAAACATGTACAAGAAAAATGTACTGTACAAATGTAAAAAAAAAAAAAAAAAAATCATTGAGACTAAACATTTTTTCTGCTGCTCTTATGGGCATTTTTTTCCTGCCTCTAAATGCCCCTGCGTGTTAGCCTAAGTGTTCATTCACAAATAGAAGTTTAGAGGCAGGGGTGTTTAGTAGGCAGGAAAAAAGAAAGGAGAGGAGATGACGTGCGAGGGGTAGGGGTGGAGCCTCGCGGTGGGGAGGTAGAGGACAGAGGAGGAGAGGAGAATGGTGAGGAAGGCAGCGTGAGGTGAGAGCCACGCTGAGCCCGTGAGACAGCTGCCTCAACAGCATGGAAGCGACTAGCAGCTGCTAGTCAGTAAGCAACGAGGAGGGGAACAGAACCGGAGCCTGAGCCCGGAGCCAGTGACGGGACCGGCAGCGGCAGCAGCACATGCAGTACGGGGAAGGTGAACCCCGGAAATCCCAGGCTCGTACGGAAGGGAAGCCGGTCCGGATCAGGTGTCCCCCTAGACGCCTGCTGGGGCACCTCCGCCCGCTCCCCCGCTCCCCCCCCAGGCAAGCACGGAGGAAGGACCCGAGACACCCCTCCCCCTCTACCTTTCCTCATTTCCCCCATCTCCACCTCCCGTTCATGGGGGGAGAGGGAATTCGGAAGCTTCGTTTTACAGCACAGAAAAACAAACATCCTGTGAAGTAAGCTGTGGAGTCTCTGGAACGCTGGTATCAGCGGAAGAGCATCCCTGTCAGCCCTGCAGGAGGAGGAACTTCGGCTCTGTGACCCCTGCTACAAGACAACACCAGGTAGAACTTTGAAATAAATCTCTGAGTGCTATAAGTGTATAATTACCTGTTGCAGGATTATAAGGAGAGCAGAATCAGGGGGCACAGAGTGGAGCAAGGAGATCTAAGAGGCCATACAAGAAAGGTGGAAGGTGGGAGAAGTAGAATATGAAAGGGCGCACCACTAAGGCTGCAGAGGCAAAAAAATCTAGAGACAGCTTAAATACAAGTACCATCCAAAAATACTTGACAGAAACGCAAGCTAGAAGCCCAAGTATGGAAAATAAACAACAAAGTGGAAAAGACAAAAAGAAAGACCCCAATAAAAATAAGGGAGCGACAGGAAATAATTCCAGATTAGCAGCCTCACCAGAGCCTGAATCAGAAATTAATACAGAAGTAAACATGTAGGTTTTACCCACAAAAACAGAGATTCAGGACACGTTTATTAAATTAGAGAACGTGTTGAAGGCAGAGATCCTAGATCTGGGACATCTACTGAAAAGAGTGGAAACTGTGGAGGATATAACGAAGCAGCACACGACAGTGATTGAGGACTTGAAAATGCAAGTTAAAAACCTGCAATCGGATCACAGGGAATTGCTCCTTAAACTTGAAGAGTAGGAGAATCAAAACAAAAGGCAAAACCTTAGAATTAGAGACATCCCAGAACAGGGAGGGGAAGACCTGTTCTCTATAATGAGGGAAATTTTCAATCCCGTATTGGGAAGAAATAAGGAGGAGGAGCTTAAAGTAGAGCGAGTCCATAGAATAAGAAAACCTGCAAATGTCAGAGAAGACTCACCCAGGGATGTGATTGTGAGGTTTCATCATTATGAAGAAAAAGAAAGGATCAGGAAGAATCTGAGAGGAGTCCAGTCGCTGAAGTATAATAACAAAGACATTCAAATCTTCACAGATTTGTCAGTCAGAACCCTCGCGAGGAGAAGACAACTAAAACCATTGTTGGACACTCTAAGGGAGGGTAATATGAAGTATAGTTGGGGTCACCCATTTTCACTATTGGTAATAAGAGAGGGTAGAAGCTTCAGATTAAAACGGATGGAAGTCTTACAGGATTTCTGTACAAACTTAAACATAAGGATTCCACAGGACTTGGAAGGAAAGTTTTTTTGAGGGGGGGTGGGATTGGGGGGGGGTTGAGGGAGGGGGGGTGGGATTGGGGGCGGGGGTTGAGGGAGGGGGGGGTTACAAGGCTAAAAATTAGATTGATAGATAGGATATATGTACTACAAAATTCTTCCGCCCTCAACTCCATGTAATGTGGGGGGAGGGAGTCCTCTTAGCCCCATGGTGGGAGCAACACCCTGTACACGAGGGATCATTGGCGTGAAGGTAACATGGTAGATGCCACGGTCCTGAGGTCGGGTAACGGCAGAGGGGGTGGAGGGGGGGAGGGGGGGGAAGGGGGGTGAGGGGGTGGGGGGGTTGTGGGGGGAAGTGGAGGGGGGGGTGGTGGGGGAGGGTGGGCACCCGCAGATTCAGGGTTCAGCCTAAGAGACTTTATTTATCTTTTCTTTTTTTTACCTATTTCCTTGCATCCCCAGACATGGGACGCAGCTTAAGGGACCTCACTTTCCCTTTTTGTCTGGTTTGACTATTTTCTTCCTGTCTTAACTTTCGTACTTCCTTGTGCAAAGGTGGAGGGCCTACTCAGAGAAAAGTAGAGGTGCTTCTGTGGGACATGAGGGCATATATAATGTTGGGTGGCAATGGAAATTAGATGCCTATCATATAACGTGAAAGGCCTCAACTCACCAGGGAAAAGGTGGAAATTGGGTCAGGAATTACAGAGATTGGATATAGATATAGCTTTCCTGCAGGAAACACATCTAGTGCACGAGGAGGGTATTAAGCTGTCATCAAAAGTTCTCCCAGTATGGATATATGGTGATTCCCAATCCAAAAGGGCAAAGGGAGTGGCCATCGGATTCTCAAAACGGATAAAATTCAATTTAATGGACAAGAGAGTGGACCCAGAAGGGCGATTTCTGTTCGTGAAAATAAAAATAAATGAAAAAATTTATACACTGGTTAATATATATTGTCCAAATAGAGACCCGATGGGGTACTTTGCCCGGACCCTGATTGGATTGGAGGAATTCAAAGAATGGGAAGTGATCCTAGCGGGCGACCTAAATTTTTGCCTAGATCCAGCCTTGGATAGGTCAGCCGATTCCCAATGGGAAGATAAAAGGAGATGTGCAAGAATTGGGAAGAAACTACAAGCCCAGCAGTTGATTGATGTGTGGAGAGTGTTGCATCCCAAGGAGAGGGATTACACATTCTACTCACAGGTGCATGCGACCTATTCAAGGCTGGACTATTTTTTAGTTGATCATAGTCTATTAGATTCTGTGATAAGCTCAAAGATTGAGATCCAGACCCTGTCAGATCACGCGCCAGTAGTAATGACATTGGTGCTTAAGGGCCTTCAAAGGATCCCATACACCTGGAGGCTGAATGAATTTCTCTTAGAGAAAAAGCATATTGCTGAAAGGGTACAAAGAGAGATTGAGGGGTTTTTCCACACTAATGAATCTGAGGAGGTCCCGGCGACAATTGTTTGGGAAACTTTCAAGGCCTACATTAGAGGGGTGTTGATTTCAATTGGTACAGGGGAGAAGAGGGAAAGAGCGAGAAGGCAAGAGGGACTAATAGAACAAATATACAAACTCGAACATATTCACAAAACCAACAAGGAAGCGGGTAAAAAGGTACTAAATGAACTGACAATAAAAAGGGATGAGCTGAGAGATTTGTTAGAAACAGAAGCCCTCAAAAGAAAGTATAAAAACAGTAAGGATTTCCATATAAAGGGGAATAAAATAGGGAAGCATCTGGCCGCAACTATTAGGAAGAAAAGAGTGGAGAATTACATAGAGAGGGTAAAGAGCAAAAAGGGGGAAATGAGATACTCAACAAGAGAAATAGCGGAGGAATTCCGAAGCTATTTTTCTTCTCTTTATGCAGTCGTACAAAAAGAAAAACGGGGGGAGAAGGAACAAATGGTAAGAGAATTCCTAAATCAAGCAGCCCTCCCCACCTTGTCACAAATAGATTCATTGGAGCTGGAAAGACCAATTTTGGAAGAGGAGGTCTTTAGAGCGTTGAAGCAATCCCCAGGGGGTAAGAGCCCGGGGCCAGATGGCTTCACGACAAATTTTTATAAAAAATTTAAGGAACTCCTGGTTCCAAGGCTATGCCAGATGTCGAACGGCCTTGGAGACCAGGAAATGTGTGGGGAAGCCTTGTTGGCAGCGGTGACACTGATTCCCAAGGAAGGGAGAGACCGCACCCTATGCTCGAGTTATCGGCCGATCGTGCTATTAAATGAAGACACCAAATTATATGCAAAAGTATTGGCACTCTGACTGAGGGAGAAAATGGCCTGCCTGGTTCATCCGGACCAGGTGGGATTTGTTCCCGGGAGAGAGGGAAGAGACAATGGGGTGCGGTCTCTCCTTGTACTGGAGGCATTTAAGGCAGGCAGATCCCCAGGGCTACTCCTGTCGATCGACGCAGAGAAGGCGTTCGACAGGGTAGACTGGGGATTTATGTTTAGCACGCTGGAGGAAATGGGAATCGGGCCAGCAATGTTAAGAAGGATACAAATCCTATATAACCACCCTGCGGCCTTTGTAAGGGTGAATAATATGCCCTCTACTAGTTTCATTATGCAGAACGGCACCAGGCAGGGCTGTCCGTTGTCCTCACTCCTCTTTGTCCTGGCCCTGGAACCACTCCTTAATGTAATCAGAAGACACCCAGACATCAGTGGATGTTAAGTAGGGGAGGAGGAACACAAAACCCAGAATTTCAATCCCTAATATGTTGGCCATAATGAGGAGGTATAGTGAACTATCAAACTTTAAAATTAATTTAGAAAAATCGGAAGCTTTAAAGATTAATATAAATAAGCTGGAAGCCAATAGGTTAGCCGAGGTATTCCACTTTCCATGGAGGGATAATATCAAGTACCTGGGAGTGAAGCTGACGTATAGGATAAATTATATACCTCTTCTAAATGAAATAAGAACTGAAATAAAAAGAATAACCCATGGCCCTGCCTCTTGGATGGGGCGTATAAACACTGTAAAAATGGTGCTTGCACCTAAAGTGCTGTACAAAATGCAGATTCTTCCTATCCCAGTCCCCCGAGAATTTTTCAGGGTCCTGTCAGAGATAATTAATAGATATGTGTGGGGTAACAAGAAACCGAGAATTGCGCACGGGGTGTTATGTAGAGAGAAAACACGTGGGGGGTTAGCTCTCCCCGATTTTAGAAACTATTATAGAGCAATTGTAATAGCACGGGCACTGGAGTGGGGTAAAAATAGCAATAATAAAAGATGGGTGAATTTAGAAATAGGGTTAAGTAAGGTATGTTTGAGCCATATGATTTGGAATCCACCACAGTACAGGAACCTAGGTAAAGAAACACATTATATTATGCACCATACACTTAAAGTTTGGGATCAGATTCACCAATTAAATAAATGGGGCTATAATTCACCGTTAATTTATATAAAAAATAACCCGTTTTTCCCCAAAGGAATGGGATCGATAGGAGGTAATTGGATTCTTGAGAAGGGAACACAAATAAGGGATATAATAAGTAGAGGTAAATTAAAATCACTGGAAGAATTAAAAGCATTAAGGGAGACACTATTAATAAATGGGTGGAGGTATAGTCAATTAAAACACTTTATTAGAAGCCTCCCAGGTCCCTTAAGGGAGGAGGCGAACTACAGGGGATTAGAGAAAATGGCACTTAGAGAAGAATTAAAAGGGACGGTTTCGAAGGTGTATAAAATTCTGATGAGTAGGGGCGGACAGGATACGCCCCCGTTCATCAGAAAATGGGAGGAGGATCTGGAATCTCAATGTCATAGGGAAATGGAGAAACGTATCCTGGAGGCCACGCATGGGACAGCAGTGGATATGAAAACAAGGGAAAGTAATTACAAGTGTATAGCCCGGTGGTATATGACCCCGGCCAGAGTGAGCAAATTTTCTCCAGATAAACCCCCCAACTGTTGGAGAGAGTGCGGAGGTCTAGGTACAATGGCGCACATATGGTGGGATTGCCCCAAAATCTAAATTTACTGGCAGGAAGTGACAGGGTTGATAGAGGGGATTACAGGGAAGAATATGTGGTTGGACCCCTAGAGCTGCCTGTTTCATGGTCAGGAAGGAGGGAAGAAGGGGTATAATTCCTCTTTGACACCAATTCTACTTAACGCAGCTAAAAATGTTATTCCAAAGAAATGGCAAGAAATAGAACCCCCAAAGATTAAAGATTGGATTATAAAAGTAGATGAAATTTACAGATTAGAGAATATTGAGCGGAAGGAACACCTAGACAGGAGCCAAGAGGGAGAAAAAGGGAAGTGGAAACCTTGGGGGGCTTTTAAAAAACCAGAGAAATTTGCGGAAGTAGTGTTAAGATAGCTCAAGGGGAGTAAGGTAGGGTTATTAAAGACAGGTAGAGAAGACGCGAGTTTGCGGGGTGAGGGGGGAGGGGGTTGTGGGGGGGAGGTTGGGGGGGGGGGGGGTCCAGTGGGAGAGGCAACCCCAGAAAGTGGTTAGGGGGATATGGAGGGATGATGTTATGAAATATATTAAGATCCTCTCTGCCGGAGGGGTTTTTTTTATGTGTATGTAAGATATTTTCTATTTTGAAAAATAAATAAAGATTTAAAAAAAAATCTGCTGCTCTTATGGGCATTTTTTTCCTGCCTCTAAATGCCCCTGCGTGTTAGCCTAAGTGTTCATTCACAAATAGAAGTTTAGAGGCAGGGGTGTTTAGAAGGCAGGAAAAAAAACAGCCAGTGCATCCAGGAGCAGCAGAGTTTTGGCAGAAAAAAAACACTTGATGCACATAAATGCGTGTGAACACATCTGAATGCATCTAAGCATGCCTAAGCTGTAGGCATGTTTAGCACTTGAATGTTAATTCATTTCAGAATAAGTAAATCATTTCATTGGCTAGAATATTAAACACCCAAGCATTTGACACGCTTAAGACCGTTACACGAGTTTACAAACATCAAGTGTTTTTTCTGCCAAAACTCTGCCATCAGGAGTAGGAATGGGCGAATGGTTCGGCCCGAGCATAAGTTCGGGCCAACTTTGGTTGTTCAGGTGTTCTGCAGAACACCGAACAATATGCGTTGTTCGGGGCAAATTCGAAAGCCGCCAGAACACCGTTAAAGTCTATGGGACATTAACATGAAAAATCAAAAGTGTTCATTTTAAAGGCTTACTGTATATGCAAGTTATTGTCATAAAAAGTGTTTGGGGACCCGGGTCCTGCCCCAGGAGACATGTGTCAATGCAAAAATAAGTTTTAAAAACTGCTGTTTTTTTCGGGAGCAGTGATTTTAATAATGCTTAAAATGAAACAATAAAAGAGAAATGTTCCTTTAAATTTCATACCTGGGGGGTGTCTATAGTATGCCTGTAAAGTGGCGCATGTTTCTCGTGTTTAAAACAGTCCCTGCAAAAAATGACATTTCTAAAGGAAAAAAAGTCATTTAAAAGTACTCGCGGCTATAATGAAAAAGTCATTGAAAAAAACGGCATGGGATTCCCCCAGTCCATTACCAGGCTCTTCGGGTCTGGTATGAATATTAAGGGAATTCCGAACCAAAATGTAAAAAATAAATGGCGTGGGGGTCCCCCTCAAAATCCATACCAGACCTGAAGGGTCTGGTGTGGATTTTAAGGGGAACCCCGCTCCAAAAATTTGTAAAAAATGACGTGGGGGTCCCCACAAAAATCCATACCAAACCCTTATCCGAGCACGCAACCTGGCAGGCCACAGGAAAAGAGGGGGGATGAGAGAGCGCCTCCCCTCCTAAACCATACCAGGCCACATGCCCTCAACATGGGGAGGGTGCTTTGGGGTAGCCCCCCAAAGCACCTTGTCTCCATGTTGATGGGGACAAGGGCCTCATCCCCACAAATCCTCTCACAAACCTCTCCACAAGCCTCCTCAGCATCCCCAGTAAGGGCCTCATCCCCACAAATCCTCTCACAAACCTCTCCACAAGCCTCCTCAGCATCCCCAGTAATATTATTACAATTTGAAAAGATGCTTCATAAGGCTTTAAAACCAAATAACAAACAGCCTAACCAAAGAAATAAGAGAGCTGGGAAACCGCACCGCAGCCTTAGAAATAAAAATGGATGAAATTGAAATTACAACCCAAGAAAATATAACAGAATTGGAACAATTAAAAGAAGAGAATTTAATACTTCAAACTAAGCTCGAAGATTACGAAAATAGAGCCAGACGTTCAAACTTGCGCATAAGGGGAATACCTGAAACTGTGACAGACCTGCAATCTACTATTACTGCTCTATTACAAGAACTAAAGCCAGATATCCCTATTGAACGTTTAGAACTGGACAGAGTACACAGAGCCCTCACAGCCAAAAAGAAAGATGGACCCCCACGTGATATAATCACAAAATTTCATTATTACAGAACGAAAGAACAAATACTAATTGCTGCAAGAAAAAAAAAGGAACTTATTTTTCAAGGACACAATTATCACATTTTTGCTGACCTATCCCAACTTACTATTACTAAAAGACGATCCATGAAACCCCAACTAATGGAACTGCAACGCCACAACATTATGTATCAATGGGGCTTCCCCTTTTCAGTCAGATTTAACTACCAAGGTACAATTTACAGAAGCAGATCAGCAGATGAACTACAACAAACCCTTTTAAAATTAAATCTGACAGAACCCACAAGCAGCAACTCTCCCACACGCAGACGAATGGCATCATCTTCACCTTCAGGCAGCACCCAGAAAATTTCAGAACAAAATGGGAATCATCATTCTCACAAAAGAGGCCGTTATGCTACATCATCCATGGACCAAGAAGATTCAATGGACTGACATCCTAATTCCTGATATCTCTTCATTTATTATACTAAGAGATGGTTCTCTATAAAAAAAACCTGTATTTATAACTGAATGTAACTGCATTCTGATAGTCACACACTGTGTGGGATCATGTTACATTCCAGTTATATTTCTTATTACTTCTGATTCATATAGCCTTAGAATATATAAGTGAAATAAGGAAATTCTTGTTCAGTTATATATTTTCAGGTAATAACAATAGATTTATTACTTTTTAGGACAAATATGTTCAATAATCCAGAAGTAATGGAAGCTTTTTCTTTCTTTTCTTAAAACAAATATATTATTACCTAACTAGTTCCTAGAACTATGTTTTTGTTTATTCTAATCTGAAACAATACAACCTCAATTTTATGAGTTAACATATCTAAACAGTTACATATGAATAAAATATGTAATTGTTTACTCTAAAAGGGTTAAAATCCCAAAATAATTCAAACTATCTTCATCAATACCAAAGTTATTAACAGTACCTTTCTAACTGAATTATTTAGCCTAGGGCAAGACTAACCATATACAACCACCCTGGAATAAATAATTTCAACAAAAACTATATTCTGCACTCCAATTAATGAATCATCATTTTGATGTCTTTTGACATAGCACTTCTCTCCTGTAAGCGGAAGATCCGTGTACCCCCATTAGCCCTCCTCATTCTCCCAACCATATTATATTATGTGGGAGTGTGACGAAGGCACTTATTCCCCTGAGAGAGATATTTATTCTCTTTCATGGGTAAATTGTGATTACTTGCAAAAAATAATTTATACAATGTATCATCTAATCTCATATGTTTTTTGTTTACTCTTTACTCCAGAATTCACTGGTTTCTTTTCTATCTTTTCATCTCTTCAGCCCACACAGGTTGATCTGCGCAATCAGCTCTGCATAACAAAAAGTAAGTCAAAACTATTTGATTTGCTGCCATGGCACCACTGAATATACTTTCCCTGAATGTTCAGGGAATAAATGTCCCTCAAAAAAGGACCAAAGCCTTCCGTACTTTCCATAACAAGAAGGCTCACATAGTATGCCTCCAAGAAACACACTTCACCAAAGATTCTACTCCAAAATATATTTCTCCTTTTTATCAACAAATTTACACGGCTTCTGCCTGTACCAAACAAAGGGGTACTCTAATTGCATTTCACCGATCCACACCATTCACCTTATCATCAGAAATGAAAGACCCAGAAGGTAGATACCTGATACTCATAGGTTATATAATGGATACAGCAATCACAGTGATTTCCTACTACGCTCCTAACAAACAACCTACACCATTCCTCTCACATATATTACAAGTGATTAATACACACAAAATAGGAACAGTGATAATGTGCGGGGATTCGAACCAGGTCCTCCTCCCATTTCTAGATAAATCACCTTTTACACCATCCAAAATAACCTCTAGATTACCTTTTTCTCAACTTCTTTCCAAATACAATCTGGTAGATTCGTGGAGAGAAAGTAACCCAATGAAAAAGAAATTCACTTATTTCTCGCACCCTCATCAAACCTTCACCAGAATAGATCATTGTTTTCTAACAATAGGAATGATACCAGAAATTATTGCATCAGATATAATTCCGATTCCGTGGTCTGACCATAATGCAGTATACACTACTATAGCCTCAGCCATACCAAAAGCGCACGACCCAACGTGGTACTTACCGGACATAATTCTCAAACACCCACCACATCAGATGGCCATTGAACAAGCTTTAAAGGAATACATATCAATTAATAATACAACAGACATTTCCCCAATAACACTGTGGGAAGCTCATAAGCCTGTCTTGCGTGGCACAATACAAAGACAAATGGCACTATTTAAACGGGAACGCAAAAATCTAGCAAAAAAACTAGAACTCAATTTTAATGCAGCCTACATATCATTCCAAGATAATCCATCTCAGAGTACAAAATCTCATCTGGAAAAATCTAGATTGGAATACGATCTATTTCTCACTGAGTCAGTTGATAAATCCCTCAAACGCTCCAAACACAATTTCTACATGAATACAAACAAACCAGGTACATATTTGGCTCGGGCATTAAATTCAACTAACAAATCTTTCAAACCAATACGTTTGAAATTATCAAAAAATGTTTATACTTGTAATCCAGTTAAAATAGTCCATAAATTTCACTCACATCTCGCAACCTTATACAAGACAAACAATGAATTTAATCCTACAGAGGCTGAATCCTTCTTCTCAAAAATAACCTTACCTGAGTTGTCTCAGAATCAAAAAAGCATTTTGGATGAGCCTATAACTATAGATGAAGTTGCTAACGCCATAAAAGACCTAAAACTTAACAAAAGACCAGGCCCAGACGGCTACTCGGCTTTATACTATGAAACATTCTCAGAAATACTCTCTCCCATTCTCACTGAAACTTTTAACAAACTTCTAGAAGGACATTCTTTTCGGCAAGAAACACTAATGGCAATTGTTTGTATGATCCCAAAACCCCTTTTTGATGATACTTCCTGTGTGAATTATCGGCCTATCTCTCTGTTAAACCTTGATATTAAATTATTAGCAAAAATAATAGCAAAACGCCTCAATAGCATTATAGGAAAATTAATACATAGAGATCAAGTAGGCTTCATGCCAAATAGACAGGCAGGCGATAATATACGCAGGGCAGTGTTATTGGCACATATTGCTAAAAAACGGAAAATCCCTTTATGTTTTCTATCTCTCGATATTAAGAGGGCATTTGACACAGTATCCTGGCAATATATGCAATATTCATTACAAAAATGGGGTTTTGGACCCCACTTTTTAACATGGATCAAAGCATTATATAATAAACCCAAAGCCTATATAAAATATGCTGGATACAAATCTGATGCCTTTAATATCGAAAGAGGTACCCGACAGGGTTGCCCATTATCTCCATTATTATTTGCCCTTATACTCGAACCCATGGCCCAATACATCCGAACAAACCAAACTATAACTGGCATTGAAGTAGGAGGTATTACACACAAATTATGTATATTTGCAGACGATATATTACTTTTTCTATCATCACCACAGGTCTCTGGTCCTAACTTAATACCAGCTCTTGATGGATTTGCAGCCCTATCCGGCCTTATGATTAATCCTAAGAAATGCCTAGTGCTTAATATTTCGCTCACAAACATGGAATTGATCCCGGCTAGGGCTGCACTCCCATTCACATGGGCAGAAAAATCAATCCCATATCTTGGAATTAATTTAACAGCATCTCATTCTGACTTATTCTCAACCAATTATCCTCCTGTATTAAGACAGATCACAAATCTAATAAAACAATGGTCGCAACTTCCTTTATCCTGGATAGGGAAGATTAATGCAATCAAAATGACTATTCTACCCAAATTGCTTTATCTATTCAGAGTCCTCCCTATTCCAATTCCTTCCTATTTTTTGAGAATAGTACAAAAAAGAGCAACTTCGTTTATATGGGGCTCTTCTAAACCACGTATACCTATACACACATTACATCTTCCCAAAAATAAAGGAGGCCTGGGATACCCTAATTTTACTAACTACTACAGAGCAGCACATTTGGCCAGTCTGTCCAAATACCATGCAAAACAGGAAATCCCATTATGGGTATTTATAGAGGCTTCAGAAAATGACCCTCTATTAATATCAAACTTGTTATGGCTTGATCCTAAAGACCGCTTTAAAATTCATAATCCCATAACTAAACACTTCTTATCTCTCTGGAATAAACTAAAAACCAAATATCAGTTACAATCTCCACACAATCCTCTCCTTTCTTTTATCAGAAATCCGGCCTTTTATCCGGCATGGATCTACCCAAATTCTTTTAAAGCTTGGACAACATCAGGCATTCAGACACTAAATGACTTCATAGCATCTAAATCATTCCTTTCATTCCCATCGCTTAGAGAAAAATATGATCTACCAAACTCTGAGATATTTAGATATCTCCAAATCAAAAATTTCTATACACCATTCCTAAAGGGGGATACACCATTATCCCAATTATCCATTTTTGAATCAATCTGTACAAAAGATCCATTTGCTAAAGGTACAATTTCATCACTTTATAATCAATTATATGGAGTAGTAAATCTTAATAGACCCTCTTACGTTCAGAAGTGG
The DNA here is from genome assembly GCA_037952835.1 of Lithobates septentrionalis. NCBI lineage: Eukaryota > Metazoa > Chordata > Amphibia > Anura > Ranidae > Lithobates > Lithobates septentrionalis. The sequence goes on from JBBDGP010000584.1 coordinate 3,009,310, forward strand.
GAGGAGGACCTGGGACGAACTTTAGAAGACACGGACTGGTCTAACATATGGCTCACATCTAAATCATCTTCACCCAACATCTTAGCACTGGAGACAAATTATAAAGTCCTAACTCGCTGGTACCTTGTACCTGCTAGAGTGGCAAAATATTCACCTAATACCTCAGCTCTTTGTTTTCAGGGATGCCCAGAAATAGGCACACATTTACACATATGGTGGACGTGCCCAGTAATCCAAACCTTCTGGAAGGAAGTTTTCGTGATTGCATCTAAAATATTTAAAAAAATAATACAACCAGATCCATATATAACTTTACTTAATCTAAAACCGGAATGGTTAACACTCTCTCAATTCAAACTTATGATCCAACTAATAACGGCTGCAAAACAAACAGTGGCCAAGGCATGGAAATCTCCTACATTGGTACTAGCAGAAACAATTCACAGAATGAATAATACAATGTCCCATGCTAAGATGGTAGCCATCGATCAAAATCAAATTCCAAAATTTGAAAAACTTTGGCATCCTTGGATAAAACAACAGTTCCTGTCAAATTTCAATGACTCTGTCCTGTTCCATGGTAACAGATTAAATGACTTACAGAGACACCCATTCTAAGGCTTCAAAGAGAACTAAAAAGAATAATAAACTGGCGAGCAGGACAACCTTGTGGACCATACCTCTGCCTTTCTACCCTTTTTCTTCTTTCTCTTTCCTTTTCTCCACCTTACGATTAAAGCTCATTATCAGAATTTATTTGACCTATATACACTCTACCTGTAAACAATATGTATAGTAGGTATAAATCATTTAAATACCTACAAAAGTAACTAAGGAAATGATATATATCTTTAATTTAGGTTTACGTGAACCCAAGGTTTAACATTTGAAATCTCATGATATTTACCTATATAAACCCTACTGTAAAACAATGAGCTTACTTTATAGATCCTTGTAAACTTACTTTATGTATCATTATAATATTGTATACTCAATAAACTTCTTTTGACAAGGAAATGTCATTTTGTGCAGGGACTGTTTTAAACAAAAAATATGCCACTTTAAAGGCATACTATAGACACCCCTCAGGTACGAAATTTAAAGGAATATTTCACTTTCATTGTTTCACTTTAACCATTATTAAAATCACTGCTCCCGAAAAAACTGCAATTTTTAAAACTTTTTTTGCATTGATACATGTCCCCTGGGGCAGGACTCAGGTCCCCAAACATTTTTATGACAATAACTTGCATATAAGCCTTTAAAATGAGCACTTTGATTATTCATGTTTGTGTCCCATAGACTTTAAAGGTGTTCACATGTTCTGCCAAATGTTTTGCCTGTTTCCCACACAGGGGTTCTTCTCCAGCAAAATACACAAAACCCAAATGAAAATTCTAACCCACCTGGCTACTCTTCAGCAACACTGCTGCTAGAGATACTGACCCCTCAGACCACCAGCTCTTCTAGGCACACAGTTTGGAACTTCTGGATACACACAGCCTTGAGATCCTTTAAGCACACAGCCTTGAGCTTCTTAACGCACACAGCCTTGAGCTTCTTAACGCACACAGCATCTATCGCCACACAGAGACTCTCTCAATGGCAGCCATTGCTCCAACTCCCTTCCACTCCAACCTGGAACTCTCAGCAAACCAACATTATGAGGGCTGTGTGCACCTAAGCCCACACCCTGCTGACTGACTGCAAAACCCAGACACTGGGTTGGAGATTTCTTCCCTTTTAAAGTGCTTTGAAATCTCCAAATTATGGAACCCCATCCAGAAATATTAAAATCCGGAGAAATCTGCAAAAGCAGTTTTCTCCGCTCATAATTAACACGTTGTAGTTATGCACTCAGCAAATGTGCAAACCCTGTGTTCTTTCTGTGAAGACAGAGGCTCGTATTGTCACACATCTGAAAAACACCAATCCAAATATGGGATGCCTTTAAGCTGCATTATGCGTTATGAAACAGTGAGACTCCAAAGCTCTCAACTTTGTACAAACTGGCCAGTGGTACAACAGTTTAACAGTGTGGTTTGTGATCTTATTTTTTCAAAGTACCACACTGCATTGTCTGACCATATGCATGAGAAAATGCATGACTCTGCATTATAGAGCTGCACTTACCAAAATCAGAGATGCCGTTTTTTTTTTGGTGTTTTTTTTTTATTGACAAGCTCTTAAGTGTGCCGGTAAATACATTGTGTATACAATTATTAGGCAAGTGTCTATTTTGACCAACTCATCATTTTTATGCATAGTGTCCAACTCCAAGCTGTATAAATTTGAATGCAGCATATCAGGTGATGTGTATTTGTGTAACATGGGAGGGTGTGGCCTAAAGAGATCAACACCTTATATCAAGGTGTGCATAATTATTAGGCAGCTTCTTTTCCTCAGGCACCTGACCTGCATGCTTTGGCCAATCATAATGCGATGTGCTGTGAGAGCCATGATTGGCCAAAGGCAGGGTGCCTTTGGCCAATCATGGCTCTGGGGCCACGCCCCACACTATGTAAGGCTGCTTATACGGCGGCCGTATGTAGTGTGATATAGTGGAGATAGATTAGGCAGGTTAATTAGTGGATTGAGCGTGCAGTCAGTGTAGAATGTATAACATAGTGCAGTGTAGAGTATATAATACAGTGTATTGAAGTGATTAAGAGGAAACCCATGATAGAATTAAGAAAAAATGGCATGGGTCCCCCCTTTGGGTCTGGTATCAATTTTAAGGGGAAATTTTTCGAAAGCCCACTGCGGATAACACAATCCCCCACGCGTCCGATGCCCATCCAGAATCGCTTATTCTTTCTATTCCATACAGTCAATATCTTAGACTAAAAAGGATCTGTTCTACATGCGATTCCTTTAAAATTGAGGCTGATGCATTAGAAGACCGTTTGCTTAAACGTGGTTACTAGGGATGAGCCGAACACCCCCCGGTTTGGTTCGCACCAGAACCTGCGAATGGACAGAAAGTTCGCACGAACGTTAGAACCCCATTGACATCTATGGGACTCGAACGTTCGAAATCAAAATTGCTCATTTTAAAGGCTAATTTGCATGGTATTGTCCGAAAAAGGGTTTGGGGACGCGGGTCCTACATGTATCAATGCAAAAAGAACTTTTAAAAACTGCCGTTTTTTCGGGAGCAGTGATTTTAATGATGCTTAAAGTAAAAAAAAAAAGTGAAATATTCCTTTAAATATCGTACCTGGGGTGTGTCTATAGCATGCCTGTAAAGTGGCACGTGTTTCCCGTGTTTAGAACAGTCCCTGCACAATATGTCATTTTTAAAGGAAAAAATCTCATTTAAAACTGCTTGCGGGTTTAATGTAATGTCCGGTCCTGGCAATATGGATGAAAATCAGTGAGACAAACGGAATGGGTACCCCCAGTCCATTACCAGGCCCTTTGGGTCTTGTATGGATATTAAGGGGAACCCCGCACCCAATTTAAAATAAGGAAAGGTGTGGGGCCACCAGGCCCTATATACTCTGAACAGCAGTATACAGGCGCTGCAAACAAGACAGGGACTGTAGGTTTGTTGTTAAGTAGAATCTGTTTGTCATTTTGAACGGGTACATTTTGAACGTGTTTAGCTCCAGCCAAAAAATCTTTTTTAAGCTTTTTGGAAAACATAGGGAAGGGGAACCCCTGTGACATTTGTTTTGCTGTCTTTCCTCCTCTTTAGAATATTTCACCTCACTTTTTGTCCCAATGACAAATGCTTTTTGAGAATTTGGGTTTTTTTGTAGAACAAGGATTGGAAAGCATCAGTGGAAAGGAGAAATGTTTTTCCCATATTAACTCTTACAGGAGAGAATTTCCCTTCCTAGGGTTAGATTTCATCTCACTTCCTGTTGTCTCCTTCCGTTTGCAAGTAGGAGTCGTTTGTAAGTTAGATGTTTGAAAGTAGGGGCCTGCCCTATATACTCAGCAGAAATTTGGGCCTTAGGTGTTGTTGTGGCCACAACACTGTAAGCCCTCACAGGGCACTGCTGTGAAATATTCGATCAAGAATTGTAATTACATGCCCCTGTTGAACAGGTGCAGAAAAACTGGGCCTTTGGTGGTGGTGGTGGTGATGCTGGTGCCACAACACTGTAAGTCCTCACTCGCTCTTGGTGGGTGCAGAAATGGGCCCTGCTGTGAAATATTAGATCAAGAATTGTAATTACATGCCCCTGTTGAACAGGGGCAGAAAAATTGGGCCTTTGGTGGTGGTGGTGCTGGTGCCACAACACTGCAACCCCTCACAGACACTCTAGTTGGAACGCAGGAACGAGCCCTGCTGCAAAGTATTGCATCAAAAATTGTAATTACATGCCCCTGTTAAACAGGGGCAGAAAAATTGGGCCTTAGGCACTGGTGCTGGTGCCACAACACTGCAACCCCTCACAGACACTCTATTTGGAACGCAGGAACGAGCCCTGCTGCAAAGTATTGCATCAAAAATTGTAATTACACGCCCCTGTTAAACAGGAGCAGAAAAATTGGGCCTTAGGCACTGGTGCTGGTGCCACAACACTGCAACCCCTCACAGACACTCTAGTTGGAACGCAGGAACGAGCCCTGCTGCAAAGTATTGCATCAAAAATTGTAATTACACGCCCCTGTTAAACAGGGGCAGAAAAATTGGGCCTTAGGCACTGGTGCTGGTGCCACAACACTGCAACCCCTCACAGACACTCTAGTTGGAACGCAGGAACGAGCCCTGCTGCAAAGTATTGCATCAAAAATTGTAATTAAACGCCCCTGTTAACCACTTCCCGCCCACGGGCGTCATATGACGTCCTGGGCTTTGAGTGGGTATATCTGAATGATGCCTGTAGTTACAGACATCATTCTGATATTGCCGGTTTCAGCCGGCGAATCTCTACACCATAGGAACGATCATAGCGGCCGTTCCGCCGCTTGATCGTTCCTATGGGAGGCGAGAGGGGACGTCCCCCCCCTCCCGCCGCCCTCCGGTGCTTGTTCCGACTCACCGTTACGATCGGTGAGGCGGAGAGCAGATCCGCCGGCGCCGGATGTAGATCATAGAGATTTCCGGCGGACCAGATGGTCGCCGGAGTCTCTATGATCATCGGAGGCCGGGCGCGATGTTATGACGTCACGCCCGGCCTCTCCATTCAAAAAAACGGCGCCGCTTCGGCTAGGAAGCGGCGATCGTTTTATTTTTTTTTTTTATTTCAGGCTTCCCAGCCTAGTGGTGAGATATGGGGTCTTATTGACCCCATATCTCACTATTAAGAGGACCTGTCATGTTATATTCTTATTACAAGGGATGTTTACATTCCTTGTAATAGGAATAAAAGTGATCAAAAAAATTTTTTTTTCAAAAAAGTGTAAAAAAAAAAAAATATATATATAATTATCAATAAAAAAAAAAAAAAAAAATTTTTAAAGCGCCGCTGTCCCCGTGTGCTCGCACGCAGAAGCGAACGCATACGTAAGTCCCGCCCACATATGAAAACGGTGTGCAAACCATACATGTGAGGTATCGCCGCGAACGTTGGAGCGAGAGCAATAATTTTGTCACTAGACCTCCTCTGTAACTCAAAACATGTAACCAGTAAAAAAATTTCAAGCGTCGCCTATGGGGATTTTTAAGTACCGAACATTGGCGCCATTCTACGAGCGTGTGCAATTTTGAAGCGTGACATGTTAGGTATCTATTTACTCGGCGTAACTTCATCTTTCACAATATGCAAAAACATTGGGCTAACTTTACTGTTTTGTTTTTTTTTAAAACACAAAACTGTTTTTTTCCCCCAAAAAACGCGTTTGAAAAATTCCTGCGCAAATACCGTGTGAGATAAAAAGTTGTAACAACCGCCATTGTATTCTCTAGGGTTTTTGCTAAAAAAACATATATAATGTTTGGGGGTTCTATGTAATTTTCTAGCAAAAAAAATATGATTTTTACAGGAAGAGAGAAATGTCAAAATTGGCCCGGTAAGGAAGTGGTTAAACAGGGGCAGAAAAATTGGGCCTTAGGCACTGTGCTGGTGCCACAACACTGCAACCCCTCACAGACACTCTAGTTGGAACGCAGGAACGAGCCCTGCTGCAAAGTATTGCATCAAAAATTGTAATTACACGCCCCTGTTAAACAGGGGCAGAAAAATTGGGCCTTAGGCACTGGTGCTGGTGCCACAACACTGCAACCCCTCACAGACACTCTAGTTGGAATGCAGGAACGAGCCCTGCTGCAAAGTATTGCATCAGAAATTGAAATTACACGCCCCTGTTAAACAGGGGCAGAAAAATTGGGCCTTAGGCACTGGTGCTGGTGCCACAACACTGCAACCCCTCACAGACACTCTAGTTGGAACGCAGGAACGAGCCCTGCTGCAAAGTATTGCATCAAAAATTGTAATTACACGCCCCTGTTAAACAGGGGCAGAAAAATTGGGCCTTAGGCACTGGTGCTGGTGCCACAACACTGCAACCCCTCACAGACACTCTAGTTGGAATGCAGGAACGAGCCCTGCTGCAAAGTATTGCATCAAAAATTGTAATTACACGCCCCTGTTAAACAGGGGCAGAAAAATTGGGCCTTAGGCACTGGTGGTGGCGCCCAGAACCAAAAATGTTCTTACAAGCTATCAGCGTGATGATTGAGGAGGAAGAGGATAATTACTCAGGGAAAGTCACTCAGCATCAGCATAGGCAGTCTTTGAAGGGATCTGAGATTTCAAAAAAAATTATTCGGTTACATCAGCATCAGGTGCTTGGTAGCTGGTGGTGATCCAAGACAGATTCATTTTTATGAAGGTCAGTCGATCGACCGAGTCGGTGGACAGACGCACCCTGTGATCGGTTAACACGCCTCCAGCAGGCATGAATGTGCGTTCCGAAAGAACGCTGGATGCAGGACAGGCCAGTAGCTCAATTGCATACTGTGAAAGCTCTGGCCAGTGATCCATCCTCAAGACCCTGTAACCCAGAGGATTTTCGGTGGGAAAGGTGTCCAAGTCTGATCTTGCCCCTAGGTATTCCTCCACCATGTAAAACAGACGCTGGCGATGGTTGCTGGAACCGATCATACCTTGGGGCTGCGGAACAAAAAATTGTCTAAACGCATCAGTCAGACAGCCACCTTCTCCACCGCTCCTTCTTTGACTGACCGAAGCCTCAGCAACACGTTGTCCAGAAACAGGAGTTTGTAACCTCCCAGTCTCTGGGAACACGTTGCACAGACCTTTCTGCAAGGCCTCCCGAATATGTTTCATCCTCTGCTCCCTCTGCGATGGCAAGATAAGGTCCGTAACCTTACCCTTGTAACATGGATCAAGGAGGGTTGCCAGCCAGTATTGGCCCTTCTCCTTGATACCACGAATATGAGGATCCTTACGCAGGCTTTGCAGGATCAGGAAGGCCATGCAGCGTAGGTTTGCTGAGGCATTCGGTCCAGAGTTCTCTGGGTCACTAAGGACGACATGGTCCGCAGCCACCTCCTCCCAGCCACGTACAAGTCCATGTGTTTCTTGGGACTGATCCCTTAAAGACTGCTGCTGATGCTGAGTGCCAGGCTCCACCTCCATACTGACACAATGTTCCTCCTCCTCCTCCTCCTCCTCCTCTTCCTGTGTGATCGGCGGGCACGCAGGAACACTGTCTGGGTAAAGGGGGCCTTGAGAGCTAAGGAAGTCCCCCTCTTCCTGCCTCTGTTCTGCCTCAAGTGCCCTTTCCATTATTCCACGCAGCCTGTGCTCCAACAGGTGGACAAGGGGGACAGTGTCACTGATGCATGCACTGTCACTGCTCACCATCCTCGTGGCCTCCTCAAATGGTGACAGGACAGTGCATGCACCCCTGATCATGGCCCACTGGCGTGGGGAAAAAAAAACCGAGCTCCCCTGACCCTGTCCTGATGCCATAGTCACACAGGCACTCATTGATGGCCCTCTGCTGCGTGTGCAGCCGCTGCAGCATGGCCAACGTTGAGTTCCACCTGGTGGGCATGTCACAGATTAGGCGGTACTTGGGCAGGTTAAACTCCTTTTGGAGGTCCGTCACCTGAGCACTGGCATTATATGACCGGCGGAAATGCACACAGACTTTCCTGGCCTGCCTCAGGACATCCTGTAAGCCCGGGTACGTGCCCAAGAACTGCTGCACCACCAAGTTAAGGACGTGAGCCAAACAGGGCACATGGGTCATTTGTCCCTGTCGGAGGGCAGAGAGGAGGTTGGTGCCATTGTCGCAAACCACCATTCCTGCCTTAAGTTGGCGTGGCGTCAACCACCTCTGAACCTGCCCCTGCAGAGCTGACAGAACCTCTGCCCCAGTGTGGCTCCTGTCCCCCAAGCACACCAGCTCAAGCACCGCATGGCATCTTTTGGCCTGCGTACTTGCGTAGCCCCTTGAACGGCTTCGGAGCACCACTGGTTCCGAGAACAAAGTACAGGAAGAGGCCATGGAGGAAGAAGAAGAGGAGGGGGTGGAGGAGAGAGGTGTGTCACAATCATTAGCATTTTGGAGGCGTGGTGGCGGAACAACCTCCAACACTACTGAACCTTGTCCTGCATCCTTCCCAGCTGCCAGCAGAGTCACCCAATGCGCCGTGAAACTTAGGTAACGTCCCTGTCCATGCCTGCTGGACCATGAGTCAGCGGTAATATGCACCTTACCGCTGACCGCCCTGTCCAGCGAGGCATGGACATTGCCTTCCACATGCCGGTAGAGAGCCGGAATCTCCTTCCGTGAGAAAAAGTGGCGTTTGGGTACCTGCCACTGAGGAACCGCACATTCCACAAACTCACGGAAGGGGCAGAGTCTACCAACTGAAAAGGCAGCAGTTGAAGTGCTAGCAATTTTGCCAAGCTAGCATTCAACCGCTGGGCATGTGGATGGCTGGGAGCAAACTTCTTTCGGCCGTGCAGCAGCTGGGGCAGGGAAATTTGCCTGGTACAATCTGACGTCGGTGTACCAAAAGCAGATTGCCCACAAGTACTTGGCTGTGACACACCTAATTCTACACCTTCATTCCTCTCAGTGCAGGTCTCAGAGAGGACTAAAGGTCTAGTGGGGTTGGAAATCTCAGCTAATGAGGAGCAAGGAGAGGTCCTCTTTGTTCTTTGGTGTGGGTCTTTTAGATGCGCTTGCCAACGAACTGCATGGCAGGTCAACATATGTCTGGTCAAGCATGTGGTACCCAAGCGGGAGATGTTTTGGCCATGCGAGATACGCTTGAGACATATGTTGCAAATAGCAGCGATGCGATCTGATGCACTCGTCTCAAAAAAGGCCCACACCAAAGAACTTTTTGAACAATGCGCAGAGACTGCAGCGCCCTGCACATGTGGAGCTTTGGGGTGTGATGCAGTCAATGTGCTGCCCCTGGAGGGCATCCTGCCTTGTTAATGATGTGCCGCCTCCTCCTCCTCCTCCTCTCTCCTATCAGGCACCCACGTTGAGTCAGTGACCTCATCATCCCCTCCCTCCTCATCACTGGAGCAAACCTGGCAGTATGCTGCAGCAGGGGGAGCATGACTGCCAGATTTCTGTCCTTCTTGGGCACCCCCTCTGTCCGTGCTCATGTTACTGCCTTCATCGAGCTCAGTATCATCATCAGAGCCTTCCAAACGCTGGGCATCCTCCTGGAGCATGTACCCAACACTGTGGTCAAACAGTTCGAGGGACTCCTCAGGAGGACATGGTGGGGCTTTGGGAAGGAGTCACTGATGACATTGAGCCGAGGGAAGAGGCCGCTGCATTGCCAGACAAAGTACCCTGGGCATGAGTGAGAGAGGATGAGGAGGATGAGGACAGCTTGGTCATCCACTTGACCAAGTCTTCCGCATGTTGCGGCTCAACACGGCCAGCTGCCGAAAAAAAGGCCAAGCGTGTCCCACGGCCACGTGCTGATGAGGATGCACCATCTCCATGACCAGCACTAGACACAGAGCCTGCTTGCCCTCTCTTATTGGCTTGTGACTGTCTGCCTCTCCTTCTTGGCCTTCCAGACATACTAATGGCCTGTAGCTGCACTAAGCTGGGATATATATATATATATATATATATATATATATATATATATATATATATATATATATATGTGTGTGTACTGATACTGCAGCTAGCAAAATCAACTGCCTGCCTGTAGTATGAGAACACCACCAACCTTCTACAGGTAGCTTTAGCTGAACACTGTGCAGAGCTCGCAAAAAACTAACTTGTATCTTTTTTAGCTGCCTGCGGTAGTGATAGGATCAGGAAAACACCACCAACCTTCTACAGGTAGCTTTAGGTGAACACTGTGCAGAGCTCGCAAAAAAATAACTTGTAGGTTTAGCTGAACACTGTGAGGTGGACGCACCACACTAACTTGTAGTTTTAGCTGAACACTGTGAGCAGGACGCACAGCACTAACTTGTATTTTTAGCTGAACACTGTGAGCAGGACGCACAGCACTAGCTTGTAGTTTTAGCTGAACACTGTGAGCAGGACGCACTGCACTAACTTGTAGCTTTAGATGAACACTGTGCAGAGGTCTCACTACACCAACTTGTAGGTTTAGCTGAACACTGTGAGCAGGACGCACAGCACTAACTTGTAGTTTTAGCTGAACACTGTGAGCAGGACGCACAGCACTAACTTATAGTTTTAGCTGAACACTGTGAGCAGGATGCACAACACTAACTTGTAGTTTTAGATGAACACTGTGCAGAGGTCTCACTACACCAACTTGTAGGTTTAGCTGAACACTGTGAGCAGGACGCACAGCACTAACTTGTAGTTTTAGCTGAACACTGTGAGCAGGACGCACAGCACTAACTTATAGTTTTAGCTGAACACTGTGAGCAGGACGCACAGCACTAACTTGTAGCTTTAGCTGAACACTGTGAGCAGGACGCACTGCACTAATTTGTAGCTTTAGATGAACACTGAGCAGAGGTCTCACTACACCAACTTGTAGGTTTAGCTGAACACTGTGAGCAGGACGCACTGCACTAACTGTAAATAGTCTAGTTGCCTGACTGTGGTACTAATAGGATCAAAAGAACACCAGCAATTTTATTCAGGTAGCTGTAAATACTGTAACAAGACAAGCCTGCCTGTCAGTAAGAAGATAACAGGAATGGATCTAGCTGAACACTGTGAGCAGGACGCACTGCACTAACTGTAAATAGTCTAGCTGCCAGACTGTGGTACTAATAGGATCAAAAGAACACCAGTAATTTTCTTCAGGTAGCTGTAAATACTGTAACAAGACAAGCCTGCCTGCCAGTAGGAAGATAACAGGAACGGATCTAGCTAAACTGAATACAGTGTATATATATATATATGCAACACCTGGGATGCATATATATATACACAATACACTGTAAGTGCAGCTAAACTGACTGACTGTTCTGCCTAATCTATCTAAATCAAATCAAATGTCACTGTCTGTCTGTCTCTCTCTCTCAATGAACGCCGGAACACACACTACACAGGGCCGCCGTGTAGGCGGCCTTATATAGTGTGGGGCGTGTACTAAATCCCCTGAGCCATAATTGGCCAAAGCCTCCTTGGCTTTGGCCAATTATGGCTCTCTGTTCAGACGGCGCTGTGATTGGCCAAGCATGCGGGTCATAGTGCATGCTTGGCCAATCATCAGCCAGCAATGCACTGCGATGCCGCAGTGAATTATGGGCCATGACGTGCCACACAAATTTGGCGCGAACGGCCCATATCGTTTGCAATTCGACGAATGACCGAACAGCCGATGTTCGAGTCGAACATGGGTTCGACTTGAACACGAAGCTCATCCCTAGTGGTTACTCTCATACCTGTTTAAAAAAGGCATACAGGCAAGCATGTAACAAGTCTCGACCTGGCTTGCTTTTCCCAAAGGACAGACAAATGCCTACAGGAATACAACAGACGAGATTGATAATTAAGTTTAGCAATCAGCACAAAAATATTAAAAATATCCTTAAGAAACATTGGAAAATCTTACAGGCTGATCCTCTTATCTGTCCTCATATATCTCCATACCTGACCACTATATTTTGTAAAGCGACATCATTAAAAGACAAATTTGTACACAGAATTTGTGGGAGAATTTAGAAAGAATCCATGTAAGTGGGTTGGGTACATTCACGTGTTGGGGCTGTACCATTTGTCAGTATATGGACACTAGACATCACATCCTGTTACCCAATGGCATAACATTCAAGCCTCAGCATTTTGCTAACTACAAAACTCCAGCTGTGATTTATATGTTACAATGCCAGTGTCAGAGCTTTTACATCGGAAAGACGAAACTTGAGTTTCATAAAAGGGGGGAGAGGCACATTAACCACTTCCTGACAGGCGCACGCTGATGTACGTTGGTAGAATGACACGGCTGGGCAAATGGGCGTACCTGTAAGTCCCATTTAAATTCCTCGCCGTGCCATTGCGTGCGCGCCGGCCGGGAACTCCGTGAGTCGGGTCGCGGGATACCCGCGATCGCCTCACGGAGAGGATGAACGGGGAGATGCTGATGTAAACAAGTTCTGCCTAGTGACAGTGTCACTGATCTCTGCTCCCTGTCATCGGGAGCAGAGATTAGTGACGTGTCACAGCTAGCCCATCCCCCCTACAGTTAGAGCACATCCCTAGTACTGACTTAACCCCTCCCCGCCTCATAGTGGTTAAACCTTTCACTGCCAGTGTCATTTACACAGGAATCAGTGCATTTTTATAGCACTGATTGCTGTATAAATGACAATGGTCCCAAAAAATGTGTCAAAAATGTCCGATGTGTCCTCCATAATGTCGCAATCACAATAAAAATCGCTGATCGCCGCCATTACTAGTAAAAAAAATTATTAATAAAAATGCCATAAAACTATCCCCTATTTTGTAAACGCTATAACTTTTACGCAAACCAATCAATAATCGCTTATTGTGATTTTTTTTACCAAAAATATGTAAAATATGTATCAGCCTAAACTGAGGAAAAAAAATGTTTTTTAAATTATTTTTTGAGGATATTTATTAGAGCAAAAAGTACAAAATAATGCGTTTTTTCAAAATTGTCGCTATTTTTTGTTTATAGCGCAAAAAATAAAAACCGCAGAGGTGATCAAATACCACAAAAAGAAAGCTCTATTTGTGGGAAAAAAAAGACGTCAATTTTGTTTGGGAGCCACATCGCACGACCGCGCAATTGTCAGTTAAAGCAACGCAGTGCCGAATCGCAAAAAGTGCTCTGGTCAGGAAGGGGGTAAATTCTTCCTGGGCTGAAGTGAGCATTACAACAGCTAATCAAGATTTTCCACTTGGGAGGCATGTTAGGGACTTGCATAATGGCAGAGCCCCTAAATTTTCCTTTGTGATCCTTGATAGAATTTGCCATAATGCTAGGGGTGCAGATTACAATAAACTACTGCTCCGGAGACAATCACGTTGGATCATGGAGTTAAATGCCACTCATTTCCTGTCCTTAATAGTATTCTTAGTTTTAGACCCTTTTTGGAGGAATTTAATTTGGCGGTTTGTGGAAAGGATATGTGAATTATCAAGGTTCTGTTTCTCATTGTCAAGTGGCAAATCTAGATTAGCTGTTGTAATGCTCTTAATGTGCCTCCCTGCCCTTTTACGAAACTCAAGTTTTGTCTTTCCAATGTAAAAGCTCTGACACTGACATTGTGACATATAAATCACAGCTGGAGTTTTGCAGTTAGCAAAATGCTGAGGCTTGAATGTTATGCCATTGGGTACCAGGATGTGATGTCTAGTGTCCATATACTGACAAATGGTACAGCCCCCACAAGTGAATGTATCCAACCTCTTACATGGATCCTTTCTAAATTCCCCCACAAATTCTGTATGTACCAATTTGTCTTTTAACAATGTCATTTTTTGAAATGTAATGGTCGGGTATGGAGATATATGAGGACAGATGAGAGGATCAAAATATGAAAAAAACCCACTATGTTGAATCAGCTCATGTCAAAATTAATTGGTTAAATGTTATATGATCAAAAAACGATTTGTCCTGAGGACGGGCTACCTCCCATGTAGCAAAGGACATAAATCAAAAAATGAAGGGGGATAGAGGAGGGGGGGGGGAAGAGGGAGAGGGAAAGGAGTGGGGGGGAGGGGAGGGAGGGGAGGGGGGGAGGAGGGGAGGATAAGGGAAGCTAGGGGTACCCACCAGCGCTATTGTTGTTGTTTTTATACCCAACGTTGTTTTATTTATGTTCACAGTCTCATCCTGTTAAGTGTCACCCACACACATTTGATATTGCCAGGGAGTGTACCCCATCTGCGTGTTTCTACGCACATGGGCTCCCCGTCTCCCTGTTTTTTTACTTATGTCTTTATGCTCTTTTTCCAATAAAGGTTTTCTACTTTGATCATTATCATGTGGTCGCTTCTCCCTTCAGTTAGCTTTCCAGGGGGTCAGGGAGGGTTCCTTATCTCTTCCCTTATCCTCCCCTCCTTTCCCCCCCTCCCCTCCCTCCCCTCCCCCCCTCCCCCACTCCTTTCCCTCTCCCTCTTTTCCTCCCCCCCTCTATCCCCCTTCATTTTCAGATAAGAGGATCGGCCTGTAAGATTTTGCAATGTTTCTTAAGGATGTTTTTAATATTTTTGTGCTGATTGCTAAACTTAGTTATCAATCTCGTCTGTTGTATTCCTGTAGGTATTTGTATGTCCTTTGGGAAAAGCAAGTCAGGTTGAGACTTGTTACATGCTCGCCTGTATGACTTTTTTAAACAGGTATGAGAGTAACCACGTTTAAGCAAACGGTTTTTTAATACATCAGCCTCAATTTTAAAGGAATCGCATGTAGAACAGTTCCTTTTTAGTCTAAGATGTGCACTGTATGGAATAGAAAGAATAAGTGATTCTGGATGGGCACTGGACAGCATGTTAGGGACTTGCATAATGGCAGAGCCCCTAAATTTTCCTTCCTGATCCTTGGTAGAATTCACCCTAATGCTAGGGGTGGAGATTACAATAAACTTCTGCTCCAGAGAGAATCTCGTTGGATCATGGAGTTAAATGACACTAATTTTCCTGGCCTTAATAGTATTCTTAGTTTTAGACCCTTTTTGGAGGCATTTCATTTGGGGGTTTGCGGAAAGGATATGTGAATTATCAAGGTTCTGTTTCTCAATGTCACCTTATGTACCACCTTGTAAGGTCTTAATCTGCTATTATGATCCATCAATTTATATCTTGCTGTTTGTTCTTGTTTTTTGTTTTTTTTTTCTTCTTTTTTATTTCTCTGACTGTAAGAATACCATCAATTTGTGATGTGTGCCAGGCTTGTTAATGATAGCTATATAATCCCTTGAGGGTGGTGGAGTGTTTGGTTCATCATCCCTCACCATTGCGGTCTTCTACCTCCAATTGTTTTTTTTTTTTTTAATTCTATATATATATTTTTTTAATTCTACCCATATATATATATATATATATTTTGGTGCCTATTGCATATCAAGTGTAGGGTGGGTGCGGCGCTGTTTTGTTATGTTTATTTAAATCTAGTCTATTGCAATAAAAATGAATTTTGGGATATCATCAACATTAATTCATTCTGAATAATCTTACTGTTTGGATTACTGAAAATATAGATTTAATTTAATTTCCCCTGAGGCATTTTTGTACATTGTTAGTTTGCAACAAACAGTTGGTTCCGGTTCCTGTGATTCCTCCTGATCGTATTCTGGTTATGGTTTGCACCAGTCTCACTTCTCCTTTGGGTGACAAAATTCTTGCTGTTCAGGTTCATGCTCCTCCTGAGAAACCTTGTGACTGCTGCTTTGTCCCAGAGAGTCTCCATACTGCCATGCTCCAGACTTACCATTCTCCCAAGGCTGCTGGCCACCCTGGGAAGAATCAACTCTTTTGTGCCATTTCCCAACAATTCTGGTGGCCTATTCTACGTGCTGATGTAACCACCTTCATAGCTGCCTGTTCTGTGTGTGCTCAGAGTAAGACTCCACGGCACCTTCCAGTGGGCCTCCTAAAACCCATACCCAATGGAGAGAGGCCCTGGACCCACCTGTCTATGGATTTCATTGTGGAGTTACCCAGCTCCCAGGGCAACACAGTTATCCTTATGGTGGTTGACCGGTTCTCGAAAATGTCCCATTGTATTCCACTTAAGAAGTTGTCCAATTCTAAGGAACTGGCTTCCATTTTTGCTCAAGAGATCTTTCGCTTACATGGGCTACCCAAGGTGATTGTCTCGGACGGGGTAGTCAGTTTGTGTCCCGGTTCTGGCGAGCCTTTTGTGCACAGTTGGGAATTCAGCTTGCTTTCTCCTCTGTGTATCACATGCAGTCTAATGGGGCAGCAGAACGAGCCAATCAGTCCTTGGAGCAATTCCTACATTGCTATATTTCTGATCATCATAATAACTGGTCAGACCTCTTACCGTGGGCAGAGGTTGCTCACAATAGTGCTTTGAATTCTGCTTCGGTTTGTCCCCATTTATGGCAAACTATGGTTTCCAACCTTGCATGTTGCCTGACTCATTTGTTCCACAGAGTATTCCTGCATTAGAGGAGCATCTCTGTGGTCTTCGTTTCACTTGGGCACAAGTCCAGGAGGCTTTGCGACATGCTAATTATAGGTACAGACTCCATACTGATCGCAGACGCCTGCCTGCGCCTTCCTACCAGGTTGGGGACAGGGTCTGGCTGTCACCTCGCAACCTCCGACTTCGTGTTCCCTCTCTGAAGTTCGCACCTTGGTTTATTGGGCCTTTCCGTATTCTTCGCAGGATTAACCCAGCGGCTTACGCATTAAACCTTCCTTCTAATATACATATTTCAAATATATTTCATGTCTCCTTATGAAAAACCTTTGGTCTGCAACTGCTTTACCATCTCAGTGCCTCATCCTCACCCTGTACAGGTTGATAACCATGAGGAGTATGAAGTACAGTCCATTGTTGACTCCCGTAGGTTCAGTGGGCGCATACAGTACCTGGTGCATTGGAAAGGGTACGGTTTGGAGGAACGCTCTTGGGTCTCATCCTAGGACGTAATGCCCCTGTCCTCCTACATGATTTCCATAGACGTTTTCTCCTCAAGCCTGGTGGTCCTCTGAGGGGGGAGGGTCATTGAGGTGGGGGTACTGTCAGGGCTGGGCTCAGCCCTTCCTTCTCTGCCTTCGCCTTGGTCACATCTCTAGAGACGCTTTCCTGTGTTCCTGTTAAAGACTTGCTTGGCTGACATTCCTTCTGACTCCAGATCCTGCTTGCTGTTCTACTACACTCATCTCTGGCTCTCTGATGTTTTGGCTTGTCTGACTATCTGTTCCAGTTCCTGAACTCTGGCTATGATTTAACTATGTTTACTCTGTTTACCTTTTTTTATTATTATTAAACAAGTGTGATTTAACTGTACTTCTGTCTCAGTCTGATTCATGGTTTCTGACACACCTGGACTGGAAGCAAAAACTTGTCCATACATAAGTACATCGATACATCAATATAGCCCTTCTGTAAAAATCTGTTTTTAATCATTTTGCTTTGAGAGTGAAAATCAGCTAACAAGCTACAGTTTCTCTTTATTCTGACAAATTGGACTTTAGGAACATTTTTAAGCCAGACAGGGTTATAACAGCTAGTGAGAGGAATGTAATTATTTCTGTCTGTACTTTTAAAATATGACCTAGTAGTGATCTTATTACCTATTACAGTGAGTGTCAAATGTAAAAAATGTATTTCTTCCTGGATAAATGTGTGTGTTAATTTGATGCTATGACTATTGTCATTTAATAAATCAATAAAAGCTTGTAGGGAGGAGATATCCCCATTACAGATTAAAATAACATTGTCAATATATCTTTTGTAAAAAGAAAGGGCAGGGCGGGGCTCTGGCTGATGGACGTCTAGTCTCAGAGCTCCGTCCCGCTCCGGACATACAGCGCTCCCTATAGCCAGAGGCTGCGGCTGATCCCCACCCACTATAGCGGCCGTTAAGCGGGCATATCCTCGGGCACATCCCTATGTCCTCGGGGACATCCAAGAATACTTTGGAGACCCGACTCCCCACAATCCCAGAGACGGCTGAGAAATCAAAGATGGCAGCGGAGCAGCCCCCACACAAGGCTACACAGACAGGGATCTCTCCACACGCAGCCTGGTGGGACACACAGCGGGGAGAGGTATGTGCAGCATCCCCCAGCACCACTCCACACAGAGGCCCTACATCGCCAGCCTCCACCGAGTCCCTCATCAACCAGACTCTGGATGAGCTCCATACGCCCCCCATGACTGCCACCTCAACTGGGCCTGGCAACCCCCTGCTTGGTGCGGGCCAGATCCCCTCACAGTCCCATGACATGGCGCTCATGTTTGCCAAATTTGCAGAGATGCTGGATAGGGGACTGGCCCAGACCACAGCCTAAATAACTGCTGACATCAAAATGGATCTCCAGGCCCTGGGCTCGCACATTGAAGCCATAGAAGACAACATGGATGCTACCATGGCTACTAACCAAAACACAGACTGCATACAGGACATTCATAATCAACTCAATGCTGCCATTGCTAAAATTGATGACCTGAAGAACAGGTCTCAACAATATAATTTTAGGATCCAGGGTGTACCTGAATCAATCAAGGATATCCCTGCTGCAGTTAAATCATCAAAGAACTTATCCCTGACATTTGCTCCCACAGAGCCTAACTTGATCGAGCCCACAGGGCCCTGGGCTCCCACGATCTGATGGACTCCCCCGTGACATTCTTGTTAAGCCACACTACTGTGCGGTGAAAGAAGATGTTATGAAAGGGGCCAGATCAGCCCCCCAACTCCAAATCATGGGGCACCCGATCCAGCTTTTTGCTGACATCTCCCCCTCTACAATCCAAAGGAGACAAGCTCTCAAACCCCTACTAATGGCTCTGACTCAGCAGAACATCAAATACAAATACTGGTGGCTGTTCCCCTTCAGCCTGAAATTTGAGGTAAATAACAAGCCATACAGATTCCCCATATTTACTGAGGGAGAGGATTTACTACAGAAGCTGGGAATAATATCCAGGGACCCTCTGTCCCCGATGGGAACCTCCTCATCCATCTCCTTCGAGAGACCACCCCCGGTGAGCCCACTTACTTCACAGTGGCAAAAACCTAAACTTAAAAAAGCTAAGGATGGCCGACTCACATGAACTGGAGCCATGACACTCGCTGTTGCCTCACCTTATCATCTTGTTCGGGTCTAGCCCCTGAAAACCCTGCACTACTGATGATGACCTCTTCTTCTCACTTACTGATATCCTGAAATCTCTCTCCTGCCTTCAGACTGTTAAACTCACATATTTCCTCAATGTCTTTTCCCCTTTACCCTAATGCATATTCTTCTCCTACAGGGGAGAAGCCATATCGGCAACCAACTCTACATGTGAGACCCTGACCCAAAGAAGTCACCCCAGGATGCATTTTATTAATCACGACTTTAGTATACAAATTTCCTCTTGGAAAATGGGACTTTTTAGGCACAGATTGTGAAACAATATACTAAAAAAGTTTTATTGATCAAAAAAAGAGTAATATCGTAAAGAGTAGCACATAGTTCTAAAAACATTAATGGTTGGGTTTTTGTACAAAACACAAGAGATGCATATAATACCCAAACATTTTAACATATAGCAAAATATGAAAACATAAAATACAATCGTATTTCCTATGCATTACGGAGTATGATAAACTCCTTCTTCAGGGATAGTTTGATATGTAGTTTAAAGTTTTAATGATAATCTAAAAATACAAAAGAATTCTTTAGTAAACATTATATATCCAATAGGCATTCATAGTTTCAAAAAAATAGCAAAAGATGAAAAAGGCAAAGAACATATAGGTCACATTAATCACATACTCACATATCCATAAATGAGTAGGGTCCAGAATAATAAACAAAAAAGCCAGATGGCCACAGTGGGTAGATGGAGAGAAAGAGGGTATAGAAAATATTATCTCCTCGCTACTAGAAACACACAGACAAATATAGTCGGTGGTTGGTATTTGTCTGTGTGTGGCTAGTATCTCTTTACGTATTGGCTCCACGTCTCATCCCTTCTCTCCTATATGAAAAAATAGGGGATGTTTTGAAGCACTTCACCTAATCTGCCTCCTGTTTCTAGTAACATCATTGTTTCAGGTATGGTGCTCTCTTAGAGCTTCTTTTAGAAATACTCATGTGCATTTATGCCATTGTCTATCCTTGCTAATATATACTGTAACCCCACTGGGGCATTTTGTCTGACGTTCTGGCCAATTTATATATGCTGTTCTTTCACCCTCAGTTTTCTTTATTGAGCCGGTCTCGGGTTGCACATGGGGATCACAGTATCTGCCTCTCTCCGGAGGGAGGATGTAATATTTTCTATACCCTTTTTCTCTCCATCTACCCACTGTGGCCATCTGGCTTTTTTTTATTATTCTGGACCCTACTCATTAATGGACATGTAAGTATGTGATTAATGTAACCTATATGTTCTTTGCCTTTTTCATCTTTTGCCATTTTTTGAAACTATGAACGCCTATTGGATATATAATGTTTACTAAAGAATTCTTTTGTATTTTTAGATTATCATTAAAACTTTAAACTACATATTGAACTATCCACGAAGAAGGAGTTTATCATACTCCGTAACGCGTAGGAAATACGATTGTGTTTTACGTTTTCATATTTTGTTATATGTTCAAATGTTTTGGTATTATATGCATCTCTTGTGTTTTGTACAAAAACCCAACCATTAATGTTTTTATAACTATGTGCTACTCTTTACGATATTACCCTTTTTTTGATCAATAAAACAATTTCATAAACATACATTGTTTCACAATCTGTGCCTAAAAAGTCCCATTTTCCAAGAGGAAATTTGTATACTATTCAAATTAGGGATGTTGGCCTTTACATAGCAAATAACAATCCTCCTAAATTCTTTGATATTAATCACAGCTATGTACTGTTGCATGTTGTCTCCAGGCAGGGCTTCGTGCTGTCCTGCTGCTACTGCTATCACACCATACCAAAGGATTGCACTTGGACAGCGCCCATAATTTTTCCCAGGACATTAGCTAACCCGTGGCACTGACACGGAGCTCACCACAGACCGTTTTAATGTGCTCTTAACATGTTTCTCTACTTTACAGGTGTTTCAGTTGTTGCCTCCTGTTTTTTTTTAGCCCTCACTAGTTTAATATGGGGGGGCGGTGTGACCGGAGCGTTGCTCATGAACCACCACCTGACCCTGGAGAAGTAGAATTTTCCTTTTTCCCGGCCAGGACGTTTCCTCTTTATAGAGGGACACTATTTGTGTACTTAAGAGAAGAGTGGATTTTCATCACTGCTTCTCTGTAGTTTTCACCATGTTTATTTGTCTTTCTCTTCTCCAACTTCTTTTCTTTTCTCGCACTAACTTTTCTTCTCCCTTAGTGACCCAGTTGAGTTCACACCCCTCCAGACTCCCTAACATTGGAATGAAATATCCTCCATATCTGATGTCGGCCTGGACGTAGGTGACCGGTACTCATCAGCGTTCTCTCCTCAGCTGCCCCGAGGCTGACCTTACCACACCAAACCCTCCCCTGCGCATTGCTATGCATCCCCACCCAGGGAATTAACTCACCAGTTAAACGCAGGAAAATCATTCAATATTATCATAGCCCAAAAATTTATATTCTCTTTCTCCAAGAAACACACTTACCTCGCACCTATAACCCCTCCTACATACATTCCAAATTTCCTAAATTTTATCTTGCCAGTGCGGACACGAAAACTAAGGGGGTAGCTATATTTTTCTCTCGTACCTGCCAGTTCTCCTTCACCTCTGAATTCAAGAACCCAGAGGGGAGATTCATACTTGTAAAAGGTCTCATTGATGACCAGCTCTACCCATTGGTGTCATATTATGCACCAAACAGGGGCCAATCCCAATTCTTTGCTTCCCTATTTCACAAATTGAACCCACTGACTGAAGGTACTGTCATATACGGAGGGGACTCCAACATAGCCTTTGACACAGGACTAGGCAAATCTCGTACCTTGGGTAAGGGACTTATACGTTCCACCAGGCAGAGCCTTAAGGTAACTAAACAGATCTACAGTCAAGGATTAGTGGATATCTTGAGGGAAGTTGACCCATCTTTATGAGACTACACTCACTATTAAACCCCCACAATTCTTTTGCCTGAATTGACGACTTCTTTATTTCCATCTCTGATATACTAGTAGTGTCTAAATCCTACATAAAGGACTCTGCCTGGTCGGATCACTCTCTTCTCTTCTTGATAATGGGGAGACCCTCGAGACAGAAACTGAGTCCTTGCTGGAAACTCAATGCTTCGATCCTTAGTGACCCGACCCATGTTAGTGAGATTGAACAAAACATTTGAGAAAACTTCCTCTTGAATGACACTGGGGACATTTCCCCGACTACGCTGTGGGTGGCCCACAAGACTACCCTTAGAGAAAAGCTAATTCTAATGGCTTTGAGGCTACAAAAAGCATGTAAGTCGGATATAAAAAAACTTGAAAAGCACTTCTTATTTCTTAACAAACAACATAAAAGGGACCCCACTTCTGTTCTGATGGAGAAACTAGACGCTGTACACACAACACTGAACTTAGCTCTAACAGCAGTTGCAGAGAAAAGCCTACGATGGAGTAACGCATGCTTCTATCATCAAGGGGACAAAGAGGGATCCATATTGGCAGCCAGATTGTCTCCTAAACTTAAGACACACACCTTGCCTAAAATCAAGATCGGAAGTAATACCCTTTCCCAAAACCCCCATAAGATCATGGAAGCTTTCAACGACTTTTACAAGAAACTATATAGTAATGGACAAGTGCCCCTTAGAAACCTTTCTCAGCTCAAACAAAATTCCTGAGATTAAGGCCCACCATAGAGATAGGCTGGAGGAATGGTAGAGGAAGTTTCGCAGGTGCTCCCGGCCTGGACGGATTTTCAGTCCCATATTACAAACATTTTGCCGCTCTCCTAGCCCCATATCTAGCCCGTTTCTTTAATCAGATATGTAAGGGTACCCAGCTCAATAAATCCCTGAACTCAGCCTTCATCACAGTAATCCCCAAACCAGGCAAGGACCCCAGTTTAGTAGCTAACTACCGCCCCATATCTTTAATAAATAACGACCTTAAGATTCTCACCAAAATTATGGCAGACCGTATTTCTTCCTATATTAATCTTTATGTCCACAAGGACCAAGTTGTCTTTATACCGGGACGTCAAGGCCCCAACCAAATTTGGAGAGCAATTGACATTGTCTCTCTACTAAGGATGAGCCGAACACCCCCCCGTTCGGTTTGCACCAGAACTTGCGAACAGACCAAAACTTCGCAAGAACTTTAGAACCCCATTGAAGTCTATAGGACTCGAACGTTCGAAATCAAAAGTGCTCATTTTAAAGGCTAATATGCATGGTATTGTCCTAAAAAGTGTTTGGGAACCTGGGTCCTGCCCTAGGGGACACGGGTCAATGCAAAAAAAAGTTTTAAAAACGGCCGTTTTTTCGGGAGCAGTGATTTTAATAATGCTTAAAGTGAAACAATAAAAGTGAAATATTCCTTTAAATTTCGTACCTGGGGGGTGTCTATAGTATGCCTGTAAAGGGGAGCATGTTTCCCGAGCTTAGAACAGTCTGACAGCAAAATGACATTTCAAAGGAAAAAAAGTCATTTAAAACTACTCGCAGCTATTAATGAATTGCCGGTCCTGAGTCTCCAGACAATACACATAAAAGTTCATTGATAAAAACGGCATGGGAATTCCCCACAGGGGAACCTCGAACCAAAATTTAAAAAAAAATGACGTGGGGGTCCCCCTAAATTCAAAACCAGGCCTTTCAGGTCTGGTATGGATTTTAAGGGGAACCCCGCGCCAAAATAAAAAAAACAAACGGCGTGGGGTCCCCCCAAAAATCCATACCAGACCCTTATCTGAGCATGCAACCTGGCAGGCTGCAGGAAAAGAGGGGGGGACGAGTGAGCGCCCCCCCCTCCTGAACCGTACCAGGCCACAATTCCCTCAACATTAGGAGGGTTCTTTGGGGTAGCCCCCCAAAGCACCTTGTCCCCATGTTGATGAGGACAAGGGCCTCATCCCCACAACCCTGGCCTGTGGTTGTGGGGGTCTGCAGGCGGGGGGTTATCGGAATCTGGAAGCTCCTTTAACAAGGGGACCCCCAGATCCCGGCCCTCCCCTCTGTGTGAAATGGTAAGGGGGTACAAAAGTACCCCTACCATTTCACAAAAAAACTGTCAAAAATGTTAAAAATGACAAGAGACAGTTTTTGATAATTTCTTTATTTCTTCTATCTTCTTTCTTCTAACTTCTTTCTTCCTTCATGCTTCAGTTTCTTCCTCCATCTTCTTCCTCTTCTGGTTCTTCTGGTTGTTATGGTTCTTCTGGTGTTCTCGTCCAGCATCTTCCTCCGCGGCGCCTCCTTGTCTTCATCTTCTTTTCTTCATCTTCTTCTCGGGCCGCTACGCATCCACGATTGGATGGAAGGCTCCGCTGTGTGATGCTTTTCCTCTTCTGACGGTTCTTATATAATGGAGGGCGGGGCCACCAGGTGACCCCGCCCCCCTCTGATGCACAGGGACTTCCCTGTGGCATTCCTGTGACGTCAGAGGGGGCGGGGTTACCCGTAACGTAACAGGTGACCCCCTCTGACGTCACAGGGAATGTCACAGGGAAGTCCCCGTGCGTCAGAGGGGGGCGGGGTCAACGGGTGGCCCCGCCCTCTGTTATATAAGAACTGTCAGAAGAGGAGAAGCGTCACACAGTGGGAGCCTTCCATCCAATCATGGATGCGTAGCGGCCAGAGAAGAAGATGAAGAAAAGAAGATGAAGACAAGGAGGCGCCGCAGAGGAAGATGCTGGACGAGAACACCAGAAGAACCATAACAACCAGAAGAACCAGAAGAGGAAGAAGATGGAGGAAGAAACCGAAGCATGAAGGAAGAAAGAAGTTAGAAGAAAGAAGATAGAAAAAATAAAGGAATTGTCAAAAACTGTCTCTTGTCATTTTTAACATTTTTGACAGTTTTTTTGTGAAATGGTAGGGGTACTTTTGTACCCGCTTACCATTTCACACAGGGGGGAGGGCCGGGATCTGGGGGTCCCCTTGTTAAAGGGGGCTTCCAGATTCCGATAAGCCCCCCGCCCGCAGACCCCCACAACCACCGGCCAGGGTTGTGGGGATGAGGCCCTTGTCCTCATCAACATGGGGACAAGGTGCTTTGGGGGGCTACCCCAAAGCACCCTCCCAATGTTGAGGGCATGTGGCCTTGTATGGTTCAGGAGGGGGGGAGCGCTCTCTCGCCCCCCTCTTTTCCTGCGGCCTGCCAGGTTGCGTGCTCGGATAAGGGTCTGGTATGGATTTTTGGGGGGCCCCTAAGTCATTTTTTTAAAATCTTGGCATGGGGTTCCCCTTAATATCTATACCAGACCTGAAGGGCCTGGTATTGAATTTAGGGGGACCCCCACATCATTTTTTTTTAAATTTTGGTTTGGGGTTCCCCTGTGGGGAAATCCCATGCCGTTTTTATTAATGAACTTTTATGTGTATTGTCGGGAGACTCGGGACCGGCAATTCATTAATAGCTGCAAGTAGTTTTAAATGACTTTTTTTCCTTTGAAATGTCATTTTGCTGTCAGACTGTTCTAAGCACGGGAAACATGCGCCACTTTACAGGCATACTATAGACACCCCCCAGGTACGAAATTTAAAGGAATATTACACTTTTATTGTTTGACTTTAAGCATTATTAAAATCACTGCTCCGGAAAAAACGGCAGTTTTTAAAACTTTTTTTGCATTGATCCATGTCCCCTGGGGCAGGACCCATATCCCCAAACACTTTTTAGGACAATATCATGCATATAAGCCTTTAAAATGAGCACTTTTGATTTCTCCCATAGACTTTTAAAGGGTGTTCTGCGGCATTCCAATTTGCCGCGAACACCCCAAATTTTCGCTGTTCGGCGAACTGGCGAACAGCCGATGTTCGAGTCGAACATGAGTTCGACTCGAACTTGAAGCTCATCCCTACTCTCTACTAAGGTCCAGGTGGGATAGCAACCCCCCTCAAACAGGCTTTCTGCTCTCACTGGACCTGCAGAAGGCATTTGACTCTGTATCCTGGTCCTTCCTAACACCCATTTTGCATCGCTGGGGGTTTGGACAAACCTTTATGAATGTAAAAGGAGCCCTCTACTCCAACCCTGTAGCAAAAATACGATTGCAAGGGTTTTACTCCGACTCTTTCCTGATATTTAAAGGCACGCAACAGGGATGCCCCTTATCTCCTCTAATCTTCGCTATTATCATCGAAACGCTGGCCATTGCCATTAGAGGTCAACCGGATATACACAGCGTTCAGTGTGGCCCGCAAGCTCACAAATGTGCACTCCTTGCAGACGATATCCTGCTCTTTATCACCTCTCCCTTAATCTCACTTCCTAACTTATGCAAACTACTAGAAACCTTTGGCGAAGTGGCAGGTCTCAAAGTTAACTATTCACAATCTATGTAAACCTCCCAAAACACTTAGTCACACGTTTGAAAGATAAATTCCAATTTATATGGAGTGATGTGTTTATACCTACTTGGATGTCAATCTGACTGCCACAGTGGACCGCTTATATGAAGCCAATTATCCCCCGATGTTCCGCAAACTAGAGGAGAATCTTAAAGATTGGGGAAAGTTGGGGCTCCCTTGGTTGGGCAGGGTTAACTCTGTAAAAATGACTCTACAGCCACGCATTCTCTTTCTTTTAGGTCGCTCCCTATGGGACCGACTCAGGAGATTCCAATCCAAAATTCTCAGATTTATATGGGGGGCAAAGGGACATAGAATTGCAAAGGAGACCCTATACCGACATAGGCGTAAGGGAGGAGTAGGTCTTCCGTATCTTCTCTGGTATTACCAAGTGGCCCAACTGACCCAACTTTTGACAATCTATTCCAAATCGGCCCATCCAGATTGGGTGCACATGGAAAGACAAGCGATCCCTCGCTTTACATTAGATTTTCCCCTCTGGTGCTCCCCTAAATCCAGACCCGCAATTATGGTCCCTACTCTCTC
Organism: Lithobates septentrionalis; assembly: GCA_037952835.1. Classification (NCBI taxonomy): domain Eukaryota; kingdom Metazoa; phylum Chordata; class Amphibia; order Anura; family Ranidae; genus Lithobates; species Lithobates septentrionalis. The sequence continues at coordinate 3,036,387 of JBBDGP010000584.1, forward strand.
CCACTCCTTAGTAACATGCGACTCTCTCAAGCACAACTCACACTTAATCTCCAACTGGCACCCACTCTCACACCTCTTCCTCAACCCCCTATTTCCCCCAGGTAGGGACATTAAAGCTTTTAAATGGTGGCTTAATAAAGGACTATATAGAATTGGTCACTTTGTCAATTCCTCTGGTCCCCTCAATTTTGCCCACTGTGTAAACAAACTTGAAATGCCACCCTCGAGAGATTTTGACATCACCAAATTTCCTACTTTAGTCATACATTAAGCACATCAAAATCAGACCCATTAACAATCACAGAATATGAACTCTGGTGTGGACAAGCCATGGAGCAGCGGGGAGGGATATTGGTGATCTATCGGGCACTTGCAATGGTAAATTCTAAGACCCCATTCATGCTTGCATGGGAGAAAGATCTGGGACAAACCTGGAGATTAGCAGATTGGCATAAGGCATCTGAATCAGCTTCCCAGGGAATCCTGAACTTAGCGCTGGTAGAAGCAAATTTGAAAGTCTCAATGAGATGGTATCTTGTTCCGCTGCGAAAAATATACCCATCTTCTTTCGCCCTGTGCTTTCGTAATTGTGGACACGAGGGCTCAATGTTACTTTCTTGGTGGGAATGCCCCAACATTAGAAGCATAAGGAACAAAATCTTCCACTTACTCCGGAAAATTTCAGGCCTTCCCATACAACAATCCCCCGAAATAGCACTACTCATCTTCCCTGTACCGGTGGCTCCCAAACTTATGCGACCCCTGATTATGTTTATACTCATGGGAACGAAAATAACAATTGCTAGAGCTTGGAAACAACCTCACGTATCATTCATTACGATCAAATGAAAAATATCCTGGATTATGCCCCGAGAAAATATGGTCAGCGTGTTTGATATTACCAAGAAATTTGAAGCTATATGGGAACCATGGGCACAGTATATGCAACTGAAGCTTTCTTCATAACCTAGACTCAAACAGTCACTTGGTCTTTTCTTTTGTCTTTCTATTCTCTATTTTCACACTTTCCTTTCTTCTCCTTATACCACTTCTCACTCTTAAATCCATAGTCCACATAATATGTTGAGGGTTTTTTATGTTTTTATTTTATGACTCAACTGCTTGGTATATTTTCCCACTTCGCTACGGGACTGCCTGTGAACCAACTGGTCCGGATCCCTGGAATGTGCCCCCACAGAAGCAGATACCATATGATCTCTATAACACACCCACTATGGAGATCACTCTTACATTTTTTTAAGAAAAGGGGTCCTCTCTACCATACCGTCTCCGTATCTGGGACACTCAGGAAAGCACACAATTGGACCAGTTCTCAATACGATCCTGACTGGGGAACTATAATATACTACTTTAGCTAAGTGTTTTTTTTTTTTTTCAAAAAGTTTTTATTTGATTTTCAAAAGAAGAGGATACACTTACATCATAGTATTGTGTACAATCAGATTTTGTAGCATGTACTGAGGCGACACAGAATAGTATAAACTTAGGTACAAAACTTAGTTTTAAGTAGGGGAAGATACTATTGAATTTACCCATATGAGTTGGCTAAAAGAGTACATTTATCAGATCGTAACAATTCCATTTTATAATTACCATTTATGGATACCTGGATGGATCAGTTTGGGAGGTCCCTACTTAAAATTAACTTATACGCTAGTAATATTACAGAGAAGAAAACAAAAGAAAAAGAAAAAGAGGGGGGGGGGGCCCTATATGGGATATGTAAAATAAGAGAGTTGGTAAGAGGTAGTGTACTATATGATTGTCCAGGTTTGTAAGGTCCCATTAACATTAACATTGAGCAGGGTGGTGTCAGAGGTTAGAATGGGTTTCCGTTTGAGCTGCGTTGAGATGTCATCTGACGAGAGGGGTCATAGTAGGAGAATGAGGATAGGCTGAAATTTGCTATTTCCTCCTGTGAGAGTGAGGAGAGCATAAAGGCATGCCATTTGGAATGGAAGTGTTCTGAGGCGTTTTTCTGTTTGAAGTCCGTGTTTAGTCGGTCTTTAATGAGTAGCTGCATGAGATCTCGCTTGATTTGGGTGATGTTGGGGCATGTAGGTGAGATCCAGTTTTTGAGAATAGTTCTTCTTGCGATTAGGAGGCATGTCAGGGACCACTCTTTGTGTGGGGTAGCTCCTTTCGAGGTCATTGTGAGTCCAGCAGAGGCATTGGCGGTGTTGGACCATGGCAGGAGTAATGGGTCCCAGTGGCCAAAGATGAGGAGCAAAGGATCCTTAGGTAGTTTAATTAGGGTTATTTCGAAAATGTAGGCAAGGACTTGTTCCCAGAATGTGGATATGTATGAGCAGTTCCAGAAGCGATGTGCCAGAGATGGTTTCTGGTGGTTGCATAATGGGCAGATGGCTTTGCTTTTGTCCGTTTTTGATGAAAGGAAAGGCATGTAAGCTCTGTGGGCTATTTTCAGCTGTGTTTCTCTCCATATTTCGTTGGGTGTTAACTTTTGTACAGTGTTGAGTCCATGGAGGATTTTGTCGACTAGGTTTGGGTCCGGGAAGTCTTTGTTCCAGTTTTTAATTGAAGATGATGAGGGGGGTAGAGAGGATTTGTTGAGAAGAGGTTTGTAAATTTCTGAGATGTTGTATGAGTTATTCGAGATCATTTGGTCCGTAACATTGGTTTGGAACCTTTTATCGACTTGTTTGCACGCCTCCCTTAAAAAACTGGTGCATTGGCCATAGTAGAAGATATGTGTTGAGGGTAGAGAAAATGTTTCCGCAATACTGGCAAAAGGTAACGGTTGACCTGTCAATTTGTTGCAGAGGAGGGAGAATTTAGTTAGGCCTTTCTGTTCCCATAATTCAAAAGGTTTGTGTTCTAGACTTGGCGGGAAAGCTGGGTTTCCTTGAATCGGGAGGTGGACCGACATAAAGGGGGATATCTTGAGTGTTTTCCTGGCTTCTCTCCATGCCACTGCAGTGTCCCTTAATAGGAGATTATGTTGGTAGGGAAGAGGGACTGCCTTCCATTTGCAGTGTAGGAGGGCTACTAGTGAGTAGGGATGGGCCATGGCAGATTCCAAAGAGAAATTTGAGTAGCGAGAGGATTGCGTTATCCAGTCTAGACTAGTTCTAAGCAAGCATGCTATGTTGTACATTCTAATATGGGGGAGACTGATGCCCCCTTCGCGTCTGGGAAGATATAGTTTTTTGAGAGCTATACGTGGTCGTTTGTTTTGCCAAAGGAATTTGGATATAGAGTTGTTTAATGAAGTCACATCTTTATGATGAAGAAGTAATGGGATAGTTTGCATTGGGTATAGTAATCTAGCAAAACTGACCATTTTCACTAAATGACATCTTCCCAAAAGCGAGAGGGGCAGATCCATCCAGATATTCAGTTGCTGGGTTATTTTTGATAATAAAGGAGGGTAGTTGAGGTGATATAGGGAAGAGGGGAGTTTTCCAATTTTTATTCCCAGGTAGGTGATATGGGATTTAGCAACAGGGAAGATTGAGTGCTGAGTCCATTTTGGTAGGGCGTGGGTACCGATGGGTAGAACTTCGCTTTTGCTGTAGTTGATACGGAGACCAGAGCACAAGCGAAATTCGTCGAATATATTTTTTATGGTGAGCATATCGGAGGTGGGGTCAGCTGAAAATATGAGGACATCATCTGCAAATAGGGATGTACGTAGGTCATGTGCACCTATCTTTATACCGTGAAGGGGGGCTAATAATGTTAGATATCTTGAGAGGGGTTCTAGTGTGATATTAAAGAGGAGTGGGGAAAGGGGGCAACCTTGGCGTGTGCCCTTATGGAGGCGGATTTCTTCTGATAGAAGGCCTGCTACCACTAATCTAGCTGTTGGAGCTGTGTACATGGCTGTGATAAGGTGATGGAAGGGACCAGTGAAGCCCATTGCTGACATTGTCAAGGATAACCAGTCGAAGCTGACGTTATCAAAAGCTTTTTCTGCATCTAACGTGATGATGGCATGATCAGTGTTTGGGGAATGGAGTGCATGTTCGAGTGCTAGCATGACTTTACGAATGTTAAGGGTGGCAGTTCTTCCTTTGATAAAGCCTGATTGGGCGGGGTGAATTAGTGAGGGCATAATATCTGCTAGCCTAGTGGCAACGATTTTGGAGAGGATTTTCACGTCTAGGTTGAGTAGGGATATGGGCCTATATGAACCCGGCTCCTGAGGGTCTTTGCCTTTTTTTTCCAATAGTTTTATAATGGCTTGGTTCCCTGATTGTAGGTATGAACCTCCTAACCATATGCTCTGATAGACTTGGAGAAGAGTGGGTTCCAGGAGGGGTTGTAGGGTTTTGTAGAATTCACTGGTGAAGCCATCTGGGCCCGGGGCCTTAGATAGAGTTAGGTTCCGGATGGTTACCGAGAGTTCAGGGAGAGTGATAGGTGCGTTGAGGGCTTCTAGTTGTGTTGGGGATATTTTGGGTATAGTTATTTTTTCGAGAAAGGCGCGTGCTTTTTGTGTATCTATGGGATCTGTGGCATAAAGAGTAGTGTAAAATTGTTGCATGACTTTGTTAATTGGGAGTGGGGTGGTGTGTATGGCGCCTGTGTCGTCACGTAAAGATGTGATGTGTGTGGGTCGGTATGAGCCTTTGCATAATCTGGATAAGAGTTTTCCTGCTTTGTTTCCGAATTTGTGAAATGTAGCATCTAGATGGGCCTTCTTGGTTTTTTCTAATGTGTTTACCCAGGTGTCAAATTCTCTTTTTGCTACGTGCCATTCAGAGCGTGCGGCTGAGGAGTCTTTAGTGTATAGTTCTCGTTGTGCTTGATGTAGGCGGGAGCTAGCCTCTTTGTATTTAGTAAGAGTGTTGCGTTTGTAGGAAGCTGCATATGATATGATACGGCCCCTCAGGAATGCTTTACCAGCATCCCAGAATAGATTGGGGTCATGAATGTGTGGGGAGTTGTTTGAGGAATATTCTGCCCATGCTTGTGAGATATAATGTTGAAAGTCCGTGTTGTTGTGCAGGTAGGACGGGAATCGCCATATGTTGGGGTGTGGGGGTAAATCTAGGTTGTCGAGTGTCACCTCGATAGGGGCGTGGTCAGAGATGGTTATGTCGTGAATAGTGGAGTTCTGGAGGAATGGGAGAAGATTGTCAGAGCCGAAAAGGTAGTCTATCCTAGTGAATATTTTGTGTGGGTTAGAGTAGAAAGTGAATTCTCTTTCTGTCGGGTGGGATAGGCGCCATAGATCTTGAATGTGGATAGAATCCATGGTACTGGCCAAGAGGGAGGGGGCTGGAGGGTTCGTGCCCTGTTTAGGTCCTTTCGGAGAGGATCTGTCATCTATCTGATGGAGAGTGTCATTAAAGTCTCCTCCGATCAGGTGAGGGAGGTGCGTGTTGTCTAGAAGCCAACTGGTTAGTTCAGTGTAGAATTGTCTGCCTGGGTTGTTGGGGGCGTAGACATTAGTTATTACTAGTTCTTTGGAGCCTATTTTGACGTGAGCCGTGAGTAGACGGCCCTGAGTGTCCTTGTTCACAGAGAGGACTGAGCACGGGAGATTCTTGTGTATGAGCAGGAGGACGCCGGCTTTGCGTCCAGCTGCCTCTGAGCCTAGAACCGTGCCTACCCAGAGCTTTTGCATACGGTGAAAGTCTGGGGCGGATAAGTGCGTTTCCTGCAATAGTGCTATGTCAGCTTTGAGCCGTTTGAGATGCCTTAGGATTTTCATTCTCTTTTGGGGGGATCTGAGACCCTTTACGTTCCATGAGATTATTTTCATATTAGGGGGGGTTGAAAGGGGGTATGTGTATAAAGGTTTGGTTTAACATTATGTGTATGGTGTGGTAATGTACCTGCTGTGACCGGGGGGATGACGTTATTATATGGGAGGAGACTGAAACCTGAGGTGCACTTGATTTGGTAAGGGCCATGGAGGAGAAAGGGTGGAGGGGGAGGGGCATAGCATAAACAGGGAGTGATAGACAAAAAAAAAAAAAAATGTCACAAATAGAACCATTAAACATGAGAACTTCGCTTTTTTCCGCATGGAGTCACTGTGTAGGTCAACTCCCATATCAGGACCTTTGTGGTATATCCCCAGTGAGCCCTTGGAATTTAGCCAGGTATTCGTATAGGCACCAAGGGGTCGTAGTCTTGAGGGGAAGAAGGGGGGGTGGAGTGTAGTTAGCCGTACACAGTGAGGCCAGGAGGGCGTGAGGAACATATTTCAGAAAAGTATTACTACTATGTAACCTAGAAAAATAAAGCATAGAAAACAGCTGTATATAACAACATTATACATTACGTGTCGATGCACGATATAGAAAAGGAGGAGCCTGGGAGGGGACAGAGGAATCTGCTGTCCAGAATTTTGAGACCAGAGAAGTATGATGGTGGTTTCCGTTCAGCGGGTTGTGAAGCGGTGCTGGTTCGGGACGGAGGATCTGAAGCGCTTAGGAGAGTCCTTGCGCGGGCTTCTCTGATCCAGAGAGCGGTTGAGTTGGGAGCCTTTTGAAGGGGTGTGTTGTTGCGCATTGGGGAGCAAGGACCGCAGGTAGGCTTCTGCTTCTGAAGGTTCCTGGAAGGAGAGTTGGTCCCCGCTTGGTGTCTTAAGGCGCAGGGTGGCCGGGAAGGCTAAGGTGAATTTGATTTGTTGTTTAAAGAGTTCGGAGCATATCTGTTGAAAGGCCTTGCGTTTCTTGGAGACTTCGATGGAATAGTCGGCAAAAATCAGGACCCTCACGCCGTCGATTTGAAGCGAGCGGGATTGTCTGAATTTTTGGAGGATAAGAGCCTTATCAGCGTAGTTCAGGTATTTGGCTATGATGGGCCGAGGGTTTTTGCGTTCTTCACTGTATGACCCCATCCTGTGAGCGCGCTCCACCGTGCAGGAGCCTGTTAGGCCTAGCGCCTCTGGGATGCGTTGGGAGCAGAATTCCGTTAGGGCAGATGCTTGGAGCGATTCGGGTATCCCCACGAATCGCAGGTTGTTCCTTCTGGATCTGTTTTCCAGATCGTCAAGTTTTTGAATTATGTATTGGTTTGTCTTGTCTTGTGCTTGTTCCGTGGCTTGAGCTTGGTACATCTCTTCTTCCATGCTTGATTGGCGATGTTCCAGCTCGTTTAGCCTGGTGTTATGTTCTCCTAGCTGGGCCTTTATCTGTTTCATCCCCGCGTTCACAGCTTTTTCCACTGATGCAGAGATCATGGGGGACAGAAGTGCTGCTACAGCTTGTGCAATGCGTTCTGTTTTGTGATCCCCGGCTAGCTGTGGAGACGCGGCTGACAAGGAGAAGGCCTGGGAGGAAGGTGGTTGAGGAGAGGAGGCATGAGGTTGTGGTTGGGCAGGAGATGCCTGAAGGGGAGTGTGTGAAGCGGTGCTTTCACTTACTTCCATCTCCGCCGAGTGCTGCTGCTGCGCGCCTGTGTGAGTGTCCGTGTAGGCCGAAGCCGGGGCCTCGATTTGCGGCTGGGCCGGCGGCGCCGTCAGGGCCGTATTGGAGCGGGAACCGCGGACCTCCACAAATCGGTCCATAAAGCGGGTGAGTATGCCCGAGGTGTCCGGTGTTGTTGGTTGGCTTCTGGGCAGGCTTTTTATGCCGTTTTGGTGTCCTTAGAGCGGGAGCTGTGCGAGGGTGCAGCTACTCCATGCGGCGCCGGAACCGGAAGTTCAGCTAAGTGTTTTACTTACCCCTTATATTAACACGTACTGGTACTCCTGGCTGACAGACACAAGCCATGTCTCGTTATAGTTGTTTACGCTCTCTCAGACTTTCCCTACTTTATTAAATTTTCGGTTCACTAATAGCAACCTATGAGCTGGGTCTACTGTCCCCCCCTCCATGACACAGTTAGTGTCAGAAAAGTACTTACCAAGGCCGAAATGCCGAGAGCGGTTTACCCTTGCAACTAAGTGCAGTCCGCCCCCTGGAGGTGAGACAGAGAGTGGATGCACAAAGAGGCACAGGCTACTCAGGAAACAGGAGGTTGCTGGCGTGAAGTCCTTGTCAGAGAGGAGTAGCTGTGCAGCGACTGGCAGGTGGAGGGTAAGCCGGAGCAGGTACAAGAGAGAATCCAGAACCAGGCTGAGGGTCAAACACACAGGATTAGTATATCCAAATACAGACTGAGGTAGTGTGGCAGGAAGACACAAGAGAAGTCCATGATACAAGCAATGGTTCAAGGGCAAAGAGATAGCAGGCAGATCCGGTTCACAGGCAGAGGGTCAAACACTGGAGAAGAGCGGAATCCATATAACAAGCCAAGGGTCAGGTTCAGGAAACAAGCAGAATAGTTGAGGTCAATCCGGGTCAAAGGCAGGTAATCAGGTAACAACAGGAAGCAGAGATACACAGGAAGCTGAAGACAAACCAGCAATTGTTCTGTGTGCCAGAGTCCTTTTTATAGGCCAGCCCAAGGGTCACGTGGGACGTGCGCTAGTGCGCATGTGCGTGCACCAGATTGCCAGCCCGCGAATGCGCATGCGCCGAAGCACCGTTCCGCCGCGCATGCACGCAAGGAGCATGGCTTTGATGTCTGGAAGCAATATTCCCCTGACAGTTAGTGCCCATTGGGGTGTCTGGAGATACGGGGCTTCCTCCCTCCTCCTTTACGTGAGTGGGAATATGCTTCATACCCTCATTTGTACATCACTATTGCTTTGAAAACTGTTATGTTTGATACTTGCTGTACTATGGATTTACTGTTTCAATGTAAAACAGACTGTACCGATTTTGTTTTATACCTTTATAAAACTCCATAAAAAATTATTGACACAAAAAAAAAAAAAAAAGAAAGAAAGGGCCACTGCCTGCCATATATCACATCATATTTCCACCTTGCCATAAATAAATTCACAAGGCTGGGTGCAAATTTATCAACCATTGCAACATCCCTGGTTTGTAGATAACATTTCTTATTGAGCCAAAAATAATTGACATGACAAAGTCAATCAAATTTAGAATAAATTGTTTTTGTATTTGTGGAATATAATCTACCTTTTGTAAGAAGAAAGCCACAGTTTTTATGCCATCCTCATGTGAAATATTAGTTCAAGAATGTGTCATCCGCAGTCACTAAGAATGACCCCTCATGGATAAACAATCTATTGTAAATCATTAATTACCATATTTACCGGTGTATAACATGCACAGGTGTATAACGTGTACCTTCAATTTAAGGGGGAAGTTTCCGAAAAATAACTTTTTTTTAAATAAACCTCTTTGAAGCAAAATAATAGTCAGTGCCCATCAATGCAGCCTGATTAGTGCCCAACCGGAGCCTCAATGCAGCCTGATTAGTGTCCATCTGCAGCTTCAATGCAGCCTGATCTGTGCCCATCTGCAGCTTCAATGCAGCCTGATCTGTGCCCATCTGCAGCTTCAATGCAGCCTGATTTATGCCCATCTGCAGCTTCAATGCATCCTAATCTGTGCTTATCTGTAGCCTGATCTGTGCCCATCTGCAGCCTGATCTGCACCCATCTGCAGCCTGATCTGCACACAGTCCCACCTCCGCCTTCGTCTTTGGACCAGCTCCTGTGATAGACAGAACACTGGTCCAATGCCGGTGGCCGAGTTAGAGCCGTGTGAGAGCCGAGGGAGAGCAGAGTGAGAGCCGATTAAACAGGAGATGGCGGCTCAGTGAATTCCAGAGGTGCTGCTCCCACTCCTTCCCCTCTGAGGTACACAATCGCCGTATAACACGCACCTGTGATTTGCCCCCTATTTTCAGGGGAAAAAAGTGCATGTTATACGCCGATAAATACGGTACTTGTTTAGTGTCCTTGATATATGAGGTGGTTTTGACAACAAGTGATTGGAGGAAATGATCCACCTATTCCAGATACTGAAGAGTTAATGCCACTGAATATTGGTCTCCCCGGTGATTTAGACAAGTTTTTGTTTATTTTTGGCAAATAGTATGTAACAGGAATTCTGGGGGAGCTGGGGACCAGATATTCCTTCTCTTTCTTGTTTAGTATCACTTGCTTATATCCCCATCTAATTTTCTCTGTTAATTTATTTTTGAAACTCAAAGTGTGATCTTTATTCAAATGAGTGTATGTGCTCATATCACTCAAAATATGTTGCATTTCCTCCAAATAATCTTGTTTATCTAATAGCACTATCTTGTTTATCTAATAGCACCCCCCACCTATGTCCGTCGGGCAGATGATTAGATATTTTCTTTCTTTCTATCTATCTGTTAATACCTTTAGAAATAGACCTATCCTCGTATATAGGTAAGTTTTCAATATCTTTCACAACCATTTCTTTGAAGACCGTAATAAATAATAAACACCTGTGACTGGGTGGACCACACAAGATTATTCAAGGAGGTTAGGCAACAATGACAGAGGACCCCTTGATAATGTCCTATTGGATCAAATGCTTTAGACAGAGATTATAGAGCTGACGTTGTGCCGCTGTGCAATCCCGGGTCGGCAGCGGCTTTCCATGTAAGTCTAATCATTTTTTAATCACCTGGTATTTATACTGTCATGTTTTCATCAGCTAATAAACATATTACACTATTCGAAAACTCTCTTGGCTCGTTGTGAGCACTGTTTACCCTTGCTGTGACCAAGGTTACCTGCTGAAACGTGTTAGCTCCTTTTTATACTATTTTGTTACGTAACTAATACATTTTTCATATGGATTTGGACTTGCCAGCTCTTTCACTTGATTCTGAAGCATTGTTTGGAGGACATCTAAGCCAGAGCACCCACCTGTGGATTCCACTAATGGTCAAATATTGGTTCTCCTGTTCTGAGTGCTGCACCTGCTGTTCACTCCCAATGGTAGCCATATGTTCTTGTGGGTGTTGATTCCACTTGATGTTGGGGGCTGGACATCTGAGCACTTTAAGAAGTATCTTCACATGTATTAGCGTTGCTGTGCCAACCATACTCTTCGCTTATTATTAGGGATGAGCTTCATGTTTGAGTCAAACCCATGTTCGACTCGAACATCGTCTGTTCGCCCGTTCGCCGAATTTCTAACGATATGGGCCATTCGCGACAAATTCGTGTGTCGCGTCACGGCCCATAATTCACTGCGGCATCACAGTGCATTGCTGGCTGATGATTGGCCAAGCATGCACTATGACCCGCATGCTTGGCCAATCACAGCGCCATCTGAACAGAGAGCCATAATTGGCCAAAGCCAAGGAGGCTTTGGCCAATTATGGCTCAGGGGATTTAGTACACGCCCCACACTATATAAGGCCGCCTGCACGGCGGCCCTGTGTAATGTGTGTTCCGGCGTTGAGAGAGAGATAGACAGAGAGACAGTGTCATTTGATTTAAGTTAGATAGATTAGGCAGGACAGTCAGTGAGTTAGCTGCACTTACAGTGTATTGTGTATATATATGCATCCCAGGTGTTGTATATATATATATATATATATATATATATATATATATATATATATATACACTGTATTCAGTTTAGCTAGATCTGTTCCTGTTATCTTGCTACTGACAGGCAGGCTTGTGTTGTTACAGTATTTACAGCTACCTGAAGAAAATTATAAGTTAAAAGTCCGCGCTCAGGAGATGGAGGGTTGTAGCCTCCCCCTAATTAGTTCCCACTGGGAGCTGTTAAAGTATATAAAGAAAAAATGGGGAAATGGCGCTACCCTATTATGACACAGTATTTAAATTGCAATTACAGTGAAAATAAAAATAAAAATAAAAATGATAAAAATAAATAGTGCAAAACCCAGTGAAATTATCAAATGTTAAGGTAAGTAACATATACGTGCGTGAGGGTATTATAAACATACAGTATTTTCCTTTCAATATTTTTATTGAGATTTTCAGTACATAAATAACAAAAGCAATACAGATACAGTATCCTCCTGTAAGCCAACATAGCCTACCCAGAGTATTGAACATAAAAGGGTTAAATATTTAGCAAATAGTATTTGGTATACATTTGTGTATATATCTGAATATGTGATTCATTACCCAATATAAGTCGAGAATATAACGTTAATCTTCTCATTTTCAATACTTTCCATTGTAAACAGATAAAACAATTAACATTAACAACATTGTGTCATATAGCGAGATGGGCTTATAGGCAGTCAGTAGACCCAACAATCATGTTGGCATGTAGCTGGTTTAGAAAATAAATGAGCATCTCCTGTTTCTAAGGATTGTCAAAATCTAGGTGTTATGTATTCATCTAGACCTTTATAACCACTGCATATGTATGTGGGTCGATCGATCAAATCCATTGTGTGGAATAGTCCCTGTGTAAAAGGCTCAGTTAGGATTTCACCGCGTCAGGGCCTCCGGGACCATCACCCCACCCCTATGGGTGCACACTGTGGGGTGACAGAGCCCGTGGCCCCAGCCCGATGATGTATCCCACCCGCAACCCCCCCTCCCATCCAGGGGATGCCCGTCCCGGCTGACTTCCGGATCGCAACATTCCCCCGAATGGGGTGAAGAGGGCTATACGAGTTGGGGTTAGTTCAATCACAATTGAGAGCCTAGTTATCAGGACAAACTATGAGTGACAAATTGCTCTATGAAGATTGAGGTGTAAAGCCCATGATATGCCGATAACAAATCTGATGTAATACACCATGAGACATATGTAAGAGAGAAAGTGGGGGAGAGTAATAGGAAAGAAAAGAAGGAGGAAAGTGGGAGAGGGAAGTGGTCTTACTGGAAATTCCTTCATGTATGTAGGTGACCCGGGTAAAGCGGGATCTTGATATGGGATGCCCATGGTTCCCAGACCCTTTCAAAGCGTTGGACCGTGTCCATCAGCTTCGCTACTATCTGTTCCTGTGTCATGATCCAGGATATTTTTCATTTGGCAGCTAGCAGCGAAACGGCTGTTTTTTTCCAGGCTTTAGCTAAGGTAATCTTGGCTCCCAAGCACATAAAGAATATAAGTTGTTGAGTGCTCTTAGAGGCATTGTGCACCCTGCAGTTCAAGAGAATGTATGCGGGGTCTTGAGGAACTTGGGTTTTTGTAACTTGTCGTAATAAATGGAGGAATTTGTTCCAGAAGCTTCTTATACAGGGACAGGTCCACCATATATGGAGCATCGTGCCTACATGCATCCTCTAAAACAGAGGGGGGAGGCATCTGGGTATATCTTGGAGAGCCGAGCTGGCACATAGTACCATTTAGTGAGTACTTTAATGTTAGCTTCAATCAGTGAGATGTTTAAAATACCTTTAGTTGATCTGCGGAAGGCCTGAAACCATTGGGCTGGATGTCGAGATCTTCTTCCCAGGACCGAGCGTATGTCGGGGAGTCCTCCCTATCTGCCAGAGAAGCGTATATGATGGAGATGCCGCCCCTTTGATGTTGGAACACCATTGTTCACCTGTGTATTGTCTTGTTGTGTACCTGTGTATTGTCGTGTACCTGTGTATTGTCTTGAGTATTAGTGCCAGGAAGCTAGCTGTTAGGTAATTTGGACAGGGTAAAATCCCCAAATCCTCACTAAATTTAATAGGTACGATGCCCGGCGGGTGTGGAGAGGCGACTCTTTGTACATCTTGCCGCATGTATGCGTTCCTTGATCATCCGATCGAGGGCGAATACTGCTGTACAAAATGTAAGCACATTGTTTCCCTGGAAGCCCAGGTTCTGAATCTGGGGAAGCAACTATCAGCACTGAGAAGTCCCTCCATACTAAAGGTGAGCCAGGAACGTACACGGCAGGTGCCGGCAGGGGCCAGCACAGAGGCGGGTGGAGACAAAGAGGTGCAGGCACTAGCAAAGAGTAGATGGGTGACAGTCAGGAGGGGTAGAGGGGGAAGTGCCAGAGAGGCCGATCCAGGACTGGAGCATCCCAATAAGTACGCTCCATTGAGTGACATTGGTGAAACCAGTCAGGGACCAGCACTGCTGGAGATGAGGGACTCTCCTAGCTGCCGGGGGAAGAACTCCTCCAGTGAGAGTGGGGGGGCAGCAAAGGGAAAGGAAAGACAGATTCTGGTGGTAGGGGACTCAATTCTTAGAAGGACAGAGAGGGCAATCTGTAACCAAGACCTGAAGCGCCGAACAGTATGTTGTCTACCGGGTGCTCAGGTTCAGCACATCACGGATCTTGTGGACAGATTACTGGGAGGGGCTGGGGAAGACCCGGCTGTCATGGTGCACGTTGGCACCAATGACAAAGTCAGAGGCAGATGGAGTGTCCTAAAGAACAATTTTAGGGACTTAGGAGCTAAATTGAGGAAAAGGACCTCCAAGGTAGTGTTCTCAGGAATACTACCGGTACATCGAGCCACACCAGAAAGGCAGAGGGAGATTAGGGAAGTAAACAAGTGGCTGAAGAGCTGGTTTAGTAAGGAGGGGTTTGGGTTCCTGGAGGACTGGGCCGACTTCTCAGTCGGTAACCGGTACTATAGAAGGGACGGACTGCACCTAAATGAGGAGGGTGCAGACCTGCTGGGAATGAAGATGGCCAAACAGTTAGAGGAGTTTTTAAACTAGGCGATGGAGGGGAGGGTCCAGAGACAGTGATAGCCAGCGCGGAAGATATTCCAGAGGGTAGTATTGGGGGCATTAGTGGTAGGTTAACCAAAGCACAAAAACACAAGGTGAGTATAGTAGCAAGTCCTAGTTGCAATCTTGAAACACCCAATACGAGGACAATATGCAACCGGTCTAAACTATGTGGCATGTTCACTAATGCCAGGAGCATGGCGGACAAGATGGGTGAACTAGAGATACTGTTGTACAAGGAGGATTTGGATTTTGTGGGAATTTCAGAGACCTGGTTCAACAGCTCTCATGATTGGCTGGCAAACATTCAAGGGTATACCCTATACCGCAAGGATAGAGAGGGTAAAAAAGGGGGAGGGGTATGCCTATATATCAAGAATAATGTACAAGTGAATGTGGGAGATGACATCACTGAGGGGGCTAGGGAGGAGGTGGAATCTTTATGGGTAGAGCTCCAAAGGGATGAAGCTAAGGGGAAAATAATACTGGGAGTATGCTATAGGCCCCCTAACCTGAGGGAGGAAGTGGAGACGGATCTCCTATCACAAATTGGATTAGCAGCAAGGATGGGAAGTGTTATCATAATGGGGGATTTTAATTATCCAGACATAGACTGGCGGAGGGAACCGCGCATTAATTTAAGGCTCGCCAGTTCCTTAGTGTCTTGCAGGACAATTTTATGGGTCAGATGGTAGACGCACCAACTAGAAATAAAACATTACTAGATCTACTGATTACCAACAATACAGACCTGATAACAGATGTGGAAGTACGGGGCAATTTAGGTAACAGCGATCACAGGTCAATTAGTTTCAGTATAAATCACACGAATAGGAAACATGAAGGGAACACAAAGACACTGAATTTCAAAAGAGCCAACTTCCATAAACTACAAACCTTGCTAAAAGGCATAAATTGGGATAAAATATTAGGAACAAAGAATACGGAGGAGAGATGGGTTTGCTTTAAGAGCATATTAAATAAGGGCATTAGCCAATGTATCCCATTGGGTAATAAATTTAAAAGAGCGAACAAACATCCTGGATGGCTTAACTCCAATGTAAAAATGCATATAAAAGCAAAGGAGAAGGCCTTCAAAAAATACAAGGTTGAGGGATCATCCTCAGCATTCAGAATATATAAAGAATGCAATAAGAAATGTAAGGGTGCAATTAGGATGGCTAAGATAGAACATGAAAGACACATAGCGGAGGAGAGCAAAAAAATCCCAAGAAATTCTTTAAGTATGTAAACAGTAAAAAAGGGAGGACAGACCATATTGGCCCCATAAAGAATGAGGAAGGACATCTGGTTACAAAGGATGGGGAGATGGCAAAGGTATTGAATTTATTCTTCTCCTCAGTCTTCACGAGTGAATCGGGGGGCTTCAGTAACCAAAACTGCAGTGTTTATCCTCATGACACAACACAGGAAGCACCTACATGGTTAACAGAGGATGGAATTAAAATTAGACTTGAGAAACTTAACATTAATAAATCACCGGGACCAGATGGCTTGCATCCGAGGGTACTTAGGGAACTCAGTCAGGTGATTGCCAGACCATTGTTCCTAATTTTTACAGACAGTCTATTGACTGGAATAGTACCAGCTGATTGGAGAAAAGCCAATGTAGCACCAATATTTAAAAAGGGCTCAAAAAAACATCCCTGGGAATTACAGACCAGTTAGCCTAACATCAATAGTATGTAAACTCTTGGAGGGGATGATAAGGGACTATATACATGATTTTAGTTATAAGAATGATATCATTAGCAGTAATCAGCATGGATTCATGAAGAATCGTTCTTGCCAAACCAATCTATTATCCTTCTATGAGGAGGTGAGTTGCCATCTAGATAAAGGAAGGCCCGTAGACGTGGTGTATCTGGATTTTGCAAAAGTATTTGACACAGTTCCCCATAAACGTTTACTGTACAAAATAAGGTGCGTTGGCATGGACCATAGGGTGAGTACATGGATTGAAAACTGGCTACAAGGGCGTGTTCAGAGGGTGGTGATAAATGGGGAGTACTCAGAATGGTCAGGGGTGGGTAGTGGGGTTCCCCAGGGTTCTGTGCTGGGACCAATCCTATTTAATTTGTTCCAATCCTATTTAATTTGCAGCGCCATCTGAACAGAGAGCCATAATTGGCCAAAGCCAAGGAGGCTTTGGCCAATTATGGCTCAGGGGATTTAGTACACGCCCCACACTATATAAGGCCGCCTGCACGGCGGCCCTGTGTAATGTGTGTTCCGGCGTTGAGAGAGAGATAGACAGAGAGACAGTGTCATTTGATTTAAGTTAGATAGATTAGGCAGGACAGTCAGTGAGTTAGCTGCACTTACAGTGTATTGTGTATATATATGCATCCCAGGTGTTGTATATATATATATATATATATATATATATATATATATATATATACACTGTATTCAGTTTAGCTAGATCTGTTCCTGTTATCTTGCTACTGACAGGCAGGCTTGTGTTGTTACAGTATTTACAGCTACCTGAAGAAAATTATAAGTTAAAAGTCCGCGCTCAGGAGATGGAGGGTTGTAGCCTCCCCCTAATTAGTTCCCACTGGGAGCTGTTAAAGTATATAAAGAAAAAATGGGGAAATGGCGCTACCCTATTATGACACAGTATTTAAATTGCAATTACAGTGAAAATAAAAATAAAAATAAAAATGATAAAAATAAATAGTGCAAAACCCAGTGAAATTATCAAATGTTAAGGTAAGTAACATATACGTGCGTGAGGGTATTATAAACATACAGTATTTTCCTTTCAATATTTTTATTGAGATTTTCAGTACATAAATAACAAAAGCAATACAGATACAGTATCCTCCTGTAAGCCAACATAGCCTACCCAGAGTATTGAACATAAAAGGGTTAAATATTTAGCAAATAGTATTTGGTATACATTTGTGTATATATCTGAATATGTGATTCATTACCCAATATAAGTCGAGAATATAACGTTAATCTTCTCATTTTCAATACTTTCCATTGTAAACAGATAAAACAATTAACATTAACAACATTGTGTCATATAGCGAGATGGGCTTATAGGCAGTCAGTAGACCCAACAATCATGTTGGCATGTAGCTGGTTTAGAAAATAAATGAGCATCTCCTGTTTCTAAGGATTGTCAAAATCTAGGTGTTATGTATTCATCTAGACCTTTATAACCACTGCATATGTATGTGGGTCGATCGATCAAATCCATTGTGTGGAATAGTCCCTGTGTAAAAGGCTCAGTTAGGATTTCACCGCGTCAGGGCCTCCGGGACCATCACCCCACCCCTATGGGTGCACACTGTGGGGTGACAGAGCCCGTGGCCCCAGCCCGATGATGTATCCCACCCGCAACCCCCCCTCCCATCCAGGGGATGCCCGTCCCGGCTGACTTCCGGATCGCAACATTCCCCCGAATGGGGTGAAGAGGGCTATACGAGTTGGGGTTAGTTCAATCACAATTGAGAGCCTAGTTATCAGGACAAACTATGAGTGACAAATTGCTCTATGAAGATTGAGGTGTAAAGCCCATGATATGCCGATAACAAATCTGATGTAATACACCATGAGACATATGTAAGAGAGAAAGTGGGGGAGAGTAATAGGAAAGAAAAGAAGGAGGAAAGTGGGAGAGGGAAGTGGTCTTACTGGAAATTCCTTCATGTATGTAGGTGACCCGGGTAAAGCGGGATCTTGATATGGGATGCCCATGGTTCCCAGACCCTTTCAAAGCGTTGGACCGTGTCCATCAGCTTCGCTACTATCTGTTCCTGTGTCATGATCCAGGATATTTTTCATTTGGCAGCTAGCAGCGAAACGGCTGTTTTTTTCCAGGCTTTAGCTAAGGTAATCTTGGCTCCCAAGCACATAAAGAATATAAGTTGTTGAGTGCTCTTAGAGGCATTGTGCACCCTGCAGTTCAAGAGAATGTATGCGGGGTCTTGAGGAACTTGGGTTT
This sequence comes from Lithobates septentrionalis, assembly GCA_037952835.1. Taxonomy (NCBI): domain Eukaryota; kingdom Metazoa; phylum Chordata; class Amphibia; order Anura; family Ranidae; genus Lithobates; species Lithobates septentrionalis. The sequence goes on from JBBDGP010000584.1 coordinate 3,054,825, forward strand.
TTGTAACTTGTCGTAATAAATGGAGGAATTTGTTCCAGAAGCTTCTTATACAGGGACAGGTCCACCATATATGGAGCATCGTGCCTACATGCATCCTCTAAAACAGAGGGGGGAGGCATCTGGGTATATCTTGGAGAGCCGAGCTGGCACATAGTACCATTTAGTGAGTACTTTAATGTTAGCTTCAATCAGTGAGATGTTTAAAATACCTTTAGTTGATCTGCGGAAGGCCTGAAACCATTGGGCTGGATGTCGAGATCTTCTTCCCAGGACCGAGCGTATGTCGGGGAGTCCTCCCTATCTGCCAGAGAAGCGTATATGATGGAGATGCCGCCCCTTTGATGTTGGAACACCATTGTTCACCTGTGTATTGTCTTGTTGTGTACCTGTGTATTGTCGTGTACCTGTGTATTGTCTTGAGTATTAGTGCCAGGAAGCTAGCTGTTAGGTAATTTGGACAGGGTAAAATCCCCAAATCCTCACTAAATTTAATAGGTACGATGCCCGGCGGGTGTGGAGAGGCGACTCTTTGTACATCTTGCCGCATGTATGCGTTCCTTGATCATCCGATCGAGGGCGAATACTGCTGTACAAAATGTAAGCACATTGTTTCCCTGGAAGCCCAGGTTCTGAATCTGGGGAAGCAACTGTCAGCACTGAGAAGTCCCTCCATACTAAAGGTGAGCCAGGAACGTACACGGCAGGTGCCGGCAGGGGCCAGCACAGAGGCGGGTGGAGACAAAGAGGTGCAGGCACTAGCAAAGAGTAGATGGGTGACAGTCAGGAGGGGTAGAGGGGGAAGTGCCAGAGAGGCCGATCCAGGACTGGAGCATCCCAATAAGTACGCTCCATTGAGTGACATTGGTGAAACCAGTCAGGGACCAGCACTGCTGGAGATGAGGGACTCTCCTAGCTGCCGGGGGAAGAACTCCTCCAGTGAGAGTGGGGGGGCAGCAAAGGGAAAGGAAAGACAGATTCTGGTGGTAGGGGACTCAATTCTTAGAAGGACAGAGAGGGCAATCTGTAACCAAGACCTGAAGCGCCGAACAGTATGTTGTCTACCGGGTGCTCAGGTTCAGCACATCACGGATCTTGTGGACAGATTACTGGGAGGGGCTGGGGAAGACCCGGCTGTCATGGTGCACGTTGGCACCAATGACAAAGTCAGAGGCAGATGGAGTGTCCTAAAGAACAATTTTAGGGACTTAGGAGCTAAATTGAGGAAAAGGACCTCCAAGGTAGTGTTCTCAGGAATACTACCGGTACATCGAGCCACACCAGAAAGGCAGAGGGAGATTAGGGAAGTAAACAAGTGGCTGAAGAGCTGGTTTAGTAAGGAGGGGTTTGGGTTCCTGGAGGACTGGGCCGACTTCTCAGTCGGTAACCGGTACTATAGAAGGGACGGACTGCACCTAAATGAGGAGGGTGCAGACCTGCTGGGAATGAAGATGGCCAAACAGTTAGAGGAGTTTTTAAACTAGGCGATGGAGGGGAGGGTCCAGAGACAGTGATAGCCAGCGCGGAAGATATTCCAGAGGGTAGTATTGGGGGCATTAGTGGTAGGTTAACCAAAGCACAAAAACACAAGGTGAGTATAGTAGCAAGTCCTAGTTGCAATCTTGAAACACCCAATACGAGGACAATATGCAACCGGTCTAAACTATGTGGCATGTTCACTAATGCCAGGAGCATGGCGGACAAGATGGGTGAACTAGAGATACTGTTGTACAAGGAGGATTTGGATTTTGTGGGAATTTCAGAGACCTGGTTCAACAGCTCTCATGATTGGCTGGCAAACATTCAAGGGTATACCCTATACCGCAAGGATAGAGAGGGTAAAAAAGGGGGAGGGGTATGCCTATATATCAAGAATAATGTACAAGTGAATGTGGGAGATGACATCACTGAGGGGGCTAGGGAGGAGGTGGAATCTTTATGGGTAGAGCTCCAAAGGGATGAAGCTAAGGGGAAAATAATACTGGGAGTATGCTATAGGCCCCCTAACCTGAGGGAGGAAGTGGAGACGGATCTCCTATCACAAATTGGATTAGCAGCAAGGATGGGAAGTGTTATCATAATGGGGGATTTTAATTATCCAGACATAGACTGGCGGAGGGAACCGCGCATTAATTTAAGGCTCGCCAGTTCCTTAGTGTCTTGCAGGACAATTTTATGGGTCAGATGGTAGACGCACCAACTAGAAATAAAACATTACTAGATCTACTGATTACCAACAATACAGACCTGATAACAGATGTGGAAGTACGGGGCAATTTAGGTAACAGCGATCACAGGTCAATTAGTTTCAGTATAAATCACACGAATAGGAAACATGAAGGGAACACAAAGACACTGAATTTCAAAAGAGCCAACTTCCATAAACTACAAACCTTGCTAAAAGGCATAAATTGGGATAAAATATTAGGAACAAAGAATACGGAGGAGAGATGGGTTTGCTTTAAGAGCATATTAAATAAGGGCATTAGCCAATGTATCCCATTGGGTAATAAATTTAAAAGAGCGAACAAACATCCTGGATGGCTTAACTCCAATGTAAAAATGCATATAAAAGCAAAGGAGAAGGCCTTCAAAAAATACAAGGTTGAGGGATCATCCTCAGCATTCAGAATATATAAAGAATGCAATAAGAAATGTAAGGGTGCAATTAGGATGGCTAAGATAGAACATGAAAGACACATAGCGGAGGAGAGCAAAAAAATCCCAAGAAATTCTTTAAGTATGTAAACAGTAAAAAAGGGAGGACAGACCATATTGGCCCCATAAAGAATGAGGAAGGACATCTGGTTACAAAGGATGGGGAGATGGCAAAGGTATTGAATTTATTCTTCTCCTCAGTCTTCACGAGTGAATCGGGGGGCTTCAGTAACCAAAACTGCAGTGTTTATCCTCATGACACAACACAGGAAGCACCTACATGGTTAACAGAGGATGGAATTAAAATTAGACTTGAGAAACTTAACATTAATAAATCACCGGGACCAGATGGCTTGCATCCGAGGGTACTTAGGGAACTCAGTCAGGTGATTGCCAGACCATTGTTCCTAATTTTTACAGACAGTCTATTGACTGGAATAGTACCAGCTGATTGGAGAAAAGCCAATGTAGCACCAATATTTAAAAAGGGCTCAAAAAAACATCCCTGGGAATTACAGACCAGTTAGCCTAACATCAATAGTATGTAAACTCTTGGAGGGGATGATAAGGGACTATATACATGATTTTAGTTATAAGAATGATATCATTAGCAGTAATCAGCATGGATTCATGAAGAATCGTTCTTGCCAAACCAATCTATTATCCTTCTATGAGGAGGTGAGTTGCCATCTAGATAAAGGAAGGCCCGTAGACGTGGTGTATCTGGATTTTGCAAAAGTATTTGACACAGTTCCCCATAAACGTTTACTGTACAAAATAAGGTGCGTTGGCATGGACCATAGGGTGAGTACATGGATTGAAAACTGGCTACAAGGGCGTGTTCAGAGGGTGGTGATAAATGGGGAGTACTCAGAATGGTCAGGGGTGGGTAGTGGGGTTCCCCAGGGTTCTGTGCTGGGACCAATCCTATTTAATTTGTTCCAATCCTATTTAATTTGCAGCGCCATCTGAACAGAGAGCCATAATTGGCCAAAGCCAAGGAGGCTTTGGCCAATTATGGCTCAGGGGATTTAGTACACGCCCCACACTATATAAGGCCGCCTGCACGGCGGCCCTGTGTAATGTGTGTTCCGGCGTTGAGAGAGAGATAGACAGAGAGACAGTGTCATTTGATTTAAGTTAGATAGATTAGGCAGGACAGTCAGTGAGTTAGCTGCACTTACAGTGTATTGTGTATATATATGCATCCCAGGTGTTGTATATATATATATATATATATATATATATATATATATATATATATACACTGTATTCAGTTTAGCTAGATCTGTTCCTGTTATCTTGCTACTGACAGGCAGGCTTGTGTTGTTACAGTATTTACAGCTACCTGAAGAAAATTATAAGTTAAAAGTCCGCGCTCAGGAGATGGAGGGTTGTAGCCTCCCCCTAATTAGTTCCCACTGGGAGCTGTTAAAGTATATAAAGAAAAAATGGGGAAATGGCGCTACCCTATTATGACACAGTATTTAAATTGCAATTACAGTGAAAATAAAAATAAAAATAAAAATGATAAAAATAAATAGTGCAAAACCCAGTGAAATTATCAAATGTTAAGGTAAGTAACATATACGTGCGTGAGGGTATTATAAACATACAGTATTTTCCTTTCAATATTTTTATTGAGATTTTCAGTACATAAATAACAAAAGCAATACAGATACAGTATCCTCCTGTAAGCCAACATAGCCTACCCAGAGTATTGAACATAAAAGGGTTAAATATTTAGCAAATAGTATTTGGTATACATTTGTGTATATATCTGAATATGTGATTCATTACCCAATATAAGTCGAGAATATAACGTTAATCTTCTCATTTTCAATACTTTCCATTGTAAACAGATAAAACAATTAACATTAACAACATTGTGTCATATAGCGAGATGGGCTTATAGGCAGTCAGTAGACCCAACAATCATGTTGGCATGTAGCTGGTTTAGAAAATAAATGAGCATCTCCTGTTTCTAAGGATTGTCAAAATCTAGGTGTTATGTATTCATCTAGACCTTTATAACCACTGCATATGTATGTGGGTCGATCGATCAAATCCATTGTGTGGAATAGTCCCTGTGTAAAAGGCTCAGTTAGGATTTCACCGCGTCAGGGCCTCCGGGACCATCACCCCACCCCTATGGGTGCACACTGTGGGGTGACAGAGCCCGTGGCCCCAGCCCGATGATGTATCCCACCCGCAACCCCCCCTCCCATCCAGGGGATGCCCGTCCCGGCTGACTTCCGGATCGCAACATTCCCCCGAATGGGGTGAAGAGGGCTATACGAGTTGGGGTTAGTTCAATCACAATTGAGAGCCTAGTTATCAGGACAAACTATGAGTGACAAATTGCTCTATGAAGATTGAGGTGTAAAGCCCATGATATGCCGATAACAAATCTGATGTAATACACCATGAGACATATGTAAGAGAGAAAGTGGGGGAGAGTAATAGGAAAGAAAAGAAGGAGGAAAGTGGGAGAGGGAAGTGGTCTTACTGGAAATTCCTTCATGTATGTAGGTGACCCGGGTAAAGCGGGATCTTGATATGGGATGCCCATGGTTCCCAGACCCTTTCAAAGCGTTGGACCGTGTCCATCAGCTTCGCTACTATCTGTTCCTGTGTCATGATCCAGGATATTTTTCATTTGGCAGCTAGCAGCGAAACGGCTGTTTTTTTCCAGGCTTTAGCTAAGGTAATCTTGGCTCCCAAGCACATAAAGAATATAAGTTGTTGAGTGCTCTTAGAGGCATTGTGCACCCTGCAGTTCAAGAGAATGTATGCGGGGTCTTGAGGAACTTGGGTTTTTGTAACTTGTCGTAATAAATGGAGGAATTTGTTCCAGAAGCTTCTTATACAGGGACAGGTCCACCATATATGGAGCATCGTGCCTACATGCATCCTCTAAAACAGAGGGGGGAGGCATCTGGGTATATCTTGGAGAGCCGAGCTGGCACATAGTACCATTTAGTGAGTACTTTAATGTTAGCTTCAATCAGTGAGATGTTTAAAATACCTTTAGTTGATCTGCGGAAGGCCTGAAACCATTGGGCTGGATGTCGAGATCTTCTTCCCAGGACCGAGCGTATGTCGGGGAGTCCTCCCTATCTGCCAGAGAAGCGTATATGATGGAGATGCCGCCCCTTTGATGTTGGAACACCATTGTTCACCTGTGTATTGTCTTGTTGTGTACCTGTGTATTGTCGTGTACCTGTGTATTGTCTTGAGTATTAGTGCCAGGAAGCTAGCTGTTAGGTAATTTGGACAGGGTAAAATCCCCAAATCCTCACTAAATTTAATAGGTACGATGCCCGGCGGGTGTGGAGAGGCGACTCTTTGTACATCTTGCCGCATGTATGCGTTCCTTGATCATCCGATCGAGGGCGAATACTGCTGTACAAAATGTAAGCACATTGTTTCCCTGGAAGCCCAGGTTCTGAATCTGGGGAAGCAACTGTCAGCACTGAGAAGTCCCTCCATACTAAAGGTGAGCCAGGAACGTACACGGCAGGTGCCGGCAGGGGCCAGCACAGAGGCGGGTGGAGACAAAGAGGTGCAGGCACTAGCAAAGAGTAGATGGGTGACAGTCAGGAGGGGTAGAGGGGGAAGTGCCAGAGAGGCCGATCCAGGACTGGAGCATCCCAATAAGTACGCTCCATTGAGTGACATTGGTGAAACCAGTCAGGGACCAGCACTGCTGGAGATGAGGGACTCTCCTAGCTGCCGGGGGAAGAACTCCTCCAGTGAGAGTGGGGGGGCAGCAAAGGGAAAGGAAAGACAGATTCTGGTGGTAGGGGACTCAATTCTTAGAAGGACAGAGAGGGCAATCTGTAACCAAGACCTGAAGCGCCGAACAGTATGTTGTCTACCGGGTGCTCAGGTTCAGCACATCACGGATCTTGTGGACAGATTACTGGGAGGGGCTGGGGAAGACCCGGCTGTCATGGTGCACGTTGGCACCAATGACAAAGTCAGAGGCAGATGGAGTGTCCTAAAGAACAATTTTAGGGACTTAGGAGCTAAATTGAGGAAAAGGACCTCCAAGGTAGTGTTCTCAGGAATACTACCGGTACATCGAGCCACACCAGAAAGGCAGAGGGAGATTAGGGAAGTAAACAAGTGGCTGAAGAGCTGGTTTAGTAAGGAGGGGTTTGGGTTCCTGGAGGACTGGGCCGACTTCTCAGTCGGTAACCGGTACTATAGAAGGGGCGGACTGCACCTAAATGAGGAGGGTGCAGACCTGCTGGGAATGAAGATGGCCAAACAGTTAGAGGAGTTTTTAAACTAGGCGATGGAGGGGAGGGTCCAGAGACAGTGATAGCCAGCGCGGAAGATATTCCAGAGGGTAGTATTGGGGGCATTAGTGGTAGGTTAACCAAAGCACAAAAACACAAGGTGAGTATAGTAGCAAGTCCTAGTTGCAATCTTGAAACACCCAATATGAGGACAATATGCAACCGGTCTAAACTATGTGGCTTGTTCACTAATGCCAGGAGCATGGCGGACAAGATGGGTGAACTAGAGATACTGTTGTACAAGGAGGATTTGGATTTTGTGGGAATTTCAGAGACCTGGTTCAACAGCTCTCATGATTGGCTGGCAAACATTCAAGGGTATACCCTATACCGCAAGGATAGAGAGGGTAAAAAAGGGGGAGGGGTATGCCTATATATCAAGAATAATGTACAAGTGAATGTGGGAGATGACATCACTGAGGGGGCTAGGGAGGAGGTGGAATCTTTATGGGTAGAGCTCCAAAGGGATGAAGCTAAGGGGAAAATAATACTGGGAGTATGCTATAGGCCCCCTAACCTGAGGGAGGAAGTGGAGACGGATCTCCTATCACAAATTGGATTAGCAGCAAGGATGGGAAGTGTTATCATAATGGGGGATTTTAATTATCCAGACATAGACTGGCGGAGGGAACCGCGCATTAATTTAAGGCTCGCCAGTTCCTTAGTGTCTTGCAGGACAATTTTATGGGTCAGATGGTAGACGCACCAACTAGAAATAAAACATTACTAGATCTACTGATTACCAACAATACAGACCTGATAACAGATGTGGAAGTACGGGGCAATTTAGGTAACAGCGATCACAGGTCAATTAGTTTCAGTATAAATCACACGAATAGGAAACATGAAGGGAACACAAAGACACTGAATTTCAAAAGAGCCAACTTCCATAAACTACAAACCTTGCTAAAAGGCATAAATTGGGATAAAATATTAGGAACAAAGAATACGGAGGAGAGATGGGTTTGCTTTAAGAGCATATTAAATAAGGGCATTAGCCAATGTATCCCATTGGGTAATAAATTTAAAAGAGCGAACAAACATCCTGGATGGCTTAACTCCAATGTAAAAATGCATATAAAAGCAAAGGAGAAGGCCTTCAAAAAATACAAGGTTGAGGGATCATCCTCAGCATTCAGAATATATAAAGAATGCAATAAGAAATGTAAGGGTGCAATTAGGATGGCTAAGATAGAACATGAAAGACACATAGCGGAGGAGAGCAAAAAAATCCCAAGAAATTCTTTAAGTATGTAAACAGTAAAAAAGGGAGGACAGACCATATTGGCCCCATAAAGAATGAGGAAGGACATCTGGTTACAAAGGATGGGGAGATGGCAAAGGTATTGAATTTATTCTTCTCCTCAGTCTTCACGAGTGAATCGGGGGGCTTCAGTAACCAAAACTGCAGTGTTTATCCTCATGACACAACACAGGAAGCACCTACATGGTTAACAGAGGATGGAATTAAAATTAGACTTGAGAAACTTAACATTAATAAATCACCGGGACCAGATGGCTTGCATCCGAGGGTACTTAGGGAACTCAGTCAGGTGATTGCCAGACCATTGTTCCTAATTTTTACAGACAGTCTATTGACTGGAATAGTACCAGCTGATTGGAGAAAAGCCAATGTAGCACCAATATTTAAAAAGGGCTCAAAAAAACATCCCTGGGAATTACAGACCAGTTAGCCTAACATCAATAGTATGTAAACTCTTGGAGGGGATGATAAGGGACTATATACATGATTTTAGTTATAAGAATGATATCATTAGCAGTAATCAGCATGGATTCATGAAGAATCGTTCTTGCCAAACCAATCTATTATCCTTCTATGAGGAGGTGAGTTGCCATCTAGATAAAGGAAGGCCCGTAGACGTGGTGTATCTGGATTTTGCAAAAGTATTTGACACAGTTCCCCATAAACGTTTACTGTACAAAATAAGGTGCGTTGGCATGGACCATAGGGTGAGTACATGGATTGAAAACTGGCTACAAGGGCGTGTTCAGAGGGTGGTGATAAATGGGGAGTACTCAGAATGGTCAGGGGTGGGTAGTGGGGTTCCCCAGGGTTCTGTGCTGGGACCAATCCTATTTAATTTGTTCATAAACGACCTGGAGGATGGGATAAACAGTTCAATCTCTGTATTTGCAGACAATACTAAGCTAAGCAGGGCAATAACTTCTCCGCAGGATGTGGAAATCTTGCAAAAAGACCTGAACAAATTAATGGGGTGGGCGACTACATGGCAAATGAGGTTCAATGTAGAAAAATGTAAAATAATGCATTTGGGTGGCAAAAATATGAATGCAATCTATACACTGGGGGGAGAACCTCTGGGGGAATCTAGGATGGAAAAGGACCTGGGGGTCCTAGTAGATGATAGGCTCAGCAATGGCATGCAATGCCAAGCTGCTGCTAATAAAGCAAACAGAATATTGGCATGCATTAAAAGGGGGATCAACTGCAGAGATAAAACGATAATTCTCCCGCTCTACAAGACTCTGGTACGGCCGCACCTGGAGTATGCTGTCCAGTTCTGGGCACCAGTCCTCAGGAGGGACATACTGGAAATGGAGCGAGTACAAAGAAGGGCAACAAAGCTAATAAAGGGTCTGGAGGATCTTAGTTATGAGGAAAGGTTGCGAGCACTGAACTTATTCTCTCTGGAGAAGAGACGCTTGAGAGGGGATATGATTTCAATTTACAAATACTGTACTGGTGACCCCACAATAGGGATAAAACTTTTTCGCAGAAGAGAGTTTAATAAGACTCGTGGCCACTCATTACAATTAGAAGAAAAGAGGTTTAACCTTAAACTACGTAGAGGGTTCTTTACTGTAAGAGTGGCAAGGATGTGGAATTCCCTTCCACAGGCGGTGGTCTCAGCGGGGAGCATTGATAGCTTCAAGAAACTATTAGATAATCACCTGAATGACCGCAATATACAGGGATATGTAATGTAATACTGACACATAATCACACACATAGGTTGGACTTGATGGACTTGTGTCTTTTTTCAACCTCACCTACTATGTAACTATGTAACTATGTAACTATGTAACTATGTACTATGTAACTACTATATATAGTTGCTTTGGGAGGGCTCGACTTGTCAGACCAAAGGCTATGCAGGAAGTGCCTGATCTGTGAAAGTCTGAACTTTTCAGATGTTGACATGTCCATCTTTTTCTGACAATGCCCTAATGTTATGGGACCGTTTGATGTTAGGAAATGTCCTATCCTGAAAAGTCCCTTGTTCAACCACCAGCGAAAGGCGTATATATTCATACCTGGGGGAAAGTCAGGATTGTGAAAGAGATGAGCAAGTGGTCTCAGGGGAGATATCAGTTTTGTGTGTGTATGTATCTTATCACAGAGTGTCAGAGAGTGAGATAATGTTGGTGCTAGGATAACTGGTCTGTGTTTTGCCGGTCTCCAGATTAAATAGTCGAGTGTGTAACGTGGGACTGCCTGCCTTTCTATGGAGACCCAGTCAGGTTTGTGGCCCCTAGAATATATGATGGAAAACTGAGCTAGTTGGGCTGCTTGATAGTAAAGCCATAGGTTGGGGAGTCCCAATCCGCCTTGGGTTTTAAGTTGGAGAAGAGTCTCTTTCGCAAACCGGTGACCCCGATCCCCCCAGATGAAGCCGACAATCTTGGATTGCAGTTTGGTCAGAGTGGATTTTTAATAGGGATAGGGAGGGAGCGGAAGAGGTATAGTAAACGGGGCAGTAATGTCATCTTCACAGCATTTAGCCTGCGGAGCCAGGATAGTCCTCCCTTCGACCACCTTTTAAGGTCTGCTTAAAGAGAGCTGAACATATGAGGATAGTTGGCATTGTAGAGACTGCCTATACTTTTGGTTAGTTTGATTCCTAGATAGGGAATCGCGTCTCCTGCCCAAGCGAAGGAAAAGTGTTGTTTGAGTTGGTCTATTAATTGTGGTCGTACAGATATGTTTAGGGCTATCGATTTGGTTACATTTACTTGGAGACCAGAAATATTCCCAAACTCCCTAAGTAGTCGGAACACATTGGGGGTGGAGATTAGTGGTGACGTTAGGAACAATAGCATGTCATCAGCAAAGAGGGCACACTTATGTTCCTCTTGGCCGCATTTAACTCCTTTTATATCAGTGTTTGTTCTGATGGCTATGGCCAGTGATTCTATCGCTATCGCGAAGATCAAGGGAGATAGAGGACATCCCTGCCTCGTTCCTCTGTTAATTTCAAAGGGCGCAGAGTAGTGCCCCATTAGACGCACTTGTGCCGTCGGGTTAGAGTAAAGGGTGTGTATTAGTCTAAGGAATTTAGCACCAAACCCCCATTGTTCCAAAATATCAAATAGGTACGGCCAGGAGATCAGGTCAACTGCCCTACGAATTTGGTCCAGTCCCTGTCTCCCTGGGATAAAGCCCACCTGATCCCCGTGTATGTATCCGGCTATGAAGCCGGACAGTCTCGTTGCTAAGATTTTTGTCATAATCTTGAGGTCGTTATTTATCAACGAGATGGGGCGATAATTGCCCACCTCGCTCGTGTCTTTCCCTGGTTTGGGTATAACTAATATAAAAGCTGCATTTGATCCACTAGGTAGGGGGGCTCCATCCCGGAGAGAGTTAAAGAAGCGAGCCATGTAGGGAGTCAGGCGTAATCCGAATTTTTTTATAGTAACAGACCGAGAAGCCATCAGGTCCTGGAGCCGAGGCTAATTTTAAAGATTTTATCACGTCTACTATTTCGTCTGAGGAGAAAGGTTTATCCAGTAGTTCTTGGTGGGTACGTTTTAGGTGGGGCAAAATGAGATCTTGGAGAAATGCCGTTCTCGTCTTGGGGTGTGATTGAGGTAGGGCCTTATAAAGGTGCGAGTAGAAGTCGTGGAAGGAGTTTATGACTCCCATTGGATTTTGGGTTAAATTTCCCGTCTTAGTGCAAATTTTTGGGTAGGCAAGGACGCGCGTCTTTGGGCTTAATTTAGCTGCTAGTTTAGAGCCTATCTAGTCTTTTTTGTAATAAAAGCGAGCCCCTGTCCATCTTAGATGTTTCTTAGCTGAGGTAGTGAGGGAGAGATTTAGTCTGATTCGAGCTGAGTCAAGTTTATCCAAACTGTCCGGGGTGGGGTTGCTTTTATGGCGTTTACTGAGCATACAAAAGTCTTCCATTAACTGTTGTATTTCTGCCCTCCTTTCCCGTCTAATTTGGGATGAAAGCTGGATGAGTCTACCTCTCATCACCGCCTTATGCGCCTCCCACAAAGTGCCGGGGGAGATCGAATCAGTGTCGTTGTCCAGAAAGTGTTGTGTCTAGTAGTGTGCAATGTGCCGGATTGCTCAACAGAGCTTCATTGAGGCGCCATTTGAAGGGCCCCCTCTCTCCGACTCCACCCCTGAGGGTAAGAGTCATCATGGAATGATCAGATAACGAAGTATCGTGTATTTTGGAGGCCTCCACCCTTGGGATTGTATGTGATAGAACAAAGATGTGGTCTATCCTGGAGTGCGTGCGGTGTGGGATGGAATAGTGTGTGTAATCCCTGGTTCGGGGGTTCATTTCCCCCATATATCAACCAAGCCATGAGATTGAATGGTCTGCGCTACCCGCAGGCTACGTTTAGGAGGTCTCTTGGCTTTTGGGATCTGGGGGTAGGACTTGTCTGAGGAGAGATCAAAAGGTGTGTTAGAGTCCCCACCCAGAACTACTGTGCCAAGAAAGTGAGGTTGCAGGGTCTGAAGAACAGTTTCAAAAAATGTGTCTTGGTGTGTGTTAGGGGCGTAATAGGACACAAATGTGTACGTCTCCCCGTTGATTGTACCAGTAATTAGGATGTACCGGCCATCCGGATCTTTGACTATTTTGGTAAGAGAGAATTGAACCTTGTTCGAGAAACATACTGCAACCCCTCTTGTCTTGTTGGCCGCGTTTGCTAGGTAGAATTGAGTGAAGTTTTTGTGGAGGAATGAGGGATTGTAGGTAGCCGGGAAGTGTGTCTCTTGAAGCAACGCTACATCCGCGTGCAGTGTGTGGAGCTGTTGCATAATTTTGCGTCTTTTTACTGGGGAGTTGAGTCCCTCTACATTATGGGAGAAGATCCTGATGATCGGGTTCATTGGTTGGGCGTCAGTCATGGTGTAGTTGTACATTTGAAGCTATGTGTAAGGTAAACTTACCCGTTGTTGACGCCTTCCCTGGCAGATGAGAGTCCCCCGATCACCACTGCAATCCGATCTCGAGGTAGGAAGTCCAGCAAGACTCTGTAGCCGAGGAAGGATGGGGGGGTGGGGAAGGAAGAAGGGGGAGGGAAGAGCGTAGCAAGAAATGGAATAAGAAAAAGAAGAAGAGAGAGAAGATGTATTAGAAAAAACATTATACAATACGAACCCAGTCCCACTAGGCCTGGGGAGGGACCCATCCCTGCCCCATCCTTTTCCCAGAGGAAATCCAAAACGTCCTAGAGTGGACGTGGAGATCTGACTCCGACAGGGGAATCAAAGGAAGTTCACCTATCGGCGTCCGACAAAGGTGCACGGTGACCACTCCAGTCACCCCCACCTTAATAGGTAACGAGAACAGTGTAAGGAACTTAAAGTCTGAGCCCCGTGGGCGTAAAAATAGTGCGTATTCAGGTATGAATGGTCTATCCCCCACCCCCCACTCGGCAATACGCGTCACCCCTTAGCACGGTGGGTATGGATAGTAGTAGTGTTGTGGTGACGCCCGTTACCAATCATGGGAGAGGACGAGACACCCACAATTGTCCGTATAGCCGATCATCTGGGGCAAAAAAAAAAAGAAAATTTAATACATTTAAAATTTTTAAAACCCAGGAAGAAAGTCCTTAGTGAAGAACAAGAAAACTTGTATGTAAAAGAAACCAGGAAACATGGGTATCCAGGGGGTTGCAGGAAAAGCCAGTTGAATGGAACAATCTTCCCTTGTGGAACTTGGGGCCACTCCCGAAGTAAACTCAATGGCGTCACAGCGCCATTCCGATGGCGGAAGGTTGACCGTGAACACAGTTCCAAAGGGAAGCGGGAAATTGAAGAAATGTTGATAGTAGTCAAGCCAGCTCATGGTGGAAAGGACTCTCGTGAACGTTTAGGTTGCTGTTTTAGCCACACTTGGGACAACGGGATAGCAGGCGACGGTCGTTTAGAGGATTGCGCTCCTTTATGGATCTGGAGAGGCGGCAGTTCCTGGGTAATCAGGCCTAGATGTAGTAATAGTCGTTCACCTTCAGAAAAGGAGGAGAAGTTATAAGGTTTGTTGCGGTACATGAAGTTCAGGCGAAGCGGGAAAGCCCATCTGTAAGTGATATCTCTGCTAGCTAGGACTTGAAGCAGTGGTTTCAGCGATCGTCGCTTTTGTACCGTGTATGGGGAGAGATCCGTAAAAATTTGGATCTGGTGACCCATCATCTCCAGTTTCTCCGCCGAGTGGGATAGCTTCATCACTTCTTCTTTGACCGCATAGAAGTGCGGTTTCACTATAACGTCCCTTGGTAGGCCATCAGGACGGGGAGGTTGGAGCGCTCTGTGGGCTCTGTCAAGCTCTAGGCGGTGCGCCGGGATGACCACCAAAGACGGTCATTTGATAACGTCCTCTGACGAAACGCGTAAGCCGGAGTCACGCTCACATGTCACACCCGGAAGCTCTGGCTGGAACGCAAGCTGGGACGCACGCTAGGACTGGCTTCCTGGTCTCATTCTTGTCTAAAGCCGTGCTGCACTGGGTCTGCTGCTTTATGGTTTTATGGAATATATACCTTTTAAATAAACTGAACTTACTTCACTACGGAAGTCCCCCTGTTTCTTTTTGTATGGAGAAAAGGACAGACTGGTGGTGGTGAGATACGGCTGAGCCCAGCTCTGGAACGTTTGCCGGGAATCTTGAACCGGATTGCTGGTGCAAACCTACAGAGGAACGGAGTATAAGTGGGACATCAAAGGGGACATCCATCCCTAGACACCCACTCTATGCCCATTACCCCTGCAGGGGTGACTGCTTCTGGTGAGTGGGGAAACATAGGGGGAGCACTTGGAGTCACCAGTCTTTATGTGCACAGAAGTCACCGTTTTTATCTTTACTTTTTGGATCGCATATGGTGGGATCTCGGCTCTGGTTTTTTTCACAGAGACTTTGTTTGTTTTCTCACAGAGACTTTGCTTTTTCATATAGACTTTGTTTTACATACACTTTATACGAGGCTACTATTAATTATATTATTGTATACACATTTGGTCTGGATTTTTCATACAGATCTTGTTTTATATACTTTACACGAGTCAATGTATGGTTTAATCATATGAATACACACATACACGTACTTTCCGGAATTAGTCCAGTAGATGTTTTACTGCTCATCTCATTAGAAACAGAAGATATTGGATTGAATGTACACATTGATCATACACTTTAGTATCTATTATCACTGTTAAATATAAAAAAATATAAATATAAAAAGTAGGGAGTGGCGCTGCTCATAAAAGATTTGTTGGCATATATTAATTATCTTAATTATAGTGATGGGTGTGTCTGTGTGACATTCTATAGGAACGGCAATAAACGATAAAACTTTGGATGCAATAGTGTATATCCCACATAAAAATTGGTAAGTGCTGATTAATAAACATAAAAACAAAAATAAAAATATTAATACTGATTCAAATTAATATTTGGTGTAACCCTAATCCCATATGCAAAGATTAACACTAGTGATCTCTAGTAGTGAAGTATAATGTAAGTATCGGTCTGTTATATGACTAGACAGACCCCAAAAAAGTGATAAGTGCAAAAGTGTCAGGTGCAGTCCAATTAACAGTGTTCCAGCACCTGCTGAATGGTGAAAATAAACTACAAATAATGTATAAGGTAGAAAGTGTCCACATCCCTCTGTGGTGAAGTGCTGGAGATGCTCAAAAAATGTGTATGAATATATATATATATAAGGTATATATATATAAGTGAAATTTAATAAATATTAAATAAATATGGAAATAAAAAATTATTGTTAATAAATTAATATATATGCTTCTCTAATAGACTCGCTGTGATTTCAATTGATAACAACAATAAAAAGTCTCATGTGAAATAGCAAGTGTTCATATGATGTCTTCCACCCGAATTCTTCCCGATTTTAAACACACTCCCCCTGATGTGATTCCACTCACCGGAGCGCTATACCCCTGCAGGGGTATAAGCATAAGATGTTTGTATTCCAGGTGCCGATCAAATCCGGGTGCCGATCGAATCCTTAAGTGTTGGTGTCCTTTCCAATCCGGTTCCTCGATCTGGATCATCCACTCATGCAAAGGAAGGAGATGGGGGGAAGGTGATACTCCCCTGTTGCAATCCTATTTCCAGCCGAACATCCGCTCCAACGTATTATGTGAAAATAAAGAAGTGATCCACATAGCGTAACTCCATTTAAATAAGTTTATTTATAAATGCTCATAGAATCCAAGGAGCGTAGCCAGTTCCAAGGAATGAAGTGTAGATTTTTAAAAATAGGGAGCGTACAAGCTCTCTATCTCCCCTTACTGTCCCGGGACGCAGCGCTGTTCGCAACTACCGCTTGCATTCCACCGGTCAGTTAGCAGAAACCACGATAACAGGAAGTGACGTTGTGCGTGCCAAGATAGTCCCGCCTTACGCGTTTCGTCACACGGACGTCATCGGAGGCGCTGCCATCTTGGCCCTCTCAATGTCTTATATCTGGGTGCAATACATGCTGCGGCCAATCCCACGTCAGATGCTAAATAACGAGCATCGTGCAGGTCCAATCAGAAAATTTGCTCAATTATGGAGATGAGAGCCATGATCTATTCACTTTCAACCTCATTACCCAGAGGGAAATGCTATGTGAACGGGTAGGATCTCCTTGAGCGCCATCTAGTGGAATTTTTGTAAATTATATTCTAGTTAACGTGGAGTGGCGGCCATGAAAAAAATGTGTTTTGCAAACCAGATACTATCTAGTAAAACTTTATACAACATATTAAATTATTATCAAATGGCAGTCAGATAACTTAAACCCAAAAGGGGAGGTGTAAATATATTAGTTCTCATTTCCTCAGGAGGTTTTATTTAAAAAATATAATTTAAGATAAAGGGAAAGATTATTTTGTATATAAATAAAAAATAGATAAAAAATATATGAAAAAAATATATGAAAAAAATATGAATAAAATTAGAATTGGAATAAAAATGAAAAAAATTCCTATATAAAAATATTAAAATATGAAAACGTATTAGACATAGTCAACAAGAGTGTATTATATAATCGGAGCAGATGTAAAATGGGAGAGAGGGGGGATGGGTTAGTTTACCATACATATAAGAAAACCCCCGTTAAAAAACCCCATCTAAAACTATTCTATCAACTCTTTACTTTATGTTGGAATTATAATAAAGGGAATTTAGAGGAATAAATAATATGTGTAAAAAATCTTAAATCTCTTCGGGAATTTCGGAGGTAAGATAGGGACACGTATAAAATCCACCTATTTAAAAATTAGATAAGAAGCAATTCAGAAGCAATTTCGGAAGTAAGATAGGGACACATATAAAATCCACCTATTTAAAAATTAGATAAGAAGCAATTCAGATTGATGTCCACATTCAACCCTCTAGGGACCAGACTCCCTAGGCGGTATATCCACTTAGTTTCATTCTGGGACACTTTTATTCTTTTGTTACCGCCTCTCCAGTGGTCTTTGATCAGATCTATACCGTAAAAAAATTAATCCTGTAGGGTTTCTATTGTGGACCTCGTCAAAGTGCCTAGAGAGGTTATGCTTTGGAAAGCCTTTTTTAATATTATTAATATGTTCTCTAATCCTAACACGGAGAGGCCTAGTGGTTCTTCCCACATACTGTAACCGACAGGGACATTCGATCACATATGTAACGTGAGTACTTTCCCAGGTAATTAATTCCCTGATTTGGTACTCTCTCCCTGCTCTCGACTTGAAGGATAATTTTTTCTTTGGCTGTTTTTTACTCACGCGGCAGGGTAGGCACTTTTGGCATCTATAAAAACCTTTCATTTCAGGGAACAATTTAACCGTTTTTGGTGGGTCGATCACATTATGTCCCAACTGGTTCCTCAAATTGGGGGCCTTTTTGCAAATGAATCTTGGTTTTTTTGAAAGTATCTTTGCCAAGATTCTATCGGATTTTAAAATTGGCCAATACTTTCTAACAATGTGTTCGACTGAACGGTATTGGTTATTAAAACCAGTAATAAAGGCCATATCCATCTTGGAATAGTTGTCAGCTTTCTCCTTTTTTCTCAATAGGAGGTCACGATCCAGACCCCCTATCTCCATCATATGCCTCATTAAGGCTTCTTTATGGTATCCTTTGTCAATAAATTTTTTGATTTAAGTGTCGGCTTGTGTGTAATAATCGTCTATCCTGTGGCAATTTCTTCGTAGCCTCATTAGTTGACCTTTCGGAATGTTCTCCTTCCACTTAGGATGGTGACAACTGGATGTTGGGATATAGCCGTTGCGATCCGTAGCTTTAAAAAAAGTTCTAGTGTGTAATTCATTGTTCTCTTTAGAGATCTGTACATCTAGATAATCTATCTCTTGAGGATCGCATTTCCCACTGAAAGAGATGCCATATTTATTCTGATTCATTGCTCTTAAAAAGTCCTGAAATTAGTCTGCCGTGCCCCTCCACACTATGATCACGTCATCAATATAGCGACGGTAAAATTCAATCTCCAGGCGTGGACTCCTATATATGTTTTCTTCTTCCCACATGTCCATAAATAAATTTGCCACGCTCGGGGCATATCTGGCTCCCATGGCGACGCCCTTAGTCTGAACATAGTAGTCCTTCTGGTACCAAAAATAATTACTTTCCATTGCTAGTTTTAAGGCTTCCAAAATAAAATTAATCTGTTCTTGTTTGAGATTGACATCTTCATGAAGCGCTTTCTCTACTCCTTTTAAGCCATGTTTTTGTATAATGATAGTTCTCGGACTTCCCCGTTAATTACGCTCTATTTTGGTCCATTTCTATAGGCTACAATGATTTTTATTTCTTTTTCATGAATGGCCTTTATACACATAAGTTGTTTAAATATAATTCTATACAGGTTGCGCTTCATGACCCGTTCTATAAACACAATTTTGCATAGGTCTCTGCCTTATGATCTATATATTTTTTATATGTATTCTGCAAGTTTTGAACCATCCTTGTTCGATATGCCCCTTTACTATCACTATTACATAGAAATGCCACACTGTCGTCTATCCATATTTGCTGTCTGTATGTTTAGAATCCTTGGAGACAGTATTTGAGGACTCCCGGGATGTGGACTGTGTCACACGAAATTGGATCTAAATAAGACATTAATATCATGGACCGCCGCTATGCTTGCGTTCCATGCCTCAGACTGGTAAGCTCCCACTTCTTATCTTCTATGATACGCAAGCCGAGAGTGGCCTGTCGTCACTCCCTAGGATACATATCACGTGACCGGCACGTGACTACCAAGACGAATAGGAGTGACGCTCTGCTGATTGGAGAATAGAAGTGAGGCTTGGTTCCTGACCAACTCTGTGGAGATACGATTGGCCACAAAAACATCATGTGACTGCCTGTCACCTGTGACGCCGCCGAACCCGGAAGTCATCCAGTGTAACAGCGCTAATCAGCTGTTACACTCCATTTGAAATAGAATATATAAAGCGCAGTTGTGTGGGGGGCTTACTCATACCCCAGCAGAAGCCTTTGGAGGCGAAACGCGTCGGATCTCTATGATTACACCCCACCACTACCCACTGCGCTGTTTTTTATACCACTTTTTATGCCTTTTTACATTATTTTGTTATTTTAAGCCGAGTTTTTACCGCCCTCGCTTGTAACTTTTCGGAGTGTACTCCTTAATAAAGTGCTATAACGCTTTTTACAAATAAGGATTTACACTATGTGGAAGTTTTTTCTTTTCCTTGTTTACTCGTTGATGTGATGGGCCATTGAGGAATCGATCACTCGGCGACCGAAGCCGAATCCTGGAGGCTCCCGATCCCAATTTGGTACACCATCTGAGGACTTCTGACGAGATTCTACACAAGACCTTCTTACAGATCGTCACCCCATACCGCTTGACGGTACAAGCTCGTTTGACTCACCGCCAAGGGCCTGTGAGTCCACCCTATCTGGTAAGGGCATCCTTTTGCTTTTCTTTCTCTATGTTGAGACCATCCACATGAGTGAAGAATCCACCTGTATTTAAGGATTTCTTTAAAACAGCCCTTAATCACTTCATATGAAGACGGCCTACGCCCAGATGGCTGTGGGGTTAACTAGAAGTACCCCATCTATCCAATAACAGACTTTCAGTATCCATATATGTTTACCCTTTTTTAGGGACTTGGACGTCCTTTCTCTTGGCTTTTGCCCAAACGAACACTATTTTTGCTGAGCTGCACACTCAGTATACTGTGACACCTTGTATTATTATTTTGTTGTATTGCTTTTTTGAATATGGTACCTTATGCACAATTGTTCCTTAATTAACCTATAGGTTGTTATTGAGTATTCACTCTCTCACATACCTAAGCACTCACTGTTATTATATATTATTATATACTCTTTATTTTCTTGGAATGTTTTATAAAACAATTACTATTCACCTAATAAGTACACACTTCAAGTTTTAACACTCCTCTATAGAGATCACTGTTACTTGACTATTAACATGTGTCCCACCATTCGTTAGCGCCACACTTTATTATCATTTTTACATTTACAATGGTCAGATTGTTGTGTCGGCTTCTTCATTTTGTTTACCTTAGGAGCTGGCGCAATTTCTACACCTTTTTTGTACACGTTTCTTTTTGACAGTATTATTGCAGCCTCTCCATACACCTTGATAATCCACTCAATATGGATGTGTTCGATTATCGGACCAGTCGCACCTTCAACACAGAAGGAGTTTTCGCAGCCCTTAACACAGACTCTGAGATAGGCGGCCTTTTCCTTAGGCTAAAAAACCTGATGGTCTCCGAGCTACACCTGGAATGGGACATTGCCTTCTTGGAGCAATACACCAAGGAACGCATGGTCCCAAGAGGCCTAAGGTGGACAATCCATCCACAACAAGGGGACCTAGATATCGAGTCATGGTACAACTATTTTAATGAAGCAGGGATATCCCTATTGGGGTTCCTTGTAGATAGAAAACGCACGAGAAGAACCATCATAGACAAAGAAATCAAGGAAATTAGAGACAAACTCCTCCCACATAAATCCACTATAGAGTATACCAACCTCTCTACCAATCTTAAGAACCACCTAGAAAAGGAAGAACATGAACAAAAAATAAAAAAACAGAAGAAATATAGCAGAGACCTTAGTGACTACAAAAATGGAAATGTTTTCAGTTGGCAGACTAATAGCCAATCAAGGATCCACCTGATGGCACAAGTCACCCTATGGAGACGGGAAGTTCGGTTGAATCTAGGGTATCATATACCCCCCCAGTACCTCTACCTCCCCCAATTGGTACTAATAGATGTCCCATCCATCCCCCCCTTGTTTCTACAACCCAATACAATGGTCCCCCCCCAACTCTGGAAATAGAGGAAGAAACAACAGGGGGAAAGGTAGGGGCAATAGGGATCGCTCTGTACACTATGAAGAATACAGACAGGATTACTGCCCTCGAAGACGGAATATGAGTCAGAATGAGTACCAGCACTACCAACCATATCCGCAAAGAACCCCTATTAATACGAGAAACAGATTCTCACCACTTAGAGATGAACGATCCAATGATTGTCGAAATTCCCAATATCTTTACGACTATGGGGACAGAGATTATTCCGATAGGTCACCTTTCAATTACAACCAGGCTAAGCCGAAGCCTATATACCCGGGGGGTTTTCACAGAGAACAAGAATACCCCACACGAAATTCAGAACAAAACGTGGCACCCAAGGGGGGAGGCGCACCAGGAAAGAGAAAACGGGTTTAAAGGATAACGGCATCTTTAATTTAAGTAAAGCTGATTTCACCTCAGCGGAGCTCAGTGTCCTGAACAAAGGATTGAAATTTGCCCCCCCAAAAACATTAAGTAAATTTTCTACATTTATAGATGTGCACAAATTTGTGCGCAAACTTATAGTGCAGAGATATATTGCGTCCAACCCAAGTAGGCCCCCAAACCTTCTTGCGAACTCTCATTCGGTTCACTCAGGGTTAGCTAACCCATCTCTATTCAACCCCCCAGCACCTATAGCCCCTTCCATTAAAGTGTTCCGTGACCTAGTATTGGAAGATTTAGATGGACTTCCAAATAAAAAATATTACACTGATCCCAATATAAAAATGGGTTTAAAGTCTCTCTGCGAACGCAAAGACCTCGTCATCCGCCTGGCTGATAAGGGCGGAGGAATTGTCTTTCTCGATAGAAAAGACTATCAGGCAGAAATGACCAGAATTCTAAGTGACACAGAAACCTATTTGCCCCTTGGATCTAACCCCACTACAGGTTTTAAAAGAACATTAGTGGATCTGGTTGATACCGGCTTCCAGCTAGGCTTTTTAGACAAAAAAGAAAAAAACTTCTTGGTTCCGGTGGCTCCACGCATCCCCATAATGTATTACCTGTCCAAGGTACATAAAAACATCACCCAACCTCCTGGTCGCCCAATTATTAGTGGGATTAATTCCGTAACCTCTCGTATAGGGAAATACATTGACCACTACTTGCAACCCATAGTGAAAACGATACCATCTTTTCTGAAGGATACCCGAGACACCATCAATAAACTACAACAGATTACCTACAGCAATGACCTCATATTAGTAACTGCAGACGTCACTTCCCTATACACTATTATCCCCCATGAGCTGGGCCTAGGAGCAGTTGAATTATTCCTGTCAAGAGATAAAAACATCCCCATGACCCAAAAGAGGTTTATTATGGATTTGCTACGTTTTGCCACCAAGTCAAATTACTTCTGGTACAATAACCGCTATTACCTGCAGACAAAGGGGGTAGCTATGGGGGCAAAATTTGCCCCCAGTTTGGCCAATATCTTCATGGCCAAATGGGAGGAGGATGTTGTCGGGGTCCTGAAACCCCCACAGCTGGCCCTGTGGGCCAGGTACATCGACGACATCCTCCTCCTATGGAGAGGTACCATGGGATCACTGAACCATTTCATGTCGATCCTAAATGAGAATGAAGTGGGCATCCACTTATCTTATGAAGCCAGCTCCTCTACAATACATTTCTTAGATTTAGAGATCACAGCTGTCAACGGTCAATTGGAGACGAAAACCTTCTTTAAGGTCACTGACCGTAACGGATACATCTCGATTGACAGCTGCCACCATACAGCATGGCTGAAATCAGTTCCTCTGAGCCAACTGATGAGAATCAGACGCAATTGTTCCCTTTTACCGGATTATTACAGACAAGTAGAGACCATCAAATCTAGATTCAAAGAAAAGGGATACGATGGAGGACAAATCGACCAGGAAATCCAGAAAGTAGCCCACATTGACCGTTCATCGCTGCTAGTGGAGCAACCTAAAAGACCTTTGGATGATAGACATAGATGGGCCTTCCTTACCAACTACTCTATCCAACATAAACAGATAAAGAGTATTATCTCAAGGCACTGGAAAGTATTAAAAAACGACCGAATATTGGGTCCATTACTCCCCAAACAGGCTGGAGTGATTTATAAAGGTGCACCATCGATAGGGGGCAGGATTGCACCGGGTGTAGTGGACCCCCCAAAGGCGCCATCCTTCTTTCATGATCTCAAAGGCTTCTACCCCTGCAGGAAATGCACGGTATGCAAATTTAATGCCTGCAAATCCCGTAAAATTGAAACCTTTGTGTCATCTTCAACTGGGAGGTAATATAAGATGAAGCAATTTGCCACATGTACTACGAAGTTCATCGTATACCTTATCACCTGTCCCTGCGGTAAGCAGTATATAGGACAAACTATACGCAATTTTTCTATACGAGTGAACGAACACATCACAGCTATATTAAAAGGACGCACAAATCATAGTGTTCCCAAACACTACCTACACCACCATAACCAAAATCCATCTGGAACGAAGTTCCAAATCATTGACAAATTCGTTCCACATTGGAGGGGGGAACCAAACATAAGGGGGGTCTCCAAACTTGAAACCTTTTGGATACACCTCATGAAGTGCTATGTGCCACACGGACTCAACGTTGAGTGGGATATCAACGCTTTTATCAATCAATCTTAGGCGTTGGTATCCCCCCCCGATGGCTGACCCTAGACGTCTGTTGACCACATGGTACTTCTCTGGACCATCTAGATCCGCAAACCTTTCTTACTTCCTACTGTCCCTTTATACTTCCCTTAACTTATTTTTATTAGTGGATACCACCTCATGTAATTCGTCCAACCTCATTTGTGTGAGGACCATGAGTACTCCCCACCAAGCCCCTAGTGATTACCTACTTTCATACTGTAGAACATAATATCCCTTTAGAAAATATTACTGTAGAATATAATATCCCTTTAGAAAATATTTTGAACTTAAATTTTCTAATTTTCCTTTTTTTTTACCTCATGTAACAACACCTTTCTGCCGCTGAGCTATATATGTAATGAATCTTTGAAATTTGATATTGGACACAATTTTCATTCATACAATATCAACACATTTATTATTCATTTTTTTCATTTTTTCATTTTTCCATTTTTTCTTTCTCGGACCTCCCCGTTAATTACGCTCTATTTTGGTCCATTTCTATAGGCTACAATGATTTTTATTTCTTTTTCATGAATGGCCTTTATACACATAAGTTGTTTAAATATAATTCTATACAGGTTGCGCTTCATGACCCGTTCTATAAACACAATTTTGCATAGGTCTCTGCCTTATGATCTATATATTTTTTATATGTATTCTGCAATTTTTGAACCATCCTTGTTCGATATGCCCCTTTACTATCACTATTACATAGAAATGCCACACTGTCGTCTATCCATATTTGCTGTCTGTATGTTTAGAATCCTTAGTGATTATTTGCATAATATGTAACTCATATAATTCTGCATGGAGACAGTATTTGAGGACTCCCGGGATGTGGACTGTGTCACACGAAATTGGATATAAATAAGACATTAATATCATGGACCGCCGCTATGCTTGCGTTCCATGCCTCAGACTGGTAAGCTCCCACTTCTTATCTTCTATGATACGCAAGCCGAGAGTGGCCTGTCGTCACTCCCTAGGATACATATCATGTGACCGACACGTGACTACCAAGACGAATAGGAGTGACGCTCTGCTGATTGGAGAATAGAAGTGAGGCTTGGTTCCTGACCAACTCTGTGGAGATACGATTGGCCACAAAAACATCATGTGACTGCCTGTCACCTGTGACGCCGCCGAACCCGGAAGTCATCCAGTGTAACAGCGCTAATCAGCTGTTACACTCCATTTGAAATAGAATATATAAAGCGCAGTTGTGTGGGGGGCTTACTCATACCCCAGCAGAAGCCTTTGGAGGCGAAACGCGTCGGATCTCTATGATTACACCCCACCACTACCCACTGCGCTGTTTTTTATACCACTTTTTATGCCTTTTTACATTATTTTGTTATTTTAAGCCGAGTTTTTACCGCCCTCGCTTGTAACTTTTCGGAGTGTACTCCTTAATAAAGTGCTATAACGCTTTTTACAAATAAGGATTTACACTATGTGGAAGTTTTTTCTTTTCCTTGTTTACTCGTTGATGTGATGGGCCATTGAGGAATCGATCACTCGGCGACCGAAGCCGAATCCTGGAGGCTCCCGATCCCAATTTGGTACACCATCTGAGGACTTCTGACGAGATTCTACACAAGACCTTCTTACAGATCGTCACCCCATACCGCTTGACGGTACAAGCTCGTTTGACTCACCGCCAAGGGCCTGTGAGTCCACCCTATCTGGTAAGGGCATCCTTTTGCTTTTCTTTCTCTATGTTGAGACCATCCACATGAGTGAAGAATCCACCTGTATTTAAGGATTTCTTTAAAACAGCCCTTAATCACTTCATATGAAGACGGCCTACGCCCAGATGGCTGTGGGGTTAACTAGAAGTACCCCATCTATCCAATAACAGACTTTCAGTATCCATATATGTTTACCCTTTTTTAGGGACTTGGACGTCCTTTCTCTTGGCTTTTGCCCAAACGAACACTATTTTTGCTGAGCTGCACACTCAATATACTGTGCCACCTTGTATTATTATTTTGTTGTATTGCTTTTTTGAATATGGTACCTTGTGCACAATTGTTCCTTAATTAACCTATAGGTTGTTATTGAGTATTCACTCTCTCACATACCTAAGCACTCACTGTTATTATATATTATTATATACTCTTTATCTTCTTGGAATGTTTTATAAAACAATTACCATTCACCTAATAAGTACACACTTCAAGTTTTAACACTCCTCTATAGAGATCACTGTTACTTGACTATTAACATGTGTCCCACCATTCGTTAGCGCCACACTTTATTATCATTTTTACATTTGCAACGGTCAGATTGTTGTGTCGGCTGCTTCATTTTGTTTACCTTAGGAGCTGGCGCAATTTCTACACCTTTTTAGTATATAAGGAGTTCACATCTATTGTCGCAAGAAGGCAATCTTCAACCCCAGTCACATTTTTTAATTCATTGAACAATTGCGTACTGTCCTTTAAATACGACCTTCCTTTGGTTACCATTGGTTTCAGAAAAATGTATTCTCCCAATCTAGAGAACAGGGAATTGATCCCGCTTATAATCGGTCTTCCTGGGGGTTTCTCCAACCGCTTATGCACTTTTGGTAAGTAATATATGACTGGTGTCTTTGTGGACTCACTAATCAGGTATTTTGCTTCTTTCTTATTTAAAATCCCTCTCTCTTTCCCGTTTCTCACGAGAGCTTTCAATTTCTTACTATAAAGTTGTTTGGGATTTCCTTTAAGTTTCTTGTAAGTATTTTCTACTCTAAGGAGGTTCTTCATTTCTTCCTCATAGTCTTCTTTCCTTAATATGACCAGCCCGCCCCCTTTGTCTGCGGGGCGTATGACTACTTCTTTTCTTTTTCCGATTTCTTTAATTGCTTTCCACACATTTCTATCTTTAGAATTCTTACTTTCGAGTTTCGCAAGATCGCTTTCCACCATCTTCTTGAAAGCGTTCATACATTGGTCACCCGGGACCTTTGGATTAAAAATCGAATTATTCCTAAGATTAGTGTGTACGAAACTGGATGGTTCTTCTGCTGGTTTCTTATCCTTGTTTAAAGCGTAGTGTTTTTTTATTCTTAATTTACGCATAAATTTCTGCAGATCGATAAAAACCTCAAACTTGTCGATGGGTGGGCCCCCTTGCCTCTGGAAGTCCCTGTTGATCTCTGGTCGATCTTTCCAACCCTGTCTTCTGTATGGGGGTCGCGCTTTCCATCTTCCAGGTGGACCACCCCTGTGAAAATCCCTATTTTCCCTAGATGATCCTCTAAAATAGGGGTTATTATAGGTACCATGATATCCCCTTTCCCTTAGGGGTGAGTACCTATTTTGAGTAGGGATACTGTATCTTGGAGTGGCTGGGGATCTCCCATACCCAGGTTCTGGGGGGTATTCTTCCCTCCCCCTCACCCAGGGTCCGCTGGTTCGATAATTGGGTGTACATGGCATCTCGGTACGTCTAACAATGGGGGTATGTTCAAATCTAGTTTGTCTCATATTGTCCGATATTTCTTCTTCCTCTACTGGGCTCTCATCCATAGAGTTTCCATCTTCTTCATTGCTCAGTTCATCTACTTCTTCTTGCCACTTATAGACCCTTTTGTTAGCGTAATCTAGAACATCTCTCTTAAATTTTTTCTGTTTCTTTGTTTGTATCTCCACATCATATTTCTTTATAATCTCTTGTAATTCTTTATCCTTGTCTTTATATTCTTGTTGACCAGTGAAGGGGTGTAACAGGTTCTTAATCTCAGTGATCCGTTCCTCTACTTTTCTTAATTTAAAATGCCTCCTTGCTAATATTTTTTGTAAAAGCTCATTCTCACAACCTGAGAAGAAAGAGTACCATTCCTCATTTAGGGAGGCATCATCGATACTATCGTTTGGGCTCAAGTCCCACCTTAGCCTCCTAGGTGTCATTTTTTCTTTTACATACATCTCAATCGTAACAATGTCCCACCACACCCTTAGCTGTTTTTCCAGGGTGTGTCGCAGCTGTTTCAACAGCCCATTCATATCTTGACTATTGTTAACATGCTCTTGATTGAAAATCCCTCTTACATCAATCTTCCTGTTTGACATATATCCAAATATGTCCATAGCTGCAGATCTATAATTAGCACCCACAGGAGCCAAAAAATGATTGTTTGTCAGTGGATCCGCGCTTCAGGATATATTTGCAACTGCTGCTCCCCTATGTAGGCAGGGGACACTAACGTATACCCCCAAAAAAGATAAATATAAAAAGTAGGGAGTGGCGCTGTGCATAAAAGATTTGTTGGCATATATTAATTATCTTAATTATAGTGATGGGTGTGTCTGTGTGACATTCTATAGGAACCGCAATAAACGATAAAACTTTGGATGCAATAGTGTATATCCCACATACAAATTGGTAAGTGCTGATTAATAAACATAAAAATAAAAATAAAAATATTAATACTGATTCAAATTAATATTTGGTGTAACCCTAATCCCATATGCAAAGATTAACACTAGTGATCTCTAGTAGTGAAGTATAATGTAAGTATCGGTCTGTTATATGACTAGACAGACCCCAAAAAAGTGATAAGTGCAAAAGTGTCAGGTGCAGTCCAATTAACAGTGTTCCAGCACCTGCTGAATGGTGAAAATAAACTACAAATAATGTATAAGGTAGAAAGTGTCCACACCCCTCTGTGGTGAAGTGCTGGAGATGCTCAAAAAATGTGTATGAATATATATATATAAGGTATATATATATAAGTGAAATTTAATAAATATTAAATAAATATGGAAATAAAAAATTATTGTTAATAAATTAATATATATGCTTCTCTAATAGACTCGCTGTGATTTCAATTGATAACAACAATAAAAAGTCTCATGTGAAATAGCAAGTGTTCATATGATGTCTTCCACCCGAATTCTTCTCGATTTTAAACACACTCCCCCTAATGTGATTCCACTCACCGGAGCGCTATACCCCTGCAGGGGTATAAGCATAAGATGTTTGTATTCCAGGTGCCGATCAAATCCGGGTGCCGATCGAATCCTTAAGTGTTGGTGTCCTTTCCAATCCGGTTCCTCGATCTGGATCATCCACTCATGCAAAGGAAGGAGATGGGGGGAAGGTGATACTCCCCTGTTGCAATCCTATTTCCAGCCGAACATCCGCTCCAACGTATTATGTGAAAATAAAGAAGTGATCCACATAGCGTAACTCCATTTAAATAAGTTTATTTATAAATGCTCATAGAATCCAAGGAGCGTGGCCAGTTCCAAGGAATGAAGTGTAGATTTTTAAAAATAGAGGAGGGAGCGTACAAGCTCTCTATCTCCCCTTACTGTCCCGGGACGTAGTGCTGTTCGCAACTACCACTTGCATTCCACCGGTCAGTTAGCAGAAACCACGATAACAGGAAGTGACGTTGTGCGTGCCAAGATAGTCCCGGCTTACGTGTTTCGTCACACGGACGTCATCGGAGGCTGTTGTTTGCCTTAAGGGGTGATACACTGTAATAACTGTATGGGTTTTTTTTTTATCTAGCGTTGCTGTGATTTAAAATACTGTATGTTTATAATACCCTCACGCACGTATATGTTACTTACCTTAACATTTGATAATTTCACTGGGTTTTGCACTATTTATTTTTATCATTTTTATTTTTATTTTCACTGTAATTGCAATTTAAATACTGTGTCATAATAGGGTAGCGCCATTTCCCCATATTTTCTTTATATACCTGAAGAAAATTGCTGGTGTTCTTTTGATCCTATTAGTACCACAGTCAGGAAGCTAGACTATTTACAGTTACTGTAGTGCGTCCTCCTCACAGTGTTCAGTTAAAGCTACAAGTTAGTTTAGTGAGACCTCTGCACAGTGTTCAGCTAAAGCTACAAGTTAGTGTAGTGTGTCCTCTGAACAATGTTCAGCTAAAGCTACAAGTTAGTGTAGTGCACAGTGTTCAGCTAAAGCTACAAGTTAAGGTAGTGCGTCCTCCTCACAGTGTTCAGCTAAAGCTACAAGTTAGTGTAGTGCGTCCTCCTCACAGTGTTCAGCTTAAACTACAAGTTAGTGTAGTGTGACCTCTGCACAGTGTTCAGCTAAAGCTACAAGTTAGTGTAGTGCGTCCTCCTCACGGTCTTCAGCTAAAACTACAAGTTAGTGTAGTGCCACCTCTGCACAGTGTTCAGCTAAAGCTACCTGTAGAAGGTTGGTGGTGTTTTCCTGATCCTATTACTACCACAGGCAGCTAAATAAGTAGGGATGAGCTTCGAGTTCGAGTCAAACTCATGTTCAACTCGAACATCGGCTGTTCGCAAGTTCGCCGAACAGCGAACAATTTGGGGTGTTCGCGGCAAATTCGAATGCCACGGAACACCCTTTAAAAGTCTATGGGAGAAATCAAAAGTGCTAATTTTAAAGGCTTATATGCAAGTTATTGTCATAAAAAGTGTTTGGGGACCTGGGTCCTGCCCCAGGGGACATGGATCAATGCAAAAAAAAGTTTTAAAAACAGTTGTTTTTTTCAGGAGCAGTGATTTTAATAATGCTTAAAGTCAAACAATAAAAGTATAATATCCCTTTAAATTTCGTAGCGGGGGGGTGTCTATAGTATGCCTGTAAAGGGGCGCATGTTTCCCGTGTTTAGAACCTTCTGACAGCAAAATGACATTTTAAAGGTAAAAAAGTCATTTAAAACTACTCACGGCTATTGCATTGCCGGTCCGACAATACACATAGAAGTTCATTGATAAAAACGGCATGGGAATTCCCCACAGGGGAACCCCAAACCAAAATTTAAAAAAAAAAAATGATGTGGGGGTCCCCCTAAATTCCATACCAGGCCCTTCAGGCCTGGTATGGATATTAAGGGGAACCCCAGCCAAAATTTAAAAAAAAAATTACGTGGGGGTCCCCCTAAATTCCATACCAGACCCTTCAGGTCTAGTATGGATTTTAAGGGGAACCCCACGCCAAAATAAAAAAAAAAACGGCGTGGGGTCCCCCCAAAAATCCATACCAGACCCTTATCCGAGCATGCAACCTGGCAGGCCACAGGAAAAGAGGGGGGACGAGAGAGTGCCCCCCCCCTCCTGAACCATACCAGGCCACATGCCCTCAACATTGGGAGGGTGCTTTGGGGTAGCCCCCCAAAACACCTTGTCCCCATGTTGATGAGGACAAGGGCCTCATCCCCACAACCCTGGCCGGTGGTTGTGGGGGTCTGTGGGCGGAGAGGTTATCAGAATCTGGAAACCCCCTTTAACAAGGGGACCCCCAGATCCCGCCCCCCCCTGTGTGAAATGGTAAGGGGGTACTTTTTGTACCCCTACCATTTCACTAAAAAACTGTCAAAAATGTTAAAAAAGACAAGAGACAGTTTTTGACAATTCCTATTCCTATTATTTAAATGCTTCTTCTTTCTTCTTTCTTCTATCTTCCTTCATCTTCTTCTTCTGGCTCTTCTGGTTCTTCCTCCGGTGTTCTCGTCCAGCATCTCCTCCGCGGCATCTTCTATCTTCTTCTCCTCGGGCCGCTCCGCACCCATGGCATGGGGGGAGGCTCCCGCTCTTCTCTTCATCTTCTTCTCTTCTTCATCTTCTTCTGAGACCTTCACTGAGAGGAATGAAGGTGTAGAATTAGGTGTGTCACAGCCAAGTACTTGTGGGCAATCTGCTTTCGGTACACTGACGTCAGATTGTACCAGGCAAATTTTGCTGCCCCAGCTGCTGCACCGCTGAAAGGAGTTCGCTCCCAGCCATCCACATGCCCAGCGGTTGAATGCTAGCTTGGCAAAATTGCTAGCACTTCAACTGCTACCTTTTCAGTTGGTAAACTCTGCCCCCTTCCATGAGTTTGTGGAATGTGCGGTTCCTCAGTGGCAGGTACCCAAACACCACTTTTTCTCATGGAAGGCGATTCCGGCTCTCTACCGGCATGTGGAAGGCAATGTCTTGGCCTCGCTGGACAGGGCGGTCAGCGGTAAGGTGCATATTACCGCTGACTCATGGTCCAGCAGGCATGGACAGGGACGTTACCTAAGTTTTACCACGCATTGGGTCACTCTACTGGCAGCTGGGAAGGATGCAGGACAAGGTGCAGTAGTGTTGGAGGTTGTTCCGCCACCACTCCTCCAAAATGCCACTACTAATGATTGTGACACACCTCTCTCCTCCACCCCCTCCTCTTCTTCTTCCTCCATGTCCTCTTCCTGTGCTTTGTCCTCGGAACCAGCGGTGCTCTGTAGGCAGTCAAAGGGCTACGCAAGTGCGCAGGCAAAAAGATGTCATGAGGTGCTTGAGCTGGTGTGCTTGGGGGACAGGAGCCACACTGGGGCAGAGGTTCTGTCAGCTCTACAGGGGCAGGTTCAGAGGTGGTTGACGCCACACCAACTTAAGGAATGGTGGTTTGCGACAATGGCACCAACCTCCTCTCTGCCCTCCGACAGGGACAACTGACCCATGTGCCCTGTTTGGCTTACGTCCTTAACTTGGTGGTGCAACGGTTCTTGGGCAGGCACCCGGGCTTACAGGATGTCCTGAGGCAGGCCAGGAAAGTCTGTGTGCATTTCCGCCGGTCATATAATGCCAGTGCTCGGCTGGCAGACCTCCGAAAGGAGTTTAACCTGCCCAAGAACCGCCCTAATCTGTGACATGCCCACCAGGTGGAACTCAACGTTGGCCATGCTGCAGTGGCTGCACGCGCAGCAGAGGGCCATCAATGAGTACCTGTGCGACTTTGGCACCAGGACAGGGTCAGGGGAGCTTGTTTTTTTTTCCCACGCCAGTGGGCCATGATAAGGGATGCATGCACTGTCCTATCACCATTTGAGGAGGCCACGAGGATGGTTAGCAGTGACAGTGCATGCATCAGTGACACTGTCCCCCTTGTCCACCTGTTGGAGCACACGCTGCGTGGAATAATGGACAGGGCACTTGAGGCAAAACAGAGGCAGGAAGAGGAGGACTTCCTTAGCTCTCAAGGCCCCCTTTATCCAGACAGTGTTAATGCTTGCCCGCCGATCACACAGGAAGAGGACGAGGAGGAGGAGGAAGAGGAGGAGGATTGTGTCAGTATGGAGGTGGAGCCTGGCACTCAGCATCAGCAGCAGTCTTTAAGGGATCAGTCCGAAGAAACACATGGAATTGTACGTGGCTGGGAGGAGGTGGCTGCGGACCATGTCGTCCTTAGTGACCCAGAGGACTCCGGACTGAATGCCTCAGCAAACCTGCGCTGCATGGCCTCCCTGATCCTGCAAAGCCTGCGTAAGGATCCTCGTATTTGTGGTTTCAAGGAGAAGGACCAATACTGGCTGGCAACCCTCCTTGATCCACGTTACAAGGGTAAGGTTGCGGACCTTATCTTGCCGTCGCAGAGGGAGCAGAGGATGAAACATCTTCGGGAGGCCTTGCAGAAAGGTCTGTGCAACGCGTTCCCAGAGACTGGGAGGTTACAAACTCCTGTTTCTGGACAACGTGTTGCTGAGGCTTCGGTCAGTCAAAGAAGGAGTGGTGGAGAAGGTGGCCGTCTGACCGATGCGTTCAGACAATTTTTTGGTCTTCAGCCCCAAGGTATGATCGATTCCAGCAACCATCGCCAGCATCTGTTTTACATGGTGCAGGAATACCTAGGGGCAAGATCTGACTTGGACACCTTTCCCACAGAAAATCCTCTGGGTTACTGTGTCTTGAGGATGGATCACTGGCCAGAGCTTGCACAGTATGCAATTGAGCTACTGGCCTGTCCTGCATCCAGCGTTCTTCCGGAACGCACATTCAGAGCTGCTGGAGGCTTTGTAACCGATCACAGGGTGCGTCTGTCCACCGATTCGGTCGATCGACTGACCTTCATAAAAATGAATCAGTCTTGGATCACCACCAGCTACCAAGCACCTGATGCTGATGTAACCGAATAATTTTTTTTGAAATCTCAGATCCCTTCAAAGACTGCCTATGCTGATGCTGAGTGACTATCCCTGAGTAATTATCCTCTTCCTCCTCAATCATCACGCTGATAGCTTGTAAGAACATTTTTGGTTCTGGGCGCCACCACCAGTGCCTAAGGCACAATTTTTCAGCCCCTGTTTAACAGGGGCGTGTAATTACAATTTTTGATGCAATACTTTGCAGCAGGGCTCGTTCCTGCATTCCAACTAGAGTGTCTGTGAGGGGTTGCAGTGTTGTGGCACCAGCACCAGTGCCTAAGGCCTAATTTTTCAGCCCCTGTTAAACAGAGGCATGTAATTACAATTCTTGATCTAATATTTCACAGCAGGGCCCATTTCTGCACCCACCAAGAGCGAGTGAGGACTTACAGTGTTGTGGCACCAGCACCAGTGCCTAAGGCCCAATTTTTCAGCCCCTGTTTAACAGGGGCGTGTAATTACAATTTTTGATGCAATACTTTGCAGCAGGGCTCGTTCCTGCGTTCCAACTAGAGTGTCTGTGAGGGATTGCAGTGTTGTGGCACCAGCACCAGTGCCTAAGGCCTAATTTTTCAGCCCCTGTTCAACAGGGGCATGTAATTACAATTCTTGATCTAATATTCCACAGCAGGGCCCTGTGAGGGCTTACAGTGTTGTGGCCACAACAACACCTAAGGCCCAAATTTCTGCTGAGTATATAGGGCAGGCCCCTACTTTCAAACATCTAACTTACAAATGACTCCTACTTGCAAACGGAAGGAGACAACAGGAAGTGAGATTAAATCTACCCCTAGGAAGGGAAATTCTCTCCTGTAAGAGTTAATATGGGAAAAACATTTCTCCTTTCCACTAATGCTTTATCACCAATCCTTGTTTCACAAAAAAACCCAAATTTTCAAAAAACATTTGTCATTGGGACAAAAAATGAGGTGAAATCTTCTGAAGAGGAGCACAGACAGCAAAACAAATGTCACAGGGGTGATAACCCTTCCCTATGTTTTCCAAAAAGCTTAAAATAGATTTTTTGGCTGGAGCTAAACACGTTAAAAATGTACCAGTTCAAAATTACAAACAGATTCTACTTAACAACAAACCTACAGTCCCTGTCTTGTTTGCACCGCCTGTATACTGCTGTTCAGAGTATATAGGGCCTGGTGGCCCCACACCTTTCCTTATTTTAATTTGGGTGCGGGTTCCCCTTAATATCCATACAAGACCCAAAGGGCCTGGTAATGGACTGGGGGGTACCCATGCCGTTTGTCTCACTGATTTTCATCCATATTGCCAGGACCCGACATTACATTAAACCCGCAAGCAGTTTTAAATGAGATTTTTTCCTTTAAAAATGACATATGGTGCAGGGACTGTTCTAAACACGGGAAACACGCGCCACTTTACAGGCATACTATAGACACACCCCAGGTACGATATTTAAAGGAATATTTCACTTTTTTTTTTTACTTTAAGCATCATTAAAATCACTGCTCCCGAAAAAACGGACGTTTTTAAAAGTTTTTTTTTTGCATTGATACATGTCCCCTGGGGTAGGACTCGGGTCCCCAAACCCTTTTTAGGACAATACCATGCAAATTAGCCTTTAAAATGAGCACTTTTGATTTCGAACATTCGAGTCCCATAGACGTCAATGGGGTTCTAACGTTCGTGCAAATTTTCGGTCCTTTCGCAGGTTCTGGTGCGAACCGAACCGGGGGGTGTTCGGCTCATCCCTAGTCTCTACAGTAGCAAGAGGTAACAAGACAAGCATCTATGAAGAAAAACTGTTTTCTAAATAGACAATTATAGCCTTGTTGAAAAGTTTTTGGTAAGGTATCACAATGTTGTAACTTACAATAAAAGTCCTCTTTTTACTGAACAGTATGATATTAAAGCAGTATTAAACCCAAAACCATAAATGTGTTATATTTCAGCTTACCAGTCATTATAAGTGGTGGTTGCATCAGTTTTCTTTTCCATGGCTTTTTTCCTCTGTTTTCACATGGTGATCTGGCCAGTAACACACCATCTATGTTAGTGAGTAGGGATGAGCCGATCACCCCCCTGTTCGGTTCACACAAGAACATGCGAACAGGAAAAAAATTAGTTCAAACACGCGAACACCGTTAAAGTCTATGGGACACGAACATGAATAATCAAAAGTGCTAATCTTAAAGGCTTATATGCAAGTTATTGTCATAAAAAGTGTTTGGGGACCTGGGTCCTGCCCCAGTGGACATGAATCAATGCAAAAAAAGTTTTACAAAGGGCCGTTTTTTCAGGAGCAGTGATTTTAATAATGCTTAAAGTGAAACAATAAAAGTGTAATATTCCTTTAAATTTTGTACCAGGGGGTGTCTATAGTATGCCTGTAAAGGGGCGCATGTTTCCTGTGTTTTGAACAGTCTGACAGGAAAATGACATTTCAAAGGAAAAAAAGTAATTTAAAACTACTTGCGGCTATTAATGAATTGCCGGTCCGACAATACACATAAAAGTTCATTGATAAAACCGGCATGGGAATTCCCCACAGGGGAACCCCAAACCAAAATTTTTAAAAAAATGACATGGGGGTCCCCCTGAATTCCATACCAGGCCCTTCAGGTCTAGCATGGATATTAAGGGGAACCCCGGCCAATTTTTTTTTAAAAAAATGGCATGGGGTCCGCCTCAAAATCTATACCAGACCCTTCAGGTCTGGTATGGATTTTAAAGGGAACCCCGTGTCAAATTTTTTAAAAAAATGGCGTGGGGTCCCCCCAAAAATCCATACCAGACCCTTATCCGAGCACGCAACCTGGCAGGCCGCAGGAAAAGAGGGGGGGATGAGAGTGTTCCCCCTCCTGAACTGTACCAGGCCACATGCCCTCAACATTGGGAGGGTGCTTTGGGGTCCCCCCCAAAGCACCTTGTCCCCATGTTGATGGGGACAAGGGCCTCATCCCCACAACCCTTGCCCGGTGGTTGTGGGGGTCTGCGGGCGGGGGGCTTATCGGAATCTGGAAGCCCCCTTTAACAAGGGGACCCCCAGATGCCGGCCCTCCCCCCTGTGTGAAATGGTAAGGAGGTACAAAAGTAGGCCTACAATTTCACAAAAAAACTGTCAAAAATGTTAAAAATGACAAGAGACAGTTTTTGACAATTCCTTTATTTAAATGCTTCTTCTTTCTTCTATCCTCTATCTTCTTTCTTCTATCTTCTATCTTGCTTCGGTTTCTTCCTCCATCTTCTTCTTCTTCTGGTTCTTCTGGTTCTTCTGGTTCTGGTGTTCTTGTCCAGCATCTTCCTCCGCGGCGTCTTCTTTCCTTCTTCTTCTCGGGCCGTTCTGCATCCACCATGATGGGAGGTTCCCGCTGTGTGACGCTTCTCCTCTTCTCTCCTTTTACGTAACGGGTGACCCCGCCCCCCTCTCACGTCAAGGGGAAGGCCACAGGAAAGTCCCCGTCAAGTCCCCGAGTGTCAGAGGGGGCGGGGTCACCGGGGTGGCCCCACCCTCTGTTATTTAAGAACCATCACACAGCGAGAGCCTCCCATCATGGTGGATGCAGAGCAGCCCGAGAAAAAGAAGGGAAGAAGAAGCAGCGGAGGAAGATGCCAGACAAGAACACCAAAGGAAGAACCAGAAGAACCAGAAGAAGAAGATGGAGGAAGAAACCAAAGGAAGATAGAAGATAGAAGAAAGAAAATAGAAGATACAAGAAAGAAGAAGCATTTAAATAAAGAAATTGTCAAAAACTGTCTCTTGTCATTTTTAACATTTTTGACAGTTTTTTTGTGAAATGGTAGGGGTACCCTTATCATTTCACACAGGGGGGAGGTCTGGGATCTGGGGGTCCCCCTGTTAAAGGGGGCTTCCAGATTCCGATAAGCCCCCCGCCCGCAGACCCCCACAACCACCGGGCAAGGGTTGTGGGGATGAGGCCCTTGTCCCCATCAACATGGGGACAAGGTGCTTTGGGGGGGACCCCAAAGCACCCTCCCAATGTTGAGGGCATGTGGCCTGGTATGTTTCAGGAGGGGGCCGCTCTCGTCCCCCCTCTTTTCCTGCTGCCTGCCGGGTTGCGTGCTCGGATAAGGGTCTGGTATGGATTTTTGGGGGGACCCCATGCCATTTTTTCTTAAATTTTGGTGCCGGGTTCCCCTTAAAATCCATACCAGACCTGAAGGGTCTGGTATGGATTTTTAGGGGGACCCCACACCATTTTTTTTTTTTAATTTTGGCCGGTGTTTCCCTTAATATCCATACCAGACCTGAAGGGCCTGGTATTGAATTTAGGGGGACCCCCCACGTCATTTTTAAAAAAAATTTGGTTTGGGGTTCCCCTGTGGGGAATTCCTATGCTGTTTTTATCAATGAACTTCTATGTGTATTGTCAGACCGCCAATTCATTAATAGCCGCAAGTAGTTTTAAATGACTTTTTTTCCTTTGAAATGTCATTTTGCTGTCAGACTGTTCTAAACACGGGGAACATGCGCCCCTTTACAGGCATACTATAGACACCCCCCAGATACGAAATTTAAAGGAATATTACACTTTTATTATTTCACTTTAAGCATTATTAAAATCACTGCTCCTGAAAAAACAGCCGTTTTTAAAACTTTTTTTTGCATTGATCCATGTCCCCTGGGGCAGGACCCAGGTCCCCAAATACTTTTTATGACAATACCATGCATATACGCCTTTAAAATTAGCACTTTTGATTTCTCCCATAGACTTTTAAAGGGTGTTCCGTGGATTTCGAATTTGCCGCGAACACCCCAAATTGTTCGCTGTTCGACGAACTGGCGAACAGCCGATGTTCGAGTCGAACATGAGTTCGACTCGAACTCGAAGCTCATCCCTATTAGTGAGACACAACTCTGGAGGAATGAGCACAGTAGGCACAGCAGACAGCAGCATTGTCAGTCAGTGGAGGGATGTGTAGTGTTAAATGTATTGACAAATTTAGATACAAACAAACTGAAGCCAAACTCCAGCTCACACTTTAGAATCAGTTGCAGCAAACAGGGTTTTCCTTTTGGGATAAAGGTTTTGCATGAATAAATAAAAGCTGATCATTTTATTCAACCCTGCCAGTCTTAAGTGGTTTGTCTCATCCATGTAAACATCTGCTCTTGTTGGCTGGATCACCAGATAAAAATAGAATTTGACACAAACACTGCATAATGTTCGTTGTTCGCCGAACGGCCGAACTTATGCTCGGGCTGAACCGTTTGCCCAAGCCCAGAGGCTGTTCAGCAATATAGAACCACTTGGGCACGATCAATAGCAGGGGAGAGGATCTTGTGGATGTAAAACCTGTATGCACCATTGGATTATTACTAAAAGCTTTCTATTTTGACATTGATTTGATGTTTTGTTTTTTTTTCTTTTCTTTTTTTGATTATTTACACTGGATGTAGGCATTTTAAAGTTATACAAGAAAGGTGGATCATTGCTCCATCTAGCATTTCTTCTCATTGTATGATATGATTTTTTTGGTATATCACTTAGGTGTTTGAATAAGCAAACCATTTATATACAACTGTAATCTTGATCCTAGTGTTTGAGTTCACAAATTAATGGTTGCAGCTGTTCACTAAAAGGTTATAGTAGAATTTAATTTATTTAAATAGCAGCGCATAAGTACTTCAATAGAAAGATATTCACTTTAACACTAAAAAAGTCTCTACGTCTTTATCAAACCAGATCATCAGTGATTATCTAATAAAATCAGAGTGGTTGAAATGGTTGTTACAAGCCAGACTGCTGCAAAAATTCACCATTCTTATATTCCAACATATGTTTTAAGACTCAATTAAGTGAACTCAATAAGCCCAGAAGAGCATTTTTCTGGCACTAAGGCCCTTTAAAATGGGCTGCACCATATTTAAACATACCAGTTTAGAACATGGAATCCTAACATATCTGCAGATCTTTCCTTTCACTCCTAGTGCATACATTTAGAATGTATTCTTAATTTACATGTTTAATTCTGTCGAGAAAAGACTGCAAGAACTCCTGTGTGTGTGTACCCTTTTATTGAATATTTAGTATAAACCCTTGAAATAAAATATACTAGCAAAAAAACAGTATTAAACCCAAAAGCAAACATTTATTATATTGCAGTTTACCAATCATTTGATGTGATGGCTGTATTAGTTTATTTTTTAGGCTTTCTTTCATCTATTTTTATCTGGTGATCCAGCCAACAAGAGCAGATGTTTACATGGATGAGACAACCCACTTAACACTGGCAGGGGTGATTAAAATGATCAGCTTTTATTTATTCATGCAAAAACTTTATCACAAAAGGAAAACCCTGATTGCTGCAACTGATTCTAAAGTGTGAGCTGGAGTTTGGCTTCAATTTGTTTGTATCTAAATCTGTCAATACATTTAACACTACACATCCCTTCTGCCGACTGACAATGCTGCTGTCTGCTGTGCCTCCTGTGCTCATTCCTTGTGTCTCACTATCATAGAAGGTGTGTTACGGAGGGCGTGGTCTGCCTCGAGAGAAGATGGCTGCTTAGACTTCTGGCTCCGTCTCACCACAGCTTATAATCAGCATTTCACGGGTATTTCTGACTAGAATTTACTATGGGAACTTCTTCCCGCAACAACTCACAATCCAGATCCAGATCCCCGAGGAGAACCGCGGCCCCCCAAGCTACACAATCCCGGAGATATTCAGATCCCAGAGAGCTAACATGGCGGCTCCCCTTTCCGCCTCAGCCTCTGCTCCGGAGCATAGTGAGATTGTACTCACACCGACTGATCACTCCACCCCAACTGTGGAACATGGATTG
The DNA here is from genome assembly GCA_037952835.1 of Lithobates septentrionalis. NCBI lineage: Eukaryota > Metazoa > Chordata > Amphibia > Anura > Ranidae > Lithobates > Lithobates septentrionalis. The sequence continues at coordinate 3,095,745 of JBBDGP010000584.1, forward strand.
CAAGCTATGCGTCAACCTAATCTACAGGACCTTCAGGCGGTGGCTACCGATATAAAAGACGCCCTATTCTCTGCCATATCGGACCTCCGCCATGAAATACATGCCATTGCAGGAAGAATGAACCAGGTTGAACACACTACGGCACAACAGCAAACGGCGGTAAAAAAGATTCACCGCCAAGTGGACTCACACACCTTACAACTCAGAGATCTTCAACGTCATGTCGAAGATCTCGACAATAGGGGACGTAGGCACAACTTGCGGGTGAGAGGCCTCCCAGAGTCTGTAGAACAGGACCAGATTCTCCCAGCCATTACTGATCTATTTAACCGCCTCCTGGATAGGCCAAGGCACTCCTTAATAGCTATGGAAAGGATTCACAGGGCTCTCCGTCCCCGAGGCAGAGTCACTGACCCCCCGCGGGACGTTATATGTTACATCAATGACTTCACAATCAAGGAAGAAATCCTCAAGAAAGCCCGTGATAAGATCCATCTGGAATATGAGGGCCGCTCTATATACATTTATCAGGATCTCTCAGCCATCACGCTGAAACACCGCAAAGATCTAAGACCCTTACTGGATGTACTAAAAACCAGAGGGATCCGCTACCGATGGAAATTTCCATTCCGCCTCCAAGCCTCCCATCAAGGACACTCTGCATTGTTGAGAGTTCCAGAAGACTTGGAAAACTTCTGCCACACACTGGATATCCCGCCCGTATCGGTCCCCGACTGGTATGCTGAGTTCCTCCTACCTTCTCGTACGCTCCGCTCACCAGAAGCAGAACCGATGGAAGCTCACAACACCAGCTTCCGCAGACGTCGCTCACCGTCCACCGTCAGATCTCACTCCGCCTCGAGACTCCATCACCCCCCCTTGAGTCCCATGACAGCGCCCTTACCTCGGCGCGCACGCAGAGACCGCTGATTTCCACCGTCCCGGTCCAGGATGTCTGCGCATTGTAGAAAGAATTGACTCCTTCCGTCCCTCTTCGGTCATCTCTTTCCACCCTTGCACAAAGATCACGGACCCCTACTTTTTTCACAGGCATCTTTATTTCCAGACCCATGAACACACAACAGAAGTTTTAAGCGGCTGCTAACGATCGTCACTTCAGCTCCCATGACATCTGCACATACCAGCTACCGCAGACATCATGGTCACTAAGCAGAGGATGCTACCTCGCCACAGATGACAGGCAACTCGCGTGGAACATTGTATTCACCTCAGTACCTATCGTTCTCAGCTAAGTATATAATCTCCTCCAGCGAAACTGCGATTTAAGGTTTGTATGTTCACCATTCAGATCACAGATACTACCATATTATACAGCTCTTATGGAAATAGACCACACGATGGCAGCAGTTGGGAGGGTTCTCAGATTTTATGATCCCATCACTGTCTCCTCTAACTCTTAATATAATTCTAACTGACGATACATTATACCACACGATAGCCGGTATTATTTGAGCATATAACGCCCTCTACTGCCAAGAATGACACACTGCCACTATCTATGATCTTCAGACCACAAATCTTTAACTACACACGCTCTGCATTTACAAACCCCTAGGGTGGAATAACCACGATCCCACCACCGTTGTTAGAAATTTTAGAACGGGGCGCATGCGCGGCACGATGCGGGACGGACGCTGCTGAGCTGAGCTCCGTCTGACGAGGCAGGCCAGGCACGATACCCGGGGCTAACCCCAGCCACAAACACCAACATCTGACCGATCACCCCCGCGGAAACATTCAGTGCATGCCATCCGGCAAAAAGGAGCGATGGAACCGCTCCCAACATAGCCTCACAAACTACCTCATTAGTATGGAGAGGAAGATGACCCAAAATGGCGCCGGCCACCATGCGGCCTCCAGCGGTCCCGAACTTACTACCAGAGACTGTGAGTACCCTCAGCCCCTTTCCAAAGCAGACCTAGATGCAAGCCTGTCTGAAATCTATGACAGGTTTGTGGATAAACTAGAAAGGGAGATTCACAAGTCTACCACCGCTCTCTCACAGGAGATCGCCAGCATAGGAGGCCGCACAGACCTATTAGAAGCCAAACATGATGAACTAGCCATTGCACATAATGACCTCAGGAAGGACTATGAAACATTGGCAGACAGTTTTTCCTTCATGCAGGCTCACATCGAAGATCTCGATAATAGGAACAGACGTAACAATATAAGAGTGCGCGGTGTTCCAGAGTCAGTTACAGACATAAATAGTGCCATTACAAAGCTCTTCCATGATCTTGTACCAGACAAACCTCTCTCTGCTTTTGCATGTGACAGAATGCACAGGGCGCTGCGCCCTAAACCTACTGCAGATAAACCTCCCAGAGATATAATAATGTGTATGAAGGACTTTCTCACTAAAGAAGATGTAATGCGTGCTGCCAGAAATTCCCCTTCCATAGAATTAGATGGAACAAGACTGCAGATTTTCCCTGATATTTCTCCTGCGACTTTGGACCGAAGACGCAGAATGAAAGAAGTCACAAATGTCCTTCAATCAGCCAGAATCAAATATAGATGGGGATTCCCGTTCAAATTGTCATTAACCCATAATGGCAACTCCTACACGGTCTACAATGTCATTGAAGGAAAAGACTTACTAATTAAACTAGGACTGCTAGACCCACAACCATCACAGCGATTACCTGCCACTCCTAGATCTTCACCTATATGGTCCACACCTTCTACCAGACGCATTCCAAGAGATCAGAGAAGATGGCAACAACACTCCCCCCAAGATCGAGCAGCCTGATTTATTTTTACAGCACTCAAGCATGCGACTTTGCGGTCACATTCACAAGATGACTTTCTAACCCCATCATCGACTCTTCTCCCCAGCCTGACTCCCCAGCGAGGTGTTAACCCTCAAGCTTACTGTAATTACTCCTGATACTACAATCAACTCTGGCCCAGATCCTTGGAACAGAACACTTGTTCATTCTCCTACCCAGATGATTAACACTATTTTTGTTTTTTCGTCCAAAATTTTTGCATGGACTCTCCCTTTAGGAGGAATAAGTTTATAAGGGGTTGCAATGGGGTGTGGGGGGGCTGGGAGGAGAAGCTCCCATGTTCCCATGTTCTCATAATTTTTTATATACTATTTTGGTTCTCTCCTATGGTTAGTTTTTTTCTACTAATAAGGTATCCGGCTCTTACATTTACCCTCCTCATTTAAGATCAGACATCATAGATGTTACTCTCTATCCTGGATAAAAGAGGGAAATGGTAGAGAAAAATAACCTTTTTTTTTTTACAAATGCCCTCCTGGTTCACTTCTAGAAGTTTTATACCTATTAGTGACATGCTAAGGTTATTTCTATAAGGTTCTTACCATGCACTAATATCCTTTTTTGGTTTCATACCTAATTTTTATCCTACAAATTGCCTGGCCTATCCGCCATCGCTAGTTTGACCCCCATTCTGCCTGAGGGTCCTGCGGCCCTGCCTCCCCCTTTTGGGGGGCTGCACTCCCCGCTGGCGGAATTTGGACGACCCAGTCCTTTTGAAAAATTTACTAGGCTGAACGACTTTAAGTCCTTCAGTCCCCATTGTTTTGTTATTTTATTAGTTGGTATTTTTGCCCTTTTGGCAAGTTATGCAATTATCATATTTTTTGGAAGACTTTTTATTGCAGATCATTCAATTATGGGTAATTCCAAATGTTTAACATCCATTATTCATTGTAATAACATACTAAATTCAAGCTTTATTACAATAATTTTGATCTCATTTCGATATATGAAACCACACATATCTGATCACCTCAACATCATCCCACTGGTACTATCCCCCCTATTTTGGTATATACCTACCCTCATCTATATAATTAGAATTATTATCCTCATTAAATATGGGTCTTAAAGTATTCTCCCACAATGTCCAAGGTCTCAATTCTCCAAATAAACGTAAAAAGGCATTCAAACAATACAAAAGATTGGGTGCAGATATAATACTAATGCAAGAGACCCACTTTTCTTCCTCTAATCACCCACAATACTTTGACAAATCATTGAACCAATTCCACTATACTACATTCTCCAACAAATCTCGTGGTGTTGCTGTTTTTATTAAAAACTCAATAATTTTTGAACCCCAATCTATTTACAAAGATGAAGACAGTAGATTCATCATCTTAAAGGGCAGTATAAACAGAAAAAATATCACTATAGCTTCCATATACGCCCCTAACGAGGCCCAGACAACTTTCTTTACTAAATTCTTCAACGTACTAGAACAATACATTTCACCTCACTTGATAATAGGAGGTGACTTCAATCTATCTGCACACCCTGCCCTTGACAGAAGTAAAGTGGCCCCCTCCTCCAAAGCCTTTAGTAAAACCATAAACCGTTCTCTTAGCAAACTGCAGCTAATCGATTCTTGGAGGGCCCATAATATTGGTATCAGAGCATACACCCATTATTCTCACCCTCACGGATGTTTTGCCAGGTTAGATTACATTTTTTGCACACCAATCCTTTTAGCAAATTCTTCCAACACAGACATACACCCATGCCCATGGTCAGACCACAACATAGTAGAGTTTGACACCTCTCATATCGGCATGACTCCCACCCCCTTTAATTGGCGCCTTAATGACTCACTCCTATCTAACCCATCAACTGTCCAACAAATAAATACCCATATAGAAGAATATTTCCACACCAACACCTCGGAAGAGGTCCTCCCAACCTCGGTCTGGGCAGCTCACAAAGCTGTTTTGAGAGGTCATCTGATTAACATTGCCGCAGCCAAAAAAAAATCTAAACTGACGGAAATTAAATGCCTTACCAAAGAACTCCATGATCTATATAACAAAATAAACAATAATATCACCCCAGATTTACTAAACCTCATTCAAATAAAACGTAAAACCCTAAACACATTACTTTCGGAGGACACAGAGAAATCCCTCAGATTTTCCAAAGCTAAATTCCTATTACATGGTAACTCTTCCTCAACAATGTTTGCCAGGAAACTAAATCAAGACACTAAACCCCCACACGTTTATAAACTTCGTAACCAGAAAGGCAATATTGTAACACACCCCCAAGATGTCCTTAAAATTTTCACCTCGTTCTACAAAAACCTCCTTTCTGGCCCCCAAACACACCCACCTCCCAATACGTTAGAATGGTTAAACTCCCTTCAACTCCCTAAGCTTACCCAACTCCAAGCCTCTTCGTTGAATGACCCATGCACAGACAGCGAAATTCTTAGCATTATAAAATCCCTCAAAACATCGACAGCACCAGGCCCAGATGGCTTCACCACAACATATTATAAAAAATTTGCCCCATTACTGACCCCCAGTCTCACCAAAATGTTCAATTATATCCTATCAGGTGGTCACTTCCCAGAAGATATGCTACTAGCCAACCTATCATTAATCCCTAAACCTGAAAAGGACCATTCCCTTCCCCAAAATTTTCGTCCTATTTCAGTCCTCAACAACGACCTCAAATTATTTGGCAGACTGCTGGCAAATAGGCTCGCTACGGTCATCACCTCCCTGATCCACACGGATCAAACTGGCTTTATCCCAGGCAGACAGATAGTCGATAACATTAGACTTGTCACAAACATTGTTCAAGATGCCAACCTTCACTCACGCCCCCTCTATCTGCTCAGCCTTGACATCCACAAAGCTTTCGATAGTGTTAATTGGTCCTATTTAAATCATCTTTTACCTAGATACGGCATATCGGAAAAATTTATACACGGATTTAATGCTCTATACCACCTGCCCCAAACTAGAATCAGAATCCCAGGGAATAACTCAGAATTCTTCCCCCTAAGTAGAGGAACAAGACAGGGCTGCCCTCTCTCCCCCCTCCTTTTTGCCTTAGCCATCGAGCCCCTTGCAGTTGCCATCAGAAATAATCCTAATATCAAAGGCTATCAAAAAATCCCATTTCACTTTAAACTCAGTCTTTATGCCGACGATGCACTTCTATTTTTAACAGACCCACTAATCTCTATCCCTAACCTCCTCTCAGATCTTCATTCATTCCATAAACTCTCTGGTCTTTTTATTAACACGAACAAATGCTCCATTCTACCTATCAACAGCCCTTCAAACTTAACCTCACTTTTAAAAAAAAACTTCAATTTCATATGGTCCGCACACTCCTTTAAATACTTAGGTGTTAATATCACAACATCCCACAACCTCTTATATAAAAGCAACCACCTTCCCCTTTTCTCACGAATCAATTCTCTGTTAAAAATCTGGTCCTCTTACCATATTTCCTTCCTCGGAAGGATTTGTGCCTTTAAGATGACAATCCTTCCAAAACTATTATACTACTTCAGAGCCCTTCCCATTAATGTACCCAAAACAAAACTGGAATCCCTACAACGTGAAATTAATAGATTTATTTGGAACAACAAAAAACCCAGATGTAGTTACAATCTTATGCACAGACCACAAGATAGAGGTGGGCTGGGACTCCCCAACCTTTGGCTTTACTTCCTAGCTACCAAACTAGTACAAATGGCTCAGTGGTCTTCCCCTGATACAAATGTCTCCTGGTTGACCTTTGAGTCCATCTCTATTCACCCTTTGAATATCAAAGGAATTCTGTGGTCCAACACAAAATTACATCATATTCTAAATAAAAAAAACACTTTAATTGCCCAACTTATACTCCTTTGGAATAGAATCAAAGATAACTTCAAACTCCACTCTGCAACCCCTCCATTAGCCTCATTCTTGGGTGACCCCAGATTTCCGCTTGCTTTCTCTGATCACACACCCTTTTTCAACTGGATCAAACACAATCTTACCACTTTAAAGTCTATCACACTCAACTCTAAATTCCCATCTTTTGCCTCACTACAATCCAGATTTAATCTCCCCACCTCGGAATATCACCAGTACACCTTGGTCCGCGAGTTCTATTCTACATACTATTCATTATCTGTTATTCCCCCTACTACTTTATTCGAACACATATGTATCTCTTCACCTAGAGACAAAGGATTGATATCCTCCCTCTATAACAACCTCAATAACCTTCTCCAACCAGAAAAAACTGGCCCCATGATTAGATGGGAGGCAGAGATTGGTAGCTCATTCCAAGTGGACTCGTGGACCAAGATGATTAAAAACCTCCGCAAAAGTAATTGCGCTGCTGCATTTAGAGAATCCCCAATGAAACTTCTCATCAGATGGTACATGACTCCATCCAGAGTACATTCCTTCTACCCCTCAACCTCCCCGAACTGTTTCAGAGGTTGTCTCCTGGAGGACATCTTTTGGGACTGTACCTATCTGAAACCAATATGGGATAAACTAATCAACAAACTAGAAAACCCTCTTAAGAAAAAAATTTCACTATCCCCTCAAATATGCCTCTTATATGCTACAGTTCCAGATGTCCCCTCCCCTTGCAACAGATTAATCCACTCCCTAATTAGTTCAATACACTGGATGATAGCTTTTAACTGGAAAACACAAAACTTACCATGGCCCCAAGTTGAATCTAGAATGGAATCACTTAGACTTTCCGAAAGAATTCACCATACCCTATCCGATACTATGCACATTTATAATGAAAAGTGGAAATTTTGGTCCCTACCAGACCTCCAATGCTTATAATTTTTCATACCCCATGGTAAATTTACTCTCCTACATTGTTGATTTTTATGTTAACATATACTTTATACGCTAATGATCATATTATGTAACCCATTCTACTATATCAGCTTTGTATTATATATCCCTTTTATCTTTATACAACACCTCCATTGTAACCTATTCACTAATTACCCATCTATGTATATTCTACAAATATTTTCCAAATCTATTCAATCATATTGATGTACTCTGCAACCGGCTTATGATATGTCTTCCAAATAAACTTTTGTAAACAAAAAAAAAAGAAATTTTAGAACATGCTATAAAACATATATTACTTCTACATTCCACATAGACACATGTATTCACACTAAGGATTCTGCTGGAACCTGACAAAGTTTATAGCTTAGCACTGCTCATATCTCACTTTCAAAATGGGTCATAGGTGATTTCTCTTGATTTTGTTCATCATACAAACAGTTTTTACCCTGTTGTTGGTTATTACGAGGTGAACTCCACATGGTTTGCTCTCCAATGGACACTTGTCCTTACCGTTTCTAAATGTTAATGGATCAATGCTGTTAGTTACCATTGAGATCCTTTTCGTTATCTTTATTTTTATGTTTATTGTTTTTATGCTACTTGACACCCAGATGGAACTCTCCCGTGTACCCACTACCTGCTACTGTCTAACTCAATCGGTTCCTTCCCCTCACAGCTCTTGTTGACGATTCCATGTAAAACCCTTAGATATGACTTGTCATACAACTCATCCCCTGCTCATCTCACTCACTCACTCCCCCCATCACCCCATAATGACACCACCCATAATATCCCCTACATAACTTCACCACCATAGACTATAGCTGTTGGTGAATGGATCCTCAATACCCATTACCTCTCTACTAGTTCAGATTTTCTCCAGTGACAGACCAACTCTCACACAGTGGACACATACAAATCTCCAATTCTTCCTCTACTGTATAAGAAAAACTCCACTGACCCACACCGGCACGACTGTAATCGCGACCCCATTCGCCGAGATAGGTGATAGGGATCTCGCTTAACGCCGGATCCTCCTCTTCTTTTCCTCACAAGTATACCCACCCCACCCTACTAAACTACTCTCACCCCCAGACCATCCTAACCGCACTATCTGCTGCAGCTCTTACAGTACTTACCAATACTTTTTTTTTTTTTTAATCTTTTTATTTGAAAAATTTTACATTACAAAAGAGATAAAAAAGCATAAAGAGCAAGGAACATCACCACAAACAGGAATGCATTACTATCATCCTTTTCTTTTTTCTTCTTTCTCCTTTCTTTTCTTTTCCCGTACATTTTTATTAATTCAAAATATACTAGTTCAAAATACCCGTGTGCAGTAAGCTTTCAAGATGGTTTCTTCTTTTCCCCCCCCCCATTTTACTCCCTCATCCCACCCACTATCCAGCCTCCCTCCATTCACTCCACCATACTTCTTGATACTAAACACGCCCCATACCATCCTGCCCCGCCCCTCCTTCTATTCTGACCTTGTCCTGGTCTAGCCATTTTTTCCATATATTTTCAAATTTCTTATAATTACCCCTCTTCTTATATATGTACTTTTCCCTACAGATCACCTCCCTTACTGCATTCTCCCATTCTGGCACCGTCGGCGCCTCCTTTCTCTGCCAGCGCTGTGCAATGAGCTTTCTTCCCTGGAACAGGCATCTAACCCTTGCTGTCTGTATGTCCTTTGATTTCGCTTTATCCTCCGTCAGTCCCAATAGGCACTCTCTCGCCTCCAACCTCAGCGATGTCCCAAGCACTACGTTTATTTTTTCCACCACTCCCTTCCAGTATCTATGCAATTTGGGACATCGCCAAAACATGTGAATCAAATCTCCATACCCCCCTCCACATCTTTGGCACTTTGGGTCAGGCCTCTTACCCCACTCAAATAATTTCAGGGGTGTGTAATATGCCCTATAGGATAAATAGAGTTGAGACATCACCTGTGAGGGAGAGAGAGTAACCCTGGGCCCTAGCGACAAGACATACTCCCATTGATCATCAGACAGTGCTCCCACATCTTTCTCCCATTTAATCCTATTTTTATTTTCCACCATACCTTCCTGAGCTGATGCCTTCAGGCATCCATACAAGTCAGAGATCAAACCCCTCGTGGAGCCTGTGTCAATCAGCTTTCTCAAAGAGGCCATTTCACACCATACTGGTGTTTCCTTCCCAAATTGTGCCTCCAGGGCATGCCTAATTTGCAAATATCTATAAAATGACCTATTGGAGATTGCGTATTCCTCTACCAGCTCACGAAAAGATTTTAACCTCCCAGCCCTGTACATCTGTGCCAAGTAGTGGATACCCTGACGGTCCCATTCCTCAAAGCGTCCCATCTTTTTAAGCTCATTGAGGCTGTTGTTATCCCAAAGTGGGGAGAATTCTGCAAAGCCAGTGTATCCCAAAATTTTTTTGGCTTGTACCCACACCTTAACCATCATCCGGGTAGTGGGACATTTAGTGCAAAATGAATCTGCCTCTAATCCCTCCACAATTGTGTCATGAACAGTGTCATTCAACAGAATACTACCCCCCACTCCTTCATCCCCTAGCCTATTGCTACCTCCCACCTGTTGCAATTGGGCTGCTAAAAAATAGTCTCGTGGGTCTGGTACCGCCAGGCCGCCCTTCACCTCTGGTTGCCGCAATGTCCGCAAACCGATCCTAGCCACCCCATTTTTCCAAATAAGCTCCCTGAACACACTGTCGATCTTTTTAAACCAGTGCTTGGGAATCCAAACAGGGGAGTTCTGCAAAACATATAAAATTTGGGGTAGCCAGACCATTTTGATCAGGTTGCAGCGCCCAGCAACCGAGAGGGGCAGGCGTCTCCACACTCGGCACTTCTGCTTCAGCTTTTTCAACAGTGGAACGAGGTTTCCGGATATGTACTGTCCTGGATCACTAGATATATTGATCCCCAGATATTTCATTTGTCTGACTACTTTGACTTGGGATACTTGGGGAGGGAGGGGTACACCCAGGGGGTCTATAGGTAAAATCACTGATTTCTCCCAATTGACCAATAGCCCGGAGAAAACACCAAACTCCTCAACTATCCTCATAGCTGATTCCAATGATTCCTGCGTGTCTGCCAGAAACAGCAGAATATCATCGGCATACAGGGCTACTTTGTCCACCCCTCTTTTTCTTTTAAATCCCTGTACACCCTGCGCCATCCTTAGAGCAACAGCCAAGGGCTCAATTGCCAGGGCAAAGAGCAAGGGGGACAAAGGGCACCCCTGTCTTGTACCCCTGCTCAGCTGGAACCACTCTGAGCACTGTCCATTAATTTTAACCTTGGCCCTCGGATTAGCGTACAGTAAACTTAGCCATTGGACGAACCCAGAGCCAAACTGGTATTCCGCCAGCACCTTCCACAAGTAGTGCCATTCCAGAGAATCGAAGGCTTTGGCTGCGTCCAATGAGAGAACCGCTCTCCTGCCACTATTTTCTATGGGTATTTGCATGTTAAGATATACTCGTCTTATGTTCGTACTTGTGGATCTGTCCGGGATAAACCCGGACTGGTCCACATGTATTAATTTGGAAATTATCTTGTTCAGCCTGGCGGCCAATACTTTCGCCAAGATCTTCACGTCCGAACACAACAGCGAGATGGGCCTATATGAAGTCATGTCTATTGGGTTCTTCCCTTCTTTCAGCAATGTTATTATTGTAGCTTCCGACATAGAGGAAGGTAAGATTTTATCCTCCCTGGCTCCATTAAATACCTCCAAGAGTAAGGGCAATAGTACCTCCCCATATTTTTTAAATGTTTCTATGGGCAGACCATCCGGGCCTGGTGATTTTTGGCCCGCCATGTCTCCCACTGCCCTTTGCAACTCCGTGAGAGTCAATGGGGCATCCAGCATTTCCCGGTCCTCCCTTGTTACTGGGGTTATCTCCAGCCCCTCAAAGAAACCCTGCATTTCCCCCTCCACATTTGTTTTAGATGAACTATATAGTTTCTCAAAGTATGACCTGAATTCACCGAGTATATCAGGGGTAGTTATTTTTAAGCATACAATAGAAAAGGTCAACCCCTATATTACTACAGGGGTCAAATAGTGGCTACTTGCAGCAACAATAAATCAACACCAGGATATGTATATGTATATGTAAAAAACAATTATATTTATTAATTTAAAACAGCTTCAACGTGCATCAATTGCATCCATATGTAGAGCAAATAGCTCATGCATGAGATGTGCATCACCAGGTGCAGTCAGGAAACACTGTCCTGGTGAGCACTGTGGTCAGTGAATTATCCTCAACCAGCAGGAATTAAATTAAATTAATCCAAATTAAAATATCCGGAATTTCGATCCCAGAATGAATTCTTATTAAAACTCTTAGAATTTGCCCTTAAAAACAATTTTTTTCAGTTCTCGTCCCATTTTTATCAGCAGATTAGAGGCACCTCTATGGGGGCAGCATGGGCACCGGCATACGCATGCCTCCATCTGGGATTATGGGAGGAGGAAGAGGTCTTCCAATCACCAATGTACTCAGAACATGTGCATACGTGGCTGAGGTACATTGATGATGCATTGGTCATATGGAGAGGCACAAAGGAGGAAGTATGTGCCTTCATTGATGCATTAAACAGGAACGATCGGAACATCCGCCTAACCTACATCACTGATGACAAACAGATACCGTTCCTAGATCTCCTGATTTCCATTGAAAATGGAAAAGTCTGTACTAGTACCTTCCGGAAGGAAACATCGGCAAACACTTTGTTAACGGCGATTAGTCACCATCCCCCCTGGCTTAAAAATGGTATTCCCGTTGGCCAATTTTTAAGAATTAAGAGGAACTGTACCCGTAGGAATGACCTTAAAAAAGAGAACATGGACCTATACAGTAGGTTCCGAGAACAAGGGTACTCACATGGGCAAATCCGGAAGGCAAGGGTTAAAGCAGCATGTAGAAGTAGAGAAAGTTTGCTGACCCCGAAAATCACACCAAAGGAGAGAAAGAACACTGACCCCGGCCCAGTAAGGCTCATTACACCATATGGGGCACAGTGGGAGTCCGTACGAAGTATCCTCAAAAAACACTGGGGAATACTCGAGAACGGCCCAGGCATTAAAGAGATTGTAGGACCATCACCCACTTTGGTGGCCAAAAGAGCCAGAAATCTGGGCGATACATTAATACGATCTGAATACGTGAGGGAATCAAATTCAAACTGGCTGTCAAACTACCCCAGAAGCAAGGGCATGTACCCATGTAATGGATGTCAGGTATGTCCCTATGTGGACAGGACCGCGGTATTCCATGATGTATCGGGGCAGCAGTCCTTTGAAATACGGGACTTAATCAATTGCCAGACCAGCAGGGTGATCTATATGCTCACCTGTCCCTGTCCGAAGATCTACATTGGCAAAACCAAGAGGTCTATCAGGACTCGGATAGGAGAGCATCTACGAGAGATCAAAGGTGAAAAAGAAAGAGACCCTACTAAAAGTAGAGAAAAACCAATTGCAAAACATTTTGCTCTATATCACGAAGGCAAACCAGAGGGTTTGAAGGTAAAGGGCATTTATGCACTCAAACTGTCCCCGAGGAGAGGGGACTTTAATCGCATCCTCCTACAGAAAGAGAAGAGGTGGATTTATCGGTTGGGGTCCCTTGCTCCACGGGGACTCAACACTGAATTAAATTTACAGGCCTTCCTGGAACCATAACAACTTGGTAACATGGAGGCCAGGCAGTCCCTTTATGAGTGGGGTAGGGGGGGAGATATGGCGAGCAACACGTTCCAGCTATGGACTAATATACATATCCCCAAAGTTGATTTAAAGCCATAGGCCCTAAGGCAGTGAGCGACTCAATAAGTATGCAATAATTTTCAACCAAATGGGCAGGGGGTGTACTGTTACCAGACATATGGTAATTGATAGTCCCTAAGTTACACTATACTATCTGGAATCCATTAACTATATAATATATTATTATATGTTTTATATAACTTCCATTACAGCCCAGAAGCTCCTTTAATAAGCATACACTATAACCAGTACGCTGGTCGCCTATGTTTGTAATGATACGCTCAAATGACCCGTTTGCTCCCCGCACTATATGATCCACTAAGCCTATAGGTTAAGGATTGTAATTTGACCTATATGATTTAATCTATACGGCTCAGACTGAAATTATACGGTGTGTCTATGTCTGTGCTGCACTTGTACTTTCGTGCCTGGTCGCATCCTTGCATGTTTACATGTCTGTTGTTATGGTACGACATCTTCTATGTAAGTCCTGTCTTCTCCGTAGGTATCTGTGAGTGTCTCTTTAAATAAGAGAATAGAGATAATCTGAAATACCTCCAGTAATAGCCTAATGAGCTTGGCTGCAGATAAATGAACACAAATGGTACTGAATAGAATAATAGGTAAGTGATTGCCAACATCACTGACCTATACTGACTTTGAGCAGGCTCTGCCAAATAATGGAATGAAGGACTCTGAACTCAGTATCACTCCCTTAAAAAGATATGAATGGAATACATGGTGGGTGAAGGGATCCTATTCATGTGATTTATATATATAGGTGAATTATTCCAATCAGGAGGCGGAGGCACTGCCCGGACTCATAAGCATGACGACTAAGGGCGGAGCTACAATGATGAGGATACCTTTAAAAGGACGACAGCTCCTAGCCACGCCTAGTCCAGACGAAGCTACGCTGATTGGTCAAGCGAAACGCGTTGACGTCACAGCGGTCATGTGACGCCGGCCGGACGACACGCCTACCACTCCCCCATCGGATACCGTCACGGATACCGTTACCGAGCTATTGACGAGCGTCTGAAGCAGAGTGGATGAGCACCCCTATTGGTCCCCTTGCTTCACAGCCCATTGGAGCCACGGTGGGGTAATTCCACTAACCCCGCGCTGCCAACGAAGGTACAGCTATAAGCCAAGATAACACCACCACACAAATGTGATGAAGGGGATTAGAATATCAACAAGTGATCCAGGCATGCTGACCGATGGGGTGGTAATGTAGACTCTACTTCCTTCTAAAGTCCACTTGTTACCTTACCTATAGACACTCGTCTACCTGCACCTGTGGGTGCAGCATCAGCCCATATCAATGCTAAGGGCACATTATGCCTATGACACACATCTACATCATGGTTTGAATAAACTTATGGACTGTTTGATGTTCCAGCGGGGAGATTGGACTGCCTCGTGTGCTTACAGTAATCAGCTGGTGAACTAAAAGACAAACTCAGTTATAGCGGCTGTATGCCACAATTAGTGAGGGCCTATGAGGAGAGCCTCTGGAGTTTGTGACAGGACATAGTCCATCAATTCCAGTTATACTTGGGCCCCTATCCAGACCCCATACCCAGCAACATATGCTTAACTAGCCCCTGTTCACTAGCACTATCCACAGCCATCAGGTTGTCCTGGGGGAGTCTTCACAGTGATACTGGACATACCCTAGGCCGATGCAACATATTACATGCATCTCCACGTCTCTTACCCTTTTGGGGTTATCACGGTAGCAACATTGGGGTATGGTCATCCAGCCTCACTGTATAAGGCATGAGCCGGCGTCCGGACTGTCTGTGTGGTGTTTGTGTCATTAATGTGTCACTTGTTTGTTGTCTTGTTATGTGTCTCGGTTTAGGTGTTTTCTTTTCCTGCTGGTTGAGGATAATTCACTGACCACAGTGCTCACCAGGACAGTGTTTCCTGACTGCACCTGGTGATGCACATCTCATGCATGAGCTATTTGCTCTACATATGGATGCAATTGATGCACGTTGAAGCTGTTTTAAATTAATAAATATAATTGTTTTTTACATATACATATACATATCCTGGTGTTGATTTATTGTTGCTGCAAGTAGCCACTATTTGACCCCTGTAGTAATATAGGGGTTGACCTTTTCTATTGTATGCTGCAGTTTCTTTGGCTATAGCAACATCACTAGACTTCAGTGAATGGTTATGGGGTGTAATACTATTTAAAGTCCCTAACACCAGATTGTATATAAAGTGGGACTTGGTTATATTTTCTCCCTTTTTTGGTAGTTATTTTTAACACTCCTTCCCTCCCCTCAATTGCTGGTATAGCACTCGGGGGGCCATTTGCATTGATTATCAGGGACAGAGCTTTCCCGACTCGCTCTCCTTCTCCAAAAAAGCTCCGCCTCTGAAAGGATCTAATTTTTTCCATCTTTCCCAGAGTACCCTGCTGTACTCTTCCTGTCTCCTCACCCAACACTCATAGCTAGCTTGGGATGGTGTTACTATGAACTGCGCCTCTGCCAATCTCGCACTTTCTTTGGCTCCTAATTCCTCTGCTTGTGACTGTTTTCTAATATATGTGATTTTCTGAATTAGGGCTCCCCGGAGGTAAGCCTTCAGGGAGTCCCAGACTACCCTCAATGGGGCCGATCCTAAATTAGAATTGATAAACTCTAGCAGGCCTTCCATCACTTTCTCCTCCTCTCCTATAAGCTCGAGCCAAAAGGGGTTAATCTTCCAACCACCCCCACTGTATCGCTCCCCTACCTTTACAGTGGCGATAACTGGCGTGTGGTCCGAGACACCTCTTGGCTCGTAGACTATTTCCTCCACTACGTTTAGTGCTTCCATATTACCCAGGACGAGGTCAATTCTGGATAAGGTGGCATGAGTCCTGGAGTGGCATGAATATTGCCTCTCTCCCGGATGCCTCCTCCTCCAGATATCCACCAGCCCTATTTCATCACAGTATTGCAAGAGGGGGCTCTTGGTGACCTCACTGGTTTTGCATTTTGGTGGGAACCTGTCTAAGCTCTTATTCATCGTCATGTTAAAATCCCCCATTACTATTACCGGGGTCCCGGGAGAATCCGCTATGAACCTGGCTAGATCTTCCAGTATTACCATACTAAACGGGGGGGGGGATATAGACATTGGCCAGTATATATCTTTTGTTTTCAATTAAACAAGAGAGAAAAATGTACCTTCCATATTCATCCACCTTACTCTGACTGCAGGAGAAAGCCAAGTCTGTGCCTATCAAAACACTCACCCCTCTTGAGTAGGATGAGTGAGTGAAATGAAACTGTATCCGAAATTGCTTATTACCTAAAGTGTTGATTGTTTCTTTTACCAAGTGGGTCTCCTGCAGACAGAGTATTTTAACATTCCCCTTTTTGGCTATTGAAAAAATTACTTGTTTTTTAAGGCTATCCTTTATCCCCCTTACATTCCATGAGCATATATTAACCCGTTTTTCCATATCCGGGGGTTTATTACGCCTACTTACATTGCTCATGAACCATTGGGTCTGGTACCTTTGCGAAGCTTCGGTCTCCTATTAATCCAAGCCACCCTCATTTTGTGAATACTTTGTGTCACCCTACCTTTTTTCAATCCCTTTAGTCTAGCCATCTGAACCAACACACATCCACCCATCTCCACACTCCCTACCATACTTCCCTGATTATGTACCTCTACCACCCACCCTACCCCCCTTCCCCCACCCCCCCCTCCCACCACCCCCCACCCCCCCCCCTCCCCCCCCTGTGCAATAGCCCTATGCCCAATTTTGGGCCTACCCCTCGAGCTTCTATTGTGACCTTCAAAGCCTTCTGAGGCTAAAGAGAAAAACCGTGCACCAAACCTAGTAGGAGGGGACTTTTCCCCTACATATGAAAAAAAACAAAAAACAACAGAGAATTGTGCTTATTACTGTGCATATGATTTGTGCAAGTACCTCTGTGATTTATATTTAATCCCCCCCCCCTCCCCCCACTCCATCTCCACACCACATCATGATAATAAAGAAACAAAACAAAAAAAAAAAAAAAAAAAAAAATTTAGAGAAAAAAGACCGAAAAGGAGTGTCCGAGCAAGCAAAAAAGTTCCAAGCTGCCTAAGTTCCTTCTCCCCGCTTAATTCTTTCTTCGTTTTTTTCTAGCCAGGTTGATACTTCATTAGGGGTAGAAAAAAACCTAACCTCCCCCAGAGCTGAGACGCGCAACCTTGCCGGGTATAATAGCGCATAATTGATTCTCAATTGCTGGAGCTTACGCTTGCATTCTCCAAATTTAGCTCTTTGCCTCTGTAACTCGGGGGAGAAGTCTGGATAAATTGAAATCCTGGCTCCATTGTGCTGAATGTTCCTTAACTCTCTTGCCTTCTGTAAAATGGTGACCTTGTCTCGGAAACATAAAAGTTTAAGAATACGGGGCCTGGGGTGGCCTCCTAAAGCTGGGGCCCTGGGGGCTATCCTATGTGCGCGCTCAATAGCGAAGGTGTTTGAAAATGAATCCTTGCCAAGTTTCTCATTCAGCCAATCTTCCATAAATTGAATGGGATTATTCCCCTCGCAGCCCTCTGGGAGCCCTAGTACCCTCAGATTTTCTCTGCGCAACCTATTCTCCATACTATCCATTTTCTGTAAACAGTCCTTCAGTTGGATTTTCATGAGTGCTACTTCTTGTTTTAATGGATACACATCATCTTCCATTTGGCTAAACCTCTCCTCAAGGGCTGTTGTCCGGGTGCAAACTGCGCACACTTCTCCCTTAACAGCAAGTAATTCATCTCTAATGTCCTTGAGTTGCTCAGACACATCATTGATTGATTGCTTGCAAGTATTGACAGCCAAAAAGATATCATTAAGGGACGGCTCCCCCTCTTTTGCCGATCCACCCTGACCTCCCCCTACAGGCCCAAAACCAGTTGCTTTCCCGGAACCCCACCTGCTGCCGGACCTGCTGGTGGCATAGCTGCCAAAGTCCCGTTTTCTTGGGTCTGGCTTCTCCTCCCAGGGTGGCCAGCTTGGTGCTGACCTCCCCCTGTGCTGCTGGCCTTTTTGGGGGTTTGGTTTGGGGTATGCGCAAAGCGCTCCAACTTGGCGGCCACTTGGTTCCCCTTTTCCTTGGCTCCGCGGGTTCCAAGAGCCCCTGTCCCTTCTTGAGCTAGCCCGTCCTCCATCCCTTTCTTCCTAGTCATTCCGACAGGAAACAATCAGAGACTCTGTCCTAGGTCTGTAACAGTTCTTGTTCCCCACTGTATCTGCAACAGTGGATGACACAGTGGAGCCTATATGCTGTGATGTGTTATGGGTGAGCATACAAGGCAGCAGCCAACTCACCCCTCCAGTGCCACGAACAGAGTTCTCTGCTGTTCAGGTCTTCCCTGGGCTCTCCAGCACTGACGCTCAATCCCGGATGATGGCGCCTCCCTCTCTCACTGGGACAGGCGCCGCTGGTGCCGTTCTCGGGAGAGCTCTGTGCGAGTCGCCCTGCTCTGTAAGGCGGGCGTTCCCCCTCCTCAGTGCTTCCGCTCAGTCTCACCATCTGCTCAGTCTTGCCATGTCAGGTGTAGGAGCAGGAGCGAGGGGAGAGAGCAAGGCACGGCCACAGCGCTCTCCCTCACCTCAGCATCCGGTCACGCCCCCCATCGACTTACCAATACTTTACTACACACCCAAAATGACAACAGCCTCCCAAGATGCTACCAACCCACTGGTTAAACTTGTTTCGCTCAATGCCAGGGGTCTCAATACCCCAGAAAAATGCTCCAAACTCCTCCTCACCATGTCCCGAAGCAAGGCTGACATCGTTTTCGTGCAGGAGACACATTTTCGCTCCGATGCCATACCGAAACTGCGCAACCTCCATTACCCCAAGGTATATCATGCAACTAATCCCTTGCACAAATCAAAAGGGGTCTCAATACTCATAGCAAAACGCTGCCCTTTCCAACTCACTGACACACTTATGGATCAAAAGGGTAGATACCTCTTCCTGAAAGGTTCACTTTTCGGTAAGGCAATCACCTTAGCAAATATATATGCTCCAAACATCCGTCAAGTACCATTCTTCCGAATCATAACCGATCTCTTAACAAACTTCCAAGAGGGCACCCTGGTGTTAGGGGGAGACTTCAACGCCCCGCTATCTCCGATCCAAGACACATCAACCGGCACATCATCTCTACCATACACAGCCCTGAAAACAATTAAATCCCAGCTCCGATGCTTATTGCTCCACGATACTTGGCGCACCAAAAACCCTGAAGGCAAAGACTATACTTTCTACTCAATACCTCATAACCGATACTCAAGGATAGACTACCTATTCCTATCACAAACAGACCTTCCCTTGCTCCATCAAACCTCCATTGACCCAATGTTCATCTCGGATCATCATCCCATTTCCCTGACATTGAAATTCCCTGCTACCTCACCTCGATCAAACACATGGAGATTAGATCTATCCTTACTGACTGATCCCTCTATCGCTGCAGAAATTGAAAAGCGGCTACAACACTTCTTCCTCGAAAACGATCCCAATGACACTTCTCCGCTCACTAATTGGGAAGCACATAAAAGTGTAATCAGAGGCACTTTCATAGCGGCAGCTGCCAAACGTAATCGAGAACGACGGAAACAATACTCTGACCTTATTACTCGAATCCACAAACTCGAAAACACGCACAAACACTCTCAAGCCCTAACCACTTTGACAGACCTGGTACAAGCTAGAAAAGACCTCTTAAACATAATCGACCAGCAAATTCAACGCAAATACATACTTGCCAAAAAAACGTTTTATGAACATGGCAACAAAGTCAGTAAACTCTTGGCAAAAGCCATACAAACGGAAAAATCTGACATGACGATACATTCCGTTGTAGTTCCGTCGGGAAAAAAATTGAATCAGACACCTGATATAGCTAAACAATTTGTTAAATTTTACAATAAATTATACAATATCCCTCAATCGGATCCACCTAATGATGACACCAGTAGGAAACAAATGATAGTTCAATTCTTGGAATACGGCCCCACAAAAATTTCAGAACACACTGCCCAAGACCTAGCCACCCAATTAACAACTGATGAAGTCAACCGGGCATTGACACAAATGAAACTAGGTAAAAGCCCTGGCCCTGATGGTCTACCAGCCGGGTACTACAAATCATACACGAAAATACTCATTCTGGCTTTTTTGACTGCTTACAATTCTTTTGCTACCCCCACAGAACCACCACGAGAGCTCCTAACCGCCCACATAGCGGTAATTCCGAAGCCAGATAAAGATCCCTCTTTAGTTAGTAACTACCGCCCCATCTCGTTACTTAACGTTGACCTTAAATGGTATGCAAAAACTCTTGAAAATTGACTCCTCCCTTTCATACCACAACTTATAGATCTTGACCAAGTCGGCTTCATCCCGGGGAGAGAAGCGAGAGATAACACTCTCAAAGCTATTATTATTCATCACTGGCTTACGTCTACACATACCAGGGGATTTATGATCTCGCTCGACGCGGAGAAGGCATTCGACAGACTAGCATGGGACTTTATGACAGAAACCCTAAAAGCTATAGGCCTCCCATCGACAATGCTCAACTTCATATTAGCCCTATACTCAAATCCCACTGCAAGAGTTCGAGTGAACGGTCATCTGTCAGATGCCTTCTCCGTGTCGAATGGAACCCGGCAGGGATGCCCTCTCTCCCCTTTAATCTTTATTCTCTCCCTTGAACCGCTACTAAATCGCCTTAGAGCTAATCCGGACATCAAGGGCATAGATATAAAACACCGAACATTTAAACTAGCAGCCTTTGCAGACGACATCCTACTCTTTCTTACGGAACCGCTTACAACAATCCCAAACTTACTCAAAGACTTCCAAACCTTTAACACCCTAACTAATCTTCAAATAAACTTCTCCAAATCGACTGCACTTAATGTCTCCCTTGACCATAACATATGCCATCAATGCCAAAACAATTTCCCGTTCAAATGGAATAACCGCGCAATTACCTACCTAGGCATACAACTACCAACCTCTCTAAACGACCTATACTCCTTAAACCATGCTACACTACTACAAAAAATAATACTTGATTTGAAAAAATGGTCCACTGGACTTTTTTCATGGTTCGGAAGAATCGCAATCATCAAGATGAATATCCTTCCCAGAATCTTATACATCCTACAAACAATCCCAATTAAACTTCCACAAACTTTCTTCTCTACTTACAAAACGGTTTGCACAAATTTTATCTGGGGCAAAAAAAAAACTGAGACTAGACTTCGCGAGACTGACTACTCGTAAACTCCTAGGTGGCTTGGGACTCCCAGACATTTGTAAATACCAACAGGCTTGTCACTTAGCTAGGATTGTGGACTGGAATATACACATTAAAAACAAGGACTGGATACACTTAGAACAATCATTTTCGGACATACCTATAGCACAACTCCCGTGGACTGAACCCCGGTACATTCCCGCTCTATCTAAAAACCATCCGCTAATTAACCCAACTTTGGCCACATTCCACACAGCATGCAAAAAATACAAAATTTCCTCATTACATGGCCCTATGACACTTCTTCGACTAAATCTGGATTTTACACCAGGAATGCACACCTCCTTTTTAGTAGACCATTGGCCCTACCCAACTGTTCGTGCAGAACATTTCTTTAACGATGCTCACCTTTTGACTCAATCCGCTTTGGCAACTAAATTGAATATAGACACTTTTCCCTTCTGGACATACGTCCAACTTTGGCACTTCTTCAATAAACCCAAACCCAGGCCTGATTGGTCCAGATGCACTACCAAGTTTGAGCACTTATGTTTAAGCGAGAAAGCTCAAAGCCACCTTATTTCTCAAATATACACCCTACTATTTATCACTCATACACCTGAGAAGCATTGGACCATTCAAAAATGGGAACGAGATCTCTCCGTGGAATCCACAGATCTTGATTGGGACACAATATACACTATAATCCACAAAGGTTCGCTAAATGTACAAATACAGGAAAATGCCTTCAAAATTCTTTCCAGATGGTACAGAACACCTAATATATATAAAACACAAAGCGCTGTGATGCTAAATAGCTGATAGTTACACATAAAACCAAGTGAGGCTGCTATCAAAAGAGAGTGTTTTCAGAGTCACTTAAAAAGAATAAATAATGATATTTGAAGCGCTTCACAATGTGCATGAAAATGAATATATAAGAATAAATATAAATAGTCAAATAAATCCAGCGGTGAGTAAAAATTCCTAAAAAATCCAGCAATCAAAATAGTGTAAAATTATAAAAAATTAGTGACACCAAATGTGTAAAAAATTCACATAAAAAATCCACATAAAAATAAATATATAGGGATGTATTCAGAAGGTTCAATTATACAGGTGTAGAATCCTGATTGGTATAGAGCTTTTGATCACTAGTAAAGCTGTTTAAAAACACTTGCTTAATTAAGGTGCTCATTGATAGTACCAATGTGTTTTTTTGCTTCTATTCACAACCAATGTGAGAATCATACACAGGCAGATAAGAGAAAAAACCAATCATTGTGCAATAGTTAGGATACCAAGGTACACAGGCAAACTTCAATCCACTCACGTGTGCCTTATAATGATAAGGCATATGCAGGTTTTACTATAGCAGTCAGCCGCCTTAGACAGGAGCAGATTCAGTGCAGTACACTGTGTGAAACTGCTGATCTGCACAGAGCGTCCTTGGCTCCTCCCACACGTTACATCACAGTCACGTGACTTTTTCAAGGATAATACAAGCTCTGACGGACTCAGCTTTATAGCACAACAGCAGAGTGGTTGCCATGGCTACAGCATGAGTTTGTCATCATCCTGCTTCCTGCATAAACTTCAATCCTGTTAAAACCTACTTTTATTAGACATGTAATTCATATGAATATCGTTGGTTTATCAAAACCACGATTCAATGTGTAAAAAACGCAGTGTGTAAAAAGTAAAAAATATATATATTGATATCTCTAATCACGTTTACTTCTTCAACTCCCTCCAGTGGTCACAATTGGTATAACATCTCACAGAGGGAGTATATGGCAAACATTGTCTCTAATGGTTTTGATAATTGACCAGTGCCCCATGATGTCACAAAAATGGGGTATACACATGCTCTGCTCATAAATGTATGGAAAACGGAGTAAACAAGATGACATGATATATATATATATATATATATATATATATATATATATAAAATATACATATATAAAATTAAAATAAGATATGATATAAGAAATAGGGAAATAATATTAAAATATAAAATTAAAATCTAAAAATTCCATGATAGAATATTGCAAAAATGGATGATGACCATTATTTATATGCTAGAACTGAACCAAATATTGCCACTCAGAAAAAACTGGTATTGGACAAATAATGAGAATATTGGACCAAAAAATAAACAAAAATAAAAAATAAAAAATAAAAATAAAATATATACCATAAAAAAAAAAAAAAATATATATATATATATATATATATATATATATATATATATATATATATATATATATATATATATATAAATCTGAAAAACCTCTAAAAACCAGAAATAAAACAATTCAGGTCGAATTCAATGTTCAAACCATGGGGTTCTAATGTACCCATCTGGAATATCCATTTGGATTCATTCTTGCTGAGTTCCCTCACTTTATGGGAACCCCTCCAATGAGCCTTATACTTTTGAATAGCCCAGAATTGGAGACCCCTAGGGTCTCTGTTATGATACCTATCAAAGTGTTTTGAAACACTGTGTTTTGGATAGCCTTTTCTAATGTTCTGGATATGCTCTCTTATTCTCTTCCACATTGGTCGCTTCGTTCTGCCAATGTATTGGAGGGAGCAGGAGCACTGTAAAGCATATACCACCCCCTCAGTCCTGCAAGATATAAAATCCTTTATTTCAAATTCTTGTCCAGTATTTGTTGAAGAAAATTTCTGACATTTGTATCCATTTTGATTAGTATTTATGCAGGCATAACACCTTTTACAGGGATAGAATCCTTTACCCTGATAAAAGGTTAAATCAGTTATTCTCTTGGGTGGGTTGGGTACATTTTTAGCTATGATGTCCCTTAGAGTTGGAGCTCGTCTATAAATGAATCTCGGTTTTTCTGGGAGTATATTTGCCAAAGTAGTATCAGTTTTTAAAATAGACCAATGTCTTTTTATAATCCTCTCCATCCTCCTGTGTTGTACACTGAAGTCCATTATCAGAGGTATGTCATCTGTTTTGTCATTTACCTTGATTTTATCTTGGGTCAGCGCTTCTCTTGAGGTTTGATTGACTTCTGTTATTTTTTCTTCTATAAAACATTTATTGTACCCTTTTTCTTCAAACCTCTTACCTATCCACTGAGCTTGTTTAAGATAGTCATTATTTTCTGAACAATTTCTCCGTAAGCGAATAAACTGGCCCTTCGGAATGTTGATTAACCATGGCTCATAGTGGCAACTCGTTACTGGTATATAGCTGTTCCTTTCCACCGGTTTGAAGAAAGTTTTTGTGCTGATGATATTGGCTGTTAGTTCTATTTCAAGATCAAGGAACTGGATTTTAGTCTCACTAATTTGATGTTCAAGTTTAATATTTTTTCGGTTCATATTCAAACGTTGGAAAAAGGATCTTAAACTCAGTTCATCACCCTTCCAAATAAAAATACAATCGTCTATGAATCTTTTATATAGAACCAGTTCCTTTGGAGTATTTAAAAAGATGGCATCCTCCTCCCATTTTGCCATGAATATGTTGGCTACACTTGGGGCATATTTAGCTCCCATCCCAATACCCGTTAGTTGTCGAAAATAATTGTCATTATACCAGAAGTAGTTATGTTGAATACCAAAGGCCAGGCTTCTAAGAAGAAATCTTTTCTGTTTAGAAATGAGATGGCTGAATGAATCCATAGCCCATTTAGATGCTTCTATTGCATCGCTATGTTCAAGTATTGTGTACAGTGAAGCAACATCAGCAGTTGCTAACAGATATCTTCCATTAGGGTCCAGGGTCAGAGATTTTAATATTTGTAATAAATGTTTGGTATCACGTAGATAAGCTTTAGTGTTAGGTACTAGGGGTTGCAAGAATTTGTCCACATATTCCCCTAGTCTTGCATTGATCGATTGAATCCCATTAATGATGGGTCTTCCTGGTGGTGCCTCAGCATTCTTATGGATCTTCGGGATGGTGTAAATGATTGGAACTCTACATGTATCCGGTACTAAATATCTAGATTCTTTTTTGGATAGAATATTTTTGTTGATTCCTTTTTGAATCAAAGAGGACAGATCTCGTTTGTATTCTCTAATAGGATTGCTACTGAGTTTCAGATATGTGTTATTATCGTTAAGTTGTCCCATCAGTTCCTGGTGGTAGTATTCCTTAGTTAGTACTACAATGGTGCCCCCTTTGTCGGCCGGTCTAATTATAATATCTTTATTAGCTTCCAATTGTTTTATACCTTGTTGTATATGCTGGGATTCCGAGATTCTACTGAACTTGAGTTGTTCCAGGTCTTTGATCACCATTTTTTTAAACACCTCAATATGTTCATTATTTGTAGAGGGTGGATTGAATAGTGACTTATTTCTTAAATCACTATGCTGTACTCCTCTGCCAAGTTCCACTCCTTTGTTCAATGTAGATGGTGGTCTGGATAATAAGTATTTCTTGATATTCAATTTCCTGGTGTATTTTTGTATGTCAATATACATCTGGAATTTGTCCAGATTCTTTTTTGGTGCATATTTAAGGCCTTTGTCCAGTGTGATTAATTCCGCTCGTGTGAGCTCTTTGCCGCTGAGGTTGTAGATGCCTTCCCCTAGTACTCTCTTTTTCTTTTGGGTTTGCCATCCTGCTCTGCATCCCCTTTTATGGTGTTTGGACTTCTTTCTCTGTTTGTATATTCCTGTAGGGGTGGGGGATCTTCGTTTCTGCGGAAATCTAAAAAAGATCTTGACTGTTCTTCCTCTATGTAATTTCTAAGAGGCTCGTATCTATTGGTGGTAGGCAATGGGCTCCTCCTATCAGGATATCTGTATTGGTCGTATTCTCTGGTCCCATTCCTATTACCATTGGACTGGTGGTCTCGAGATTCACCATTGCTCTGTTGATAGTCCCTATGATCTCTCCTATCCTGATCATACCGATAATCCCTTGGCTGATCCCTATGAGGTTGTTGGTAGGAGTTTCTGGGGTCATTTCTGGAATTATATTGATTTTCTCTTGGTGCAGTTCTAGTTGAATGTTGATAGTATCCTTGTTCCCCATACCTGGGGTACCTGCCATTTTCCACCTGATCATATTGCGATTCATTACCTGATTGGTGCGATCTTGATTGATTGTAGGGTGGACTCCAGAAAGGAGATCCAGGACACCAGAAACCCCAAGATATAACCAACAGAAACAATGGGAACAAAGTAACACACATGACAATGGATCAAGAACACCAAAACCTTGGTGGAGGAACAAAACAAAAAATAAATCACCAAGAAGACCTTACTGGAAAAATAATTCCAATAAAAGACCAAACAAACCCCACTATCCACCCTACAATCAATCAAGATCGCACCAATCAGGTAATGAATCGCAATATGATCAGGTGGAAAATGGCAGGTACCCCAGGTATGGGGAACAAGGATACTATCAACATTCAACTAGAACTGCACCAAGAGAAAATCAATATAATTCCAGAAATGACCCCAGAAACTCCTACCAACAACCTCATAGGGATCAGCCAAGGGATTATCAGTATGATCAGGATAGGAGAGATCATAGGGACTATCAACAGAGCAATGGTGAATCTCGAGACCACCAGTCCAATGGTAATAGGAATGGGACCAGAGAATACGACCAATACAGATATCCTGATAGGAGGAGCCCATTGCCTACCACCAATAGATACGAGCCTCTTAGAAATTACATAGAGGAAGAACAGTCAAGATCTTTTTTAGATTTCCGCAGAAACGAAGATCCCCCACCCCTACAGGAATATACAAACAGAGAAAGAAGTCCAAACACCATAAAAGGGGATGCAGAGCAGGATGGCAAACCCAAAAGAAAAAGAGAGTACTAGGGGAAGGCATCTACAACCTCAGCGGCAAAGAGCTCACACGAGCGGAATTAATCACACTGGACAAAGGCCTTAAATATGCACCAAAAAAGAATCTGGACAAATTCCAGATGTATATTGACATACAAAAATACACCAGGAAATTGAATATCAAGAAATACTTATTATCCAGACCACCATCTACATTGAACAAAGGAGTGGAACTTGGCAGAGGAGTACAGCATAGTGATTTAAGAAATAAGTCACTATTCAATCCACCCTCTACAAATAATGAACATATTGAGGTGTTTAAAAAAATGGTGATCAAAGACCTGGAACAACTCAAGTTCAGTAGAATCTCGGAATCCAAGCATATACAACAAGGTATAAAACAATTGGAAGCTAATAAAGATATTATAATTAGACCGGCCGACAAAGGGGGCGCCATTGTAGTACTAACTAAGGAATACTACCACCAGGAACTGATGGGACAACTTAACGATAATAACACATATCTGAAACTCAGTAGCAATCCTACTAGAGAATACAAACGAGATCTGTCCTCTTTGATTCAAAAAGGAATCAACAAAAATATTCTATCCAAAAAAGAATCTAGATATTTAGTACCGGATACATGTAGAGTTCCAATCATTTACACTATCCCGAAGATCCATAAGAATGCTGAGGCACCACCAGGAAGACCCATCATTAATGGGATTCAATCGATCAATGCAAGACTAGGGGAATATGTGGACAAATTCTTGCAACCCCTAGTACCTAACACTAAAGCTTATCTACGTGATACCAAACATTTATTACAAATATTAAAATCTCTGACCCTGGACCCTAATGGAAGATATCTGTTAGCAACTGCTGATGTTGCTTCACTGTACACAATAATTGAACATAGCGATGCAATAGAAGCATCTAAATGGGCTATGGATTCATTCAGCCATCTCATTTCTAAACAGAAAAGATTTCTTCTTAGAAGCCTGGCCTTTGGTATTCAACATAACTACTTCTGGTATAATGACAATTATTTTCGACAACTAACGGGTATTGGGATGGGAGCTAAATATACCCCAAGTGTAGCCAACATATTCATGGCAAAATGGGAGGAGGATGCCATCTTTTTAAATACTCCAAAGGAACTGGTTCTATATAAAAGATTCATAGACGATTGTATTTTTATTTGGAAGGTTGATGAACTGAGTTTAAGATCCTTTTTCCAACGTTTGAATATGAACCAAAAAAATATTAAACTTGAACATCAAATTAGTGAGACTAAAATCCAGTTCCTTGATCTTGAAATAGAACTAACAGCCAATATCATCAGCACAAAAACTTTCTTCAAACCGGTGGAAAGGAACAGCTATATACCAGTAACGAGTTGCCACTATGAGCCATGGTTAATCAACATTCCGAAGGGCCAGTTTATTCGTTTACGGAGAAATTGTTCAGAAAATAATGACTATCTTAAACAAGCTCAGTGCATAGGTAAGAGGTTTGAAGAAAAAGGGTACAATAAATGTTTTATAGAAGAAAAAATAACAGAAGTCAATCAAACCTCAAGAGAAGCGCTGATCCAA
Source organism: Lithobates septentrionalis (assembly GCA_037952835.1). Classification (NCBI taxonomy): domain Eukaryota; kingdom Metazoa; phylum Chordata; class Amphibia; order Anura; family Ranidae; genus Lithobates; species Lithobates septentrionalis. The sequence goes on from JBBDGP010000584.1 coordinate 3,124,885, forward strand.
GATAAAATCAAGGTAAATGACAAAACAGATGACATACCTCTGATAATGGACTTCAGTGTACAACACAGGAGGATGGAGAGGATTATAAAAAGACATTGGTCTATTTTAAAAACTGATACTACTTTGGCAAATATACTCCCAGAAAAACCGAGATTCATTTATAGACGAGCTCCAACTCTAAGGGACATCATAGCTAAAAATGTACCCAACCCACCCAAGAGAATAACTGATTTAACCTTTTATCAGGGTAAAGGATTCTATCCCTGTAAAAGGTGTTATGCCTGCATAAATACTAATCAAAATGGATACAAATGTCAGAAATTTTCTTCAACAAATACTGGACAAGAATTTGAAATAAAGGATTTTATATCTTGCAGGACTGAGGGGGTGGTATATGCTTTACAGTGCTCCTGCTCCCTCCAATACATTGGCAGAACGAAGCGACCAATGTGGAAGAGAATAAGAGAGCATATCCAGAACATTAGAAAAGGCTATCCAAAACACAGTGTTTCAAAACATTTTGATAGGTATCATAACAGAGACCCTAGGGGTCTCCAATTCTGGGCTATTCAAAAGTATAAGGCTCATTGGAGGGGTTCCCATAAAGTGAGGGAACTCAGCAAGAATGAATCCAAATGGATATTCCAGATGGGTACATTAGAACCCCATGGTTTGAACATTGAATTCGACCTGAATTGTTTTATTTCTGATTTTTAGAGGTTTTTCAGATTTATATATATATATATATATATATATATATATATATATATATATATATATATATATATATATATATATATATATATATTTTTTATGGTATATATTTTATTTTTTATTTTTTATTTTTGTTTATTTTTTGGTCCAATATTCTCATTATTTGTCCAATACCAGTTTTTTCTGAGTGGCAATATTTGGTTCAGTTCTAGCATATAAATAATGGTCATCATCCATTTTTGCAATATTCTATCATGGAATTTTTAGATTTTAATTTTATATTTTAATATTATTTCCCTATTTCTTATATCATATCTTATTTTAATTTTATATATGTATATTTTATATATATATATATATATATATATATATATATATATATATATATATATATATATATATATATATATATATATATATATATATATATATATATATATATATCATGTCATCTTGTTTACTCCGTTTTCCATACATTTATGAGCAGAGCATGTGTATACCCCATTTTTGTGATATCATGGGGCACTGGTCAATTATCAAAACCATTAGAGACAATGTTTGCCATATACTCCCTCTGTGAGATGTTATACCAATTGTGACCACTGGAGGGAGTTGAAGAAGTAAACGTGATTAGAGATATCAATATATATATTTTTTACTTTTTACACACTGCGTTTTTTACACATTGAATCGTGGTTTTGATAAACCAACGATATTCATATGAATTACATGTCTAATAAAAGTAGGTTTTAACAGGATTGAAGTTTATGCAGGAAGCAGGATGATGACAAACTCATGCTGTAGCCATGGCAACCACTCTGCTGTTGTGCTATAAAGCTGAGTCCGTCAGAGCTTGTATTATCCTTGAAAAAGTCACGTGACTGTGATGTAACGCGTGGGAGGAGCCAAGGACGCTCTGTGCAGATCAGCAGTTTCACACAGTGTACTGCACTGAATCTGCTCCTGTCTAAGGCGGCTGACTGCTATAGTAAAACCTGCATATGCCTTATCATTATAAGGCACACGTGAGTGGATTGAAGTTTGCCTGTGTACCTTGGTATCCTAACTATTGCACAATGATTGTTTTTTTCTCTTATCTGCCTGTGTATGATTCTCACATTGGTTGTGAATAGAAGCAAAAAAACACATTGGTACTATCAATGAGCACCTTAATTAAGCAAGTGTTTTTAAACAGCTTTGATAGTGATCAAAAGCTCTATACCAATCAGGATTCTACACCTGTATAATTGAACCTTCTGAATACATCCCTATATATTTATTTTTATGTGGATTTTTTATGTGAATTTTTTACACATTTGGTGTCACAAATTTTTTATCATTTTACACTATTTTGATTGCTGGATTTTTTAGGAATTTTTACTCACCGCTGGATTTATTTGACTATTTATATTTATTCTTATATATTCATTTTCATGCACATTGTGAAGCGCTTCAAATATCATTATTTATACAGAACACCTAATGTTTTGCACCAAATTTATCCAACAATCTCCCAGAATTGTTGGAGATGCAAAAAAGAAAAAGGTACTCTCCTACACATCTGGTGGTCCTGCTCCGAAATTCAACCATTCTGGAGAGAAGTCCATAAATTCATACATCAAATAACCACATACTCGCTGGAATTCACACCTGCCCAATTCCTACTCCACCACTCAACAAATCCAACACCAGCATATTTTAGCTCTCTTGCTATGCATTTGATCACTGCAGCTAACATGTGTGTCCCCCTCAAATGGCGTTCCACAGATCCACCGTCCATGAAGGATTGGTTCACTCGTATAGAAAACACAAAGGTCATGGAAGACCTCATACATCAGGCCAAGGAAACGCCGACTAAGTTCACCAAAACATGGGCTTGTTGGCTACATTTTGTCATGTCTTTGGAACATGTTCCACCCTTATGTGTTCCAGCTCCTGCCTCCTCTCTTCCCGATCTCCCCTCCCTTTGAGAGCAGGTGGGGATCTTCTCCCTGCATCCTCTATCACAATTTATAAACAGCGTGACCGTGTGTGGCTTCCCCTACATGGCCCCATCATTCATTCACAGAGTTCTGTGAATGAATGCCTACAAGTACTGTCCCAAATTGCAGCTGATGGCTTGTGGTTCTTAATGAACTACAAGGACGCTGGTGACTTTCTCATAGTCCATTGATTCTTCCTGCCATTCAGTAACTGGCCGCTTGTGAAAACATTAAAATGCAGAAAGATGTGCATTTCTTTTTTTTTTTCTTTCTTTTGTAAAAGACGAACTTATCATTTCAACTTATCAACCTGTGTACTTGTTAGGCTTCTAGCCTTACTTGGAGGTTTTTATCATTTGATTCCAAGGGTTGATACTAGTTTCTTTGCATCAAGTGAAACTATGGAAGCCACCAGTGTACGCAAAAGGCTCAGCTGACACAATTTAAAAGAAAAACACTTCCCTTTAAATGTGATGTGTTTGCATAGAGTACTAAAGTTTGTATAGTGCTATTTTTTTCTGCATTGCCTTCTTGACAAGTTTAATGTGGTTGCAAAGCCTTAAAGAATATACAGTGTAAAATTGTGATACAAGTCATATTGTAATTTAATGTTATTAAAAATGACCTTTCCTTTTCAATCTGCAGCCACTGTAATTTTCTATAAATGCAATACAATATTACAAAATTACAGTGGCTGCAGATTGAAAAGAAAGAATGTTTACTGACCACTCCCCAGAAACATAATTTCCTGCTTGTGTGATTGGCTCATCAATTTTCCCAGAAGTCTGCCTAAGGTACAAGTCAGATTTCAGGCATCCCCTGCAACAGAAATGTCTTTTTTTGGTGAGATATTTCCAAAAGGAATACACCTAAAGGGATGCAGGCCCAGCAGATTTCCTCATTAGTGATCTGCAGCTGCCACAGCTGACTGATAATTATGAAACCACTCCCACTAGAACTACTGTGCACAGAGGCACAGACAAACACACATGTATTTCTTCAGAATAACAAAAGGTAGGAATCTGCAACAAAGTTTGTTATAATCCTTGCAATGTACATAGATCACCTGGGGGGGTTTCAACAAAAGTGGAGTTACGTTTTAAGGTTTTATACCTCAATGCATTCTGTGCTGCAAGTTTCCCCCCTCACCCCCCTTATACTTACCTGAGCCAGATCCTGATCCAGCAATGTGAACAATCCTGGCTCTGTCCCTCCTCATTGCAAAGATTGATGGCTCCCGATGCTGTCAATCAAATTATGTGATGAGGGAGTGGGGGATGGGTCCAAGCTGCCCTGTCTGTGTCAATGGACACAGCCAAGGCGGATTGGGAATGAGCCCATACCAATGCCCCTATAGGAATCAGCTTCCTGTGGGGGCACTTGCCAAAGAGGAGGAGCCAGAAGTACCGGTGGGGGACCTCAGAAGAAGAACATCAGTGCTGCTCTGATCAAAACCATTGCACAGAACAGGTAAGTATATTATGTTTGTTATTTTAAAGGGAAAAAAGGAACCTTTAGCTTTACTTTAATAGTGTTACAAAATATTTTTTATAGCATTATATGAAAAATTGACTAATGCCCTGAATAAGAGATTACAAACTTGTATTTTGTGATGATGTGTGCTGAAAGTCATTTTAAGAAAAAATACACTAAAAAAACTTTTTTTTATCAATCTCCACACTGGTAAAACTGCTGATTTTTTGAATGTTGAAAACACAACAAAACAGAATATAATTACAGATCTGGCCACTTTATCCAAAGTAAACATGCAAATCATCCTTTTGGTGCAGCTTTAAATTCTTCTTTGTGCAGTAACATCATTATAATCAAAGCTCTCCAAACTCTTCTGTTTGGGAATTATATTTTCATTGTGTTCAAAACAATACAGCCGTCACTTCCATGGCTGATTCAGTAATTGTATAGCTTGTCAATAGATTTTTCTGGGGCTTAGGAAACACATTTCAATTAATTACATAAAAGTTTTGTAGATGATGTCTACTTGACAGCAGAACAAAACATTAATTAAAAAAGAATGCTGTGTCTGAAATGATATGTTAGGTTACCAGAGGAGAAAAGAGACTAAGCATTACCAAGCATTACTAGAGGTTGCCATCATTACTGCCAGTGTGCAGTCAGAATGCTAAATAGAAGACTTAAAAATAAATTTAAAGAAAATAAGTTTTTAATAATCATAGCCTCTTCACAGTGTCCTTCCTAGTGTCATTTATTATTGAAAAATAATTATAGTCAGAACTAAAATATACACTACCCATAAGCATTTTTAGACACCCCCATTTTTCAGTTTTGTATTGAAATTTACACAGTTTAATGTCTCAATGTACTCTGAAAATAAAGCATAATATAAATAAACAACTGACCATAAAAAAGGAAATCATGGCATCATTTTCTTTAACAAAATGTAATCAAAGTTTTTGACTCATCACAGTAATTAACTTTTGCCAATATAACAGCCGAACACACTGGTGGCATTCTTTCTGCAACGGAAATCAAATATTGCTCAGAAAGTTCTTCCCAACATTGTTGCAGAAGTTCTCATAAATGTGCTGCACTTGAATTTTGCTTTGCTTTCACTATTCTGTCCAGTCCATCCGAAACCAGCTTAATTGGGCTTAACTGTGGAGACTGTGCAGGCCATTCCATGATTTGAAGCCTACCTCCCTCTTTTCTTCTAGTAGTTCAGGCACAGCCTGGAGGTATGTTTTGGGTTGTTATCTTGCTGTAGGATCAAACCCTGACCAACTAGGTGTATTCCAGAGGGTATTGCATAATGCTGTAAAATGCTGTGGTAGTAGTTTTGGTTCATAGTGCCACTCACTCTGTGCAAATCGCCAACTCTGTATCCAGCAAAAAAAACCCCAGACCATTACCTTCCTCCTCCATTTTTGGCAGTTGGTGTCATGCACAGAGGAACCATCTTTTCATCTATGTGATGGTGGATCACAAAGTTTGATTCATCAGTCCATAAGACCTTCTTCCAGCCTTCAGTAATTCACTGGCACTGCTTCATGGTCCAGGCAACCCTTTTTTTCTTATTTTGCTGTCTTATAGCTTTCTCACAGCCACTTGACCTGTCAAATATGCAGTTCAAAGTCTTCTCTTCACAGTTGAAACTGAGACTTATTTATTTCAATCAGTGTAAAGCTGTGCTTGAAGGTTTTGTCATGTGAGCTGCTTGTCACGCAAGCTGCTGACTCTCAGAAACTTGTTTTTTGATTCTGTTATGGCTTTGGGTTTTCCAGATCTTCTCCTGTCAGAATTTTCTCCAGTTTCCAAGTGCCTTTTGATGGTGTAAGAAACGGTACTCACTGACATCTTGGCAATTTATCTAAAGGAAAGACCTATACTTTTAAGGTTTATAATGATCTGTCTGTGTTCCTTTGTTAATTGCTTTGTTCTTACAATCTGGAGAGCAATATATTACTTTCTGCAGTACAGTACTGTCCAGCTATTGCTTGAGAGAGTGAAGTAACACAGTCTGTTTCAACACTCGCTTTTATACAGACAGAGAGCTTGTAAGTAATCAACAAAAGTTGGAACACCTGTAGGAATTGTTAGTATACATTTTCAAGGCTTAATTAACTTACATTGCTGCAGAACATATGACAGTTCTTAACCCCTTACTTCTTCCCTGAAAAAGGTCTTTTTGTATAAGGTCAGCCATACATGGACCGTATTTCAAAAGAATTCTCTTTCAAAAATCTTATCTAAGACTTTGCCTTTGCATTTCACACCATTTTCATGCGGCATTTGAGTAATGGTATGTTGGAAATTTTTTGAATTTTGAAAATGATTTTCTAATCAATGATGGGGGAATCCTGTGAGAAATATAAATCAATAAAAAAGAAAGAAAATTCCCAGCTACAAAAAATATTTTCTGTAGCAACATGAAGTGAAAATGAAGGTTTGGTTGGTCGAACTTCAAAATCAATGAAGGCAACATCAAATCACAAAATGCATGAAATTTCTGATTTTCTTTTATTTATTTTTTTAACCTAAAAAAATGTGTATTTATTTATTTATTTATTTATTTTTTAAAAGTGAACTTATTCTTTAAAATGAAGTGTCAAGTTAGTATAGAATATTTGTTCAAAATCATGCATCCAACTAGCAGGCAACTAGCAGGCAGCAATTTTTTTCTGTTTTCCAAGCTGATATGTATACATAAGTAAATTTGTGAACATAGTGACTCCCTTTTCTCGCTTCTTTATTATGATACTACCCCAATTTTCACTAAGACAATCATTCTTGAAAATAAACAACTTCTGCTGCACTCTCTCTTTTAATAACCCATTGCACTCTGGAAATGTATGTCATCTATTACATGCTATATGTAAAACAAGGGTTTTCTATACAGTAAAATGCAGATGTAAGTACATTAATTTAAAAATGCATAAACACCAAACAATTCACTTAAACCTAACCCACAAGCATTATAGTTTCCATTTAGCTGTCTATATGTACGGTACATACGAAAAAGGAAAAATTACACAGCAACATGAGACACAAAAAAAAAATTGAGTAAAACAAAAAATATCTTTGAAGTTGAAATAAGCCACCCCTGACCTATTCAGCTACTTGAGCTATTAAGTAATTAATTCTCAAATATTCTCAAAGATTGCAAGAACTATATCAAAGTCGTGTTTCAGTTGCTTCTAATAACTGCTGTGTTTGCGTTGGAGGCCTGGCAAATTGTCAAGATTCGGCTGCAATAGACAAAAAATAATAAATATATATATATATAAAAAAAAATTTAAATACTAGTAATGGCAGTGATCAGTGACTTAAAGTGGAATTGCCATATTGTGGTGGACAATCAGACGCTAACTGATGCTTTTGACACTTTGCAGAAACCAGTGTCTAATACAGTGATCGGTACTAAAAATATGCACTGTTACTGTACTAATGACACTGGCTGGGAAGTGGTTAAACATCTAGGGCAAACAAAGGGTTAACTATGTACCTAGCCAGTGCTTTCTATACATGTGTGTGCTACTTTTATGAGGGGAAGAGATAGATTTTATTCCCTGCTTTGCAGGGACACAAAATCCATCCCTTCCCCCTGTCAGAACAGAGATCTGCCTTGTTTACAGAGGGAGATCTCCATTCTGTGTGTTTGGCCAATGATCTGTGAGTGCTGGGGGACATCCAGTGCCTGGCACCCACAGATCGGCTCCTTTTGTGAGTAATCACAGCAGAAGCAGGCCACCGGTGGTGCGCACGCGCCCCCATGGCAGAAGTGCAGAATCTTGTATATATATATATACTTGATTGTGCACAGGAGTGCCACCCTGTAGCAGTAAATATGCTATGGGGCGGTCCTTGGGTGGTTAATCAGCTAATGCACTTGCAATGTTCTAATGAGGAAAATGCAGAGTCTTCACCCCTACAGAAGTGATTAACCCTTCGGGAGTATCTCATTAAAAATGAACATTTTGTTGCAGAGGATGCCTAAAATCTAACTTGTATGTTCATGATGACTTCTGGGAAAATCAGTTAACCAATTACATAAGCAGGAAATTAAATTTTTGAGGGTGTTTTGTACGCCAATGGTGAACAAAATGCCTCCAGGTTGCCAGATTGCAGCAAAATTACAGCAGATTGAAAAGAAAAGATAATTTTTAATAACATTCAATTGCAATGGTGGGGTATCAGGGCCAGCAAGGCCTTTTCTGATGGCCTAAACACCAGAATCAGAATCACTTATGAATGTAATTTAAATTATTCCCAAAAATCTATTCTCATAATTTCACAGCTTTTCTCTTGATTATGCTGCTTCCAGTAGTGTATGTTTATGTTATAGCTTTTATCAAATCAAATTTCAGCCACGTGTTGCCAGGGTCAAAGAAATAGGCTTTGAGGCCTTCAGAATCAACAGTGTGGGTGCCTGTAGCTTAAAATAAATGGCAATGAAACTGTTTCTTTAACCAATCAGATTTAAAGTTGGTGACATCTGGGCCATCTAGCAGGCACATAATAACAGAATTTTTGTGTCCTTTTATTGGATGGTCAGAGAGCATTTGCAGCAAACTACACAGGCTAAACCATAATTCTCAGGGTTTCTGTGGTCGGAGAACTCATAAGGTACTACAAAAATGCACAGAAAACCTGGACTGTATTTTTGTCATTTTGTTAGGTTAATATTGATGCTTCTGCTATAGATGATGTATGTGGCACAGCTGTGGCTGCAGTGAAAGGAGATTTGTTGAATTGTGTTAATTGGGTTTCTGCTTTAGTAATGACATTAATTCTCACTGCATGAGGTACCTGTCTGTGATGCAATGCCCTATTATACTGCGTTTCAGTATAATATTGATGGTTTCTGTAGCCATGGAGTCATAATGATGGGATTAAGGGATGGATTAATTCAGGTAGGACACCACTAAAGGCCTAGGAGTGAAATGCACGGCCCACCACTGTTCAATTACAACATGTCTTTTGTAGCAACTGTATAAATTTTATTTTTATTCTTATTTACATTTTTTTACACAAAAGTAGCTTTACCCTTCAAATTAATATTAAAATATTTCTAGAAACATTCATTAAACATTCATTATTTCTGCAGCCATACTTTCCTTCCCCCCAAATAAAGCCCCGGGCCCAGATGGCTTTCCCGCAGACTTCTATAAGGTACACATGTCACAACTGGCCTCTAGATTAACTTTACTGTTCAAATACTGTTGGGAAAATGGTTCCTTGCCGGCTTCAATGATGGAGGCCTATATGATACTTCTCCTGAAGCCAGGCAAGGAACCGCAGATGTGCTCGTCATATCACCCAATAGCATTACTTAACTCGGATTTAAAAATTCTTGCTAAGATTTTAGCCACAAGGCTGGTCACGGTCATTTCGACCCTGGTTGACATTGACCAAACAGGTTTTATACCTGGTATGTCTACAGATACAAACTTGAGAAGGTTATTTACACATACCCAAATGGATAATGCCGAGTACCCAGCCAAAGTGGTTGTCTCCATAGATATCGAGAAAGCCTTCAATTCTGTGGACTGGCAATACATGCACAGGGTTTTGGAGGGCATGGGGTTCGGTCCTGGCTTTCGTCGCTGGGTCGGCCTACTTTACAGTGCACCAAGGATGGCGGTGAGGCTGGGCTCCATGGTATCTGACTTCTTTTATGTAGGTAGAGGCACTAGGCAAGGATGCGCTCCTCCACCTTTCGTTGATGCCCCACAGATGCTCAATTGTGTTTAGGTCTGGAGACATGCTTGGCCAGTCCATCACCTTTACTCTCAGCTTCTTTAGCAAGGCAGTGGTCATCTTGGAGGTGTGTTTGGAGTCATTATCATGTTGGAATACTGCCCTGCGACCCAGTCTCTGAAGGAAGGGGATCATGCTCTGCTTCAGTATGTCACAGTACATGTTGGCATTCATGGTTCCTTTAATGAACTGTAGTTCCCCAGTGTCGGCAGCACTCATGCACACCCAGACCATGACACTCCCACCACAATTCTTGACTGTAGCAAGACACACTTGCCTTTGTACTCCTCACCTGGTTGCCGCCACACATGCTTGACACCACCTGAAAAAAATAAGTTTATCTTGGTCTCATCAGACCACAGGACATGGTTCCAGTAATCCATGTCCTTAGTATGCTTATCTTCAGCAAACTGTTTGCGGCCTTCTTGTGGATCATCTATAGAAGAGGCTTCCTTCTGGGATGACAGCGATGTTCAAAAGATAGAATTGAAAAGATAGAATGAAATATTTACAAAAATGTGAGGGGTGTACTCACTTTTGTGAGCTACTATATATATATATATATATATATATATATATATATATATATATATATATACATCCAAGTTCATTAGTTCAACAAATGCAATCAATATGTTTTAAAGCAGAAAAAATTGGATTTTTATGCTTTCAGATTCCTTTTTGTATTAAATTCATATTGCTTTGAAAAACCTTGTTCCTCTGTAAAACCATTTACTTCATTGATATATATCTTATTTCCCAAGATAGCAGTTAATCATTTGAGTGCACAGAGATATGCTGTGCACATCCATCTTCAGGTACACGTGTCACTTTGGATATTGAATCTTTGTCCTTTGAAACATCAGGTTATGAAAGACACCCACAAGCTTCTCATAATCAGGGAACATACAGCAGCAAGGAGGTCAGGTTTATGATCATTACAAATTCATAAAGGATTTACATTTTTTTCCATTGTTGTTCTGAATTCACCCCACTGTGTGAACTCATCCTACATAAAGGTCCATGTATGTAAAACTACATTATCACCTACTCACAATATCATTCTGCTGATACCCTAGGTCTCTTCCTCCACACTGTTTAATAATTTTGTTACTGCTGTCAGGGCTCCTAATGAACAGAGTGGGATGCAATTACCAGACTATCCTTATATAAAATTAAAATTTTACAAGTACATTTAAAATACCCACAATACAATTTCAGTGGACTTGGAAAGCTACAGTGCCTTGCAAAAGCATTCACCACCCTTGGCTTTTTTACCTATTTTGTTACATTATAGCCTTTAGTTCAATTTTTTTTAATCTGAATTATATGTGATGGATCAGAACACAATAATCTAAGTTGGTGAAGTAAAATTAGAAAAATATATACATAAAACTATTTCTCAGAAATTAAAAACTGATAATTGCCATGTGCATATGTATTCACCCCCCTTTGTTATGAAGCCCATAAAAAGCTCTGGTGCAACCAATTACCTTCAGAAGTCACATAATTAATGAAATGATGTTCACCTGTGTGCAATATAAGTGTCACATGATCTGTCATTACATATACACACCTTCTTGAAAGGCCCCAGAGGCTGCAACACCTAAGCAAGAGGCACCACTAACCAAATACTGTCATGAAGACCAAGGAACTCTCCAAACAAGTAAGGGACAATGTTGTTGAGAAGTACAAGTCAGGGTTAGGTTATAAAAAAATATCCAAATCTTTTATTATCCCTAGGAGCACCATCAAATCTTTCATAACCAAATGGAAAGAACATGGCACAACAGCAAACCTGCCAAGAGACGGCCGCACACCAAAACTCATGGACCGGGCAAGGAGGGCATTAATCAGAGGGGCAGCACAGAGATCTAAGGTAACTGTGGAGGAGCTGCAGAGTTCCACCAGGAGAGAATGAAGTATCTGTACATAGGACGACAATAAGCAGTACACTTCATAGAGTTGGGCTTTATGGCAGAGTGGCCAGAAGAAAGCCATTACTTTCAGCAAAAAAACAAAATGACACGTTTTGCGTTTGCGAAAAGGCATATGGGAGACTCCCAAAATGTATGGAGCAAGGTGCTCTGGTCTGATGAGACTAAAATTTAACTTTTTGGCCATCAAAGAAAACGCTATGTCTGACGCAAACCCAGCACATCGCATCACCCAAAAAACAGCATCCCCACAGTGAAACATGGTGGAGGCAGCATCATGCTGTGGGGATGTTTTTCAGCAGTTGGGACTGGGAAACTGGTCAGAGTTGAGGGAAAGATGGATGGTGCTAAATACAGGGATATTCTTGAGCAAAACCTGTACCACTTTGTGTGTGATTTGCGGCTAGGACGGATGTTCACCTTCCAGCAGGACAATGACCCAAAACACACTGCTAAAGCAACACTTGAGTGGTTTAAGGGGAAACATGTAAATGTGTTGGAATGGCCTAGTCAAAGCCCAGACCTCAATGCAATAGAAAATCTGTGGTCAGACTTAAAGATTTCTGTTCACAAGCGCAAACCATCCAACTTGACGGAGCTGGAGCGGTTTTGCAAGGAGGAATGTGCAAAAATCCCAGTGGTAAGATGTGGCAAGCTCATAGAGGGTTATCCAAAGTGACTTGGAGCTCTGATAGCCGCAAAAGGTGGCTCTACAAAGTATTGACTTTAGGGGGTGAATAGTTATGCGCATTGACTTTTTCTGTTATTTTGTCCTATTTGTTGTTCGCCTCACAATAAAAAAAAAACATCTTCAAAGTTGTGGGCATGTTCTGTAAATTAAATGATGCAAATCCTCAAACAATGCATGGTAATTCCAGGTTGTGAGGCAACAAAACACAAAGAATGCCAAGGCAGGTGGATACTTTTGCAAGGCACTGTAATTGTGAAGTGGAAAGAAAATGATAAATGGTTCTCAAATTTTTTTACAAATAAATACATGAAAAGTGTGGCGTGCATTTGTATTCATCCCTCTGAGTCAATACTTTATAGAACCACCTTTTGCTGCAATTATAGCTGCAAGTCATTTTGGTGCTGTCTCTACCATCTTTACACATCTAGACAGTGACATTTTTGCCCATTCTACTTTGCAAAATAGCTCAAGCTCTGTCAGATTGGATGGAGAGCATCTGTGAACAGCAATTGTCAAGTCTTGCCACAGACTCCCAATTGGATTTAGGTCTGGACTTTGACTGGGCCATTCAAACACACGGATATGCTTTGATCTAAACCATTCCATTGTAGCTTTGGCTGTATGTTTAGAGTCGTTGTCCTGCTGGAAGGTGAACCTTTGCCCAAGTCTCAAGTATTTTGCAGATTCTAACAGGTTTTCTTCTAAGATTGCTCTGTATTTGGCTTCATCTATCTTCCAATCAACTCTGACCAGCCTCCCTGAATAAACTTTGATCTAAACCATTCTATTGTAGCTCTGGCTGTATATATTTAGGGTTGTTGTCCTGTTGGAAGGTGAACCTCTGCCCCAGTCTCAAGTATTTTCAGACTCTAACAGGTTTTCTTCTAAAATTGCCCTGTATTTGGATCCATTTATCTTCCCATCAACTCTGAACAGCTTCCCTGTCCCTGCTGAAGAAAAGCATCCCCACATGGTGCTGCCACCACCATGTTTCACAGTGGGGATGTTGTGTTCAGGGAGATGTGCAGTGTTAGTTTTCTGACACATATAGTGTTTTGCTTTTAGGCCAAAAAGTAAAATTGTGGTCTCATCTGACCAGAGCACCTTCTTCCACATGTTTGCTGTGCCCCCAACATGGCTTGTCGCAAACTGCAAACAGGACTTCTTATGGCTTTCTTTTAACAATGGCATTCTTCTTGCCACTCTTCCATAAAGGCCAGATCAGATTGGTGGAGTGCATGACTAATAGTTGCCCTGTGGATAGATTCTTCCCCCTGAGCTGTGGATCTCTGCAGCTCCGCCATAGTTACCATGGCCCCTTTGGCTGCTTCTCCAATCAATGGTTTCCTTTCCTGGCCTGTCAGTTTAGGTGGACGGCCATGTCTTGGTAGGTTTGCAGTTGTGCTATACTCTTTCCATTTTCAGATGATGGATTGAATAGTGTTCCGTGAGATGTTCAAAGCTTGGGATTTTTTTTATAACTTGCCCCTGCTTGAAACTTCTCCACAACGTTATGCCTGAACTGCCTGGTGTGCTTCTTGGCCTTTATGATACTGTTTGTTCACTAAGGTTCTCTAACAAACCTCTGAGGGCTTTACAGAACAGCTCTGTTTATACTGAGATTAAATTACCCACAGGTGGGTTTTGAAGACCATTTATCATTTTCCTTCCATTTTTAATTCAATGTTTTCTATTAAATATTTCAGAAATAAACATAGTACAAAACATAAAGGGTAGTAATAATGATATACACATTCATCTTATGTACATCTGGAAAAGGGGGTCATTATGTTAGCTATCAACAATTAATCTTTATATATAAGTAATGTCAGTGCTACGAAACAACCACTTTTATCCTCAAAATCATCAAAATCATTTGGGCCATATAGACCAATGTTTGTCAAATGTTGCACATTGTAACGAATGTATCGCTATGAGACATTCAAAAGTGTAATTTCTGTTCACAGCTTTAGTGATGTCTGATATGTTTATGGCTGTTGTGGACTTCCAGTTGCGTAAGATCATCAATCGTGTCTCTAACAGTACATGTCTTATGACAGGTCTGAAGTCTGTATGGAATTTCTCTATGTTTAAATGAAGAATTGCCATAGCTGGATCTGGGGGTGTGAGCATTCCAGTTACAGAGGAGATCATTTGGAATACTTGGTTCCATAAACATTTCACTGTAGGACAGTGCCAAAACATGTGCATTAGGTTTCCTTTTTGTCCACACGCTTTCCAGCAATGTGGTGAAGCTCCAGGGAAGTAATTTGCTAATCTATATGGAGTGTAATGCCATCTGTTTGCCATTTTGATTGCTAGTTCCCAGTGTTTAACACAGTGAGAAGCTTTGTGTATTGCCCTGAATGATTGTTGCCATTGTTCTACTGTGAAGATAGTGCCCAATTCTTCCTCCCATTTTTCCATTGCTTTAGTTTTTGTAAGTGTGAGTTTATCCCTTGTGTAGTTGTAAAAGAAAGATATGCCTTTCGTGTTTCTTTAGACTGTTGAGTAAAATTGCCATATTTTGCACGGAAGGGTTATATTCGGTCTAGTTTGAGATTGAAGGAAGTGTGTGATTCTCAAGCATGTAAACCACTTATCACTCAGAAGATGGTATTGTGTCATGATCTGATCTGTAGATTTGAGTTGCGACCTATTGTAAAGGTCTGATATATGTGTGACGCCCTTGTGTATCAGGTCTCTGACCGTTAACATTGGAATATTTGTCTCTAGGAGTGTCAAGGGTATTTTGTAGTTTCTGTCCTTTGTGTCCTTATGTTTTTGTTCCAGTATGAATCTCAATGCTCTTAATGAGATCTGCATTGGGGAAGTTAGGTTTTTTGTGTCCTATGGTACCCACCTATCGCTTAGAAGTAGTAGAGTTAGGTCGTTTGTCGGTGCTAGTGCTTTTTCAATGTCCACCCATAGTGGTGTGTAGGGATGAGCTTCGAGTTCGAGTCAAACTCATGTTTGACTCGAACATCGGCTGTTCGCCAGTTAGCCGAACAGCGAACAATTTGGGGTGTTCGCGGCAAATTCGAAAGCCGCGGAACACCCTTTAAAAGTCTATGGGAAAAATCAAAAGTGCTAATTTTAAAGGCTTATATGCATGATATTGTCATAAAAAGTGTTTGGGGACCTGGGTCCTGCCCCAGGGGACATGGATCAATGCAAAAAAAAGTTTTAAAAATGGCTGTTTTTATCAAAGAACTTTTATGTGTATTGTCGGACCAGCAATTCATTAATAGCCGCGAGTAGTTTTAAATGACTTTTTTTCCTTTGAAATGTCATTTTGCTGTCAGACTGTTCTAAACACGGGAAACATGCGCCCCTTTACAGGCATGCTATAGACACCCCCCAGGTACGAAATTTAAAGGAATATTGCACTTTTATTGTTTCACTTTAAGCATTATTAAAATCACTGCTCCCAAAAAAACGTCAGTTTTTTAAACTTTTTTTGCATTGATCCATGTCCCCTGGGGCAGGACCCAGGTCCCCAAACACTTTTTATGACAATAACTTGCATATAAGCCTTTAAAATTAGCACTTTTGATTATTCATGTTCGTGTCCCATAGACTTTAACGGTGTTCGCGTGTTCAAACAAATTTTTTGCCTGTTCGCAAGTTCTGGTGTGAACCGAACAGGGGGGTGTTCGGCTCATCCCTAGTGGTGTGTCAGTTGTTTGGAACCAATGTTTGGTCTGGTCTAAACGTACTGCCCAGAAGTAGTCATATATGTCCACCAATTCCGCCCCCCTACTTTTCTATGGGATGTGAGGTTGTTTCGAGAGCATCTGGGTTTTTTTCCATTTCATATGTATTTCCATCCGAGATTCGGTATACTTTTGATGTAATGGAGAGGAATGTGGATCAGCAGAGTACGGAATATATATAATATTTGCAGTAGTATCATCATTTTGTAAGTTGTTATTCTACCAAGCCATGATATTTCATTTTTGGACATGTCCCTGAATTGGGCTTCCAGTTTGGCTACCAGCGGGACCACGTTAGCTTTGACAAGTGTGGAAGTTTTGTTCATAAGTGTAATACCTAGATAGGTGATGCATCCTTTGCTCAATGTATAAGGTAGTTGAGATTGTAGAAATTTGTGCGTGGGGGGTGGTACACCAACATTAAATATTAAGGATTTAGTGAAATTAACCTTATAATATGATACTTCTCCAAAGGCATTAAGGATTTTGTGGACTTGCTTTAATGATGTGATCGGCTTAGTCAGGAGCAGGATTAGATCGTCCACGAATAGGTTGATGGTGTGTATGCTAGAGCCAAACTGGAAGCCCGTGATCAATGGGTGTGCTCTTATGGCCTCAGCTAGGGGTTCAATCATCAGATTAAAGATGGTCGGAGATAGGGGGCACCACTGTCTTGTTCCATTTGTAATATTGAAGGGTGTGGATAAGAAACCTGTAGAGTATACCTGCGCTGAGGGACATGAGTAGAGGGCCATAATAGCTTTCAATATGGGGCCCTTGAAGCCAAACTTGGTTAGAGTCATATCCATATAAGTCCAGTGGACTCTGTCGAACTCCTTCTCTGCGTCAATCAACAGCAGCAGAGTAGGCATTCAAATTCTTTCAGCAAAATGTATCACATTCACAATTCTCCTGGTTGCGTCAGGTTTGTCCCCCCTTCACGAAACCCATCTGGTCACGCTGTATAATAGATGGTATAATATCTGTTAATCTCCTGGCCAATTAATTTGCATATACTTTGGTATCGGAGTTGAGAAGGGAAATAGGACGAAAGTTGGCTGGTGTGTTGGGTTCTTTACCTGGTTTTGGTAATCTTACTATATGTGCTCTCAGCATTTCTTGTGGTAGTGTGGCAGTCTCAGCAGCTTTATTGAATACTTTTGTCATGTGTGGTGAAAGGAAATTGTTAAATGTCTTAAAGTATTCATTAGAGAATCCATCAGGTCCTGGAGATTTCCCAGTGGTAAGCGGGTTTATTGTCAGTTCTACTTCCCGGACCGTAATTGGTGTTTAGGACCTCTAGGTGGTGGTCACAGAGGGTTGGTAGCTTTATATTCTGCAGAAATGATTGTATATTTTATTCGGTCGGTTGAGGTGTATTGGGATCATTATGCAGGGTATATGAGGAGCTATAGTATTCTGCAAATTGGTTTGCGATAGATTGTGGGTTTATGATTTAGTGTGATAGCGTAGGATGTTTTAAATACGCTATTATGGATTTTGTGCAAACTGCTTTTAGTCTGTTTGCTAGATATTTGCCTGCTCTGTTGACGTTTGCATAATAGTTTAGTTGTAGGCGTCTAAGGTGTGTGTCAAATTGTTGTGATAGTATTTCTCTGAGTTTTTCTCTGAGGGAATGTAATTTGTTAGTTAATGGTACTGATGGTGCTTTATTGTTTTGATTTTCTGTAGAGTGAATGTCTGAGAGAATAGTGTTGAGCTGCTGAGCCGTCGTTTTTTTTTCTCTTGCTCCTATTTGAATTAAAATACTGCCAGTATTGTCTAAGAAAATTTTTTTTTAGATGCTGAGACTGCCTTTTCTGCAACAGACATAGATTTAGCGGCGTGGTCTGACCACGTAATATTGTGTGTTCTTGTTGTCTCCATGTTTTGTAGGAGCCATTTGTCCAGGAACATGTCTATCCGGGAGTAGGAACAGGGTCTGCTGGAGAAAAAGGTGTAGTCTCTTTCATTGGCGTGGTGACATCTCCATGTGTCGATTAGTTCCTCTTTTTGGAGCAGTGACAGAAGGGATTGAGCACCTTTGGATTTACCTGAGGAAGCGTCCAGAGATGGATCTGGTGTCACATTGAAGTCTCCACAAATCAGGAGATTACCATACTTTACTGAATTTGCTTTCTTGATGAATCGGATTTGGTGTGAATTCGGAACATACAGCGTGACTATCGTATATGGTTTGGAGTTAATGTGTCCTGTGACTATGATGTATCTACCTCCTTCATCAAGAACAATATCTTTGGGGTGGAATGAGAGGGAATTTTTAAAGGCAAGTAGGACACCTCCCTTTTTGTGGTGCGGTGTGCAGGCCATGTAGAGGTACGGATAATCCCTGTGTGTACATTGTGGTGCGTTGTTGAGTTGGAAGTGCGTTTCTTGGACACATAGGATGTCCGCCTTTTGTTTACTAGCTTCTTTCCATAAAGAGAACCATTTTGCCGGGTGGTTTAACCCCCGGGCATTAATTGATAGACATGTAATCGTCATTGTAATAGGTGACAGATTATTCGTGAGGCATTGCAGTATAAGTACTCACTGTGACCAGAGGACTTGTCTTGTAGTGCTGCTGTGCCATTGGAGAAGGACATCCTTGGTTTTTCATTTTCCATGAATGGGGCGAGGTTGCTTCGAGCTAAACTGTGTATATCAAATGAATAGTAAGATGTACAAAAACAAAAAACAAAAAGGAAAGTCAACGTGGGTAGCATAAGAAATGGATCCAAAAATTGATCCTTGTGCAGATGTAACTGCTACTGGTGTTATAGGGGTGATGAAGAGAGTCAAACATTGAAACTCAACCCTGGAGATAAACTTGTGTGTCTGTGGACTGCCTTTATGAGCTTCCACCTGTGTTTTTCTAATTAGAATGCTTGTGAGATACAATTTGCCATTCGTTTTGAATGAAAGTTGGCCCTGCTGGATGTGAGTGTTGGGCGGTTTGGTCAGGGAGTATGTCCCAGCGCCGTAAAGCAGTGAGCCTTTCCTCTAATGTGGATACCGAGATAGTGGCCCCATTGTGGGTAATAGAAAGTGTTGCAGGGTACTTCCATTTATGGAGGATTTTGTGGTTCCTCAAGGCTTTGGTGATTGTCATCAGGTTGCGGTGACGTTGTAGGGTATGTCTGGAAAGGTCAGGGAGCATTCTGATATTGGCATACTGCTGAGGAATATTTTCTGGCTTACGAGAGGCTTGTAGTATGCAATCTTTTATGTGGTAATAGTGCACTCTCAGTAAAACATCTCTGGGAATGTCAGCAGGGAGGAAGGACAGTTTGGGAACCTTATGTATCCTGTCCCCAAGAAGATCTTGTGCTGTTGCTTCTGGCACTAGAGTGGAGAATAGGGTCTGGGCAAATTGCAGGAGCTGAGAAGGGGGAACATCTTCTTGAATACCCCGCAGCTTGAGGTTGTTCCTCCTGGACCTGTCCTCGAGGTCGGCCAGCTTATCCTTTATCCATGTTATGTTCACCCCTTGTGCTGCGTGGGCCTCCACCATAACATTGTATGGCTGAGGTATGTTCCTCCATCTTGTTTTCCACCTGATGTACTCTGTGGCCTAGTGCTTGTACTTCCTTTTTGGCATTTGTTCATCCCCCTGACCATATCTGCCTGCAAGGAGGATCGCAAGGACAGCAGAATGTCTTTCATCAGTTTGTCTGACACTGGTCTATCTGCTGTAGGGAAGTCTGTAATGGGATCCCCGCCCTGACTGCTCTGGTTAGTGGAGGTGCTGTGAGGCCTGCTTACCTCCATATCCGGATCGGCCTGCTGTCTGACCGGAGAGTCCCTCCGCGGCTCTGATTTGGCCGGACTCCTCGTTGAGAGGCTAGATGGGCCCGAGGATGACTCGCTGGGTGGGTTAGGGGAGCGGATAGCTGCGGATGGAAGCCCGTTCTTGTCGTTGCTCAGTCCGGGTCTTTGCTCTGGCCTGTGATCCAGAGTTCCGCCGCCATTTTGTTGTAGCCCACGCGAGGCATAGAAGCTCGTCATTTTCTGTGGCTGCTGTGGGTTCTTGCAGTGTCTGGGCATCCTTGTTCTGATCAATGGGGTTTTGCTGATAGGATGTCGGTTTGTGAAGCCGTGGATGGCACTGGTGGGCTCTGATGGCTGTAGATTATCTCCTATGGGTGAGCGGAGCTCCTTGGTTAAGCTTCCATCTTGGAGCCACGCCCCTCCCATTTTCCTTCCATTGATCCTTTCCTTCATTAATATAAACCAATTAAATTAATTCTTTTTTTTATAAAATAAAAAATAAAACTTGTTAGGTTATCATTGGAAACAACTCTTAATTGTCTTTTACTGGGATTAAAAGACAATATGGGCCTGGTTTTTACATTTGAATCCTTTCGCTGCCAGAGTCATTTTTGCACTCATGTTAAAAAATAATTTTAGGCCTAAGATTAGTTAAAAGGCAGACAACTAAGAGAATAGCCATAGTTATTTTTTTTGTCTTACATGATATTAGTGCAATGGTTTAGGAAACACAAATTTCAGTAAAAAGTACAGTAAAGGTAATTGTAGTGTTTACTATCACAATAAATTTCCACTTTTTTGATAAAATCTAAAATATGAAATTGTGTGGAGTAAGTAGATACCCAACATGTCAAGGCATAAAATTGCATTCGCCTGTGAAATGGCATCAAACTTTGGTACTGTTACCCTGAAAAATCTATTTTTAATATTTTTCATATCTCATAGATATGATCCAGGGACGTCCTCCCAGATTTCTGCTCTTGCGCGCCCCCTAGGGCGCGCACTCGAGAGCATCCGTGACCGCCGGGTCCAGAGGACCCGGCGCATCACGGATCTCGGTAAAAGGCCGCTAGTCGCGGCCGTTTACCATGTGATCGCTCCGTCAAATGACGGAGCGATCACATGTAAACAAACCGGCGTCATCTGATGACGCCGGTTCCTCTCCTCCCCTCCTGTGTACCGATCGGTACACTGTGAGCGGAGAGGGGGATGGATGGATGGTAGCAGCATTGTGGGCTGCATCTGTAGTGCCCACAGCGCTGCACAGAGACATCCAACCATCCATCCATCCATGCTCAGCCATCCCCACTACTCTGCATGCCCTGCAATGCTGTGCATTACTCTGCAATGCCCTCTGCTATGCCCCACAATACCCCTGCAATACTCTGCCATACCCTGCAATACCCCGCAATACTCTGCCATACCCTGGAATACCCCGCAATACTCTGCCATACCCTGGAATACCCCGCAATACTCTGCCATACCCTGGAATACGCCGCAATACTCTGCCATACCCTGGAATACCCCGCAATACTCTGCCATACCCTGCAATACCCCGAAATACCCCGCAATACTCTGCCATACCCTGCAATACCCTGAAATACCCCGCAATACTCTGCCATACCCTGCAATACCCCGCAATACTCTGCCCTACCCTGCAATACTCTGCCATACCCTGCAATACCCCGCAATACTCTGCCATACCCTGCAATACCCCGCAATACTCTGACATACCCTGCAATACTCTGCCATACCCTGGAGTACCCCGCAATACTCTGCCATACCCTGGAATACCCCGCAATACTCTGCCATACCCTACAATACCCCGCAATACTCTGCCATACCCTGCAATACCCCGCAATACTCTGCCATACCCTGCAATACCCCGCAATACTCTGCCATACCCTGGAATACCCCGTAATACTCTGCCATACCCTGCAATACACTGCCATACCCTGCAATACCCCGCAATACTCTGCAATACCCTGAAATACCCCGCAATACTCTGCCATACCCTGCAATACCCCAAAATATCCTGCAATACTATGCAATACCCCGCAATACCCAGCCATACTCTGCCATACTCTGCCATACCCAGCCATGCTCTGCAATACCCCGCAATACCCAGCCATACTCTGCAATACTCGGTGATACCCAAGCATACTCTGCCATACCCAGTCATACTCAGCGATACTCTGCAATACCCATCCATGCTCAGCCATACTCGGCCATGCTCAGCCATACCCAGCCATGCTCAGCCATACCCAGCCATGCTCAGCCATACTCTGCCTCTGTATGTGGCCAGGCTGTGGAACTCTCACACATGTGGTATCGCCGTACTCAGGAGGAGTAGGAGAATCTATTTTGGGGTGTCATTTTTGGTATGTACATGCTATGTGTTAGAAATATTGTATAAATGGACAACCTTGTGTTAAAAAAAAAAAGCGTTTTAATCACTTCCCGCCTTCCGTCATACGACGTCCTTGACTTTGTGCGGGGATATCTGAATGATGGGTGCAGCTACAGGCATCATTCAGATATCAGCTTTTTCAGCCAGCGATTCCCTACACCATAAGAATGATTATAGCGGCTGTTACACTGCTTGATCGTTCTTACGGGAGGCGAGAGGGGACGTCCCCCTCTCCCGCCGCCCTCCGGTGCTTCTACCGACTCACCGCTACGATCGAAGCCAGGATCTTTTTTTTTTATTTCAGGCACAGCCTAGAGGTGGGATGTGGGGTCTTATTGACCCCATATCTCACTGTAAAGAGGACCTGTCATGCCATATTCCTATTACAAGGGATGTTTACATTCCTTGTAATAGGAATAAAAGTGATCAAATAAATTTTTTTTTTGGAAAAAACTGTCAAACTAAAATAAATAAAGTAAAATGAACAATAAAAAAAAATAAAATTTTTTTAAAGTGCCCCTGTCCGTGTGCTTGCATGCAGAAGCGAACGCATACGTAAGTCCCACCCACATATGAAAACGGTGTTCAAACCACACATGTGAGGTATCGCTGCGATTGGTAGAGCGAGAGCAATAATTTTGGCCCCAGATCTCCTCTGTAACTCAAAATTTGTAACCAGTAAAAATTTTTAAAGCGTCGCCTATGGGGATTTTTAAGTGGCGAAGTTTGGCACCATTCCACAAGCGTGTGCAATTTTGAAAGGTGACATGTTAGGTATCTATTTACTCGGCGTAACTTCATCTTTCATATTATGCAAAAACATTGGGCTAACCTTACTGTTTTGTTTTTTTTTAAAGCAAAAAATATTTTTTTTTCCAAAAAAAATGCGTTCGAAAAATTGCTGCGCAAATATCGTGCGTGATAAAAAGTTCCAATGACTGCTATTGTATTCTCTAAGGTCTTTGCTAAAAAAACATATATAATGTTTTGGGGTTCTATGTAATTTTCTAGCAAATAAATGATGATTTTTACATATAGGAGAGAAATGTCAGAATTGGCCTGGGTGCTCCAGCACGCCTGAAGGTGCTCCCCTGCATGATGGGCCTCTGTATGTGGTCACGCTGTGTAAGAGTCTCACACATGTGGTATCGCCATACTCAGGAGTAATAGCAGAATGTGTTTTGGGGTGTAATTTGTGGAATGCATATGCTGTGTGTGAGAAATAACCTGCTAATATGACAATTTTGTGAAAAAAAAACAACTTGATTTTGCAAAGAATTGTGGGAAAAAATGACAACTTCAAAAAACTCACCATGCATCTTTCTAAATACCTTGGAATGTCTTCTTTCCAAAAAGGGGTCATTTGGGGGGTATTTGTACTTTTCTTGCATGTTAGGGTCTCAAGAAATGAGATAGGCCATCAGTACTTCAGGTGTGATCAATTTTCAGATATTGGCACCATAGCTTGTGGACGCTATAACTTTCACAAAGACCAAATAATATACACTAATTTGGGTTATTTTTACCAAAGATATGTAGCGGTATAAATTTTGGCCAAAATATATGAAGAAAAATTACCAATTTTCAAAATTTTATAACAGAAACTAAGAAAAATGTATTTTTTTACAGATTTTTCGGTCTTTTTTCTTTTATAGCGCAAAAAATAAAGAACCCAACAGTGATTAAATACCACCAAAAGAAAGCTCTATTTGTGTGAAAAATAGGACAAAAATTTCATATAGATACAGTGTTGCATGACTGAGTAATTGTCATTCAAAATGTGAGAGCACCAAAAGCTGAAAATTGGTCTGGTTATTAAGGGGGTTTAAGTGCCCAGTGGTCAAGTGGTTAAACGAGAGTTCTTTTGACCAAGAGTGAAAGCTTTAAATATAATAACATTTATTAGGAAGCAGTTGAAAGTCTAGCTAATACACAATCATCTATCTATCGCCTTAAATCAAGGAAGAAAATATTAGGTTGAAATAAAATATTTACATGAAGGAATACAGAGTATATTCCTTAAAACAGTAATCTACAAACGTATTTAGTTACAAGTAAAAGAGCATACCTTTCCCCATAATTACCCATCCTTACCAAAGGTCCATTCTGCTGGCTGGTCTATCAGAAAGAGAGCTTTACTTCCCCGCTAGTCTGTGTATATCAAATCAGGCTGATATCTCATTGGTTGGCCTAGCTTGGATCATGATTGGAGGGCTTACTCCATAAGTCGGCCCCCATTCATGCAAATCCTTGTGACTATGCTGGCCAGGAGATTTAATTGAATTTCCCCAGGAACTTAGGTATTGATTATGGGTTGGGCTCCCTTCCTGGCATATCTCAGCATGGGATCCTTTGAAGTAAGTATTTGTTAAACAATGGGTTTGAAACCCATTGTTTGTACACAAAAGCCTAGGTACCGTCTTGTCTGCTTAGCCTAACCTTCTTGGTGGCTCTGTTACATAGATACAAGGCTAGTTGAACTATAGTCATAATTACAATATTTTACAGCTATTACTGGAGATTTCACATAAACCCATAAGGCAACAGATGGCCCCTTGTGGCCAGTTGAGAATATGAGACTCGGCCACAACTAGAATAATGGTTTATGTGCAATCTCCTGTAATTAGGGATGAGCCGAACACCCCCCGGTTCGGTTCGCACCAGAAAGTTTGCACGAACGTTAGAACCCTATTGACGTCTATGGGACTCGAACGTTCGAAATCAAAAGTGCTCATTTTAAAGCCCAATTTGCATGGTATTGTCCTAAAAAGGGTTTGGGGACCCGGGTCCTACACCAGGGGACATGTATCAATGCAAAAAAAACTTTTAAAAACGGCCGTTTGTTCGGGAGCAGTGATTTTAATGATGCTTAAAGTAAAAAAAAAAAAAGTGAAATATTCCTTTAAATATCGTACCTGGGGGGTGTCTATAGTATGCCTGTAAAGTGGCACGTGTTTCCCGTGTTTAGAACAGTCCCTGCACCAAATGTCATTTTTAAAGGAAAAAATCTAATTTAAAACTGCTTGCGGGTTTAATGTAATGTCGGGTCCTGGCAATATGGATGAAAATCAGTGAGACAAACGGCATGGGTACCCCCCAGTCCATTACCAGGCCCTTTGGGTCTTGTATGGATATTAAGGGGAACCCCACACCCAAATTAAAATAAGGAAAGGTGTGAGGCCACCAGGCCCTATATACTCTGAACAGCAGTATACAGGCGGTGCAAACAAGACAGGGACTGTAGGTTTGTTGTTAAGTAGAATCTGTTTGTAATTTTGAACGAGTACATTTTTAACATGTTTAGCTCCAGCCAAAAAATATTTTTTAAGCTTTTTGGAAAACATAGGGAAGGGTTATCACCCCTGTGACATTTGTTTTGCTGTCTTTCCTCCTCTTTAGAAGATTTCACATCACTTTTTGTCCCAATGACAAATGCTTTTTGAGAATTTGGGTTTTTTTGTGGAACAAGGATTGGAAAGCATCAGTGGAAAGGAGAAATGTTTTTCCCATATTAACTCTTACAGGAGAGAATTTCCCTTCCTAGGGGTAGATTTCATCTCACTTCCTGTTGTCTCCTTCCGTTTGCAAGTAGGAGTCGTTTGTAAGTTAGATGTTTGAAAGTAGGGGCCTGCCCTATATACTCAGCAGAAATTTGGGCCTTAGATGTTGTTGTGGCCACAACACTTTAAGCCTTCACAGGGCCCTGCTGTGAAATATTAGATCAAGAATTGTAATTACATGCCCCTGTTGAACAGGGACAGAAAAACTGGGCCTTTGGTGGTGGTGGTGGTGCTGGTGCCACAACACTGTAAGTCCTCACTCGCTCTTGGTGGGTGCAGAAATGGGCCCTGCTGTGAAATATTAGATCAAGAATTGTAATTAAATGCCCCTGTTGAACAGGGGCAGAAAAATTGGGCCTTTGGTGGTGGTGGTGGTGCTGGTGCCACAACACTGCAACCCCTCACAGACACTCTAGTTGGAACGCAGGAACGAGCCCTGCTGCAAAGTATTGCATCAAAAATTGTAATTACACGCCCCTGTTAAACAGGGGCAGAAAAATTGGGCCTTAGGCACTGGTGCTGGTGCCACAACACTGCAACCCCTCACAGACACTCTAGTTGGAACGCAGGAACGAGCCCTGCTGCAAAGTATTGCATCAAAAATTGTAATTACACGCACCTGTTAAACAGGGGCAGAAAAATTGGGCCTTAGGCACTGGTGCTGGTGCCACAACACTGCAACCCCTCACAGACACTCTAGTTGAAACGCAGGAACGAGCCCTGCTGCAAAGTATTGCATCAAAAATTGTAATTACACGCCCCTGTTAAACAGGGGCAGAAAAATTGGGCCTTAGGCACTGGTGGTGGCGCCCAGAACCAAAAATGTTCTTACAAGCTATCAGCGTGATGATTGAGGAGGAAGAGGATAATTACTCAGGGATAGTCACTCAGCATCAGCATAGGCAGTCTTTGAAGGGATCTGAGATTTTAAAAAAAATTATTCGGTTACATCAGCATCAGGTGCTTGGTAGCTGGTGGTGATCCAAGACTGATTCATTTTTATGAAGGTCAGTCGATCGACCGAGTCGGTGGACAGACGCACCCTGTGATCGGTTACCACGCCTCCAGCAGCACTGAATGTGCGTTCCGAAAGAACGCTGGATGCAGGACAGGCCAGTAGCTCAATTGCATACTGTGCAAGCTCTGGCCAGTGATCCATCCTCAAGACCCAGTAACCCAGAGGATTTTTGGTGGGAAAGGTGTCCAAGTCAGATCTTGCCCCTAGGTATTCCTGCACCATGTAAAACAGACGCTGGCGATGGTTGCTGGAACCGATCATACCTTGGGGCTGCGGACTAAAAAATTGTCTGAACGCATCGGTCAGACGGCCACCTTCTCCACCGCTCCTTCTTTGACTGACCGAAGCCTCAGCAACACGTTGTCCAGAAACAGGAGTTTGTAACCTCCCAGTCTCTGGGAACGCATTGCACAGACCTTTCTGCAAGGCCTCCCGAAGATGTTTCATCCTCTGCTCCCTCTGCGATGGCAAGATAAGGTCCACAACCTTACCCTTGTAACGTGGATCAAGGAGGGTTGCCAGCCAGTATTGGTCCTTCTCCTTGATACCACGAATACTAGGATCCTTACGCAGGCTTTGCAGGATCAGGGAGACCATGCAGCGTAGGTTTGCTGAGGCATTCGGTCTGGAGTCCTCTGGGTCACTAAGGACGACATGGTCCGCAGCCACCTCCTCCCAGCCACGTACAAGTCCATGTGTTTCTTGGGACTGATCCCTTAAAGACTGCTGCTGATGCTGAGTGCCAGGCTCCACCTCCATACTGACACAATCTTCCTCCTTCTCCTCCTCGTCCTCTTCCTGTGTGATCGGCGGGCACGCAGGAACACTGTCTGGATAAAGGGGGCCTTGAGAGCTAAGAAAGTCCTCCTCTTCTTGCCTCTGTTCTGCCTCAAGTGCCCTGTGCATTATTCCACGCAGCGTGTGCTCCAACAGGTTAACAAGGGGGACAGTGTCACTGATGCATGCACTATCACTGCTCACCATCCTTGTGGCCTCCTCAAATGGTGACAGGACAGTGCATGCATCCCTGATCATGGCCCACTGGCGTGGGGAAAAAAAACCAAGCTCCCCTGACCCTGTCCTGGTGCCATAGTCGCACAGGTACTCATTGATGGCCCTCTGCTGCGTGTGCAGCCGCTGCAGCATGGCCAACGTTGAGTTCCACCTGGTGGGCATGTCACAGATTAGACGGTTCTTGGGCAGGTTAAACTCCTTTTGGAGGTCCGTCAGCCGAGCACTGGCATTATATGACTGGCGGAAATGCACACAGACTTTCCTGGCCTGCCTCAGGACATCCTGTAAGCCCGGGTACCTGCCCAAGAACCGCTGCACCACCAAGTTAAGGACGTGAGCCAAACAGGGCACATGGGTCATTTGTCCCTGTCGGAGGGCAGAGAGGAGGTTGGTGCCATTGTCGCAAACCACCATTCCTGCCTTAAGTTGGCGTGGCGTCAACCACCTCTGAACCTGCCCCTGCAGAGCTGACAGAACCTCTGCCCCAGTGTGGCACCTGTCCCCCAAGCACACCAGCTCAAGCACCGCATGGCATCTTTTGGCCTGCGTACTTGCGTAGCCCCTTGAACGGCTATGGAGCACCGCTGGTTCCGAGGACAAAGCACAGGAAGAGGCCATGGAGGAAGAATAAGAGGAGGGGGTGGAGGAGAGAGGTGTGTCACAATCATTAGCATTTTGGAGGCGTGGTGGCGGAACAACCTCCAACACTACTGCACCTTGTCCTGCATCCTTCCCAGCTGCCAGCAGAGTCACCCAATGCGCCGTGAAACTTAGGTAACGTCCCTGTCCATGCCTGCTGGACCATGAGTCAGCGGTAATATGCACCTTACCGCTGACCGCCCTGTCCAGCGAGGCATGGACATTGCCTTCCACATGCCGGTAGAGAGCCGGAATCGCCTTCCGTGAGAAAAAGTGGCGTTTGGGTACCTGCCACTAAGGAACCGCACATTCCACAAACTCACTGAAGGGGGCAGAGTCTACCAACTGAAAAGGCAGCAGTTGAAGTGCTAGCAATTTTGCCATGCTAGCATTCAACTGCTGGGCATGTGGATGGCTGGGAGCAAACTTCTTTCGGCGGTGCAGCAGCTGGGGCAGGGAAATTTGCCTACTACAATCTGACGTCGGTGTACCAAAAGCAGATTGCCCACAAGTACTTGGCTGTGACACACCTAATTCTACACCTTCATTCCTCTCAGTGCAGGTCTCAGAGAGGACTGAAGGTATAGTGGGGTTGGAGATCTCAGCTGATGAGGAGCAAGGAGAGGTCCTCTTTGTTCTTTGGTGTGGGTCTTTTAGATACGCTTGCCAACGAACTGCATGGCAGGTCAACATATGTCTGGTCAAGCATGTGGTACCCAAGCGGGAGATGTTTTGGCCACGTGAGATATGTTTGAGACATATGTTGCAAATAGCAGCGGTGCGATCTGATGCACTGGTCTCAAAAAAGGCCTACACCAAAGAACTTTTTGAATAACGCGCAGG
The DNA here is from genome assembly GCA_037952835.1 of Lithobates septentrionalis. Classification (NCBI taxonomy): domain Eukaryota; kingdom Metazoa; phylum Chordata; class Amphibia; order Anura; family Ranidae; genus Lithobates; species Lithobates septentrionalis. The sequence continues at coordinate 3,154,416 of JBBDGP010000584.1, forward strand.
GACTGCAGCGCCCTGCACATGTGGAGCTTTGGGGTGTGATGCAGTCAATGTGATGCCCTTAGGCTGGCCCATGGAGGGCATCCTGCCTTGTTGGTGATGTGCTGCCTCCTCCTCCTCTCACCTATCAGGCACCCACGTTGAATCAGTGACCTCATCATCCCCTCCCTCCTCATCACTGGAGCAAACCTGGCAGTATGCTGCAACAGGGGGAGCATGACTGCCAGATTGCTGTCCTTCTTGGGCACCCCCTCTGTCCGTGCTCATGTTACTGCCTTCATCGAGCTCAGTATCATCATCAAAGCCTTCCAAACGCTGGGCATCCTCCTGGAGCATGTACCCAACACTGTGGTCAAACAGTTCGAGGGACTCCTCAGGAGGACATGGTGGGGCTAGGGAAGGAGTCACTGATGACATTGAGCCAAGGGAAGAGGCCGCTGCTTTGCCAGACAAAGTACCCTGGGCATGGGTGAGAGAGGATGAGGAGGATGAGGACGGCTTGGTCATCCACTCGACCAAGTCTTCCGCATGTTGCGGCTCAACACGGCCAGCTGCCGAAAAAAAGGCCAAGCGTGTCCCACGGACACGTGCTGATGAGGATGCACTGTCTCCATGACCAGCACTAGACACAGAGCCTGCTTGCCCTTTCTTATTGGCTTGTGACTGTCTGCCTCTCCTTCTTGGCCTTCCAGACATACTAATGGTCTGTAGCTGCACTAAGCTGGGATATATATATATATATATATATATATATATATATATATATATATATATATGTACTGATACTGCAGCTAGCAAAATCAACTGGCTGCCTGTAGTGTGAGAACACCACCAACCTTCTACAGGTAGCTTTAGCTGAACACTGTGCAGAGCTTGCAAAAAACTAACTTGTAGCTTTTTTAGCTGCCTGCGGTAGTGATAGGATCAGGAAAACACCACCAACCTTCTACAGGTAGCTTTAGGTGAACACTGTGCAGAGCTCGCAAAAAATAACTTGTAGGTTTAGCTGAACACTGTGAGGTGGACGCCCCACACTAACTTGTAGTTTTAGCTGAACACTGTGAGCAGGACGCACAGCACTAACTTGTAGTTTTAGCTGAACACTGTGAGCAGGACACACTGCACTAACTTGTAGCTTTAGATGAACACTGTGCAGAGGTCTCACTAAACCAACTTGTAGGTTTAGCTGAACACTGTGAGCAGGACGCACAGCACTAACTTGTATTTTTAGCTGAACACTGTGAGCAGGATGCACAGCACTAACTTGTAGTTTTAGCTGAACACTGTGAGCAGGACGCACTGCACTAACTTGTAGCTTTAGATGAACACTGTGCAGAGGTCTCACTACACCAACTTGTAGGTTTAGCTGAACACTGTGAGCAGGACGCACAGCACTAACTTGTATTTATAGCTGAACACCGTGAGCAGGACGCACAGCACTAACTTATAGTTTTAGCTAAACACTGTGAGCAGGACGCACTGCACTAACTTGTAGCTTGAGATGAACACTGTGCAGAGGTCTCACTACACCAACTTGTAGTTTTAGCTGAACACTGTGAGCAGGACGCACAGCACTAACTTGTAGTTTTAGCTAAACTCTGTGAGCAGGACGCACTGCACTAAATTGTAGCTTTAGATGAACACTGTGCAGAGGTCTCACTACACCAACTTGTAGTTTTAGCTGAACACTGTGAGCAGGACGCACTGCACTAACTTGTAGCTTTAGATGAACACTGTGCAGAGGTCTCACTACACCAACTTGTAGGTTTAGCTGAACACTGTGAGCAGGACGCACAGCACTAACTTGTATTTTTAGCTGAACACTGTGAGCAGGACGCACAGCACTAACTTGTAGTTTTAGCTGAACACTGTGAGCAGGACGCACTGCACTAACTTGTAGCTTTAGATGAACACTGTGCAGAGGTCTCACTACACCAACTTGTAGGTTTAGCTGAACACTGTGAGCAGGACGCACAGCACTAACTTGTATTTTTAGCTGAACACTGTGAGCAGGACGCACAGCACTAACTTGTATTTTTAGCTGAACACTGTGAGCAGGACGCACAGCACTAACTTGTATTTTTAGCTGAACACTGTGAGCAGGACGCACAGCACTAAGTTGTAGTTTTAGCTGAACACTGTGAGCAGGACGCACTGCACTAACTTGTATTTTTAGCTGAACACTGTGAGCAGGACGCACAGCACTAACTTGTAGTTTTAGATGAACACTGTGCAGAGGTCTCACTACACCAACTTGTAGGTTTAGCTGAACACTGTGAGCAGGACGCACAGCACTAACTTGTATTTTTAGCTGAACACTGTGAGCAGGACGCACAGCACTAACTTGTAGTTTTAGCTGAACACTGTGAGCAGGACACACTGCACTAACTTGTAGCTTGAGATGAACACTGTGCAGAGGTCCCACTACACAGCAGGATGCACTGCACTAACTATAAATAGTCTAGCTGCCTGACTGTGGTACTAATAGGATCAAAAGAACACCAGTAATTTTCTTCAGGTAGCTGTATATACTGTAACAAGACAAGCCTGCCTGTTAGTAGGAAGATAACAGGAACGGATCTAGCTGAACACTGTGAGCAGGACGCACTGCACTAACTGTAAATAGTCTAGCTGCCTGACTGTGGTACTAATAGGATCAAAAGAACACCAGCAATTTTCTTCAGGTAGCTGTAAATACTGTAACAAGACAAGCCTGCGGATCTAGCTAAACTGAATACAGTGTATATATATATATATATATATGCAACACCTGGGATGCATATATATACACAATACACTGTAAGTGCAGCTAAACTGACTGACTGTTCTGCCTAATCTATCTAACTCAAATCAAATGTCACTGTCTGTCTCTCTCTCTCTCTCAATGAATGCGGGAACACACACTACACAGGGCCGCCGTGCAGGCGGCCATATGTAGTGTGGGGCGTGTACTAAATCCCCTGAGCCATAATTGGCCAAAGCCTCCTTGGCTTTGGCCAATTACGGCTCTCTGTTCAGACGGCGCTGTGATTGGCCAAGCATGCGGGTCATAGTGCATGCTTGGCCAATCATCAGCCAGCAATGCACTGCGATGCCGCAGTGAATTATGGGCCGTGACGCGCCACACGAATATGGCGCGAACGGCCCATATCGTTCGCAATTCGGCGAACGGGCGAACAGACGATGTTCGAGTCGAACATGGGTTCGACTCGAACACGAAGCTCATCCCTACCTGTAATATTTGGCACTTTGGGCTTTGCCCTCTGAAATGAAATAAAACTCTTTGAGAAGAAAATAAACTTTTAAACTCTCCATCTCTACAGTTCACATTTCTGGATCCCAGTATCGGTAGTCATCACTTGTTCTGGATGTAATAAGTCCATAATACAAATCATAGGATACAAAACACACCAAAAAAAAACACGAAGGGGAAAAAAACATGAGGATCCTTGTTCTCAATCGTACAATAATAATAGTGCGAAAGTCAATAATGTCAATCTGGTCATGTTGCCCTTGCTTCTGGGACAGCCTTCCATGGTGATTCCAGTTGGATACAGCATACAGTAATGGCCTTTGGACCAGCTTTCCTGCCTTTCCTGGCTCAAATGAATGCTTGTCTGGTAAGTCTGAGCAGTAAGGACCTTTGATTAGAATTGCCATAGATATACTGCGACATAATAATCAGACCCCTTTCCCAGTGACATGTGTACCAATTTGAATGGTTACGCCCTTCAGCCAGGTGTCTGATTTCCATCCCCCATCTTTCTTCCTCCATTGTCATATGTCTGCAAGTACCTCTGCCCCACCTTCTGTGGAATACCACGGTGTGTGTGTGTATGACCTTTCAAGTGTCCAGGGGGATCTTGTTGCCATCGCAACTCACCACTAACTCCTTTTACTGAAACTGTGTTCAGTTCAACCTTGGCTGGTGCCAAACATTTGTGCATATAGCTCCGTCCTTGGCTACCATGTGTAGCTACTATATGAATCCTGCCTTTAGCAGGCTACGGAAGAGGTCATCACTTTAAGAGTTCTCAGTGCAGATTAGGCAGTGTCGCCTACGCAGGAAAAAATAACTTGATTACAGAATATGGATAAGTGTGATGTCACCAGTCACTAGTGGCTTCAGGAACAATCAAACTAAATTACTCTTAAGTAAAATTGTACTATACTTCCTGCTATTTGCCAATCACTACGAGTCTCACCAGTCCCAGTATATCTATATGATATTTACGCAATGCTCTTTGAACTTAGTTATGGCACAAAAAAGAAAACTGACCAACAAAAAAAAAAAAAGATCAATGACCACATATGATGACTGCCCAATATTATAACTGTAGAGAGGATTGTATTTTACATATACAAAGAAAATAGTCACATGACTGTTGCTAACACCCAGGTGTTACTGTTCTAGTTGGTAATAGCTACAATGACACATCCAATTATATAAAACAATTATCCAATGTCGAAAGAGAGAAGAAAACTGTTGGAACTTTGTCCCATCCCCAAAATGCCATGGGGAAGCTTTAATATTCTATATCAACATTTCTAACCATTTTAACCACTTAAGGACCGGACCATTATGCTGCTTAAGGACCAGAGGACTTTTTACAATTTGGCACTGTGCTGCTTTAACTGATGATTGCGCGGTCATGCAATGCTGTACCCAAACAAAATTTGCGTCCTTTTCTTCCAACAAATAGAGCTTTCTTTTGATGGTATTTGATCACCTCTGCTGTTTTTATTTTTTGCGCTATAAACGGAAAAAGACCGAAAGTTATGAAAAAAAATGATATTTTCTACTTTTTGTTATAAAAAAAAATCCAATAAACTCAATTTTAGTCATACATTTAGGCCAAAATGTATTCGGCCACATGTCTTTAGTAAAAAAAATGTCAATAAGCGTATATTTATTGGTTTGCGCAAAAGTTATAGCGTCTACAAACCAGGGTACATTTTCTGGAATTTACACAGCTTTTAGTTTATGACTGCCTATGTCATTTCTTGAGGTGCTAAAATGGCAGGGCGGTACAAAACCCCCCCAAATGACCCCATTTTGGAAAGTAGACACCTCAAGAAAATTGCTGAGAGGCATGTTGAGCCCATTGAATATTAATTTTTTTTGTCCCAAGTGATTGAATAATGGCCAAAAAAAAAATTACAAAAAGTTGTCACTAAACGATATATTGCTCACACAGGCCATGGGCATATGTGGAATTGCACCCCAAAATATATTCAGCTGCTTCTCCTGAGTACGGGGATACCACATGTGTGGGACTTTTTTGGGAGCCTAGCCGCGTAAGGGGCCCCGAAAACCAATCACAGCCTTCAGGATTTCTAAGGGCGTAAATTTTTGATTTTACTCCTCACTACCTATCACAGTTTTGAAGGCCATAAAATGCCCAGATGGCACAACCCCCCCCCCCCCCATTTTGTAAAGTAGACACCCCAAGCTATTTGCTTTGAGGCATGTTGAGTCCATGGAATATTTTATATTTTGACACAAGTTGTGGGAAAGTGACAATTTTTTTTTTTTGCACAAAGTTGTCACTAAATGATATATTGCTCACACAGGCCATGGGCATATGTGGAATTGCACCCCAAAATACGTTTAGCTGCTTCTCCTAAGTATGGGGATACCACATTTGTGGGACTTTTTGGGAGCCTAGCCGCGTACGGGGCCCCGAAAACCAATCACCGCCTTCAGGATTTCTAAGGGTGTAAATTTTTGATTTCACTCTTCACTGCCTATCACAGTTTCGGAGGCCATGGAATGCCCAGATGGCACAAACCCCCCCTAAATGACCCGATTTTGGAAAGTAGACACCCCAAGCTATTTGCTGAGAGGCATGGTGAGTATTTTGCAGCTCTCATTTGTTTTTGAAAATGAAGAAAGACAAGAAAATTTTTTTTTTCTTTTTTCAATTTTCAAAACTTTGTGACAAAAAGTGGGGTCTGCAAAATACTCACTATACCTTTCAGCAAATAGCTTGGGGTGTCTACTTTCCAAAATGGGGTCATTTGGGGGGGGTTTGTGCCACCTGGGTATTCCATGGCCTCCGAAACTGTGATAGGCAGTGAAGAGTGAAATCAAAAATGTACGCACTTAGAAAGCCTGAAGGCGGTGCTTGGTTTTTGGGGTCCCGTACGCGGCTAGGTTCCCAAAAATCTCACAGATGTGGTATCCCCGTACTCAGGAGAAGCAACAGAATGCATTTTAGGGTGTAATTTCACATGTTCCCATGGCATGTTTGAGCAATATATCATTTAGTGACAACTTTGTGCAAAAAAAAAAAAAATTGTCTCTTTCCCGCAACTTGTGTCACAATATAAAATATTCCATGGACTCGACATGCCTCTCAGCAAATAGCTTGGGGTGTCTACTTTCAAAAATGGGGTCATTTGGGGGGTTTTTGAACTGTCCTGGCATTTTATGCACAACATTAAGCCCCGGTTCACACAGGAGCGGCACGACTTGCAGGTCGCCTCACTGAGGCGACCTGCACATGACTTCCCCGTGACTTGCAAAACGACTTCTGTATAGAAGTCTATGCAAGTTGCCTCAAGTCACCCCCAAAGTATTACAGGAACCTTTTTCTAAGTCGGAGCGACTATCGTCGCTCCTATTAGAACGGTTCCATTGTACAGAATGGGAGGCGACTTGTCAGGCGACTAGGTCGCCTGACAAGTCACCCCTGTGTGAACCGGCACTCAGAAGCTTATGTCACACATCACCCACTCTTCTAACCACTTGAAGACAAAGCCCCTTCTGACACTTTTTGTTTACATGAAAAAATTATTTTTTTTTGCAAGAAAATTACTTTGAACCCCCAAACATTATATATTTTTTAAAGCAAATGCCCTACAGATTAAAATGGTGGGTGTTTCATTTTTTTTTTCACACAGTATTTGCGCAGAGATTTTTCAAACGCATTTTTTGGGGAAAAAACACTTTTTTAAATTTTAATGCACTAAAACACACTATATTGCCCAAATGTTTGATGAAATAAAAAGGATGATCTTAGTCCGAGTACATGGATACCAAACATGACATGCTTTAAAATTGCGCACAAACGTACAGTGGCAACAAAATAAATACATTTTATTTTTAGGGGGCGACGGGTGCTTTTTTTTTTTTTTTCTTTATTATTTTTTTGCTTTTTTATCTTATTTTTAAACTGTTCCTTTCATTTTTTTTAAATCATTTTTATTGTTATCTCAGGGAATCTAAAAATCCCCTATGATAGCATTGGTAGTGACAGGTACTCTTTTTTGAAAAAATTGGAGTCTATTAGACCCTAGATCTCTCCTCTGCCCTCAAAGCATCTGACCACACTAAGATCAGTGTGATAAAATGCTTTCCCAATTTCCCAATGGCGCTGTTTACATCCGGCGAAATCTAAGTCATAAAATGCTCGTAGCTTCCGGTTTCTTAGGCCATAGAGATGTTTGGAGCCACTCTGGTCTCTGATAAGCTCTATGGTCAGCTGGCTGAATCACCGGCTGCATTCTCAGGTTCCCTGTTGGGACAGGAGAGCCAGAGAAAAACATGGAAGATGGTGGGGGGGGCATTCCCTCCCACTGCTTGTAAAAGCAGTCTAGAGGCTAATTTGCCACTAGGATTGCTTTTACATGAAAGCCGACCGCTGCCTGAAAAGAATGATACCAAGATGATACCTAAACCTGCAGGCATCATTCTGGTATAGCCACTCAAAGTCATGAATGGCGTACCTGAAGACAAAAAAATGGTTAACAATAAAGCACAGTAAACAGTAAAGTATAAAAAATTGCATACCTGAAAAGCAAACATGATAAAACATAATAACAATAAAACATTGCAGAATAGAATACAGTAAAAAAGAGCAGAACAATAGAGAGAGAATAGAGAGAGAGAGAACAATAAAACGACAACTATTTTTTTTATTATATATTTTTTTTTGTGTTTTTTTTTTTTTACACTGTTTTTGTAACTGTAACTTTTATAACGGTAACCGGTTCCAGGTTCGGGTCTCTCAAAATGCGATGGCATCTTGGGAGACCCTGTGAAAATGTGCCTAGTCTGTGCAATGCTGTACCCTACGCTAATACTCAACTAGTGCATGGTAGCGTTCAAAACATTCACCAATGCAAAGACCAGGATTGTCAGGACAGGAGGGAAAATAATAGCGGGTGTCACGCCTATATCCGCGCTTGCTGCAGACATAACATCTTTTTTGGGGGGTTCGTTGGGTAGGGGTACTCGGGAGGACATAAAGAAAATGCCTCTCATGCAGCCGACTGCATTTGGTTGGGGATGTGAATGGGGAAAGTACGGGCGCTGCAGAAGTGGTGGGTTCCCAATTAGGATTGGCGAATGCAGCAGGAAGGGCATTACGGGCACGACGGCCTGTGTTTGTCTTCTTGGTGGCAGCGGGACACTACTTGTGCTTGCCACCTGACCAGCTTGAACTGCACTTATGGGACTCGCCACGTCACCAAGTGTTACTGCAGTGCTGGTTTGACTACGACGTGTACTAGGCCACTGGTGCTTGCCAGTTCACCAAAACACTACCAAAAAAACTGTTAGCGATCACAGGGATCAGGCCTGACTCTGCGAACGATGCAGTTATGCGTTTAGTGTTTTGTAAGTGACAGTGATCGATCAATACTGCACTTGGGTGGGCTGGGCTGGGCGGAGGGGCAAAACGCAGGTCCTAGCAGGTATCTGGGCTGATCCTGCTAACACTGCATTTTTGGGAACCCTAAACTGCTGGGGACGCTAGTATAGATCTGATCGGATCAGATATTGATCCGTTCAGATACTATACCACTAAGGGAGGTGTACGGTGCGTGCTTGGGTGTTAGCGCTACTGGCGCTAACCTGACGCTGCTTGGGGCTGGTGCTTACCAGTTCACCAAAATGCTACCAAAAAAACTGTTAGGGATTGCAGGAATCAGGCCTGACTCTGCGAACTCTGCAGTTATGCGTTTAGTGTTTTGTAAGTGACAGTGATCGATCGATACTGCACTTGGGTGGGCTGGGCTGGGACGGGCGGAGGGGCAAAATGCAGGTGCTAGCAGGTATCTGGGCTGATCGCGCTAACACTGCGTTTTTGGGAACCCTAAACTGCTGGGGACGCTAGTATAGATCTGATCGGATCAGATATTGATGCGTTCAGATACTATACCACTAAGGGAGGCGTATGCTGCGTGCGTGGGTGTTAGCGGTACTGCGCTAATCTGACGCTGCCTGGGGCGACGCATATCACCACCGGGCGATCAGGGGGCTAAACCTTTATTAGGTAATGAACGGCGGGTGCCCTGCCACTATAAAAAATAAACGAACTAACCAGCGTCACCCATAACGGTTATACGGTGATCAGTGGTGAAAGGGTTAACTAGGGGGCGATCAAGGGGTTAAAACATTTATTAGATAGTATATGGGGGTCCCTGTCGCTATAAAACACTGACGGCGAACCTAAATATTTATGTCCCTAACTAGCGTCACCAGTGACACTAATACAGTGATCAGAAAAATGATTGCTTACTGACACTGGCGACGGTGGTGATCAAGGGGTTAAAGCTTTATTGGGGGGGTTAGGGGGTACCCTAGACCTACAGGGGGCTAATACTAACTGCCCTACCACAGTAACTGTCACAAACTGACACCATGCAGTAATCAGAAAAAAAAAGAAAAAAAAAACTGCTTGGTGTCAGTGTGACAGGGGGGGAGGGGTGATTAGGGGGTGATCGGGGGGTGGGGTCGGGGGTAAAGGGGGGTGTTATGTGTGCCTGGCATGTTCTACTGTGATGTGTGTGTGTTGTTCACTCACATTGATGTCTTCTCTCCTCGGCGCCGGAACGGAAACTGCTGAGCCGAGGAGAGATGACATCACATCCCCTGCCTCTGTGTACTACACAGAGGCAGGGGAAGAATCTCATTGGCTGGGAGCGATCGCGAGGGGGGGCCACGATCGGATGGCCTCCCCCTCATCTCTGATCGCTGCCAGACCAAAGGCGACCGCCTCAGGCACCGGGGGGGTCCGATCGGACCCCCCGCCCGCGGGAAAGCAATCACGTACCAGGTACGTGATTTTGCCTGCCCGTGCCATTCTGCTAACGTATATCAGCATGAGGCGGTCGTCAAGTGGTTAAATGTTCTCCATATAATGTTCCCCCTACTCCCCTCTTTTTTTCTTTTATTTCACCCTAGTGAAACCAAACTCAAGAATCACCAAAAAATAGAGTTAATATAGGAAAGAAAGAAAAATAGTAAACATTAAAAGAAAAAATTAAATAAAAAAAATAAATACAAATCTTTCTTCCCCTTTTTTTTGTAAACAAAAAAAAATTACCGTTAAAAAAAAAAAAATAAGGACAAAAATGAGAGAGAAAAAAAATAATTAAACAAATTAAAAAAAAAAAAGATATTGAATCTGTATTTTGTGAAACAACAAAGAAAAACAATTGAAACTGCCTTCAAACATTGTAGCTATACAAAAAGACAACACCCTCTCTCGGTGGTTATTAACATACCAATTGACTGTCAGTGCAAATCCATTTGCAAGTCAAGCAGGCCACAAGAAGTTGTATTAGAGAGAGCAGGATCTCTGTTTAATGAAACAGACCACCCAAAAAAAAAAATGTTATTTTTTTTTTTTAGAATTTAGTTAGGCCTGACTGCAATGAATTTGATTCAAGGCTTCTCCCTAAAACAAACATAAAAATTATGTTTTAAGGTCCTCTGTGTTTCCAAGTAATTTGCCCAGTCTTGGTCCGATCACTCATCCTTGTTTGTGTATTTCTCCTAAAATACAAAACTCAAAAACCATTAATAACACCTCACTGTACCTCTCTGAGAGGTTCATAATGGACTAAACTGGTCGTGGATGCTTGGAACAGACTTCCAGTCGAGGTAATGAGTCCATCCACAGTAAGTACAGTCAAAAATGTACAGACACACCCACATATCTGTACTCTGACAAACAAAAAGTTATAGGAAAAACTGGTGCGTTTGTAAGTACTTAAAGTCTAAGAAGACAACATGTAGATAAAACCTTTACACGGGGGCGTGGCTTGGCACGCGGCTTAGATGGCAGCATTCTAGAGGAGCTCCGATAAAGCACACAGCCTTTTCGCCTGACACCTGTCCACAGAGCCATCAATGCCAGGCAGGAAGCTATACAGCACCCCCCAGACACGTCCTCATCATGGTCAGACGCCATCCGCTGCCAGGGACATCTCTGACCTGTTTAAAATACAAGCCGCAGCGGGCCGCAGCAAGGCCGGTCACAAGATGGCGCCGACTCAGCGTGACGAGCACCACAAGGAAGATTTCAGCGGCGACTAAGAATCAGCACAGGAGGACTTAGGTAAGGGGAAAGCTAGATCGAATAAACCCCTGACTTACGCTGACATGTCCTGCTTTACAGCGGACATAAAATCCACATTCTCCGCTGCTATCACGGACCTGAAAACAAACCTTGTAGTCCTCACAGAGAAACTAGCTGCAACAGAACATGCGGGGAGGTGGAGAGATAAAGACCTCCATAGACCGCACAAGGTTGCAGTATCTCATGCACAACATCATGACATCATCTGCTGCTTGCAGAGCTTTCAACTGAAAGAGGACATAATGCGTAAAGCTAGAAGAAACGACAGGATTGTCTTTAATGGGGAAAACATAATGCTGTTTCAAGATTTGTCACAGATTACCCTGAAAAACCGCAGGGCTCTGCATCCATTATTGGAGAAGCTCAGAGACAGAGATCTCAAATACACGTGGTGTTTCCCTTTTGCACTCATTGTGTCAGCAAATGGTCACCAACATATTCTGCGTACTCCATTGGATTTACCGGACTTTTGCGCTGGATTAGGATTGGACCCGGTGAAACTTCCTGACTGGTACGCGGACTTTATCCTACCGCCGCAAGATAAAAGCCCAACTCGCTCTCCCGAAAAGAGACTCTCCAAAAAGATGAAACATGGCAAGGCAGCAGGATCCAAAGCGGGCACACCGAATATGCAGTCTGTTAAGGAGCGGGATCAAGCAGAAGGATAAAGTTGGGTGACACGAACCACCCAACTTTTATTACAAGGAACTTCACTTTTTGGATTAGACCAAGAGAACCGTGGGTACTTTACTCCTTGATCCAGGCACTTTACCTTTACCTTATGGCTGTTCAGTTGCTCAGTTTTACTGGTTCCTAAATTTTGTTTTTAATTTTCATTTTATTATTTCTCTGTTTTTTTTATACAGCCTGGACTCACTCCCAAACCTAAGATATACACAGAGCTAGACTTAGATCAAAAAACAATAGTAGATATATACTGCAGAGGTTGAGGACTTTGATCATAATTACATACCCAAGCCTTGTTAGATGTATAGTGAAATATTTTGGGTTCTGCTGAAGAGGTAGAGTGTTCAAGCTGCAAAATGGAGTGAGAAAACACCTTTGGTCATTTTACATTTTACTTTTTCTTTTTTTTTTTTAATATGATCAGGCTCTGAGGTTAATGTTTTGTCACTAATAGTTGTAAGTAAAAAGTTATGTGGGAGATTACACCCCAACCACAGGGATTTCTCACAGTTTCAATACTCCTCCTTCCTCTCCTTGTGACAGAAAGGAGGACAGTTTATACAAAAGATTCCTGAATAGACTGGAGGAGACAAGGGCGGGAGTGGTGGTACAGGTGAGCAGGGATCTGCTCTGAAGTGGAGATAGACGTCTCGATATCCCACAGATTAAGGGGATGGCGATGACGTCGATCAAACGGGTTGATTAATATAAGGATTTAACATAAGTTAACAATAAGGCTGTGTGTGGTGTTTCTGGAGGTACAACAGTTTACTGTTTTCTTGTTTTTTCGTTTTCACTCTCTGAGTGGCTGCCTCCTTCTTCCCCGCAAAGTGGACGAGGCCTCAGAATATATTCCGGATCTCGACCCCAGTACTAAATTCTAGATAGGGCTCTATCTAGAGATAGAACATAATTCTCTTTATTTCTATCTTTATTTTTCTTTTTTTTCTTTTCCTTTTATCATAAGATCTATTTAACCACATTGATCGCGTATTGCAAGCAGTCTAATTAGCGTTTCAGTTTTCATTTCAGACATCCTCGGATTATACCACTCCTGAGTCTTCATCATGGCATACACTTCTCTGGGTCACCGACCGACAGTGATTTCTCACAATGTTCAAGGCTTAAATATACCAGAAAAGCACACTACCCTACTAAGAGAAATTAAAAGAGGTAAGCCACATTTCGTGTTGCTGCAAGAGACAAACTTTAAGACTCAGCAGATACCTAGACTTACCGACTCGACTTACACCAGAGCGTATCACGCTACTAATGATTATACCAAGTCAAAGGGGGTCTCTATATTGTTGAGTAGGGATGCTCCCTTTGAACTCTTGGAACAAATAGTAGACCCAGAAGGCAGGTTTTTATTCTTAAAGGGATCATATGCAGGCACACCTATCACTATAGCAAATGTTTACTTCCCGAATATGGCTCACTTAACTTTTTGTAAAAAAGTTGTACACCACTTACAAGGCTTCGCTACTGGTTGCTTAATATTAGGGGGAGACTTCAGTATCCCTTTGAACCCCTTGACAGACACCTTAAATGGCACCACTAGCATTAGATACAAGATACTCAAACACATTAAGATGCTCTTGCATTCCCTTCAGTTGGTAGACTCCTGGAGATTCCTAAACCCTGATGGTCGAGATTTCACCTTTTTCTCGAATCCTCATAAGAAATACACTCGCCTGGACTATCTATTTATCACACAAGCTGATCTCCCTGTCCTCAAGGAAGCACATATTGGGGTGCAGTCCATTTCAGATCATGCCCCCATAGCGTTGACTATAGACTTGACTAACTCACCACCAAAACCACAGACTTGGAGATTAAACTCCTCTATTCTATCTGACCCATCTCTCTTACCCAAGTTGACAGACACTCTCAAGGACTACTTCAACCACAATAATACCCCTGAGACAGATCCTCTGGTAATTTGGGAGGCCCACAAATGCACAATAAGGGGTGAATTAATTAGAATGGGTTCTCAACGTAAAAAACAAAGAGAGAAAGAAATTAAAACACTGACTGATCGCATTCACAACTTTGAATCCCTGCACAAACAATCCCTATCGGTTAAATCTGCCACAGAGTTGTTAGCCACTAGGAAAGAGCTGCAGCAAATACTTGATAATAGGACCAAACGGTTCCTATTCTTCAAAAAAAAGTTATATTATGAGTCAGGTAACAAGATGGGCAGAGCTTTAGCCAGAGCACTAAGAGACCAAAAGAACAGCAACACCATGGGTATTAGACGAGCACAAGGCTCATTAGATGTCACGACAGAGGCAATTGCATAACACTTCCACTCATTTTATACCGACCTATATAATCTCCCACAACAACACCGACAGCCAGACATGATAGGAGACAGGACTCAGATCATATGAGATTATCTAAAAAACAGTGGACTCCCTTCACTAGATGCTTCAGACGCAAATGCTCTAGAATGTCCGATAGATTCAATGGAAAATAGGGGGGCCATCAAACATCTGAAACTAGGCAAGAGTCTGGGACCCGATGGATTCACAGCCATCTATTATAAAACTTTTGTAGATCTGCTGACAGACCCGTTGACGTTGGCGTTGAACTCCCTGTCCAGACCTAGAGAGGTGACTCCAGACCTGCTCTCTGCCTTCATAACGGTAGTACCGAAACCTGGTAAGGATCCCTCGATGTGTGCAAGCTATCGTCCTATTTCATTACTCAATATAGATATAAAAATATTTGCAAGGCGCATGCGTGGCGCGAACCGAGGAGGAAGCAAGGGCTGAGAGCTCCGTGAGCCGCGGAGACTAACGGCACTTCCCCGGGGCGATCAACGCACGTTATTCACCTAACTTATCCCCGCACCCCCGGTGGGACACTCAGCGCATGACGGGCACTAGAAATCGCCGTGGAAAACCGGCCCAAAGATCCTTAACGACCTATTTGTTAAGAGAGAAGGAGAGAAGCATGCAGGCCCAAGATGGCGCCCGGAAGATACAGTCACAGGCACATTCTCCTACAGCAGCTCCCTCACCACCGCACTCCCAGGGAGACAGTGAGTACACGTTCCAACTTACTAAGGCTGATCTGGATGAGAGCTTAACTTTAATGTATGACAAGATCGCCCAAAATTTCAATCAGAGCTCCACAAATCTACTAACACGCTGTCCCTGGAGATCGCGGCCCTGGGTAGCAGAACTGATTTACTAGAGACAAAACACGATCAGCTCTCCTTGGTGTATTCTGACCTAAGGAAGGAACATGAGTCCCTATCTGAAACGGTCATGCAGCTCCAAGCTCACATTGAGGACCTCGATAACAGGAACCGCCGCAACAATCTTAGGGTGCGCGGAGTGCCTGAATCGGTCACCGATCTACTACCCACGGTACAGAAGATATTCCAATCCCTCTTACCAGACTCCCCACTGTCGGCCTTCTCCTGTGATAGGATTCATAGGGCCCTTCGCCCTCCCCCTCCCCCAGAGAAACCACCAAGGGACATAGTACTCTGCCTTAAGGACTTCCTGATCAAAGAGGAAATACTTAGAGCTTCACGGAACACCCCTAATATTCGTCTGGAAGGTACCCCGATTCAAATCTACCCGGACATCTCCCCTACCACCCTGGATAAGCGCAGGAGGATGAAGGAAGTTACTTCTGTTCTTCAAACTGCCAGTATTCGCTACCACTGGGGCTTCCCCTTCAAGCTGCAGGTGCCCCACAATGGCACAACTTACACCGTAACCACACTGACAGAGGGAAAAGAATTACTGGTGAAGATGGGCCTCCTTGATGCGGCTTCCCTGCCCAGACTACCCTCCACTCCACGTCACTCAGCTATTTGGGCAACCCCTCCACCTAGAAGAGACCGCCGAGATCAACGCCGTGACTGACGACAAGACACACTTTTCTTTTTTCTCGTGTTTACTTTTTCTCCCTACCCTTGTTTTTCTCTTTATTTTTCTCCCTCCAAGGTATCGAGATTTGATCATCTCCCAACATGCTTAAAGAAAATTGGACTCTCCCGGCTCATTACGGACTCCCGGTTGCGTCCGCATGATTGTCCCTACACTCTTTATTAATGAGAACTGACTGGCTCCCCGTCTGGTTAGTGATGTCAGAGCTGGTTGATTCCCCACAGGTAAATTCCTCAGACATATTCATGTCTGTACGGATGACACGAACACTACCACTCAGAGTGTCAGACCTTTTGGTCCGAATGGACACTTTTTTTTGGGTCCATGGGATGTTTTTCCCCATGACCCCCCGGAGCTATGTTTGGCCACTTTTTGGCCTAGTATTCAGGTTTCTAGTTTTTTTGTTTTTCTATGTTTATGATTTAATGCTTTTGCTTTTTTTTGTGTTATTCACACCAATTGGCTCTATCTTAGTGATTTATGTGCTACTAACTCAGAGTATAGATGCGTGCAGCCCCACGGGACTGTGCGCCATAGCTATGTCATGCCTCTGAAGAGGCCGGGTTGCTGTTTGGCTGCTCCCTCTCGACCTGGACCCCTTACTGATCCTAGCGAATTCACTATAAACAACCATGGGTATTAAAATAATTTCCCATAATGTTAAAGGGTTTAATACCCCTCAAAAAAGAAGAAAAGCGTTAAAAACGTACAAATCTCTTGGCACAGATGTAGTCTTACTCCAGGAGACTCATTTCTCCAGAGATAATCACCCATCATACTTTGACAAGTCTTTCAATCAAAGCTATTTCACCACCCATGGGTCCAGGTCTAGAGGGGCGGCCATCTTTATCAAAAACTCAGTGATGTTTCAGGCTCAAAAGATTTATAAAGATCCCAACAGTCGTTTTGTGATAGTTCAGGGTACCATCCAAAACAAACTTCTAACTATGGCCTCAGTGTATGCCCCAAACGCCTCACAGGCAACATTCTTTAAAGAATTCTTTCAAACCCTAGATAGGTTCCACTCCCCCCATATGTTAATTGGAGGGGACTTTAATTTAGTAGCCCACTCAGGACTTGATAGAAGCCGAACATGCCCAACATCTAAGGCCTTTCCCAAATCCCTTCAACATTCCCTGAAATCTTCTCAACTCCTAGATATTTGGAGAGCCCACAATGTCGGCTCTAGGGAATATACGTTCTATTCCCACCCTCACGACAGTTACTCCCGCCTAGACTATATTTTTGGCACCCCCTCTCTGACAGTGAACTCTACTACAGGCAACATACATGTTTGCCCCTGGTCGGACCATCACCTTGTATCCACCCATATCTCATGTTTAGGCCTCCCACATATAGCCAGGTCCTGGCGCCTTAATGACGCATTACTCACTGATCCTGTGATTATGGCTCAGTTGGTGGAACGTCTTAAAGAATATTTTAGGCTTAATAATGTAGAGAACATTTCTCCTATCTCTCTATGGGCAGCCCATAAGGCGGTGATGAGGGGCCACCTGATAGAGATTTCCACGACCCAAAAACGACAAAAACAACAGGACATCCACAAACTCACCTTAGAATTAGAACAACTATATCATAGACACACTCAGACCCCTACACAGGAGTTACTCCTCCAAATCACCGAAAAAAGGAGAGCCCTAGATGATATACTGTCAGGTCACATCGAAAAATCTCTTAGATGGTCTAAAGCTCGCTTCCTCCTATACAGTAACTCTGCTTCCACGATGTTTGCGCGAAAGCTTAAACAGTCTACCCAACCGACCCATCTTTACAAATTAAAGGATAGCCACGGCAACCTAACCTCTCATCCAAAACATGTTCTGCAGATTTTCTCCACCTTCTATCAAAAACTTTTTTCTGGCCCAGACCCTTCACACCCTCCCCCCATGCAGTCCTGGCTGGATACCCTCTCGCTTCCTCGACTTTCGGAGGAGCAATTAGATACCCTTAATGCCCCCTGCTCATCCGAGGAAGTTGCCTCTATTATCTCCTCTCTTAAACCCTCCAAAGCCCCAGGCCCTGATGGCTTCTCTCCTGTTTATTACAAAAAATTCGCTGAATCCCTACTCCCCACACTTACTAATATGTATAATCAAATACTCAAAGGACAATGTTTCCCTGAAGAAATGCTGTTAGCCAACATGTCCCTTATTCCCAAACCTGGCAAAGATCATACCCTCCCCCAAAATTTTCGCCCCATTTCGGTTATAAATAATTATCTTAAAATATTCGGGAGGATCCTGGTTGACAGACTGGCCAAAGTTATTATAACCTTGATATCGCCCGATCAAACCGGATTTATCCCATCGAGGCAGATCACAGATAATATACGTTTAGCCACTAATATCTTGCAGGACGCCCATATGAACTCAAACTCAGTATTGCTTTTGAGTTTAGATATAAACAAAGCATTTGATAGTGTCCTCTGGACGTATCTAGATACAGTCTTATCCAAATTTGGTTTTAGTGGGGCATTTATACATGGCTTCAAAGCCCTTTATCATAACCCAAAAACCCGAATTAAGCTTCCAGGATGTTACTCAGATTATTTCTCTCTGAGGTGTGGCACTAGACAGGGGTGTCCTTTATCCCCGCTTCTGTTTGCGCTGGCTATGGAGCCCCTGTCTAGATCCATCTCTAATGACCCAAGCATCAAGGGCTACAGAAAGGGAGATC
Organism: Lithobates septentrionalis; assembly: GCA_037952835.1. Classification (NCBI taxonomy): domain Eukaryota; kingdom Metazoa; phylum Chordata; class Amphibia; order Anura; family Ranidae; genus Lithobates; species Lithobates septentrionalis. The sequence goes on from JBBDGP010000584.1 coordinate 3,173,080, forward strand.
AGGAATTTAAACTTAGCCTTTACGCAGATGATGTACTGCTATTCATCTCAGACCCCCTACTCTCCCTCCCTAACCTCATGTCCTCCCTTGACTCTTTCTATAAATTATCAGGCCTGGGCGTCAACCCCTCCAAATGTTCGGCTCTACCAATTCACCTCCCGCAACTTCTATTGACCACTCTTACAGATAAATTTAAATTCTCATGGAACCATATCTCTCTACAATATCTAGGTATTAAATTGGCACCCTCTTTGAAACAGCTATACTCATTGAATTATCCTCCAGCTTTTTCCAATGTCAAATACCTCTTAAATCAATGGTCCTCCTATCACATATCATTTCTAGGGAGAATTCAGGCAGTGAAAATGAACATCCTCCCCAAACTCCTATTCCTCTTCAGATCCCTACCCCTATATGTTTCTCGATCAGTCCTTCAGAAGGTTCAGATGGACCTGCTCAGGTTTATATGGCAAAATAAAAAGCCACGAATGGGACGTGTACTGATGTATAGAGCCCAGAAGAGGGGAGGTTTGGGATGCCTGGATCTATGGAAGTACTTCCTGGCATCTCGGCTTATCCAAATGGCACAGTGGCATACCATCCCTACCTCTGTGCCATGGCTACAATTTGAACGGATCTCGGTAACTCCATACTACCTCCCCAGTCTTCTCTGGTCCCGCTCAATCTCCCCCAAAGATATCACCCCATTAAACAATATTGTTGGCCAATCACTTTATCTATGGTCCCTTTACCGTAAAAAGTTCAAGTTGCATTCAGACGTCCCCCTTTTATCCTCTTTTTTGGGAGAACCCTCATTCCCCCCCAGCCTTTTCCTCCAGTTTGCCATATCTTAAATGGATTGCACTAGGCTTGGTGAACCTCGCATCTCTGCTGCAGAACGCCTCTTTTTGTTCCTATACTCACCTGCAGCAGGCTTATGATATGAGCAGATCCGAGTTTCACCAATACTTGCAAATTCGACACTTCTACTCGACTTTTATGAAGGACGGGGTGCCCCATTCGAACATTTGTGTGAGAAGAGGCGAGGGATAAAGGGACCATCTCCGTACTTTATCGATACCTTAATGATTATAACTCCCCTCAAAAATCCTTAGCAATGGTGGCATGGGAGGTAGAGATGGCCCAAGAGATCCCTGATGGAGATTGGCAGGACATGATAGACAACATGCACAAATGCACACGTTCTGTGTCAATTAAGGAAACGGTACTCAAACTTCACACTAGATGGTACTACACTCCCGAAGTCTTCATAGAATATATCCCCTGGTCTCTGGCACATGTTTCAGAGGATGCCAGGACAGGGGTACATTGCTGCACACGTTCTGGAGCTGTAAGGTCTTAGACACCGTTTGGCACAAGACTACATCCCTCATAAGGCTTCTCTCCGGAATATCGCTTACACTGACATGTCAAATGTGTCTGCTGTTTGCGGAGCTTCCAGATGTTCCCCTCCCCCTACAAAAATTAATCCATACACTCTTCAGTGCGATTCAATGGACAATAGCATTGAACTGGAAGCGCCCCCAAGTATCCTGGTCACAGGTGATTTCTCGTATGGAGTCCATCAGGTCTATGGAGAGAATACATCATACTCTCCTAGATTCCATGCACATATTTGACCGAAAATGGAACATCTGGACAGCTCATCTGCTTAGCAACAGACTGGAGGACCCCTCGGAACCCACAGCTGACCCCCATTAATGCAAATATTAATTCTATTTGTTAGAACACGCAGAGGGGATACTCCCGGGCCTTCACAACATATCTGATCCTTACAATAATAGACACATCGTTTTTTACTCCCTAACTCTGAACTCAATTTATTAGAAGTGCACATTTATCACAACTGTATGCTTCCTGTTTTCTTGTTTTTTCTTTATTTGTTTGTCTTTTTATTTCCTTTTTATTTTACTACCTTTGTTTTATTGGCTCATTTTGTACGATTATGTGAACTATGGTTCGCACTGTGTGTGATATATCATTTCTCTGTTATGGGCTTTCTAGCCATTGTGATTCATGTCACTACAGTGCCTGTACACCCAGATGTTATATTTTCCTACAATAAAAACGTTTGAAAACAAAAAAATATTTGCAAAGATTCTTGCCAACAGACTAAGACCCCATTTACAACAGCTGATTGGACCTGAACAAGTGGGCTTTATGCCAGGCCACAAGGCCAAAGACAATGTAATCAAATCATTACTTCTAACCCATTCAGCCAGAACGCATAACTCAGAGGGCCTTCTCCTGTCCACGGATGCGGAGAAGGCCTTCGACCGAGTGGCATGGGACTACATGCTGGCGACATGCAGCCATGTGGGTCTGGGCTCTAAAATGTTGGCTTGGATCTCAGCCCTCTATCAGAATCCTACAGCGAAGCTAAAAATAAATGGCACACTCTCTGAAAAGGTCTATATTACCAATGATACGAGACAGGGATGTCCTCTCTCACCCCTCCTTTTTATAATGTCCATAGAACCATTTATTAGAATGATCAATGCTGATCCTTCTGTATATGGTTTTCGGGTGCTGGATAGGGAGTTCAAGATAGCTGCCTACGCAGACGACTTATTATTTTTTCTCACAAATCCCCATATTACTATACCTAACTTAGAGATAGCGTTCACATATTACGGATATATTTCCAACTTAAAGATAAATTATTCCAAATCAGAAGCTATGAATGTTACTCTCCCAGAACACATCCTAAAGCCCACAATGGAGAACTCCCCTTTAAGTGGGACTCTAAATCCCTAAAGTATCTAGGTATTAAATTAACACCTAAAATTGACTCAATTTATGAATGCAATTTCCCTCCTTTACTTGAAAACATTGAGCGAGACTTAGCCAAATGGAACACTGGAGTCATTTCAAAATGACTATCCTTCCCAGACTTCTGTATTTTATGCGCACTCTTCCAATTAAATTACCACGCAGTATGTTTGCTAGTCTGTGCTCAATGTTACTACGATTTATTTGGGCACATAAAAACCCAAGAATCCAGTGTGCAACGTTAGTAGGAATAAGGGAACATGGAGGATTGGGATTGCCCAACTTTGGAGATTACCACTTATCTTCTCATCTAGCGAGGGTTATTGACTGGCATTGCCATCAAGGCTCTAAAGATTGGGTTAATTTGGAGAGGGACCTTAATCCTATATCACTACAATTTACACCCTGGATACCATGGTCAGCATACCCAACTGATTTGAAACAACACCGCCTAACAGGAATCACTCTAAAATTGTTTCATGGTCTAAATAAAGAGAAGTTGATCTCTTCCATACCAGGACCGCTCACCCCACTGCTAGATAACCCTGATTTTACCCCGGGAGTGGGAAACCCCCAACTTAGGTCACACGCCCACAATAAACCACTTCTAGCCAGGGACTGCTTTACAATTGACAGAGTTAAGGACCTTCTCACCCTCAAGGAAGACAATAACCTACCTCAAATGCAGTTCTGGGCATATCTACAAATCCGTAGTTATCTCAATAGCAAAAAGGAAACGGGAAATTTTTCCAGACCTCTGACGGCCCTCGGGTCAGTATGTCTCACAGGTGAGAAAGTTGAAAGAACAACATCCTTTATCTATGCTTGGCTACAAGAGGCTAAAAGACCAATGGATGACAGACTCAGGAGAAGGTGGTCCGAGACGATGCAGGTAAGCATTTCACCCAAACAATAGGAAAATGCATATATCCTATCACATAAGTGCTCCATTAGCACTAAAATGCAGGAAACAGCATACAAATTAATGACTCATTGGTATTTAACTCCAGCGAAGCTGAACAAGTGGAACCCTCAGATTTCAAATTTATGTTGGAGATGCTCGTCAGACATTGGTTCCGTATACCATATTTGATGGCAGTGTCCCTTAATTGCTCCCTATTGGGAAAAAGTGAAAAAGCTAATCTCATTGATTACAGAAACCACACTGACACTTAACGCGGCGTGTTGCCTGCTGCACATCACGACATGGCCCCTTAAGAAATACAAGCACTCTCTTACAAAACACTTACTGAATGCGGCAAAATCACTTGTTCCAATTCACTGGAATTCTACTAGGGTCCCATCAATAACAGATTGGATCCACAAAGTAACAGAAATTTATGAACTGGAAGACACACTAGCACAGTCCAACGCACAGATAGACAGATTTCACAAGACATGGCAACCGTGGACGATATTTAAATACTCGTCTGCCTTCGCAAAATACACAGCTGGACACATTACCGGGATTGGTACTGTTTGAAGAACTCATCAAACACTCTGGAATGTGAAGGATTCAAAAAGGACTGTTTATGTGGTTGAGTGTTACTCTTTACCATACCTATTCTCTCTTTTTTCTTTTTTCTTAATATCCTTTCCTAACCCCCCTATGTTCAGAAAGCACATAAGTCAGGAGATATAGTTACTAACTGATATTCTTTTTGAAATAAAGAATAAACATCTGGAGATATTTTAGCCATAGACCCTAAAGATTTAATGCAGTACGAGTCTGGCAGAAATATATGAAAGGGGTAGGGGAAGCGTTCTTATAAATGAATCATCTGTTGTGACTGATGCAAAACTGATTTGTACTGAACCTTTTTATTTTTGCTAAATAAAAATCTTAATGTTAAAAAAAAAAAACCTTTACACATATTAACAGCACATGCGTCAATTTGGAAGGAAAAACAAAACACAAGGCCTACTGAATCCATAAGATGCCACAAGGTGCAAAGTAATGTATTGTTATGTATTTTCCGAGTGTCAGAGTGAATTAAACTTCACTCTAAGCCACAGGAAAGAAAAAAAAAACTAAATCCCTACAGTTTCTCTGAGTTATAGGGATCAAGATCTCATATATGTGCACAGGTTATTTATTTGCGAATACATGTAAACTTAAAAAAAGTATTAATTTAAACTAGTACCAGTATTGAGCTCATTACAAACAAGAAAAAATAATAAAATAATCATAAACAGTACAAAGCATGCACATTAGTGTGATCACACTTATTGATGGCCATAAAAACAATGGTGAGTACGCCCCTGCAAAAAAAAAATCTTTGTTTACACATGGACAGTTCATACCCATGCATTCCATCACTCAGACACACACATTCATTTCGATTGAATCCCATACATTCTGGATAGAGTTTTGGTAATTGCAAATGAATAGCTAGGTGTTTCTGGCCAATGGGAGAATACAAAGGAAAGAAGAGAGAGAAAAAACAAACAAACAATGGACTATTATACCTTACCTTTGTTAGGTGCGTATTTTACGCATATGTACAGCTATCTACAATACGACTGCTTTATATGTACATATACTTTCAGGAACTCACTTAACTTGAAAAAAGATACCGTAACTTGTAGAAAACAGTTATTAACTCTATCCCCTCTTTTTTTTCTTTAACCTTATTTAAAGCAAACAATACATCATTCATATGTGTATATTGGTAAATGGTCCATGAAATTCCTGCCTTGATATAGTGAAACTTAAATGCCATAGAACTCTATAACATAACTTATATATTGTATTGCCACCCCGGTTTTAGTGTAGTGGTTTGTTTCCCGATGGACAAGTTATTCCCGCCATTTTTCCAAATCAAGGAGTCAATAACGTTTCTTTTAAAGGATTGGAATTCTTTCACAAACTCATCCCGTTCCTGTTTAATTTGCCTAATCTCCTGCTGTAAAGCCTAATTTTCGGCCTTAATAGTTGAGGAAGGGATGTATAATTTTGCATTTTCATATTTCCTAGGCCCTTCACCCCAGCGTGGTGAGTACACTTCCACGTCACGCCTCTTTGTTGTATATTGCTTGTGTTTAAATATCTTTTCCCCAGAAGACAAACAAAACTGTGAAATGTAGCCCAATCACCCAAAAGTGTAGCACTTTATCTTTTGTAAAGTATTAAAGCATCTCTGAACAACTGGTGTGGTTTTAGGCCGAGAATATTCAATGGCTCCAACTTGATTAACAACTTTTCCTGTCTTCGCAGATTTTTTCCGACGGATGTTGGCTCAAACTTGTCTTGCATACACACGGCCGCACATAGTTGTCGGAAAACCCGATCGTTCTCAACGCGGTGACATAAAACACATATGTCGGGGACTATAAACGGGGCAGTAGCCAATAGCTTTCATCTCTTAATTTATTCCGAGCACGAGTGGCACTTTGTGCGTTGGATTTGTGTACACACGATCAGAATTTAACCCCCCCTCCTCCCCGGCATTCCCTATCTTTCCCTCACCTTCCTCCTCCCTCCCCTCTGTCCTCAGCCCCACCCCCCTCCCTCTCCTCCCTCCTCGGTCCCTATCCTTTCACTTCTCACCTTCTCACCTTCACACCACATGCACTATTATGCCTTTTGACCTTTTATCACCCTTTCTTACCCCATTGGTCACCATACCTAATCCTTTTTACCCTTGTACACTGAAGGTTCACTTCATGTCACCTTTCACATCCTTCACGAGCCACCCCCCTTGTCACTACTTTTCCATTATTACCCTCATCATTTTATATTTCACCTCTCGTGTGTGGTAATTTAGGTTACCTTACCACCTGATAATATTCATTTTATGCTTATTCCCCCCATCATTTTGTTAGCTCCCCCAGGTCGCCATGGTGAGATCATCCTCGGGCGGTGGGGCCGCGCGCCTGGGACCTGTTGGGACCTGGGTAAGCAGACTCACCCCTTTCCCCCCACAACTTTGCATTACCCTTTTTTGAATGTTGATGCTAGAATATAATTATATTTATTATGTATTTTGGTAACTCCATTGTATATCTTTTATTTGTCAGGTTCAGACTGTTTAGTCCAAATAATCATCTCTAGATTCCCTCCTGACGAAACGGTTTATGTCTGCAAAACTAGTCGAGGAATATGATATCTGAGATTTTGCGTTGTACTGTATACCAATGATCCCACTGGTGATATACTTGTACTTTTATTATGTTTTATTTTATTACCATTGTTTTGTCTTCTGCATCAATAAAAACAATTCTAATTTTTATTACCGTCTTTATATGCTTCATATTATTATCCCTGATTATTGTACCGGAATAGTCCAATATGCCCCTATTTTTGGTCGCCTGACTGGGGATCTGGCTTCCAACCCCTTTGATTATTGATTTCTGGATGATGGTACATTTATACAATTTTTGCTACCTCAACTACTCATCATAGAGGGCACTCTACTAATCGTATACATTGGGTGGATAACACACCCGGAACCATGTCGAGTGGGATGCTGGGGTGGGCTGTTTTAGTGGATGGGTCATCTATTGCCCTCCACCCTACAGACCCCAGTTATCCCACCCTTCATTTTTAATTCACCCCCACTGACACATATATTTTGTGTCTTTTGGGGGGGGCCTCTCTTTACATGTAATTTTACCCCTTGATATTACCACTATGGCTAATTGTCAGCCCCGATGCAACCCTCCGAGACAGATGCCCATTAGGTTGGCCAGACACTTTTACTTGGCTACCCGCCCCCTTATCCACATGCTTTTACCCATTCATGTGGCTTTGTCTTTGGCCCTCCTTAACTTATATGCAATGTATGCAATTAGGTGTCTATGGGTTTATGCCTCGGAGGGGCTATTGCACCGGTCTCTAGGGTATTCACCAATCCCTAGTTCACTTACTCAAGCATTCCAAGCTTTTTCAATCATTCAATCATTCCTTTTTTCATGCTTGATTAACCTCCCAATTGTTGTTTTTTTACTTATTTTTGTATTGGGACTCTGCTTTACCATTTCCTGGTTCCGCCCAGGGCGCAGGCGCGGGCCCCTCCTCCCTGTTCTCCCGCGGCGGCCTGGTGAGGTCCCTGGTGGAGGGATTGGTCTCGGACACGGGACCGCCCCCTCCTCTTGCACTGGTCTTGGTGGGGACGTCATCCCCGTGGCCAGTTGGCCGGTGCGCATGTGTGTGCGCGCGATCCTTTCGTGCGCGCGCCCTGTGGAACCTCTGACCCTGTGACGTCATGCGCCAGCGTCCCACTGGAGCGCGGCGCAGCGTCGCGGGGTTGGGAGCTACAAATGGCAGGCTATGCCTGCTAGTCTGATGGTCGGTCCATGACTCCCAGTTCTTTGTACCCGAACCATCCTAGTGCAAGTTTGAGGTTAGTATCTACCTATTTTTTCACTCAAGTCCCGTACCCCTGGGCAGTAGCATTGATTATCTAACATACTGGTTCTTCCCCTGCAGTTGCCCTAGGCTGAGCTGAACACGCTTTGGTCTGTGTTCGTCCATCGCTTACAGCCTGTATTAACTTTCTATTTACCCTATGATGGCATCTGCCTTGGCAGGGTGCCTCTCCTGGGAATTCCTCCATGCTCATACTAGTATCAGGTACCTGTACCCCTCGTTCACCTCAGTCCACACTGTTACATCCTCTTCTTGTCCCCTTCCCCCCCCTTCCCTTCCTTCCATCCCTGCTTCCCTTCCCCCCCATTTTCCCTTGTTCATCCCCTCCTTCCCCCCCTTCCCCTCCCCCCCTCCTCCCCAGCATTCCCTATCTTTCCCTCACCTTCCTCCTCCCTCCCCTCTGTCCCCAGCCCCACCCCCCTCCCTCTCCTCCCTCCTCGGTCCCTATCCTTTCACTTCTCACCTTCTCACCTTCACACCACATGCACTATTATGCCTTTTGGCCTTTTATCACCCTTTCTTACCCCATTGGTCACCATACCTAATCCTTTTTACCCTTGGACACTGAAGGTTCACTTCATGTCATCTTTCACATCCTTCACGAGCCACCCCCCTTGTCACTACTTTTCCATTATTACCCTCATCATTTTATGTTTCACCACTCGTGTGTGGTAATTTAGGTTACCTTACCACCTGATAATATAAATTTTATGCTTATTACCACCGTCATTTTGTTAGCTCCCCCAGGTCGCCGTGGGAGATCATCCTCGGGCGGTGGGGCCCCGCGCCTGGGACCTGTTGGGACCTGGGTAAGCAGACTCGCTCCTTTCCCCCCACAACTTTGCATTACCCTTTTGTGAATGTTGATGCTAGAATATAATTATATTTATTATGTATTTTGGTAACTCCATTGTATATCTTTTATTTGTCAGGTTCAGACTGTTTAGTCCAAATAATCATCTCTAGATTCCCTCCTGATGAAGCGGTTTATGTCCGCGAAACTAGTCGAGGAATATGATATCTGAGATTTTGCGTTGTACTGTATACCAATGATCCCACTGGTGATATACTTGTACATTTATTATGTTTTATTTTATTACCATTGTTTTGACTTCTGCATCAATAAAAACAATTCTAATTTTTATTACCATCTTTATATGCTTCATATTATTATCCCTGATTATTGTACCGGAATAGTCCAATATGCCCCTATTTTTGGTCGCCTGACTGGGGATCTGGCTTCCAACCTGTTTGATTATTGATTTCTGGATGATGGTACATTTATACAATTTTTGCTACCTCAACTACTCATCATAGAGGCCACTCTACTAATCAGAATTTAACCGATCGGATTTTGTTGTCGGAAAATTTTATCGCCTGCTCTCAAACTTTGTGTGTCAGAAATTCCGACGGAAAAAGTCTGATGGAGCCCACACACGATCGGAATTTCCGAAAACATGCTCTGATCGCACATTTTCCGTCTGAAAATCCGACCATGTGTACAGGGCATTAGAGTACTGATATTACGTTTGGCTATTTCTAGATCTTCCTTGAGAGATATGCTTTGCAACAATAACGGTCTGTAATTTTTAGCTAACCAAAAGGCCGCAAAAATTAGTGCAGTCTTACCCTCACGTTTGCTGTATTTTTTCTCTGCAAGTTTTACATTTACATACTCTTGTGCCTGGTGCCATGGGCTTTTAGATTCCTCCATTGCTCTTATTATTTCAGAGCCTTTTTTAACTTTAGCAATCCTTGCCATCAATTTCTCCATGATGTACAAGTTCAGTGATGATACAATAATACACCACAGAACAGACTTCTGACACACAAAGCCTAGCACTTAGAATATGCACCAGAGTGGAGACACAAACATTAAAATAACACTAGTATCTTCACCGAATAATGTCTATACCCAAAAACAAAGGTGCTGAGATCTGCACACAAGGAACAATAGGTAACCCTCTAGGTTAGAAAATAGAAAGGTAAACACAGCCGTGTTTACATCACTATCTGCTACACCCAATTCAGTTTTTAAAAAAACAAATCTACCACAAACTCAGATTATCAAATTTTTGGTAGGGTTTATCCTTAAAAAAATTTCAAGTTATAATCAAGTATGCTAAATGCACCTTATACCCTATAATAATAATCTTTCTCAGATATTAGCTTCAGCATTCAGCAACAAGACTTCCACAGTTTTGTACTTTAACTGACAACAATGAGAATATGACTGCTTGTAAATTCCCACAGCTAAAACAAACAAACTACTCTCTTGTAGCTATTTTCACTGTCCTACACACAAATATTATGCATTTAGTGGACACACCATTTAAATTAAAACAAAAATCTGTTGACCCTTTTCAACAAAACATAGTCTATCAGAAAGAGAGCTTTACTTCCCCGTTAGTCTGTGTATATTATACCAGGCTGATGTCTCACTGGTTGGCCTAGCTTGGATCGTGATTGGAGGGCTTACTCCATAAGTCCGCCCCTTTCATGCAAATCCTTGTGACTATGCTGGCCAGGAGATTTAATTGCATTTCCCCAGGAACTTAGGTATTGATTATGGGTTGGGCTCCCTTCATGGCATATCTCAGCATGGGATCCTTTGAGGTAAGTTTGTGTTAAACAATGGGTTTGAAACCCATTGTTTGTACACAAAAGCCTAGGCACTGCTTGTCTGCTTAGCCTAACCTTCTTGGTGGCTCTGTTACATAGACACAAGGCTAGTTGAACTATATTCATAATTACAATATTTTACAGCTATTAATGGAGATTTCACATAAACCCATAAGGCAACAGACCCTATATTTTTCATAGGCAATTCTTTTAAAGCCACTATGGGAGTCATTTATTATAGCACCAGCTCCAGTCACGCTAATTAGCACTAAAACGGTATTCACTATAGCGCTGGTAAAAAAAATACTCCCAAAATCAAATTTACTATAGTTTCCTGAAAACAAATAGGGCGCAAACCCTTATGCCCCGTAGACATTGGTCAGATTTTCAGACGGAAAATTTTCGATGGGAGCTTGTTGTTGGAAATTCCGACCGTGTGTAGGCTCAATCGGAATAGTCTCCTTTCCCAGTTGATGCCTAATACAGAGAAACGCAGCGCCGGGTGGAGCTATAGGACCTGACGTCACCACGTACCAGCTGGCTGGCTTCTGCCGCGGCTGTGAATTTCGTTTGAATATTTTTTCTGCCAAATGCTTTTAACAATGTCAGTTGTCCATCACATGGATTAAAGGGATTTTTTAATCTACTGCACTATGAAGCGCCTTTTTCTCCTCCCTTAAATGTTTTTCCATACCATACCTCACGAGTGACCCTACTTGGATAAGGAGTGTACAGAGAACATTGCAGCTTTCTGAACCATCATTGCAGCATTCGGAATCACTTGATGAGGAGGGAATTCTGTCGGATGTTTGAATCAGCTATTCCTGTCTGAGTGATCTTGCACATTTGAGCCCATAAGATCTCTGTAATAGGGGTCCTACATATCTGGTAAGCGGCCTTTTTGTACATTAATGTTATTGCCTGGCATGTGGGAGTATATGATGAAGACAACATCCCCTATTTGACTGAAGGACCTGTTTCCAGTGAAGTTTTATATAATTGGGTGTCATCTAATAAGGACGCTATCAAGCCCTCTGATGGATTTTATATATATTTTTTCCTTAATTTTCCTTCAATCCACACATTTTTTAATCCAGTTTTTATTTAAGTTTGGTGTTAATCCTTGGTTTTTACACAGAATGCAGAATGGCATGGGCAGGCAAAGTAACGTATGGGTACGTTTCTTGCCTCCCGCGGGTGGGGGGGTCCGATCCGATCTACACTAACACTTCACTAACAGTAGAACACACTAGGCACGCTTTTCACCCCCCAACACCCCCCAATCACCCCCCAATCACCCCCCTGTACCCCCTGTCACAGTGACACCAATAGCAATTTTTTTTCTGATTATTGCATTGGTGTCAGTTTGTGACAGTTATAAGTGGTAGGGCAGTTAGGTTAGCCCCCTTTAGGGCTAGGATACCCCCTAACCCCCCCCTAATAAAGGTTAACCCCTTGATCACCCCCCGTCACCAGTGTCACTAAGCGATTACATTTAACGTTTAACCCCCTGATCGCCCGGCGGTGATATAAGTTAAGTTTTAGGGTCAGATAAGGTCTGCGTCGCCCCAGGCATCGTCAGGTTAGCGCCAGTACCGCTAACACCCACGCACGCAGCATACACCTCCCTTAGTGGTACAGTATCTGAACAGATCACTATCTGATCTGATCAGATCTATACTAGCGTCCCCAGCAGTTTAGGGTTCCCAAAAACGCAGTGTTAGCGGGATCAGCCCAGATACCTGCTACCCTGTTTCCCCGAAAATAAGACCTAGCGTGATTGTCAGTTATGGCTGCAATATAAGCCCTACCCCCCAAATAAGCCCTAGTTAAAGTCCTTGTAGGTCTTATTTTCAGGGTAGGTCTTATTTTTGGGGAAACAGGGTAGCACCTACGTTTTGCCCCTCGGCCAAGCCCAGCCCACCCAAGTGCAGTATCGATCGATCACTGTCACTTACAAAACACTAAACACACATAACTGCAGCGTTCGCAGAGTCAGGCCTGATCCCTGTGATCTCTAACAGTTTTTGTTGGTAGCGTTTTGAATCAGTCGCTAACAGTCAGGAGCTTTTTTGCCTGTGAGTCTCACTAGTGTACCACTAAATTTAGAGACCAAAATGGCAAATCGAAGGTACACTAGTGAAGAGGCTTACACGTTTCTGTGCATGACAGATAGTGAAGAGGAAGTCACTCATCTGTCAGATTCAGGCTCAGAATACAATCCTGTAGAGGACAGCGGCTCCATGACAGATAGCTCTGACAACGAAGTTGTGGTCCCTGCCAAGGTCAGGCGTACCAGACCCTGAACTTCTTCTGCTGTTGTTGAGGTGCAAGAATCGCAGGTCCCTCATATGGAGCAGAGCAGTACTAGCGCCGCTATTCCTTCTGGAGAACTGGCAAGCACCAGCGGCCTAGTATACCCTGGTCGTACATCCAGCACTGCAGTAACACTTGGTGACGTGGCGAGTCCCATAAGTGCAGTTCAGGCTGGTGATGTGGCAAGCACAAGTAGTGTCACGCTGCCACCAAGAAGATGAACACAGGCCCGTCGTGCCCTTCCTGCTGCATTCGCCAATCCTAATTGGGAACCCACCACTTCTGCAGCACCCGTACTTCCCCCATTCACTGGCCAACCCGGCATTCAGGTGGAAACAGTTGATTTTACGTCACTTGATTTTTATTCGCTGTTTTTCACAGAAGATCCCTATAGATCTATTGTGGACCAAAGCAATTTGTACGATAGTCAACACATCGCCACTATTCCCCAATCCTCCCTTGCCAGAGATTGGAAACCAATTACGGTTTCCGAATTTAAGATCTTTCTGGGCCTTTCCCTCAACATGGGCATAAATAAAAAGAGTAAGTTGCGGTCATATTGGTCCACTGACCCAATTCACCATATGCCCTTGTTCTCTACCTCCATGACCAGGGCACAATATGAGCAGATTTTGCGGGGTCATGCATTTCAACAACAATGAACTCTGTCGTCCTCGTGGAGACCCTGAATATGATCGGCTCTACAAAATTCAACCCCTAGTAAACCACTTCAACCAACATTTTTCATACTTGTTTACTCCCCATCAAGTTGTCTGCGTTGATGAGTCCCTGATTAAGTTTTCTGGCCGCTTGTCATTCAAACAGTACCTTCCCAGCAAGCATGCCAGATACGGGGTCAAGATGTATAAGCTCTGTGACAGGGCCACAGGCTATACATGTAGTTTTAAGGTTTACGAAAGCAAAGATAGTCACGTAGAGCCGACATACTGCCCTGACTACATAGGAAGCGCTGGCAAGATTGTATGGGACTTGGTGTCACCCTTATTCGGAAAGGGGTACCACTTGTACGTGGACAATTATTACACGAGCGTGCCACTCTTTAGTCACCTTTTTGATCAACAGATTGGAGCATGTGGCACCGTGCGACCTAATCACCGGGGCTTTCCCCAGCGGCTTGTAGATTTCCGTCTTAGGCTGGGGGAGAGAGCCTGCTTCAAGTGTAATAACTTGCTCGCTATGAAGTGGAGGGATAATAAGAATGTTTTTGTTCTTACCTCCCTTCATGCAGACACGACGGTCCAAATTCCTACGGCGACTGGTGTTGTGGAGAAACCCCTCTGTGTCCACGAATATAACCTTAACATGGGAGGGGTGGACCTCAACGACCAGTTGTTGGTGCCGTACCTAGTTGCCCCTAAGGCCAGACGCTGGTACAAAAAAGTGTCTGTTTATTTATTTCAATTGGCTTTGCTGAACGCTCATGTGCTATACACAGCTTCAGACTGGATCCTTCCTTAAATTCCAGGAAGAGATCGTCAGAGCCCTTCTGTTTCCAGACGGTGCTCCACCTCACCTTCCCCAACCAAATGCAGTAAGCCGGCTGCATGAGAGGCATTTTCCATATGTCCTCCCGAGGACCCCTACCCAACGAGCCCCCCAAAGAAGATGTCATGTCTGCAGCAAGCGCGGATATAGGTGTGACACCCGGTATTATTGTTCCTCCTGTCCTGACAATCCTGGTCTTTGCATTGGTGAATTTTTTGAACGCTACCATTCACTAGTTGAGTATTAGCGTAGGGAACAGCACTGCACAGACTAGGCACACTAACACAGGGTCTCCCAAGATGCCATTGCATTTTGAGAGACCCGAACCTGGTACCAGTTACAAAAGTTATAGTTACAAAAAAAGTGTTAAAAATTAAAAAAAAAAGTAAAAAAAATAAAAACACAAAAAATATATAAAATAAAAAAAACAAAAATTGTTGTCGTTTTATTGTTCTCTCTCTCTCTATTGTTCTGCTCTTTTTTTACTGTATTCTATTCTGCAATGTTTTATTGTTATTATGTTTTACCATGTTTGCTTTTCAGATATGCAATGTTTTTATACTTTACTGTTTACTGTGTTTTATTGTTAACCATCATTTGCTTAGCAGGTACGCCATTCAGTTGCAGCGCGGATTTATTTATCTTGACAGCAACAGCGTTTGCTCCCACGATACATAAAGCCGTGACTCCAGTGCTGTTGGAGGTGATTTCACCAACACAGTTACATACTTCAGCATATATGGCGAAGCGTGGGGGCAGCAGTGGGTGGAGGAGCGATTTGCTCCTACCTTTTGCGGAAGGATGCCCCCATGCTTCAGCATATATATATTTTAGGCACAGGCTGCGTTAAATGTTTTATTTTTTACTATGTTTTTTTGTATTTGCTTTGCAGGTATGGTAAGTCTTATTGTTATACTGTAATGTTACTTTGTTTTATTGTTAACCATCATTTGCTTAGCAGGTACGCCATTCAGTTGCAGCGCAAATTTATTCATCTTGACAGCAACAGCGTTTGCTCCCACGCCGAAGCATGGGGGCAGCAGAGGGCGGAGGAGCGATTTGCTTCTAACTTTTGCGGGAGGATGCCCCCATGCTTCGGCATATATATACGGTGCATGTAGGCCCATCATTAGAAGTGGGTGGATGAAGGGAGGTATTTTAATGGTGGGCATACCCACCGATCAATCTCTTTTTTTTGTTCAGCCCACAGGCTGCATGAAAAAAAAGTTTACAATATATGCCCAACAAGGACCAGCAACGTACTGGTATGTTGCTGGACTTTGAGTGGTTATACCAGAATGATGCCTGCCGGTTTAGGTATCATCTTGGTATCATTCTTTTCAGCCAGCTGTCGGCTTTCATGTAAAAGCAATCCTAGTGGCAAATTAGCCTCTAGACTGCTTTTACAAGCAGTGGGAGGGAATGCCCCCCCCACCGTCTTCCATGTTTTTCTCTGGCTCTCCTGTCCCAACAGGGAACCTGAGAATGCAGCCGGTGATTCATGACTTAGATTTCGCCGGATGTAAACAGCGCCATTGGAAAATTGGGAAAGCATTTTATCACACCAATCTTGGTGTGGTCAGATGCTTTGAGGGCAGAGGAGAGATCTAGGGTCTAATAGACCCCAATTTTTTCAAAAAAAAGTACCTACCTATTGCTATTATAGGGGATATTTACATTCCCTGAGATAACATAAAAACTGATTAAAAAAAATGAAAGGAACAGTTTAAAAATAAGATAAAAAAGCAAAAAAATAAGGAAATAAAAAAAAAGTACCCCTGCCCCCCCCCCCCCGAACGCAAGCGTCGGTCTGGCGTCAAATATAAACAGCAATTGCACCATGCATGTGAGGTATCACCACGAAGGCCAGATCAAGGGCAGTAATTTTAGCAGTAGACCTCCTCTGTAGATCTAAAGTGGTAACCTGTAAAGGCTTTTAAAGCCTTTTAAAAATGTATTTTGTTTGTCGCCACTACACGTTTGTGCGCAATTTTAAAGCATGTCATGTTTGGTATCCATGTACTCGTCCTAAGATCATCTTTTTTATTTCATCAAACATTTGGGCAATATAGTGTGTTTTAGTGCATTAAAATTAAAAAAAGGGTGTTTTTCCCAAAAAAATGCGTTTTAAAAATAGCTGTACAAATACTGTATGAAAAAAATATATGAAACACCCACCATTTTAATCTGTAGGGCATTTGCTTTTAAAAATATATATAATGTTTGGGGGTTCAAAGTAATTTTCTTGAAAAAAAAATATTTTTTTCATGTAAACAAAAAGTGTCAGAAAGGGCTTTGTTTTCAAGTGGTTAGAAGAGTGGGAGATGTGTGACATAAGCTTCTAAATGTTGTGCATAAAATGCCAGGACAGTTCAAACCCCCCCAAATGACCCCAGTTTGGAAAGTAGACACCCCAAGCTATTTGCTGAGAGGCATGTGGAGTCAATGGAATATTTTATATTGTGACACAAGTTGCAGGAAAAAGACACATTTTTCTTTTTTTTTGCACAAAGTTGTCACTAAATGATATATTGCTCAAACATGCCATGGGAATATGTGAAATTACACCCCAAAATACATTCTGTTGCTTCTCCTGAGTATGGGGATACCACATGTGTGAGACTTTTTGGGAGCCTAGCCGTGTACGGGACCCCGAAAACCAAGCACCGCCTTTAGGCTTTCTAAGGGCGTAAATTTTTGATTTCACTCTTCACTGCCTATCACAGTTTCGGAGGCCATAGAATGCCGAGGTGGCACAACCCCCCCCCCCCCCCCAAATGACCCTATTTTGGAAAGTAGACACCCCAAGCTATTTGCTGAGAGGTATCAAAAATTTACGCCCTTAGAAATCCTGAAGGCGGTGATTGGTTTTTCGGGGCCCCCGTACGCGGCTAGGCTCCCAAAAAGTCCCACACATGTGGCATCCCCATACTCAGGAGAAGCAGCTAAATGTATTTTGGGGTGAAATTCTACATATGCCCATGGCCTGTGTGAGCAATATATCATTTAGTGACAACTTTTTGTAATTTTTTTTTCTTTTGTCATTATTCAATCACTTGGGACAAAAAAATTAATATTCAATGGGCTCAACATGCCTCTCGGAAATTTCCTTGGGGTGTCTACTTTCCAAAATGGGGTAATTTTGGGGGGGGGGGGTTGTACTGCCCTGCCATTTTAGCAGCTCAAGAAATGAACTAAAAGCTGTGTAAATTCCAGAAAATGTACCCTAGTTTGTAGACGCTATAACTTTTGCGCAAACCAATAAATATACGCTTATTGACATTTTTTTTACCAAAGACATGTGGCTGAATACATTTTGGCCTAAATGTATGACTAAAATTGAGTTTATTAGATTTTTTTATAACAAAAAGTAGAAAATATCATTTTTTTTCAAAATTTTCGGTCTTTTTCCATTTATAGCGCAAAAAATAAAAACTGCAGAGGTGATCAAATACCATCAAAAGAAAGCTCTATTTGTGGGAAGAAAAGGACGCAAATTTTGTTTGGGTACAGCATTGCATGACCGCGCAATTAGCAGTTAAAGCGGCGCAGTGCCAAATTGTAAAAAGTGCTCTGGTCAGATAGGGGGTAAATCCTTCCGGAGCTGAAGTGGTTAAAAACCGAATATTCAGGTTTTGTTAGGTTGGAGCACCTTCACTTAAACTATACCACTACAGGTTATAAATACATCTATTATTTCACCATATTTGTTTGCACATTGTTCTTCGGAGGTAGCATGGATTGTCCACATTATCCATCAGAATTTCTGTCACACAAAATTTGAGATCTGGATCTCAAATTTTCCGACAACAAAATCTGTTGTAATAAATTCCGATTGTGGGTACACAAAGTTCCATGATTGCTTGGAATCAAGCAGAAGAGCCGCACTGGCTATTGAACTTAATTTTTCTTTACGTTCAGAATTTCCGACAAGATTTGTGTGACTGTGGGGGCGTGGCGTCCGAGCCCAAAGATGGCCGCTTAGCTTCTGAGCTCCGCCACCTCGCCGGGGGAATCCGTCTCCATCGGAGCATCTGGACTAATCATCCTCCTCCATCCGCCACATCAGAGCACAAACAACCTCCGGAGATGCCGCGGAGAAGGAAAGAACCGCCGCCACAGCTCCGCAAGCTGCCGGGATACTTCACCTCAGCGCGGCCTAGCCAAAATGGCGCCCAGACGAAACGCGGATTGAACCAGGCCGCATCCACGGCCTGTTCTCCGGGTCTGAGCGGCACCGATCCAGGACATCCACACAGCGGATCGTCCTCAGCGGCGTCCACACCAACTACCAGAAGCCCTGCCAAATCCAGGCAGAGGACATCCTCTCCTCAGGATACTAGGCCGCTGCATGACATGGAGGTAAGCGCTCACACTGCCTCACAGTCCCAGGCCTCAGCAACCCCTGATCCCATAGAGGGTTTTCCTATATCTGGGCAGCCAGTCTCAGACACTGTCCTTAAGGAGATGCTAATGTCCCTGAGATCATCTCTGCATCAGGACATGCTGCAAACAGTGCAAAAATGTCAGGCAGAAGTGCATTCACTAGGTGAAAGGGTAAATCAGATTGAGATTACTCTAGATTCACATGCATCCTCTTTCAATACAATGGTGGATGCTCATGCTAATCAGTCAGATGACGTTTCTTGGATCAAAGACAAGTTATCTGACCTCGAGGACAGATCCAGAAGGAATAACCTAAAAGTTAGAGGCATTCCTGAATCCATCCCTGCGCTACAACTACCACAGTATGTCCAAGAGTTATTCACGGCACTGCTCCCTGCAATGTCAGCGTTGGAGCTCACAGTAGATAGGGTGCACAGAATACCTAAACCATCCTTCTTACCAGATGATGTGCCCAGAGATGTTCTATTAAGGCTCCACTTTTATAAAGCCAAAGAAGCCATATTGGCCTCCTTCCGCAACCCTGATCAGCGTCCACCTAAATATGCCTCTCTTCAGCTACTCCCTGATCTGTCTAGACATACCCTTCAAAAACGCCGCAATCTAGCTACCATTACTAAAGCGCTACGCAACCATCACATACTTCACAGATGGAAGTACCCAGCAACGCTCTCAATCACTCATAACAGTGTGACCGCCACGGTCTCCACTATGGAGGAAGGTCTGCACATCCTCAGACAATGGGGAATACTGTCAGAGTCAAATCCGTCTCCCATACCAGTCGACCCTCCTTCACATATGCAGGCAGACTGGCAGGTGGTGAAACGAAAGAAGAGTGATAAAAAACCAGCTCCACTACCGGATTGCTCCTAAGCGAACCATTCAACTCTTACACCCGCAATCCCCCGGCGAAGGCATACTTGGAAATATTTCCAATACCCCTCAAACCTACTGAACAGTGCTTATGGATCACGAATCCCCCTGCGGATTTTCCTATCACCCTGTAACTTTTCTTTTTTCTCCTTTTCGTTTGTTCTGTTGCTTGTTTTGCATAGTTTTTATGGATCAACCACCATCTACAGAGCCGTACCCGTATATGCTCTTATGGAAAGGATCATACCAATCCTGCGACCCGCCTATCCATCCTGAAGGACACTCCAGACGCAAAGCCATCCTGGAAAAGAAACCACCCATCAAGCGTGAGTACTACTCCACCTCGCCATACAGCATACCCTCCTATATACACAATGCCAGTTAAAATACTGTCCATCAATGCCCATGGTTTAAATCACCCAGCCAAGAGAGCATCTCTTTGGAAAGACGCTGACTCTTCCCAATGCGATATTCTGTGCGTTCAGGAAACTCACTTCCATCACGCAACACCACCAAAATGCTCTCACAGAAATTTTCAACACTACTTTTTCTCCAATATGAATGCGAAAAAAAGAGGAGTCATGGTAGCTATCAAAGACTCTATATCATTTCACCTTCATTCTGAAATATCCGATATAGCAGGCAGATACCTTATTATTATCTGTGATATCAACTCCACCCGCTATACTCTTGTGAATGTATATGTTCCCAATACCAAACAAATTAATTTCCTGAACAGATTGATGAAGAAGCTGAAAAGAATCCAACAAGGTCCCCTTATAATCTGTGGAGACTTTAACATTACTCCTGACCCCAGCATGGACTCTACCTCGACTTACTCAAAAAAACCTCCTTCTCTGAATTATTTCCTCAGATCGCATGATCTGTTCGATAGCTGGCGCTGTAAACATGCTAACGAACGGGACTTCACATTTTATTCTCACAGGCATTGCACTTATTCGAGGATTGATCTGGTCCTAATGGACAAGTGGTTGCTTCAAAAAGTGATTAATATTAAAATAAATAATATTACTTGGTCCGATCACGCTTCTATTCTCTTAACGATAGGAGACAATTATCCTACTAACGGGGCATATATATGGCGCGCAAGCCCTCAAGTAATACAATCCACAACCACTAAGAAATTGCTAGAAAACCATTTGGCTGATTACTTCCAGATCAATTCCTCTTCCACAAATGATCCGTATGTACTTTGGAATGCCCACAAGGCATACATTAGAGGCATATTTATTCAATTGTCTACAAAGCTTAAAAGTCAGAAGCAGCAGCGGCTTGATACTCTTTACGCAGATATCAAAGCTCTAGAAGATATAGACAAAAAAACCCCTACAAGCCAGGTTAGCAAAAAACTGACAGATCTGCGACATGCTCTCAGGTTAGAATTACTTCATTCCTTTGAACTAAAGGAACGACGACTAAAAATGTTTTTCTATTCGACCAGTAACAAAGCTGGCATAGCACTGGCCCGTAAAATACGGGGCCAACGCTTTAAAACTAAAATACCTTTCCTCATTAGCCCTACTTCCAAACAAAAAGTATTTGACCCCCAAGGCATTGCTAATGCATTTAGTGAATACTACGGGTCCCTATACAACCTTAATCATGACAATCATATTGTCCAGCCATCACAAAGAGCTATAAACGAGTTTTTAGAAAATATTAATCTACCCAAACTCTCCACTTCTCAAATTCAAGCCTAGAATTCCCCTTTCTCGCTATCTGAACTACTGACAGTAATTGACACTCTTCCTCTCAATAAATCTCCAGGACCAGATGGCTTGACAGGGGAATATTATAAGACTTTTAAACACTATTTAGGACCGCACCTTCTAAAGGTGTTTGAGGCTGCTGCTGCTTCGTCTTCCTTTCCACCTGAGATGTTAGAAGCATTAATAATCACGTTGCCTAAACCAGGGAAGACACCGGATGTACCTCAAAACTTTAGACCGATATCCTTATTGAATACCGATCTCAAGCTTTACGCCAAAATGATAGCACTGAGGCTTATTGACATCCTCCCCACTATCATCAACCCAGATCAATCTGGATTTACCAAAGGTAGGCAAACATCTGATGCTACCAGAAGACTAATAGATGTGATTCATACAGCCAGGAAACAAGGGACGCCTTCTCTGCTTCTTGCTTTGGATGCAGAGAAGGCGTTCGACAGAGTGCACTGGACATATCTCTCAACCACTTTGGAAAAATTTGGTTTTACAGGTCACATATTGTCTGCAATACTATCTTTATATACCTCCCCTTCAGCTAGGGTATACACATCTGGTATGCTATCTAAACCTTTCAAGATCACAAATGGCACCCGCCAGGGCTGTCCATTATCCCCTCTCATTTTCAACCTCTTAATGGAGCCCCTTGCAGCCAGCATACGACAAAACACTAATATACAAGGCTTTTCTTTCAATAACCGTAAACACGTCATAAGTCTCTTTGCTGACGACGTGATCCTTATGTTATCTAATCCGGTGTCTTCCCTACAATTTGTATCTCAACTTTTATGTGACTATGGTAAGGTATCATACTACAAGGTGAACGAAACCAAATCCTACATATTGGATCTTGGAGTAGCAACATCAGATAAAACAATTTTGCAAAACAAATACCCATACGTATGGGACTCACAAGCAATAACATACTTAGGGATTAAACTAACCTCCCACCCCTCACAACTATTTCACGCCAATTACCTTCCGTTAATACGTACATTGCAAATAAGTCTCCAATCCCTAAGCAAACACACATTGTCATGGTCAGGCAGACTGGCTGCCTTCAAAATGCAAATTCTGCCACAAATACTATATATATTTCGCACAGTTCCCATCCCTGTCCCATGAAAACACTTTCATACCTTACAATCCATACTTTCTAGATATTTATGGGATGGAAAAAAAGCTAGAAGTGCTCTAACCAAACTCCGTAAAACAAAAACAGCAGGAGGGGTCGGTCTCCCAATCTTTGCAGACTACCATCTAGCTGCAATCCTAGCACAACTAAGAGGGTGGTTCCCCCATCCCCAACAGCCTCTTTGGTGTTCTATTGAACAAACTAACATACCAGGAGGAAGCATCTATGATTACTTGTTAGCTTCTATGCACCTAAAGTCTAAACCCTCTGACATCTCTCTCCCGACTCTAGCAACACTAAACTCATGGAAAACACTGATAACAACTAAATCCAGATCATATCCTACTATATCTTTGTCGGTCCCTTTGTCAACATTGGCTTTATTGATCCCAGACATACCCTTGAATAGGTGGTCAGCGAAGGGAATACAATGGGTTTCGGACTTGCATTCCGACACTAAAGCCAGCTCGTTTGACACTCTACAAACGGCTTATAATCTGCCTTCTTCAGACCGTTTTCAACATCTTAGAATTGCTACGTACCTCAAAAAACATAACGTCAATTATAAGTTATTCTGGAAAATTCACATATATCTCACAGCCAAAGTTCCTCGCAAAGGAGGTATATCGTTATTTTACACTTATCTCCATGACAAAAACATATTCATCAAAACAAATTCCATGCTAGCATGGGAAAGAGATCTTAAGGATACCTTTTCCTCGCAACAATGGCACAAAGCAATACAATATACCCACTCGGCTACCAATAGTACCAATCTATGGGAACTCTCACATAAAATCATACAGCGTTGGCATTTAACACCATATCATCTAGCTAAATTCAATTGCTCTGCACCCTCCACATGTTGGAGAAACTGTGGGCAAACCGGCACTATCTATCACATCCTTTGGGGATGTACACACCTGACGTCATATTGGTCCCACATCCTCACAATCCTACATCAAATAACGAATTTAACTATACGGAACCCTTCATCCTTAACTATCCTAAACATAGGTATAGAAGACATCCCACCAATACATAGACAATTTACTGTTCACTTATTCCTAGCAGCCAAGCTAGTAATACTAAGGAAATGGAGATCGCTGCACCCTCCACACATAGAAGAGGCGATAACTACATTGTCTTTGCATTACACTTACGAAAAGATGCTAGCATCCATCAATGGAAAATACGACGCATTTTTCCTACGCTGGCAAGGTTGGATAAAGTGGTATGATAATTATTACAAATGATTGACACCACATCTAATGCTTTTTATTTTGGTTTAAACAAAAAAAAAAAAAAAAAACCCATGAACATCCCTTTCCATATGGCTTTTGAAAAGATCCTGTATTATATACACTTTAGCTCCTTTTATTAGTTTCTAACTATACGCTTTTGTTACAAAACGCTAACGGATATAAACTGGTTAATACTGCTGTTAGCACAGAGGCATGCGGAGGCTGGGCCTCAGTCGAGCCACAGTTAGCTCCCACATGGGGTGGCTGGCGGGGGCATACAGCCCCTTCTGCCTCGTTTAATTCCTCACATATTAGAGAATTGTATTAAGACTATAAAGATATAAGTAACTGTTAGCCTCTATGGTTTATATTTTGATGTACGATATCTACTGTTATATGTCAGCATGGTGTATATCTTTGTAAACTGACAAAACTTGAATAAAAACTATTTAAAAAAAAAAAAAAAAAGATTTGTGCGACTGTGTGTGTGCAAGACAAGTTTGAGCCAACATCCGTCAGAAAAAAATGTATGGATTTTGTTGTCTGAATGTCCGATCGCATGTACGGGGCATTACTTTGCTAAAACCTGGAGTAGTGCACATGGAAAACAGAAAATTGTATACTCACCTTTCCATAATTTTCCTTTCCTGTCGCATCTTCATGGCGGCATACATTTTGGGTTGTGACTTCGCCCCCACAACCTGATAGGACCACATAGCTATAAATTGTAGAGAGGGCCCCCGCCCCAGTATTCTCTGTATATATCACCTCAGAAGGGTGGGAGATTGTATGCTGCCATGAAGATGCGACAGGAAAGGAAAATTACGGAAAGGTGAGTATACAATTTTCTGTTTTCCTGTCGCATCATGGCAGCATACACTTTGGGGAATAACTCGCAAAACTGGGTGGGAATGCAAACTAAGTTTATTAACAAAGAATAGAAGAATTGGCCTGGATAACGGATCTTCCGAAATCCACTGTGGAAGACCAGGTAGCCACTCTGCAAATTGTCTCCGCCGAGACTCTACAATATGCCGCCCAGGAGGTTGCCACTGCCCTGGTGGAGTGTGCCCTTAAGCCCTCAGGTATCTGATGGTTACTTAATGAATAGGCCTTCTTGATGGTCTTTACTAGCCATGAAGCAATGATGCGTGAGGATGCCGCTTGACCTCTCCTGAATCTGTGCAGGATGATTAAGAGACTCTCCGTCTTTCTGATGGATTTGGTTGCCGAGAGATATTCCAAGACATTACCTTTGACATGTAAAGGGTGAGGATCGCCCTGATCCGTGGTAAGTGCTGGGAGGTTAATCTCCTGGTTGAAATGAAAGGATGAGGATACCTTGGGGATATAACGATCGGAAGGCCTCAGAACTAATCTGTCTGGATAGACAATCAGATATGGCACACTAGCCAGTAGAGCTTGCATCTCTGACACCCTTTTAGCCAATGCTATGGCTATTAAGAATGAAACTTTCAGTGTTAAATCCCAGAGGGAAATGTTCTCAAGTGGGAAAAAAGGTTCTTTAGATAGTGCTTCCAGAACTACTGAGAGGTCCCAGACCGGGAAGGAAGGTTTTCTGGGGGGCCTCATTTTTAGGCAGGCCCTCTGAAATTGAATTACAAGAGGATCCTGTGCCCACTTAACTCCTGTCAAGGCATATAGGGCCGACACCTGAATCTTCACGGTGCTTGACCTAAGACCCTTCTCCAGGCCTGATTGAAGAAATTCCAGGATCTGCGATACCGAAGGGGAGGATGAGTCCCAACCTTGCTGCTGAGCAAAAGTGACAAATTTCTCCCCGACCCGTCTGTATGTGCTGTTGGTGGTAGGCCTTCTGGCCTGGAGTAAGGTGTCCACCACCTTCTGGGAACAGCCTTGCTCTAAGTACCTAGCCCTTTCAGTCTCCAGGCCATCAAATGTAGCTTTTCCGGTTTCGGGTGAGGAAGATGGCCCTGGGAGAGCAGGTCCATCGATAACGGGAGGAGCAGGGGATCTGCCGTGTTCAGCTGCATGAGGGTAGTAAACCATGGCCTCCTCGGCCAAAAAGGAATCACCGCTATTACCAATGCCATTGATTTCTTGAGCCTCAGGAGGAATCTCGCTATGAGGGGAGTCGGAGGGAAGATGTAACCCAGGCGAAAATCCCAGGGGTGTTGGAGGCAATCTGTCCCCTCTGCTGAAGGAAAGGGTGTTCTTGACAGGAATCTTTGGCATTTTGTGTTTTCCGGTGTTGCTGCCAGGTCTATCTTCGGTGATCCCCAGGTCCAGGATATGGGAGCATAAGCTTGGGAATTCAAAGACCACTCGTTGTTGGAGGCAAAATTCCTGCTCAGCGAGTCGGCCAAGATGTTCTGGACCCTCGGAACATAAACCGCCCTTAAGTCCGACAGGTTCAGCTGAGCCCATTCTAGAACAGGACGGACCTCCTGCATCATGGACCTGCTTCTGGTGCCCCCCTGCCTGTTGATATAGGCGACAGCCCTTTTGTTGTCCATCCTCATGCTTCTCCCTCAAGTGAGAACTGAAGGCCAGGAGAGCCTGAAATGCTGCTTTCATCTCTAAAATGTTCGACACGGAGTCCTGTGTCCTGAATGGCCATCGGCCCTGAGCCGCATAGTTCTGATAGTGTGCCCCCCATCCCTGCAGACTGGCATCTGAGGTCACTATCTCTTGATGAGGTGTGGTTATGTGCTTGCATCTTCTCAAGTTGTGAGGTCGTGTCCACCAATGCAGTGATTGTTTTACCTCCTGAGAGATGGAGATCAGCAGGGACATTGACGTACCTTTCCACTGGCGCAGAAAGGAGATTTGGAGAGGCCTCGAGTTCCATTGTGCCCATTGGACCATTGGAATGGTGGACGCTAAGGAGCCCAGGATACTAAGGCATGCTCTGGCCGGTAACTTTGTAGCCGAGATTGCTCTCTTCACCCTCTGTATTAGGAGAGGGATTTTCTCCAGTGGAAGCTCCACTATGTTCTCCCTGGTGTCCAGCTCGGCCCCCAGAAAGACCATTCCCTGTGTGGGATGGATGTTTTCTTCCAATTTATGAGCCACCCTAGGGACTGTAACGTGGAGACCAGAATTTCCCGATGTTGGATGAGAGACTCCTGGCCATCTGAGAGAAGCAGGATGTCATCCAGGTAATGGTGGACCCTTAGTCCCTTTTCTCTCAAGTGGGCTATTACAGGCAATAGGACCTTCGTAAACATCCTGGGTGCGGTAGAGATCCCGAACGGGAGACTTCAGAATTGGAAGTGCCGATGGTTTAGGGTGAAACGGAGGAATTTTTGGAATTCAGTGTGGATAGGGATATGTAGATATGCGTCCTGGAGGTCGATTGAAAGCATCCAATCTTCCCGGTTTATTGCTTGGAAGATTGATTGTAGGCTTTCCATCTTGAACGTTTCTATCCGGATTGACCGGATGAGGTTCATCTTTAGGTCCAAGACTGGACGAAAGTCCCCTGACTTCTTTTTTACTAAGAAAAGTGGGGAATAGAAACCCTTGCCTCTTTGTGATAGTGGAACCTCCACTATTGCTTGCTTTTGGAGCAGATCTTGAATGTACTGGACTAAAGACAGCCTTTTTTCTTGGGAAGGAGGAAGTCTGGTTGAGCAAAATTGATCCCTTGGGGGGCGACCTTTGAATGACCACCTGTCCTCGAAATGAATGGTGGACACTGTCCATGGGTCTTTTATCATTCCCGCCCAAACCAGTTTGAACTTTGTGAGTCTGGCACCCACTACCCCTGGCTGGGCGGGCGTACCTTCAAAAGGACTTCTGGTCATTGGAGGAAGGGGTTTTGGGCTTCTGGAATTTGAGGAAGGATGTCTGAGGGTTCTTCCAACTTCTTCTGTATTTTTTCCCGGGTCTATAGGATTTTGCATCCCTGTATCTCTCCGGGAGATTGCACTTAAAGGGAGGCGGCCTCTGTTGTTTCGGTCTTCTGTCTGATGGGATGAGACCTGACTTCCCGCCTGTCACCTTAGAAATTGCCGTATACAGCTTTGTCCCGAAGAGGTTTACCCCATCGTACGGAATTCGGCACCAAATGGATTTTGAGGCAGGGTCAGCCAACCAGGGTTTAAGCCATAACGCCCTTCTGGCCATTACAGCGGCTAACATGGACCTTGAAGCGGATCTAATCGTGTCCACAGAAGCCTCCACCACAAAATCCCCTGCAAGGCTAAGCTCTTGTAGGGCCTTAATGATCTGTTCTTGATCTGCACCCTCAGCGACAAGTTTTGCGGTACCAGAAGACCAACTGGAAATAGCTTTGCCGACCACGGCCAGTGTCACTGCTGGTCTGCAGGCGCCTCCTGCAAATAGGTAGGCCCTCTTGAGATCTGTATCCACCTTCATGTCAAGCACATCTCTGAACGTCACTGCGTCTTCAATGGGGAGTGTCATGTGTCTGGCTAGACACATCAAATATGCGTCTACTACTGGAGGGGAAACCAACGGGGATACCTTGGGTTCCTTAAGCGGATACAATTTGGTAAGTCTGTTGGATAGACTAAACTTTTTTTCGGGATTCTGCCATTCCTCTTTAATCAGCTCATCTAACTCATCGATGAACGGGAAAGCCTCCGGAACTTTCTTGAGGTTTCTGCTGTACCTCCTTAGGTTCCTCCCAGTTTATCACTTCCTTGACCGATTTAATGCAAAGGTTCTATAAGCGAAAAATCAAATCCAGCTGATGCTTCCAGCTCCTCATCATCCGACTGGAATTCTTGTTCCCTTGATATACTGGGATGGGCAGGTGAGGCGCTCCGGGCTGTAAACTCCATATCGGGAGTTGAAAATTGCGGAGTGGAGACTCCAGTAGGTTCTATGGAATCCAGCTCTTTCTCCCTGGTGGTTTCATGCATGTATCTGCGACACGCCAGTTTATCTGGGAGGGCTGTGGCCCCGCATACGAAGCAAGCATTCCCGGCCGGGCGGGAAAGGTGCACAGGAGACTGGTGTCTACGTGCAGGGGATCTCCTGTGGTAGGAACGGCTATGCCTTGAGTGAGATTGACTCCTTCTACGGCTTCCCCTATGGCCTGAGCGACTTCTTCTGCGTGAGCGGCTGCGCCTATGGCTGGAGCGGCTTCTCCTGTGTGAGGTCTCTCTTCGCCTTGACTTGGACAATCTTGAGGACCTGATAGGGCTGACCAATTAGGCAGCGTTAGTACTATCCTGCTCTCTTTTTCGATCTTCATTACTTACCAATGGGAACTCCCCCCCTTACCTATTAGATTGATGTTGATCTGCTGGGGCAGCGGCCTCCATAGGAAAAAGAAAGGTGATGCACCTGAGAGAGATCTTGGAAGGTAAGAGCATGCAAGCAGACAAGAAAAAAAAAAGTGTAGGGATATAAACAGATAATTACCCAGGGGGGTACGACAAGAGTGCAAACAGAGCTGAAAATTGCAGTCAGAATACCTTCAGGAAGCATTAGGAGCACAGAATGACAACTGGAGCCCTTTAAAATTGCCGCCATGGCCACCGAGGTCACATCCCGCTCGCGCATGCGCAGTAGCGTCGCGCAACACTCGGCGCCATCTTGGAGACTGGCAAAAAACTAAATGACACCCTGGGGCTGTGCACTGCACATGCGCAGAAGTGCCGAGATGCTCAGCGTGCTGTGGAGGGTCACAGAGGGACTACAATGCCCAGGAAAAACAAACCAGTGATGAGAAAGATTCTGGAGAATGCTGCACAACAACTAAGCCTGTTAAGGCTTATACTGGAGCCGCAACATACCCCTGAGATCACCAGAGCGGGGTTCCTTCCATCTAGCTCATTTAGAGGCTGTACAGGTAAGGACTTCCACCCAGGAGAGGCTAGAACCTGGCTGGGGCGAAGTGGTAAGGAGGTGCTTCTTAATCCGTTCGGTCCTGACAGGTGAGGAAAAATAAGAGAATACTGGGGCGGGGGCCATCTCTACAATTTATAGCTATGTGGTCCTATCAGGTTGTGGGAGCGGAGTCACAACCCAAAGTGTATGCTGCCATGATGCGACAGGAAATAATGTTTAGAGCATGATATAATTGCCTAAATGGTACTGAAATATGCAGTATATTATTTAAAGATAATTTGCTTTTAAACTTTGTGAAAAAAATATTTCTACACTGTCTGAGAAGAGATAAATTCCCTGTCTCTGTACAACCAGGTGCCAACACAACTATGCATGCTCAGACCTCCAAACTACTCTCATTTTAGCTCTCATTGATTTTTTACAGGACACTATAGTAAATACCAAATTGAGCGCTGGGTTAAAGAGTGTTTTTTTTGTGAGAGATAATGTTGCCCAATGCAAGTTTCAGCCATTGATTCTAATGGTACAATTTTAACTTCCCCAAATAAATACTTTTCTTGTTGAGATAAAATGTATCTTTCGCTGAAATAAATTGTATTTGCAACAATGTTGCTTCTACTTAATCTATTTTGTTTTTAAGAATGATAGAATGTGGAATGTTTTCATGTTTTGGTAAAATACATTTTTACATTTTTCTCTTGAGTAATGTAATTCCACCACCTATACACCCAGAGAAATGCAGTATATGTGTATTTATGTGTAAGAAGTTTTCACATGTGGCAGCTCTGTGGCTTAGAGGTTAGAACTTCTGCTTTGCATACCTGAGGGTTTGGGTTTGAACCCCAAACATGCAGCTTCATGTAGAGAAGTTATCTCATCTCCCTATGTGGTTAAACATAACTCCTTACTCAAGTCCTAAAACTATGTCTAAATGTAGTACTGATGTGTAGGAGGGTTCCCCCACCATTGTAAATCTTGCCAGAGACACTATCTAGCCAAAAGTATTAGGACACATGAACTTTAATGGCAGCCCAGTCTTAGTCCGTAGGGTTGAAATTTGATTTGGCCCACCCTTTGCAGCTATAAAAGCTGCTGGGAAAGCTGCCAAGGCTGTCCACAAGGTTTAGTGTGTCTATGGGAAAGTTTGACAAATTCTTCCAGAAGAGCATTTGTGAGGCCAGGCACTGATGTTGGATGAGAAGGCCTGTCTCACAGTCTCTGCTCTAATTCAGCCAAAACGTATTCTATCGGGTTGAGGTCAGGACTCTGTGCAGGCCAGTCAAGTTCCTCCACCCCAAACTCCCTCATCCATGTCTTTATGGACCTTGCTTTGTGCACTGGTGTGCAGTCATGTTGGAACAGGAAGGGGCCATCCCCAAACTGTTCCCAAAAAGTTGGGAGCATGAAATTGTCCAAAATGTCTTGGTATGCTGATGCCTTAAGAGTTCCCTTCACTGGAACTAGGAGGCCAAGCCCAACCCCTGAAAATCAACCCCACATCATAATCCCCATCCACCAAATGATTTGGACCAGTGCATAAAGAAAGGTCCATAAATACATGGATGAGTGAGTTTGGGGAAGAGGAACTTGACTGGCCTGCAACACAACAGAACACCTTTGGGATGAATTAGAGCAGAGACTGTAAGCCAGGCCTTCTCATGCAACATCAGTGCCTGACCTCGCAAATGCACTTATGGAAGAATGGTCAAACATTCCCATAGACACATTCCTAAACCTTGTGGACAGCCTTCCCAGAAGAGTTGAAGCTGTTATAGCTGCAAAGGGTGGGCCAAATCAATTTTGAACCTTACGGACTAAGACTGGAATGCTATTACATTTCATGTGAATATAGAGGCAGGCTTGTGACACTGAGCATGGCTATGGACTTAGGGCTGGTTCACACCACAGGGATGCAGACTACATGTGTGAGCCTGCTCACTGGCTAAGTGGGTAGCAATTGTATCTAGCAGCACTGGGGTTGCTGGTTCAATTCCCCAACATGCTAATGCTTGTGTTGAAGTTTATATGTTCTCCCTGTGTGGGTTTCTCACCACAATCCAAAGGCATGCTGGAATTTTATTTGTCTCCTGTCTCTAATGTAAGAACGTTAGCTTTGGACTTTAGATTGGAAGCTCATTGCAGGGGACTGATGTTAATGTTTGTTAGCACTAATAATAACCAAGGACTTGGACATTTAAAATTGTAAGGTTTACACTGCACAGGTACATATGCTTAGAAAACTGTTGCTTTGTTTATGTGCATGCAAATGGACTTTGAACTTTGGCTTGTAGTTGAAGATTTGATGCACATAGCAAAGGGCTAACTCATTTGCAAAAAGTATTATGTGCTCATCAGGTGCAATCATTTTAGACATACATGAAGAGACAGACTGAAAGATACTGGTGGGCGTGTACTTCTATTGGGCATGTGTCAGCGTGCTAACAATACAACCTATCTTATATAAAGGGCTGCAGTAGTTGGGGGTTTGTTTGGCCTGTGAAGAGGCCAGGTTTTTTGCTGTGATTTGTAGGGGGGAGAGAAGGAATGATATTGTGCATAATGACAAACGCCCAACTAGGGCTGTTTATTTGCTGAAATTCTTGTGCATTTTTTCCATCAAAAGTGGGTTTATGTGGCCATGCTGTCAATGTTGTGTGTGTATTGTTCCTGTCTGACTATGCATTCATGGTTTGGGAGCATCTGCTGACCTTCTACTTTTTGAGTTTATAGCTTAACCACTTTGGAAGATTTGGCTGCTGAATGACCAGGCCATTTTTTGCAATTCGGTACTGCGTCGCTTTAACTGACAATTGCATGGTCGTGCGACACTGCACCCAAACAAAATTGACGTCCTTTTTTTTTTTCCCCCACAAATAAAGCTTTCTTTTGGTGGTATTTGATCGACTCTGCGGTTTTATTTTTTGCGCTATAAACAAAAAAAAAAAACACAATATTTAGTACTTTTTGCTATAATAAATATCCCCATTTTTTTAAAAAAAAAGCAATTTTTTTCTCAGTTTAGGCCAATATGTATTCTTCTTTATATTTTTTTGACATTAATGCAGAAACCTATACAGTCTCTGAAATTCCCCCCGCAGTCAGGACTGACATGCGGGAATTAAATTGTGTGAATTCAGCTGAACTCCCTTGATTTCATTCGTGCTGTCAGTGTGAACCAAGGCTCAAACTGGGCCTTTGTCTTTGTAAGTCACCTGCTGCAATCCCAGGGACACCATTTCTTATCAAACTCCCTTAAAGAGGAGTTCCACCCAGGGGGGCCGTCAAAAAAAATTAAAAGTCAGCAGCTACAAATACTGCAGCTGCTGACTTTTAATTGGACACTCACCTGTCCCAGGGTCCAGCGATGCGGGGGATTGAAGCCACGCTCGTCCCCCCCCTCCGCTCGTCGGCGCCGGCATTTCAACTGTGGGCGCCGGGCTGTGGCTTCACAGCCTGGCACCCACTGCGCATGTGCGAGCGGCGCCGCGCGCCGTGATTGGCCGCTCAATCACCTGGGACCTGTAATGGGTCCCAGATGATTGACAGGAGGGAGGGAGCAGAGCGGAGCCCTTCCTGTGCTGAGGAGGAAGTGATGTCACCAGCCCAGGCTAAGGAACAGGCAGACTACGAGGGATCACCTAGCAACAGGCATTTAGAGGTAAGTGAAAAAAAAAATATCCAAATGTTTTTTTGGTTTTTTTTTTAGAATTTTTCCAGGTAGTTTTGTTTTTTGGGTGGAACCCCACTTTAAGTTTGCCTTCAAATATCGTTATATGTAGAAATACAGATTTGCATATCTGCAAATAAAAGAAATAAAAAATTCTAATTGTGGTTGCGATCAAATATTCGCAGCTGCGATTAAAGAGTGGTTTCACCTTCTGACCTGGAAATGAGTCATTGCTATCACCCGGAAGTTCCTGTGCTGGTTAGGATCTCCATTTAGGTGGACATGGCGAGGTCCCTCTTTAGCAAAGAGGAGGTGCTGCTCATTTGCAGGGTAAATGTAGAATATGTACTTGTGCTTAGTCAATGTGGGGGTGGATGTTTTAGTTAGATTTGGTGTGGGTGGGGTTCATTGATTTGTTTGGCATCACCACACGTTTGCTTCTGGCCCATGTGCACACATCACTTCCTGCTTTGTTCTGCTGATGTACATTAAGGATGAGCTCCGGCGTGTTTGCACACCCCACATGCAGAGCCCACGAGGAAGTCGGCACTGCTCTGCGCTAATCACAGGCAGTGAGGCATTTCCTGATCTCTGCAGCCACCCATTGGGACAATGTCTCACTGCTTGTGATTAGTGCAGCGCAGTGCCGACTTCCTGGTGGGCTCTGCACGTGGGGTGTGCGAACACGCCGGAGCTTATCCTTAATGTAGATCAATAAGGACTATGCAAATATAAATGAGAGCTCCTTTCTATTAAAATATATATGACTCTTTTCAACTTGGGCAACTTTTACAGCAAATTTGGACCTCCGAGTTGCACGACAAATTGTACCCCATGATTCTCAATGATAACCATTCATATCTGTTGCAACATCTTCAAAGTAGTCCCTGGAACATAGGGCTCAATATTACACAGGCATTCCCAGAAGTTGGAGCCGAGTTTCAGCAGCAAAGTGGCAGCAAAATAGTGTGACTTTCAGGTCGCAGCAGTGTGAATAAGATTCATGGATAATACCTTTGAATTAGGCCCTATTCTCACTTTTGCATCCTGCAAGTGGGTCCAATTCCTCCCTGCACTACTTTGGTTTGACTTGAGGTCCATATACCGCAAGATGACACAGGCATTGGTTGCACAAGTGCAAATGGGGCCTAATTCAAATGTGTTATCAATGAATCTCATTAGGTTCCTTTCACACTTGGCCAACTTTTCATGCAACTTGAGGTCCATAAGGCCCCTTTCACACTTGTGTGACCTGAAAGTCCCATGATTTTGCAGCACTTTTTGAAGCAAATTTGATGTGATTTTAAGCAATATCAGTGTAATCTTGAGGTCTATGGACGCAGGAGTCACAGGACAAGTCGCACACATGTGAAAGGGGCCTTAGGGTTGGTTCACACTGCTGTGCTGTCCGACATCAGATGTGATTTGCCCCACACTGCAAATCACATGCAATGTCTGTGTGATACAAACTCAGCCATAAAGATTGTATGGTTTAATTTGCATCGCATTCGGACCAAACTCGCACAGGACCCTTTTTTTGGTCCGCAGAAGAATGGGATTGCCTGGTTGTTCCCATGCGATCTGATTCCTGTCTGAATTTCAGTTTGCTCTGCAATATGCAAACTGATTTGGGGGTGTCATTAGCTTTCTACTGACACTCCCAGCAGTTCGCGTATGGCAGTGTGAACTGCCTGCGAGTTGTACGCGATGCAGGAACCCGCACTGGATTCACAGGGTTCCTGCATTGCTCCAGTGTGAACTGGCCCTGACCCTAGGTTCACACCTATGCATTTTTTAGTGTGTTATGCAGTTTGCAGAAATGCTCTACAGCCTATTTAACAAGGTTTCTTATGGTACTAGTTTACATCTATGCGTTTTGCGGCCAGTGAGTTTTTGGAAGTGGTCAGGGACTTTTTTCTCGCGATTTGTGGGTAATATATTTCAATGGAACCGCACCAGAAACACAACTGTTGCGTATGTGATGCGATTTTTGATGTGTTTTGCAGTTCTCATTTTAATACTGTATATAGCTGGTTGCTAACCAGGGGGACCAGGAAGTCAGCTGCCACGTCCTTAACAACCAAAGAGTCATCAGCTGTCAGTGGCTTCCCCACTGAAAGTATAAAAAAATGCCGGCAAAAAATAAATCGCAAATAAAACTGTGTGGGGTTCCCCCCTCCTGAACATGCCCTCAACATGGGGAGGGTGCTTTGGGGTCCATGTTTCAGGGGGCTTCCAGATTCTGATAAGCCCTCACCCGCAGGCCCCCACAACCACTGGGCAAGGGTTGTGGGGATGAAGCCCTTGTCCCTATCAACATGGACCCCAAAGCACCCTCCCCATGTTGAGGGCAAGTGGCCTGGTATGGTTCAGGAGGAGGGGGGTGTTCGCTTGTCCCCCCCCCTTTCCTGGCCTGCCATGGCTGCTTGCTCAGATAAGGGTCTGGTATGGATTTTGGGGGGACCCCAACGCCATTTCTTCTTAAAACTTTGGCGTGGAGTTCCCCTTAATATCCATACCAGACTTGAAGGGCCTGGTATGGACTGGAGGGGGGGAGCCTATGCTTTTTTTTCTTTGATTTTTTATTCTATATAGCCGGGATCCGGCAATACATTACAGCCGCAAGCAATTTTAAATTACATTCTCCTTAAAAAACGGCCATTTAAAAAAAAATTCCATTGATACATGTCCCCTGGGGCATGACCCAGGTTCCCATTTACTTTTTGTGGCAAAGAACTTGCATACAAGCCTTCAGTGAGAACTTTGGATTTTGCAGGTTCGAGCCCCATTGACTTCCACTATTCCCGCATATGCAGATCTGACAGGCATGTTCGCCGGCAATATCGCACTTTTCATTTGCATGTGTGCCCAATTTCTGAGAGTTGAAGCCCTAATTGGCTTTAATTGGGTGCTATTTTCCGGGACTGCAGGATTTTATATTAAATAAATATAGCCAAGGACGCTCTGTGCAGATCAGCAGTATCACACAGTGTACTGCACTGAATCTGCTCCTGTCTAAGGCGGCTGACTGCTATAGTAAAACCTGCATATGCCTTATCATTATAAGGCACACGTGAGTGGATTGAAGTTTGCCTGTGTACCTTGGTATCCTAACTATTGCACAATGATTGTTTTTTTCTCTTATCTGCCTGTCTAATGAAACCTGTTTATGATTCTCACATTGGTTGTGAACAGAAGCAAAAAACACATTGTTACTATAAAGGTCAATGAGCACCTTAATTAAGCAAGTGTTTTTAAACAGCTTTGCTAGTGATCAAAAGCTCTATACCAATCAGGATTCTACACCTGTATAATTGAACCTTCTGAATACATCCCTATATATTTATTTTTATGTGGATTTTTTATGTGGATTTTTTTACACATTTGGTGTCACTAATTTTTTTATAATTTTCACTATTTTGATTGCTGGATTTTTTAGGAATTTTTACTCACCGCTGGATTTATTTGAGTATTTATATTTATTCTTATATATTCATTTTCATGCACATTGTGAAGTGCTTCAAATATCATTATTTATTCTTTTTAAGTGACTCTGAAAACACTTTCTTTTGATAGAAGCCTCACTTGGTTTTATGTGTAATTATCAGCTATTTAGCATCACAGCGCTTTGTGTTTTATATATATTTTTTCCAGGATTATATATTAGTGCTATAGTAAATGACCCCTATATGTCATCAGTTTAGAGTTACCTATGAATAATGGGTCAGAATGTATGCTCTTACTCCAGTATGCAAAGTGAAATGTAACGTGTATCATAATTGATGTTTTCATGCATAGGTGCCCTCAAAGTGTGTATTTATGCTCATATATGCATGTATGTGGGGGTGAGGAGGGGCTCAAACATTTTGGGGGAGGGTTAAGTGCTTGGGTGGAATGTTAATTTCTCACACGTTTGAATTTTTTTTCACTAGACTTAATTTTTATCACATAGGGGGCAATGAGACATCAGAGGTCTCAAAGAGGTCTAAAAGACCCCTCATGTCTGACCAGCCATCAAGTTAAGCTAATGGAGCACAGATTGCAATTATATGGAGAGGAATGTAGTAAAGTAATTCATGACCTAATTTACTATAGGGAGAAGATAGTTGATGTGTAACTAAGTACATTAAAAACTTGCTAATACATATATATATGTTTCAGTTTGCAAGTGGTTTATCGGGATTATGGCTGAAGCTATCATAACCCCAGTATTTTCTTTTTTCAGCTAGTGGCTTGCTTTCCCTTGAAAGCATTCTGAGCAGCTCATGAGCTGCTGGAATGCTTTCAGGAGTGGACACCCCCCCCCCCCCCTGCTTGCCAATGTTTCTCAGGCTTACCATTTCCACCAACTCGCCCAAGAAACAATGTGTGGCCGGCTGGTCACAGAGGCATTACTAGATCATCTTTGAGCGCCTCTATGGCTTTGGACCTTTTGCTTTAAAGGTAAAAGAGAAATTTGGGGTCTTTTTGACTCCAGATCTGTCCATAAAGAACAACTCTCATCCATATTTATATTACAAGGAATGATTACATTCATTGTAACAGGAATAAAAGTGATAATAAACAAATAAAGGGACAGTGTAAAAAAAAAAAATAAGAATAAGTAGGTCATGCATGCATATGTAAACAGTGTTCGCACCACACATGTGAGGTATTGCCAAAAACGTTAGAGCAATAATTCTAGCACTAGACACCCCCTTTGTAACTCTACACAGGTAACCTGTAAACATTTTAAAAGCATGGTCTATGGAGTTTTTTAAGTACCATAGTTTTTCACAATTCCACAATCGCGTGCGATTTTAAAGCATGACATGTTAAGTATATATTTACTCGGCATAACATCATCTTTCATATTTTACAAAAAAAATTGGGGTATATATTGTGGGGTTTTTTTTTAATTCATTAAATTGTATTTCTTCTAAAAAATATGCGTTTGAAAAACCTCTGCGCAAATATCGTTTGACATAAAAAATTGCAACAACCACCATTTTGTTCCCTCAGGTGTTTGCTAAAAAAAAGATGTTTGGGGGTTATAAGTAATTTTCTAGCAAAAAATACTGAGTTAAACTTGTAAACAAAAAGTGCCAGAAAAGGCTTGGTCTTCAAGTGGTTAAATCTCACTTTCCTGCAACAAATATGCAGTCTGAGAGTTAAAGGGTGGCCATGGCATGAAAATGATGCTCCTCCATAAATATAGTACCTTGAGCAAGCACTATTACCTCAGGGCAGGAAGTATTAATACAAATAAAAAGAAAACAAATACAGCCACCACATCTAATGATTGCTAAGCTGCTATATATTACATTTTTTGTTCTTAGTTTTAGATATGCTGAGGACATATTTCAGCTTATCTTCATATAAAAAAAAAAAAGCACAATAATTTTGATGCTCAAAGCACACTGCAAATGAGGACCACAAAATATGCACTGAATATTGCTGAATATTGCTTAACAGATCAGTGAAGAGCTTGCTTCTCTGGTGTGCAAAAGACATCATGCTAATGAAAAACCATAGTTGAAGTTTACCACCATTCCACGAGCGTGCACAATTTTAAAACATGACATGTTAAGTATATATTGATTTGGCATAACATCATCTTTCATATTTTACAAAAAAACTGGGGTATATATTGTGTTTTTACTATTCATTAAATTGTATTTTTCCAAAAAAAATGCGTTTAAATACTGCTGCTCAAATATCGTGTGACATAAAAAAATTGCAACAATAACCATTTTATTCCCTAGGGTGTTTGCTAAAAAAAAATAAAAATGATGTTTGGGGGTTTTAAGTAATTTTCTAGAAAAAAATACTGATTTAAACTTGTAAACAAAAATATGCCAGAAAAGGCTTGGTCTTCAAGTGGTTAAATCTCACTTTCCTGTAACAAATATGCAGTCTGGAAGTTAAAGGGTGGCTATGGCATGAAAATGATGCTCCTCCATAAATGCAGTACCATGAGTAAACACTATTTAAATCTCACTTTTGTGTAACAAATGTGCAGTCTGGAAGTTAAAGGGAGGCCATGGCATGAAAATGATGCTCCTCCATAAATGCAGTACCATGAGTAAACACTATTACCTCAGGGCAGGAAGTATTAATAAAAAGAAAAAGAAAACAAATACAGCCACCACATTTAATGATTTCTGAGCTGCTATATGTTACATTTTTTGTTCATAGGTTTAGATATGCTTAGGACATATTTCACCTTATCTGCATATGAAAAAAGCACAATCATTTTGATGTTCAAAGCACACTGCAAATGAGGACCACAAAATATGCACTGAATATTGCTGAATATTGCTTAACAGATCAGTGAAGAGCTTGCTTCTCTGGTGTGTAAAAGACCTCATGCTAATGAAAAACCATAGTTGAAGTTTACCCATTATCTTCAGAGAAACATCTTCCTTTTATAGTGCAGTGCCTTTTAATAAATAAGCCCTAGTGTGTCCTTACATGCAACATATAGCCAATTTCTTTCTGTGAAGTTATGTGTGTAACAGGTGAGTTGTACTTTAGCCCTGATTAAATCCAATGATTCAATGTTAATCTCAGCAAAAAACGGTGTGAATGTTACAGTATAGGAAAACTGATGTTATATGCCATAAGAAGTGTTTTTTTCGCAACAGCAAAGAAAAAAAATGTTGGAACAAAACATATCTTCAGTTTGAGTTTGTGACTGTGAAGTGACTTCCTTCTAAATTGTAATGTGCCATGAAAGGAAATAGCCCTGAAGTCTAAAGTGAGCTAAAGTGAATTGCATTTAAAAAATACAAACACCTACAGCAGGGATATGCAATTAGCGGACCTCCAGCTGATGCAGAACTACAAGTCCCATGAGGAATATCAAGACTCTGACAGCCACAA
Organism: Lithobates septentrionalis; assembly: GCA_037952835.1. Classification (NCBI taxonomy): domain Eukaryota; kingdom Metazoa; phylum Chordata; class Amphibia; order Anura; family Ranidae; genus Lithobates; species Lithobates septentrionalis. The sequence goes on from JBBDGP010000584.1 coordinate 3,213,431, forward strand.
GCATGACACCCAGAGGCAGAGGCATGATGGGACTTGTAGTTTTGCAACAGCTGGAGGTCCGCTAATTGCATATCCCTGACCTACAGGATGAAAAAGTGAGATGTTTCTTCCCGTGATCCAATCTTTGACGTAAAGACAGTTTTATTTCATGGGATATGACTGCCCCAAAAGCAGGCTTGAGATTTTAAAGAGTCCCTTTAACAATCTGCGATGTTTAGTTATAAGACTTGTTAAACCTATCAAGCATAGCGACACTAATGACTACTCAGTTAAATTATATTTAATTAAATCTCAATTCTGGATATCATCCTGTCTATCTTTTAATATAGCATGTCAGTTAAGCTTTTCCTTTCGTAATAGAAAATCTTTGAGAAAAGCATTCCACCAATAGATTAAAAATATTGTTAGAAATCATGTCAGATCACCAAAATAAATGAGTGTTATGCTAATTTGATGTCATCTTTTCTGATTAATTGTAAATTGAAATCCCAAGCAAACAGCCTTATCCTCTGTTCAAACGTGGATAAAATAACTCTGTAGTGTTATTATCCCCTAAGTATGACAGGAAAACTGCTATAAACATAGTGATAGATAGAGGATGATAAAGAGCGATAGATTTAAATGGAGAAAATGAAGTAACTGATTAGGACTTGGCTGTATCATATAGGCCTATGTTTGGGTTACATGGCTGTGAGGGAGTATTAATGCAACAGGTCAAGTTTACAAAGAAGCCATGCAGAATATAATCTAGAAAAAAGAAAGCCTTTTAAAATTGTTTTAATTAAAAATCCCAAAGAAGTCACGCACACACAAAAAAAAATCAAAATTTTTACTGTTTTTCTATCCATTGTTTGGCTAAGATTACCTAAAACTAAAATTGCAATAAAAGGAATGGAAAAAATATATGTTTTCACATAATATTATATATTATAATATTTTACGTATATGCCGCATATGCTGTGTATGTATAATATCCACCCATAAAACAGCCTTATCCTATAATACAGACAGGGCCTGATATGAATGGGGGGGGGGGGGGGCACGCTGTTTTTTTTCTGAATTACCCATTGCCAGTATTCTTTTATTTACAGTTCAGCTGTCAGTGGGGAAGCCAGCTGATAGCTGATGAGTCATTGGTTGTTTTTTTTTTTAATTCCTTTATTTAGTTATTGTATGGCAAAGTTTCAAGTGTAAGAACAAGTCACGACATATTCTTACAAATAGGTACAATAGATCAACATATTCTATGAGATAGAAAAATATAACCAAACATACATAAGCTTTTTGGACATTATAAATGTTTTCTTGCCAATGCTGTATCACATAGCAGAAAACCAAGGTGGCCTAAAAGTGCCTCCCTGTATAGTTATCATTCTGGTCAAAAAAGATAAAGTGTCAAACTATTAAAAGGTGTTGAACAAATAAAATAGAGAACATATTGCTAACATACATTTCTAGCTCGATATGCAATTTCCAATCACTATAATTGACGCCGTCTCTACGGCTACAATAACGAGCAAAAATTTACAGAGGATACACGAGATAGAGAGAGAAGAGGCAGAAATAAAAAGGAGAGGGGGGTATCAGAGGTGTGGAAAGAAAGAAAAAAGAAAAGAAAAAGGAAAAGGGGAGAGAAGGAAAAAGGAGGGAGGGAGGGGGGGGCAGAGCAGCAACACCGCCCCCTCTAGAAAGGCATTAATTCCCACTCCTATACCATATACAGGTGGGCGTCTCGAGAAGATAATTAATGAATTATTCCATTATGTCTCTTGTGTATGAGCGTGAGCTATCTCCTGTAGGTACGTGTTGGTACCTGTGAAATGTCTCCAAGGCCTCCACTTGTCTCGGAATTGTTCCTCCGTATTGTGTAAAGTTGCAGTTAATTCCTCCATACGGAGGATACAGTTGACTTTAGAATACCACAGGACCTTAGTTGGTCGAAGGGGTTGCTGCCACAATGCGGGGATACACACCCTCGCCGCATTGAGTAGTTGCATTGTCAAGGTCTTTTTGTACTTTCGGGTGGGTCTCCCTGTCAGGTGTAGAAGGCATGCAGCCGGGTTGTCTCTCAGTTCCACTGAGGTCAAGCTACGAATGGACGCAAAACCGGGCATGTCCAGAAGATGTGTACCATGGTTCCAACTTCTGAGTTGCACCTTCAGCATTTATCAGATAATGTTTGGTCCATCTTGTGGAGTACTGAGAAAACTGAGTTCCCAAGTCCCTTTCCCATTTCTGTATAAATGCCTCACTCTGGGATGGTAAAAGGCTGTATAAGAACGAAAGTGTGTCGCACTGGTTCCCTAGATTTGCATAGTGACTCAAAGGGTGTGAGATCTCACGGGGTGTATGGAGTTTTCTGTAGGGTCTGCAGGAAATGTCTAAGTTGCAGAGTGCTAAGATTATCTAACGGTGGTTCTGTGAGTCTAGAGATGGTTGACAAAGAGGGAAGCTCTCCCTGTGGCCAAACATCCCCCAGAGAGTGTCTCCCATGTGCGGTCAACTGTCTCAGCCTTCTGCTAGTTAAACCCGGAGTAAAGTTTCCGACGAGATTCCCTTCTGTCCGGAGGCGTGACCGGAAGCAGATGGTGGTGTGTGTTGGTGAGGAGTGAGAGCGTGTGCGCACCCCGCTCCACGAATATGATGCTCCTGGCGTAATCTGATGTACCTGGTGTTTCTAGTCTCTCTTACCGCTGTGCAGCCTATGTCCCCTATCCCCCCTGTGAGCACCTGTCGGAGACCGTCGGAGGCCGTCAGAGGCTGCACAGTGTATCCGTAGACTCCTGTCGAATCTCGGAGGGCGCCCGTAGCCTGACAGCTACAGCGTAATCTCGCGAGATCAAGGACCTCGAGGAGGGACGGCCGCTGCAGGAACGAACGCCAGGAGACAGTAGTGGAGGTGTTTGTAAGTGCACTCTGCAAAGTTTTCTGGAAGCCATGTAAAGAAACAGAAGGAACTTCAACTTTGTTTGGAGCGGCACTAAGGACATGCCTCGGATATCTGAGCACTGATAAGGAAGTGAGTAAAAGCATATCCAGCCCGGCAGAACGGAGGTACTGTCTTCAATAATTTCCTTTTCTTCTCTCCTTTATAACACTGTGGACGGTTGGTAAGTAACCAAGGGGATGTGGATTGTGGAGGACTGTAAGCCGAGTTGTGAGCCTGGGAAGAGGCTTTTACACAGCGTGAGTGAAAACACTGCTTTTTGCACATCAGAACAGCAATAATCTGTTTCTTGACCTCATTGCTGCAATAGCTAAAGTATTAAGAATAACAGGCGTTGAAGAGTGGGGTTGCTTATCTGTGCTTTGTGTGATAATTAAAGTATTTGCTCACCCCTCCACAGTTAAACAACCATCATAGAAGATTGGGTATCATGTCGACAAGGAGGAAAGTAGATGAACACTTTAGCCAGGAGAGTGTGGGAATTCAATCTTTACGTTCGGCCAAAGAAAAGGAGAAGGATAAAGGGGCTCAGCCAACTGTGGCAGGTGTAATGGCGGCGGCTGTGGCAGCGACTGCCAAGCTAGAGAGAATGGTCCACACGGCAGAACACACTCCAAATAAAGGGGGGCAGCATGCGCAAACAAAATCATCAACGGACAGAAAGAGCCAGGGGCTCCCAAGTTTGCCCACAAGTGCCTCTGGTATAAAGAACCCCATTAGTAAAGGGCCAGGAGGGACCGGAAAAGAAATAGAGGCCCCCGCCACTTTAACACCTCCAGTGGGAGGAGAACCTTCCCTGAAAGACATTCTCTTGGCAATTAACACATGCAAACACTCCCTGGGTGAACTAGGAGACCAAATGAAGGACATTAAAGAGGAGCTAGTCCTGGCACGGCATGAGCTCCAAAAAACAGTAGAAAAAGTAACGGAAACGGAAAAAAGAATAAGTGCGATAGAGGATGAGCTGTACCCTAGAGAAGGCCAAAGTCTGGAAAGAGAAAATAGATAGTCTGGCGGGAAAATTTGATTAAATAGAAAACAGACTCCGTAGGGATAATGTAAGGGCGGTGGGATTACCTGAAAGGAGCGAAGGCCCAGATCCGATAGTATTCTTAGAAGGCTGGCTGATCGAGACTTTTGGAAGGGAGACATTTACGCAACAGTTTTTGATTGAAAGAGCGCATAGGGTCCCTTTTAGGCCCCCCCCCTCAAGGAAGTCCACCAAGACCGATGATAGTGAAATTTTTAAATTATAAGGACAAAGTAAGGCTTCTTCGAAAGGCTAGAGAGATGGGGAAAGTCTTGTACAGTGGTACTAGGATATCAATATACCCCCACTTCTCCCCTGACCTCCAGAAGCGTAGAGCTGAATTTTTAGGAGTTAAACGTAGCCTTCAAAAATTCAAAGTCACATATGCTCTTTTGCTTCCTGCCAGGCTTCGGATAAACGCACTGGGAGGTAGTCAGATTTTTGATTCTCCTGCCGGTGCGTTAGCATGGTTAGAGGATAAGAGAGATCAATTACCCATGAAATAACTGTGAAATAATCTGTAATATGGTTTGAATAGGATACACATAGGTGGGGCACAAATTTAAAACAATAATGTTGCTTTTTATGTGGAGTGGGGTGAGGTTTTTGATACGGTAAATGGATGTGGGAATAGAATAGGGTTGGTTTAAAATATGTGTCTACTTGGCCACAGTGAAGGCAGGGAGGGTGTTGGGTGGGGGGAGGGGAGATGAGGGAATGGGAGGAAGAAGCACGGTATGGATAGGGTGGTATGTGACAGTCATTAAAAAAGCCTTGTGGGGTAACCTAGAATGGTATGGGATGGGTGGGGGGAGGGGGGAAAATAACACAAGTACCTTGAGTTGAGTGGGGTTGGGGAGGTGGGGGGGGTATGTAATTAAGAGAATACACTGGAGGGAAGTATCTGAGACACTGAAGGGTAAGAAAATACACAGTACACTGGATTTTGTTCTAGCACACTGGGCACAACAGAAGATAGGTATACCTTACTGTACACTGGAATGTGTAATAATACACAGGGCACAGTATAATATGGGCACATTAGTAAAGTTTGGAGTGAGAAAGTATGGGTATGCTCTGTAAATATTGGGATACTAATTTTACTTATTTGATAAGGAGGAAGTTTATTTCTTTGATAAAGGGAAGTAACCTAGGTCAAAGGGCAAATATGATACAAAGGGTAGTAGTGACGACCGGAGTCTTGGATCTAACATTGCCCTACAAGGATTATTAGCATTAATTGTATTTCTTTCCATGAAGTTTTTAAGGTTTAGTATTTGTTTCTATGTCTCGCTTCTCCTGAATAAGTCTTTTTTAGAATAATAAATGGTACTGAATATTGGATCATGGAATGTTCGAGGGATGGGTACACCTGCTAAAAGAGCAGTTGTCTTTGATACATTGGATATTTTTAAGGTGGGTATTGTCTGCCTACAGGAGACACATTTGTCTAAAGACACCAAATCCCAAATAAGAAAGAAGCGATTTCAGTACCAATTCCACGCCGTGCACACCTCATACTCTAGAGGTGTGTCGGTGTTGATTGGTAAAGGGGTAGTGTTCTCCTGCAGGCAGTGTGATATAAATATGGAGGGCCGTTATATTTTTTTACATTGTACAATAGAGAATAAGGAATGTTTATTAGCAAACATTTACATACCCCCCCTTTTAAATTAGAAGTTTTGTATCGCTTACTGGAGTTTGTAGTAGATAAACCTAGCATACCAATCATTGTAGTTGGGGACTTCAACATTGTTATTAATAAAAAAATAGATAGGTTCCCCCCAGGAAATCAGGGACGGGGGCTACAAGAAAATCGAATGGGCCAATTCCTACAAGAAGCGGGCCTGTTGGACCTCTGGAGAATACGGAACCCTGAGGCACAGCAATTTTCATGCTACTCGAGTTCCCATTCTACACTTTCAAGGATAGACTTTATATTGGGAAATAATTTAGCCTCTCCAATAATTAGAGATATAATTTATCAACCTAGGGGGGTATCGGACCACTCATTGTTGACGGCGCCGATAAACATAGGATATAAGAAATCTTGCAGGGTATGGAAGATGAACCCAATGTGGTTTGAAATAATAGAGGACCAGAATGAGATCGCAGTTAAGTTGAACGAATTTATAGAGCTCAACACGGATACAACAACAAGAGGGGTGATGTGGGATGCATTAAAGGCATACCTGAGGGGTTTACTTATCCAGCAGGTTGCAAGATTTAAAAAAATGTCGTTGAACTGGGAGGAGAAGATCAGAAAGGAGTTAGTTGCCACAGAAAAGGAGTATGTGAAAGATCCATCCTCTGTTAAACAGAGTATATGGGAGAACAAGAAACAAATATACAAGGATGTAATGGGTAGGAAGTCTGAAAATAAGAGACTGTTCCAAAAACAAATAGCGTATGGGGAGGGGGAAAAGGTTGGGAAGATGCTGGCCCATATAATTAGGTCTAGTTCCTCCCCCTCCACGATCCCCGCTATTAGAACCATGTGTGGTGAAATTTCGTCCTTGGCAGACGAAATTGGGACACTTTTAAGAAATACTATGAAGAATTGTATAAATCTCGAGGGATGGTGGGAGGTGAGGAAATGGACAGCTTCTTTGGGAACATTGTGATGCCCTCCCTTATAGATACCGACAGGGAGACACTGAAGGGCCCGCTAACAATAGAAGAAATTAGAACAGCAGTAAGGGAAATGGCAAACCAGAGGTCCCCTGGCCCTGGTGGCCTCCCCACAGGGACGTATAAAAAAATACGGGGAAGTACTACTCCCAGAGCTCCTTAATGTATTTGACTGGGCAAAGAAAGAGGGGAAGTTACCCAGTTCAATGTCCGAGGCAACGATTATTATGTTATACAAAGAAGATTTCCAAACATTTGTTATTAATTTAACCGACAGGGTTCTGAAGGCAAAAGAATTCGCCTCCAGGACCTCCAGTAATGATTCATGTGGCGCTCCTGCGGTTAATATTCCCCCACTACTATCACCTGACCCTATATGCTGTAACTGGGCAGCTAGAAAGTAACATCAGGGGTGTGGGACTGCCATACCCCCTTCTCGAGTTGATAATTGTATGGTTTGTAAGCCTATCCTAGACTGTCCCCCTTTCCATATAAGCTCTCTTAACAATGTATCAATTTTTTTAAACCATTTCCTGTGGATCCAAATTGGTGTATTATGCATTAAGTACAATAACTGGGGCAACCACAGCATTTTGATCAGATTACATCGACCAGCAACTGACAATCGGAGCCCTCTCCATATATCAATCTGGTTTTTAAATTTAGACAACAAGGGAACCAAGTTATCATTTATATAATTACCCGGATCCCTTGTGCCAGAATACCGGGGACCTGATCCATATGATATGGAAATGCCCAAAACTATTCCGGTATTGGGGGGGAAATTCTAGAAACTATAAATAAGATCTTTAAATCAGAACTGAAAATGGATTTTCATGGAGTTGGGGAGGGCCTAGGGAGAGGTAACAGTAAAATGAAAGCAATGTTGAAATGCCTCTTCCAGACAAGGAAATTAATAGCACAAAGATGGCAGGCAGAGAGACCCCCCTCGAAGGACGACTGGGTTAGAACAGTAACCGATACAGTATGGAAAGAGAAAGTAGTATATGCAAGGAGGAAAAACCTAAAGGAGTTCAAAAAAATATGGAATCCATGGCTAGAGGAAATGGGGTATCCTATGTAAGGTGTGTGTAGAAAGGAGAAGGTGTAGAGTTATGTATGGTGCCTAGAATTCATGAAGGTGTATCAGCAAGAAATATAAGATAGGGGGGAGGGTAATTAGGCAGGTCCATTAGTGGTGGGGTGGGAGGGTTGTTAAAGGGAAAAAAAGAGGCGAGTAAATACCTGAGGTATGTGATATATGCATTATAATGTATGCGGTGTATGTAAGAATTACTGTATTTGGTAATTTTTGTATATTGTGCAGAAATTAATAAAGATTATTTAAATAAAAAAAAGTCAGGGTTTCCTATGACTGGTGTCATAGGAGAAGGTAGTGGTGACAGACCTGTGTTGCGAAAGATCCTCTTCGCTATCATGAGAGTGGCACCAATCAGAGGGTGGACTTTCAAGTCCTCCGGTGGAGGGGTAGAAAGACACGGAGACGCAAGTAGAGGGATGAAGGCATCCTCCATTTCCATCCTTACCCACTACTTAGAGTCCTTGTTACAGTGCCAATCCACGATCATCACGAGGTGTACTGCCCTATAATACCCAAGGATATCGGGGAGTCCAATGCCTCCCTGTTCTATGGGTCTAGATAAAGTTTGCATTTTTATCCTAGGTGACCTATGAGCCCAGATGAAGTCCCTTATGATCGTCTGCAATTGTTTAAAGAAAGTGGGCGGAACCCAAATCGGCAACGTTTGGAGTACATACAAAACCCTTGGTAGAGCCGTCATCTTCAGAGCGTTACACTGTTCAAACCAAGCCAATGTTAAGGTATGCCAGGCATGAAAGTCTGTCTTGAGTTTGTGTAATAGGGGTAGATAGTTATGAGAGTACAAGTGTGCCAAGTCCGGTGCAACATCTATTACCAAGTAACGTATGGATTTGTCTGCCCACTGAAACGAAAAGGACCTGCACATGATCTGTGCTTCTGAATCAGGTACTGTGATATTCAACACTGCGGACTTGGCACAGTTGACCTTAAAGTTTGACACTTCTCCATAGGACCGTATAGCCGCTAGTACATTAGGGAGTGAAACCCGTGGATTAGACACAAAGAAAATGAGATCATCGGTGAAAGCCACAATTTTGTGGTGTCCCGAGGGTTTCATAACACCTGTGATGTTGGGACCTCCTCTTATAGTACACAAAAAAGGCTCAAGGGTCAAAATAAAAATAAGCGGGAACAGGGGACAACCCTGCCTCATCCCGTTTGCTATTGTGAAGAAACCCGCACCGCCGCCGACGGAGTAAAGTATAGAGATAGAACCCATCCAAGCATATTGGGGCCCAAACCAATGTGATCCAGGGTGGCCCGCATAAAATGCCAGGCCACCCTGTCGAACGCCTTTTCCACGTCCCTTGAGAGCAGGAGAAAAGGCTTTTTATTACATCGAGCCGCATGAATAAGGTTAATGACCCTAACGGTATTGTCTCTCGCCTCTCTCAACGACACAAAACCCGCCTGGTCGAGGTGTATTAATTGTGGGATGTGCGGCAGAAGTCTAATTGATAGTATTTTTGAAAAAAGTTTCAAGTCTACATTGAGTAACGCAATCGGGCGATAATTTCTGCAGTGGGACTGGTCTTTCCCTTCTTTAGGTATCAGGGAGATATATGCCCGGAGCGAGTCTACCAAGTTAGGACTATCCCCCTTCAACGTATTATATGCTGTCAAGAAATAAGGTTCAGGGTGAAGCCATCAGGTCCCGGTGCCTTCCATGGTTTTGTTTGAGCTAGGGCTGTCTGGAGTTCCTCAGACGTGATCTCAGATTCCAATGAATCTCTAATATCGTCTGGCAGTGTAGGCATACCAGAGGCTCTGATATATTCACCTGCTAACACCGTCTTGGCTGCTAAGGACTCAGTGGGTTCCCCCCGATGTAAGTTATAGAATTGCTGATAATATTCACAAAATTTGTTCGCTATGTCTTTGGAGGTATGTACTTTGGTCCCCTGTTTAGTAGTGATAGAAGGGATGTAGGTGCGCTTCCTCGGGCCATGTAAAGCTCTAGCCAACATCGAGCCTGGCTTATTCCAGAATTCAAACAAGGTCCGTCTCACCCAAGCCAGGCTTTGTGTCGTTTTTTGATATAATAAATCTTTCAGTTCCCCTCTGGCCTTTAACAAGGCCTTGAGGTGTGCTTCAGCTAATGACCGTTTATGAAGTGACTCGAGAGAGCGCACCTGAGAAATCAGCAAATCAATCTGCTTGGTTTTTTCCCTTTTCCTTACAGTCCCAATCCTGATGAACTCCCCCCTCACCACACATTTATGTGCCTCCCACACAGTGATTGGGGTCAGTGACGGATCAATATTTTCCATGAAGTAATTGGTGAGAATTCTCCCTACCTCACTGCGTACCTCAGGTATTTGCAACAGACATTCATTGAGTTTCCAGGTTAGGGGAGGTTTAGGTTCAGTCTCCCAACACAGAGTCACATGGGTAGGTGTGTGGTCGGAAAAAGATATGTAGTCAATCTGGGAGGAGGTGACAAAGGGCAGGTCCTTGTGCTGGATCTGAAAGAAGTCGATCATAGAGTATGTACGGTGCACCGAAGAGAAGTAGGTATAGTCTCTACTCTCAGGGTGCATAATTCTCCATGGATCGACCAAGTTCAGGTTGAATAATTCCACTTTCAGTTTTTTGAGGTAGAAGAAAGACAGATGTGACGCCCCTCTTGAGACATCAAGTAACGGTTCTTGTGCATAATTAAAGTCACCACCCATCAGGAAGACACCCTCACGAAATTCCAAGATTATGGGGATTAGGGACTTCATAAAAGAGAGGTGGTCTGAGTTTGGAAAGTAAACGTTAACCAAGGTCATTGTGGTATTTCTGATTCTCCCTTTTATAAGCAAGTACCGGCCCTGCAGGTCTGCACGCTCCTCCAGTAGAGCCCAAGGGATCGACTTGGCTATCAATATACTAACACCTTTCGACTTTGATAGAGGGGAAGCTCCATGACATGCATTTGGAAAGTCTCTATTACAGAGTCTGGGAATTGCTTGGTGTTTAAAGTGGGTCTCCTGGATTAGCGCCACCTGAGTGAGCGATTTTTTAAGATCAGAGAGGAGTCTCGAGTGTTTCTCAGGCGTGGCCAATCCACGAGCATTTAAGGATGTAAATGTAATCCCTTGTCAGGAATAGCATGGTGGGGGCCCACTGGAGGGAGCCATGTTGCGTACCCTTAGAGAATTGGATAAGGCAAAACAAAAACGAGCGAGGGGGAGAAGAAAGGAGGAGGGTAAGGGAAAAAACAAGAATAAGAATAAGAAGACTGAAGGAGTGTTAAGCAAGTGGAATAGTACAGGTACAGCAATTAGAGGTAAAAGAAGAGAGCGAGGAATTAGGAGAGTATACTACTGTTGCTAAACCAAGCCTTGAACAGATATGCGCGGCCTATATGCGGGGGTGGAAGACTAGACTCTGCGACACAGTGGGGGACGTGCTGTTGGGTAAGAACCTATAACTGGAAAGACACTAGACTATAACCTCAAAACATGGTGTCATTAGTCAAAATATCCCACTCGGCACGTGCTCTGGATTTAAAACTTCCCTTGATTGACAATTCGCCAGTTTACAATTATCACTCATAAGGGCACTACTGGTCACAGTGAGAGCTCAATAAAACTTTTTTAAAACGAGAAAGAAATTCTGGGCAATGTGAGATAACACCCAGTGTGTCCTACCACCTCCTGGGAAAGACCCGGCCCACACCCCCGTCCTATGTCAGGAAAAACAAAAAGAATGATCAAAAATAAAAATCCTCCTGAGAAAATATCGACGGGGGAGTGACGCGGGCCCAACCCCGTCCAGCTGCAGCACCGAACCCATTAAACCTTGCCCCTCAACCAAGAAGCAGACAGCATTTGGTACACATTTTGAAGGGTCAGAGAAGAACAAGTCGAACAGTGGTGCAGTGGTTAGCACTCTCGCCTAGCAGTAAAAAAGGGTCGCTGGTTCGAATCCCAACCACGACACTACCTGCCTGGAGTTTGCATGTTCTCCCTGTGCCTGCGTGGGTTTCCTCCGGGTACTCCGGTTTCCTCCCACACTCCAAAGACATGCTGGTAGGTTAATTGGCTTCTGTCCAAAATTGGCCCTAGTATATGAATGGGGACCTTGGATTGAGGGTAGGGACTGATGTGAGTGTGCGATGTACAGGGTTAGGGACAAGGGTCAGGGTTGTAGACACACATTCACTCAGGTTGAACTGGATGGACTGGTGTCTTTATTCAACCTTACTAACTATGTAACTATATATGACCACTCAGGTAGCCGAGCAAAAGCTATATTTGAGAGTAAAAAGGATACCCAGTTCCGAATTAAATTAACGGGACCATGAGTGTCACAAACATCTCCCCTGAGGTGATCTTCTCTACCGCCAGTCCCGGTTAAGACTCAGGGCAAGTAAGTGCGTCTCTGAGATCCATTTTTGGCCTGGAACGTCAACGTCTCCTGCTGGGTAAGGACGAAAGGTGCTTTAAGCATGGAGCCTTGGGACTTTTAAGGTGTCAATGTTCAAAGAATTTTAAACCATATTAAGATAAAAAGAAAATTTTTATTACAATTGATTTAAAAAAAGCCTATTTTGAGGCCACACATAGTACAACATTCCAAAAGATTAGTTTATAAAATGCAACATCAATTTATGATGCAGATACCACTTATTTTCTCAACATATTTCGCTCTGTGGAGCTTCTTCAGGAGATCATGTGGTACCATTGGTAAGACTGGAATTTACATAAAGAAAGAATATCAATCAATACAGTGTAAGATAACAATTTAGGCAATATTTCATAATAGAGAGAGCTCTTATAAAGCGTATATCAAATTAGAAAATTTGTAAAATATTGCATAAAACATATATGGATCCATATTAATATATTGTGGTTATTTAAGTAGAATTAAGGTATTAATTAGTGAGCAAAACAAAAAGTGAGGCACAGAGAATATAACAAAACAAAATTCTAAACCTTACCTAAAAACAGAATTTGTAACAAAAGATTACAAATTAGGCTGAAGATCACCAAGTAATGAAAAGGTTAATCCCTGGAATAGCCTCTTCTCATTATATTCCTGAATCACTGGTTAACTTGCAGAGGTAATACTTGTATAATCAAAATTTATAGTGTCCTAGCTGAAAAAACAGGACAAAAATAATAATTGAGAAAATGTATATTTGTGTATTTGAAGGGATATGATTAATAGTTCTCAATTAAAAAATATTGTGTTAAGAGTATTTAATTAATTTTACCTTGGGTGTATTTTCAATAATAGAATCAATGTTGATTACAAAAGACATCCTGGGTGTTCAATTGAACAGGAGCACCATCGTAGGATGTAAAAGGAAAAAAAAATCAATATGAAAAAGATGTTGGGGAGGTCTGGAGAGGGAGGGATCAAGATCAGCCCACACTTAAATCCAGCACCTAAACCATTGAAAATAACCAAATAGATAAATGACATTAAATTTAAATTTAGCCAATGTTAGGCAGAAAGATATTGGATAGAAAAATCCAGAGGTCACCATGAATGGAGCCGCCTACCTTGCAGAGATGTTTCCAAGGGTTCAATGAGATGGGAAGGAGAGATCCTTCCCTCCTTACTCTGTGATGTCCAGCAGAGAAATGACGGGGAGAGAGGAAAAATCTCCCTGTTTAAGTATTAGACTCCAGAGCGGCCGGCGTCTGACGTCACCGCCGCTCCGCGGACGTGCATAGGGTATCACTGCGCATGGGCTCACTTAGAGACGGCAGACGTCAGGAGCTGCTTGAACGTGCAGCTACTGATCGCCATCTTTAAAGTTACTTTGCCCTCACATAATGGGAGGGGAACTGAAACGGCTCAAGAAGAAGTGAACGGAACTGATGGAACACATCAGCCGTGCCTTCAATCCTCGAACGAGCCAGGTTAAAAAATAAAAGGTATATTGAAAGATGTGGGGCACAGCGCAGGGAGCCATTCAGGCATTTGGAGAGGGAGTCATTGATTAGGAACCACATCAAACAAATGCCTGGGTGTCCGTGCAAGTTAAAAACGGAAAGGCTATCCAGGATAGAGGGGGGCTATAAAGGGAGTACATATTCCTAATGTAGAAAATTCTTCATATGCATGTCAGCATAATGATGAGATACTAAATATAGTGATATTAAGCCAAGTAATCAAATAATAATACAGTATACTTGATAAACAAAATTATGGCAAGGTTGAATAAAAAAAAAAGGGAAATAAAATAAAAACCAATGTGAAATAAAATAAAATAATAATAATGAATATAATAATAATAATGACAAAGAAAACAAAACAAAACAAAACAATAACAAAACAAAACTAAAAAGAAATGTTAATTAAAGAAAAGGCTTGTAGCTTAAGGCATCATTTAGACCCGGGTCTTTTAACCACCTGACGGCCACAGCACGGACCTGCATTCCCGGGAGGCCGTCATATGACGGCCTCCCCTGTGCACGCTCCCTGCGCACGCCGTGATCACCGAGTCACTGAGACTCGGCTGATCACCGATCCGTGTAAGGGGCCGGTCCCGGCCCTTTATCATGTGATCAGCTGTCAGCCAATGACAGTTGATCACATGATGTAAACAAAAGATCGGTAATCTTTTTTTTTTTTTACTCACGCTGACAGCGCGAGTAGAAAAAAAAAGCCCATCACCGGATCGGATGTCAGGGACATCGGTCCCCAAGTGGAAGAGGCACATCTGCCTCATCAGTGCCATCTAAAAGTGCCACCTAACAGTGCCCACAGTGCCACCTAACAGTGCCCACAAGTGCCACTTATCAATGCCCACCTGTAGTGCCAATCAGTGCCACCTGGCAGTGCTGCCCATCACTGCCACCCATCAGTGCCCATCACTGCCACCCATCAGTGCCCATCACTGCCGCCTATCAGTGCCCATCACTGCCGCCTCATCAGCGTACATCATTGAAGGAGAAAAATGACCTGTTTTAAAAAAAAAAAATTCCAAACGTTTTTATTATGGTTTATCAGTAGAATAAACAAGTGATAGCTATAAGATGGCATAGATCAAGTACAATCAAAATTGTGAGTACAGGGGGCGTGGCCTGCAACGGAGCTGAATGGCTGCTTGATCTCAGAGCTCCGGTTCTCTGGCGGACACAGCGGCTGAAATCGGCACAATAAACCTCGGATTCTTCTTCCCCTTGCTGGCGGTCCGATCCGGGCACACCAGGAAAGCATGATGGGCAAGAGAAAAGGCACATCCAGACCTCAAAGACTGACGGATTACTTCTCACAGCCGCTCAATGGAGGTAGGCAAGATGGCGCCGGCCATTCACCCACATTATCTCACAAAGGCGACCTCGCTACACGCACCGCCACCTCATCCCCCAAAACTAATATATTACACGGCAGCCAACAATCTCTCCCCTCCTCCTCACCATCTGGGAGTCCAGCAAAGGCTAAATTGAAGCTGGATGGAGGCGGATGCAGCCCCGCATTGAGCCCTGTAACAGACTCAGGGGATGACACCAGGGAGCTCCCGGAATCCATTAACACTTTCCCTACTACAAATCAACCTGTCCTGGATACTGTGTTAAAGGACATGCAGGTATCTTTAAGAAGCACCATACAAGCAGATATGATGAACTGTATGCACAGATTTAGTGGTGAGCTTAGTGCAGTAGAGGCTAGAATTGAGCATGTGGAAAACAAGATGGGGGATTTCGCCTCCACTATAAACGATCTAGTAGATGCAAACGAAGATAGAGAAGAGGAATCTGCCTGGATTAAAAACAAAATAGCAGATATCGAAGACAGATCCAGGAGGAACAACCTCAAGATTAGGGGGATCCCCGAATCAGTCCAACCATCAGACCTACGGACATATGTGACAGATTTATTTACTGCTCTCCTGCCTGACCTTACCGCAATAGATATTACCATTGACAGAATACATCGTCTACCAAAACCCACATATCTCCCAGATGTGGTCCCCAGAGATGTGATTCTGCGCATGCACTTCTTTCACGTAAAAGAACAGTTAATGCAAACAATGCGCAAACAGGAAAGTGTTCCATCCCGCTTCCAAAAATTACAATTCTATGCGGATCTGTCTCAGCACACACTGCAAAAAAGGCGCAACCTGAACACTATAACAAAAGTGCTCAGGAACCACAACATACCCTACAGATGGGGGTATCCTACTAAAATCTCAATCATCAAACAAGACAAAACATTCGTTGTAGACTCCCTGGACAAAGGCATCTCCTTACTGAAAGAATGGAACATTCTTCCCAACCCAGAAGATGAAGGAAGTCCTACGTCCAACCGACGCTCACCTAACCCTGACTGGAAAACTGTAACGCACAAAAACGCCAAATCACATAAATAACAGCACCTGCAAATCCGAGGTAATCTTATGTCCAGGTTACAAAAGCCGGAGTAACCAATAACCGTTGGGCTAGAACTCTTCCCCTTAGTTACTTGAGCAGCAGTTAGCTGCACACAGTTGACTTTAAATAAGTTATGAAAAGTTGCATCGTTGCTTCACTTGTTACACCTTACAAGTATGTTTTCTTCTCTTTTTTTGCTTTATTTTTTTTTTCTATATATTTGGAGCATTACAGCCGACTATTAAACATCCAGCTTGACACGACAAGATCTACTCAACCCACCGAACTCTCTCAGTGTAAAGATCAACGTGATAAAGTTTCTACCAAGGTCACAGTGAGTACTAATCCTAAGAAAATGGAAAACCACATACGAGGACTCTCACATGCAGGATCCCTTACCTTACCTCAGATTACATGCGAATCACAATCAGCACACCTAAGTAACCAACCCCATGGCCATCCAATTTATTTCCATTAACTCCAAAGGGCTCAATCATCCAGCTAAGAGAAAATCCCTCTGGAAGGAAGCGTTGACAAATAAATCTGACATACTCTGCGCACAAGAAACGCATTTTTGTGGCTTATCCGCCCCAATATGTCAAAACAAGCATTTTCCACACATTTTTTTTGCCAATGCAGATTCAAAAACCAAAGGAGTAATGACTGCCATAAGAGACACTGTAACCTTTGTACTGCATACAAAGTTTGTGGATACTCAGGGTCGATATTTGGTGTTGGTGTGTGATATCAATCAGGTAACATATACTATAGTGAATGTATACGCCCCGAACAGGCACCAGGTTCGCTTTTTCCATAAGCTTATGCATAAAGTTAACACCCTCAAAAAGGGTCTTTTGGTGCTCTGTGGGGACTTCAATATAATCCCTGACCCGTCTATAGACACAACAACATCGAAGAAACGTATATTGACATCTCTCCAAGATTCCATACATAAAGAAGGTTTGTATGATTTGTGGCGGTGTCTGCATGCAGGTGAGAGAGACTTTACGTTCTTATCCGCCCCACACCATACATATACTAGAATAGATTTCTTTTTGGTGGACCAACATACCTTGACCAAATCGGCCTCCTCAACCATTAATAATATTACATGGTCGGACCATGCATCCATTACTTTATCTTTAAAAGATACCTCTGTAATCACTACTACTCCGATCTGGAGAGTCAATTCTTTCCTCTTGCAACAACCAGAGTCAAAAAAAATTATTGAAGAGCATTTACTAGAATTTTTTACTATCAACGAATCTTCTGTTCAGAACCATTTCACTCTGTGGAATGCCCACAAGGCATTCATTAGGGGGATTTTTATTCAATTGGGGGCCCGGGCGAGGAGGCAGCGGCAAAAGAAACTGCAAAATATCACAGATGAGATCTTTTGCTTAGAAACCAAAAATAAACAACAATCTTCCCCCTTGGTCTCTAAAAGACTTCACCAGTTGAGAAACGATCTCAGACTCCTCTTACTAGAGGACTTTGAGAAAAAAACAAAACGACTTAAAATGAATTACTATGCACACGGAAATAGGGCAGGCAAATTGTTAGCGCATCAACTTAAGGGACACAGAAGTAAAACCAAAATACCATACATATTACACCCCATGAACAAATCCAAAATGCAACACCCACAAGACATAGCAGACGCCTTCAGCAATTATTACGGCTCCCTCTACAACCTTAAAGAGGATACAACCACATTTCAACCAACCACTAAAATGATAAATGATTTTTTAGAACAAATCACATTGCCAACTTTGTCCCAACAGGAAAAAGAACAGCTAAGTGCACCATTTACTATTGAAGAAATACATAAAACGATCGAATCACTCCCCGCTAATAAATCCCCAGGCCCAGATGGCTTCACAGGAGATTATTATCAAACCTTTAAAACTATTCTATCTCCTCACCTGGGCAGGATTTTCAATGCCGCTGCTGCCTCCTCCTCCTTCCCTCCCGAAATGCTGAGGGCTTTAATAGTGACTTTGCCTAAGCCAGGGAAAAACCCAGACACCCCAGCAAATTTTCGACCTATATCGCTACTAAATGCCGACTTAAAAATTTACGCCAAAATCATAGCTAACCGCCTAATAGATATTTTACCCCACTTAATCCATTCAGACCAGACTGGGTTCACAAGAGGTCGTCAGACCTCTGATGCTACTAGAAGGCTGATAAATATTATCCACACGGCTGAGACCCAGCGAAGGCCTTCTCTGCTTCTAGCACTGGATGCAGAGAAGGCCTTTGATAGAGTGCATTGGGGATACCTAGAAACGGCCTTGGGGAGGTTTGGTTTTTCAGGTTCTATTTTATCGGCAATAATGGCGTTATACTCGAATCCCTCAGCGCAAGTATATACCTCGGGAGTACTCTCTAAGCCGTTCAACATAACCAATGGTACCCGTCAGGGTTGCCCTCTCTCCCCACTAATCTTCAATCTAATCTTAGAACCCTTGGCAACATTTATTAGGAAACACCAGTCCATAACAGGTTTCATAACACACAAATCGGAACATGTCATTAGCCTATTCGCTGATGACATCATTTTGATGCTTACGAATCCGACTATTTCCCTGGCTTCGGTTCACGATACATTGCAAATGTTCACCAAGATATCTTACTATAAGGTAAATGAAAATAAATCTTATATATTAGGTATTGGTATAGATCCTCAACTGAAAAATACGCTCAGCTCACGGTTTCCATATACATGGTGCAAAGAGGGGATAAACTATCTAGGAATCACCTTAACCGCTTCTACGGATGACCTCTTTAGGACCAACTATATCCCCTTTCTCAACTCCTTACCGACTAAACTACAAAATTTATCCAAATCTGAACTTTTATGGTCAGGACGCCTAGCGGCCTTCAAAATGGTAATCCTTCCTCAATTAATATACCTATTCAGATCGCTCCCCATCCTGGTTCCCAATTGGTATTTTTCCAAACTACAATCTTTGCTTAATAGGTTCTTATGGAAAGGGAAAAAAGCTAGATGGGCTTTTAAAAACTCAGTGATGTCTAGGAAAGTGGGGGGAGTGGGTAATATTGTGATCAAAGATTACTACCTCGCATCCATTCTTGCACAATTAAGATCATGGTTTCCTGAATCGCCGAACCCCAGATGGCAGGAACTAGAAGAGAACCAAATTCCTGATAAAAATCTTTACAATTATTTAATGATACAGCCCACTAAGGTATCTTACAACCAATCTTTAGCTCCCTCCATGAAAGCTTCACTTCAAGCCTGGAATACACTTGTAAAAAATCACTCATCTAACTCCCTTGTATCCCCGTTACAGATCCCTATCACCAGCTTATCTAGTGTTATACCAGACCTTCGCATAAATCATTGGGCAGACCAAGGCATAACACACATTGAAGATCTTAGAATAGGCCCCACGATAAAAACATTCAGAACACTACAAATTGAATACAACTTAGAACAGTCTGAGTACTATAGATACATGCAGATATGTCATTTTATTAAAAATACCCCTCTTCTTTCCATCCAACTCCCTTGGAGAATAAAATTATTCCTCACGAAGCAATCCACCTCTATTAAAGGAATATCACTCTTCTATAATGCCTTAAACGATAAGCTGACATTTGTTAAACACTCTTATATCGAAGCTTGGGAACGAGAATTAAAACAATGTTTCTCCCCGGCTCAGTGGCAAAAAACACTTCAGATTACATACTCCTCCTCTAAGTGTATTAATTTATGGGAACTAACACAAAAAATACTAATGCGTTGGTATTTAACACCACATAAGATATCTAAGTTTGACCATAATACCTCTCCAATGTGTTGGAGAAACTGCAATAATGTAGGTACTTTATGCCATATATTTTGGGATTGCCCAAGAATACGCACACTATGGGAAAAGGTATTCGACATAATAGCACAAATAACAAATCAACAGATTCAACCTAACCCTGGCCTAGCTATTCTATCTTTAGACATAGACTTGATCCCAAGAGTTTATAGGAAGATAGTATCCCACGTTCTATTAAGCACCAGATTAATGATTACCAGACACTGGAAAGCTCAGGAAATCCCTAAAACTACTGAAATAATTACAACCACTAACACACATATCACGTACGAAAAAATGTTTGCGTCATCCCAAGGTAATTTTCAGATATAATACACCCAGTGGAAACCGTGGACTGACTGGTACAATTCAAGGAAAACTTAAGGACTGTTACTGATACATGCTCAATCATTAGATGAGTTCTAAGTCGAGTTATGCCAAGCTAGATGGCTCCATTTATTATCCTACAGTATTTAATTTTATTTTTATGTTATTTTCACCTCGTTTGTTCATGTCATTCACACCACATAGGATCCCAAACCATAGCGACCCACGCACAATGTATACTGTTCACTAACCTTTTTTCCAAACTGGTGGAGCCACCTCCTTCATGGCACAGTGAGTACCCAGCAGGGGTGTAGAAGGGGGTGGACTCTTCTTCTGAGTTATATTTTTCTCATTACGGTGATTATACATGCCAATAACAAATACGAGAATACTTAGTGCTATGGGAACTCCAAGTGTCTTCAGTGTGCTTATAGTACAAAAGATTATAATCTATATAATGCCAAATAACAAACGCAATTGGTTGATACAATGGAGATATTTGTAATTTCCGGTGTTGAAATGTACTGTTCCTTTTTATTTCTTCTCAAAATTCTGTCTGTATTTTTGTCTCTCTTTTGTATTTTTGATGAAAATTTAATAAAAACTATTGAAATAAAAAAAAAAATTGTGAGTACAATCAAACTTGTAAATACAATCGAACTGAGAATACAGACTACAGGAAAGAAGAAACAAGTGTACTAGGACACATATGCATAAGAGCCGCTTGTTGCGTACAGGGCGTTTGACACTATTCGGACTCCCCCATACACCCCCTTGGGAGCAGACTGTGTCATGGGGAAGGACAGCGTCATCAGCCCCATACCTACACACACCTATAATTGAGAAAGCAAGATTATATAGTAAACAATTAAGATGTCTAATTGGGTGATCAGGGAGTATCAAAGATCTCGTCCGCTTACCCCTAATGGGGGAAGCGTTGAGATCATATTAAAGAGATAGATTAGAGAGAGGTGTTAGTATGAATGAAACAGGAGTAGGAAAGCTGATTAAACATTCTCGTGTATATTCAGGAATCGTTAGTAAGCCTTGGATTGTACAGTTATATAAAGAGACACACAAAAGAGGTGTTCACTATTGGCTCTATCCGGTCTAGATCGTACTGGGGGCCAGTTCTTATGAGTGAAGTAGTTTAACACAGAGCGGTGTACTAGTCAGGGGAGTTTTATACTTCTAGTGTGTGCTAACCATGGGGACCAGTGTCTATGGAATTTGTCCCCTGTCAGATTAGCTTTGGAAAAAAGATATTCCATATGACAGCGATCATTAAGCGTGTTAATGAGAGATGTGATAGTTGGTGGTTGTGGGTTTTTCCAGGCGCGGGCTAAGACTGCACGCGCTGCCTTTAAAATATGTTGAATAATTGGGATTTTGGTCGTAGGCCAAGATTGGGAGTCTAAACCAAAGAGAGCCATCTGTGGAGTCAATTGTTGGGAGATGTTAGTTGTGTTAATGATTAATGCAGATACTCGTTTCCAAAATGGTATTATGATAGGACAATCCCACCATATATGAAACATGTCCCCAGTTTCATCACAATTCCTCCAGCATTTTGAAGATTGAGAAGGAAATATGGATGCCAGTCTAGCAGGTGTGTAGTACCATTTATGGTAAATCTTCATGAGGGTTTCCCAGTGGAATACATTTTTGGAAAAGATAGCCGGGAGGCGAAGAGTTCGGTACCATTCTTCTGTAGGAAAGGAGGACTTTAAATTTGATTCCCAGTATAGTACACTCGCTGGTTTGTGTGTGGTTACATTTCGTGAGAGTAGAGTGTAGATGTAGGAGATGCCCTTGACTTTGTTGGTGGAGTGAACATAGTAGGAGAGCAGGTCCCTGGAGGTCATTTCTGTAGAAGTAGGCAGTTTTGAAAGTATATGTCGGATCCTGAGATAGATGTAAAAATCTTTGCTTGATAGACCGAATTCCCTGATGAGTTGTTGGTAACTTTTAAGGTTCAATTGGAGGTATAGGTCTCCAATTGTCTTAATTCTGGCTTCATACCAACGTTGAATAGTTAAATTCGGAGATAGGAGCTGCAATGCGAGAAATGGAAGTAGTTTCAAGGTGTCTGTGTGTATTCCTTGATAGGTGTGACATATAGCTTTCCATGTTGCGATAAAGGCATTGACCGTAGGAAGGTATGAGCGCGGAGCATAGAAGTTCATCCAAGTTGCTGATAATACTAGTTGTGGGGTACTCGGTATAGCAGTTGATTCAATTTGATGCCACAGTGTAGTAGGGTGCGAGGACCACCACTGCTTTACTTGATCTAAGATGACTGCTTTATAGTACCATTTGATATTGGGTGCACCCATCCCAGCACAGGTAGTAGGAGAGGAGAGTATTGAAGCTTTCACTCGTGGTTTGCGAGCTGCCCAAATAAAGGAGTTAAGAATTTGTTGTATTTTGGATAGTTCTTTCGGTAATATCGGTAATGGTAGTGTTCTAAAGTAGTAAAGAACATGTGGGAGAAGAAACATTTTGGTCAGGGCTATTTGTCCAGCCCATGATACTGTAATGGATGACATAGCCGAAGTTATGGTTAGTAGTTTCTGATTAAGGGAAGATAAGTTAGTGCGAAGGAGCGTGGAGGAAGGGGATACAAGTTGGATGCCCAGATATGTCATTGAGGAGCCGGGGCCCAGGAGAAAGGGGAAGCCTTGGAAATCTCCATTTTGATTGAGGGTGATATTGAAATGCCAATCATGGATGACTTAGAGTGGTTCAGTTTATACATTGAGATCTTACTAAAATCATCAACTTGAGATAAAACTTGAGATAAAATGGGGAGCGAATTTAGAGGGTCAGTAAGTGCAATAATAACGTTGTCTGCATAAAGCCCTATTTTGTGATGGGTGTCTCCAACCAGAATCCCTGAAATGAGGGGGTTTGTGCGGATGGTTTGGGCTAGGGGCTCAATCACCAAGGCAAAGATCAGGGGCGAGAGTGGACACCCCTGTCTAGTACCATTTATGATTGCAAAGGAATTAGAGAGAATGCCTGAAGTCCATACCTTAGCGCTGGGTGAGCAATAGAGACCTAGGATGGCTTGCAAAAATTTGCCCTCTATACCAAATTTTCTCAGCACCCCTTCTAGATAGCCCCAGTGGACTCTATCAAACGCCTTCTCTGCGTCAAGAGAGATCAGCAGAGAAGACGTTTGGTGATGTTCAGCTCAGTGAATGAGATCCACAAAGCGACGGGTGCCATCAGAGGCCTGACGTTGGGGGATGAAGCCTACCTGATCTGGGTGTACAAGGTAAGGTATGTGTTCTGATAAACGCGTGGCTAATAATTTGGCATATATCTTGAGGTCAGTGTTAAGAAGTGAGATGGAGCGATAATTAGCCGGGTCATGGGGGGATTTTCCTGGTTTCTGGATGGTTAAGATGGTGGCTTCTAGTGATTCGGCTGGAATTTCTCCGGTAGCAAGGAATCTATTTAATGAGTTGCAAAGGTGTGTAATTAATTGCTCGCAGTATGTTTTATAATATTCATTTCCAAA
Organism: Lithobates septentrionalis; assembly: GCA_037952835.1. Taxonomy (NCBI): domain Eukaryota; kingdom Metazoa; phylum Chordata; class Amphibia; order Anura; family Ranidae; genus Lithobates; species Lithobates septentrionalis. Next base: position 3,237,169 of record JBBDGP010000584.1, read on the forward strand.
GCCATCTGGTCCTGGGGCTTTGTGTGATGGTAGCGCCTTAATAGCTCTCCGGACTTCCTGGATCGAGAAGGGTTGGGCTAAGTCTGTTGCTTGTGTTGGGGTTAGGGAGGGGAGACTTAATTTGGAAAGAAAGTTTAGAATATTTGTGCCAGTAGGCTGCGTCTCAGTGGGGGAGTGATTTAAGTTGTACAATTTAGAGTAGAAGGAGCTATGTCTTTGGGGTTGGTAAGCCTATGATCATTAGAGTCTATGAGAAAAGGGATTTTGGATTGAGCTGCCTTACGTTTGTATTGTTGCGCTAAAATCTTTCCTGTCTTATTTCCCTGGGAGTTCCAGGTAAGTTTTAGTTTCCGCATATAAAAATCATGCCCGCTCTGAAGATATGAGCTTAGATCAGACCTGAGTTTGCGGAGTTCGTCATGGGTGGCCCCTGAAGGTGATTGTATATTACGTCTTTCTAGGGTTCTTATATTGTCTAGGAAGGTGTTAAGGGTTGTGTTGCGTTTTTTCTTCTCCTGGGCTCCCATTTTTAGTAGAGTCCCTCTTACGACAGATTTGTGAGCATTCCAAAGCGTGGTAGGATTAGATACAGAGCCTTCATTTAGGGTAAAGTAGTCATCGATCACGGATTCAACCTGCTCCCTACTGTCCTTGGTACTAATTAGGGAAGTGTTTAGTCGCCACGATTTGTGTGATGTGGTGGCGGGTGATAGGTTGAGTGTGATAGATACAGGGGCATGGTCAGACCATGATATCACCCCGATAGAGGAGGTGGTAATGGATTGTAGTAGTACTTTTGGATGTCAGGAACAGGTCGATCCTTGAATAGGTTCTTTGGGAGTTGGAGTAAAATGTGAAAACTTTCTCAGTGCCGTGTTGACATCTCCAGGGGTCATAGAGCTCTTCTAATGCCGCGTACACATGAGCGGACTTTACGGCGGACTTTGCCCGGCGGACTGGATTTCGTCGGACAATTCGATGTGTGTGGGCTCCAGCGGACTTTGTTTGCTCAAAAGTTGGAAGGACTTAGATTTGAAACTTGTTTAAAATGTATCCGTTGAAATCGAGTCCGGTCGAAAAGTCCGCCGTCTGTATGCTAGTTCGACGGACTAAAAAGCCACGCTAGGGCAGCTATTGGCTACTGGCTATGAACTTCCTTGTTTTAGTCCGGTCATACGTCGTCACGTACGAATTCGACGGACTTTGGTGGATTGTGTGTAGGCAAGTCCATTCATTCAGAAAGTCCGTCGTAAAGTACGTCGAAAAATCCGCCGGGCAAAGTCCGCCGTAAAGTCCGCTCGTGTGTACGCGGCATAAGAGTACAATAGAGGAGAGGGCAGTGGATCTTCTCCTCTTTGAGGTGGAAGTATCAAGTGAGTGGTCAAGTACATCATTAAAGTCGCCACATAGGATAATTTGGTCTCTCGGATAATGTTGAATTTTTTTTGTAATAGCGTTATAAAAGGATTTTTGGTGGGTGTTCGGGGCATAAAGATTAACTATTATCAGAGGTTTGTTGTTAAAATGAGCCGATAGTATTAGGTACCTGCCAGAGGGATCTTGTTCTATGTTTGAAACTGAGAGGGACACGGTAGACCGTACCACTATCATCACTCCTCGTACTTTCTTATTAGTTTGAGAGTGGAAAATATGTGGGTATAATTTGTGGGTGCAGCGTGGTGGATTGATTGAGGAAAAGTGTGTCTCTTGAATACATAATATATTGGTGCGTTGGGAGATCGCTTCCCTCCATAGCATGGATCGTTTGCATGGGCTATTTAAACCCTTGACATTAAGGGAGGTGATTTTGAGTGACATGTGTAGCTGTTAGTAGATGTCAAGGTGACACTGAGAACGTTCTAACCTGTAAAGGTATGAGTAGTATGTAACCGAACTTTCTAGGATTAGTAATGTGTTTACTGTTTGCTTACGTAAGTGGACAGTAAAAAAATATGATTTCTATACAGTAATCAGAACTGATATAGAGATTTCATAGACTTAGTTGAACAAATCTGTTACAAACATAAAAAGGAGAAATATAGTAACTTAAGAAAATGCTGTGTGCTTTGCACACTATAGGACTAGGGCGAGGTAAGTCAACCAGTAGTGGAGGTACTCCTCCACAATTTTAAAGCAAGTGATATCCAGCTGGGTTTAGGGACGACCTGGGAGGTTATCCCTATGTAATCTGACAACTAGAGTTTATCCTTCGCCACCCATTTGTTGGAAATCCTGGAGGATCGCTTGTTTAGAGGTGTTGTTGGAGGCGGATTGGGGACAATTCCCCAGTTATGCAACTGTTTAATCCCATCTTTGGGTGTCAGAATTGCGACCTGCTGATGCTGATAATTGACAAGTAGTTTGGTGGGAAATCCCCATTTATATGTGATTTTGTGTTCCATGAGGATCGACGTAACTGGAGTAAAGGCTTTGCGTGCTTGCGAGGTGGCCGCAGAAATGTCATTGTAGAGTTGTATTTTGGAAAAAGGTTCAGGGAGGTTGCGGAAAGATCTTGCTGCTCTCATAATTTGTTCCTTAGAATGAAAAAAATGGACTCGAGCCAGGATATCTCTGGGCAGAGATTCAGGTAGGTGCTGTGGTTTGTGAATTCTATGGGCTCTGTCAATGAGAAGGTCTTGCGGCGTCAATGTCGGCAAGATTTTGAGGAATAATTGGTGCAGGTATGGGGTTATCTCAGCAGGTGTTATGGCTTCTGGCACTCCCCTAATTTTGATATTATTCCGCCTGTAGCGGTCTTCAAGGTCGGCGATTTTAAGACGCATTTGTTGAATAGCCTCTGTGTGTTCATCCTGTATGTCTACAATGGTGTTATGGGCTATGGTAGCTGCTGACAGGTGCTGCTCAATATGATCAATACGGTCCTCCAGGTCATCCACTCCATCAAGTAGATGATTAATTGAGGATCTATACTCTCTTTGCATATCAGATTGTAGGGAGATCAGCATTGCTTTTAGTGTGTGTTCTGAGGCTGGATTATCTGTTGTTGTATATGCAGCTAGGGATGCTGTGGGTGTATCAGCCGATATGGCACTACAGGTCTCAGCACCATGCTGTCTCTTCACAGGGGGAGGCTTTGTGGGAGAGTGCACTGGGGAGTTTGCAGACCTCTTACCTCTATCTGCTGGAGAGTAGGCTGGCTGTTGTTGCTGCTCTACAGACTCCTCCATGTCTGAGATAGGGTCATCAGTTTGCGCGGTCACTGCCTGTGCTGTCTGTGATGAGGGAGCTCCGTCCCAGCCGGCGCCATCTTGGGCTGGTGTCTTGGCGGCCCTCATGTAAAAATCTATCAGTTTCCGCGATCCGTGGGTGTCGTTTCGTCCGCGGGTCATATTCCTGGGGATGCTAGGAGTCAGCTGCCCCTCTATGGGGGGATGATGGGCTAGGTAGAAGCGCTAGATGCCGCTGAGTAGCTCTGTGGAGGAGCAGAGCTCCGTGTTCAGGCGGCCATTCTCATGTGCGGCCAGGTCACGCCCCCGTTTTAATTTTTTTGTAACAAAATATAAAAAAATATATATATATTTTTTTTTAATTCAGTTTTTTACATTTTTTTTAACAAAAAGTAAAAACCGCAGAGGTGATCAAATACCACCAAAAGAAAGCTCTATTTGTGGTGAAAAAATTATAAAAATTTAATTTGGGTACAGTGTTGTATGACCGCGCAATTGTCATTCAAAGTGCGTCAGTGCTGAAAGCTGAAAATTGGTCTGGATAGGAGGGGGGTTTAAGTGCCCTGTAAGCAAGTGGTTAAATCATCTAAATTGGAAATCCATTTTGCCTCCCGCTGTAATAAGATTTGGTCATAATTACCTCCTCTTTCGCCTGGAGGAACATGTTCTAAGGCTACAAAACGCATCATAGTGTCATCAAATTGATGAAACAGGCCCATGTGACGGCTGATGGGTGTCTCCATCCTTGTTTTACACACAAGGGAGACATTATCTCATATTCGATGAAAGAATGGGCGTTTTTTTTTGCCCACATAGAAAGCGTTTACAGCCACAGGTCATTAAGTGGACAATGCCAACTGATTGACACGTGACTGAAAATTTAGGGGAATACAAACGGCCATTGGGAAGGGCAATGGTACGTGTTGTGTGAATGTACCTACAGAAACCACATTTGTGACATGGTCTTGTGCCTCTATTTGAATTGATGGTAGTGAGGGATGAATCATAATGACTATGAACAATCTTATCCTTTATGGACCGTGATTGTCTGAAGGTTATTTCAGGGTAGTTTTTTAAGTGTTTAGAGACACGTGGATCCCCCATTAGGAGGTACCAGTATTTCTGCATTAGTTCTCTAATTTGTTTATGTTGTCCTGAGAATCTAGTGATCATTCTCAGTTCAGAGGAAGATGTAGGAATAGGGTGACCATGAATAAGGTCCGATCTGTTATGTTTTTTTGCCCTAGCATAAGCTTTTCTCAGACTTTTGTTGCTATATCCATGAGTCTTGAGGTGGTGTTGTAGGGCCTTAGCTTTATTTCCAAAGTGACTATTGTTACTGCAATTTCTTGTGAGACAAAGGTATTGTCCATAAGGAATGTTCATTTTTAATGATGAGGGATGAGAGCTGGTGGCATGGAGAAGGGAGTTACCAGCCGATGGCTTGCGATATACGGTAGTGCCTAATGTCCTATCCTTGTTGACAAAAATTTGAATGTCTAGGAAGGTTAGCCTATCCTGGCTAGCTTCCATGGTAACGTTGAGGTTATATTGATTAACCTTTAGACTCTCAAAAAACAAGAGTAGATCAGCATGGCTCCCTGTCCAGACAAAAAAAATATTGTCTATATATCGTCTCCAAATCGGTATCCGTTCAAAAAAACATTGCATATTGTCATCATAAAACAAGTCCTGCTCCCATACCCCCAGATACAGGTTTGCATAGGAAGGAGCACATTTGGTTCCCATGGCTACACCCTGTATCTGGAGGTAATGGGAGCGTTCGAAAATAAAAATATTGTTATGCAGGATGAATCGCAAAAGATCAAGAATAAATTGATTATAGGCAGGAGGGAACTCTCTATTAAGAGAGATAAAGCCCTCTACAACTCTACAAGCCTTTTCTTTAATTAACATTTCTTTTTAGTTTTGTTTTGTTTTCTTTGTCATTATTATTATTATATTCATTATTATTATTTTATTTTATTTCACATTGTTTTTTATTTTATTTCCCTTTTTTGTTTTATTCAACCTTGCCATAATTTTGTTTATCAATTATACTGTATTATTATTTGATTACTTGGCTTAATATCACTATATTTAGTATCTCATTATTATGCTGACATGCATATGAACAATTTTCTACATTAGGAATATGTACTCCATTTATAGCCCCCCCTATCCTGGATAGCCTTTCCGTTTTTAACTTGCACGGACACCCAGGCATTTGTTTGATGTGGTTCCTAATCAATGACTCCCTCTCCAAATGCCTGAATGGCTCCCTGCGCTGTGCCCCACATCTTTCAATATACCTTTTATTTTTTAACCTGGCTCGTTCGAGGATTGAAGGCACGGCTGATGTGTTCCATCAGTTCCGTTCACTTCTTCTTGAGCCGTTTCAGTTCCCCTCCCATTATGTGAGGGCAAAGTAACTTTAAAGATGGCGATCAGTAGCTGCACGTTCAGGCAGCTCCTGACGTCTGCCGTCTCTAAGTGAGCCCATGCGCAGTGATACCCTATGCACGTCCGCGGAGCGGCGCAGACGTCAGACGCCGGCCGCTCTGGAGTCTAATACTTAAACGGGGAGATTTTTCCTCTCTCCCCGTCATTTCTCTGCTGGACATCACAGAGTAAGGAGGGAAGGATCTCTCCTTCCCATCTCATTGAACCCTTGGAAACATCTCTGCAAGGTAGGCGGCTCCATTCATGGTGACCTCTGGATTTTTCTATCCAATATCTTTCTGCCTAACATTGGCTAAATTTAAATTTCATTTCATTTATCTGGTTATTTTCAATGGTTTAGGTGCTGGATTTAAGTGTGGGCTGATCTTGATCCCTCCCTCTCCAGACCTCCCCAACATCTTTTTCATATTGAAGTTTTTATCCTTTTACATCCTACGATGGTGCTCCTGTCCAATTGAACACCCAGGATGTCTTTTTTTTTTTTTTAAATATCTTTATTTATCCAAAACATTTTACAATTTATAACAAACATTCCAATCACATTCACATCATAAGTAGTATATCATTAGTATGATTTAAGTCTGTTTCTACTCCCTTTCTAACTGACTACTAAGAATTAAACACGTATGAAAACCTATAACGCCCCCCATCCACCCATTCACTCTAACCTTCCAATCGTACAAGGGAGAGAGAAAAAAAAAAAAAGAAAAAAAAAAAAACCCCCGGAGACAAAAAGTCTCCTGTCACCAAGAATTCATGTGCTTCTATCCATCGCATAGTAGTTGCGAGGAGGCAATATATTCTACCCACTTAGTCCATGTGGTTTGTATCTGTTTAATCTGTTTATTTGAACCCTCCTTTAGCATTTTTCTCTCCTCTAGAGTCCGCATTTCCGTCATCTCACATTCCCATTCCATCATGGAGGGCGCATTTCCGCTTTTCCATTTTCTCGCTATACAAGTACGTGCAGCAGTTAAGAAATATTTTAGTGGGCCTCTTTTTATATTTTTCAGTGAACCGGGTATCATAGATAATAGTGTTATTTGTATATCTGGGTATATTTCGTTCCCTGTCATAGCCCTGTAGATCTCAAATTTTTTTTCCCAAAATGGTAGGATTTTGGGACAATAATACCATATATGAGACATGGTACCTAATGTTTCTTGACATCTCCAACATTCTTCTTTATTTGTTGGGTTCATCCTTTGTAGATCTATTGGGCACTTATACCATCTAGCTAATATTTCATAGTTTCTTTCCTGATGTTTAATAGACACAGAAAGTTTATGGGTTACTGCAATAGCTTTTTCCCATTTTTTCCTAGGGATCTCTATCCCCAGTTCCTCTTCCCATTTCTTAATATATGATATCACATGGCTTTGGCCTTCGTCTGTCAGTACTAGGATCCCTTTAGGACCCAGCACACTCACCTGACACAGCCTTTACCTGGGAAACAACAATGATTGGCCAGCTGACCTTTAAATAACTTGCAACAGCATTCAATCATTGCTCGTGTTATGCCGCGTACACACGAGCGGACATTACGGCGGACTTTGCCCGGCGGACTGGATTTCGTCGGACAATTCGATGTGTGTGGGCTCCAGCAGACTTTGTTTTCTCAAAAGTTCGACGGAATTAGATTTGAAACTTGTTTTAAATTTATCCGTTGAAATCGAGTCCGGTCGAAAAGTCCGCCGTCTGTATGCTAGTTCGACGGACAAAAAGCCACGCTAGGGCAGCTATTGGCTACTGGCTATGAACTTCCTTGTTTTAGTCCGGTCGTACGTCATCACGTACGAATTCGACGGACTTTGGTGGATTGTGTGTAGGCAAGTCCATTCATTCACAAAGTCCGTCGGAAAGTACGTCGAAAAGTCCGCCGGGCAAAGTCCGCCGTAATGTCCGCTCGTGTGTACGCGGCATTAGAGTTACCTTGTGTTTGATCCAGTTTGATATCTGCTCTGTGTATTTCGTGTATGACCCGGCTCGTTTGACCCTGTTTGCTTGCTTCTGATTCGGTACCGTTTGGACTCTGATCTTCCTGTGTATGACCCAGCTTGCCTAGACTACGTTTGCCTGATTCCACCAGTAACTTCATCTGCAGCGGTGAACTACAAGGACCAGACATCTATCCTCACCTGCAGCGGTGAACTACAACACCAGACACCATCTATCCTCATCTGCAGTGGTGAACTACAAGGTCCAGCAAACATCGACCTACAACTACAGCGGTGAACTACAAGTCCCAGCTGACCTGCTCTGCTCATGGTATGTGCTCTTGTTCCTTGAACTCTTTGCATAATCAGAACACCTGAACTGTTACCTGTTATATGCTCTAGCCTGACATTAACACGAGCCATACATAATAAAGGAAACCTATCATGGATCCTGAGCAGGCTCAGTTGTTTGCACAGGAACTTTGCCGCTTATCCCATCAAGTTCAGGAAATGGCCACAGAGCTCACCAAGGCGCAATCTCCTTCTATTACCACTGCTACAAAAACTCCATCTGAACCAAAAATTCCTTTGCCTGACCGGTTTTCTGGTGACCGTAAAGGGTTTTGCAACTTTAAAAACAGTTGCAAATTATATTTCAAGTTAAGACCATCCTCGTCTGGCCCTGAAACTCAGAGGGTGCAAATCATTATTTCTCTACTACAGGGTGACCCCCAGGCTTGGGCCTTTAACCTGGAACCAAACCACCCAGCCTTGCTAACAGTAGATGCCTTCTTTGAAGCCCTAGGATTGCTTTATGATGATCCAGATCGTGCTGCTACTGCAGAATCAACCCTGCGTAACTTAAAGCAAGGAACTACCACAGCTGAAATGTATTGCTCAGAGTTTCGCAGGTGGGCCCCGGAATCTGGCTGGAATGATGCAGCACTCCGCAGCCAGTTTAGAATGGGCCTTTCAGATGCAATTAAGGATGCTCTGGTCAACTTCTCCTACCCAGCCTCACTGGAGGAGGCTATGAGTCTAGCCATTAGAATTGACCGCCGCCAGCGAGAGAGGAGACGAGAACAAACTACAGCTGTGGCAAACTATATACCTCCCTTGCCGACTGACTATTCCACCTCCAGTGCCAAATCTGAGGAAGAGCCTATGCAGTTAGGCTCCACCCGGTTATCTGCCCAGGAACACACACGCCGGCGTAACATGGGACTCTGCTTGTATTGTGGCCTCAAGGGTCATATGCTCCGTTCGTGCCCTACACGTCCGGGAAACTCCAGGACCTAGGTAATTGCGGGGAGGTTACCTTAGGTCTGCTCTCATCTCCCCAGGGGGACAAGCGTATTCTTTTACCCGCTGTCATTCACTGTGGGACAGGGGCTCATGAACTGCTGGCCTTGGTAGATTCTGGAGCCGCTGAGAATTTTATTGATAAGACTCTGATTACCTCTTTGTCCTTGGAAACTCATGCTCTAGATTGCCCAGTCCGCCTGATTTCCGTGGATAATCGGCCTCTCTCACAAGATCTAGTGCTCCAAGCCACCAATCCTTTCCAGTTACAATTGGGGGCTTTGCATTGGGAGAAGATTTCATGTCTTGTCATTGACTCTCCATCCACTCCTTTGATCCTAGGCCTTCCTTGGCTTCAGAAGCACAATCCTGTAATTGACTGGCGAACAGGAAATATTCTGACTTGGTCCGATCAGTGTAAGCAGAACTGCATCCAGCATCCTGTTCGACTGGCTACCTGTCAAGTGGGAATGGAACAGATTCCACTTTGTTATAAGGACTTTTGGGATGTGTTTTCTAAAGGGATTGCTGACACTTTACCACCTCATCGCAGTTATGATTGTCCTATTGACCTCTTGCCTGACACTACACCTCCTCGAGGGAGAGTCTTTCCACTATCTGAGCCAGAGAATCTTGCTTTGCAAGAATACATCCAGGAAAACCTAGCTAAGGGTTTCATCCGTCCCTCCACTTCTCCCGCAGGAGCAGGATGCTTCTTTGTCCCAAAGAAGGATGGGGGACTGAGACTTTGTGTTGATTACAGAGGTCTAAATAAGATAACTGTTCCCAATCGGTATCCTCTTCCTCTCATCACAGAATTGTTCTCTCAAATCCAGGGAGCCAAAATCTTCTCCAAACTGGACTTAAGGGGAGCCTATAATCTGGTGCGCATACGTGCAGGTGACGAGTGGAAGACAGCCTTTAACACCAAGGATGGTTATTACGAATGTCTTGTCATGCCTTTCGGTCTCAGAAATGCACCAGCTGTCTTTCAGAACTTTATGAATGACATTTTCCGTGACATGTTGGGTCGCTTCATGCTTGTATATTTAGACGACATTTTGATATATTCTCCCAATCTTGAAACACATCAGAAACATGTCTGCTCAGTATTGGCCCGATTAAAGACTCACTCCCTTTTTGTAAAGCCTGAGAAATGTTCTTTCCATGTTAAACAAGTACCTTTCCTAGGCTACCTAATTTCTGACACAGGCCTCACCATGGATCCAGCCAAGATTCAAGCCATTTTAGACTGGGCACCACCTTCAGACCTAAAGGCAGTTCAGCGCTTCCTGGGCTTTGCAAATTTCTATCGAAAATTCATTAAGAACTTTGCCACCATTGCACATCCCATCACCTCTCTCACCAGGAAGACTCCGACTACCTTTAAATGGACTACTGAAGCCCAGGCAGCCTTCACTCAGTTAAAGAAAGCCTTTACCTCTGCACCAATCCTACGTCATCCTGTTCCTGAGCTACCTTTTATTGTGGAGGTAGATGCATCTGAAGTAGGGGTGGGGGCGCTTTTGTCACAAAAGAATCCTGTAAATGCTGCCATCCACCCCTGTGCCTTCTTGTCCCGGAAATATTCCCCAGCAGAGCGCAATTATGATATAGGCAACAGAGAACTTCTAGCCATAAAGATCGCTTTGGAGGAATGGAGACATTGGCTGGAGGGAGCTCGCTATCCATTCATAGTTCTGACTGACCACAAAAACCTTGAATACATCCGTTCTGCTAAAAGACTGAACTCACGTCAAGCCAGGTGGTCATTGTTCTTCTCCAGATTTGACTTCACAATTTCATATTTACCAGGACCAAGAAACATTAAGGCTGACGCCTTGTCTCGCAGCTTTCTTTCAGAGTCTCCTCCTCCGCTTCCTCCACAACCCATTATCTCTGAGGATAGGATTTTGGCTTTCACCCAGACGGACATCTCTGAGGCCTTGTTACCTGCACAGGCTGAAGCCCCTCCCTCCACTCCCTCTGGTATGCTTTTTGTGCCCCTGGCTCTTCGTTTGCAGGTATTGCAACAGGTACATGCATCAAAACCTGCAGCACATCCGGGGTTTAGACAAACTTTTGAAATTATCTCTCGCAACCTCTGGTGGCCATCGATCAGGCAGGATGTGTTAGCCTTCGTCCAGGCCTGTGAAGTTTGTGCCAGAAGCAAGAGCAGTACCTCTAAGCCGCCCGGTCTCCTACGTCCTCTACCAATACCCACTTGTCCCTGGACCCATTTATCTATGGACTTTATCACTGACTTGCCTCCGTCCCAGGGATGTTCCACGATCTGGGTGGTGGTAGACAGGTTCAGTAAAATGGCCCACTTTGTTCCGCTTCCGAAACTCCCATCTGCTAAAGAACTGGCATCTTTATTCATTAAACATGTTTTCAGGCTCCATGGGGCACCAATCAACATTGTCTCAGACCGTGGCTCTCAGTTTATAGCCCAGTTTTGGAAGGCCCTTTGCTCTCAGATGGGGATTAAGTTATCATATTCTTCAGCATATCATCCTGAGACAAACGGCCAAACAGAAAGGACTAATCAGACTCTAGAGAAGATGGTACGTTGTCTGATGGCCAATGATGAGGTGGAGTGGGTCAACGTCCTGCCATGGGCAGAATTTGCCTTTAATAATTGTGCCAGCACATCTACAGGGACCTCTCCCTTCTTCTGTGTTTACGGGTTGCATCCTCGTGTGTGCTCCTTTGATCTTCCACCCTCTGATGTGCCAGATGCCAACACTACAATTGAAAATTTCTCCAAAATCTGGTCCGATGTCAATCATGCTATTTCTCGCTCTGTGCAGGCTTTTAAGAAAATGGCGGACAAGAGGCGCTCAAAGGCACCAGGATATAAAGTTGGTGACAAAGTGTGGCTATCATCTAGGAATCTGTCCCTGCATGTTCCATCTAAAAAACTTGGCCCAAAATTCATCGGGCCCTATGAAATTTCGGAGATTGTTAATCCTGTATCCTATAGATTAAAACTCCCCCCATCCATGCGCATTCCAAATGTCTTTCATGTTTCATTGTTGAAACCTGTTCATTCCAGCCTCCAAGTAAATGAACCAGAACCTGTGGATGTGTTGGACAGTCAGGAATATGAAGTGGCATTTATTCTTGATTCCAGACGAGTGCGCAATTCCTTACAATATCTCGTTCATTGGAAAGGTTTCGGCCCAGAGGATCGATCTTGGGTCCCAGCTCATGATCTTCATGCTGACCGACTTAAGAAGAAGTTCCATCTTCGTTATCCAAGTAAGCCTGGGGGTGCAGGAGCAACCCCTCGAGGAAGGGGGGGTACTGTCAGTACTAGGATCCCTTTAGGACCCAGCACACTCACCTGACACAGCCTTTACCTGGGAAACAACAATGATTGGCCAGCTGACCTTTAAATAACTTGCAACAGCATTCAATCATTGCTCGTGTTAGAGTTACCTTGTGTTTGATCCAGTTTGATATCTGCTCTGTGTATTTCGTGTATGACCCGGCTCGTTTGACCCTGTTTGCTTGCTTCTGATTCGGTACCGTTTGGACTCTGATCTTCCTGTGTATGACCCAGCTTGCCTAGACTACGTTTGCCTGATTCCACCAGTAACTTCATCTGCAGCGGTGAACTACAAGGACCAGACATCTATCCTCACCTGCAGCGGTGAACTACAACACCAGACACCATCTATCCTCATCTGCAGTGGTGAACTACAAGGTCCAGCAAACATCGACCTACAACTACAGCGGTGAACTACAAGTCCCAGCTGACCTGCTCTGCTCATGGTATGTGCTCTTGTTCCTTGAACTCTTTGCATAATCAGAACACCTGAACTGTTACCTGTTATATGCTCTAGCCTGACATCGTCATTCAAGATTTTATATACCTTAGATAATACATGTAAGGGTCTCTCTTCTTGAGTAAATATTTTTTCTAAGGCTGTTAAAGGCCTATCCATTGATACTTCTTTTATCAGGGATGCCACATATCTTTGGAGTAGACCATGTTGCATCCATTCATTTTTATGGTCCTCTCCCATCATCACCAACGGGAGCACATTGTTCCCCACCAAGGTTTCTATTATCCTTGTATCTTCATGTCTTTTCCATTTAAGAAAAGTCTTTGCTCTTAGTGCGAGTGGAAATTCTGGGTTATCAAACCATGGGGTCATAGGCCCTCTAAGAGTAGAGCCCACCCCCTTTTTGATCATATTATCCCAAGCTTTCATTGTTGAAACTACTAAAGAAGGTATAAAACCATCTATCAATCTTTGTTCTCTTTGAATCCAGGGTAGAGATTTCAGTTTTAATCCTGTGATCTCCTCCTCCAATTTCACCCACTGTTTATTGTTCCTATTTTGAAACCAGTCCACAATTCTGGTAATCATTATTGCCCTAAGATAAGTTGCTATGTCCGGGAGGGCGAGGCCCCCGTCTTTTTTAGACTTATTTAGTATCTTTCTATTTATTCTAGGTGTCTTGCCCGCCCAGACAAATTGTCCAATTACTCTGGTCAGCTTTTTCACAATGCACGTAGCAGGATATATAGGGATCGTTTGTAGGATATATAATACTTTGGACAATATGTCCATTTTTACAATATTTATCCTACCTATCCAAGAGAAAGTGCCCTTTTCATATTGCTGGAGTGTTTTCTTTATTTTTTGCACTATCGGGACATAATTATATTCCTCCAATTTCTTCAGATCTGTGGGTATATTTGTACCAAGGTATTTGATATAATTTTCTTGCCATCTAAAGGAGAAATCCTTTTTAAGCAATTCTATCATAGTTCTTGTCATATTGATGTTCAATGCCTCAGATTTATTAAAATTAAATTTGAAATTACTTAGGGTACCGAATCGATCAAATTCAGCTATCAAGTTAGGTAATGTTATTAGTGGGTTTGTAACATATAGCAAAATATCATCTGCATATACGGACATTTTGTACTCTATATCTCCCACCTTTACCCCTTGTATATCTTTATTCGCCCGAATCGCACTTAATAGATGTTCCATGACGAGTATGTATAATATAGGGGATAATGGACAGCCTTGTCTAGTTCCGTTCGCTATATGTATTTCTCCCGACAAACCGCTGTTTGCCCGGATCTTTGCAGTAGGGTGATGGTATAAGGCCATTATTTTATCTATTAATACAGGCCCTATTCCCCATTGTATAAGTGTCTCTTTAAGGAAGCTCCATCCCACCCTGTCAAATGCCTTTTCAGCATCTATTGAAAGCAAACAGGATGGGATGGAGCCCTCCTGTGTATATTCCATTAATGTAAGAGTTTTCAAGGTATTGTCTCTAGCCTCTCTACCTTTTACAAACCACACCTGGTCCAGGTGTATATGGTCAGGTATTATAAGGGTAAGTCTATTGGCGATAACTTTTGAATATATTCTAAGATCAATATTCGTTAAAGATATTGGTCTGTAGTTCCCACATAAGGTATGATCCTTACCTGGTTTAGGTACGAGAGTAATGTAAGCCTGCATACTTTGTGATCCAAAAGGCGCTGTTGTAGATACTGCATTAAAGGTTCGTTCCATTATGGGCATAAGCTCTGTTTTAAATGTTTTGTAAAAACGTGGGGTATACCCATCTGGGCCTGGACTTTTACCGAGTATTAGTGAGTCGATCACTCTTTGTATTTCTACTATAGAAAAATCTTGCTCTAGCTGCGTTGTCTCTATAGAGGTTAGGGCCGGTATTGCAGTTTCCTTTATATATTGCCGTATATCTTGCTGAAACTTATCGGGATTTTTATTAGCCCTATAATTAGGTATGTTATATAATTTCGTATAGAATACCTGGAACTCATTCAGAATCCCTTTTGGATCATATTTCACCTCACCCGACTCCGTTTTTATCTTAATGATAGGTGTTGTTTTACCTTTGTTTTTTAGGGTCCTGGCCAACAATTTGCCTGGTTTATTCCCCTGTTGGTAGTATAGGGAACGATTATTATCCCTAATATTAAGTGTTTTTTCATTTAGCAGTGTTTGCAATTCTGCTTTTAATTTCGTTACTTCTATTAATGTTTCTCTTGTTAAATTTTATTTATGTTGGGCTTCCCCAGAGGATATTTCTTTGAATAATTGAGCTATTCTACTATTTTTCATTTTTTTGAACCTAGCCCCGTGTTTTATAAATAGGCCTCGAATCACACACTTTAATGCTTCCCACTGTATTGGCAGAGGTGTATTATGTCCAATATGATCATTTACAAAGTCCGTTATTGCTTTTCTTATTTCTTTTACACATGTCTCATCATACAATAAGTTATCATTAAGTCTCCAATTTCCTCTATTATTCTCGCCCATATATATATCTATTTTCACAGAAACGGGCGCATGATCAGACCATATTGTACTACCAATCTCCGCAGCCAGTATAGCATTTACCCCTCTCTGATTTATTAAAAAAAAGTCTAATCCATGATATGATCCATGGACTTTAGAATAGAAAGTAAAATTTTTCTCTAGTGGATGCAATAGACGCCAAATGTCCACCAGCTGGCATTTTAGCTTTATTTCTTTAAATTTCTTCTTATCCTTATCCTATCTACTTATCTGTACTGTCTTTGGTGCTGTAGTATCTATATTTTTATCCATAACAAAATTGAAGTCACCCCCAATTATGATTAGACCTTCCGCTTTTTCCATGAGTTGACTAATCAATTGTAATCCTGTTTTAATCTGATTTTGATTGGGTAAATATAGGTTTATAAGCGTATACTTTTTACCATATATATTGAGCTTAATTAAGATTGCTCTGCCATCCCTATTACGCCATTCTTCCAATATTTGATAAGGGATTGTTCTATGAATTGCAATAGATACCCCTCTTGACTTCGAGTACCCATAAGAATCATGGAACCACGTAGTATAGTATTTATTTCATAGGTTAGGTATGTGGTCTGTCCGGAAATGCGTCTCCTGAAAGAAGACTATCCCGACCTTCTGTTTATGGAGAGAATATAAGACCTGAGATCTTTTTGATGCCGAGTTGAGACCCCTAATATTATATGAACATATATTCATTATATTTCCAAGCTTGGTGACAGAACTATAAAAAGAGGAAGAAGAAAAAAGAAGAAGGAAGAAAAAGAGGAGAAGAAAAAAAAAAAAAAAGAAAGGGGAGGGGAAACAAGGAAAAATCAATACAATCCACTCACACACACACCCCGATTTGTACCCTATTGACTAAAAAACAGTCTATCTTACTTTTACGTAAGTTCCCTCAACTTGGGGGATTGTAGCCTTACGTCCAGTTAGTACCACCCAGTCGGTGGCCACACGCTGACAGTATACATTATAATCTTATTTATTGCTTTATATTACACACTATCCCTCTGGGTATTGGGATCTAAGGGAAGACGCTCCATCTAAGGGGAGCAGCTGTCTTATACCCCCCCCCCGCCCACCAAACCCGATGCCAAATATAAGGCGAAGGCAGACAGGAGGGAGAGGGAAGGAGAGGGGGAGAAAGGAGACCCCGAGGAAGGGGAGAGAGGGGGAGAAAGAAGAGAGAAAAAAAAAGGGGGGGGTAAAAAGAAAACCAACCCCGTCTCTACATTATAACCATCCTACATTATCTGTAAAATATGTATCACATCCTACCATAATAATAATGCTTGCATAATAGTCTATATAAGACTGTATATATAAAAAATAAAAAAAAGGGGGAAAACCCCCCCCACCCTCCAGGATGTCTTTTGTAATCAACATTGATTCTATTATTGAAAATACACCCAAGGTAAAATTAATTAAATACTCTTAACACAATCTTTTTTAATTGAGAACTATTAATCATATCCCTTCAAATACACAAATATACATTTTCTCAATTATTATTTTTGTCCTGTTTTTTCAGCTAGGACACTATAAATTTTGATTATACAAGTATTACCTCTGCAAGTTAACCGGTGATTCAGGAATATAATGAGAAGGGGCTATTCCAGGGATTAAACTTTTCATTACTTGGTGATCTTCAGCCTAATTTGTAATCTTTTGTTACAAATTCTGTTTTTAGGTAAGGTTTAGAATTTTGTTTTGTTATATTCTCTGTGCCTCACTTTTTGTTTTGCTTACTAATTAATACCTTAATTCAACTTAAATAACCACAATATATTAATATGGATCCATATATGTTTTATGCAATATTTTACAAATTTTCTAGTTTGATATACGCTTTATAAGAGCTCTCTCTATTATGAAATATTGCCTAAATTATTATCTTACACTGTATTGATTGATATTCTTTCTTTATGTAAATTCCAGTCTTACCAATGGTACCACATGATCTCCTGAAGAAGCTCCACAGAGCGAAACATGTTGAGAAAACAAGTGGCATCTGCAACATAAATTGTCGTTGCATTTTATAAACTAATCTTTTGGAATGTTGTACTATGTGTGGCCTCAAAATAGGCTTTTTTTAAATCAATTGTAATAAAAATTTTCTTTTTATCTTAATATGGTTTAAAATTCTTTGAACATTGACACCTTAAAAGTCCCAAGGCTCCATGCCTAAAGCCCTTTCTTCCTTACTAATTTTCGTTTGGGATGTGGTGTCTTAAATGTTGGTCTTTCTTGTTTTCATTTTTCATTATATGTCTCTTGCTGGGTCTTTGGGGTCTTGGTGATGCAGATCTCGTGTTGTTAAACATGGTCGGAAAGTCCAGCCAGTTAGGTACAGAAATCTCAGGGATCTCCAAGAGCATGAACAACTCTGATAGTTGGTAGACATGTGCATTCGTTCTCGTCCGAATGTACACTACCGTTCAAAAGTTTGGGGTCACATTGAAATGTCCTTATTTTTGAAGGAAAAGCACTGTACTTTTAAATGAAGCTAACTTTAAACTAGTCCTAACTTTAAACAAATATACTCTATACATTGCTAATGTGGTAAATGACTATTCTAACTGCAAATGTCTAGTTTTTGGTGCAATATCTACATAGGTGTATAGAGGCCCATTTCCAGCAACTATCACTCCAGTGTTCTAATGATACAATGTGTTTGCTCATTGGCTCAGAAGGCTAATTGATGATTAGCAAACCCTTGTGAAATCATGTTCACACATCTAAAAACAGTCTAGCTCCTTCCAGAAGCTACAAAACTGACCTTCCTGTGAGCAGATTGAGTTTCTGGAGCATCACATTTGTGGGGTCAATTAAACGCTCAAAATGGCCAGAAAAAGAGAACTTTCATCTGAAACTCGACAGTCTATTCTTGTTCTTAGAAATGAAGGCTATTCCATGCGAGAAATTGCAAAGAAATTGAAGATTTCCTACAACGGTGTGTACTACTCCCTTCAGAGGACAGCACAAACAGGCTCTAACCAGAGTAGAAAAAGAAGTGGGAGGCCGCGTTGCACAACTAAGCAAGAAGATAAGCACATTAGAGTCTCTAGTTTGAGAAACAGACCCCTCACAGGTCCCCAACTGGCATCTTCATTAAACAGTACCCGCAAAACACCAGTGTCAACATCTACAGTGAAGAGGCGGCTGCGGGATTTTGGGCTTCAGGGCAGAGTGGCAAAGAAAAAGCCATATCTGAGACTGGCCAATAAAAGAAAAAGATTAAGATGGGCAAAAGAACACAGACATTGGACAGAGGAAGACTGGAAAAAAGTGTTGTGGACGGATGAATCCAAGTTTGAGGTGTTTGGATCACAAAGAAGAACGTTTGTGAGACGCAGAACAAATGAAAAGATGCTGGAAGAATGCCTGACGCCATCTGTTAAGCATGGTGGAGGTAATGTGATGGTCTGGAGTTGCTTTGGTGCTGGTAAGGTGGGAGCTTTGTACAGGGTAAAAGGGATTCTGAATAAGGAAGGCTATCACTCCATTTTGCAACGCCATGCCATACCCAGTGGACAGCGCTTGATTGGAGCCAATTTCATCCTACAACAGGACAATGACCCTAAACGCACCTCCAAATTGTGCAAGAACTATTTACAGCAGAAGCAGGCAGCTGGTATTCTATCGGTAATGGAGTGGCCAGCACAGTCACCAGATCTGAACCCCATTGAGCTGTTGTGGGAGCAGCTTGACCGTATGGTACGCCAGAAGTGCCCATCCAACCAATCCAACATGTGGGAGCTGCTTCTAGAAGCGTGGGGTGCAATTTCTCCAGCTTACCTCAATAAATTAACAGCTAGAATGCAAAAGGTGTGCAATGCTGTAATTGCTGCAAAAGGAGGATTCTTTGATGAAAGCAAAGTTTGATGTAAAAACAATGTTATTTCAAATACAAATCATTATTTCTAACCTTGTCAATGTCTTGACTCTATTTTCTATTCATTTCACAACGTATGGTGGTGAATAAGTGTGACTTTTCATGGAAAACACAAAATTGTTTGGGTGACCCCAAACTTTTGAACGGTAGTGTATTTTTGTCCGAATTTCAGGTATTTTTGTTATCGTTTTAACGAACGATAACGAAAGTGCAGAATCTGAAAAACGAAAGATCGGACATAAATAAATTCTTTATTTTCGTTTTCGTTGCTACAACAGTTCGATATAGATAGGAGATTCGACATGATGACGACAATAACAATCTGTGTCCATCAAACCTGTGGTCGAATGTGCCTAACCTTAACTCTATTAGTCCAAGATTATTCTACATAGACAAAAAGATTTGACGTAGGGGAGAAAAGATTTGACGTAGAGGAGAAAAGATTTGACGTAGGGGAGAAAAGATTCGACGTAGGGGAGAAAAGATAAATAAAAATAATGATGATGATGATGAATGTTATTGGCTGATTGTAACCAAAGAGGAGGAGAGGTAAAATAGCTAGAACTAAGTACACACGTACTTTGGCTTATGGTGTCTGTTGAAAGTTCTAAGAAGATTCGACGGAGCAGGTAAACTATACAGCGTCGTACAGTTTAGCTGCTCCGTCGAATCTTCTTTGAACATTCGACAGACACCATAAGCCTTCAATGACAGATTCAACCTTAATTTGAATTTTCGGACGAATGCAAATTTTAACGAAAAACGAAATAAATAAAAATGAATTTCGGGAGTAACTAAATAAATGTATTTTTCGGACGAAAACGAAATTCCGAAACAAAATATTTCAGTGTGCACATGTCTAATAGTTGGTCCGGCCATCGCAGAATAAATGAGCTGTTTCCTTTAAGTACAGTCAAGTGGAAGGGATGACCCCATCTGTACGTAGCTCCTGCTGTTCTAACGGCTTATAGTAGAGGGCGCAACAAGCCTCTCATCCTTAGAGTGAGCCATGAGAGGTCTGGAAATAATTGCACAGATGCGCCATCATGGTCCACTGGACCATTTGCCCATGCTCTCCGCAGTATTTCCTCTTTAATCGTGTAATAGTGGACCCTGGCTAGGAAATCTCTTGGAGCAAGGGCATTCCCTCCTCTAGGCCCTTGCACTCTGTGTACACGGTCCAGTTCTAGTTCCGCTGTTGGCGGTTTGTCTAGTAGGCGGTTAAAAATGGCCACGATCTTAGCCCTAAGGTCTCCTCCTGCAGCTGCGATTTTCGCCATCATCAACAGAAAGTTGCAGCAATATCAGGCGCTGTTTATAATCAGTCTGTGCCTCCTCTAATGCCACCATTCTGGACTCCAACGCAGAGGAGGATGTTTCAACTACGGTTACCCGAGAGTCTACAGTATCAATCCTTTACTTAAGATCATGGATCTCTCTGGATAGGGTACTTACAATTGTAGATGCTGATTCAGCAATATCTTGTTTAGTAGGGAGGAGGGCGATAATGTCCTTCCATGACTCTGTGGATGGCTGCTCCTGAGCACTGGCACCCTGTGTGAATGAGCATCCATCTGCTCCCAGGATGTCCGGTGAGAGGATCGGGGAATCCGGTCTGTTAGAGGGCGGTGTTGTCCCTTTGCTGGCCTTCTTAAGAGCGGCCGTGCCGGTGGTGTGAGAGCGCGGCAGCGCCATCTTGGGATCCAAGGAGTTGCTGAATTCCGCAAGAAATAAGCGGTAATGTCCATGCCTCTGCCCACTGTGGGTGATCCTGGTGCTCTGTCCGTTGCGGACATGTAAAAATCAGCAAGGTCCACTCTCTGGATTTGGTTCTCGACCCAAACGCTGCACGGAGCTCCCAGTCAAGCAGCCTCACAGCGCCATTGCCAAGCCACACCACCCGAGTCATTGGTTGTTGAGGACGCGGCCACCAGCTTCCCGGCCCGCTCCATAACATCCAGCTATTCTTCACACAGAAGAATTTAGAATTCATCAGAAAACAAATATAAGAAATTAAACAAATTTCAATGAAATGTGTTACTATTTCATTTGGAGATTTGGATACATCCAAATCTCCAAATAACCAAACATTTGTACACATTTATATTCAGACCAAAAATAATTTCACATGTCTACAAGAACATAGCCCAACTCAAAACAAATTTCCTTCAGCTTCTTCCAGGAATGGAGACAAGACAGGTCAAAGGCAAGCTGGGTCGGTAACAGGAAATCCAATAATATCAAAAACAGGAGCACAGAAACACACGGGGAGCTGAAGATCATTCAGCAACTAATGGCTCATGCTGCTGGCTTTAAATAGGCCACTGAGTGCCAGAATCTGTCACGCATTGCACACGCTTTGGTGCACGCTCGCACGCACTGGCACATGGATCCTCATGGCCGCTCGTGCCCCTGCGCATGCATGCGCATTAGCATTGGCAGATTTCTATGTGCCAATCTTTGGTTTTGCTGGGTATTAGCAGGTGTGCCAGTCTTTTTACGAACTGTTCTCTGACAAAAAGCATGTACAAAGGTTATTTGCCAACTAATTGGAAAAGAGAGCTGGTTCAGGTCCACATCCCTAATACAAAAACCAGGTTCCTTAAAAGGTGGGACTTTAATGGACCAAGAATGCTCAGAGAGTAAGAGATTTTATAAAATTACAAATTTATTACAAAAAGTGAATGACATATTGGAAAATTGATAAAACTAAAACACATGATCGAAAGAAAAAAACACAACCCATAGAGGACAAACAGTTAGAAAAAGCCCCAAACGACTGTCAGAAGGACAGAGGGAATCCAATGCATTTCAACGAATGAGGTAGAAGTCTTCTGCAGGGAGAATGGGCTGAGGGTTTACAGGTGTATACATGCAATCTACAATATCAATATGCATATAATTACAAATTCAAATTCATAATGTGACATGATTTATAAACTGATCATATTAAGATTATTTACAGGAGTATCCATACTGACCTCATGTGTTATGTCAATCAGGAGAAGTCATAGCTCAACAAGTAGAAGGAAACTGAGACACCAGAACAGCGTCATGAGGCCAGAGCAGAATGGAACTAAACCATGTACAAATCAAAACCCCGGATCTGAATGTGCCTCCCAAAAGGGGGCCAGAGCAGTATTGAGGAACAAACCAACAGGGATCTAAATATATAGAGAAAGAGGGGGAGGGGAAAAGGTAGTGAATTAAATATAATATAGGATATAAACTAATACATAAGGGAATGGACGTTCAATAAAGTTGTCCAAACATGTGATGATAAACGTACCTATCATCTGCAGATTTGTGGGGTAGATCTATCATTTCAGGAGGTAAATCTATGAAGATACCTTTCCACAGACCCAATCCAGCAAAACAAAGGCTACCCAAGTTAAGGCATGGCTGTACCACAAATGAAACCATAAGAGCTTGTCATGCTCCAAAATTGTTCAACAGATATCCAGAAAAAGGCTGAATAGTCAGCAGCCAAACCTTGAATCAAGAGTGGTAGACAGTGGCAGCCCGTCCATAAGGGGTGCATGGGCGCCGCCCCCCCCAAAGCCAGTCACAAAAAAAAAAGTTCTTTTAATTGCACTCTGTTCCGGGCGGGCGCCGGACAC
This sequence comes from Lithobates septentrionalis, assembly GCA_037952835.1. Lineage (NCBI taxonomy): Eukaryota > Metazoa > Chordata > Amphibia > Anura > Ranidae > Lithobates > Lithobates septentrionalis. The sequence goes on from JBBDGP010000584.1 coordinate 3,259,921, forward strand.
GGTGCACTATGGAAGCGGCAGGCCAATGCAATCCCGTGATTGCAGGCAAAACGCTTAATTTGCGGTGTTTTTTGATGCCCTGTGGCGCTGTGCAGTGTGCCTCTAGACGCTGATTGGGGCATTCTCCTCCATGTCTTCATGTCTGGGTGGTGCTGTCACAGGGCGGCGTGTCACTTCCTGTTTCGGCTCGTGTGAATGGAGAAGCCAGGTAAGGTTATGTGTTACTAACAGCCTTTAATTGTCTGTCCACCGTGTTATCGGAGGGTGGAGGGAGCCATGCTTCACCTCTGCCCTGTCTGGAATCAACCTCTGCTCCAGCCCTTCACCCGACAATTTGCTGGAGCCTTCATTACACATCTCCTGTATGTGTATATCACGAGGGCTCCCAGCACTGCGTCCTGGAGTCATGCTGTACATTCTAATTATCTATCTATCTATCTATCTATCTATCTATCTATCTATCTATCTATCTATCTTTGTCACCAATTCCTTTAATCTACTTGCTCTCACCGAAACCTGGCTCCACGAATATGACACCCCTTCTCCTGCTTCCCGCTCCCAGGATGGACTTCATTGGACTCACTCCCCTAGGCCTAATGGACGCAAGAGAGGTGGAGTGGGATTCCTCCTATCCCCCCAGAGCACCTTCCAGGTTATTCACCCTCCCTCTTTTTCCTTCCCATCATTCGAAGCCCACTGTATACGTCTATTCTCTCCTACTTCCCTAAGAATTGCTGTCATCTACCGGCCCCCTGGACCATTATCGACTTTCCTTGATGAGTTTTCTGCCTGGCTACCCTACTTTCTCTCTTCGGATATTCCCTCAATCCTTCTCGGTGATTTCAACATCCCTGCTAATACAAACACTCCTGATACTTCTAAACTTCTTAGTCTAACCTCTTCATTTGACCTGAAGCAATGGGTACAGGCTTCTACTCACTCTGATGGCAACACCCTTGACCTTGTATTCTCCTACCTATGCACTCCATGCAACTTCTCAAACAATCCTTGGTTGGTTGGGATTTTGTTTGCGCCCCCTAAAAAAATGGAGCACCAGCCGCCACTGGTGGTAGACATGGGAAGTTATCCCATCAATGCAAATGGAATTATATTATAGGATATAAACTAATACATAAGGGAATGGACGTTCGATAAAGTCATCCAAATATGTGATGATAAACATACCTATCATCTGCAGGTTTGTTATCAATGCAGGAGTTAATTCTATGAAGATACCTGTCCACAAACCCAATCCAGCAAAATGAAAGCCACTGAAGTTAAGGCATGGCTGTATCACAGATAAAACCATAAGAGCGTGTCATGCTCCAAAATTGTTCAACAGATATCCAGAAAAAGGCTGAATAATGAACAGTCAAACCTTGCAGCCAAACCTGGAATCAAGAGTGGTAGACATATGTATTACAGTGATGGGAAGTTATCCTATCAATGCAAATGGTACTAAATGTCAGCAGAACCCAAGTATCAAAGAGGTGTATCATACCTTATAGATGTCATGGGGTTGAACATTTCCCTGTGTCTCCAGACTGATGCACGGAGCATGGAGGAGCTGTAGGCTTTTATATAGTGGCCATAGTGGGGCACCGCGCCCCGCTGCTGACACAAATCTACCCAATCGCGGTGACGCTGGGTCTCATGGTTGCCTGTAAACAATGTCATTGCAAGAGACACTTGCAGATGACATTGTTGCGAGCATACGCTGGGCCGATTACGTGACGGTGTGGCGCGATGTGCCGCCCACCCACCCACTAACACACACAGGGCACAACGGCACATGGAGACAGACTCCGCACCAGAGCCCAAACAAGCTGCTGTTGCCACCCCACAAGGGTGTGGTCCGTACAGCCTGGGTGCGCCAGCTGGAAGAACAAATAAACAGAACACGGGGGGGGGAAACTCGGCTAGGCTGTGGAGAACATGCACAAGGCTGAAAGGGTTACAAGGCAGCCATCAGGACTAGGAGCAGATAAAGCTTCAATGGATGTACATTGGCTGCTAAAAGGAAGAAGCCAGGATCCCAACAATAGATGCCTAAAAGGAGAAGGGAGGGAGAGAAAAGAGGAGAGAGGAAAAGAAAATGAAATAAAGTGGCAATTTATTAAGGAATGACAATTGACACATGAGATCAATATACAAACCCATCCATACAATGCTACAAATGTATATTATCTTATGCCGTGTACACACGAGCGGAATGTCTGACAGAAAAAGTCAAACGGGAGCTTTTCATCATATATTCCAATCGTGTGTATGCCCCATCGGACTTCTTACATTGAAAATTCTGACAGACCTAGAAAGAGAACATGTTCTAAATTTTTCCGTCGGAACCAATTCCTATCGGGAAAAAAGGATCATCTGTATGCTGTTCCGACGTACAAAAATGACGCATGCTCTGAAGCAAGTACGAGATGGAAGCTATCGGCTACTGGCTATTGAACTTCCGTTTTCTAGTCCCGTCATACACATTGTACATCACCGCATTTGTACCTCACCACATTCTGGATGGTTGGAATTTGGTGTGACCATGTGTATGCAAGACAGCTTGAGCAGAATTCCGTCTGCACTCCGTCGGAAAAACCTTCAGAGTTAATTCCGATGGGAAAACCGGTCATGTGTACAGGACATAAGACATGATCCTTCAATGCTAAACAAAACCATTGTTCAGTAAACTCACACACCAGTAGCATATGTAACAACAACCATATATTACATGAACAAGTAAAGAAAAAGATTTAAAAGAAATATATGGAGAGCTAGCAGATAGATGGATGGATCAGGAAGGATTGACTGTAAAAATTAATCATTCTCTGGACCCCCTGAGATGAATCCCTCCAAAAAGGGTTTGTAAGATATTGTCTCATTAAATCGTCTCATATCGTCTCAGGAAATGTGGTAGCATTGAGCCTAAAAATCCAGAGTTGTTCTCGTTGTAACAGTGTCTTGTTCCAGTCCCCGCCTCTAAGGCCTGGGTGTACTCTGTCTAATATTAAGAATTTATTGCATGGGAAAGAACCGCCATGGAATTGGATAACGTGCCATCCAAGTGGCAGATCTGGATTGCAGGATTGCATACTGAGGATGTGACGGAATTCCATTTTGGTTTTTCTCACGTAAAAACAGGAACAGTCGCACTGTAACAGGTACACAACGCGTAGTGTTTGACAGTTGACATAATGCCTGGGTGTAAATATGACTCTGTTAGGAAGATCTAGGTTCATGGACATGTTCAAATATTGACAATATCCACATCCCCCACATCTGAAAGTACCCGGCCTTTTACAGGGATCCCTCCTGCCACCTTTAAACTCACTCGAGACCAATTTTTCTCTCAGAGATCTAGCCCTCCGAAACGTGAATGCCGGACGCTCAGGTACACAGGATCCAGCTATGGGATCAAGTGTTAGAACGTGCCAGTATTTGTTGATAATTTCTGATTTCTGAGTTTTGATTTTATATAACAATTCTTGTCTAGTTTTTTTTTTAGTAGCTTTTTTGAAAGCTCATTTAAGGCACTTTTTAGAGTACCCACGGGCTAAAAGTCTCGCCCTAAGCTTGTCTGCTTCTTCTTTGAATGTATTATCGTTTCAGCAGTTTTGTCTGATACGAAGATACTGACCGAAAGGGATAGATTTGACCAGACTGCCAGGATGGAAGCTGGTGGCTATGGGGGATGAGCCGAACACCCCCCGGTTCGGTTCGCACCAGAACCTGCGAACGGACCGAAAATTTGCACGAACGTTAGAACCCCATTGACGTCTATGGGACTCCAACGTTCAAAATCAAAAGTGCTCATTTTAAAGGCTAATTTTCATTGTCCTAAAAAGGGTTTGGGGGGACCTGCCCCAGGGGACATGTATCAATGCAAAAAAAAAGTTGTAAAAATGGCCGTTTTTTCGGGAGCAGTGATTTTAATGATGCTTAAAGTAAAAAAAAAGTGAAATATTCCTTTAAATATCGTACCTGGGGGGTGTCTATAGTATGCCTGTAAAGTGGGGCGTGTTTCCCGTGCTTAGAACAGTCCCTGCACAAAATGTCTTTTTTAAAGGTAAAAAAGTCATTTAAAACTGCTTGCGGCTTTAATGTAATGTCGGGTCCTGGCAATATGGATGAAAATGAGTGAGACAAACAGCATGGGTACCCCCCAGTCCATTACCAGGCCCTTTGGATCTTGTATGGATATTAAGGGGAACCCCGCACCCAAATTAAAAAAAGGAAAGGTGTGGGGCCACCAGGCCCTATATACTCTGAACAGCAGTATACAGGCGGTGCAAACAAGACAGGGACTGTAGGTTTGTTGTTAAGTAGAATCTGTTTGTAATTTTGAACGGGTACATTTTTAACGTGTTTAGCTCCAGCCAAAAAATCTTTTTTAAGCTTTTTGGAAAACATAGGGAAGGGTTATCACCCCTGTGACATTTGTTTTGCTGTCTGTGCTCCTCTTCAGAAGATTGAACCTCACTTTTTGTTCCAATGACAAATGTTTTTTGAAAATTTGGGGTTTTTTGTGAAACAAGGATTGGTGATAAAGCATCAGTGGAAAGGAGAAATGTTTTTCCCATATTTACTCTTACAAGAGAGAATTTCACTTCCTAGGGGTAGATTCCATCTGACTTCCTGTTGTCTCCTTCCGTTTGCAAGTAGGAGTCGTTTGTAAGTTGGATGTTTGAAAGTAGGGGCCTGCCCTATATACTCAGCAGAAATTTGGGCCTTAGGTGTTGTTGTGGCCACAACACTGTAAGCCCTCACAGGGCCCTGCTGTGAAATATTAGATCAAGAATTGTAATTACATGCCCCTGTTGAACATGGGCAGAAAAATTGGGCCTTTGGTGGTGGTGGTGGTGCTGGTGCCACAACACTGTAATGCCCCGTACACACGGTCCGATTTTCCGATGGAAAATGTCCGATCGGAGTGTGTTGTCGGAAATTCCGACCGTGTGTGGGCTCCATCGGACATTTTCCATCGGATTTTCCGACACACAAAGTTTGAGAGCGGGCTATAAAATTTTCCGACAACATCGCGTCAATTCCGACCGTGTGTGGCCTGTTCCGACGCACAAAGTGCCACGCATGCTCAGAAGAAATTCTGACACGGAACAGCTCGGTCTGGTAAACTTAGTGTTCGCAATGGATACAGCACTTTCGTCACGTTGCAATGTCAAAAATGGTTTAATACAGCGCACTCTCTTCTTCTTTATAATGTGAGAAGAATGAAGTAGTTTTGCTGCTCATATTCACACACACTTCTCACAAACGTATTTCTTTACTATTTATCGGGATTCCCTCAATATATTTTGATTTGTCACATCTGACAACATTATTTTGGTGTTGTTTTTTTTTTTCTTAGGGGGGGGGGGGTTTAAGGCAGATTAGTTATTTTTTGTTTGTATTTTTTTCAAGGCTGATTTTTTTTTGGATTATTATTTTTACTCCAGAATATTTTTGCGTGTGTTTTTTGTGTCAAGTTACCACAACACCATTGATATAATGTTCTATTTAATCTGTAGGAGATTGTTTGGTGTTGTTGTTCCTTTGTTAATTTCACATTGTATTTTAGAAATGTACCTGAATCCTCACCAACAAACTGTCCTTTTTGGATGATAACACACATAGGAGAGTATAATTTCCCCCAAAAAATCATTTATTAAGGGCTCACAGCTAAACAAAGAGGGAGGCAACGCTGGAGAAACTGCAGAAATTGGTGAAGCCTTTGACCCCCAGGGCAGACATTAACTATTTTCAAGCAAAATTGGGGGCCTGAGGAGTCCTTATCTAAGGGAGTGCAGTCTGGTCCAGAAGTCCCAGAGATCCGGAAAGCAGCAGATGACATCAGTGTCCCCAGGCTGTGGTCATACAAGAGACTGCATCTTTTGTCAGACCAGACTGAACCCAGGGCCATCACTCTCTGGTCTTCCTTCCACGCTTCCTTCCACGCGGTTGCTCTGGTGGTGGAGTTGTGGCAGGAGGAGGAGGAGGAGGATGATCCAACTCAATCACGTCGGTCTTGGGTGTTAGTTCCCCACTCACCCCCTTACTTAGGACTTTATAAAGCAGGTCCTTACATAGCTTGCGTTGACCCTCCTGCATGCCCTGCAGTTTTGTGGCAGCCATTCAGGCAAAAGCCTCTTCAGGAGTGGGTAAGGCTCTGAGGGACGCAGAAGCCTCCTGAATGAGTCTAAGCGCTGAATCCTGCATGGGAGTCGTCTTCCCCGCTCTTTTATATGGAAGGCGGAGGGGAGAAACCTGCGATTCTGTCAGGCTGCGACTGGTCCCAGGCTTCTCCTGGCTGACACTTAGCCCCGCCTCCTCCTGGCTGCCACTAACCCCCGCCTCCTCCTGACTGCCACATTCCACAACCTCCTCCTGGCTGAGGTCTTCCTGTGTATGAAAAAGGGACATAGTTTTAGTTTTTTATTCATCAATCACACACAATTTTCTCCTCCTGACTGTTGCAAATTGAATGCATTTTTCATTCTTGTCCCAATTTTGCGTGCCCACTACTGTCTATTGATATGTAAAACACTTTTTTCAATCAGCAATTAGTGATCAATAATAACATCTAATAAACATCATTTCTTTATTGACCAGAAATCAGTAGAAGAATGCTATACCTTACTCCAGCTGGGCTCCTCCACTTCTTCCTGGCTGGAAGGCCCAGGTTGGACATCGGAAGCCTCAGCTGGGGTGGAAGGAAGAGTGGTAGGAAGAGTAGAGAGGGATTCCCTGACTTCAGTGTGGTCTGACAGAAATCGCAGTCTCTCATAGTACCACAGCCTGGGGACATAAACGTCATCTGCTGCAGCTCCGGATCTCTGGGAATCCGTGACCTTCTTGCGCTCCCTAAGATAAGTGCTCCTCAGGCCACCAATTTTGGTTTTTAAATAGGGGATTGTTGCTGTGGGGACCACCGGCTTCACCAACTCCAGCAGTTTCTCCAGCGCTGCCTGCCTCTTTTGTTTATGGTTATAATGAGAATGTCTCACCTGCCACAGACAGGGCAGCTCCCTGTACTTGTCTATGAACAGGGGGAGGAAATTGTGGTCATTGAAGCCATCCATTTTCTCTGCAAGACACAACACAAGACAAACCCTAAGGTCAGGCCAAACTCCCCTAATCTTGTTACAATATAGGCTTATATTTCGAAGCAGTATAGGGCCAAGTTTAGATCTTACCTTCGTTATCACGATCGACGCCTCCGATGCTCCTTCCTCCGCTCACAGATTGTACGTAATACGCACGCGTGTTACGCTTTATACACACTGCGCGTGCGTGTAACTCCGCCCGCCCCTGAAATTCTTTCTAGTCTATTCCCTGCCCCTTTTCGTTCGGCGCAGTGGGGGAAGAGCACATGGCGGATACACAGCAGGTGCGTGCTAATTACAGCAACGAGGAGGAGGGGGAGGAAAGCCTGGAGCCAGAAACGTCCCGATCCAGAAGGAGATGATTTTAAGGCCTCAAATATGTCCTTTGGGGAGATGTTGGAGATGGTGGACATCCTGAAGAAGGCCGACTATGATGAGAAGTATGGACCTTACCCCAACCCCAATGTCAGAAAGGCCAAGATAATTGCAAAAGTGGTCAGGAGTCTGCACCAGAATTTCAGGGTACGACAATCGAAAGATCAGCTCAGGAAGCGGTGGTTGGACCTGAAATTACGAGAACACGAGCAGTACAGAAAGATCCGGAGAGTGCTGCTAAAAAGTAAGTAGTTGTCCTGTGTTCCTATTCTTTATGTTTCTTACGTTCGTGCTGCTCCATGTGCTTTTCTTACAAGTGTACATTTTTAAATGGCAACTTTCATGTTCATGGGCACATTATTCGTTCGTATCCAACATTTTTCTTTCGGCCTATAAAACACGATTGTTTAGGCCATATGCATTTGGCCACAATTTTTACGCCCTACTTGTCTGAAACTAATTTGTTTCAGAATGTTTTGTTACTAGAATGAAATGCAAGCTAGATTCTGTGTAAGGAGAGGACACTCAGCAGCTGTTTTCACATCTGGACACTGGAACACTAGTGTGGGACACAAGAACACCATTTTTATTAGGGGGGGCACACAGGTGCTCCAGTGTATATTATAGGGGTGACTCCATCTAGGAAGCTTGTACCAAACAGGTAAAGTATTGCAGCTTGACAAAGGACACTGAAAATGCTACATTTTGGAACTCTGCCAAAATAGACAATTGTAACCCACTTCCAAGCAATGTTTCCTATTTATAGTTCTGCCATCAAATATCTGTGTGCTAAGTATAGCATTTTTGTTTTACATAGGGGAGAAAAGACTCGGAGGATACCCCTCATCCGAGGAGACCACAGACCCCCCACCTCTGGAAGAAGGGGAAATCCCCCCAACCCAAGAAGAGCAGGAGGAAGAAGACGTGGTGGAAATTGTCACCACAACAGGTGAGTGTCTGCGACCACAGGCTCAGGTAAGAGATGTATGCCGGCATATATTTGATACCTTTTTTTTGTGTTTCTCTCTTTTTAGGTGATCGTGATGTTGTGGATCCAGATCCTTTCACATCAGAAAGTGCCCAGATCCTGATCGGGGAGATCATGGGGTGTAATTTACAATTGGAAAACCTCAAGAAAAACATCAATGATGTTATTCAAAAAAATAAAAACATCATTGATGTTTTGGGGCGCGTTTAAAACCCCTCCAAATCACTTTCTTCTTTTGTGTTAAAAATGTTTGAGCGATTTTTAGAAAAGCCTAATTTGGAGGATGCACACAGTGTGTCAACATGTGCTATCTGCCATCACGGGAGATCAATGGACGCGTTTTGGGGGTGCAACCGCTTCCTCAATAATAAAGTAGCTGAGAGGAACGGGTTGCACCCCCAAAACATGTCCCTTGATCCCCCATGATGGCAGCTAGCACATGTTGACATTGGGAAATTTGTGTGCATCTTCCAAATTTGGCTTTTCCTGGGGTGACTTCACCCCATTTGAACGCAATATCAAACACAGTTCCTAAATACTCATGTCTGATATTGCCTTCAAATTCTACCAAATGTGAACTTTGTAAGTTCAAGATTTGTGTCTTTCTTGTTGGTTTTACACATGCCTGTTTTAGCTTAAATGGACATTTCTATTTTTGATAATGCTACCCCAAAAATTGTTATACAACAAACATGTTGGATTGTTTTAAAAACCTTTTCTAAATGCACATGTGATTGTGCAGGTATTAAAAAGATTGTTCATCAAGAATGTGTGGATTATTGTCTCAACGCTACAACACTTTTGTGGGGCTCTAATTGGTGTTTTCTGTGAAAATGGGGGTTATTTCCTAAGGGCAAATCCTCTTCCTCTTTGCACTACAAGTGCAGTTTCAGTGCAGTTTCAAGTGCACTTGTAGTGCAAAGTGTCTTTAGTAAATAACACCCAACAGTGCTTTGTATAAGGTTACACAATCACGCCATTTTCGGGACTCACCACATTTCTGTCAGAGTCATCTAAAACAAACACAAGCAGTAAATGTCAACAAATATTTTCTTTTTTTTGGTTTTTTATTTGATAAAGGCTTCACAAATTTGCTGGCATATTGATGGCCCCCTTACCCGCAAAGAACTCCAGGTTTCGTAACCGGACATCACGGGCACTCAGGGAGGGCAAGCCAGAAGGCCACTTTCAAGCGCCGTCAGTGTTGTTACATGTATCATTCCGGCCTCAGGCCCAACTGAGCCAGCATAGTTGACAGAATGTTAACGTAAAAAGTTATGGAGAACACAGCACGCCAGGATTATATGATTAAGTTTATACTCCGCCATATGGATGGGTGTCAGAAATAGGCGGAACCGGCTGGCCAGGATTCCAAATGTGTTCTCCACCACTCTTCTGGCTCTGGCCAGCCGGTAATTAAAAACCCTCTGTTCCGGGGTGAGGGTCCTCATAGGGAATGGCCACATAAGATGGTCCCCCAGCGCAAACGCTTCATCAGCAACAAAGACGAATGGGAGTCCTTCCACATTGGGAGTCCTTCCACATTGTCCTCTGGTGGCAAGTCCAAGCTGCCATTCTGGAGACGCCTATAAAACTCAGTCTGGGCGATGACTCCACCATCGGACATCCGGCCATTCTTCCCCACGTCCACATACAAGAAGTCGTAATTAGCCGACACCACCGCCAACATCACAATACTATTGAACCCCTTATAGTTGAAATAGTACGACCCCGAGTTGGGTGGTGAGACAATGTGGACGTGTTTGACATCAATTGCCCCTCCGCAGTTAGGAAAGTCCCACCGCTGGGCAAAGTGGGAGGCCACAGTCTGCCATTCCTGTGGCGTGGAAGGAAACTGTTGAGGAAAACAAAAATAAATTAGTATTTTTGCACATAAACATGGCAAGCAGATTAGACACAAACATTCTTGGCCAACCTCCAGATAGCATTTATTAAGGGGAATTTAACAACACCAAAGTATAAGGTACACCTATCATATTCCCCCCTCCCCCCTCTCATGGGCCATTTCTAACATTATAGGGGGGGGATCTTGGACAGGTAACCCTCTTCACTTCATTGAGACATGAATGCCTAAATACAGGGTATTACTTGGAACAGCCCCTCCTTAGTTACACTATTGGCAGCCCACTGGACAGGTAAGAAGTGTCATAATACAAAGATATAAATACACACTGTACACATTTGAGCACATTTGGGCATTCTGCTATTACCTGTCAAGATAATAATAGGATACAAAAACTTGAAACAGTACCATTTGAAAGTATACAGGCAGGCCCTTGCACTACATGCTTTGGGGAATTCATCCATACATCTGACCAGTAAAGAGATGGGTATAGTGTGTATGGGTTTGGCAAAGTCAGCAGATAGATGATTGAGGATAGATAGAGAATTGGAATCAGCTGACTTAGCAGTTGGGGGGAGGGAGGGTTACTAAAAATGATTTGGGGACACCACAAAAAAAGTGCCTCTGGCACTCTGCCTGAATTTAAAGCACAAATCACATTTCTAAACATTTTAGGGGGTGTTTAGGGTAAAGCACTACTATGGAGCTGATAAAATACATTGTTAAGTGACTACATGAGGTGAATATAGGGCAGGAGAGCATGCTGGGGAGGTTATTGAAGGCCAATCTGTATGAAGGACTAAAATAATAATGACATAAAAATCCAGCATGCATGAGAACAAAGGGGACATTCACAGCATATTACAATCATGGTCATTAGGGAATGAGGAAAGAAATACAATATATTATCAAACATTCAATACAATAAAATTTGATATTAAAGGATAAAAATCTTACCTTCATATACTCCTTCTGCAGGACCTGGATGATGGCAGAACAGGTCTCCGGGATAATGATCCCCAGAGCCTGGGGGGAGATGCCTGTCGAGAACTTGAGGTCCTGCAGGCTTCTCCCTGTCGCCAAGTACCGGAGGGTAGCGACGAGCCTCTGCTCCGGAGTGATGGCTTGCCTCATGCAGGTATCCTGCCTGCTGATATAGGGGGTCAGTGAAGACAGCAGATGGTGAAATACGGGTCCGTCATCCTGAGAAAGTTCCTGAAATCATCAGGATTATTCTCACGGATGTCACGGAGCAAAGGCATATGAGAGAACTGGTCACGCTGAAGCAACCAATTCTTGGTCCATGAACTCCTCCTCACCCTGTTCATGGACTGGACTTGTGTCAAGGTCAGGACCCCAACACCAAGCCCCCGCACAGCATGAACTCTACGAGGAGTACATATACGCAACATGGCTAGAAAACGGTCGGCTGCTCAGAACGAAGTAACAGAACGCACTGAAGAACAGCAAGGCCTGTGAAGAGCGACCTGAAAAACAGTAATGAACGAACAAGAACACAATGACTATAGGTCACGCGGAACTTGCTCGCACGCACTGAAGAGCAGGTACAAACCCATAAGCACAAACTGAACAGCAGAAAACGATCTGAAAACCACGAGTCTGAAAAAGCGCGAATCATCTCTCACCAAACTTTTACTAACATGAGATCAGCAAAAGGAGCCCAAAGGGTGCCGCGCTTGGTTCTGAACTGGCCTTTTCTAGTCTCGTCCTACGTGGTGTACGTGACCGCGTGGTTGGCGATTGGAAATTCCGATAACTTTGTGCGACCGTGTGTACGCAAAACAAGTTTGAGACAACATCCGTCGGAAAAAATCCTAGGTTTTTGTTGTCGGAATGTCCGAACAAAGTCCGACCGTGTGTACGGGGCATAAGTCCTCACTCGCTCTTGGTGGGCGCAGAAACAGGCCCTGCTGTGAAATATTAGATCAAAAATTGTAATTACATGCCCCTGTTAAACAGGGGCTGAAAAATTGGGCCTTTGGTGGTGGTGCTGGTGCCACAACACTGTAAGTCCTCACTCGCTCTTGGTGGGCGCAGAAACGGACCCTGCTGTGAAACATTAGATCAAGAATTGTAATTACATGCCCCTGTTGAACAGGGGCTGAAAAATTGGTCCTTTGGTGGTGGTGGTGGTGCTGGTGCCACAACTCTGTAAGTCCTCACTCGCTCTTGGTAGGCGCAGAAACGGGCCCTGCTGTGAAATATTAGATCAAGAATTGTAATTACATGCCCCTGTTGAACAGGGGCTGAAAAATTGGGCCGTAGGCACTGGTGCTGGTGCCACAACACTGCAACCCCTCACAGATACTCTAGTTGGAACGCAGAAACGAGCCCTGCTGCAAAGTATTGCATCAAAAATTGTAATCACACGCCCCTGTTAATCAGGGGCTGAAAAATTGGGCCTTAGTCACTGGTGCCACAACACTGCAACTTCTCACAGAAACTCTAGTTGGAACGCAGGAATGAGCCCTGCTGCAAAGTATTGCATCAAAAATTGTAATTACACGCCCCTGTTAAACAGGGGCTCAAAAATTGGGCCTTAGGCACTGGTGCTGGTGCCACAACACTGCAACTTCTCACAGAAACTCTAGTTGGAACGCAGGAATGAGCCCTGCTGCAAAGTATTGCATCAAAAATTGTAATTACACGCCCCTGTTAAACAGGGGCTGAAAAATTGGGCCTTAGGCACTGGTGGCGGTGCCCAGAACCAAAAATGTTCTTACAAGCTATCAGCGTGATCATTGAGGAGGAAGAGGATAATTACTCAGGATAGTCACTCAGCATCAGCATAGGCAGTCTTTGAAGGGTTGTGAGATTTCAAAAAAAATTATTCGGTTACATCAGCATCAGGTGCTTGGTAGCTGGTGGTGATCCAAGACCGATTTCTTTTTATGAAGGTCAGTCGATCGACCGAGTCGGTGGACAGACGCACCCTGTGATCGGTTACAAAGCCTCCAGCAGCACTGAATATGCATTCCGAAAAAACGCTGGATGCAGGACAGGCCAGTAGCTCAATTGCATACTGTGCAAGCTCTGGCCAGTGATCCATCCTCAAGATCCAGTAACCCAGAGGATTTTCGGTGGGAAAGGTGTCCAAGTCAGATCTTGCCCCTAGGTATTCCTGCACCATGTAAAACAGACGCTGGCGATGGTTGCTGGAACCGATCATACCTTGGGGCTGCGGACTAAAAAATTGTCTGAACGCATCGCTCAGACGGCCACCTTCTCCACCGCTCCTTCTTTGACTGACCGAAGCCTCAGAAACACGTTGTCCAGAAACAGGAGTTTGTAACCTCCCATTCTCTGGGAACGTGTTGCACAGACCTTTCTGCAAGGCCTCCCGAAGATGTTTCATCCTCTGCTCCCTCTGCGACGGCAAGATAAGGTCTGCAACCTTACCCTTGTAACGTGGATCAAGGAGGGTTGCCAGCCAGTATTGGTCCTTCTCCTTGATACCACGAATACGAGGATCCTTACGCAGGCTTTGCAGGATCAGGGAGGCCATGCAGCATAGGTTTGCTGAGGCATTCGGTCCGGAGTCCTCTGGGTCACTAAGGACGACATGGTCTGCAGCCACCTCCTCCCAGCCATGTACATATCCATGTGTTTCTTGGGACTGATCCCTTAAAGACTGCTGCTGATGCTGAGTGCCAGGCTCCACCTCCATACTGACACAATCCTCCTCCTCCTCCTCATCCTCTTCCTGTGTGATCGTCGGGCACGCAGGAACACTGTTTGGATAAAGGGGCCTTGAGAGCTAAGGAAGTCCTCCTCTTCCTGCCTCTGTTCTGCCTCAAGTGCCCTGTCCATTATTCCACACAGCGTGTGCTCCAACAGGTGGACAAGGCGGACAGTGTCACTGATGCATGTACTGTCACTGCTCACCATCCTTGTGGCCTCCTCAAATGGTGACAGGACAGTGCATGCATCCCTGATCATGGCCCACTGGCGTGGGGAAAAAAAACCAAGCTCCCCTGACCCTGTCCTGGTGCCATAGCCGCACAGGTACTCATTGATGGCCCTCTGCTGTGTGTGCAGCCACTGCAGCATGGCCAACGTTGAATTCCATCTAGTGGGCATGTCACAGATTAGGCGGTTCTTGGGCAGGTTAAACTCCTTTTGGAGGTCCGCCAGCCGAGCACTGGCATTTTATGACCGGCAGAAATGCACACAGACTTTCCTGGCCTGCCTCAGGACATCCTGTAAGCCCGGGTACCTGCCCAAGAACCGCTGCACCACCAAGTTAAGGACATGAGCCAAACAGGGCACATGGGTCATTTGTCCCTGTCGAAGGGCAGAGAGGAGATTGGTGCCATTGTCGCAAACCACCATATCTGCCTTAAGTTGGCATGGCGTCAACCACCTCTGAACCTGCCCCTGCAGAGCTGACAGAACCTCTGCCCCAGTGTGGCTCCTGTCCCCCAAGCACACCAGCTCAAGCACCGCATGGCATCTTTTGGCCTGCGTACTTGCGTAGCCCCTTGAACGCCTACGGAGCACCGCTGGTTCCGAGGACAAAGCACAGGAAAGGCCATGGAGGAAGAAGAAGAGGAGGGGGTGGAGGAGAGAGGTGTGTCACAATCATTAGTAGTGACATTTTGGAGGCGTGGTGGCGGAACAACCTCCAACACTACTGCACCTTGTTCTGCATCCTTCCCAGCTGCCAGCAGAGTCACCCAATGCGCGGTGAAACTTGGGCAACGTCCCTGTCCATGCCTGCTGGACCATGAGTCAGCGGTAATATGCACCTTACCGCTGACCACCCTGTCCAGCGAGGCATGGACATTGCCTTCCACATGCCAGTAGAGAGCCGGAACTGCCTTCCATGAGAAAAAGTGGCGTTTGGGTACCTACCACTGAGGAACCGCACATTCCACAAACTCACGGAAGGGGGCAGAGTCTACCAACTGAAAAGGCAGCAGTTGAAGTGCTAGCAATTTTTCCAAGCTAGCATTCAACCGCTGGGCATGTGGATGGCTGGGAGCGAACTTCTTTCGGCGGTGCAACAGCTGAGGCAGGGAAATTTACCTGGTACAATCTGACGTCAGTGTACCGAAAGCAGATTGCCCACAAGTACTTGGCTGTGACACACCTAATTCTACACCTTCATTCCTCTCAGTGCTGGTCTCAGAGAGGACTGAAGGTATAGTGGGGTTGGAGATCTCAGCTGATGAGGAGCAAGGAGAGGTCCTCTTTGTTCTTTGGTGTGGGTCTTTTAGATACGCTTGCCAACGAACTGCATGGCAGGTTAACATATGTCTGGTCAAGCATGTGGTGCCCAAGCGGGAGATGTTTTGGCCATGCGAAATACGCTTGAGACATATGTTGCAAATAGCAGCGGTGCGATCTGATGCACTCATCTCAAAAAAGGCCCACACCAAAGAACTTTTTGAATAACGCGCAGAGACTGCAGCGTCCTGCACATGCGGACCTTTGGGGTGTGATGCAGTCAGTATTCTGCCCTTAGGCTGGCCCCTGGAGGGCATCCTGCCTCATTGGTGATGTGCCTCCTCTTCCTCCTCCCCTCTCCTATCAGGCACCCACGTTGAGTCATTGACCTCATCATCCCCTCCCTCCTCATCACTGGAGCAAACCTGGCAGTATGCTGCAGCAGGGGGAGCATGACTGCCAGATTGCTGTCCTTCTTGGGCACCCCCTCTGTCCGTGCTCACGTTACTGCCTTCATCTAGCTCAGTATCATCATCAGAGCCTTCCAAACACTGGGCATCCTCCTGGAGCATGTACCCAACACTGTTGTCAAACAGTTTGAGGGACTCCTCAGGAGGACATGGTGGGGCTAGGGAAGGAGTCACTGAAGACATTGAGCTAAGGGAAGAGGCCGCTGCTTTGCCAGACAAAGTACCCTGAGCATGGGTGAGAGAGGATGAGGAGGATGAGGACGGCTTGGTCATCCACCCGACCAAGTCTTCCACATGTTGCGGTTCAACGCGGTCAGCTGCCGAAAAAAAGGCCAAGCGTGTCCCACGGCCACGTGCTGATGAGGATGCACCGTCTGCACGACCAGCACTGTTGCCTCTAGACACAGAGCCTGCTTGCCCTCTTTTATTGGCTTGTGACTGTCTGCCTCTCCTTGTTGGCCTTCCAGACATACTAATGGCCTGTAGCTGCACTAAGCTGGGATATAGATATATATCAGGAAAACACCACCAACCTTCTACAGGTAGCTTTAGGTGAACACTGTGCAGAGCTTGCCAAAAAATAACATGTAGCTTATTTAGCTGCCTGCGGTAGTGATAGGATCAGGAAAACACCACCAACCTTCTACAGGTAGCTTTAGGTGAACACTGTGCAGAGCTCGCACTACACTAACTTGTAGCTTATTTAGCTGCCTGTGGTAGTGATAGGATCAGGAAAACACCACCAACTTTCTACAGGTAGCTTTAGGTGAACACTGTGCAGAGCTCGCACTACGCTAACTTGTAGCTTATTTAGCTGCCTGCGGTAGTGATAGGATCAGGAAAACACCACCAACCTTCTACAGGTAGCTTTAGGTGAACACTGTGCAGAGCTCGCCAAAAAATAACTTGTAGCTTATTTAGCTGCCTGCGGTAGTGATAGGATCAGGAAAACACCACCAACCTTCTACAGGTAGCTTTAGCTGAACACTGTGCAGAGCTCGCAAAAAAATAACTTGTAGGTTTAGCTGAACACTGTGAGGAGGACACACTACACCAACTTGTAGCTTTAGCTGAACACTGTGAAGAGGACGCACTACCCTAACTTGTAGCTTTAGCTGAACACTGTGCAGAGGTCACACTAAACTAACTTGTAGCTTTAGCTGAACACTGTGAGGAGGACGCACAACACTAACTTGTAGCTTTATCTGAACACTGTTCAGAGGTCTCACTACACTAACTTGTAGTTTTAGCTGAACACTGTGAGGAGGACGCACTACCCTAACTTGTAGCTTTAGCTGAACACTGTGCAGAGGTCACACTAAACTAACTTGTAGCTTTAGCTGAACACTGTGAGGAGGACGCACTACACTAACTTGTAGCTTTAGCTGAACACTGTTCAGAGGTCTCACTACACTAACTTGTAGTTTTAGCTGAACACTGTGAGGAGGACGCACTACACTAACTTGTAGCTTTAGCTGAACACTGTGAGGAGGACGCACTACACTAACTTGTAGCGACTCGAACACGAAGCTCATCCCTACTGGTGGCATGTAGGATGCCATTAACGGCAGTGGGTTTACGGTATAGGCTACTTGACAAGAGACCATCCTTGTCAATATGAATTAATACACCTAGAAACTCAATTTTGACTGGATCACAGGACATGGTGAAGCTGAGGTTGAAAGTATAATGCCGCGTACACACGGTCGGACTTTCTGGAAAGCTAGGTCCAACGTACTTGCCGCCAGACTTCCGGCGGACTACCGCCGGACTTTCTGAACGGCTGGACCTGCCTACACATGGCCGGACTTTCCGGAATCCGGTCTTCCCGAAGGACTTCCGCCGGACTTTCAGAATGAACTGACTTTCCCACACACGGACAAGTCCGTTCATTTTCAACGTGACTTAGGTACGGCGGGACTAGAAAAGGAAGTCAATCTCGCCGCTTTTATCGGCGAGATTGAAACCTTGCGAGCCCCGTCGCAGGCATCCCAGGCCCTTAGGTCTGGTATGGAACTTTAAGGGGAACCCCCTACGGCGAAATACCGGCGTGGGGGTCCCCCCAAAATCCATACCAGACCCCGATCCGAGCACGCAGCCCGGCTGGTCAGGAAAGGGGGTGGGGACGACCGAGCGCCCCCCCTCCTGAACCGTACCAGGCCGCATGCCCTCAACATGGGGGGGTGCTTTGGGGGAGGGGGCGCCCTGCAGTGCCCCCCCACCACAAAGCACCTTGCCACCATGTTGATGAGGACAAGGGCCTCTTCCCGACAACCCTGGCCGTTGGTTGTCGGGGTCTGCGGGCGGGGGGCTTATCGGAATCTGGGAGCCCCCTATAATAAGAGGGCCCCCAGATCCTGGCCCCCCCACCCTATGTGAATGAGTATGGGGTACATGGTACCCCTACCCATTCACCTAGGGAAAAAGTGTCAATAATAAAACACACTACACAGGTTTTTTAAATAATTTATTAAGCAGCTCCGGGGGGGGATCTTCCTCCGGCTTTGGGGGTCTTCTTCCGGCTGGACGACCACGCCTAAAACGTCACAGTCCCAGCATGCCCAGGGACTGTGACATCATATGGGGGCGGGGTCTCCGCCTATATAAGTCACAACGGAGCCCTCAGAGACCAGTCCAACCGGAGAGAGCGTCGTGTCAACATCTGGGGAAGAGAAGAGAAGAGGAGACAAGAAGCCCAGAAGTCCGGACCTCCGCTGGCAATAGAGCTACCTGAAGACAGCGGAGGGGCCGGCCGAAGACCTGGAACACCAGGAGAAGAGGCCGGAGAGAGCGTCGTGTCAACATCTGGAGAAGAGAAGACAAGAAGTCCGGACCTCCGCTGGCAATAGAGCTACCTGAAGACAGCGGAGGGGCCGGGAGAAGAGGCTGGAGAGAGCGGAGAAGAACCAACCGGACGCCGGGAGAAGATGAACCGGAGGGACCCCCGAAGCCGGAAGAAGACCTCCGAAGCCGGAGGAAGATTCTCCCCCCGGAGCTGTTTAATAAATTATTTTAAAAACCTGTGTAGTGTGTTTTATTATTGACACTTTTTCCCTAGGTGAATGGGTAGGGGTACCATGTACCCCATACTTATTCACATAGGGTGGGGGGGCCTGGATCTGGGGGCCCTCTTATTATAGGGGGCTCCCGGATTCCGATAAGCCCCCCTCCCGCAGACCCCGACAACCAACGGCCAGGGTTGTCGGGAAGAGGCCCTTGTCCTCATCAACATGGGGGTAAGGTGCTTTGTGGTGGGGGGGCACCGCAGGGCGCCCCCTCACCCAAAGCACCCCCCCATGTTGAGGGTATGTGGCCTGGTACGGTTCAGGAGGGGGGCGCGCTCGCTTGTCCCCACCCCCTTTCCTGACCGGCCGGGCTGCGTGCTCGGATCGGGGTCTGGTATGGATTTTGGGGGGACCCCCACGCCGGTTTTTCGGCGTAGGGGGTTCCCCTTAAAGTTCCATACCAGACCTAAGGGCCTGGGATGCCCCCCGCGCTCGCCGCAATGGGAAAATTTGTTTTTCCTATTGCAGCGAGCGCGAGATGCAGTAACCTGCTCCTCCGTCGTATCTGGTCCATCGGACCAGCATACAGACGAACGGGCTTTCCGTCAGGAACTGAGTCTGGCGGAGTTACGACGTAAACATTTGAAGCAAGTTTCAAATCTAAAGTACGTCGGATTTCCGTCAAAAACGGTCCGTCGGAAGTCCGATGGAGACCACACACGGTCGGATTGTCCGCCGGACTTGGTCCGGCGGCGTCCGTCTGACTTTTGCAGGTGAAAAGTCCAACCGTGTGTACGCGGCATTAGTGTTTAGCCGCTGCACAAAAGTATGTAGCAACTCATCGGAGCCACGCCAAACCATGAAAATGTTGTCGATGTAATGGAATCAAAAGACCATATGATCAAGGAGGGGGGCCAGGTCATCTGAAGTAAAAATCATGTGTTCCCACTCCCCCTGGTACAGATTGGCCTAGGATGGGGCACAACAAGTTCCCATCGCTACGCCCTGCACCTGAAGGAAATGGGAACCATTGAAAAAAAATAGTTGTGACGTAAAACAAAATCAAGTGCATTAATGATAAAATCATTGAATTTCCATTCAAAATGACTCTTCTCTGATAAAACTTGTTGAATACAGGCCAGACCCTTATCGTTTGGAATGGAGCTATATAAGGCTTCGACATTAATGGCTGCAAGGATCGAACCGCCTCGGATTTGCAGTCCATCAATGTTTTGGAGAAGATGAATAGTATCCCATATACATATCTAGTAATACTCAAAACATGAGGATATAAATAGCCATCGAAGAATTTACTCAGGTTCTCAATCAAAGGACCTTAACCGGATATGATGGCCTGGCCCGATTGCTTCAACATACTTTTATACAGTTTAGGAAGTGAATAGAAAGTGGGTGTGCGGGGAAAAGGAGTGCAGACGAATTCCCATTCACCTTTGGAGATTAAAGTGTGGTAAAAAGTCTACAAGTTGATAAAATTCTTGTTGGAACTTATCGATTTTAGTTGTAGTAACATGTACCAAGAGTACGTGTTACTACAAGATTTATTATTCAGTGTTACCAAGATTTATTATTCAGGATTTTATTACACATATGAATGTATTGATCATTATCAAAGATCACTATATTGCCCCCCTTATCGGAGGGCTTTATCGTGATAGTAAGGTTAGTGGATAAATTATGTAGAGTCTGTTGGTCTTCCATAAAGAGATTAAAGGCCATATCATGCTTAACTATACTGTAATATTCTTGATTTCATTGGTAGTAAGCTTACAAATGCTAGGACATTTGATTTTAGCCCTAGTGCTGGAAATTTGCCCAAATTTTTTTTTTACATTGGGCAAGCTGGTAGATACAGTTGAGGAGCTGGTTTGATCAAGCTTCTGCAATAGGTGCTCAGGATCTATACTATCAATGGGGTCGGGATTAGGGTAATTTTCTTCCAAAAGTGCAACTAAATTATTTATTGCTTGCATCGTCTCTTGTGATGATGTGGTTTACGGGCGATGCCGAGACCCAGCGTCACCGCCATTAGGTACACCTGTGTCGGCAGCGGGGCGCGGTGCAGCGCCTGCTCAGGGTGGCCAATCCTGGAACAGAGTTGAGGACAAACCCTAGGATGACCTCACACCCTTTCCACTATAGCCACTACATAAAAGCCCACAGCTCCTCCATGCTCCGTGCATTAGTCTGGAGACACAGGGAACTGTTCAACCCCAAGACATCTATAAGGTATGATACACCTCTTTGATACTTGGGTTCTGCTGACTTTTATTACCATTTGCATTGATAGGATAACTTCCCATCACTGTAATACATATGTCTACCACTCTTGATTCCAGGTTTGGCTGCCAGGTTTGGCTGCTGATTATTCAGCTTTTTTCTGGATATCTGTTGAACAATTTTGGAGCATGACAAGCTTTCATGGTTTCATCTGTGGTACAACCATGCCTTAACTTCAGTGGCCTTTGTTTTGCTGGATTGGGTTTGTGGACGGGTATCTTCATAGAATTAACTCCTGCATTGATAACAAACCTGCAGATGATAGGTACGTTTATCATCACATATTTGGACAACTTTATTGAACATTCATTCCCTTATGTATTAGTTTATATCCTATAATATAATTCATTCACTATTGGTATACCTTTTCCCCTCCCCCTCCACTTCTTTCTCTATGTATTTAGATCCCAGTTGGTTTGTTCCTCAATACTGCTCTGGCAGCTTTTTGGGAGGCACATTCAGATCCGGGGTTTTGTTTTGGACATGGTTTAGTCCCATTCTGCTCTTGCCTCATGACGCTGTTCTGGTGTCTCAGTTTCCTTCTACTTGTTGAGCTATGACTTCTCCTGATTGACATATATAACACATGAGGTCAGTATGGATACTTACATCTACGTTTTCTTTTTCTATGTCTTGTTTTTCCTGTAAATAATCTTAATATGATCAGTTTTTATAAATAATGTCACATTATGAATTTGAATTCTGTTTGTGATTATGTGCATATTGATATTGTAGATTGTATGCTTACACCTGGAAATCCTCAGCCCATTCTCCCTGAGGAAGAATTCTACCTCATTCGTTGAAATGTGTTGGATTTCCTCTGTCCTTCCAACAGTCGATTTGGGCTTTTTCTAGCTGTTTGTCCTCTATGTGTTGTGTTTTTTTCTTTGGATCATGTGTTTTAGTTTTATCAATTTTCCAATATGTTATTCACTTTTTGTAATAAATTTTGTAATTTTTTTTTTTTCAATAGTTTTTATTGAGTTTTTATAGAGAAGGGTACAAACAGATAACAATGTGATACACTCTGTACAGTACATCTTTTGTGACAAGATCACACATAGTATACCATGCCAAATAAAGTAACATAAACTTGAACTGTGGAGGTAACAACATTACTTATCTTACAGTTGAAGTACTACCACCTATCCCGGGCACCCCATATGGGAACAAACTGTGTCCAGGTTAGAGTGGAAGCACAGTCAACTATGATCAGTGTCACATCGATATTGAAGTATCTTGAGGTGGTACAGGATCAAGACTGGAAACAGGGTAGTTAGATACATTGGTTGGTACACAATCCACATGCTGGTGTAATCTGTAATGGGAGGCATCATTTTTCCTGTACAGAGGGTCAATGACTTATAATTTGATATGATTAGGCAAGGTAAGCTTGCCAAGATGATTAAGGAAAGGGGAATGAAAAGGGGGGGGGGGGGTTAGGGATAGGGCGAGCCAGTCACCATAACAGAAGGACTTTCAAATTTTAACTGTGCAGCTAGGGTTTGATAACCAGGGTTCCCATTTATCTCTAAATACTGTGAGACTGAGGTTTGTGATTGCCAGTAATTTCTCCATCTTGCATTGGCAGTTGAGGGTGACAATGGCACCACTAGGATTAGGTGGATCAATAGTATTCCACTTCCTTGTAATAGTTATTTTTGCTGCTAATAAAAATTGTATGATCACTACTCGGGAACATGGGAAGAAAGTCATGAATGTTCAGGTGCAAGATGGCTAGTTCCGGATGAGGTTCAATGTGTTGGCTACAAATATCAGACATCATGGAAAAAATCTTGTTCCAGAATGACCGTAGTGATATACAAGACCATAATATATGGTATAGAGTGCCAGATTCTCCACATTTTCTCCAGCACAAGGCCGATTGGGATGGGTAGAATTTGGAAAGTTTGTACCAAGAATGTATTACCTTTTGGTAATGTTCCCAGTGGTTAATGCACTTGGATGAAGTATAAGTGGTAGATAAAGCTTTTACCCAATAGGTGTCTGTGAAGGTTTTTCCCAAAGGCTCTTCCCATTTTAGCATGGTAGTGGTCTTTGAGAAGGGGTTCTTGGGTGTTGTAGATATTATAAAACAGAGAAATACCTCTTAGAGGGGTTGTTGGTTCAAGGAAGAAGGTATTCATGGAGACTGGAATTTCTAAGTGTAGAGGTAGAGGATGTTTATGGAGGAAGGAGCGTACTTGTAAATAGGTAAATTGTGCAGGCGGCGGAAGGTCAAAGCGGGTAGATAGGGTTTCATATGTGTGGAGAGATGCATCCTGGTATAGGTCTCTCAAGAGAAGAAGGCCTTTATTTTTCCATAATTTAAGGTCAATGCAGGGTATAAAGTGTTGAATTACTGACAGAGGGGTAGGGATTTTAAAAAGTGATCCCTTGGGTAAAGATAAGAGGGGAATTTCTGACCATAATTTGATGGAGATTTGTACAGTTGGGATATTAGAGATGGGTGGTGGAGCTCCCATTCTACAAGCGATAAGAGTCGATTGGTAATTTTTATGTGGAAGCGCGTTGGATTCCAAAGATGCCCACGTTTTATGTTTAGGGGGTTCCACCAGTATCTAAGTTGATCTAATACGCATGCTTTATAATATGCCATAATATTCGGTACTCTCATTCCACCATTCCTTCTATGCCTTAACATAATATTGAGGGAGCATCTTGGGGGTTTGTGGTTCCAAATAAATTGAGTGAAGAGCTTTTGGGTGGCAGAAAGGAAGGTTTGTTATAAGGGGATTATTAAGGTGCGAAAGAGATAAAGGAGTTTTGGTAAGAGCAGCATTTTCAAGGTCGCTATTCTTCCAGCCGTTGAAAGTTCCTGAGTCCTCAAAAGGGATAGTTGTCGAGGCAGTGATTCCAAGAAGGGCTTAAAGTTATGTTCATATAGCTGCGAGGTGTGTGCAATTAGTTGAATTCCTAAGAATGTCAAAACGTGGGGGGACCACTCAAAGGGGAACCTATTAGTTAGGTAAATTTGCATGGAGGGTGGAACATTAAAACCTAAAATTTGGGACTTTGTGGCGTTTCATTTATAGTAGGATACGGCACTAAATTCTTCCAGCAATTTCTGTGTCTCATGTAGTGAT
Source organism: Lithobates septentrionalis (assembly GCA_037952835.1). Taxonomy (NCBI): domain Eukaryota; kingdom Metazoa; phylum Chordata; class Amphibia; order Anura; family Ranidae; genus Lithobates; species Lithobates septentrionalis. The sequence goes on from JBBDGP010000584.1 coordinate 3,284,315, forward strand.
GTTTTGGGGTTAGAGAGCATGAGCAGGACATCATCCGCAAATAGGCTAATTTTATGTGCAGTATCGCCAATAGTGATGCCTGCAATGTTGGGATGAGATCGGAAACTTTCCGCCAAGGGTTCCATAAGGAGCGTAAAAATAATGGGCGAAAGAGGACATCCTTTTCTAGTTCCGTTAGTTATTTGTATCGGTTTGGAGGTAAGTCCTGAGGTGAGTACAGTGGCCGATGGAGTGGAATAAAGGGATAGAATGGCTGTCTGTATCCATCCCGTAATCCCAAAATTATCAAGCACTGTCTTGAGATATTCCCAGTGGACCCTGTCGAACGCCTTCTCCGCATCCAAGGAGAGGAGCAGAGAAGGCGTCCGAGAGGAACCAGCATGGGATATTAAATTAATGAGATGTCTAGTCCCATCCGGGGCCTGGCGACCCGGAATGAAGCCCACCTGGTCAGGATGGATAAGAAATGGTAAGATTTTTTGTAAATCTGATTGCTACAAGTTTGGCAAATATTTTAACATCAGCGTTTAGAAGAGATATAGGCCTGTAATTTGCAGGGGAGGTGGGGTCCTGGTTGGGTTTAGGGATATTCACGATCATCTTAACATTTCTGGTGGGAAAGTACCAGAGGAGGAGGCAAGGTCGAATACGGATTGTAGATAAGGAGCAGTTTCAGAGGAAAGATATTTATAGTATTCATTCGAAAAGCTATCGTCACCTGGGGATTTGTGATTGGGTAATTTTGTGATAAGTGAGCAAATCTCTTGGGTAGTAAAAGGTTGGGAGATGGACTGGAGTTGATCACCATCAAGGTTAGGTAGTTTGATTTTGTTGAAAAAGTTACTATTGAATACAGGAGAGGGTTGGGGAGTAGAGTCATCATTACGGAGGTCATATAGGGACTGGTAATAATCCGCAAAGGCGTTGGCTATATCCTTTGGGTTACATAAACTATTCTTAGATTGAGGGTGAACAATAGAAGTAATTTTTTGTTTAGTCTGTTTTGCTTTTACTTTTTTGGCCAGCCAGGATCCTGCTTTTTTATGGAGGCCGTAGTAATTGGATTTAAGGTATTTGAGATGGGTTTCATATTTGTAAAGGAGCAGGGACCTGTCAGGTCACCTGTATCCAGGTGACAGATGCACCCAGTTGGGGTCAGGAGTGCACCGCTATGATAGTGGACCCTAAGGCTGACTGCTGCAGATGGAACTCGGGGTGGTTCAGGAAGGCAAGTCCCCTGGAGCATCAACACGGATCCCACAGTGAGTTAGAGCATAGATTCCCCAGGGCGCAGAGTCTAAGAGCCAGTTGGTGTTCACCAGAGCCTCTAGTGGTGAGGATGGACTGGGCTGCAACTGGCTCCAGGTCGCGGCCCCCAGGGTCTCTCAGCTCACGCTCACGGTAGGCTACAGGAGGATGGAGAGGAAACAGCAGCCCAGGACAGCAAGGAATAGTAAGTAGGTAGCCAAATGTCGGGGCGACTAGCAGACAAGGATAACAGAGAACACGCCAAAAGTCAGGGTCACAGGCAAACAGGGATAGTCGAGAATGCGCCAAAGGTCAGGGTCACAAGCAGACAGGAATAGTCGGGAACACGCCAAGATTGGTAACATAGACAGAGACAAACTTAGAGCACACGGAAAACAGGAGGCCAAACACACACTATTGCACGGCAAGGCAGGCTTGGAGAATACGGTGTTAAATAGTGGTTCCTGTTGAGGCTAGGGTGGAGCCACACAGAGGGAAGATTACTTAAGCATGCAGGTGAGAGAGTACAAATCTCAAGGCTGATACACAGACCAGGTAAGAGACAGACAGGTCATGAATGTATAACTGCAAGGTCATGACAGTACCCCCCTCTTACGAGGCCTTCCCCTCCCCCGCTTTGGACCAGGCTTGGAGGGGAACTTCAAATGAAACTTCCTCAGAAGACGAGGTGCGAGGACTTCAGATGCAGAAATCCAAGATCTCTCCTCAGGACCGAAACCTTTCCAATCCACGAGATATTGAAGGACACCTTTATAGAAGCGAGAATCCAAAATTTGACTAACCTCGTACTCCTGATCATCTTCAGAGACTGGAGCCAAGGTAGGGAGAGGTCGAGAGAACTTATTGAAAACTAAAGGTTTCAGAAGGGATACATGAAAGGAGTTTGAGATCCTGAGGCTTTTAGGGATCTGGAGTTTAAAACAAACAGGATTCAGCTTAGAAATTATATTGTAAGGACCAATGAATCTCGGGGCAAACTTGAGAGAAGGAACCCGGAGTCTGATGTTCCTGGTAGAAAGACAGACTTTGTCTCCTGGCTGTAGAGAAGGCGGCTTACGCCTGCGACGGTCAGCAAAACTTTTGAACTTGTTGGCAGCTTTCTGGAGGGAATCATGAATGTCAGCCCACAAGGAATTGAAAGATTCCTGAACAGTAGCCAAAGCTGGGATGTCAGAAGAACAGGTCATAGGAAGAGGGAGCTGAGGATGTCTTCCATAAACAGTGACAAAGGGTGTCTTCTGAGAACTGACATTGACATAATTGTTGTGGGAGAACTCTGCCCACGGGAGTAATGAGACCCAATCATCGTGATGAGCGGAGACCAAGGTACGCAGAAAGACCTCCAACTCCTGATTAACCCTTTCAGTCTGGCCATTGGATTGGGGATGGTAAGAAGAGGTAAAATCCAAGGTAATGTTGAGGGATTTGCAAAAGGCTCTCCAAAAGCGAGAAGTAAACTGAACACCCCTGTCTGAAATTACATGGGAAGGGACGCCATGAAGGTGGAAAATCTCTTGTACTAAAAAGGGAACCAAGGCAGGAGCAGAAGGGAGACCAGGAAGAGGAACAAAATGGGCCATCTTGGAGAATCAATCAATTACCACCCAAATGACCGCATTCTACTCAGAAGGTGGAAGATCGGTGATGAAGTCCATGGCTATGTGAGACCAGGGCTCCTTGGGAATGGGCAAGGGCATGAGAAGACCAGCAGGAGCCTGCGTGAAGGACTTAGACTGGGCACAGACATGACAAACCTTAACATAGTCTTCGACATCCGAACGGAGAGTAGGCCACCAGTAGTGGCGACTGATGAGGAGGAAGGATCGAAGAAACCCAGCATGACCTGCCACCTTGGCGTCAAGTCCCCAACGAAGGATCTTAGCTCTTAGCTCAGTGGGGACGACGGTCCTGCCAGGAGGAATTTTTGACTTCAGGGTGGTTGAATGGGCAAGGATGCATGAAGTAGGGATAATCGGCTCAGGTTCAATGGTAGGCTCCTCATCCTGAATGTCAAAAGATCTAGAGAGTGCATCAGCCCGACTGTTGCAGGAACCAGGTTTGAATGTAACGGTGAAGTTAAAACGGGAAAAGAAGAGACTCCACCTGGCTTGTCTGGGATTCAATCGTTTGGCATTCTGCAAGTACTGCAGATTTTTATGGTCAGTGAAAATTGTTATGGAATGTGGGGAACACTCCAAGAGATGATGCCACTCCTCCAACGCCAATTTAATCGCAAGAAGTTCCCGATCACCAATAGCGTAATTCTTCTCCGCCTGAGAAAATTTTCTGGAGAAAAACGCACATGGTAGACGTTTTTTCCCAAAGGATTGAAGAAGCACAGCTCCAACCCCAGTTGAGGAAGTGTCCACTTCAATAAAAAATGGATCCCTCGGGTCAGGTCGTCTTAACAAAGGTCCAGAAATGAAGGCCTGTTTCAAATCATGAAAGGCAGAGACAGCTTCGGGGGACCACTCCTTGGCATTAGCACCCTTCTTGGTCAAGGCGATAATTGGCGCAGCAATAGAGGAGTAATTCCTAATGAACTGCCTGTAATAAATAGTGAACCCAAGAAAGCGCTGCGTGGCCTTGAGGCTGGCAGGAAGAGGCCAGTTGGTAATGGCTGAGACCTTCCCAGGATCCATATGAAGACCGAAGTTAGAGACAAAGCATCCCAGAAACAGGACTTCAGAACATTCAAAAGAACATTTCTCCAGCTTGGCGTACAGATTATTTTCTCGAAGGCGCTGAAGTACAATCCGGACATGGTCTCTGTGAACCAACAGACTATCCGAAAAGATGAGAATGTCATCCAGGTAGATGACAACAAATTGGTAAAGCAGATCCCTGAAGATTTCGGTAATAAAGTTTTGGAACACCGCTGGGGCGTTACACAAACCAAAGGGCATGACCAAGTACTCGTAATGCCCATCTCTAGTGTTAAACGCAGTTTTCCATTCATCCCCTTCCCGTATTAGGATCAAATTGTATGCACCCCTGAGATCCAACTTGGTAAAAATGGAGGCACCTTTCAACCTGTCAAATAGTTCCGATATTAGGGGTAGAGGGTATCGATTTTTGATCGTTACTGCGTTTAGGTCTCGGTAGTCAATGCAGGGTCTTAGGGTACCATCCTTTTTGGCAACAAAAAAGAACCCTGCTCCTGCAGGCGATGAGGATTTCTGGATGAATCCTTTTTCTAGATTTTCTGCAACATACTCAGACATGGCCTGGGTCTCTGGGATGAACAGAGGGTAGGTACGACCCCTGGGTAGAGCTGCTCTGGGAACAAGGTCAATGGCACAGTCAAAGGACCTGTGAGGAGGAAGCACCTCAGCTGACTTTTTACAGAACACATCCCGGAAATCGCTATATGCAGCGGGAAGGGCAGAGGATACTGAGGTGGTATCCACGGGAAGTCTCCCCTTAGGGGCAACCTTGAGTAGGCAGGAAGAGAAACAGGAGGGACCCCAAGCCAGGATCCGCCCAGAAGTCCAGTCAATGTGTGGAGAGTGGAGCTGCAACCAAGGAAGCCCCAATACGATAGGGGTTGAGACCTTAGGAAGGATAAGAAAGGATATCCACTCCTGGTGGAGTATCCCTACCGACATCTTAACAGGAGGGGTCTGGAAGCGGATAGGCCCCCCTGGAAGGACAGTGCCATCAATCGCCGAGACCACCAATGGAGTGGTGAGGGGTAGAAGGGTAAGGTTCATGGAAGATGCAGTTCTCCAGTCCATAAAGTTGCCAGCGGATCCTGAATCCAGATAAGCCAAGGCCGAGTGGGAGGAAACGCCAACATGAAGAAACACCGAAAGAAGGAGACGAGAAGATGACTTTTCTGGGTCCACTACTCCACCTTCCAGATGTATTACCCAAGCTTTTCCTGGTGTCACGAAAATGACCTTTGCCCCCACAGCAGAGACACAGGCCCAGAGTTCTGCGCCTAGCACGTTCCTCGGGGAATGGCCTGGTCTGGCCCAGCTGCATGAGTTCCTTAGTTGGCAGGAGATGCTCCACAGGACGAAAAGAGGGGAGCTCGGGCTGACTAAGGACCGAGGAGTGCTGGCGTCACTTTTCTAAGGTCCTTTCCTGAAAACGAATATCTATCTGGTTACACAGGGAGATAACTTCATCCAGATCAGTGGGGATGGTTCTTCCTGCTAATTCGTCCTTCACTCTATCAGAAAGGTCATGCAGAAAGGTTGCGACTAAGGCCTCATTGTTCCAGCTCAGCTCAGCCATCAGTATGCGGAAACTAAGAGCATACTGTCCCATAGAAGCAGACTCTTGGCGGAGACGTAAGAGGGCGCTGGCCGCTGAAGAGACACGACCTGGTTCCTCAAAGATATTTCGGAAGAGTTTCAGAAAATTAGAGAGGCTGGAAACCACTGGGTCTTTCCTCTCCCACATAGGGGCAGCCCAAGCTAAAGCCTTGCCAGACAGGAGAGAAATAATATAGGCTACCTTTGCCCGATCAGACTTGAAGTTTTGGAGTTGGAGTTCGAAATGAATAGTACACTGGCTAAGGAACCCTCTGCAGGCCTTGGAATCCCCAAAGTAACCGGACGGAGCTGGTAAGTGCAAAGGGTTAGCGGCTGCGACTGTAAGCTGAGCTGATACGGCAGCCGATTGTGGAACCGGAGAGCCTAAGGAGGCTTGAAGTTGTTCAAAGCGGGAAGCCAGATCCTGAAGGAATCGCATCACCTGGGTCTGATTAGATTCCTGGGTCTCGAGTCTGTGGACTATACCCTGCAGCTGATCATCGGCAGGTAGCGGCACATCAGACGGGTCCATGGCCGTGCAAACTGTCAGGTCACCTGACAGATGCACCCCGTTGGGGTCAGGAGTGCACCGCTATGATAGTGGACCCTAAGGCTGACTGCTGCAGATGGAACTCGGGGTGGTTCAGGAAGGCAAGTCCCCTGGAGCATCAACACAGATCCCACAGTGAGTTAGAGCATAGATTCCCCAGGGCACGGAGTCTAAGAGCCAGTTGGTGTTCACCAGAGCCTCTAGTGGTGAGGATGGACTGGGCTGCAACTGGCTCCAGGTCGCGGCCCCCAGGGTCTCCCAGCTCACGCTCACGGTAGGCTACAGGAGGATGGAGAGGAAACAGCAGCCCAGGACAGCAAGGAATAGTAAGGAGGTAGCCAAATGTCGGGGCGACTGGCAGACAAGGATAACAGAGAACACGCCAAAAGTCAGGGTCACAGGCAAACAGGGATAGTCGAGAATGCCCCAAAGGTCAGGGTCACAAGCAGACAGGAATAGTCGGGAACACGCCAAGATCGGTAACATAGACAGAGACAAGCTTAGAGCACACGGAAAACAGGAGGCCAAACACACAATATTGCACGGCAAGGCAGGCTTGGAGAATACGGTGTTAAATAGTGGTTCCTGTTGAGGCTAGGGTGGAGCCACACAGAGGGAATATTACTTAAGCATGCAGGTGAGAGAGTACAAACCTCAAGGCTGATACACAGACCAGGTAAGAGACAGACAGGTCATGAATGTATTACTGCAAGGTCATGACATGACCTTAATTTTTGCCTGTCTTGCAAGATATCTTGTGTGAGACGGGGATTTGGGTTCATCTTATTCTCACGTTCTTTTAAGGTTATAGAATTCAGCACGTCTTCGATCTGCCTCCTTCTCTGTTTTTTGACAAATGAAGCCAGTACCCCCCTCATATAGACCTTATAAGTATTCCACAGTGTAAATCTATTGATATCAGGAGTGTCATTATACCTAAAAAAGTCATGGTGTTCTTGTACGATCTGTTTGTACAATTCCTTGTCCTCCAATAGGGAGGTGTTTAGTCTCCATATTGGAGGAGGGGAGTTGCGAAATGTTTCATCAAACTCTAGTGAGATCGGAGCGTGATCGGACCAAGAGATCGTACCAATGTCTGCTCGCAGAACATTTTGTAGAGACCTTTTATCAGTAAAGAAAAAGTCAATGCGGGAGTAGGAAGAGTGAGCTGCAGACAAAAAAGTAAAATCCTTCTCCGATCCATGGAAGCAATGCCAGGTATCATACAGCTCGTATTTATGAAGTAAGGGGACAATTGAGTGGCCAGGTCCTCTAGCGAGGGTGGTGGAGTCCATGGTGGGGTTCAGGATAGTATTAAAGTCTCCGTCAATAATAAGGATACCCTGCGTCACTTCCATAGCCTTGGTGAATAGAGGAGTGAGGAATTTTCTCTGTTGAACGCTCGGAGCGTATAGGTTAACTAGAGTAAACACTACTTGATTAAGCTCGCAAATGAGGATGATGTACGGACCTTGGGGATCCTGAATAGTGCGTATATGACGAAATGCCACAGAGTCCTTGACAGCAATAAAGACTCCACAAGCCTTTTTTGGGCCGTTGGCCATGTACAAATGAGGGAAATGACGAAAGGACACTCGAGGGCACTTGTGGGCAGCGAAATGGGTTTCCTGAGCAAATATTATGTCAGCTTTGAGAGAGTGTGCTTCTTTCATTAGCGCTGCACGTTTAAAGGGGCTGTTGAGGCCCTTAGAGTTCAGTGACATGAATTTTAGAGGCATACTGAAGAATGTGTACTTACTAAGGTATCGTTGCAGAAAAAAACATTGTAGAGAGGAGAGTCAGGGAAAGAGTACCTGGTATGTGGAGATTTCGGCCACCGAGGATTGACAATTTGTGTAGTGTCAGTTGTTGGGTTGATTGGAGGGTCTTTTGTTGTGATGAGCAGCAGGGGAAACAAATGCGATAGTCCAGATTGAGTTCTAGTAGACATAGCGGTATAGAAGGTGATTGGCTGGATGGTAGAAACTAGAGAAAGAGGGGTCAAATAAAGGAGAAACAAATACAACATACATAAGAAACGCCTGTCAAAACGCAGGCACAATGGGCAGCCGGAGCTGCTGTGGTGTCGTGGGGGGGGAAATCATACTGCCAGTGCTGTGCACTGAGCCAACGAACCACAACCACAAAAAGAAAAAAGAGTGAGGGCGCATGCGCGGCCGGCGATGATGGTGGACGCTCAATAGAGTAGCTCCGGACCCGCTCCTTCCTTTCCCGGACCCTGCTCCACAACGCTAGCTTCACCAGATCCAGGATCCACTGGAAAAGACCCCGGAACCCTCCGGGCACCTCATGGGGAAAATAGGATCCCAGCGACACGGATACCAGGGGTTTGTCCCGCCTCCGACCTCCCGGCCGGCTCAAAATATGGAGCGGTTCCTGTATAGGCCGCAATCCCCGGCCTCAATTAGCCAGACGGCTGCAGCGCTCGCCGCGGAACGAATGGCAGATACAGTGGCCACTGCACCGGATCGCTCTGCACACAGTCCCCTAACCCAAGAGACACCCTCCTCTGCACAGCAACAAAGAAGGGAGACTTCACATAGTAACTACAGAGAAACAGAAGAACATGCTGCAGACCTCCTTGCTGATCATCCTGCATTATTCACAGGTACTTCTATCTCTACCCCCCCACCCCCAGACAGCTCAGTTACAGTTGCGGTGCTTGACTTAAAGCTACAGTCCCTGCTACAAGACCTGACCCGTAACTTTACAGTAGCAGTAGGGAAATTGGCTCAGTAGTTACGAGGGGAAATCGATCAACTTGGCGATCGAACAGACACTTTAGAATCCAAATTTGACGAACTGGTGAAATACGTGCACGTGCTTGAAGAAGATAACGTGACACTCAAACAAAGCATTTTCCAGGTCCAATCACAGCAGGAGGACCTGGAGAACAGAGAGAGACGCCAAAATGTGAGAATCCGTGGAATTCCGGAAACAGTCCCTGACAAAGAAATACGTCCCTATCTCCTAGGACTGTTTGTCACTATGGCTCCACACATTCCGGATATCGATTGGAGGCTAGATAGGGCCCATAGGTCCCTAGCTCCGAAACCACCCCCTGGCACCAACCCGAGAGATGTAATAGCTCGCTTCCACTACTATGAAAGCAAAGAAGCTCTCATGACGGCCACGCGAAATAAACATCGCATTGAATATAAAGGCGCTAAACTCCAAATATTTAGTGACCTATCTCCCATCACTCTCGCCAAAAGACGCGACTTACGGCCAGTGACCATGCACCTACAACAACATCAAGTTGCCTACAGATGGGGTTTCCCCTTTCGCCTCTCGGCCTCGAGAGATGGCACTCAATATTCGATGCGAGCCTTACACGAATGTGAGGCCTTTGTTCGTAACTTGGGACTGCCGCCCATCCCTGAAGAGGATCTTCCCCCGCCACCATTGAACATGATCCCCGCCCCTCTTCAACCACTCACAGCGATCTGGACCCCGGTTCGTCGGAGACGTCAAAGAAACCTTTCCACTCCTCAACGCCCTACCTCAGCTAGACTGCCTACCTGAACTTATCCCACATAAGGAGAAACAGCTCCTCAATATTTCATTCTTATTTCTTACCATCTTCCTCGGTACTTCGAGGGTTTGATGGCGGCACTATCCTGGTATCCGCAGAGAGAGACCTCCCCATCCCAGTCCTTGATGGCCTAGGTTAACGGCAACTGTTCCAGTCTTGGACTTCAATTCCCCGGCCGGGAGGGTCCCCTCTCTCTCTCCGTTTTTCTTTTTCTCTCCCCCAGAATCTAAAGTTTAAAGTTTGCATACACAATTTTCTTTTCCTTTTGGAGGGAGCGGGTACCATCCCGCCCTTGTCGCTGACCGACATGCTCCTCTACAGGTCTATGGCTGATAGCCAAGGCCTCCTGAAGATTTTTACATCTTCAGGCTTACAAAATGTTTTCTTTTTATTATTTTTTGGACTTTTTTTTGTAGTTCATATTTTTCCTTTTTCTTTTTTTCTTTTTTTCAAACCTAGGCCCTTTTTTGGCCTGAATATATACTTAACATTTTCTGTTTATTTTGTTAATGTATACTTGCTCACTGTCTACATGCTAATTGAGAAATGTGCAAAGATTTTACTGATTAATTTCCACTGGTTAAATATGCTGTTGCTTATTACTAAGATCTCATTAGCTGTAAATTACTTGTCCTCCTTATGGCTCTGAAGGTCTTCTCATGTAATGTGAAGGGTTTGAACTCCATTCACAAACGCTGGTTGGCCTTGAAGGAATTCAGAGCCTCTGGAGCCGATGTGGTCATGGTTCAGGAGACACACTTCCGACCGGGAGGCTCCTTTAAGTTCGCCTCTAAATTGTTTCCTAACACATTTGTAGCCTCCGACCCATCTGGGAAGGCAGGGGTAGCAATTTTGTTCAAGAATTCATGCCCTATAAGAGTAATTGACTCCAAATTAGACCCCCAGGGACGATTTGTCATCCTGAACTGTGTCCATTTGAAAACAAAACTCAAGATAGTTAACATATATGCACCCAATTCTGGACAGATAGGATTCCTCACTAAGGTCCTTGAGGAGGTACAAAATTCCTCTCACCCATTCACGATTGTGGGAGGAGATTTCAACATGTGTATGTCCGCCAACAAAGATAGACTAAATCTCTTCCAAAATACTCCCCCCAACTCAAGCTTATAGGTTATCTACCTCTTTCCGCAAATTAATTCGCACCCATAACCTGTTTGACTCTTGGAGAGTGAAACATCCCACTGGTAAACAATTCACTTTTTATTCCCCCCCACACAAAGGATACTCTCGCCTTGATTATTTCCTACTCTCCGCACCCTTACTATCCCACTTAGTCGCCTCTGAAATTGGCCCAATTACATGGTCTGACCACGCACCCATAACTTTAGATATATCCCTACATGTAGCATCCCCTAAGTCATGTCATTGGAGACTTAATGAATCTCTCCTGAAAAATGAAGGCATTAAACAACGACTCCAATCAAAATTGATTGAATACTTTGAGTTTAATGAAGGCTCTGTCTCAGACACTTCCACGATGTGGGAGGCCCACAAGGCCTTCTTCAGGGGTGAGTGCATTTCTGCTGGGTCGCATAGGAAGCGTGACTCGCTCCAACAAAAATCTGAATTATTGACCCAACTGCGTTCAGCCGAGGTGCACTTACTTCAAGCCCCCACAACTACCTGTTTAAAGGAGGTGATAAATATCCGTAATAAAATTAAGTCCTTAGGTATGAATAAAATCTCCAAAGCCATTCTATGGTCGAGGCAGAAGTTTTATGAATATGCTGACAAACCCCACAGAATGTTAGTGAACAAGCTGAAACCACGTCCAAGCCTCTCTATCCCTGACCATCTAACACAATTGGATGGAACTCCCACCTACTGTCCCCAATCCATGTCTAGGGTCTTTGGAGAATTTTACAACAAATTATATAACTGTTTAAGCTCTGATCCACATACCCAATTCACACAAGGGAAATTTGATTCATTTATTTCATCTTTGAAGCTCCCACAAATATCACCTGACCAGTGCTCCTCATTAAATGCTCCCATTACCACTGAAGAATTAACTGAAGTGACTAAATTACTCCCCCTACATAAATCCCCAGGCCCAGATGGACTCCCCTACTCTTACTACAAAACCTTCCTTCCTATATTATCTCCATACATGCTAAATTTATATGCCTCCTTACTAAAAGGTACAATACCCCACCCCCAATTTCTTCATGCCCATATCATAGTCATACCAAAACCAGATAAAGACCCTTCTGTCCCTGACAACTATCGTCCTATCGCCCTACTAAATTCCGACTACAAAATTTTCACCAAAATCTTGGCAAACAGACTCTCAAAAATTTTACCATCTCTGATAAATAGAGATCAGGTTGGATTTGTCCCCCTGAGACACGCAGGGGACAACACTAGACGCACCATAGATCTTGTCGATTTACTAACTAGAACTAAAACTCCGGCAGTAATACTTAGTTTAGATGCACAGAAAGCATTTGACCGCCTTAGTTGGCCTTTCATGTTTGCGATCCTGTCCAAATATGGTTTCTCAGGTCCCTTTATACAGGCCCTTAGATCCTTATACTCCTACCCTACCTCCCAAGTACAACTTGCATCCTACTTATCTTCCACATTCCCCCTTAGCAACGGTACTAGACAGGGATGCCCTTTGTCACCCCTACTTTTTATACTCAGCTTAGAACCCCTAGCTACAACAATCCGCGAAAGTCCCTCCATTACAGGAGTACGCCTACGTCAGTCAGAATATAAATTATCCCTTTTTGCAGACGATATTCTTTTAACACTTACTCAACCACACACGTCCCTACCCTCGTTACATAAAATTCTAAACACTTTCAGTGAAATCTCTGGGTTTAAAATTAACACCACCAAAACAGAAGCTCTCCCCATAAATATCACACCAACTAATCTGACCACCCTTAAACAGAAATACAATTATCATTGGAGCTCTACATCCTTAAAATACTTAGGTGTCCGAATTACAGCATCATACTCCTCATTATATCAGGCGAATTTCCCCCCCCTATTCCAAGAAATTAACCGCTTGCTGAATCATTGGACCACTTTGCCCATCTCTCTCCTGGGACGTATAAATATTCTAAAAATGTCTATCCTTCCTAAACTATTGTACTTATTTGAGACACTCCCAGTGGCAATACCAATGTCTCAGTTGAAAATTCTTCAAAGAAGAAGCCTCCATTTTATATGGAACAACGCCTCACATAGGGTGGCGGGCTCAGTGGTCATGGCACGTAAGCTTAAAGGGGGCCTGGGTGCCCCTGACTTCATCAAATACTACTACGCTTCTCATCTAAGGGTTCTTACCTCGTGGACCAACAGAACTGCCCCAAACAGATGGGCGGACATTGAAATGAGCATAACAGCCCCAGTACACCCGTGCTACATGCTCTGGCCGTCCACGGACAAATATATGCCCCAGCTGAGAACCCTATGCCTGGCCCCAATGCTTTTTACACTGGCAATATGGAAGAAATGCTCCACTAAATACTCACTTTCATCCACATGCTCACCTCTCACCAATATCCTCTTTAACCCAGACATCCCAGATCTGTCCTATGAACGTATGATGCCCTGGACTAAGGCCGGGATTTTTCAATTGCGACAGCTAGTCAATCCAGCCACAAGACACTTATTATACTTTGAGGATCTTAACAAACAACACCAATTACCCAAAACAATATTTTATTCATACCTCCAAATCAGACACTTCTTTTCTATCAAAAATCCCACACTATCTCTAGATAAACCTACCCAATTTGAAATGCTTTGTGCTACAGGCCCTCATGAACCCCAATTGATATCCACCATTTATAGAATACTCCATGAGGCCACCCCCCTGAAAGTAGATACACATCATTATATGAAGAAATGGTCACATATTCTCCAACATGACATATCTCTCCTAGACTGGGATAAGATCTGGATCTCCATCTCCAAGAGTTCCAGATGCATTTCTCACAAAGAAATCGGTTACAAAGTACTTATGTTTTGGTATAAAACTCCAGAAAGACTACATGCGGTAGATCCGTCCATATCCCAACTGTGCTGGAGATGTAATAAGGAAGTAGGCTCCCATTTTCATATTTTTTGGGAATGCTCTCTGGTTACACAACTCTGGGAGCAGATCCAAAATTTACTAGAGAAACTGGTGGGAATCCTCATTCCCCTGGATCCCATGTATTACTTACTAGGTCTTCCCTATCAAGGTCTTCACAAAGCAAAGCAGAAACTGATGTCATACGTATTATTAGCAGCTAAGAAAATTATCCCTAAACTTTGGCTATCCACTTCCCCTCCCACCCTATCACATACTCTAACCACCTTAATGGATATACGTAGAATGGAACACCTAACTGCCATTGTTGAAGATTCCATACAGAAATTTTCTCTCATTTGGCAACCATGGGATGACTATGATAATAACAGTATGACAAATGAAACTGGCTGAAACGATGGATGTATATAGTAATACATGTTTTCTATTTTCTCAGGCTAATACATACTTTACTCTTCTGATTGTGTAAATTTTCCTCGACAAGATTTCCATTTCCTGTAGGACAAGTAATGTAATCACAGTAGAACCGCCTAATTAATAACCAAAGGTTCTTATCACTTGTTATTTCCAATCTTAAAGTTGTAGTGTAAGTTACCCTGCGGTCCCTGATAAGGTTATGCACTCTTGATAGACAGTATTGAAGCCTTCTGTTTTCCTTTTCATTCTGAATGTGACATCAATGTTATTATAATTGTTATGAAAAAATGTTAAATAAACAATTTAAAAAAAAGAAAAAAAAAAAAAAAGAAAGAAGAGTAAGCCAGGTGATTTAGCTCCCAGCCCTTACGCTAATACAAAGGTCATGCTGGCGGGGAGAGGTCTAGTTGTACACAGAAGATTCAAATCAGGGCCATTCTGTTTGTGGTTGCTCCGGGATAGGCAAGGCAGGGGGTTGCGCATCTGCAGGGAGTAGTTGCCACTGTTTGAAGAGCTGGATGCCTTTATCCACACTGTATATGGGGTAGGTTTTGCTGTTCCAGGTGACCAGAAGCTTTGTAGGGAAGCCCCATCGATAAATTATACTGTTATTGCGGAGTATTTTAGTGAGCGGGGCAAGCTTCTTTCTGTTCAATGCTGTCAGAGCGATATGTCCGCATATAGGGATATTCCATTGAATTCCTCTGCCACTGCAGGGCTCCGTTTGGCTGCCGCCACGACACGTTCTTTGACGTGGTAGTAGTGGATACGTGCTAGGGTGTCTCTGGGTGCAGTGTCAGGTAGAAATTTAGGTTTAGGTATACGGTGGGCTCTGTCCACGCACAGGTCAATATCGCTCAGAGATGGAATGAGGGCCTTCATAAGGCGTTGCACATAATTTGTTAAATCGTTTGGCGGAATGGATTCGGGTATTCCCCTAAATTTGGTCCGCCATCTTATATTGGAGGCGTTCCATCTCAGATTCTTGATCCGCATAGGCATCAACGAGGTCATTGTGTGCAGAGTACAGATCTGCCATTTTAGTTTCTAAGTGTCGGATTTTGACAGCATGTGTTTGGACAGTCTCATTTAAGGGTGCAAACATGTCTGAAAAATCATTAAACAGAGTGCTTCTGAGGGAGAGAAGCATGTTTTCATGGTATTCTCAGAGATGGATTGTTCTGTGGCTGGGAACATTTCAATTGACATTCCTGGGTGCATGTTCTGAAGAGATACCTGAGGGGGAATGCTCTGCAGTGCAGGGGAGAATGCATCTTCCTAATAGATTAGTAAAATACCGCGCCTATCTAATAAGTGAAAACAGCTGCCAACACTACAGAACGACGGGGACTGTGTAGAAAATATAAATAAAAAGTGTAGCGCTAAAGTGAAAATAATGAGAAAATAATGAAGAGGAGGTTTTGAAGTAAGGGGAGGTGAAGCCACAATCTCAAGTGGCCCGTAACCCCAACTTAGTCAAAAGCCAAATATATGTGTACACAAACAACGTGATATTATCACAGAAATACAAACGAATTGCAGTGCTCCTTTTTTTTTTAAAAAAGTGTGAATAGATGAAATTAAAAACAAAGTAAAAATACATCAATAAGTGAAAATCTCAATAGTCCACATTTGACTGGTGATGTAATACGAAAAAACTGTCCCAAATAGTGATAAGGAAGCTTTAGGCCCATACAAATAATAAAGACTTGATAATATAGTCCATATGTTGCATGGTGTGGTTGAAACACAGGGACCCAAGGCAGGTATCTTTACAACACAAAGACTTGAGAGCCAAGGCAGATATCCTTACAGAGACTCCGATTCATGGGGGGACCCAGGGCAGATATCTTTATAACACAAAGGCCCAGAAAAAAGTAAGGTAGAATACTCTTACCAACTTCGGTGGACTCACAAGCTGTGGGCGGTGAGTCGAACGAGCTTGTACTGTCAAATCCGTGACAGTGTGGGGATGGATTAAACACCAGAAGACGTCCTCCTTAAATGGGGAGCCCGGAACCTGTCTTGAAGGTCTGCATGATCACCGTTTTCATCAGCATACATGGACCATATAGAAAACAACGACAAGGAACCTCCACATAGTGTAAATCCAAATAAAGTTTTTCCTCAATTGGCATTTATTAGATCATTCACGATCATCCAAAACAATCCATAAAAAATCGTAGTTAAAAAATAGAATCGATTCAAAGCACAATAAAATAAGCGTGGTGTGGGTGGCTGGGTACAGCAAGGAGACCCGACGCGTTTCGTCTGATGAGACTTCTGCTGGGGTATGTGCCAACCTGCCACCACCACGCTTTTATACATATGTTAAAATATTCTCTCATGTACAGCTGTTGCCGCAACATGCACGCTGACTTCCTGGATTGGTGGCGTGCGTTCCATTCAGGAACATGTGTTTAATGAAACTCACCAATGGGGTGCCGAGTGGTGGATCCGCCTCAGCAAAACCAAGCCTCAATATGACTATCGTCTCAGAGTGTACACTCATAGGGTGAAGGAACGCCCTCCTCTCCTATTCACCCAATGCGGGTCGTCACTGTAGATGACGCCGACGTGACTAGCATCACGTGATAGCGTCTGACGTAACCTCTTGCGTACATCATTGCGTCCACCCAGGAAACGGAAGCATACAACATGAGGCTATTGGAGCGTAACGTGCGTTCCAAACAAGTCATCCAAAAAAAGGAAGCGCCATGGATGAACAAGTACGGCTGTCTTAAAAGTCCGCCAAAACAAAAACGAAAAATGTATATAAAATAAATAAGAAAAATAAAAATAGAACATCCCATTATTAAACATGCGATGTCCAATCAGGAAGTCAGTATGCACCGCGGCTATGCTAGAAACCCGGAACTACCAGATAACAAATACATGTCATTGTTCCTAGTATTAAATAAGCAAGAGGTGATGTCCCTCTAAATCTATGTCAGATCTCAATAAATATAGGGCCACTGTCCCAAAGAAAGGATAAGCGGTCAGATTAACCTGTATATGTACCAAAATTTCAATTAATGGACAACAGATCTCAATGAGAATCTGATAGCAATACAAATAGCGGATACAGATGTATACTACAAAAGGTTAAAATATAACAGAATAAAATAAAATGGTAAAAAACGGGACCTAATAGTGAGTAAAAATTTAGTAGAACTAGTATTGGAAACCGCCTTAACCCTATAGGCCACAGCCAGGGCCCAAACCTATGATCCGGCCAAATATATCAGTTAGTGTTGTACAACTGGGGATTAGAACTACGAGACCCGAGGAGTGCCAAGACTAAGATTGATTAATGAATGAATTGATGTCCCATTCCACATTTAATCCAAGTGGCGTGAAACATCTTATTTGGTGTATCCAAAAAGTTTCAAGCCTTGACACCCCACGTATGCATGATTCACCTCTCCAGTGGGGGGTAAACCTGTCTATTATTTGAAATTTCGTGCCGGAGGGATCTCGATTGTGGTGTAATAGGTAATGCTTAGGTACACTATGATTTGTACATCCATTCTTAATAAGCTTAATATGTTCGCCAACCCTTATGGCGAAGGTACGAATAGTCCGCCCTATGTACTGCTTCCCGCAAGGGCAGGTGATGAGATATACTATATACCTCGTCGAGCAAGTGACGAAGTGCTTCACGGAGTATTCTCTCCCTGTGGTGGTTGATCCAAACGTATCAATCTTCCGTGACCTGAATGCATTATGTTTGCACACCTTGCATCTCCGGCAAGGGAAGAAACCCTTCATATCCTGAAAGAACGATGGAACTGAAGGGGGGTCTGTTACATTGGGAGCTATCTGTCCCCTCAGGGGCATAGCACCTCTATAGATTACTCCTGCTTGTTCTGGGAGGACTGGTCCAAGGACAGTATCATTTTTTAAAACCCTCCAGTGCTTATGGAAGATGTCCTTAATCTGCCTGTGTTGTATGGAGAAGTTCGTAATAAAAGACCATTTATGTCTATTTTCTACAATGGGTTTAGGTTGTTCAGAGATAAGGGAATTCCTATCTATTAAGGAGACATTGTGGATCACTTTATCTATCTCTGTTGCGTCATATCCCTTGTTCACAAATTTCAACTTCAAGGTATCAGCTTGGTCGTAATAGTCAGAGAGCTGCGAACAATTGCGTCTGATTCGCAGCATCTGACTTCGAGGAATAGACTTTAGCCAGGCTGCATGGTGGCAGCTGTCGGTCGGAATGTATCCATTCCGATCCGTAGCCTTGAAGAAAGTCTTAGTGGAAAGATGGTGGTCAACCACCGAGACTTCCAGGTCCAAAAAATGAATGGTCGACTGGCTAGCTTCATAGGTTAGCTCTATCCCAATCTGGTTGTTATTTAAAGTGCAAATAAATTCATCCAGAGATTGCATGTTCCCTTTCCATAGGAGGAGGATGTCGTCAATGTACCTAGCCCACAACACCAATTGTGGTGGGTCTAGGGCATAGACGACATCCTCCTCCCATTTGGCCATATATAAGTTGGCCAGGCTGGGGGCAAATTTAGCCCCCATCGCTACCCCTTTCTTCTGGAGATAATAATCTCCATTGTACCAGAAGTAGTTGTGTTTGGTGGCAAAACACAATAGGTCCATAATGAACCTCTTCTGGGTACCTGGAATTGTGTTGTTCCTAGAAAGAAAGGAGTTAACTGCTTCAAATCCTAAGACATGGGGTATGCAAGTATACAATGCCTTGACAGCTTGTGAGTCCACCGAAGTTGGTAAGAGTATTCTACCTTACTTTTTTCTGGGCCTTTGTGTTATAAAGATATCTGCCCTGGGTCCCCCCATGAATCGGAGTCTCTGTAAGGATATCTGCCTTGGCTCTCAAGTCTTTGTGTTGTAAAGATACCTGCCTTGGGTCCCTGTGTTTCAACCACAGAATGCATCTTCCTCCCTGCGCTGTTTAGTTTTCACTGGGCTGCGAGTGGAGGGAGTAGATGGGGGAGAGTGTTCTTCCAGCTCCTCGGGCTGGGTGGTAATATGCCTCCCTGCGGCTTGATGGCTGTGTTGGGATTGGGCCGTTCCTGTGGAGCTAGGGCCGGCGCCATTTTGCCCACCTCCCTGAGGTACAGCGGGATAGAAATCTGTGAGGCGCTGCGGCTGCCTATTCGTCTTCCGTTGCTTAGTCATCGCTCCTGCGGGTGACAGGCGCTTCAGTGAGCGTGTGTGGAGCCGGAGGAGACCTCTCCCCGTTGTTGCTGAATGTCGCTCAGAGCGTGAGGCTGCCGGAGCTCTGAGTTATGCGGCCATCTTCTCCGCCGGACAGGAAATTTGTAATTTTTAAAAAAAATCCCTTACTCTCTGAGCGTTCTTGGTCCATTAAAGTCCCACCTTTTGAGGAACCCGGTTTTTACATTCTGACAAAAAGCATAGCCATAAATTTCATGATCAAATCATTTCTGGTGTAAAATGCATCAAATTACGACCTCTGATGCATATATTCCACTTAATAAGAAACTAATATCATTTGACTGCAATATTTACTTTTGTAGAATATACTGTATATACTCTGCAGCGTTCCTTCTTCATTTTTGGTCATCATTCAAAGACATACTGTAAATAAATTCAGTAATACACATACTGTTCATTCAGCCACTCCTTTATCACACCTTAAAATAGAACTCTGGGCTAATCTTAACCTGCTCCTACACTAACAACCCTGTAGAGGAAAGATGTCTATACTTATCTATTCTGAAGGCACTCCGGTCTGGTCATGTGATCAGATCCCAGGCTGGCTTCAGTGGAGAGGAGAGATCACAGACAATGACTGCAATGCCTGTGCAGTGACATCATACATAGACCCACTATGGGGCATCCATGGTCAGCTGCCTCTCCTTTCCCCTTGGAGCCAATCATTTGTATGGACTGGAGTGTCCTTAGAATAGGTATAAGTATAAGCATCTTTCTTCTACAAGCTACTTAGAATATGTGTGGTAACGGGTTTAAGATTAGGTTTAGCCTTTTGTTTAGCCCCTGCTTTTTAGTTTTGGGGTATGGTAGGATTAACATTCCCATCATATTTTAATGATGTTATGATTGGAGAAAAGCCAATGTAGCACCAATATTTAAAAAAAGGGCCCGAGATATATCCCTGGGAACTACAGGCCAGTTAGCCTGACATCAATGGTCTGCAAGCTATTGGAGGGGACGATAAGGGACTATATACAAGATTTTAGTAATAAAAACTGTGGTGGCCTGGAGCTGTTCTAAGATGGACGCTTGAACTCTCAGCTCCTGTTCCACTAGGTAAAGTTAGCTGACTACAGCGCACATCCAGTGAACAAAAGATGAGAAGCACACGTAGGAGTGCTTCTGCAACCCAACACCGCTCTCCCAGAGACCTGGACACTCAGCTAAGCCGCAATAGACCGGAGATATTCTGGTCACAGTGTCAGAGAGACACGCTGCCATCACAGGCCTCTTCCCTCACATCCTCCCCATTCGCCTAGAATGCAGGCCGACCTTCGCACAGTGGCAGCAGACAGTAAAAATACATTGTCTGCTGCTATTTCTGACCTACGATCAGACATTCAGGGGATGAACCTGAGAATGGAGGAGGTTGAAAAACCTCAAGCCCGCCATGACGCCTCACTATGTCATGTGCAGCAAGTCACAGAATCTCATGCCGCCCACCTCAGAGACATAAACAGGCATATGGAGGATCTGGACAATCGCGGAAGACGCCACAACTTAAGGGTAAGAGGCCTCCCTGAATCAATTGACTCTTCCCAGCTCTCTCGCATGGTCACTGCCCTTTTCAATGAGCTTCTAGAAATACCCCCAGACACCCCTATAGCTATGGAACGCATCCATAGAGCGCTACGCCCGAGAGGAAGGGATACTGACCCACCCAGGGACATCATTTGCTGCCTGACTGAAGGAAGAAATCCTCCGCAAAGGTAGAGGCCGCATACACTTCTCCTTTCAGGGTTCTGACATTAAATTATTCCAAGACTTATCCAGCACAACTTTGCAGAGGAGGAGAGTAGTGAGACCCCTGCTGGATGTACTAAGGGCCAGAAACATAATATACCGCTGGAAGTTTCCCTTTTGTCTATTGGCTTCCTACAATGGTCACAGTGCAAATCTCAGAGTGCCAGAAGACCTGGAACATTTTTGTACCTCACTCAACCTCCCACTGGTGGACCTGCCTGACTGGTACAGTGACTTCAATCTTCCTCTACTTCACAGAGCCACCTCCATGGATGGCATAACTGAAGCGGGAAACTTCAGCATCCGACGCCGCCGTGCACATCCTCCACCCTCACCATCCCAAGCAGCGGGGATCCCCAAAAATGTCATCCCTACAGCATCCCCAGAGCACCGCAGAGCTCGCCACTCATAAACTAGATTAATCCCCTACCTCTCCAATCACGGTCTAAATCCTGAAGATTGTATGTAAGATTAAGAAGACAGATATAGATTGCACACTGACTTTTTCACGTGAAGTTACCAATGTAAACAACCCTAACTTCAGTTTAATTGCCCAATGGTGGCCCTGCTGTTGGCTAAAGAAGAAATGTACATGTACTGTACTGTTCAGGAACATATACGCTCCCTTTCATCCAATAGTCAGAAGACCAAACAAGCCTTCCACCTACCCCACCACTACGCCACCTGGAGATACGCACCCCCTCAAAACATCATTGAAACAGACATAGAAAAAAGAACACAGACAGTTTAAAGTGACTGCCTTTCTCCGACTACACCCCAGGAAACAGATCTACTGGTAACGTCTCAGATGACGATCAAACTTTTAAAGTACTCAGCCACCTTAATTTTTTTTTTCTTTTTGTTTTTTCATCTTCTTTTTCTACTGCCTGAGCTGGTGGTGGAAATTTCTTTTTTTCTTTTGTTCTTCTTTTATTTATTTATTTATTTATCTTCTTTCTCTTTCTTTTTTTTTTTCTTTCTTTTTTGCGCAGACTTTAAAGTTTACCACTAAAGTGTAAGAAGGTGAACCCTCACATAAGGTAACTGGTAAGGACTATTTTACCTCCCTCAGATGAGAAAGAGTACACCAATTTAACTACTCCTCAGTTCTGTACTGCCGCTATTTCTCCTAACTGTCAATTATCAGAAAGATAGGAGATAGGTCAGAAAGGTAATGTCATGCCTGCAAATGTTTAAAATGTACATGCTACTGAGACACAGATGAGGGTGGCACTCTCCATGTGGACCCATATCATTGCAGAACCCTCTGTAGGAATGATGAGTTGGATCTCACGCACACTTAACCAAACTCTCTATGGAATGACCATAGGAACTGAAACGTCTGCTAGAACCTCTTTCCTATTAACATTTAACTATAACTCGGTGCTGCCATCAGCTGACTCTCTCTTTCTCCCACACCCTGAACGTAAATGAGCTTACACAAGTATTTCCCTGATTAACGCCAACGCTAAAGTTATTCTTGAGCTCATATTGACCTAATAACACATCTCCTAAGCCTGCTAGACACAAAAACGATAATATCATATCATATTCCCCCGTTACAACTACTAGATCTCCAAGTAGATTTATTATACCCATTGTAGACATGTTATTCCAGACTCGGCCCTAGGGTTGTGGATTCACAACCCCCCAATCCCCCCCCCCCCACCCCTCTCCAGGGTTACTAACACAGATTAGCCATGGCAGGATTACCATTGTTGTTACCACATTTGTTTTTTCAGTTAAATAAGTTCTGTAAACTCAATGAATTCATAATACTCTTATGTTTCTACTATACGTTTATAATTTTTTGTGTACTATGTTGAACACATTGATTCATCACATTAACCCCAATGATGTCACATCACATGACACATACATGGCCTCAAACCTCTCAGTCTGAAGCATCAAAACCAAACATATCATCCAAAATGAATTCCCCTCATTCCCCTACACACACTCATAGCTTAGATATGACAAATACCAGGGTTGATGAACAACACTGGTCCAAGCGCTCACAGGATAATAAAGAAAAAGTGGAAAGGAATCCACTTAAAACAATAAATGAGATATAAAATAAATTGCAAGCTGCTGTTATAAAAAAAAAACGACACAAATAGAAAACAAAATATACTTTCTTATGGGAAGATAGTATTAACAGCGCTAATAATGTTTTTAAATGGTCTAAGGCTAGTAAATATAATGGCACAGAACTCTCAAATGGATGAGAGTAAATGTAAACATAAGATTAATAATCTAAAACAGAAAGTCCGGTGCAGTAGAATGAGAACCAATAGTCCCAAAACGATAGTTCATGAAATACCAGCGATAGTATATAATATACCCATGGTAATATGTAAGCACCATCTTTATTTACTGCATAAACTCAAAGTTCTCGTATAAACAATTCATTGTATACGGCAGAAAAACTATAAATAAAGAATTGCGCTAGGTGCATAAATGGTGAAAAATGAATAAATCAATAATGAAACAACAAAATAACCATGAAAGGAGTCCTGCTGCTGGACACTACAACCCCGATATAAGGGAAAAAATGTATGGATAATAAACAGTGCAGCGCTGGACATAAATCTAGATGAATAATTATACCAAATAGTGATGATAATACCAATGAGAAATAATAGCAGCAATAAAAGTGACAATATGCTGATAAGATGCTGTGAGCAATCTGTGATAATAGTAATGAGCCACCAATGTATAAACACCCATCGGTGGAAAATATGTGCTCTTAAAACCTAAAATATAGTCTGAAACAATATTGAAATGAAGTCCAAAAATATCCAAAGAAGGTGTGAGATAAAGAGTGCAGGATCACGATCCAATAATCCACTCGATAGTGCCGCCCACCACCGGGAGAAAAAATGGAGGCTTACCAGAAAGCCTGCGACTGCCCTTATTCAGGGGGGTCAAAACAGGCTTAGTAGATCACCATAGATATCCTTTTGGAATTGCAGCCAATGTCCCTCTGACCTCCTTCAATGATGGCTTGTCAGCAACTCAGGAAAGAATGGTGGTCCCAGGATGGTTCATGCAGCAAACATTCCAGCAGGGATGAATCATAAAAAAGAAGAGGGGACTCCAATAGTGCAGAGAACCAAGTTCCATTTATTTATTTATCCACGTTGTGAACTCGCATTGCACATGCGCGTTTTCAATTTAAAACAGCGGTGGAGTCTTTTTGTTGTTTCCCTGCTGGTTTTTATTGGCATTGTATATGCAATTCTATGCAGTGTATCTGCTATTTTATTTGCCCTTTTTAAATTAATGGAACTTGCTTCTCTGCACCAAATAAAACTGAGTATTCAATCTCTTCTTCTTCATGACACATGGCGCACCCTCAGACCACAGAAAAAGGACTTTACCTTTTTTTCAGCACCACATAAAAAATACTCCAGACTGGATTATTTGTTTCTCACTCAGAGGGATCTTCCTCTCTTGTCTAAGGCGACGATAGAAACCCATGACCATCTCGAACCATCACCCGATTACGCTAACCCTGACTTTCCCTGATAAGATCACGGACACAAATATCTGCAGACTCGACCCCATGATACTGACGGATAAATCCAGAATCTCAACAATTACCAATTGTTTAGATAACTATGAGAAAATGACACACCGGAGACCTCCAGTCTAACCCAATGGGAAGCACATAAATGTGTGATAAGAGGCAGACTCATCTCAATGGTGGCGACAATTAAAAAAGAAAGGCAACAATACCTCGCAGGCCTATACCATAAACTTAAGACATTGGAGGCCCTCCACAAACAGACTTTAGCCCAGAAATCTTTCCAAGATCTCACAGACACAAACTATTACAGGAAGAACTAAGTCACACAGTTAGGAAAAAATTCATACTATTTTACAAGCTACTTTATGAATCGGGAAACAAAAGTAGACACTTGCTCGCCCAAGCACTACACTTGGAGAGAGCCAAAACAACGATACATAAGATACACTCACCAACAGGTCAAATACACAGAAGCAATACTGCTATAGCCCAGGAATTTGAGAGATTCTAAACAAAACTTTACATTATAGATAAGTCTAATGCCCCGTACACACGGTCGGACATTGATCGGACATTCCGACAACAAAATCCTAGGATTTTTTCCAACGGATGTTGGCTCAAACTTGTCTTGCATACACACGGTCACACAAAGTTGTCGGAAAATCCGATCATTCTGAACACGGTGACGTAAAACACGTACGTCGGGACTATAAACGGGGCAGTAGTCAATAGCTTTCATCTCTTTATTTATTCTGAGTAGGGATGAGCTTCGAGTTCGAGTCGAACTCATGCTCGACTCGAACATTGGCTGTTCGCAAGTTCGCCGAACAGCGAACAATTTGGGGTGTTCGCGGCAAATTTGAATGCCGCGGAACACCCTTTAAAAGTCTATGGGAGAAATCAAAAGTGCTAATTTTAAAGGCTAATATGCAAGTTATTGTCATAAAAAGTGTTTGGGGACCTGGGTCCTGCCCCAGGGGACATGGATCAATGCAAAAAAAAGTTTTAAAAATGGCCGTTTTTTAAGGAGCAGTGATTTTAATAATGCTTAAAGTCAAACAATAAAAGTGTAATATCCCTTTAAATTCCGTACCTGGGGGGTGTCTATAGTATGCCTGTAAAGGGGCGCATGTTTCCTGTGTTTAGAACAGTCTGACAGCAAAATGACATTTTGAAGGAAAAAACCCATTTAAAACTACCCGCGGCTATTGCATTGCCGACAATACACATAGAAGTTCATTGATAAAAACGGCATGGGAATTCCCCAAAGGGGAACCCGGAACCAAAATTTAAAAAAAAAATGACGTGGGCTTCCCCCTAAATTCCATACCAGACCCTTCAGGTCTGGTATGGATTTTAAGGGGAACCCCGCGCCAAAAACCCCCCAAAAAAACGGCGTGGGGTCCCCCCAAAAATCCATACCAGACCCTTATCCGAGCACGCAACCTGGCAGGCCGCAGGAAAAGAGGGGGGACGAGAGTGCGCCCCCCCTCCTGAACCGTACCAGGCCACATGCCCCCCACATTGGGAGGGTGCTTTGGGGTAGCCCCCCAAAACACCTTGTCCCCATGTTGATGAGGACAAGGGCCTCATCCCCACAACCCTGGCCGGTGGTTGTGGGGGTCTCCGGGCGCGGGGCTTATCGGAATCTGGAAGCCCCCTTTAACAACGGGACCCCCAGATCCCGGCCCCCCCTGTGTGAAATGGTAAGGGGGTACTTACCCCTACCATTTCACTAAAAAACTGTCAAAAATGTTAAAAATGACAAGAGACAGTTTTTGACAATTCCTTTATTTAAATGCTTCTTCTTTCTTCTATCTTCCTTCATCTTCTGGTTCTTCTGGTTCTTCTGGCTCTTCTGGTTCTTCCTCCGGCATTCTCGTCCAGCATCTCCTCCGCGGCGTCTTCTACCTTCTTCTCCTCGGGCCGCTCCGCAACCATGGCATGGGGGGGAGGCTCCCGCTCTTCTCTTCTTCTTTTCTTCTCTTCTTCTCTTCTTCTCCGGGCCGCTCCGCATCCATGCTGGCATGGAGGGAGGCTCCCGCTGTGTGACGGCGCTCCTCGTCTGACAGTTCTTAAGTAACAGGGGATGGGGCCACCCGGTGACCCCGCCCCCCTCTGACGCACGGGACATGACGGGACTTCCCTGTGGCATTCCCCGTGGCGTCACAGGGAAGTCCCATCAAGTCACTGTGCGTCAGAGGGGGGCGGGGTCACCAGGTGGCCCCGCCCCCCGTTATTTAAGAACTGTCAGACAAGGAGCGCCGTCACACAGCGGGAGCCTCCCTCCATGCCAGCATGGGTGCGGAGCGGCCCGGAGAAGAAAATGAAGAAGAGAAGAAAAGAAGAGAAGAGCGGGAGCTTCCCCCCATGCCATGGGTGCGGAGCGGCCCGAGGAGAAGAAGATAGAAGACGCCGTGGAGGAGATGCTGGACGAGAACGCCGGAGGAAGAACCAGAAGAGCCAGAAGAACCAGAAGAACTAGAAGATGAAGGAAGATAGAAGAAAGAAGAAGAATTTAAATAAAGGAATTGTCAAAAACTGTCTCGTCATTTTTAACATTTTTGACAGTTTTTTAGTGAAATGGTAGGGGTAAGTACCCCCTTACCATTTCACACAGGGGGGGCCAGGATCTGGGGGTCCCCTTGTTAAAGGGGGCTTCCAGATTCCGATAAGCCCCCCGCCCGCAGACCCCCACAACCACCGGCCAGGGTTGTGGGGATGAGGCCCTTGTCCTCATCAACATGGGGACAAGGTGTTTTGGGGGCTACCCCAAAGCACCCTTCCAATGTTGAGGGCATGTGGCCTGGTACGGTTCAGGAGGGGGGGTGCACTCTCGTCCCCCCTCTTTTCCTGCAGCCTGCCAGGTTGCGTGCTCGGATAAGAGTCTGGTATGGATTTTTGGGGGGACCCCACGCCGTTTTTTTTTTGTTTTTTTGGCGCGGGGTTCCCCTTAAAATCCATACCAGACCTGAAGGGTCTGGTATTGAATTTAGGGGGAACCCCACATAATTTTTTTAAAAAATTTTGGCCGGGGTTCCCCTTAATATCCATACCAGACCTGAAGGGCCTGGTATGAAATTTAGGGGGACTCCCACGTCATTTTTTTTTTAAATTTTGGTTTGGGGTTCCCCTTTGGGGAATTCCCATGCCGTTTTTATCAATGAACTTCTATGTGTATTGTCGGCAATGCAATAGCCGCGGGTAGTTTTAAATGGGTTTTTTCCTTCAAAATGTCATTTTGCTGTCAGACTGTTCTAAACACAGGAAACATGCGCCCCTTTACAGGCATACTATAGACACCCCCCAGGTACGGAATTTAAAGGGATATTACACTTTTATTGTTTGACTTTAAGCATTATTAAAATCACTGCTCCTGAAAAAACGGCCATTTTTAAAACTTTTTTTTGCATTGATCCATGTCCCCTGGGGCAGGACCCAGGTCCCCAAACACTTTTTATGACAATAACTTGCATATTAGCCTTTAAAATTAGCACTTTTGATTTCTCCCATAGACTTTTAAAGGGTGTTCCGCGGCATTCAAATTTGCCGCGAACACCCCAAATTGTTCGCTGTTCGGCGAACTTGCGAACAGCCAATGTTCGAGTCGAGCATGAGTTTGACTCGAACTCGAAGCTCATCCCTACTCAGAATAAATAAAGAGATGAAAGCTATTGACTACTGCCCCGTTTATAGTCCCGACGTACGTGTTTTACATTCACCGTGTTCAGAATGATCGGATTTTCTGACAACTTTGTGTGACCGTGTGTATGCAAGACAAGTTTGAGCCAACATCCGTTGGAAAAAATCCTAGGATGCATATTAGCCTTTAAAATTAGCACTTTTGATTATTCATGTTCGTGTCCCATAGACTTTAACGGTGTTCGCGTGTTCGAACAAACTTTTTTCCTGTTCGCATGTTCTGGTGCGAACCGAACAGGGGGGTGTTCGGCTCATCCCTAATTCTGAGCATGCGTGGCACTTTGTGCGTCGGATTTGTGTACACACGATCGGAAATTCCGACAACGGATTTTGTTGTCGGAAAATTTTATAGCCTGCTCTCAAACTTTGTGTGTCGGAAAATCCGATGGAAAATGTGTGATGGAGCCTACACACGGTCGGAATTTCCGACAACAAGGTCCTATCACACATTTTCCGTCGGAAAATCCAACCGTGTGTACGGGGCATAACACACCAACTTCCTCTATTGCGGAACACCAAGCTAAAATTAAAAGTTTTTTAGAACTGCACTGTCCCAAGGGGATCTCTCCAGAATCCTCCAGCATACTAGAAAATCTGATTATCCAACAGGAACTTAAAGAAGCCGTTAAAAGCCTGAGGTCAGGAAAAAGCCCAGGCCCTGATGGTCTATCTGCTGTTTACTTCAAAACATTCTTTGACACGCTTAGTGCACCCTTCTTAAAGGCTCTTAATTCCCTATCAGAATCCAACCCACTCACGCCAGAAATGCTACAAGCACACATTACAGTTATACCCAAAGATAATAAAGATCCATCACAACCGGAAAACTACAAGCCGATTTCACTACTTAATGTAGACATTAAGATTTTTTCCAAAATTCTAGCCAATAGACTTATTCCACTACTCCCAATAATCATCTCCCGAGATCAAGTCAGCTTTGTCCCTGGCAGGGAAGCCAGGGACAATACTATAAAAGCGATCAACTTACACCACCTCATGACTACCTCAAAACAGGCAGGTTTCTTTCTCTCTTTGGATGCGGAGAAAGGCATTCAACGGGGTGTCTTGGGATTATATGGCTGCTTTCCTACAAACAATAGGCATAGGCCCATACATGCTCAGTCTCATATTTTCATTGTATGCCCAACCTTCATCCAGAATTAGAGTAAATAACACCCTGTCGAAGGCCTTCCCTATCCACAACGGAACGAGGCAAGGATGCCCCCTTTCCCCCATCCTCTTTGTCCTTATGCTCGAACCTCTTCTATGCTCTATACGTCATAACCCAGACATACGGGGAGTATCCACTGGCCAAAGAGAATACAAATTAGTCGCTTACGTGGACGACATTCTCCTATCCCTCACTCATCCACATATCACAATCCCGGTACTACTCAATTTCTGAATTTTGTAAATTTGGTCTGTTATCCAACCTCAAAATTAACTTTACTAAATCTTTTGCTCTTAATGTCTCCCTATCTTCATCACTAGTTGATCACTGCAAAGCAAATTTCCCCTTTCAGTGGCAACCAGATGCACTCACCTATCTAGGAATACCTACCCACAAAACTATCAAACCTGTATGTAAAAAATTACTTGCTGATACAAAAAAACTTACAGAAGACCTCAAAAATTGGAACCGGCCGATGTTCTCATGGTTTGGGAGAGCTGCAATTCTAAAAATGAACGCTTTACCACGAATCCTCTATATCTTGCAGACTGTTCCGATCCACGTACCACCGACCTTCTTCAAATCCTACAGACACATCACATCTACCTTCCTCTGGGGGGGCACAAACCTAGGATTAAATATGCACAACTAGCCTTACCCAAACACCTAGGAGGCATAGGTTTACCAGATCTTACCAACTACTACAAAGCTGTACATTTGACCAGAATCCTGGATTGGAACCTCCACAAATCCACAAAAGATTGGCTTGGACTGGAAGACTCCTTCACGACTCTCTCACTAGCATCGTTGCCTTGGATTTTGGAAAGCCACTTTCCTACCAAACTAAAGCCCCACCCTATAATCAGACCAACAATCCAATGCTTTCACATAACTTGCAAACGCTCCTCCATCTCGACAATCCAAGGCCCAATGACTCCAATCAGACTGAACCCAGACTTTCCCCCAGGTATGCACGCTTATTTCCTAGCTCAAAATTGGTCTGATGGAAAGATCTTGGCTCACAAATTTTACAACCAAGAAAAACTCTCCTCGGAATCTCAACTTTCCTCTAAATTTGACAAACCTCAGATACCAGAATGGACATATCTCACGATTACACATTTCTTAAGAAACCTAGACAGGAAATTTTCCTGTTCCAGACAATTGACTCCTTTTGAGCACCTTTGCTCCCAGAAAACACCCCAGATGCACTTGATATCAGCTACAAACTCCCTTCTCTTCATGAGACAGTATGAGTATAACACAGGACCCTCTACAGACCTACAGTCTCAGTAAGACTATAATTGAAATACACAAATTGTCGGTTAAATTATGATATTGATATAGATTTACGTGTTAACAATGTAAGATTGTAGGCCTGATTGCTTTTTCCCCCTGTTCATGTTCATATTCAATATGTATGTTCAATGCCTATTGTAACCTTACTTGCGTGAAAAACAATAAAAACTTTTTCGGAAAAAAAAAAAAACTGTATCATTAGCAGTAATCAGCATGGATTCATGAAGAATCGTTCTTGCCTATTAACCTTCTATGAGGAAGCAAGCTGCCATCTAGATAAAGGGAGGCCTGTAGATGTGGTACATCTGGATTTTGCAAAGGCATTCAATACAGTTCCCCAAAAAGATTACTGTACAAACTAAGGTCTGTCAGCATGGACCATAGGGTGAGTACATGGATTAAAAACTAGCTATGGGGGGGGGGCGAGTCCGAAGGGTGGTGATAGTTGGGAAGTACTCGGAATGGTCTGGTGTGGAAAGTTGGGTTCCCCAAGGTCCTGTCCAGAGACCATTCAACTTATTCAGAGACAATCTGGAGGATGGGATAAACAGCTCACTCTCAGTATTTGCAGACAATACAAAGTTAAGCAGGGCAATACCTTCTACGCAGGATGCGTAGAAACCTTGCAAGAAGATCTAAACAAATGAATGGGGTGGGCAACTAGATGGCAAATGAGGTTTAATGTTAAAAAAAAGTAAAGTAATGCATTTGGGTGCCAAAAATATGAATGCAATTTGATCGCTGGGGGGAGAACCTCTGGGGGAATCTAGGATGGAAAATGGCCTGGGGGCCCTAGTAGATCACAGGCTCAGCAATGGCATGCAGTGCCAAGCTACTGCAAGCAAAGCCAACAAAATATTGTCATGCATTAAAAAGGGGATTCACGCCAGAGATAAAACAATAATTCTCCCACTCTACAAGACTCTTGTCCGGCCACACCTGGAGTAAGCCATCCAATTCTGGACACCAGTCCTCAGGAGGGATGTGCTGGAACTGGAGAGAGTCCAGAGAAGGGCAACAAAGCTAATAAAAAGACTAGAGGATCTCAGCTATGTGGAAAGACTACAAGCATTGAACTTATTCACTCTGGAGAAGGGACGCTTGAGAAGGGATATGATTTCAATGTAAAAATACTGTACTGGTGACCCTAGCATAGGAAAAAAATGTTTCCCTGAAATGGGATTTAAAAAGACACCTGGCCATTCACAAAAATTAGAAGAGAAGTGGTTTAACCTTAAACTTAAGGCGTCTTTACTGTAAGAGCTGTAAGGGTGTGTAATTCTCTTCTACAAGCAGTGGTTTCAGTGGGGAGCATTGATAATTAAAAAAAAATATTAGATGGACACTTTAACGACCACAACATAGAAGGGTATACAATGTACTATTAACATATAAGCACACACACAGGTTGGCTTTTTTCAACCTCACCAATAGGGATGAGCTTCGTATACAGGTCGAACCCATGTTCGACTCGAACACTGTCTGTTTGCTCGTTCGCCGAATTGCGAACGATATGGGCCATTCGTGCAAAGTTTGTGTGGCGTGTCACGGCCCATAATTCACTGCGGAATCGCAGTGCATTGCTGGCTGATGATTGGCCAAGCATTCACTATGACCCACATACTTGGCCAATCACAGCACCGTCGGTAGAGAGAGTTGTAATTGGCCAAAGCCAGGGTGGCTTTGGCCAATTATGGCTAAGGGGGTTTAGAACACGCCCCACACTATATAAGGCAGCCTGCACGGCAGCTCTGTTTAGTGTGTTCCGCCGTGCTTAGATAGAGAGAGAGAAAGACAGTCATTTCATTTGAGTTAGCTAGATTAGGCAGGACAGTCAGTGAGTTAGCTGCACTTATAGTGTATTGTGTATATATATGCATCCCAGGTGTTGCATATATATATATATATATATATATATATATATATATATATATATATATATATATATATACACTGTATTCAGTTTAACTAGATCCGTTCCTGTGATCTTCCTACTGACAGGCAGGCTTGTCTTGTTACAGTATTTACAGCTACCTGAAGAAAATTGCTGGTGTTCTTTTGATCCTATTAGTACCACAGTCAGGCAGCTAGACTATTTACAGTTAGTGTAGTGCGTCCTCCTCACAGTGTTCAGTTAAAGCTACAAGTTAGTTTAGTGTGACCTCTGCACAATGTTCAGCTAAAACTACAAGTTAGTGTAGTGCACAGTGTTCAGCTAAAGCTACAAGTTAGGGTAGTGCGTCCTGCTCACAGTGTTCAGCTAAAGCTACAAGTTAGTTTAGTGTGACCTCTGCACAGTGTTTAGCTAAAGCTACAATTTAGGGTAGTGCATCCTCCTCACAGTGTTCAGCTAAAACTACAAGTTAGTGTAGTGCGTCCTCTGCACAGTGTTCAGCTAAAGCTACAAGTTGGTGTAGTGCGTCCTCCTCACAGTGTTCAGCTAAAACTACAAGATAGTGTAGTGCGACCTCTGCACAGTGTTCAGCAAAAGCTACAAGTTAGTGTAGTGAGACCTATGCACAGTGTTCAGCTAAAGCTACAAGTTAGTGTAGTGCGTCCTGCTCACAGTGTTCAGCTAAAACTACAAGTTAGTGTAGTGCGACCTCTGCACAGTGTTCAGCTTTAGCTACA
This sequence comes from Lithobates septentrionalis, assembly GCA_037952835.1. NCBI lineage: Eukaryota > Metazoa > Chordata > Amphibia > Anura > Ranidae > Lithobates > Lithobates septentrionalis. Next base: position 3,317,739 of record JBBDGP010000584.1, read on the forward strand.
AGTTAGTGTAGTGAGTCCTCCTCACAGTGTTCAGCTAAAGCTACAAGTTAGTGTAGTGCGTCCTGCTCACAGTGTTCAGCTAAAACTACAAGTTAGTGTAGTGTGTCCTCCTCACAGTGTTCAGCTAAAACTACAAGTTAGTGTAGTGAGACCTCTGCACAGTGTTCAGCTAAAGCTACAAGTTAGTGTAGTGCGTCCTCCTCACAGTGTTCAGCTAAAGCTACAAGTTAGTGTAGTGGGTCCTGCTCACAGTGTTCAGCTAAAACTACAAGTTAGTGTAGTGAGACCTCTGCACAGTGTTCAGCTAAAGCTACAAGTTAGTGTAGTGCGTCCTCCTCACAGTGTTCAGCTAAAACTACAAGTTAGTGTAGTGAGACCTCTGCACAGTGTTCAGCTAAAGCTACAAGTTAGTGTAGTGCATCCTGCTCACAGTGTTCAGCTAAAACTACAAATTAGTGTAGTACGACCTCTGCACAGTGTTCAGCTAAAGCTATAAGTTAGTGTAGTGCGTCCTCCTCACAGTGTTCAGCTAAAACTACAAGTTAGTGTAGTGAGACCTCTGCACAGTGTTCAGCTAAAGCCACAAGTTAGTGTAGTGTGTCCTGCTCACAGTGTTCAACTAAAACTACAAGTTAGTGTAGTGAGACCTCTGCACAGTGTTTAGCTAAAGCTACAAGTTAGTGTAGTGCATCCTGCTCACAGTGTTTAGCTAAAGCTACAAGTTAGTGTAGTGCGACCTCTGCACAGTGTTCAGCTAAAGCTAAAAGCTAGTGTAGTGCGTCCTCCTCACAGTGTTCAGCTAAAACTACAAGTTAGTGTAGTGAGACCTCTGCACAGTGTTCAGCTAAAGCTACAAGTTAGTGTAGTGCGTCCTGCTCACAGTGTTCAGCTAAAACTACAACTTAGTGTAGTGAGACCTCTGCACAGTGTTCAGCTAAAGCTACAAGTTAGTGTAGTGCGTCCACCTCACAGTGTTCAGCTAAACCTACAAGTTATTTTTTTGCGAGCTCTGCACAGTGTTCAGCTAAAGCTACCTGTAGAAGGTTGGTGGTGTTTTCCTGATCCGATCACTACTGCAGGCAGCTAAATAAGCTACAAGTTATTTTTTTGCGAGCTCTGCACAGTGTTCACCTAAAGCTACCTGTAGAAGGTTGGTGGTGTTTTCCTGATCCTATCATTACCGCAGGCAGCTAAATAAGCTACAAGTTAGTTTTTTGCAAGCTCTGCACAGTGTTCAGCTAAAGCTACCTGTAGAAGGCTGGTGGTATTCTCATACTGCAGGCAGGCAGTTGATTTTGCTAGCTGCAGTATCAGTATATATATATATATATATATATATATATATATATATATCCCAGCTTAGTGCAGCTACAGGCCATTAGTATGTCTGGAAGGCCAACAAGGAGAGGCAGACAGTCACAAGCCAATAAAAGAGGGCAAGCAGGCTCTGTGTCTAGAGGCAACAGTGCTGGTCATGGAGACTGTGCATCCTCCTCATTGGCCGTGGGACACGCTTGGCCTTTTTTTCAGCAGCTGGCCGTGTTGAGCCGCAACATGCGGAAGACTTGGTCGAGGCCCCCTTTATCCAGACAGTGTTCCTGCGTGCTCACCGATCACACAGGAAGAGGACGGGGACAAGGAGGAGGAGGAGGATTGTGTCAGTATGGAGGTGGAGCCTGGCACTCAGCATCAGCAGCAGTCTTTAAGGGATAAGTCCAAAAGAAGCACATGGACTTGTACGTGGCTGGGAGGAGGTGGCTGTGGACCATGTCGTCCTTAGTGACCCAGAGGACTCCGGACCGAATGCCTCAGCAAACCTACGCTGCATGGCCTCCCTGATCCTGCAAAGCCTGCGTAAGGATCCTCGTATTCGTAGTATCAAAGAGAAGGACCAATACTGGCTGGCAACCCTCCTTGATCCACGTTACAAGGGTAAGGTTGCGGACCTTATCTTGCCATCGCAGAGGGAGCAGAGGATGAAACATCTTCAGGAGGCCTTGCAGAAAGGTCTGTGCAACGCGTTCCCCAGACTGGGAGGTTACAAACTCCTGTTTCTGGACAACGTGTTGCTGAGGCTTCGGTCAGTCAAAGAAGGAGCGGTGGAGAAGGTGGCCGTCTGACCGATGCGTTCAGACAATTTTTTGGTCCGCAGCCCCAAGGTATGATCGGTTCCAGCAACCATCGCCAGCGTCTGTTTTACATGGTGCAGGAATACCTAGGGGCAAGATCTGACTTGGACACCTTTCCCACCGAAAATCCTCTGGGTTACTGGGTCTTGAGGATGGATCACTGGCCAGAGCTTGCACAGTATGCAATTGAGCTACTGGCCTGTCCTGCATCCAGCGTTCTTTCGGAACGCACATTCAGTGCTGCTGGAGGCTTTGTAACCGATCACAGGGTGCATCTGTCCACCGACTCGGTCGATCGACTGAACTTCATAGAAAGGAATCAGTCTTGGATCACCACCAGCTACCAAGCACCTGATGCTGATGTAACCGAATAATTTTTTTTGAAATCTCAGATCCCTTCAAAGACTGCCTATGCTTATGCTGAGTGACTATCCTGAGTAATTATCCTCTTCCTCCTCAATGATCACGCTGATAGCTTGTAAGAACTTTTTTAGTTCTGAGCGCCACCACCAGTGCCTAAGGCCCAATTTTTGAGCCCCTGTTTAACAGGGGCGTGTAATTACAATTTTTGATGCAATACTTTGCAGCAGGGCTCGTTTCTGCGTTCCAACTAGAGTATCTGTGAGGGGTTGCAGTGTTGTGACACCAGTGCCTAAGGCCCAATTTTTCAGCCCCTGTTCAACAGGGGCATGTAATTACAATTTTTGATGCAATACTTTGCAGCAGGGCTCGTTTCTGCGTTCCAACTAGAGCATCTGTGAGAGGTTGCAGTGTTGTGGCACCAGCACCAGTGCCTAAGGCCCACTTTTTCAGCCCCTGTTTAACATGGGAGTTTAATTACGATTTTTGATGCAATACTTTGCAGCAGGGCTCGTTTCTGCGTTTCAACTAGAGTATCTGTGAGGGGTTGCAGTGTTGTGGCACAAGCACCAGTGCCTAAGGCCCGATTTTTCAGCCCCTGTTCAACAGGGGGATGTAATTACAATTCTTGATCTAATATTTCACAGCAGGGCCCATTTCTGTACCCACCAAGAGCGAGTGAGGACTTACAGTGTTGTGGCACCAGCACCACCACCACCACCAAAGGCCCAATTTTCCTGCCCCTGTTCAACAGGGGCATGTAATTACAATTCTTGATCTAATATTTCACAGCAGGGCCCTGTGAGGGCTTACAGTGTTGTGGCCACAACAACACCTAAGGCCCAAATTTCTTCTGAGTATATAGGGCAGGCCCCTACTTTCAAACATCTAACTTACAAACGACTCCTACTTGCAAACGGAAGACAACAGGAAGTGAGATGAAATCTACCCCTAGGAAGGGAAATTCTCTCCTGTAAGAGTTAATATGGGAAAAACATTTCTCCTTTCCACTGATGCTTTCCAATCCTTGTTCCACAAAAAAACCCAAATTTTCAAAAAACATTTGTCATTGGGACAAAAAGTGAGGTGAAATCTTCTGAAGAGGAGGACAGACAGCAAAACAAATGTCACAGGGGTGATAACCCTTCCCTATGTTTTCCAAAAAGCTTAAAAAAGATTTTTTGGCTGGAGCTAAACACGTTAAAAATGTACCCGTTCAAAATTACAAACAGATTCTACTTAACAACAAACCTACAGTCCCTGTCTTGTTTGCACCGCCTGTATACTGCTGTTCAGAGTATATAGGGCCTGGTTGCCCCACACCTTTCCTTATTTTAATTTGGGTGCGGGGTTCACCTTAATATCCATACCAGACCCAAAGGGCCTGGTAATGGACTGGGGGGTACCCATGCCGTTTGTCTCACTGACTTTCATCCATATTGCCAGGACCCGACATTACATTAAACCCGCAAGCAGTTTTAAATGAGATTTTTTTCCTTTAAAAATTACATTTTGTGCAGGGACTGTTCTAAACACGGGAAACACACGCCACTTTACAGGCATACTATAGACACACCCCAGGTACGATATTTAAAGGAATATTTCACTTTTTTTTTTACTTTAAGCATCATTAAAATCACTACTCCCGAAAAAACGGCCGTTTTAAAAAGTTTTTTTTTGCATTGATACATGTCCCCTGGGGCAGGACCCAGGTCCCCAAACCCTTTTTAGGACAATACCATGCAAATTAGCCTTTAAAATGAGCACTTTTGAACGTTCGAGTCCCATAGACGTCAATGGGGTTCTAACGTTCGTGCAAATTTTCGGTCCGTTCGCAGGTTCTGGTGCGAACCGAACCGAGGGGGTGTTCGGCTCATCCCTACTCACCAACTATGTAACTATGATTATCTTGTTGTGGTGACACGCAACAATGCAGTGACTTCTCTGGCTCCCAGTTTTGGTGTAAAGGGTGTATATGATATGACCAGTGTAACCAGGCTGGAGGCAACTATCGAACTCAATCAGATTCTACTTTTTCAAAAAAAATTGAATCATCTCTCTCGGAGAACTCAAGGAGGTAGACTCAAGGGGGTATTTACATTAACAAAAGTTGGTGCACAAACTGTTCCTTGGCTGGTAGTCACTGCTCTGAAGTAGTAGAATATAAAACACTTAAATGACACCCATATTAGTTCTCATTATGTCTATGTTTCCCTAAGTGCTAAGACTAACAATGCACTGACGCAGCTTCGTGATTACATCTTCACATCAACCAACAGCCTCACTCTAGTATGTCACCTCCTTCAACAAGCTTTTTTAAATGCAGCACATTCTGAGTACCGTTGTGAGCTTAATCATACAGATAGTGGCAGCCCAAGGCAATGGCATTTATAATCATCTTAATTACTGATTAATAAAACCTTAATCAAGACATAAAAATCACAAAATTATTAAAAATATTAAAACGTATATGATATACATTACAATTGACATTTAATAACCCCAAGGCCCCTAATCATTATTATGGGTGGGGGTGCCTTTGCCCTCTTCCCTCCTGCCCCCCTTCTTACATTGTCTTGGATGATATGAGTCATTAGCCTAGGTTTAGGGACCTTTTTACGTGGACATGAGGACACGGGGAGTATGCATAATCTGTTATAGGCCATACCAGCAAAAGTGTGGAGTATTTTACTTCAACTAAAACCATTTCTATTTACTTCAACCAGAAACCCTGAATAAATTCAGAGATCATCAAGAAGTGCTATTGAGAGTATAAGGAGGGTCAAGACTAACTTTGCTCTCAAAATCCAGGGTCACTTTTCCACCAACTACCCACAGACTATTCCGGCAGAGATTTAGAGTGTCCACATAACCTGATAGATAAATGGACAATACAACAGACAAGCTCAATTTCTGCAACTGGTTACTTAAGTTTTTAAGAAATAGGCCTCAGGCTGTTAGACTTCACAATACTTCATTCTCATCCACCATCCTCAATTCCGGATACCACCCCAGGGATGCTTAAACACATTATTGTACACACTGCTAACCTACTATTACTAAGCTAGGTATCTAAGCAGGGGCGTAACTAGAAATCACAGGGCCCCATAGCAAAATGTTGTATGGGCCCCCCCCCCTGCAAACAGTCCCCCGCCCCCAACAAAAAAAATTAACTAATGCCATTGAACAACATATTACCACACTCATGTGGCACAGTACCAGGCAACAGCTTATATTAGTTTCAAACAACAAAACAAAAATTTGCCAATAAAATCAGTGATTGAAGCGCATTATTTCTATCATTACATTGTAATATAAAATGAAATAGTTCAACTCACCATAATGCAGAATCATTAGGAGCCCTGAGTGTGTCACTTGCCACGTCGTCTGTCACCAGATGCCATCAGGTGTCCCCAGCGGAGTGCCTCCTTACATCTCAGGTGTCCCCAGCGGAGTGTTTCCTTACATCTCAGGTGTCACTGTCCCCAGCCAGCGGAGTGCTTCCTTACATCTCAGGTGTCACTGTTCCCAGCCAGCGGAGTGCTTCCTTACATCTCAGGTGTCACTGTCCCCAGCCAGCGGAATGCTTCCTTAAATCTCAGGTGTCCCCAGCGGAGTGCCTTCTTACATTCAGGTGTCCCCAGCGGAGTGTTTCCTTATATCTCAGGTGTCACTGTCCCCAGCCAGCAGAGTGCCCCCTTACATCTCAGGTGTCCCCAGGGGAATGCTTCCTTACATCTCAGGTGTCCCCAGCAGAGTGTTTCCTTACATCTCAGGTGTCCCCAGCGGAGTGTTTCCTTACATCTCAGGTGTCCCCAGCCAGCGGAGTGCCTCCTTACATCTCAGGTGTCCCCAGTGGAGTGCTTCCTTACATCTCAGGTGTCCCCAGCCAGCGGAGTGCCTCCTTACATCTCAGGTGTCCCCAGCTAGCGGAGTGCCTACTTACATCTCAGGTGTCCCCAGCGGAGTGTTTCCTTACATCTCAGGTGTCCCCAGCCAGCGGAGTGCCTCCTTACATCTCAGGTGTCCCCAGCCAGCGGAGTGCCTCCTTACATCTCAGGTGTCCCCAGCCAGCGGAGTGCCTTCTTACATCTCAGGTGTCCCCAGCAAGCGGAGTGCCTCCTTACATCTCAGGTGTCCCCAGCGGAGTGTTTCCTTACATCTCAGGTGTCCCCAGCAAGCGGAGTGCCTCCTTACATCTCAGGCGTTCCCAGCCAGTGGAGTGCCTCCTTACATCTCAGGTGTCCCCAGCAAGTGGAGTGCCTCCTTCCATCTCAGGTGTCCCCAGCAAGCGGAGTGCCTCCTTACATCTCAGGTGTCCCCAGCCAGCGGAGTGCCTCCTTCCATCTCAGGTGTCCACAGCCAGCGGAGTGCCTCCTTACATCTCAGGTGTCCCCAGCCAGCGGAGTGCCTCCTTACATCTCCGGTGTCCCCAGCTAGCGGAGTGCCTCCTTACATCTCAGGTTTCCACATCAAGCGGAGTGCCTCCTTACATCTCAGGTGTCCCCAGCGGAGTGTTTCCTTACATCTCAGGTGTCCCCAGCAAGCGGAGTGCCTCCTTACATCTCAGGTGTCCCCAGCGGAGTGTTTCCTTACATCTCAGGTGTCCCCAGCCAGCGGAGTGCCTCCTTACATTTTAGGTGTCCCCAGCCAGCGGAGTTGCTCCTTTCATTCTGGTGTCCCCAGGGGAATGATTCCTTACATCTCAGGTTCCCCCCCCTGACAGAACACCGCCATTAATGAAGCCCCAGGAGGAACAAAATAGAGGCGGAGCCGGCCGGCTACAATAGAAATTTAGCTGCGGCACCGCCCACCCCCCACCCCTTTCCACAACAGGTCACAGATGACAGACAGACCGGGGGCAGGGGGTGGGCGGCACCGCAGCTCTATTTCTATTGTAGCCATTCGACAGGCTCCGCTTGTCATTTCTAACTCGTCTGGTTTTCAGGAAAATGGCGGCCGGCGGAGGCATTATCTCCGCCGGCCACGGACCTCTGGCGGCGGCGGCGGGTTTAGAAAAATCAGGTAAAAAGGAATTCTATTAGCAACTTTGACCGGGCCCCCACTCGGCTGCAGGCCCCATAGCGTCCGCGTGGGTCGCTATGGCGGTAGTTCTGCCACTGTATCTAAGTAATCATATTGTGAGGTTTGCAGATGATATGGAAGTAGTGGCACTCATCACTCATCATTACTCTATGTACAGGAAGTAAGTGGAGAATTTGGAAGTCTGGTGCAAAGTTAACAACCTTTTTTATTAACATATTGAAGAAATGATAGATAATTTTGGATTTTAAGAAGAAAGGCAATGTTACCTTTCCTCTCTACATGGAGGGGAGGGGGGGGGGTTGAAACTGTTTAAATTGCCCCTTTCTATAAGAATTTGGAAGTGCACATCTCAGATAACCTCTGTAATAGTCAGCATAATGATGAAAGCATTTACTTTTTGAGGAGATTGAAGTGTGCTGGCCTTGGTATTAAATTAATAAAAAAGCAATGTAGCGCAACCAAAATCTACCATATACTAAAAAACTTTACTACAAAAAAAATGAAAATTCCATTAAACTCAAATTATATAGTGTACAACAAAAATTACATTCACATTCAAAAATGAACTTTAAAGTACAATCAACAAATAGTGTGATCGCCACTGTGTCACTGTTATCCAAATAAAAAATAAAGGTCAAAGCAAACTGTGTTCCCCTCAGGGACAATGGTTCTGAGAGATGCTTGGCAAGTCCTCACTCCTTTCTCCTCACAATGGGATACACAGGTCCTCAGACACTCAGGAACACCAGATGTATATGGGAAGGAAAGGGAAGCTCACAAGATCTAATGCTCTCTGTTTAAAAGTTTTAATATACAAAAGATTACACTTACAGTGAAGTGAAGTGAAGTGAAGTGAGTGAAGCATTGCCACCAGTGCTAACTTCAGCTCTGTAGCAAGATGGCCATATGGTATACACAAGGCTCTTTCCTAAATTATTGTTGCTATTATTATTACTTCTTGGGCAGTGCTGCAATTTGAGATTGACAATACTGCACTTTATTGTTGATAATATTTTAATATTATTGTGCATTTAGCTGTTTTTATGTGTAGTTGCTGCTCATGCTCACATTGAACAAATTGGTGTTAATTTAATAATAATACTGTGTTTATCATCACACTTTTATTTTTATACTTATGTTTACATACTTTTTTATTTGTCCCAATTTACCTAATTTCATAGCTTTCATGTATAATATGTTTTGAAATGACAATACAATAGCCTTATCATTATTAGTGTCCTTGCTGTGGAGATTTATCCTCTGTAATCATTCTGGTGACTACTGAATATTGTAAATATTGAGACAGAAATAGAGGAGGAATCCTTCAATGAGGGCACTTGCTGCAGCAACAAATATAAAAGACATATCGTATCTCGATGGAGAACTTTTTAGGACTTCTCCTGTTGTGTCTATGGGACAGGAAGTGAAGGCAAATCTCTCCAATTAGAACCCCTGTGAGGGTTTCTGATCCTTCTTTGCTGTATCCAAAGCCTAAAAAAAGTTTTGACTTGTATTTTACCTCAAAACTGTCTCACATATAGATCATGTTGTAAATGCACGAAAGACTCCTATAATTTTCCATGGCCATTTATGCATCACACTAAGATAGCTAAAGACCAAGAGCACAGACTTAACCGTGTTCTATTAGTTATTCAAAGTTAGACTAACTATTTTGGTGCTATGTTATGCAAGGCCAACCCTCATAAATTATAGAGGCTGCCAGTATTACATTTTAATAATTTCCTCAACTAATTAATGCTAGAACTTATGTATATCTGCAATTAAAATGGGGTCAACAATTTTCTATGAAAAAAGGATAGATCATCCTGTGATTCTCTTGAATTGGCACATACATGACCTTGTCTATTATTAGCAGCATATGTTGGTCTTTAAATATATACTCTGCTGATAGTAAGTGCTCATAACTATCAGGATTTTTTGCACAGTGGCACAAGTGATACAATATCATTTCCATTAGTGCTGATTGAGTTTAAAACTCAAAGCTGGACTTCAGCCTTATACAAAATTTGTGAAAAACAGCACATGGGACACAACAGAACCAATCTCCAGATAAAATTAAAAAGTAATAATAATAAATATAAAAAAATATTCTCGAGTGCGCATGCGAGAGGGATCCAAGATGGCTGTGAGCGTCTGATCCTCCTCCACACCTCGCCAGACCAACGGTGCTTCTAAGGCAGCTCTGAACCCCCCAAGATGACCAACAAAGAGGGTACCTGCTGCCCGAACCTCCGGTGACCCCCCACGAATGACCAACGCAGTCGCTCGCTGCGATCTGGGCCCACAATTTGAGACGTCATCCTACGCTGGGTGCACCAAGATGGCCGCCACTGCCGAGGCCCACAAGCAGCCTCATGCCTTGTGCCCAGAGGGAGTCCCAGACTACAGGCAAGTCCTCACCCCAGCTACCCTAAATTATACCCCGCTCATGTCTGGGAACTGCCAGCAGGTCTCCACCCCTTCTCCCTGCTCCACGGAATCACTCATGGGCCACACTATGGCAGATCAAGCCTTCTCTCCCATGGGACCTAACAGGCCATTATACGCTGATTCCCCCACACTAGACCTGCAACCACAAGAGCACGGCTTTTCCACAGCGGATCTTTTTTGACAAACTTTCTATCCTCCTGGAAAGAGGTTTGGTCACAACGGCAGCCAAAATAACCCGGGATATTAAATCTGACTTACAAAACATAGGAACCAGAATGGAGGCGATAGAAAACAAACTGGAATTAACTTCCGCAGTATCCAATCAAAATACCAACATGATTCAAACCTTACAAGAACACCTGGAAACTGCTTTATCGCGTATAGATGACCTCAAAAGCAGGTCCAGCCGTTATAATTTTAGGATACGGGGTCTTCCAGAGACTGTGACGGATGTTTCTTCAGCGACCCAGGATTTGATTAAATCTCTGCTACCTAAAATCAGCACGCAGCACCTTGAACTGGACAGGGCCCACAGAGCCCTGGGCCCCCCAAGGAAGGACGGCTTGCCGAGAGACATAATTGTCAAACCACATCACTATACAGTGAAAGAAGCCGTGATGAAACAGGCGCGCTCTTCAGCCCGGGTGACATGTCAAGGTCACGCTATACAGATATTTGCAGATCTTGCTCCTTCAACCATTCAGCGACGACGCGCCCTAAAACCCCTGCTGTCCGCCATGGCCCAGAAGGATATAAAATGCAAATGGGCTTATAAAAGCCAAAACCACGCTTTCTCTACCTTTATTGCGGGAGAAAAGCTCCTACTCCAATTGAAAATCCTCTCACAAGAAACAGGAATGGATACGTCCTCGGTAGCTACCAGCTCAACCAAAAGACCCCCTCCTGTCAGTCCTTCGACACCCCTTTGGCTGAAGCAGAAGTCGAGAAGATCAGGGGACAATGGCCCCACCTGAAGGTCCCCAAGATTGGTTCTGGATTATCCCACATGCCCTAATGACTCTAACGTCTTAGGACTCTTTACTTAAGGCCCCCAAAATTATATGGTTCCACCCGCTCTCACCATCCCGGTGACTTTCCGTGCATGAGCCATACGGCACATCCTTTAATTTTTTTTTTCTCCTTAACACCCGCAGCCTGAAAGACCTGTATTATGTCTTCCATTATAGTACACAGTTTCACAATGGTCATTCCTGGCATGTGGAAAATGTGAACTCTGTGTATCCTAACTATATGTATACTCAACCCGAATATTTCACAGTTTCCCTTCTTTAGTTTCCCTACTTCCCTCCTTCACCCTCCTCCCCGTTTCCCCCCCTCCCCACCCCCTTACCTAACACCCTCTTCCTACCAGGGCATCCGCATTTACTCCTACAATAGAGGGAATATACTTCCTAGATATAATAAATTCACGGAATGACATAAAGCACCCGGTGATGTTACTATTGTTGGGATGAGTTATCCAAAGTTTAAGGTTCAAGTTGCAATGTTTTGTCTACCAAGTTTATTCAGGTTTCCAGGTTTAAATGGTATACTTCAGATCACCCTCTGGTCGAAAAAATGTATTTATATGCCTCTTAGCTGACCCGTTATTTTTTTCTACTATTTATTAAGTGCCCTGTTCTGGGACGGTACACATGTGCCTCTGCCTAACCCCTGCTATCCAATTGGTTTCCAGGGGCTAGGACATCCGAAATGTCAAGCTCGGATACTTTCCAAACATTTTTGGACTTATTGGATCCCAGGGACTTCTTCTCCCCCCCTGGAATCCATGTTCTCTCCTGGGAGAAGATCTTCTTTTCTTTCGTCTTTCTCACTGCCCGCATACCTTCCTACTCTGGCTATCATAGCATTATTAACCCCTATATCTATTGCAGATAACAACACAATGTGGATTCTAAATGAGCAACGATCGAGAAGGCCCGGGGAGGCCCCCACAAACACTGATGAACTTAAACGAAGATTTCCGAGGGTAAGTGATGGTGAATGTTTACATGGTCCTCCCCTCTGCTCCCATGGCTAGTGACACACCACATATTTTACAGGTCGCCTCCCACAATGTGCAAGGTTTAAACTCGCCTTTGAAAAGTAAGAAAATTTTCAACTTTTACAAATCTCTCAAATTGGACATTATTATGTTACAGGAGACACATTTCCCGATTCGGTACAGTCCTAAGTTCATTTATGGGCAGTTCCCTAAATTCTTTATAGCAAATGCTGAAAACAAAACAAAAGGTGTAGCCATTTTCTTTTCAAAATCCTGCAACTTTAACTGGACCTCTGATTATAGAGACACGGCAGGCAGGTTCATAATGGTTAAAGGCACAATAGAAGAAAAAACATACTCTCTAGTGTCCTTCTATGCTCCTAAATAAAGGACAAACTTTATTTTTTGCTCACCTCTTCTGCATCTTTAACCCCATGTTAGAGGGAACAGTAATCTTTGGAGGTGACTTCAACATCGCCTTTGATCAAGGCTTAGATAGATCAAAAACACAGGGACAACAATTAACATGCCCCCTCAAGGCTAGCCACAAAATAGCTAAAATGATTCACACTCAGGGACTGTCTGATGTGTGGAGGGAACTGAATCCAACCTCCATTGACTACACACATTTTCAGCCCCCCCATAACACATTCGCCAGAATAGATCACGTCCTATTGGACACACATTCAATACCCGGAGTCACTCACTCTCGTATCAGAGACACGATCCTCTCAGACCACGCATTAGTAAGCATGTCTCTACGACTTGCTAGCCCATAATCAGGACTCAAACCTTGGAGACTGAATGAATCCCTCCTGGCGGATCCTGTCAGAGTCACGATGCTTGAAAAATCACTAACAGAATACTTCAAAATCAACACGACAGGAGATGTCGCAATGCAAGTTGTGTGGATGGCTCACAAAGCTTTCATTAGGGGGGAAATCATAAAAATGTCCACTCAAATAAAAAGGGAAAGAACCGCTGAAGTGGAGAGACTTGAGAGGGAGTATGCAACATTAAGATCCCACCATAAAAAAAATCCCTCAAATAACAACATACTAGATAAACTAGATAAAATCAAATTGGAACTTAATTTAGCCCTCACGGCTCAAGCAGAGAAAAGCATAAGATGGAGTAAAAACAAATATTATACACAAAAAGATAAGGTCGGCCCCATGTTAGCAGCCACATTATCCCCCAGATTACAATTAAACTCAATGCCCTGAATCAGAATCCCTGGCCATGGCCTCTCAACCAACCCGGTAAAATTCTAGATGCTTTTCAATCCTTCTACACAAATCTTTACAAAGCCTCTACCCCGAAAGACACTGAGAAGAACTTTCTTAGACATTCTACCCATTCCGCTATTGTCCCAGGAGCATAAAGACTCCTTGGAAGCCCCTTTCACTGAAGAGGAAGTTCTTAACGTTATTAAAGAACTAAAAAATGGATCTGCCCCGAGTCCAGATGGGCTGTCCAACTCATACTATAAATCCTTTGCTAACACCTTAGTGTGGCATTTAGTCAAATTTTTCAATGCCATGACCCGGGGAGACCCTCTAGAGGCCCAACTCAACTCCGCTTTTATTGCTGTGATCCCCAAACCAGATCAAAACCCGGAAGAAATCAATAATTTCCGCCCAATATCTCTTAATAACTGTGACCTTTAAATATTAACCAAAACCCTTGCCAACCGATTTGCTTCTTTCATATCCAAATACATACACAAAAACCAAGTGGGCTTCATACCGGGCAGACAAGGTCCAGATCAAATTAGAAGAGCTATAGATATAATATCTATTCTGCAATCTAACTGGGAAGGGGGTCCCAAACAGGAAGGTATGTTACTCTCCTTAGATTTTAAAAAAGCCTTTGACTCTGTTTCCTGGCCATATGTATTCACTTTGCTGCAAAAATGGGGGTTTGGAGATAAATTTTTGGGTCTGATCAAATCTCTTTATTCTAAACCTCAAGCGAGAATACGCCTCCAGGGACAGTACTCTAATCCCATTCACATAGCAATAGGCACCAGGCAAGGCTGTCCACTATCCCCCCTAAATTGAAACCCTTGCGATCTCGATTAGAGAAAACCCTAACATAACGGGAGTTACCTGTGGCACACATATTCACAAATGCGGACTATACGCGGATGACATCCTCTTATTCATCACCTCACCCATCACGACTTTACCAAACTTAAGACACTCCCTAGAGAAATTCTCTAATATTTCACGCTTCAAGTCAACTACTCCAAGTCTCTGGCCATGAATATTTCCCTCCCACTACAAACTGTCTCCCTGCTTCAAACGTCTTTCCCTTTTAAATGGAATGATAAATCTTTAAAATATCTTGGAATCTATTTACCACCCAAGATAGAATCCCTTTACAATATCAATTATCCTCCCATGTTCAGGAAATTGAAAACGGAACTTAAATTATGGGCTAGTCACAATCTCTCATGGATAGGGAAGATAAACTCGATAAAGATGACTCTACTTCCCAAACTCCTATACCTGTTCCGCTACCTCCCCATACCAATTAATAGGAGTCACATCAAATCCTTTTAAAGCAAAATATTGCAATTCATATGGGGCAAAGCGGGATACAGGTTTCCACAAAACTCCCTGTACACTCATAGAAAGAAAGGGGGTTTAGGGCTTCCCAATCTCCTTCAATATTACTGTGCTGCCAGATTAGCTCAAATCTCAATCATATACTCAAGATATGAAAAACCAGATTGGGTCCAATTTGAAAGACAAGTGTAACAAAGTGAAGCGCTACAAAAAATGAAAATATGAGTGATGAATACAAAAAACAATAAAAAAATGTATACTCTGGTATCTAATTAAAAGTCCATCAAATGTGATAATAATTTACAGTCCATACATAAATGGGGTCATCATAATCACCATATGTGAAAAAATGATAATTGTGAAGATACCGTCACCAAAGTAAATGGAGACCTGCCAGTAAATTCAAACCCAAGATAACATGAGCTCAAATAAATCAAACTGGCTCTTATAGTGCACCAATCATATAAGGAAAGTCTTGAAGTCTTGAAGGCCAGCAAAGGAAGAGGTCTGGAAAACCTTCACACAGGTGTCCTATGTGAAGCATGTGAAGATCCCATAACCAAAGTGACTGGAGGCTTACCGGAGGGTTTGAATCCAGGACGGCATATGCCGTATGGGTCAAACCAGCTTGTATTGCCCACCGGCAATAAAGAGAAGACCTTGGCTACCGGGAGGAAATGGGGTCCCAGGGAGCTTCACGGAAGTATAAGTGCCATCGCTGTATATCTGAGGGGTAGATCTCAAGCAAGACAAACAATCCCACGCCACACTATAGACTTCTTAATGTGGTCTTCCCCAAAATCCCGTCCGCCGATAATGGCTCCAACTCTTTCCCACTCCCTAGCACCTTGGGACAAGTTAGGCAAGTTTAGAACCCTAACATCAGTCAGCAAACCTTTATCCCATCTATTATACAATCCTGACTTTCCCTCAGGCCAGAACATTGTGGCATTTAAGTGGTGGCTGGACAAAGGACTGTACCGAATTGGGCACTTTTTCTCTCCTGCAGGTCCTCTCTCCCTCAAGCACTGCATCAATTAGCTGTTGCTTCCCACAACAGAACATTTTAGATTTCAACAAATCTCACATTATTTACACACCATTTGGCTAGAAAAACCACTTCCACCCAGAATCACGGCATATGAACTATGGTATGGGCAGGGAATGGAGCAGAGGGGGGGAATATCGTTCATTTACTCATCACTGGTAACCCCAGCCTTTAAATGTCCATTCATGTTGAAGCGGGAGGAGGAGCTGCAGTTCAATTGGGATCTGGAGGTTTGGCAATCGGCCTGCTTTAAATCATTTAAGGGCATCCTTAACACATCACTCATTGAGGCCAGTACAAAAGTAATCTCGAGGTGGTATTATACACCCTGTAGATTAGCATCCATGTTCGCCTCAGCAGATCCTCTGTGCTTCAGAGGATGCCAACTTTTGGGTACAATGGCCCACATTTGGTGGGAATACCCAAGGATACGATCATTCTGGAGAAAAGTATTTCACATAATTGACAGGCAGGTCGGTCACCGGATACCTAGTTTCCCAACTATAGCTTCTCTCAATGAACAGATTCCAAGAATACCTACTCACACTAGGAAGCTAATCCACTTTATACTAGTGGGTGCTAAAATTACAATAGCTAAGGTGTGGAAACAGCCTAACATCTCCATTACAGCTGCTAAGAGGAAAATCTCTTGGATTATGTCGCAAGAAAAATTATCCAGTATACTGTCAGATACCTGCACTAAATTTGATGCCACATGGGAGCCATGGGCTCAGTATATGGGCATTTCTCTCCTCCCAGTCAGTGGGCCAACTTGAGACTTCTAAAATGTTATTGGTAGACAACAACTAGCTATTCCCTCTTCTTTCCTTTCTTCTACTCTATCCTTTCCCTTTTCAATGCTCTTCTATCCAATCTCTTATTTTTCCCCTGTTTGTATGGAAGTCAGTGAAGCTCACATTACTTCCTAGTTCTGGATCTCGGAAGTTGGTCGGAGACCCAGGGTAGCTTTGAGTCAAACCGGTGCCGTCTGGCGGAAGAGGGAGGGGTCCAGAAGTAGAGAACTTCACCCAGCACAGTCTGATTGCCTTGGGGGTGGTGGGAGTATAAAAAGATCACCCTTGGACCTTCCTATCCCCACCAGAGCTCTGTTAGCAAGGCATGCCTCTTACTTTCACAAACCATCTTTCAAGTTTTTTTGTTATATTTGTTCAGGGGAGTGCTCATGTTTTTTATGCGTTACCGGGACATGACCCTGACCGAAGCAACTCATTTTTCTGTTATGCTGTTTTGTAACTAATTACAACTATACATTGATATATGAGGATTGTATTGTTCACTGATTATACTTCACTGTCAACCATCTGTAACACATGTTTACTCTTGATTATTTACAAAATAAAACTTTTTGAAAGTGAAAAAATATTCTCATCTTCTTCCCACCACCAGGTATCACCCACATGTATTGGATTCTCCACAAAAACAAATTACATCAATGGGTTAAATGCAGCATGAAAGAATCCTCCTTGGTCCTCCCAAATACTCGTTTAGAGCTGTCAGTTGACCTCACAAAGAAGGAACTACAACAGTGTAGTATTTTTCATAAAAACCTCTATTATTTAATAATATATATACTTAAAGATACAAAGGTATTCAGTTTTAATGTCAATATTTCTTAATTGAAAATTATCAAAGTAGTACAACATTATAGATAGTACAATAAATGGCAGAGATACACCAAAACAATGCAGAAGGTCAACAGATCAAGGTAACAATTATGCAGTGTCAGTACACTCATCATAAGTTAAAGATAGCTTACAAGACACCTGTAGTATAATAAGGAAGGTGCACTCACCAGAAGTAGAAGAATGACGAAAAAGGAGAAGGAAGAGAAAGCAGAGGGGAATGGGAGAAGGAGAGGGAGGTAAGGAAATAAACAAAAGCTAGGCCAGTCACCATAATGTAGCCACAAGTAACGTAAAGTTAATTCGTTAGTAGAGTATAGTAGAGTTTTTAACAACAATTATCAAACTTTAATTGTACACTTAGGATCAGACAACCAAATAGCCAATTCATCTCTAAATGATGCAACCATTAAATCAGTAAGTGCTAGCAATTTCTCCATCTCACATTAGTGGTTAAGAGTAGAAATGGTATCGGTAGTAGATGGTGAATTTGGTTCCACATTCTAATAATCATAAGTTTTTGCTGCTAGGAGAAAGTGTACAATCACTACCCGAACTTTAGATGGGAATTTGTGGATAGTTAAGTGTGGGATGGCCAGCTCCGGGTTAGGAGCTATGTGTTGGCCGACTATGTCAGATAGTATAGAAAAGATTTTATTTGATAATGACCGTGTAGATTTGCATGACCATAGTATGTGGTATAATGTACCAACTTCTCCACAATTTGTCCTGCATAGGGCTGCCTAGGAAGAGTAGAGCTTGGAAAGTTTGTGCGGAGTAAGATACCAGGAATATACTGTTTTCTGGAAAAGTTTCCAACGGTTTACACACCTGGATGATGCATATGTGGCAATAAAGGCTTTCTTCCAGCAACTGTCGGGAAAGGTCATGCCCAGGGTTTCTTCCCATTTGACAATGGTAGTAGTCTTTTAGAAGGAATCCTGGTTATTGTAAGCATTATAGAACGGGGAAATTCCTTTTAGTGGACATAAATGATTGAGGAGGAATTTATATAGTGGGGCTGACACCTCTAAATATAGGGGTAATGGATGTTTCAAGGGGAAGGACCAGATTTGCAAATAAGTAAAACAGGTAAAAGGGGGAGGTGGAAGCGGGAGCATAGATTTTCAAAAATGTGGAGGGAGGTACCGTTATATACGTCCCCTAGGAGGGTGATTCTTCTAGTTTTCCAAAAGTTTAGATGATGCATGGTATAAAATGCTGCAGCACTGACAGCGTGACAGGATGTTTGCATAATGTCTCAATAGGGGAGGAGGGAAGGGGGAATTTCAGCCACAACTTGATGGATGTCTTCACTGTTGGGATGGAGGAAATAATAGATGAGGCTCCCAATTTGATAGCAATAAGGACCATCTTAGGGTCTTTATGAGGAATAGCTGTGGATTGCATATGTGCCCATGTTTTATGTTTAGAAGGGTTCCACCAATATTTGAGTTGGTCCAGGACACATGCCTTGTAGTAAGCTAAAACATTGGATAGACCCATTTCTCAATTTTTCCTATGTCTTAGCATAATAGTGAGGGAGCATATGGGGGGTTTGTGATCCCATACATGCTGGCAAAAGAGTTTTTGGACCATAGAGAGGAAGGTGTGTGGAAGAGGGATTATGAGGGTTTGGAATAGATAGAGGAGTTTGGGAAAAAGTAACATTAGTAGGGCTGCTATTCTCCCCGCTATAGAGAGTTCTTGGGCTCGCAGGTTGGATAGCTGTTGGGGTAACGAGTCCAAAAAGGGCTTTAAGTTATGTCGGTAAAGTTAAGAGATATGTGTGGTAGGTTGTATGCCTAGAAAGGTCAGAAAAGTAGAGGACCAAATGAAAGGGAATTCCTTGTTTAAAAAAGATTGCATAGAGGCTGGGACATTAATACCCAGAATTTGGGACTTGGTGGCGTTCAATCTGTAATAGGACACAGCACTAAGCTCCTTGAGAAGTTTCTGAATTTCAGGCACCAATGTCTTGGGATTGGAGAGGATGAGTATGACGTCATCTGCAAACAAACTGATTTTATGCTCATTGCCTGCCAGGGAGAGACCTGTGATGTTAGGATGGGACCTAATGCTTTCCAATAATGGTCCCATAAGTAGTGTGAAAATTATAGGTAACAGGGGACATCCTTGTCTGGTTTCAATTTATATTTGTTTCTGGCTTGGAGTGTATCCCTGAGCTAAGAAGAGTGGCTGAGGTAGTGAAATATAGGGACAGAACAGCTGTATGTAGCCATCCTGTGATCCCAAAAGTATTACGTACTTCTTTTAGATACCCCAATGGACCCTGTCAAACTCCTTCTCTGCGTTCGAGAGAGGCCAGCCTGGGAGATTAGCCTAATGAAACCAAGAGAGACAAAACCTACTTGGTCTGGGTTGATAAGATGTGGCAGGACGCATGGTAGTATGAGCGTGGTAGTCTGGGCGCCAAAAGTTTGGCAAAGATTTTCACATCCCTATTGACAAGGGATATAGGCCTTTAGTTTACCAGTATAGTTGGGTCTTTTTTAGGTTCAGGAATCATCACAATCATAGCTCTTAACATTTCAGAGGGGAAATTACCAGAGGATGAAGCAAAACTGAAGACAGATTGCAGGTGGGGAGTGACTTCTACTGAGAGATGCTTGTAATATTCATTTGAAAATCCATCTTCACCTGGGGATTTATGATTGTGCGATTTGTTTATCGTTAAACAGATTTCCTGTGATGTGAATGGTTGTGAAATAGAACTGAAAATAAAATGAAGATTTCGTCAGATGACGTCAGAGTGATGAAATGCGTAGGGAGGGGGTCAGCACACGCTCCTGCATCACTTCAGGTCGCCGGTTTTTGTGTCAGCAACAGATTCTTTAATGTTTTTCACTGAATGTGAGTACCTTTCTTATGCTTTTGAAGCAATAAATTAGTTGAAACAATATTACACTATTTGGAATCCTTTTTCCTCTATGCTTTTATGGTATATGAGACAAGAGTGGAAACTGCCATTATATCGCGGAACATCCAGCCTCCAAAGTGCTACACAGTGGCAGATACTGTGAATGCTCCACACCCCAGGAAGGGGGGAAATTCCGGTGAGTGCAGCCACAATAAGAGCATGGATAAGACACGCATGCTATGATAACATTTGAAAAGTGGAAATGATCAAAAACTGGTTTCACCAGCACAGAAGCCCCAAAGCACTTTATTTTGTACATTCATTGTTGGGATTATTTATTTTTATTTATTTTTCAAATGCATATATTTAAATTAGGTTTTCACTAACACAAAAGCACTTTATTTGTACAATTATCAATGTGATTTCTTATATTTCCATGGAAGTATTGGCACTAATTTAGTCACATTATCTATTCATTATTTAGGTTTGCATATCTTACATGGATATTATATACTTACTTGGTTCTTTTTGTTTTTTTGTTTGGAATTAAGTTTTCCTTTTTCTTTAACACATATCTGAAGACGTAGTATAATATGTTAAAGCACCTTTATGCACATGCATGTATCAGTGTACAATCTTATTTATTTAAAGGGGTTGTAAAGGTAAATTTTTTTTTTTTTAAAATAACAAACATTTTATACTTACCTTCACTGTGCAGCTCGTTCTGCACAGAGTGGCCCTGAACCTGGTCTTCTGGGGTCCCTCGGCGGCTGTTTCAGCTCCTCCCCGCAAGCATTAACCACCTTAATGCGAGCTCCCTCGCATGGTGGTGAGTGCTTGCGGGCGCGCTCCCGTGATACAGCCGGCGGCTATAGCCGCTCGCTGTATCACTTGGCCCCGCCCCCCGGCGCGCCGCATCATCGGATGTGATTGACAGCAGCGCGAGCCAATGGCTGCGCTGCTTTCAATCCATCCACTGCAGCCAATCAGCGACCAGGCTGAGCTGCAATGGAGATGACGAGAACGAGCAGCGAAGATTCGAGGCGTCAGGTAAGTAAAACGGGGGGGCTGGGGGCGGCGGTATTGTCAAAAGTTTTTTCACCTTAATGCATAGAATGCATTAAGGTGAAAATATTTTTACCTTTACAACCCCTTTAATTGGATATATTTTGTTTACATCAGTAGTTCTTTGGCTTATTAAGGATAGGTGCATAATAGAACAGCGCCACATCTACTTTGTTTACTTTTCATTGAAATAGAACTGAGTTAGTCAGTAGTGTGGGTAGATAGTTTCACTTTTCAGAGGAAGGCATCAATAAGTACATGAGAGGGTTGGGGAGGAGAATCATTATTACAGAGATCATAAAGAGTTTGATAATAATGCATAAAGGCATTGGCTATGTCTTTCGGGTTAAATATTTTACAGTGAGAGAAATGGTAGGTAAGAGAGTAATTTTTTGTTTGAGCTGTTTCGTCTTCACTTTTTTAGCCAGCCATGCCCCCGCTTTGTTGTGGAGACCATAGTAGTTTGCTTTCAAGAATTTAAGATGGTTTTCATAATTATAGAGGAGCAGGGATCTCAATTTTTGTCTTTGTTAGCTTGTTCCTTTAACCACTTGCTTCCTGCTATATAGCAATATGATGTTAACAAAGTGGTTGTGATATCCTGACCGGACGTCATATGACGTGTGTCAGTCTGACACACCTCAACTCAGATCTAGGTAAAGAGTCTCTGTCCAATCTCTGTCTATGTTCAATCACGGCTGATCACAATGTAAACAGGAAGAGCCGTTGATCGGCTTTTCCTCACTCGCGTCTGTCAGAGTAGAGGAGAGTCGATCGGCTGCTCTTCTGACAGGGGGGGTCTGTGCTGATTGATTATCAGCGCAGCCCCCCCTGGGATGCCCACACTAGACCACCAGGGACACCACGAGGACCACCAGGGATGTCACCATTAGTCACCACCAGGGATGCCACCCTAGACCACCGGGAATTCCAATCTGTGCCCACAATGGATGCCAGTGCCCACAATGGGCATCACTGATTGGCAGGCATTATTGTCTGGCACTGTTTGGCATCCATGAGTACCATCCATTAGTGTACATCAGTGCCACCTATCAGTGCCCATCCATGCCCATTCTTGCCACCTATTAGTGCCCATTAGTGCCATCTATTAGTGCCCATCCGTGCCGCCTTTCAGTGCCCATCAGTGCCACCTATTTGCACCCATCAGTGCTGCATATCAGTGCCACCTATCAGTGCCCATCAGTGCAGCCTATCAGTGCCCCATCAGTGCCGCATATTAGTGCCCATCATCAGTGCCCATCA
Organism: Lithobates septentrionalis; assembly: GCA_037952835.1. Lineage (NCBI taxonomy): Eukaryota > Metazoa > Chordata > Amphibia > Anura > Ranidae > Lithobates > Lithobates septentrionalis. The sequence goes on from JBBDGP010000584.1 coordinate 3,340,203, forward strand.
GTGCCACCTTATCAGTGCCACCTCATCGGTGCCATTCAGTGCCACCTTATCAGTGCCACCTCATCGGTGCCATTCAGTGCCACCTTATCAGTGCCCATTAGTGCAGCCCCATCAGTGCCCATCAGTGAAGGAGTAAACTTACTTATTTACAAAGTTCAAAATTTTCTGTCTTTTTTTATTTGTTTAGCAGAAAATAAAAATCCCAGAGGTGATCAAATACCACCAAAAAAAAGCTCTATTTGTGGGAACAAAATGATAAAAATTTAGTTGGGGTACAGTATAGCATGACCGTGCAATTGTTATTCAAAGTGCGATAGCGCTGAAAGCTGAAAATTGGTCTGGGCAGGAAAGTGTATAAGTGCCCGGTATCGAAGTGGTTAAGGTTATAGAACTAAGCAAGTCTTCAATGTGCTTAATCCTTTGTTTTTTAACATATGAAGCCAATTTAATTACACCCCAATTATTAACTGCTTGTCCACTAAAAGAGGAGTATTTAGCTGAAAGTGAAAGTGGGGGAGGGGAATTGCAGAAGTTGTAATCAAACTCCAGAGTGAGTGGAGTGTGATCTGACCAAGAAATTGTACCAATGTCAGATTGCAGAACATTTTCTAATGACCATTTTTGCAGTAAAAAAGAAATCAATGTGGGAGTAAGAAGCTGACAAGAAGGTGAAGTCCTTTTCAGAACCAAGGAAGCATCGCTAGACATCATAAAGATCATATTTCTGTATTAAAGGGACAATAGAGTAGCTGGGTCTTCTGGCAGGGGTGGTGGAGTCAATGGCAGGAGTCAGATTTGTATTAAAGTGTCTGCCAATGATATGGGTGCTTTGCATCACCTCCATAGCTTTGGCAAATAGGGGAGCCAGAAATATCTGCTGTTTGGTATTCGGAGCATAGAGATTCACTAGTGTAAAAATTGCTTGGTTTAGTTCACAGATAAGTATGGTATACCTGTTTTGGGGATCTTGAATAGTCTGAATACGTTGACACATAACAGAGTCCTTATGGCAATAAAGATTCCATTGCATTTTTAGGACCGTTGGCCAGATACAGGTGAGGGAGTTGGTTGGAAATTTAGTTGAGAGAATTTGTGGACAGCAAAGTGAGTTTTTTAGGCAAATATGATATCCACCTTACAGGAACAAGCCTCCTTAAGCAAGGCTGTACGCTTGAAAGGGTTGTTGAGACCCTTTGAAATCAAAGACAAAAGTTCAGAGGCATAAGAAGAGCCAGACATTTGCTAGGGCATTATATAAATGAGCATAATATAAAGATAGAGATGTAAGATAGAGTAGCTGAGAGACAAGGACTGCATTTTCCAAAAACTGACATTGTTCATGTTGTAGACGTTCAGATGGATCTTTTGTGGCAAGGAGGTTGAGAAGGCCTTTAAGTTGGAAGCCGTTGTGGCTGAGGTCACCACTGAACCAGCTCCACTCCTGGTAGGCGACTCTCCATACATAGTGACTGGGTTAAGAAAATGTACTAGGTAGAAAGCAAATAAGGAAAAAATAGAAACAACATATGTAGGAAAACTCCTGTCAAAAACCCAGGCACAATGGGCAGCCTAGGAGGGTAGAACAAACAGTTCAGCTGGAAGTATAGATTCAGGTATTCCACTAAATTTAATGGGTGGCGCTGCCCGTCACCTGAAGAGTGATCCTCTACAGTGAGTCACTCCTCCCAAGTGAATATGCAATAGGTGGATATTAATTGCTTCAGTTTGCGCTAACCGTCACCTGAAGAGTGATCCTCTACAGTGAATCACTCCTCCCAGGTGAATACGAAATAGATGGGTGATAATTATTCCCGTCACCCTAAGGGTAATTCCCCAATGGGCCACTCTTCTCAAATGGATGGTGAGTGATTTCCCAATAGTGAGGTAAATGTCATAGAGGGTGTGCTCACCCTGTGACCTATATTAGATAGTGTATTATTAATGCTCTATTATTGTGCTGTTTACAGCCATATGTCCAACCACCATTCCCAAAATAGATCTGCAAAAGGTAGTGGTGTTCTCCTCAAATCATATAGAGCAAACACATTTCATCCTTGATAATTCATCCCAAACAATACGTAGTAATTGTGCAAATTAATATATGAAGTGATGAAAAAATGATTATCATATACATAAAAAAAAAAAGATAAAGTTCCAGTGATAAAAGCGTCAAAATGAAAAAAAACCCATAAAAAATGAATAAAAATCCAAAATAACGTTCGATCTCAAGTAGTGCAAAATAGCAAAATTTCAAGTGACTTCTGCTTATCCAAAGTGACTATGACATTTACCTCACTATTGAAAATTCACTTACTTCCATTTGAGAAGAGTGACCCATTGGGGAATTACCCTTCAGGTGACAGAAATAATTATCACCCATCTATTGCATATTCACCTGGAAGGATTGATTCACTGTAGAGGATCACTCTTCAGGTGACGGGTAGCGCCACCTGAAGCAATTAATATCTACCTATTGCATATTCACCTGGGAGGAGTGACTCACTGTAGAGGATCACTCTTCAGGTGATGGGTAGTGCCACCCACCCCTACATATACACAATCTTTTAATACGGGAGCTTCAATTGAAGTACTCCAGGGGAGGCAGCAGCCTATCCTACACCTAAGCTTGGAGCACAACAATCTATATAATCCTCTGAATTTAATGTTATCCAACCTTGAGGGTTCCTCTAAATCAGCAATTCTGGAGAAGATGAAGCTCATTTTCCTGGTCAGTGTAAGCTTCCACCAGGTCATTGTGCGCAGTTTAAAGATCCGCCATTTTGGATTCCAAGTTATGAATTTTGTCAGCATGTGTTTGAACTGTGTCATTTAAAGAAGCAAACATATCAGAAAAGTCATTGAATAATGTTCTCCTAAGGGAGAGAAGCATCTTCTTCATGGTGCTCTCTGAGATCGGCTGATCTATAGCAGGAAATTAATCAATGGAGGGTTCTGCCTGCCTGCCCTGTGTGGAGCCAGGGGAGAGAACATGCTGCAGCCCACAAACGTGCTCATCATTCTCCCTATGCTGCCTGGATTTTGCTGGGCTGCGTGTGGTGGTAGTAAAGCTTTTCCATATCATCATCATTAGAAGTCTGTGACACGCTGGGGTGGCTTGTTTGGCTGTCTTTGTTTGGACATCATTGCTGAGGTCTTCATGGCGGTGCCAAGCAGGCTCAGAGCTTGGAAAGCCTTTCCCTGAACTACAAGGTTGATGCTGAGAGCATGAGACTGTGGGAGCTCACGGTTATTCGGGCATCTTCTCCACCGGCCGGACACACCCTCCCAAGGGTATCCAGTTTTGACATTTGTCAGAGAATGGTTCTCAGAAGAACTGGCAGATCTGCTAATGCTCAACGGAATCACAGATTGGCATATAGGCATGCGTGCGTGGCCACGAAGGGCTGCAAGGGCTAATGTGCAATCTTCAGCTCCCCCGTGTGTTCCTGTGTTCCTGTTTCCGCTATTAGTGGATTCCCTGTTACCGACCCTGCTTGCCTTTGACCTGTCTTGTCTCCCTTCCTTTGCCATATTCAGGTGATTGCATTTTTTGTAATATGGCATTACATAGAGGAGAATAAGGCAGATTATTTAAAACCATTTAACAACAATAAAAGATGTATGTTTAAAAAGAAACCATTACTTTTGAAGTAAACAATTAAAAAATAGTTTTAATGAAGCAAATCTAGATTAATGCTTCTAATGTGCTTGTTCCATAATCCTCTCTTTTGTATCACAAAATGTGTCTGTTAAAGTAAGAATCACTAATTTAAAGACTGTTAACATGCTGCAGTTTTTAATAATGGGTTATGTCTAACAAGACAAAAAGACATTAGTGTGCTCAATATTCTGTTAGTGTAGGTTTCAGTTTGATCATATCTAGATTTGTCAAATCAAAAAGGTTTTCCAAGCACACTCATGGCTTAAGGGCCTACATTGCTTTAATTAGCTTGAGTTCTAAAGATTTGTGAGGTTCATTTTTCTTCCTCTTTATTCTTAAAATGCTGATTGATTTCAGAGCACATATCCTGTTGGAAATTTAATGGCTTAATGACCTGCAGAAAAGCAAAGTTGGATACTTGTAAAGGGCATCAATATGTGAGTATGTAGCCAACAATGTAAGGCTTTAGCTTTCAATTTCAAAACACAAAAAAAAAAAAAAAACACTAAGAAAAGTAAATAATACTAAAAAGCCAAGTCTACAGAAAAAAAATCAGTTAACTCTGCAACTTCCAGCAGTTTTATGGTTTCTCCAATTGTCACTGTAATTGTCACTTTTTCTGAAAAGTCTGTTTTGCATGTAATCCATATATTGAATGTTATCAATTAAGCATAGGTGTGCAAACGGGGTGTGCCGAGTGTGCCTGGGCATAAGTTCGGGATGAACTTTGCTTGTTCGGACGTTGCGGTGTTCGCGGCAAATTCGAAAGTCACGGGAGCAGCGATTTTAATAATGCTTAAAGTGAAATAATAAAAATGAAATATTCCTTTAAATATCGTGCCTGCGGGGTGTCTATAGTATGCTTGTAAAGTGGCACAGTTTTCCCGTGTTTAGAACAGTACCACAGCAAAATGACATTTCTAAAGGAAAAAAAGTAATTTAAACTGATTGCGGTTGTAATTAATTGTCGGGTCCCGGCAATATAAATAAAACTCATTGAAAAAACGGCATGGGTCCCCCCTCCAGTTCATTACCAGGCCCTTTGGGTCTGGTATGAATATTAAGGGGAACCCCAAACCAAAAATATAAAAAAAAATTGCGTGCCAACCCAATCCATACCAAGCCCTTCAGGTCTGGATTTTAAGGGGAACCCTGTGCCAAAATAAAAAAAATGGCGTAGGAGTCCCCCCAAAATCCATACCAGACCCTTATCCGAGCATGCAACCTGGCAGGCTGCAGGAAAAGAGGGGGGACGAGAGAGCACTCCACCCCTGAACTGTACCAGGTCACATGCCCTCAACATTGGGAGGGTGCTTTGGAGTAGCCCCCAAAGCATCTTGTCCCCATGTTGATGGGGACAAGGGCCTCATCCCCACAACCCTTGCCTGGTGGTTGTGGGGGTCTGCGGGCGGGGAGCTTATCAGAATCTGGAAGCCCCCTTTAACAAGGGGACCCCCAGATCCCAGCCTCCCCCCTATGTGAATCGGTAACGGGTACATTGTACCCCTACCATTTCACAAAAAAAGTGTCAACAATAGTAAAAAATACAGGAGACACTTTGGGACAAGTCCTTTATTAAAAAATAAAAAATAAAAATGTCCCGCAATGTAAATCCATCTCACGCCGCCCATGATCAAAAAGAAAAGAAAAAACGCAGCAAAAGCTTCGCCTCCAAGGGAGGCTCCCGCCGAGTGATGCTTCTTCTCAGTGACAGCTGTTATATAGCTGAGGGCGGGGCCACCTGGTGATGTAAACGGGTGACCCCGCCTTCTTATGATGACACGTGGCATCAGAGGGGGTCGGGGTCACCCATTTACGTCACCGGGTGGCCCCGCCCTCAGCTATATAACAGCTGTCACCGAGAAGAAGCGTCACTCGGCAGGAGCCTCCCATGAGGGCAGAGCTGTTGCAGCTTTTTTTTTCTTTTTTCGGTTTATCGGGCCACGTGAGATGGATTTACATCACGGGCATTTTTATTTTTTTATTTTTTAATAAAGGCCTTGTCCCAAAGTGTCTCCTGTCTTTTTTACTATTTTTGACACTTTTTTTGGTGAAATGGTAGGGGTACAATGTTACCAATTCACATAAGGGGGCTGGGATATGGGGGTCTCCTTGTTAAAGGGGGCTTCCATATTCCGATAAGCCCCCGCCTGCAGACTCTCACACCCACCGGGCAAGGGTTGTGGGGATGAGGCCCTTGTCCCCCCCTCTTTTCCTGCGGCCTGCCAGGCTGCATGCTCGGGTAAGGATCTGGTATGGATTTTGTGGGGGCCCCTATGTCATTTTTTTTTAATTTTGGCACAGGGTTCCCCTTAAAGTTCATACCAGACCTGAAGGACCTGGTATGGAGTTTGGGGGGGACCCTATGTCATTTTTTTTTAATTTTGGCGCAGGGTTCCCCTTAAAAGCCATACTAGACCCAAACTGGTATGGATTTTGGGGTAACCCCTACAACATTTTTTTTTAAATTGGGTGCAAGGTTCCCCACCTGGTAAGGATTTTGAGGGAACCCCCACGCAATTTTTTTTTTCATTTTTGGTTCGGGGTTCCCCTTAATATTCATATCAGACCCAAAGAGCCTGGTAATGGACTGGGGGGACCCATGCCATTTTTTCAATGATTTTTATCTGAGACCCGATTTTATGCTGAGACCCGACAAGTCATTACAGCCACAATTAGTTTTAAATTACTTTGTTTCCTTTAGAAATGCCATTTTTCTGTGGTATTATTCTAAACACAGGAAAACTGTGCCACTTTACAGGCATACTATAGACACCCCCAGGCACGATATTTAAAGAAATATTTCATTTTATTGTTTCACTTTAAGCATTATTAAAATCACTGCTCCCGAAAAAAGGGCCATTTTTAAAACTTTTTTTTTGCATTGATACATGTCCCCTGGGGCAGGACCCAAACACTTTTTATGAATATAACTTGCATATAAACCTTTAAAATGAGCACTTTTGGTTTTTCATGTTAGTGTCCCATAGACTTCAACGAGGTTCTGCGGCTTTCGAATTTGCCGCGAACACCAGATAATGTTTGTTGTTCGCCGAACGTCCGAACAACCAAAGTTTGGCCCGAACTTATGCTCGGGCTGAACCGTTCGCCCATCCCTACCAAGCAGTGAGTAGCCCCCGCTGCCTGTGAGACAGTATCACATTAAGCAGATCGTAAGGCTTGTAAGATCTGCTCAGAGTGTGAAACTGTCATGTAATGTAACTGCATGCAGGGAGAGAGAGGAGCTGTCAAAATTCAGCTGTGATATCAGGGATGCGGTCTGGGTGGGCCGCTATGTGTATGTGGCTCCTCCCCCTTTCTTAAGCAGCCCAATCATTGGTCCCTCCCATCCCCGACATCACCGCTGAGTTGTGACAGCTCCTCTCTCTCCCTGCATGCAGTTACATTACATGACAGTTTCATACTTTGAGCGGATCTTACAACCCTCATGATTTGATCAATGTGAAACTCCCCCTCTTCCCCAGTCAGTGCCACCTATCAGTGCCAATCAGTGCCACCTGCCACTGCCAATCATTGACACCTGCCAGTGGCAATCAGTGCAACCTGTCAGTGCCAATCTGTGTTTCCAATCAATGCCAACCAGTGCCACCTGTCAGAGCCAATCAGTACCACCTGCCAGTGACAATCAGTGCCACCTGCCAGTGTGAATCTGTGCTTCCAATCAGTGCCAATCAGTGCGACCTGTCAGTGCCAATCATTGCTTCCAATCAGTGCCAATCAGTTCCACCTGTCAGTGCCAATCAGTGCTGCCAATCAGTGCAACCTGCCAGTGCCAATCAGTGCTTGTAATCAGTGTCATCTGTCAGTGCCAATCAGTGCTTCCAATCAATGCCACATGCTATTGCCAATCAGTGCTGCCTATCAGTGCCAATCACTGCTGCCTATCAGTGCCCATCAGCACTGCCTATCAGTGCCACATACCAGTGCCAATCAGTGCCACCTATCAGTGCCCATCAGCGCCACCTATCAGTGCCCATTAGTGCCACCTGTAAGTGCCAATCAGTGCTGCCTATAAGTGCCAACCAATGCCACGTATCAGTGCCTATCAGTGCTGCCAATCAGTGCCTCCAATCAGTGCCACTTATCAGTGCTGTCTATCAGTTCTGATCAGTGCTGCCTATCAGTGCTGCCTATCAGTGCCAATCAGTGCTGCCTATCAGTGCTTCCAATCAGTGCCAATCAGTGCTGCCTATCAGCAGCCATCAGTGCTGCCTATCAGTTCCGCTAATCAATGCCAATCAGTGCCCATCAGTGATGCCTATCAGTGCCCATCAGTGCTGCCTATCAGTGCCAATTAGTGCTGCCAATCAGTGTCAATAAATACTGCCAATAAGCGATGCCTATCAGTGCCACCTATCAGTGCCAATTAGTGCAGTCTATCAGTGCTATTAGTGCTGCCAATCAGTGCCACCTATCATTGCCAATCAGTGCCACCTATCACTGCCAATCAGGGCCCATCAGTGCCTATCAGTGCCGCCCATGGGTGCTGTCAATCAGTGCTGCCTATCAGCGCTGCCAATCAGTGCAAATCAGTGCCATCTATCAGTGCCAATCAGTGCTGCCCATCAGTGCCACCAAGCAGTGCCTATCAGTGCCCATCAGTGCTGTCATTCATTGCCAATCAGTGCTGTCCCAACCAGTGCTCCCTCTCAGTGGCCATCAGTGCTGCCAAACAGTGGTGCCTATCAGTGCCAATCAGTGGCACCTATCAGTGCCCATCAGTGCTGCCAATCAGTGCCACATATCAGTGCCAATCAGTGCCCAACAGTGCTGCCAATCAGTGCTGTCAATCAGTGCCCATCAGTGCTGCCTATCAGTGCCCATCAGTGCACTGAGTGCAGGGATGGGGAGATGAACTCAGCAGCCAGGCACATTGTCCATGGGGGACCGGCCTAGTGGGGCACTAGTGGGGCACAACTGAAATCTGTTGATGTTTATTAATTTCACATGCCAATCTTTAGTATAATAGGCAATCACCACACTGCTATTAACAATAAACTACTGAAGGTAAAATAAAAAAGTATCAGTAAAAGGCATGCTGCTAAGCACTGTTATGTGTTCCCACACAACGGGAAAAAAAAAAGTTCAGCGCTAACTTACTGATCAATAACTTAACAATAATCGTGGAACCCTCCAATGTATGGAAATCTCAACAAACTTCAATATTACCACAGTACCAGTCTCTGTGATATGTAACATAATACAAATCAAACTGAAAATAAGACATACTGTATAAAATGAAACTTAGCAGGGATGGTGGAAACCCCTCCTATAGATATGTACCATACAGATTAACTTCAAGTGCAATAATTCCAGTGATATGTGATTTCACATGCATGTAATACAGATCCCGCCCCCCCCCCTTGTGAATTGGTACTGGGGTACATCGTACCCCTACAATTACACAAAAAAAATGTCGAAAATGGTAAAAATGACGTTTTATTCCCACAGTTTTATATAGCTGAGGGCGGGGCCACCCGGTGACCTAAATGGGTGACCCCGCCCCGTCTGACGCCACGGGGAAACCATGGGGAAGCCCCCGTGGCATCAGAGGGGGGCAGGGTCACCCGTTTATGTCACCGCGTTACCCCGCCCTCAGCAATACAACAACTGTCACTTATGTTCAAAATGGAGGTGTTCTGTTTTTTTTTCTTTTTTCGGATTGTCGGAGGCGTGATAGAAGATAAATGAACATTGCTGGACATTTTTATTTTATTTTATTTTTTTATAAAGGACTTGTCCCAAGCTGTCTCTTGTCTTTTTTACCATTTTTGACACTTTTTTTATGAAATGGTAGGGGTACAATGTACCCCATTACCAATTCACATAGGGGGAGGCTGGGCTCTGGGGGTCCCCTTGTTAAAGGGGGCTTCCAGATTCCGATAAGCCCCCCACCCGCATACCCCCACAACCACCAGGCAACCACCGGGCAAGGGCTTTGGGGATGAGACCCCAAAGCCCCCTCCCATGTTTAGGGCATGTGGCCTGGTACGGTTCAGGAAGGGGGGGCACTCTCTTGTCCCCCCTCCTTTCCTGCAGCCTGCCAGGTTGCATGCTCGGATAAGGGTCTGGTATGGATTTTGGGGGGACCCCTATGCCATTTTTTTAATTTGGGGCAGGGTTCCCCTTAATTTTCATACCAGACCTGAAGGGCCCCCATATTTATTTGTTCATTTTTGGTTCAGGGTTACCCTTAATATTCATACCAGACCCAAAGGGCCTGGTAATGGACTGGGGGGGGGCTATGTCGTTTTTTTCAATGAGTTTTATCTATACTGCTGAAACCCGGCAATTCATTACAGCTGCGATCAGTTTTAAATGACTTTTTCTCCTTTAGAAATGTCATTTTGCTGCGGTACTGTTCTAAACACGGGAAAACTGCGCAACTTTACAGGCATACCATAGACACCCCCCAGGCACGATATTTAAAGGAATATCTTATTTTTATTGTTTCACTTTAAGCATTAAAAAAAATCACTGCTCCCGAAAAAATGGTTGTTTTAATTTTTTTTTGTATTGATACATGTCAGTATGGCACACACATAAAGAGTGAAACACAAAAATGTGCAACGGGTGTTTACACTGATCCTCCACTAGGGAAGGACCTTACCCTGATCCCCGGGGCTCCAGACAGGGACTGAGGTACTTCACTTGGGTCCATCTAGCTGAAACCAGATGGACCTCCGTTCTCTGGAAGGTCTGCTGAAACAGACCCACCCAAGTACTAGGTGGGACTCCCCCGAAGGGAGACCCCATGAGAGAGGGTGAACCAAGCCAGAAGGCCTATTATCTCCCTACCAAGACTTTCAGAGTAGGCCCGTAGACCCACACCCTACTCATCACACAGTGACAAATGTGTATACACATCAAACAAAAAAACACAAAAAAGTGAAAAACACAGGAATAAATAAAAAGAAAGTGGGGAGAAGGAAGGTGGGAGAGTGAAAAGTGACCTTCGTGTAATACAAGGGCCGGCCCTTCGGCCAAGAATAAAAATTTCCCCTGGTCCTAGCCAAAAGGCTTGGCCCTAGAGGCAGGTGCGAAAAACGTGTGTTGTGGTGAAGGGACCATGGTGCCATAAATCAAGTGCCGAAACACTGTGACTGTACAGCACCCCTGAACTGCCACTTCAGGGGCACATTCACCACTGGCTTTTCGTGCAACCCTGACCCCCAACCCAGACCACAGCAGCCCCCACCCCAGACAGGAAGGCATGAAGTTCTGGAAGCTTGGTAAGAGCCCTTTACCATCAGGCCTCACCGTCTTTCCATCCCCCTACCTAATTACATTCGGGAAATACTAGCCGCTCCCCCGGTGGGAGAAAGGGGAGCCAGTGTTCTCACCCAAAAAACTGTCCGGAGCAAGAGCTGCCCCAATCTAGGACAGAAGGTCAGGGACCCAACCCTTCAGCCGGACCCAGTGGTTCTCCATCCACATCGGAATGCTACCCATTCGGCTATGAACCACTCCAGGTCACCTTTACTCCAGCAAGTTTTGCATAGCAACCGCCATCCCATCTCCACCTCGTCATAGATCAGGGATGGAAGCAAGCACCACCTCCTGGAAACTGATAAGAACATATACTACACTTGATCTTAGTCAAAAGGCCGAGAAGCAATAACAATAAAAGTGTAATATTCCTTTAAATTTTGTACCTGGGGGGTGTCTTTAGTATGCCTTTAAAGTGGCGCATGTTTCCCATGTTTAGAACAGTCCAAGTGCAAAATGACATTTCTAAAGGAAAAAAAGTAATTTAAATGTACTAGCGCTAGCGCCAGCTATATTGAATTGTCGGTCCGGCAATACACATAAAAGTTCATTGATAAAAATGGCATGGGGTTTCCCCAAGGGGAACCCTGAACCAAATTTTTTTTTTAAAAATGCATGGGGGTCCCCCCAAATTCCATACCAGGCCCTTCAGGTCAAAATCCATACCAGATGATTTTAAGGGGAACCCCGCGCCAAAATTTTTAAAAACTTGCGTGGGGTTCCCCAAAAATCCATACCAGACCCTTATCTGAGCAGGCAACCTGGCAGGCCACAGGAAAAGAGGGGGTACGAGAGAGCGCCCCCCTGCTGAACCGTACCAGGCCACATGCCCTCAACATTGGGAGGGTGCTTTGGGGTAGCCCCCAAAGCACCTTGACCCCATGTTGATGGGCCTCATCCCCACAACCCTTGCCAGTGGTTGCGGGGGTCTGCGGGTGGGGGGCTTATCGGAATCTGGAAGCCCCCTTTAACAAAGGGACTCCCAGATCGTGCCCCCCTTGTGTAAATTGGTAATGGGGTACAAATGTACCCCTACCATTTTACAAAAAAAGTGTCAAAAAGGTTAAAAAACACAAGAGACGGTTTTTGACAAGTCCATTATTAATTTCTTCTTCTTTCCACTTCTTCTTCCATCTTCATTCTTCTGGTCTTCCTTCGGTGTTCTGATGCACGGGGACTTCACAGGGACTTCCCTATGGCATTCCCTATGGCATTCCCCGTGTTGTCAGAGGGGGCTTCCAGATTCCGATAAGCCCCCCGCCCGCAGACCCCTACAACCACTGGGCAAGGGTTGTGGGGATGAGGCTCTTCTCCACAAGGTGCTTTGGGGAGCTACCCCAAAGCACCCTCCCAATGTTGAGGGCATGTAGCCTGGTACGGTTCAGGAGGGTGGGCGCTCTTTCATCCCCCCCTCTTTTCCTGTGGCCTGCCAGGTTGCATGCTCGGATAAGGGTCTGGTATGGATTTTTGGGGGGACCCCACACCATTTATTTTAAAATTTTGGCGCGGGGTTCCTCTCAAAATCCATACCAGACCTGAAGAGTATGGATTTTGAGGGGGACCCCCATGCCATTTTTAAAAAAAAAATTGGCATGGGGTTCCCCTTAATATCCACACCAATCCTGAAGGGCCTGGTATGGAATTTAGGGGGACTCGCACGCCATTTTTTTTTAAAATTTATGTTCGGGGTTCCCCTGTGGGGAAATCCCATGCCATTTTTATCAATGAACTTTTATGTGTATTGTCAGACCGACAATTCATTATAGCCGCGAGTAGTTTTAAATGACTTTTTTGCATTGATACATGTCCCCTGGGGCAGGACCCAGGTCCCCAAACACTTTTTATGACAGTAACTTGCATATTAACCCTTAAAATTAGCACTTTTGATTTCTCCCATAGACAATTCACTATAGCCGACAATTCACTATAGCCCCTATTACTTTGTGACTTTTTTTCCCTTTAGAAATGTCAATTTGCTGTCAGACTATTCTAAACATGGGAAAAAAGCGCCACTTTACAGGCATACTATAGACACCCCCTCAGGTACGAAATTTAAAAGGAATATTTCACTTTTATTGTTTCACTTTAGGCTTTATTAAAATCACTGCTCCCGAAAAAACATCCGTTTTTAAAACTTCTTTTTGCATTGATACATGTCCCCTGAGGCAGGACCCAGGTCCCCAAACGCTTTTTATGACAAAAACTTGCATAGAAGCCTTTAAAATTAGCACTTTTGATTATTCTTGTTCGTGTTCTATAGACTTTAATGGTGTTAGCGTGTTCAAACTTTTTTGCCTGTTCGCATGTTCTGGATGCGAACCGAACCGGGGGGTGTTCGGCTCATCCCTACTCCATGCACGAAGGTCTGGAGAGCCATTGCCTTGATTCTCCACTCGCCTGAACACTCCGCCTATATGTGCTAACACCTAGAAGAATTCTTTGATCTGAACAAGGGAACCACCTCTAACAATACTATACTTTGGAATGCCCATAAAGTGTTCATTAGAGGGATTATTATTCAATTAAGTGCTAGAGAGAGGAGGAAGAGATCACAGCATCTAGGTACCCTCACATCCAATATTAAAACCATAGAAAACCAAAACAAATCCTGACTCTTTATTGAAAGAAAAAAATGTTATTCCTCAGGCAAGAACTGAGAACTCTATTATTAGAATCGTTTGACAAAGTCCAAAAAAAAATTCAAAGCTAAACACTATTCTACAGGAAATAAAGCAGGCAAAGCCATGGCCCTTAAAATCAAAGGTCATCTCATCAAAACCAAAATTACACCAAAATTACACACCTGTACCACCCTACCTCAAAATAAACTTGTTGACCCACAAGCCATAGCTGATGCATTTAATCACTACTACAGTACATTAACGAACCTACAATCACACAACTGTCCATAGAAGAAATAGATTCTTTCCTACAGGAAATCAATCTCCCTAAAGTATCCCAAGAACAACTCTCCATACTAAATGCACCTTTTACACCACTAGAAATGTTAGATGTAATTTAAACCCTACCCTCCAACAAATCCCCAGGTCCAGACGGTCTCACTGGAGAGTACTACAAACAGTTCCGAACAGCACTAGCACCCTTTTTGTCACAAATGTGCAATGACGCTGCCTCTTCGTCTTCTCTCCCGCTGGAAATGTTAACTGCATTGATCATAACATTGCCGAAGCCAGGTAAGAAACCTACCTCACCACAAAATTTCTGACCCATTTTACTTCTCAATATAGATACAAAAATCTACGCCAAACTAATAGACACCAGATTAGTACAGATTATGCCATCACTAATACATCAGGATCAATCTGGATTCACGAAAGGGAGACAAACATTTGATGCAACCCACAGACTCATTGATATAATCCATACTGCTAATGCCGCGTACATACGAGCGGACTTTACAGCAGACTTTGCCCGGCGGACTTTTCAACTGACTTTATGACGGACTTTCCGAATGAACGGACTTGCCTACACACAATCCACCAAAGTCCGTCGAATTCGTACGTGATGACATACGACCGGACTAAAACAAGGAAGTTCAAAACCAGTAGCCAATAGCTGCCCTAGCGTGGCTTTTTGTCCGTCGAACTAGCATACAGACGAGCGGACTTTTCGACCGGACTCGAGTTCGACAGATAGATTTAAAACATGTTTCAAATCTAAGTCCGTCCAACTTTTGAGAAAACAAAGTCCACTGGAGCCCACACACGATCTAATTGTCCGACGAAATCCCATCCGCCGGGCAAAGTCTGCCATAATGTCTGCTCGTGTGTACGCGGCATGAGTCTACGTGAACGCCTTTTCTGCTTCTATCCCTGGATGCAGAGAAGGTGTTCGAATAAACAGGACTGTTTATTCACAAAGGAAGTCTGAATAAACAGTCCGCAGGAGGACTGTGTCAAATTCCCCCTTGCAGTAGGGCAAGGAGAGGACAAAGAAACAAGAGGAACACTGATATCTGCAAACCGGCCGCAGAATCCAGCCGCTCTGTGGGTGAGATCACTGCTTGGAATAGTAAGGTCCCGCTATCGCACCATATACCCGTTGGTAGTTGATGTATGACTTACCTATGGCGGCTCAAGCTTCAGATGCCTGTGGCTTCCTTCGTTTATATGCTGCCCCTATTTATCCACATCATGTGCTGTTGTAGCCATTACTGCATTAGGTCTCTGCATATCTCTGAATGCTTTCTGATAATACTTTCTATTCTGGCATAGCTGCTATCATTGAAGAGCTGCCTTCAGTCTGCCATCCTTGGATCCTGGCCTCTATGAACCCCCGACCCCCATTGTCCCCATCCTAAGACCTACACTTTATTTGCATATCTGCAGAGATGTGGAGTGTTAATTGATGCTTACAGTATGTCAAGCTTGAACTATTGGTCATTTTTGCTAGTTCTCGGTGTGATTGTATGTGTATGTGTGAGCTTGTTTTGTTTTATATTTCTTGGCAATGTTGTCACAAATGTTTTAATATGATCTGGTGAAGGTTTCTATATATGTGTCTATTTGCAATTTGCTATTTGCTATTTTTGTATCAATAAAATATTGTATTCATGCTGCAGAGTGTTTCTAGTTTGGAGCCTCTTTAGACCTTTGGGTCTCTATACTTAGGTCTATCTTTTATGTAATTTTGGCTCTATAAACCCCATCCAATTTTGGCTGAGTTGTCAGAATACCACTCACATATTAATATTCAGTATTGTTTTTTGGATCCCCTACTTTTACATTGTATATGTTACTCCTAAGCGGGACTGTGTAAATCTATAGATACACACAACATGGCTCTGCCCCACCCTCCACTCTCTCCTCACAGGATTTGATTGACAGCATCAGGAGCCAATGCCTTTCACTGTCCTGTGAATGCAGGGAGAGAGGAGACAGCTGCTACAAACTGGCACAGCACTGGATCAAGTAAGGACTCAGGTAAGTATTTAGAGGGGTGAGGGGGCAATACTGCCACTGGGACATTTTTTAACTTAAAGCAGGGAATCCATTAAAGTGGTACTTTATGTACAAAACCAAAATAGGTGAACAGGAAGGATTTTTAATGCAGAAGAGACATTCTTTCTCTTTTCTGAATTAAAATGACCCACCTGCTTATCCGCCCCTGTACAGTGAGTGAGCTGTGCACACACAGCTCACCACACAAATTCAGGACTAATGTCATATTGGCCCAGCCAATGAAAGCAGCTGGCGCTCGATACCCGGAAGCTGACTGCTAGGGGATGTCAGCAGCCAATGGGGAGCTCCAGGATGCCACATTGCTGGAGCTAAGGTGAGTATAGTTCCACTTTAAGGTAAAACATGTCTTGGCTTTAGAACCACTTTAAATATTTTAATGAATTTAAAATTTTGCCAAAAAGATAATTTTCTTAAGTAAATTGTAAATAAAGAAAAGGGATCTACACCACTTTGATATGTCATATAGCAATTGAGAATCTCAGGATATGAAAATAAAGATACTGTGCTAACTATACAACCTGATTATATAATCTGATTTATTCTTGTAGGTTTAAGCATATACTAATTGAGGCTTTGATGTACAAAAATTAGATCAACATAAAAAAATGTAAACAGTTCCTTATAGCAACCAATAACAGATGAATCAAGATTGGTGGCTATAAGAATTTTCTCCGCCTTTTCTAGATTTGCCTACACACACTTTTAAACATCAGGTCCACTGTGAAGAGAAGATAAATGCTGATGGTGGGACCACTGGGTATACAGGCAACAGTAAAATAAGCCTACATAAACATTGTATCGGCTGGCTTCTTAGCCATGATTGCTTACATACTTACTCCTCATATCTGGATGATCCATACTCAGCAACTTCAAGACATAAATTAACTATTAGTTCTATAGCCTATAATTTCCCTGCAGACAGAAGGGATGGGAGCATGTTCACGTAAACACAATGAAATATACTGAACTTGGGAAATTATATTGACTGCAATAATTTATATATATATATATATATATATATATATATATATATATATATATATATATATATATATATATATATATATATATATATATATATATGGCCTGCATTCATTCTTATATAAAAGAGGTCTTCAGCATCCTTTTACGTTTACTACTTTTTTACTAATCCCTGCAAGCCAGTATATAATAGCTGTTTATAGCCATATTTGGTACTGATAAACTTTCAAATAAAATCATTGTTTTCTAAATCTTACATTCCGTTCTTAACATGTGTCCCTGTTATTTTTCCTTTTTTAATGTACCCATTAATATACTTGTGCTGGGTGCTCCAGTTTCTTCTTGCATCCTAAAAAAACATGCTGATAGGTTAATTGGTACCTAAATAAATTTGGTCTAATTTGAATTTCTTGCTTAAAGCAAGACTTGACAATACATTTTTGTATCTGCATTAGCCTAGAAAACCCCAATGGGTAAAAACACAAGGACACCTAAATGAAGCAACACCATGTACAGACATTGGGGGTTATTTACGAAAAGCAAATCCACTTTGCACTGCAAGTGCACTTGAAAGTGCACTGAATGTGCACTTTCAAGTGCAGTCACTCTAAATCTAAGGGGTAGATCTGAAATGAGTGGAAGCTCTGCTGATTTTATCATCCAATCATGTGCAAGCTAAAATGCTGTTTTTTATTTTCCTTTCATGTCCCCCTCGGATCTACAGCGACTTTACTTCCAAGTGCACTTACAGTGCACTTGCAGTGCAAAGTGGATTTTCCTTTAGTAAATAACCCCCATTGGGTTGATTTACTAAAACTGGAGAGACCTAAATCTAGTGCAGCTCTGCATAGAAACCAATTAGCTTCCAGTTTTTTTTCTTTGTCAAAGCTTAATTGATCATGTAGAAGAAGTTGATTGGCTACCATGCACCACTGCATCAAATTTAGCAATCTCTAGTTTTAGTAATTCAACCATTGCCTTGATGGCTTAGGCAGGGAGGTACTCTCACTTTATGGTAAAATTATTTAATTTTAAGAACAAAGATAAAGTAGATGTAAACCCTAACTAAAAGAACTGTAATTTTCTAGTTTTCACCTTTTTTCATCTCAGTGCTGCTAACTTCTTGTAGCCTTTTTACAGTCACTCCCTGTCTGCATGTATCCACTCAAGCCATGGCTGCATAGCATTTCTCAAGATGAGTTTTATGATGGTGACAATAATGCACTATGCCTGCATATTATGTGTTGAAATGGTCCCTTGTAGTCTTTATGGTAAGCATGTATGACAACACAGAAGTACATTTTATGCCGCGTACACACGAGCGGACTTTACGGCGGACTTTGCCCGGCGGACTTTTCGACGTACTTTCCGACGGACTTTCTGAATGAACGGACTTGCCTACACACAATCCACCAAAGTCCGTTGAATTCGTACGTGATGACGTACGACCGGACTAAAACAAGGAAGTTCATAGCCAGTAGCCAATAGCTGCCCTAGCGTGGCTTTTTGTCCGTCGAACTAGCATACAGACGGCGGACTTTTCGACCGGACTCGATTTCAACGGATACATTTTAAACAAGTTTCAAATCTAAGTCCGTCCAACTTTTGAGCAAACAAAGTCCGCTGGAGCCCACACACATCGAATTGTCCGACGAAATCCAGTCCGCCGGGCAAAGTCCGCCGTAAAGTCCGCTCGTGTGTACGCGGCATTAGAGACAGGGGAAATGCTGTCATCCTATGAGAGGAAGTTTGTGATTTCCTGAGAAGGCAATATTTTAATAACAGTTGCAGATTCATTAAAAAATTACTTTTGAAATTGTATTAAAGTCTACTTAAGATATTAGTGACTGTGCTACTTTAAGCAATAGGGACAAATTGTGAACAAGGAGCATGCAGAACTAAAGAAATTTTACATTTGCTGTCTTTCATATAGCAGAGTATGCCAAATTCCTCTTTTTGCACACAGTGGGATTGATTTAGACATATAGACTGTGCACTTTTCAAGTGCAATTACACTAATTTTCCCCAGAGCTTATTACATTTTGTAAAACTCTTTGCTGATTTCCATTATACAATGACATGCAATCAAAAATGCTGTATTCTTTACAAAGTGAAGCTTTACCAAAATTACTAAGGAAATGAGTACAACTGCACTTGCAGAGTGCAAATCTATTTACCTTTAATAAATCCACTTCATTGAGACTGGCATCTTCAGTCAGTATTCTTCATTATGTACTTACCTTGATACTTGTACAAATGTTTATCAAAAATTGATTTAGAAAATACACTAATATTATTTAAAACAACATATATTGTCCTATAATAGCATAAGACAACTCTGTGCCAAGTTCTTAAGTAACAAATACATCAGGCCTTTAAGTGGACCTTGCAGTCTCCTCGTTGCACCTCTACCCCAGTGTTCCCCAATGCTCTTAGTCTCTCCAGTAACCATTATGTACTTCAGCCTGAATCCAGTTCTATGATCCTCATGTTCTGCCTGCATCCAGCACTGTGATCCCCTTGTGCTCAAGTCTGCACCCAGCTTTGTGATCCCCTGTACCTTGTGCCTGTGTTCCTAAGACTGCTCATGTGTTCCTCATGTTCCCCAACCTGCAACCTGCTACAGACTTTGTTTGCTCCCGTCGGCAACCAGTCTGCTTTAACTGCTGTGTTTCCCTGCGTATTCCAGACAGCAACTTGTTCCTCTGCACCAGTGTGATTCTCTGTATGTTCCAGCCTGCCCAATACCAGCACCTGTGCACTTTTATTTTTTTTTACCTCCTCTGTGGCTCTGTACATTCCTGTACACTCCCACTGGTTTGAACTGTGTTACCTACAGACTTGTGATCCCAGCATCACACCATGCAAGGACTTTTCCGTGCATACTTTCTCTCAGTTCTCAGTAGCTGCTGCTCGTGTGAGTCAAAGGGCCTCTTTATTTTCCTCTTTGAATTATTACAATTTTTTTTTTTTTTTGCCTTTTTTTGCCTTTTCTTACCTAATGTTATGGCTCACAAGGGGGCTGATATGAACCCACAGGTAGTATTTATTGAGACATAAGTTAACCCCTTTACGTCAGCATAACACATATCCAGTGTCCAGGAGGTGGGCTTTAAACCTGGGTGCCACATACTGGATATGTGTTCTTGTGTTTGTACTGGGAAGGCGCTTTATCACATGCTCCCAGCACTGAGACCAGGCTGTCAGTGACAGCCCCAGGTCTCTCTCTACTAATAATCGGGACCCGGGGGAATCAGATCTTGATCACAAGATTGCTGTTATAGCCTCTCCTCTGATTGGCTATCACAGTTAATATTTATTCTGGGGCCAGTGTCTGTGTTATTTCTCCTCGGTGAAGAGGAGATTCTGCACAAAAGAAAGTATGTTGAAGAAAAATAAGATAACGATTAACAAGATTAACACATTAAAATATTAACAAAGCTTTACCTAGCTTAGTGATTGTAGGTGTCAGTGTTAGTGGCAGTTAATGGTAGTGTGTCAATTAATGTATTTTAAGTAAAAAAATACATGAGAAAGCTGTAGTGGGCATGACGAAGCATAGCTTGAAGACATCAGCACGTTAAGCATGGCCAGAATGGCTCCAATCATCTCTATGGAGGAGGAGGAGGAAAGATCCCGACCTGCAAGAAGAAGCATTGAGACTCAGGTAGGACCCTACGGTGTCTAAGATCAATAGAACACAATTTTAGATTCAATCATGATGTTATTGATATACTTGAATTAAAGACTTATTAATGGGCCTTGAAGTTTATCTATGAAGCATGCTGTTTAGGGATCAAACAAATAGTGTGCGTTTGTACTGCACAGAAGACAGAGAGAAACTTTTGCTGGATCATGTTTAGAAACTCTTGATTTGAGTAATCTTGAAAGAACTGTGAAACTTGGAAGAAAAAGAGGAGAAAAAAAAAAGAGAGAGGGGTCGATACTTGCCCTTTGGGACTGTCGTGTATTGCTTTTGATGGCCTTTGTTTCTTTCCTATAGCTCTTAGGAGCTGTTAGATGGATGCAGACTGACCCAATATACCATCATAGACTATTTAGTTGACAAGCTTTGTAAGAGGGCATGGGCGAGCTGCGATTAAGTCGTGAGCAATACATCTGAATCGGGGCAGTGATTGTTAATAGTTACTGTGGGTTAAGAGCCAGTGAAGTTAACCTGTATAACTTGTATACTACTCTGAAATACATCCACCACCTGCCCATTTGTCTAAGCCATTTCAAGCTAGGGGAGGGATCTCGTGATTTAGAGAAGAAAAGAGAACATGAGAGGTCGCTCACAAAAAACAACAACGGAACCCAAGACTCCCAGAGAAAGCCTAAATACTAGCTCGATCCAGAATTACCTTAAAGACACGAGCGTAAAAAGTCCTGCTCCAGAAAAAAAGCAACTGGGAGCAAAGGATAAGAAGAAAGAGCTGGCAAAAAATAAAGGGGTCCAAGGAGGAAAATCTAGAGTGGAGTTGGAACCTGAGGAGGAACTCGAATGAATAAATGATTTGTAAAGTGCCGCAAATGCGAACTGAATCGCCTCAAGGCGCTAATGCGTTTTGTGCAGTCATCCTCTTAGAAGAGGAAGGTCTTGAGTTTCGATCTCAGTATGGTGGAAGGAAGGGTTATGTTATGTTCAATTCCAACGATAACGGATATGCTTGCAATGTTTGCCAAATTAGAAAGCTCGATTAAAACAGAGATTCTAAACGTAAGGACAGACATGGGTCACTTACTGAAGCGAGTGGAAATTGCTGAAGAAGTAACAGAAAAACAATCCCAGGAAATTCCCAGGAAATTGTTTTAAAAACACAAATAAGCAAATTGCAAAAGGATCAACGAGAAGTTCTATATAAGTTGGAAGAACAAGAAAATCAAAGCCGCCGGCAAAATTTAAGGATTAGAGCCTTACCAGAACAGCAAGGAGAAGATCTGCCTACAAAAATGAAAAAACTCTTTAACCCAATGCTGGACAGAGGAATTGATGAGGAATTAAAGATTGACCGTGTTCACAGGATTAGAAAGCCCCCCCGGCGTGAGAGAAGATGTACCCAGAGACGTCATCATTAAATTTCATCTTTACGAGGAAAAAGCGAAGATCTGGAGCAAACATACAGGAACTCATCCTGTGCAATTCGAGAACATTGACAAATTTTTGCCGACTTATCAGCAGGAACACCAACTAAAACCCCTTCTGGAAATATTGAGGATGGAGAACATAAAATCCAGTTGGGGATTTCCAGCATCCTTAAATGTCCAGAGAGCAGGAAGAACAGTCAGACTGAAATATTTAGAGGACTTACAGGACTTACAACGCCAACAGAAGGGGAAGTAGGAAGTAGGGAGTCCATAAATGAGGAAAAAGGAAGAGAAAGGAAAGGGAAAGGGAAAAAAAAAAGAAAAAAGAAAGAAAATCTTAGTCCAGAGGAATAGTAGCCCAATATGGGGCTAATTCCAAAGGACCTAGGATGTGATGCAGGACCTTTGGAATTGGCCAATGGGGCTTGGGTGAGGGTAGTTAGTGGGGGGAATGGAGAGGGGGGGTTTCTTTTTTTTTGAGAGTATAAAGAGGTAACGATGAGAGGGGGAGGGTTGTCAGGAGTAGCATCCGGAAGCCTGCCCCCGCTGCCCTCCTCCCCTCTTTTTGAGAGGGGGGGTGGATGGCGGGGTCATGGGTAGCCATTGTTGGAGTCACAACCTATTTTGGTAGAAGGACGTGGGATGGGATTGGCACGGCTCCCCATCCACGGACTTGCGGTCAAAGGTTGGCCTGGGGGAGGGGGTGGGAATGGGGGGTCTGGGGAAGGGGGTGGGGAAGGAGGGGAGGAAGAGGGTGGTGGGGGGGAGTCACCCTATCTTGCAGAGATGTTTAAAAAAACATGTTATAGAAAGCAGGGGTCGGTGTGTTTAATTGTTTCTCCTCCTGATTGCATGGAATGACAGAGATAAATTGCTTGTCATATAATGTTAAAGGCCTCAACTCTCCTGTGAAGAGACACAAAATATTAAGAGAACTCCATCACTATCGTGCGGATGTGGTGTTCTTACAGGAGACCCATCTAACCCAGGAATCATGTATCAAGCTTTATTCTAAAAAATTCCCGAATTGGTTTTACTGCGATTCACCCATTAAGAGGGCCAAGGGAGTGGCAATTGGGTTTTCAAAATTGACTAAATTTTCTCTTATGGAGTGAAAAACAGATCCTGAGGGTCGATTTCTGTTCCTGAAGCTGAAGTTAGGAGAAAGGATATATACCTTAGCAAATGTTTACTGCCCAAAAAAAAAACCCAATTAAATTTCTTCTACAGGTATTGAATAGATTAATGGAATTCAAGGTGGGGGAGGTGATATTAGCAGGAGACTTCAGCTTCTGTTTGAATCCTTCCTTGGATAGTACGTCCAGGGCACAGGTGTTAAGTAAATCTCTCTTAAATAAAATGGGGCGTAAACTGCATCAGTGCCAAATTATAGACGCATGGAGGGTACAACACACCAAAATGAAGGATTATACTTTCTTTTCCCCTATGCATGGGACTTATTCAAGATTGGATTATTTAATGGGGGATCATAGCCTGCTGGAATCAGTGAGGGACACTAAGATAGAAATAACGACATTGTTGGACCACTACCCAGTCACAATGGAGGTTAGAATCCAGGGGCCCCATAGACAACCGTTTATTTCTCCTCTTAACGAAAGCCTTATAAATGACGTTAAAGTAGCCAAAAGAGTACAGCAAGAAATAGATTTATACCTAGCGGTGAACGACACGGGGGATACATCAGGATCGATCCTGTGGGAGGCCCTTAAAGCTTATATCAGGGGAGTGCTAATATCCATTTTGGCGGGGAGGAAAAAAGAAAGATTAAAAAATAAGGAGAATCTCATTTCTGAAATTTATAGACTAGAACAAGCTTATAAGTCTCATATAGGGCATCATCAGGAGCTATTACATAAATTGATAACTAAGAGAGAAGAACTTAAAGACTTATTGGAGACTGATTCCAGTAGGATAATTAACAAACAGTTAAAAGATAAATACCTGTGGGGGAACAAGGTAGGCAAATATTTAGCAGGGACACTTAAAAAAAAAGAGATATAAATTTTATTGATAAAATCCAGAATAAAAATGGAGATTTGATGCATACAACCAAAGAGATAGGGGAAGAATTTAGGAAATATTATGCAGCTCTTTATTCAGTTAGACAGAAGAGAAGTGAGTCTTCAGGAAAAGATGAGATGTCGGAAGACTTCTTAAAGTTAGCTGGACTGCCACTCTATCTGAAAATGAAAAATGGAGATGGATAGACCTATTACAGAGGAAGAAATTTATTTAGCCTTAAAAACATCTCCCCCAGGAAAAAGTCCGGGACCAGATGGATTTATTTCATATTTTTAGAAAAAAATTAAAAAATCCCTGGTTCCGAAGCTATGTCAGGTTTGGAACGGACTGGGGGTGGAAGGGGAAATGTGTGGGGGAGCATTGTCTGCACCAGTGACGTTAATACTAAAAGAAGGCACAGACAGGTTGCTCTGTTCTAGCTATAGGCCGATATCCTTACTGAATGCAAACATTAAATTATACACCAAGGTTTTGGCAATGCGGTTAAAGGAGAAGATGTCCACCCTGGTCCATCCAGATCAAGCTGGCTTTATACCAGGCAGAGAAGGGAGGGATAATGGAGTGTGATCGCTGCTTATCCTGGAGGCCATTAAGGCCAGTGAATCCCCAGGTCTATTCCTGTCAACTGATGCTAAAAAAGCATTTGACAGGGTAGACTGGGGATTCATGATCAAAACGTTGGAAGCTATGGGGGTGGGCCCAACTATGATTAATTGAATAAGAGTATTATATAATCATCCTTCGGCATATGTTAAGGTGAATGGTACCCCTTCCTTACAGTTCACAATGGAAAATGGTACCAGGCAGGGTTGTCCGCTGTCCTCTCTTTTGTTTGTGCTGACACTAGAGCCCCTGCTGGCCATGATTCGAAACAATCCAGACATTAGTGGTTGTGTGGTGAGAGGAGAAGAGCACAAATTGGCAGCTGTAGTATGGGTCTATATTCATATATAACTTTAGTTGTTGAAATACAACAAACTTAGTAATAGTTTTAAGGTGAATGCTTATATATATATAAATGAATCTATGAATAAATGTAACACAGAATTTACCCCCTTGTTACAGCGGCGTTCGCCGACGATGTGCTATTCTTCATCACTAAAACGAGGATCTCGATTCCAAACCTGTTGCTGACTCTGAGAAAATACGGCGAGATCTCAAACTTTAAAATCAATCCTAGTAAATCTGAATTTATAAATATAAATATAAATAAACAGGAAGAAGCCAGACTTATTAAAGAGTTTCAGTTCCCTTGGAGAAAGGATATTAGATATTTGGGGGTCAGGCTGGCCAACTCACTGAGGAAAATGTATTTAATAAATTACATCCCTTTTTAGATGAAATCAAGCAAGAAATTAAAAAAATCTTATTGTGTCCTATTTCCTGGTTTGGACATATTAACACAGTTAAAATGGTAATGGCCGCAATTTTTTTTTATAAATTTCAGATGCTCCCAATCCTACTTCCCCAAACATATTTTAGAGCCTTGAGAGGACTAATATCGAGATTTATATGGAACAATAGGAAACCACGTATTGCTTGATATACACATGATATAACACGACTTACACTTAAAATTTAGGACCAGTCTCACGCACATAATAATTGGGATTATAACTCACCCTTTACTTGTTTAAAATATAAAGCATTTTTTATGCCAGGGATGTGGTCAGTGGGAGGTAACTGGATAAAAAAAGGGAATGCACAATTGAAAGACATTATTAAGAATGGTAAAATGATCACTTTTTAGGAATTAAGTTTAAACATGGGGTTAATGAGAGTTGATGGGTGGCGGTACAGCCAACTCTCTCATTTTGTTGATAGTCTTCCAGGGCCTATTAGAGATGGAGAAGATCTTAGGCCTTTGGGGAAGCTTTTCCTGAAGGAAAAATCAAAAAATAATATATCATTGTTATATAAAATTTTAATGGGAGGTGCGCATGCGCGAGACTCCCGAGGAGACGCTCTAATCGAGAGCTCTGCACCGCTCCGGCCCTTCTCCTCCCCCAGAGCTCTCAGATCGAGCGGAACCGGGACCGAATCCTCCCCTGGGCTCACTGAACCTCCCCAGCCCACTGCTATATGCCGAGAGGCACAAAAAAGAGCGAGGTGAGCCGCCAACTGATGTTTAACCAGGCGGCCCCTGACCCGTCCAAGATGGTGACCGCAGCTTCTCAGAGGGACAGCATGGAAGTCACAGATCACACTTCCCCCACCCAGCAGCGCGCTGACATGCTGGCAACAACTGTAAGTCACAGCATCGCTCAAGGGATCCCCCCTGCTAGCACAGACTCCCTCCTCAACAGGACCCTGGGTGATAATATACACCCACCCAGGCTTCATCTTCCTCTAGGCCTAGCAGGGCCCATCCATCCCCCAGCCTCACAGCAGCCCCAGACCCAGGACATGCAGCTCTTGATACAGAGCTTTTCAGATATGCTGGCAGCAGGTCTAGCTCAGAATGCCACTCAGATTACAACCGTTATTAAGGCTGATCTACAAAATTTGGGCTCCCGCATAGATGCAATTGAGCAGGTGGTGGATAACACTGCTGCATGCACCAACCAGAACATGGCCTGTATTCAGTCTCTACAAGACCAGCTAGACACTGCCTTATCCAAAATTGACGATTTGGAAAACAGAAATAGACGTTACAATTTCCGTATACGTGGGATACCCGAAACAGTAATGGATATACCGAATACAGTCCAATTATTTATCAAAGATCTCATTCCAGACATCCAAGATCATAGACTTGAACTGGACAGAGCACACAGAGCCCTCCAGCTTCCCTGCCAAGATGGCCTCCCAAGGGACATCGTGGTCAAGCCCCATTTTTACGGCCTGAAGGAGGAAGTTATGAGAAGAGAACATTGATAATCTGTCATTTCAAGGGCATAAGATTCAAATCTTTGCTGACATCTCACCTGCCACGGTTCAAAAATGAAGAGCGCTCAAGCCATTGTTGGTAATACTCGCCCAAAACTCCATCAAATATCGCTGGTCGTTCCCTTTTCGCCTTCAATTCCATTTCAAAGATATTCCCTACCACTTCTCCAACTTCCAGGACGGGGAGCACTTGCTCCTGCAAATAGGCCTGATTTCACAAACTCTGGCTCCCCTGCAGGATACACCTACCCCGGGTTCCTCCAAGAGACCCCCCCGAGGAGCCCCCTTGCTCCACTGTGGAACAAGCAGCTACCAAAGCGGCTACTGGACTCTCGCTCCACAAGATGAACGTTCCTCCTCTGGCCTGGAATGGAATTTCTTCTTCCATTCTACCCGTTGGACTGAGGACCCAGTGTTTTCTTCAGAGTAGGGTCATCCCTACGTTGAACTAACCGTTGCACTCTTTTCAAGCCAGCCTAGGCCCACAGCTATGCTCCCCTAGCCCTTTCAATGGCTAATGGGGATCCCTGTCTGGGCTATATTTTTACCTCCTGACGAGGAATTCTACATCACGGCAAGTCAAAGTAGACAATATAATGGCTTCCCTTGTGAAGATTAAAAGAAAAAAAAAGAAAAAAAGAAGAAAGACTATATATATATATATTTTTTGTCTTTTTTACCCCCCCCCTGCAGTGACTCTCCCACCCCTCAGTTTTTTTCTTGCATTATAGATCCCGGTTCCCTATTTTATATACATAATGTCCTACGACCAACTTGCAATTTAGTGTACACTCCCTCCTGGTGACCGATCCCACATTTTTTCTCCTTGCAGTAGGGGATTCAGACGGCCGGAGCGACCCTGCATACCACCCTCTCTGTTGTGACTCGAGGGGACTCAGTGCCCCTCTGGTGACATCGGGTAGACAACCCATTTTGAGGTTGCCCACTCCCCTTTTTCTCCGGGCTCCCCCGTTTAGGGGAATCCGGACCAGGACTAGTAATACTAGTCCGAATATTAATTACTTTTTTTAAACACTAGTTCCTAGTTTCGATCTCATTAACTGTTGGTTTTGCACTTAATGTTTGCGGTATTATTATGCCTGATTAATCTACTTGTCCTACATTCTTCTCTTTCCCTTCTTTCTCCCTTTCCTTTCTCCTCCTCTCCTTTGTCTCTTCCCCACTCCCCTCCCTCTCTTTACCACTCTCTCCAGGAATCCTCGCGGAGCACGCCTACCTACCCAGCCCTCAGGAAGAATTACGAATCCATTCCTTTCCGAGCTGACGTCCATCCCCGTGTGGTGCTGGTAAGCTCCCTTTGCCTCATATCGCTCCACACTCCTTACACCCATGGCTGACCCGTCTACCCAGTCACATTAGTTAAAAATAGCTTCACATAATGTCCAGGGACTCAATTCCCCCTCTAAACGTCGCAAGGTGTTTCAGAGCTACCACTCTAGGGGCCTCGATGTTGTCCTACTCCAGGAAACCCATTTCCCGGCCAGTTATAACCCCACCTTCCTACACCGTACGTTCCCGACTTTTTTTCTGGTGAATGCTGACACCAAAAAAAGGGGTGTCGCCATTCTCCTATCCAAAAATACTACCTTTATACTCACACACACGATCAAGGACCCAGAGGGCAGGTACATTTTAATAAAAGGAACTATAGGGGGGATTCTGTACTCTATCATCTCCTATTACGCTCCTAATCAAAGACAGGCACCTTTCTTCACTTCCATGCTATCGACTCTAGCCCCTCACTTGGAAGGCAGGGTGATCATGGGCGGTGAATCTAACATCGCTTTTGATCAACTGCTGGACAAGTCCTCCCAGGGGAGATCTCGACTTGAAAATCCACCCACTCAAAGCCTCAAAATCGCCCGCCTCCTACATGATATGGGCCTGGTAGACGTCTGGAGGGAATTGAACCCCACGGCAAACGATTATACCCACTTCTCGGCACCTCATAACACCTATGCCAGAATTGATCATATATTCCTCCCAAATTCAGATATCCATACAGCATCCCATGCCTCCATACAGGAAGTTCCATGGTCAGACCACTCCTTAGTGACACTTAAACTTTCCTGCTCCCTTTCACCCCCTGGGCCTCCACAGTGGTGCATAAGTAAATCTCTATTGTCTAACCCCGTCCACTGCATAATTTTAGAAAAAGAAATCAGGGAATTCTTCCGTCTCAATGATACAGGAGACATCTCTCCTAGTGTGCTCTGGGGAGCACACAAAGCTGTCCTTAGAGGGAAAATAATCCAAATGGCGTCTAAACTTAAAAAGGAAAGGAAAGCGGATATTTTGCAAATGGAAAGGGAATTCCATTCCCTCAGTAAATCCCATAAAGTTCACCCTTCTTCCACAACCCTGACCAAGCTAGAAGCCTCCCGAGTAGCGCTTAACCTGGCCCTTACATCTAATGCAGACAAGCATCTGAACTGGCTCAGTGGCAGATTCTATATCCAAGCAAATAAAATAGGCCCCCAGTTGGCTTCTAAACTATCCCCCAAAATTAAAACCTTCTCTCTGCCCAAGATCAGATCCTAGTCGGGAACTCTCACCCAAAATCCTCAAAAGATTCTGGAAACCTTCCAGGCTTTTTATTCTAAGCTATACTCAGCCCCCGACCCTACCAACTCAGACTCTATTGATTCCTTCCTGAATAGCCTCGATATTCCTACACTTTCGGACTCCCATAGGTCCATTATGGAATCCCCCTTTAGGGTAGAGGAAATTCTTGAAGTTATAAAAGACCTCAAAACAGATTCAGCCCCAGGCCCTGACGGCTTCTCCGCACACTATTATAAAGCTTTTCCGGTGGCTCTCTCTCCTTATCTGGCCCGCCTCTTCAACTCACTTCGTGCGGGGTCCCCCCTGGAACCATCAGCCAACTTGGCGTACATATCAGTAATCCCCAAACTGGGTAAGGACCCCAGTGACGTATGCAACTACAGGCCAATCTCGTTGATTAATAATGATTTAAAAATTATGACGAAAATTCTGGCTAATAGACTGGCTTCCTTCATTGCTAAATATATCCATAAGGACCAGGTGGGGTTTATCCCAGGTAGACAGGGGCCGGACCAGATTAGGAGAGCGGTGGACTTAATTTCACTCATGCAATCGTCTTGGGATGGGGGGCCTTCTCACCCAGGATACGTCCTTTCGATAGATCTCCAAAAGGCCTTCGACACGGTCACCTGGCCTTACCTCTTCACTGTATTGCGGAAATGGGGTTTTGGCCCGGACTTCATTACCACCATATCCTCCCTTTATTCCTCCCCTAAAGCACGTATTAAAATACAAGGCCACCTTTCCGAAGAATTCTCTATATTGCAGGGGACTAGACAAGGCTGCCCTCTCTCGCCGATTCTATTCGCAATAGCGATAGAAACCTTGGCTCTGGCCATAAGACAAAACCCTAACATCCATGGAGTGCAATGTGGTCAAAAGACTCATAAATGTGTCCTCTTCGCCGATGACGTTCTCCTGTTTGTCACCTCCCCCCTCATATCCACTCCCGACATTCTTCAACTACTTAACTCGTTTGGCTGCATATCGGGACTTCAGGTCAACATGGCCAAATCTATGGCTCTGAATATTTCCACCCCCCAAGAGCTGGTGGAGAGGCTAAAGACCCATTTCCCCTTCACCTGGTGCGACACCTCCCTACCCTACTTAGGTGTTTTTTTAACAGCGAAAATAGAACGGCTCTACCACCACAATTACCCCCCAATGATCAAGAAACTATCCGATGATCTCACGCATTGGGCCCGATATAACATGTCCTGGTTAGGTAGAATAAATTCAGTCAAAATGACATTACTTCCTAAGATCCTGTATCTCTTTCATTTCCTACCCATTCCCATCCGAAAACACTCACTAGACAAACTCCAGGCTTCAATTACCAGATTTATCTGAGGGGGGAAGGCACACCGTTTTTCCAAACAGGTGCTATACCGACCAAAGAAAAAAGGGGGCCTAGGTCTCCTTAACTTATGGTGGTATTATCAAGCCGCTCAGCTTTGCCAATTTTCAGCTATTTATTCTAAAGGCCCTAGACCTGATTGGGTCGATATTGAACGTCAGGCCACTCCTAACCATACTCTGGACTTTCTGGTTTGGAAACCACAAAAGGATAGACCCCCGATCCTCTCCCCCGCCTTGTCTCATTCAATGGCCCTGTGTGACACTCTTTACAAGAAACATTATCTCACTTCCGCATGGTTGCCCCTGGCACACATCTTCCACAACCCACAATTCCAACCGGGTATGAACATCGAGGCCTTCAGGTGGTGGCTCGACAAGGGCCTATACAGAATAGGACAATTCTTCATTAACTCCGGTCCCATTTCACTTAAATACTGCATCTCTAAATTGGAGATGCCAACTTCAGAGACTTTCCGCTATTACCAATTATCACACTTTTTACGAGGGATTTGGAAAAGCTCTTCAGCCCCTCTATCGGTTACTCCCTACGAATTCTGGTGCTCCTCGGCCATGGGTGTAAGGGGTGGCATTTCCCTAATATACTCTGCACTAGCGGAGCCCCGGGAGAAAGCAAATTATATGCTGCAATGGGAGCGGGATCTGCAACTCGACTGGGACATGAATACCTGGCATACCTGTGTCTCCCGTTCCTTCAAGGGCATGCTTAGTTCCTCCCTGATGGAGGCGGATCTTAAAGTCATAACCAGGTGGTATCTGGTACCCACCCGAATTACTAAATTTTATCCAAATTCCTCGCCCCTCTGTTTCAGAGGCTGTGGCCATATAGGTTCCTTACTTCACACATTTTGGGAATGTCCCAAAATTAGAGGGTTTTGGAATGGAATTTTTCATCTCATCCGCAAAACCACAGGCTATGCAGTCCAACAAAGCCCCACCATAGCTCTACTAAATTACAACATCCCGAAAGTTCCTAAATTATCTCGATCTCTGATCCACTTCATTCTGCTTGGGGCCAAGATTACGCTAGCTCATGCCTGGAAAAAACCTTCAGTTTCCCTCCGCCAGGCCAAGCAGAAAATTTCATGGATTATGACACAAGAGAAAGTCTCGAGCAGAATTTTAGACACCTCTGATAAATTCAGATTGATCTGGGAGCCCTGGGCTCGTTTCCTGGGTCTACCACCTCTTACCTGAATCTATATAAGGTCTAGGTAATCCCCAGGTTCCGGTCGGCTCCAGGCCCTACTCTTTCTCCGCGAGGATTCCTGCTCCTAACCTTCTCCAACCCTTTCCTTTCTCCCCCCACTTTACCCCTCTGTTCTTCCTCCTTCTTTCCCTTTCCTCCTACTATTTCCTGTCTAAAATCCTACTAAATATGGTGTGCAAAGGTTGAGAATAACAAACCTTGCAGAACTCTCCTGTACTGTACTGTTCATTTTTCCTTTGACTACAAATTGAGGGTGTACAGTTTAAGAATGGAAAAAGTCACAACATAGTGATTTAGCATGTACCTTCTCTAATTGTTTGTGGATAGCCCCCTGTGTAAGTGATATTATCTATTACGTTAATGTTGGGCTCACATTTTGCTTTTTTGTTACGATAGAGCTCTTGTTGGTTCAATGATGGGCGGTCTATGAGTTCAGGAGGGGGCCAGTGAAGGCTTCTTTTTTTTTTGGTCCCCCAGTGCTCCTCTCGGCTGGTCTGAATACAGCAGGTTCCCATTTGGGGTGCGTGGCCATTCCTTGAGGAGCCCTGGCACCTGCGAGCCTTGGTCCCCTTATCCTGACCTCAAGCGGCCATTCTCTAGGAGTTAGAGTATTTAATGATGCCCTTGAGTTTATAAGTGGTTACACTTTTATTTTGAAGCTGAATCTGTAGACGGTACATGTATATCTTGATTCTAATGTAATTTACATTGCTGTGTTATCTCATTTGGTCTCTGCCATTTTTATATCTTTGTACTGTTATTTATTTTTCAATAAACAGTATTTAAAATAAAAAAAAATAAAAATAAAAAAAAAATAAAAATAAAATTTTAATGGATAGAGATGGGATGGTGGTGCCGCCTTACATCAAGAAGTGGGAGAATGAACTGGGGTCGCAATGTAATAAAAGCACTTTAGAGACAATTTTGAAGTCAACACACAGTTCTGCAGTTGACACTAAAATGATCGAGACTAATTATAAATGTTTGGCAAGGTGGTATGCGACACCAGATAAAATCATCAAATTTCAAATGGATAAATCCTCTGAGTGCTGGAGAGGATGTAGGGTATCGGGAACAATGGCCCACTTATGGTGGGATTGCCCCATTATTAAAATAATTTTGGAAGGAAGTTTTACAGCTCATTAAAGAAATTATGGGGAAAAATTTTCCAGAAGACCCGTGGGTATGTCTGTTCCATCGGATAGAGGATCCTACTGGAACATACAACTCCTCAATAATCCCCAGCTTGCTGAATGTAGCTAAAAGCTTAATACCAAAAAAATGGCAGGAGATGGAGGGTCCTAGAATCCGGGACTGGATATTTAGGGTGAATGAAATAAACATCTTAGAGAGGCTTGAGGAAGGAGAAAGGATGCCGGTAGAGGAATCTGGCTCCAGGAACAAGTGGTCCAAATGGCTATTGTTTAAAAAATCGTGGAGATATGTAGAGGAGATTTTAAGATAATATAATGGGAGTAGGGATAAATATATAACGGTTTTCTGTTGTTTTATAGCTATTCTTTTTCTTTGTTGGAACCCTGCAGGATAGGGGTGGGGGGAGGGGGCAGGGCTCTTAGGGGTAAAAGGTTTTTTTTTCATGGGTAAGAAGGACTAATTTTATTAAATTTTATTTCACTTGGGGTGTAATTTCACATATGCCCATGGCATGTTTGCGCAATATAAAATCTCAGCGACAACTTTGTGTAATTTTTTTTTTTGTCATTTTTCAATCACTTATGACAAAAAATAAAACATTCAATGTGCTCAACAAGCCTCTCAGCAAATTCCTTGGGGTGTCTACTTTCCAAAATGGGGTCATTTGGGGGAGTTTGTACTGCCCTGCCATTTTAGCACCTCAAGAAATGAGAGGCAGTCATAAACTAAAAGCTGCCGAAAATTCCATAAAATGTACCCTAGTTTGTAAGTTTGTATAACTTTTGCGCAAACCAATAACTATACGCTTATTAAAATTTTTTTTTTACTCGAGACATGTGGCTGAATGCTTTTCGGCTTAAATGTATGACTAAAATTGAGTTCATTGTATTTTTTTTTTTATAACAAAAAGTAGAAAATATGTTTTTTTTTTTAATTTTCGGTCTTTTTTCATTTATATCGCAAAAAATAAAAACCGCAGAGGTGATCAAATGCCATCAAAAGAAAGCTCTATTTGCAGAGGGGGCAGAGCGTGCCCCACAAAACAAAGTAAAACGCTCTCAGCTCTAGAGAATATGGGGGTAAAAAACCCATATCAAAAAAAAGGGAGGGGGGGTGGGAGGGGGGAGGGGAGGGGAAGGGAGGGTGGGAAGGTCTGATCCATATGAGTGGTTACAGAGGCGCACCTATTCTGAGATAAGGGAAGGAAAAAGGGAAAAGAAAAAAAAAGGAACAAGAATGGAAAGGGTAAACAGTATAAAAATATCTTCCTATAATGTCCGAGGTCTAAATTCCCCGGGGAAGAGAAACATCATTTTACGAGAACTAGAAAAAAGTAATGCAGAAATAATTTTCCTACAGGAGACACACATATCCCAAAACTCAAATACCAAAATATATTCAAGAAATATACCAACATGGTATCAAGGAGACTCGCCAATAAGAAGGGCTAAAGGAGTAGCCATCGGTATAGGGAAAAACGTACGTTTTCTAATAGATCAAAGAAAAACAGACCCGGAGGGCCGATATCTTTTTATCACAGGAACTATACAGGGAGTAAAATATACATTGGCCAACGTCTACTGCCCTAACAAGAACCCTAAAAAATACTTGATCGATATAATAAAAATACTAATGGATTTCAAACAAGGAAAATTAATACTAGCTGGAGACTTCAACTTCAGCATGGACAATAAAATGGACAGTACCTCAATAGTAAGGGACAGAGAAGTAAAACAACTAAAGAAATTAAGAAGAATACTATATGAACAGCAACTAATAGACCCGTGGAGAATCCAGCACCCCAGTACAAAGGATTATACATACTATTCATCAGTACACAAAAGTTACTCCAGATTGGACTATATCATGGTCGAACATAGAAATCTAGAAGAAATAGAAGAAACAAAAATAGGGATAATAACTGCTTCAGATCATAGCCCAGTAACGCTGAGAATGAAAATAGAAGGAGAAGTACACGAAAGGGGGCCATGGAGAATTAATGAAAATCTGTTAGAAGACCCCGAGACCGAAAAAAGTATCACAGAAGAAATTAAAAGATACTTCGAGGAAAACGACACACCAGAGGTACAGAAAGCAACAATATGGGAGGCGCACAAATCCGTTATTAGGGGCAAATTAATAGCCATAGGGGCAAAAAAAAAACAAGAAAGGAAAAAAAATATGCAGCAATTGATTAAGGAAATCTATGAATTGGAACGAAAACACAAAAACCAAATAAATAATAAAATTTTTGGCCTATTATCACAAAAGCGAGAGCAATTAAAAGACTGGATGGAACAAGAAGAAAGGAAGGAGTATAACAGAGTAGTACAAGAAAAATTCAAATGGGGTAACAAATCAGGAAAATATCTAGCAAATTTGGTAAAAAAAAAGAAATCTTTGAATTATATTGAGAAGATTAAAAACGAAAAGGGAGAAGTGGTAAATAAAACTACGGATATAGCGATAACATTTCAAAAGTACTTCAGTTCTCTATATGCAATAAAAGGACAGGAAAGTTGGAAAGAAGCGAATACAAGAACAAAGAAGATACAAGAATATCTAATAAAAGCAAACCTACCAAAAATAAAAATAGACCAATTGGAAGAACTGGAAAAAAATATCACGCAAGAAGAGATAAAACTGGCATTAAAGGAAACCCCCGTAGGAAAAAGTCCAGGACCAGACGGGTTTACGGTCAAATATTATAAAAAATTTGAAGAATACTTGATACCAAAATTAGCAGAATACCTGAATTCCATAGGTGAAGAAGAAGAAATAAGAAGTGAATCATTACTAGCACATATCACAATAATACCAAAAGATGGAAAAGACAAAGTAAACTGCTCAAGCTACAGGCCAATAGCCCTACTGAACGCCGATACGAAGTTGTACTCCAAGATCCTTGCCACCAGGATGAAAAAATTAATCCCACAGTGGATCAACCCGGACCAGACAGGTTTTGTCCCGGGGAGAGAAGGGAGGGACAACAGCCTAAAATCAATACTGATGTTGCATAAGAAGGTGCAGAAGGAGACCCCAGTTCTATTCCTGTCATTGGATGCTGAAAAAGCATTTGACAGGGTAGACTGGGGTTTCATGATGGATACATTACGGCACTTGGGTATTAGGACAAAAATGATGAAATGGATAAAAAACTTGTATAACGGCCCGACAGCAGTCGTAAAAGTAAATGGTAGACTTTCTCCAAGAATTGAGATGCAGAACGGAACACGGCAAGGCTGCCCATTGTCTCCACTACTATACGTGCTGGCCTTAGAACCACTATTAGCAACACTCCGAAATAACAAAGAGGTGGAAGGAGCGAGAGTAGGAGGAAAAGAGCATAAGATCGCAGCCTATGCGGACGACATCTTGATGTACGTCTCCAACCCAAGAGTGTCACTCCCAAATATACTGAAAGAAATAAAAAAATATGGAGAATTGTCAAACTTTAAAATTAACCCAATGAAAACGGAAATATTAAATATAGGATTAGAGAAAAAGGAAGCCCAGTTTTTACAAAAGGAATTCCCATTTACCTGGGTAAAAGAACTGAACTACCTTGGAATAAAAATAACTTCCAGAGTTGAAAAGATCTACCAGGCAAACTTTATTCCACTGATCAATGAGGTCAAAGAAGAAATGAAAAAGTTAAGAATACAGCCACTTTCATGGATAGGAAGAATAAATATGTTTAAGATGATGATATTACCTAAAATAAATTACAGATTACAGATGCTACCAGTTAAAATCCCCCAGAGCTTTTTTAAAATAATTAAAACAATGTTGATAAAATACATATGGTTTAACAAAAAAACCAAGAATTAAATACACGCTGATTACAAGGAAAAGGGAGCATGGAGGCCTGGCCGCTCCAGATATAAGCAGGTACTATAAAGCCATAGTATTAACACGAATGTTAGAGTGGACAAACGAGAAAAGTGAAAAAAAATGGGTTGAAATGGAAAACATAATAAGCGGAGTCACACTGCATAAGATTATTTGGATACCACCGAAATACAGAACACTGGACACAGATACACATGAAATAACAAAAAATATTTTAAAAATTTGGGACACCACTCACCTAAAGAATGAATGGAAATACAATTCACCACTGTTAGCACTCACAGGATCGAACTTTTTCACCCCCGGGAAGGAAATATTTGGAACTCAAGGTATAGGTAATCCACAATTAAAAGATATCACCAGAAATGGCAAAATAAGAACACGAGCAGACTTAGAGGAAATGAACGGATGGAAGATGAATGAATGGAACTACAATCAATTAAGGCACTTAGTAAGCACAATTCCACACCCACTGAGAGATGTAACGAAACTAACCGCACTGGAAAAGCTATGTAGTAAGGAAATACCATTAAAAAACGGAACATCAAAAATTTACAATATACTGACAGACTTGGAAGCACAAGAAAGACCAGAATACATAAAACAATGGGAAAAAGAGCTGAACTTAAAAATAGATAACCAAAAAGTGGAAAAAATTATTGAAATGGGATATAATAAGGCCTGGGATATG
Source organism: Lithobates septentrionalis (assembly GCA_037952835.1). NCBI lineage: Eukaryota > Metazoa > Chordata > Amphibia > Anura > Ranidae > Lithobates > Lithobates septentrionalis. The sequence continues at coordinate 3,378,008 of JBBDGP010000584.1, forward strand.
AAGACTATCGAAATGAACTATAAATTAGTATCAAGATGGTATATGATCCCAGTAAGAATACATAAATTTCAACAGGACAAAACACCCTTGTGTTGGAGAAAATGTGGCCAATCAGCAACGATCATACACATATGGTGGGAATGCCCAATAATAACGGAATACTGGAAGGAAGTGTTAAAGATCATAAAGGAAATAACTGGAGAAGAAATAGAACAAAACATCTGGACTTGTCTTTTCCATATACATAACAAACCTAAGAAACAATACATGAAATCAATAGTGCCTAACCTTTTGAATGCGGCCAAGGCATTGATTCCTAAGAATTGGTTAAAATGCGGAAAACCAGAGATAAGAAATTGGCTAGAGGAAATAGAATATTACTATAAAATGGAAGGAGGAAAGAAAAGGGATAATAGTAGATGGGAAAGTTGGAAAAAATACAAAGCCTCAGACATTTATTTAGATAAGATGAAAGAAAGAATAGGTGCAGAGCCTAGTGGATAAATGAATAACATAAAAGAATGGATCAGACACAGGAGGGGTACAGGGGGAAGGGGGGAGGGGAGGAGGGGGGGGACAAAAAGGAAATTATATAATAGTGGGCTTACAGATATGGGAGGCGCTTCGTTGTTGGCTTTTAAAAATAATAAATAATACCCTTGAAGGGAATAAATAATAAAGAAGTGACGGAAACAATCCACAATGATGTGAAAAATGAGAAGAGATAAAGTTTGACACATAAAGTTGAAATAATGTCTCTCAGAAAAATTTCGCTGAAGTGGAAAAAAAAAAAAAAATAAAAAAATAAATAAAAGAAAGCTCTATTTCTGGGGAAAAAAAGGACAAAATTTCATTTGGGTATAGCATTGCATGACCGTGCAGTTATCAGTTAACCACTTCAGCCCTGGAAGATTTGGCTGCTTAATGACCAGGCCATTTTTTGCGATACGGCACTGCGTCATTTTACCTGACAATTGCGTGGTCGTGCGGCGCTGTACCCAAACTAAATTGATGTCCTTCTTTTCCCACAAATAAAACTTTCTTTTGGCTGTATTTGATCACCTCTGCGTTTTGTTTGGGTTTTTTTGCGCTATAAACAAAAGAAGATGAATACTGAAGGGTTGGAATATAATGGCTGAGTGTATTTCCCCATGTAGGCTAAACTTGCAAAGAACCTGAGACAGATAACCCAAAGTATCTTGTCAAAGGTCTTCTCTACATCTAATGACAATACCATGACCATGAAATCAGGCCAAGACAGAAGTACAGCTAAATCACACTTGTTTAATAATAAAAGTAAAAAGAACAAACGTAGTAAAACAGCCAAAGTTCAGTAACCGGAATGCATAATCAGCCAAGCCAGAAGTCAGGGATCAATATAGTGGAACAGTAAGCAGGATCTTGAACAGGATTGCAGGAGATAGTTTCTGTGATGTTGACCAAGGTGAAGGCAGAGCTCCTCTGGACTGGATGGCTTAAGTAGGCAGGACTGATGAGCAGGATATCATCAACAGCTGAGTAACTGTGGGGAGATAGGAGCTGGCAATTAGCCGACAGCTGAGTGACCAGCTCAGAGAAGGAAGGGCTGAGCCCAGCCCTGACAGTACCCCCTCCTCAATGACCCCTCCCCCTCAGAGGACCACCAGGCTTGAGGGGAAAATGTCTATGAAAATCATGGAGGAGGACAGGGGCATGTATGTCTGAGGATGAGACCCAAGAGCGTTCCTCCGGACCGGACCCTTGCACGAGGTACTGTATGCGCCCACGGAACCTACGGGAGTCAACAATGGACTGTACTTCATACTCCTCATGGTTCTCAACCTGTACAGGGTGAGGACGTGGCACAGAGGTGGTAAAGCGGTTGCAGACCTAAGGTTTTTATAAAGAAACATGAAATACATTCCAAATACATTCCAAATACACATACAGTCAGGTCCATAACTATTGGGACATTGACACAATTCTAATCTTTTTGGCTTTATACACCACCAAAATGGATTTGAAATTAAATGAAGGAGATGTTCTTTAACTGCAGACTTTCAGCTTTAATTTGAGGGTATTTACATCTAAATCTGGTGAACGGTGTAGGAATTACAACAGTTTGTATATGTGCCTCCCACTTTTTAAGGGATGGGACAGATTAACAATCATCCATCAAACTTTCACTTTTTAATACTTGGTTGCAAATCCTTTGCAGTCAATTACAGCCTGAAGTCTGAAATAGACATCACCAGACGCTGGGTTTCATCCCTGGTGATGCTCTGCCAGGCCTCTACTGCATTTTCCCTTCAGTTTTGTCTTCAGCAAGTGAAATGCATGCTCAATCGGATTCAGGTCAGGTGATTGACTTGGCCATTACAAAACATTCCACTTCTTTCCCTTAAAAACTCTTTGGTTGCTTTCACAGTATGTCCATCTGCACTGTGAAGCGCCGTCCAATGAGTTCTGAAGCATTTTGCTGAATATGAGCAGATAATATTGCCCGATAATATTGCTTCAGAAATCATCCTGCTGCTTTTGTCAGCAGTCACATCATCAATAATTACAAGAGAACCTGTTCCATTGGCAGCCATACATGGTGGTACGAACATCTTGTTCGTTTCATTTTAAATCAATTGTGGTAGTGTATAGAACCAAAAAGATTAGAATTGTGTCGATGTCCCAATATTTATGGACCTGACTGTATTCGAATGAAGGTCTAAGGCATAAGCCACTGGGTTAATCTTGGGAAGAATACAGAAAGGCCCAATAAACCGAGGTGCAAACTTCAGTGAGGGAACAAGAAGTCGGAGGTTGTGAGATGACAGCCAGACCCTGTCCAAAACCTGGTAGGAAGGCACAGGCAGGCGTCTGCGATCAGCATGGAGTCTGTACCTATCATTAGCATGTCGCAAAGCCTCCTGGACTTGTGCCCAAGTGGACGAAGACCACAGAGATGCTCCTCTAACGCAGGAATATTCTGTGGAACAAATGAGTGAGGCAACATGGAAGGTTGGAAACCATAATTCGCCATAAACGGGGACAATCGGGAAGCAGAATTCAAGGCACTGTTTTTAAGCAAACTCTGCTCACATAATAGGTCTGACCAGTTGTTATAATGGTCAGAAATATAGCAATGTAGGAATTACTCCAAGGACTGATTGGCTTGTTCTGCGGATTATTAGACTGCGGGTGATACGCAGAGGAGAAATCAAGCTGCATTCCCAACTGTGCACAAAAGGCTCGCTAGAACCGGGACACAAACTGACTACCCCTGTCTGAGACAATCACCTTGGGTTGCTCATGTAAGCGAAAGATCTCCCAAGCAAAAATGGAAGGCAGTTCCTTAGAAGTGGGCCACTACTTAAGTGGAATGCAATGACACATCTTTGAGAACCGGTCAACCACCATAAGGATAACTGTGTTTCCCTGGGAGTTGGGTAACTCCACAATGAAACCCATAGACAGGTTGGTCCAGGGCCCTCTCTATTGGGTAAGGGTTGTAGAAGGCCCACTGGAAGGTGTTGTGAAGTCTTACTCTGAGCACACACACGGAGCAGGCAGCTACGAAGACAGTTACATCAGCACATAGGCTAGGCCACCAGAATAGTTGGGAAATGTCCCAAAAGAGTTGATTCTTCCCAGGGTGGCCAGAAGCCTTGGGAGAATGGTAAGTCTGGAGCATGGCAGTAGGGAGACTCTCTGGGACAAAGCAGCGGTCACAAGGTTTCTCAGGAGAAGCATGGACCTGAGCAGCAAGAATTTTGTCACCCAAAGGAGAAGTGAGACTGGTGTGAACCGTAGCCAGAATACGATCAGGAGGAATCACAGGAACCGACTCCAACTTGGAAGGGGAAGAAAATTGTCATGACAAGGTGTCAGCCCTTTCATTCTTAGTACCGGGTAAGAATGAGACAATATAATTGAAACTTGACAAGAGCCCATTGCTTCCTTCTGGGAGAGAGGCATTTAGCATCAGACAAGAATGTGAGATTCTTATGGTCAGTAAGAATTAGAACCGGCACAGTGGTACCTTCGAGGAGATGTCTCCATTCTTTCAGGGCTAAAATGATCACCAACAGCTCTCTGTCACCAATCTCGTAATTGCACTCCACAGGTGACAATTTCTTGGAAAAGTAGCCACAAGGATGCATAGCGCTCTCAGAGGTAGGTCGTTGAGACAGAAGGGTGCCAACACCAGTCTCAGAAGCATCAACCTCAAGGATAAAAGGTAACGTAGGATCAGGATGTGCCAACACAGGAGCAGAAACAAATGCAGCCTTGAGACTCTCAAAGTGCTTAATGGACTCCGGAGACCAACTCTGTGAGTTACCATCCTTTCTGGTCATATCAGTCAGGGGCTTGACCAGAGACGAGAAGTTATGAATAAACTTCTGATAATAGTTGGCAAAGCCCAAAAAACACTGCAGAGGACGTAAACCCATGGGTCGGGGCCACTGTAGAACTGGCGAAAGTTTCTCTGGGTCCATCGAAAAACCAGCAGTAGAAATAACATAACCAGGAATTTAACCTGTTCACGATGGAACTCGCACTTCTCCAGTTTACAATAGAGATTGTTCTCTCTTAGTTTTTGAAGCTCACAACAGACATCTGTGTGGTGGCTCTCCAGGGACTTGGAAAATATGAGGATATCATCAAGATAAACCACCACATATAACTGCAACAAATCTTGGAGGACATTATTAATGAATTCTTGGAAAACTGCCGGGGCGTTACAAAGGCCAAAAGGCATTACGAGGTACTCATGATGGCATGTTCGAGTATTAAACACAGTTTTCCACACCTTAATCCTCGCAAGATTGTATGCCCCTCTCAAATCAAGCTTTGGGAAAACCGTTGCTCCCTTGAGGCAGTCAAATAATTCCGTAATCGCAATTGGATAGGCATTCTTAATCATGAAACAATTGAGACCCCTATAATCAATACAAGGTCTCAGTTCACCACTCTTCTTCTTCATAAAGAAGAAACCAGCACTAGCAGGAGACAAGGATTTGCGGATGAAACCTCAAGAAAGTGCATCTGCAACATACGCCTCAATGGCCTTATCCTCCAAGAACGATGAAGGGTAAACCTGGCCACGAGGGGATATAGCACAAGGTTGGAGGCAAACTACTGGCTTGACCTCTGTCAAAGACATCACTAAAATTGCAGTACTCCTCAAGCAGGGTGGAGAGTGAAGAGGTGCACAGGACCTTGGCTACCTTCTGGAAGCATATCTCACTGCATTGTGGTGACCAGGAGAGAACCTCAGCACGGAGCCAATCAAAAGAGGGGTTATGCCTCTGTAACCAATGATAACCAATAACCAGAGGAAACTTAGGTGGGGACATAATTTGAAATTGGATTATCTCATGGTGAAGAGCCCCTACAGCCATTGACAACAGAACCATCTCATGGGCAGGCTGTAGAGGTCTCCCGTCAAGAGCCTCAATGGCAAGTGGAGTGTCATGCAGCTGCAGCGGAATCGAGTGCTTCAATACAAAGGCAGCATCAATGAACAGGCCTGCAGCCCGAGAGTCAATTAGAGCCTGTATCTCGACAGACGACCCAGCCCAGGAATGGGTGACTGAAACCAGGGGCTTATCCTTCTGGATAACAGGGGATGAAGCAATGCCACCTAAGGTCTGTCCATAACAGGACCTCAAGGTTTGAGCATTCCCTGGGGGGGTAGGACAAGACTTCAAAAAGTGACCTGCCTGGCCACAATAAAGGCACAATCTCTCCCTCCTCCTAAAGTTTCTCTCACCCGCAGTGAGATGCATGAAACCCAAGTGCAAGGGTTAACCTTCACTGACCGACTTGGTACCAGGAGGCATGGGAGGTGTGGGAGGCATGTGTGGGACTGCAAAGCTCGGAGACAAATGTACAGGAGGTTTCCAAAAGTGCTCCTTAAAAGGGAGTCTTTCTCTGAGTCTAGAGTCAATGAGGATGGCAAATGTAATCAACTTCTCCAGCTCAGTGGGTATATCTCGGGCTGCTATCTCATCCTTGATAGTATCCGAGAGACCATGAGAAAAAGCAGCCACGAGGGCCTCATTGTTCCACGCAACCTCTGCTGTCAGAGCACAGAATTCAATGGCGTAGTCGGCAACAGTTCTCGTACTCTGTTCGATGGACATGAGGCACTTGGCAGCAGAAGCGGAGCATGCGGGAACGTCAAATACCCTTTTAAACAAAGCCACAAACTCAGGTTAGCACAAGACAACAGTATTTTGCATCTCCCATAGAGGGTTTGCCCAGGCCAAGGCTCTCTCAGAAAACAAAGATATCACAAAACCTACTTTGCTTCTCTCCGTGGGAAACGCCTGGGGCAGCATCTCAAAGTATATCTCAACCTGGTTGAGAAACCCTCTTCATTGGACTGGATCACCCCCAAATTGCTGGGGAAGCGGAGCAGAACCAGACACACCTCTTATAGAGCTAATACTGGAGGCAGGTGCCTGCACAGAGACTGGAGCAGCAGCAGGGTCAGCCTGCAACATAGGTTGTCCCGGGGCATCCACAGTGGGAGATTCCAGGTAAGTGATGTTGATCAAGGCCAAGGTAGAGCTCCTCTGGACTGGACAGCTTAAGTAGGCAGGACTGACGAGCAGGATATCATCAACAGCTAACTATGAAGAGATAGGAGCTGGCAATTAGCCAACAGCTGAGCGGCCAGCTCAGAGAAGGAAGGGCTGAGCCCAGCCCTGACACTGAGACGGATAGCCACAATGTATCTTGTCAAAGTCCTTCTCTGCATCTAATGACAATAAAAGAGAAAGCTCATGCGTAGATTCAGCTAAATCGACAAGGTTAAGTATGTGTCTTGTTGCATCGGGGCTTGTCTCCCAGGGATAAAACCAACGTAATCTTGCTTGACCAAATTGGGGAGGAGATAAGTCAGTCTAGATGCGATAATTTTGGCAAAGCTTTTAGGGTCGACATTTATTAATGAGATTGGTCAAGAATTTTGAGGGGAATCAGGCTCTTTTCCTGTAATTGTAAAGTAACAATTGTGGCAGACAACATTTCAGAAGGGAACGAAGCTCCCAACACAGCAGCTTGATATAATGCTGATAAATGAGGAGTGAGTAATGGGCCAAATATTTTGTACTATTCAGATGAAAACCTGTCTGGTCCTGGTGATTTGTTAAGAGGTAGGGATTTTATTGCAGCCTCTATTTCTGTGACTAAAATAGGTGCATTAAGGGTAATCAGGTCCTGTGGTTTAACTTTAGGTAGAGTGATCAAATCTAGGAATTAATTATTTCGTTCTGGACAGAGCTGAGAGATTGTTGCATACTCTTTAAGATTATATAATGATTTATAATAATTGCTGAAATTGTAAATAATGACATTAGAGTTTATCAATTTCTGACCAGAAAGATGTGTGGTATTTTTTGTTTAATATTTTTTTCTTTTTACTCGATAAGCTCGTGATTTACAGTATCATACAAAAGTGAGTACACCCCTCACATTTTTGTAAATATTTTATTATATCCTTTCATGTGACAACACTGAAGAAATTACACTTTGCTACAATGTAAAGTAGTGAGTGTACAGCTTGCATAACAGTGTAAATTTGCTGTCCCCTCAAAATAACTCAACACACAGCCATTAATGTCTAAATCGCTGGCAACAAAAGTGAGTAGTGAAGAGCTTCGAGTTCGAGTCGAACTCATGTTCGACTCGAACATCGGCTGTTCGCAAGTTCGCCGAACAGCAAACAATTTGGGGTGTTTGCGGCAAATTTGAATGCCGCGGAACACCCTTTAAAAGTCTATGAGAGAAATCAAAAGTGCTAATTTTAAAGGCTTATATTCATGGTATTGTCATAAAAAGTGTTTGGGGACCTGAGTTCCTCCCCAGGGGACATGGATCAATGCAAAAAAAAGTTTTAAAAACGTCCGTTTTTTGGGGAGCAGTGATTTTAATAATGCTTAAAGTGAAACAATAGAAGTGTAATATCCCTTTACATTTCATACCTGGGGGGTGTCTATAGTATGCCTGTAAAGGGGCGCATGTTTCCCGTGTTTAGAACAGTCTGACAGCAAAATGACATTTCAAAGGAAAAAAAGTCATTAAACTACTCGCGGCTATTAGTGAATTGCAGGTCCGACAATACACATAAAAGTTCATTGATAAAAACGGCATGGGAATTCCTGGACTTTATAGATATTTACTGTGCTCAATTTTCATTATATATATTTTTCCTTGGATTTATATATTTGTATATCACTTTCACTGAGTGTTATAATTTATATTAGCTCATATTTAATTTTTTATTTTATTTAATATTAATTTTTACTTTTTGGGATATTTAGCAATATGTTTTTTCACTTTTTCTCTAGTCACGTCTGTATTCAGCTCACTGGCTGGATAAGAGTGTCTGGCATCTGCCCACCTGGGGATTAGCGCCACTATTTCATCTATAATTTTCTTTTGGTGAATTCGGTTTATATATATTTTATTGTTAAGTGGCAGCTTTGGTAGGGTTTTGACATTTATTAACATAGCGCGGAGGTGGTAATACAGGTCAGGGGTGGCGTAATTTGCACCTGGTTATCTCCAGTTTCCAACATCTTTATGTAGAGCAAAAATTCTTTTTTTCAGATTCTCAGAGAGTTCTTTGCCATGAGTTGCCATGTTGAACTTCTAGTGACCAGTATGAGAGAGTGAGAGTGATAACACCAAATTTAACACACCTGCTCCCCATTCACACCTAAGACCTTGTAACACTAATGAGTCACATGACATCGGAGAGGAAAAATGGCTAATTGGGCCCAATTTGGACATTTTCACTTAGGGGTGCACTCACTTTTGTTGCCAGCGGTTTATACATTAATGGTTGTGTGTTGAGTTATTTTGAGGGGACAGCTAATTTACACTGTTATACAAGCTGTACACTCACTACTTTACATTGTAACAAGTGTAATTTCTTCAGTGTTGTCACATGAAAAGATATAATAAAATATTTACAAAAATGTGAGGGGTGTACTCACTTTTTTCCATAGCAGTAGTTATATATGCAAAAAGAAGGAAAAAGTGGGACTTTGAATGAGGTGGCTGACATGTGGAGGTGAATTTGAACAAATAAAGTTTATTAAGCAAGAACATTATATGAAACATGGCAGTATATACAGTAAACCACATATACTCTGGTATACTAAATCATATTAATCCATCCACACGTAACATACAGGTGTGGTGTGGATATACAATACATAGGTAAAAGGTTTCTATTTAATACATTGCATGAAATAAATTCATATAAAATTGCATTGGACATGGAAGCAGCACTAGCAGCAAGAGTATGGATAAATAAATAAAACAATGAGACCGTAATTGATACCTCAAGTAAGTAAATAAATAGTCTATTTGAGACAAAGGTCAACCTCATAATTCATTGTAGATATGGGTCAGCATCGCATATGACTGACGCGTTTCATGTAAAAACACTCTTCAGGGGCGGATGCTGAATTAATCTATAAAGTATAAAAAATGGTAACATTAGTCTAGTTGTAAATAATATAAAGGAAAGGCAGATTGGCCCATCCTAAATACTTACAGAGGGTCCAATATGGTAAAATACTGTGGCCATGCGACCAAGACCCCAAACATGAGGCAGGCCCCGGGTGGCAATGTACTACATTCGGGTCCTGCATACCCGGGACCCAACTACATTGTGTCCATCAGATTTTGCAGCACCTTGCGTCAAGCATATGGGGGGTATCCAACGGCCGTGATGACCTGGGATTCCTTCCCAGTCTGTACCTCCCCTCCCCCTCCCCTCCCATTAGGGGTGGAGAGCTGTTTGGAGTAGTGGGTGGCGACTTACAGCGCATCTGAGTCATGCATCCTGCTCAGCGTGTGGCGTCTTTTGTGGCGCCAACACGCTGACCAGTGATTCTCCATCCAGCTTCCCTGGTGGAAAGCATGGGCTTCTGTTGGGGGCGGTGATTACCGCCGCTGCCTGAGCCCCTCCCAGCCTACGCCATGCTTGCGTGACGCTGGTCATTAGCCGGCATGCACCTGTGCGGGACTCACATATATACTGCCTCCCCTGACACAACCTTGCTGCCACACATTCAAGACGCCACACCACATTGCAGCACTAATTCCCCTTTTCAGTTTGTTCCACAAGTAAGTTTGTTCACTGTTTGACACACTTTCATGTTATTCCTTTTCATGCCTTTCACTTTGGGCTTATTTCTTTGGCCTCACCTTCTTTATCCCTCACTCCTTTTCTTGCTATTGGCTCCTGTCCACACAATCTACACATTTATTATACAACTTCTATGATAGTGACAGGAAAGATATTTCCCTCTTTAGTTAGTAGCAACTTAGCTGGGTAGGTCCACTTGTAAGTTATACAATGATTATGAAGAGGCTGGGTGATTGTTGCCAGCTTGTTTCTTCCTTGCATGGTATATGCCAACAGAGCAGCAGAAAAACATGAGGACTTGTAGGCCTTGGGGTGTTGATTCTTGGTTCCTAGTGACCGAAAGCAGCTGTTCCTTTAACGTAGTAAAAATTTATGTGCACAATTGTATCCCTGAGAAGATGTGGTGGGATGTGCTTTGGTCTCGTCAATCTATGGATGTGACTTATCACTAAATCTTTCAAAGGTGCATCTGGAAGTGCAGTTTTAAGAACATTAATAAAGTAGAATTTCAACTCTGGGGTTTCAGTGATAACTCTTATTTTGACGTTGTTATGCCTACCCTGTCCTCCCGGTCTGCTACCTTAGCTTTCATCCACTGAATCTCGTCATCCCTATCGTTTTTTGCATTTATCTCATTAAAGGTATCAGTAAATGCCCCCATTTTGTTTTCAATATGTGTAACTCTGTCGTTCACATCATTGATGTCAGATCTGAATTGTTGCACTAGTGACATTATGTCAGAGTGGACAGGGGAGACCCACCTATCTTTTATGATGGTATCTATAACTGGCTGGTTAGCAGCTAGAAAATCCAAGATGGAGTCTTGCAACTCCCTGGTATCATCTAGTTCTATATCAGAATCTGTCCCTTCTGTGGCAGTCTTTGTAATGGGATATGGCTTTTGTTTAACTTTCACTGGGCTGGTATTGGAAGAGGATGAGTGTGAAGAGAAGCCACTATGCTGTGCAGAATGGCCGCTGTGTTGTAAGGCATATTATCTTACCTCACTCTTTCTGAAGCTGCCATTTGGGTTTCTGTACAGGCTGCCGGTGCCATCTTGGCTGCATGGGAAAGGCGGCTGTGGGAAGAAATCTGTCATCTCCCCCAAGTGACCTCTCTCCTTTCTTTTCTTGGACATACTGTCCTCGGGTTCTCTAAGCTGTGCGGGTGTCTGGCTCGATGTTCGACATTCTGTGTGGCTAGGGCAGGCTGCTGTGGATCAGAGCTCTCTGGTTATGTGACTATCTCCTCTGCTAACCGGCCACGCCCCCCTATCTTTGATTGTTTTTGAAGTCAATCTAGTCCTGTAGTCCTGACTCAGAAGGACAACCATGTAAACCATGTAAAGACAGGCAACCATGTAAAGACAGGGAAAACTTAGAAAACTTCAAGCAAGTATCCCAGTGTTGAAACTCAAACTAACCAATGCATTAAAGATGAAAGAATTAATCATTAATTAATTATGTTGCAGTTGGATTATTATTATGACTTCATTATCTTCAAAGAAAATAACAGTTTTGTCTATATGTCATAGAAAAAGAGAAAAACAAAGGATACATTTCAGGTTTCTGTAATGGAAAGGTGATTTAGATCATGCAATTATAAATAATGAGGTCCCAGTACCTGCCACAAGCTCCTGATTTTGTTTGATCTTTTGGTAAATGACCTAATTAAGACAGCATTTCAAAGAGTTGATGTCTGGACACCTCTGAGTACAAAAATTAACAATTCATCTTCAAAAAATGAAATGGTCAGTTGAACCACAGAATTAAAATGTCAACAGTAAACTGAAAACAATGCAAATAATTTGAATTGCAAACACTATTTTACCTTTTAACTACTTGCCGACTGACTCACACCGATATACGTCGGCAGAATGGCTCTCCTGCAAAATGATGTACCTGTACGTCAGTTCATAAAAGCAGGATAGCGGGCGCAGCCGCGCACCGCAGGAGCGTGCCCACGGGACCCGCAAACTCGGTGTCCACCGGCAGCCCGCGATCGCGGCAAGGAGAGGCAGAACGGGGAACTGCCTATGTAAACAAGTCATTTCCCCATTCTGCCTAGTGACATGACAGGGATCCACTGCTCCCAGTGATCAGGAGCAGTGATCTCTGTCATGTTTCAGTAAGCCCATCCCCCTACAGTTAGAACACGCTGAGGGAACATACTTAACCCCATTGAGCTTCCCCTTGTGTTAACCGCTTCCCTGCCAGTGTCTTTTTTACATTGATCAGTGCATTTTTATAACACTGATCAATGTAATAATGTCAGTGGTCCCCAAAAAGTGTAATTTGGGGTTATATTTGTCCGCCGCAATGTTGCAGTCCGACTAAAAATCACAGATCACCGCCATTACCAGTGAAAACAATAAATGCAAATAAAAGTCCCTAAATTGATCCTGTAGTTTGTAGACGCAATAACGTTTGCGCAAACCAATCAATATACACCTATTGCGATTTTTTTTTTACCAAAAATATGTAGTAGAATATACATAGGCCTAAACTGATGAATAAATTTGTTGTATGTATGTATGTATGTATGTATGTATGATAGCAGAAAGTAAAAAATGTTGTTTTTTTTTCAAAATTGTCGCTCTTTTTTTGTTACATAGTTACATAGTAGGTGAGGTTGAAAAAAGACACAAGTCCATCAAGTCCAACCTATGGAACCTATTGTTTATAGTGCAAAAAATAAAAACCACAGAGGTGATCAAATACCACCAAAAGAAAGCTCTATTTGTGGGGAAAAAAGGACATCAATTTTGTTTGGGTACAGCGCCGCACCACCGCACAATTGTCAGGTAAAGCGACGCAGTGCCATATCGCAAAAATTGCTCTGGTCATTAAGGGGGGAAATTCTTCCTGGGCTGAAGTGGTTAACATGTTAATAACTGAATTATTGATTTTAAGAAGTTGGGCAAAATGCAAAATAACTAAAAATCACTCCATACACAAAATGTTTTGTTTCTTCAGAATTAATAGTTGGGCTTTTGTTAAAATATTTTCAATGTGAAACAAGAACATGAGACCACTAAAGAAAGGGTTGAAACCGAACACTTGTGGTTGCAGTGTCATGGACAATTAGAATATTTCTTTACGAACATTGCATCCCTGTATTTTTCAAATTCCACAGATACTCTGAGACAAAATGCACCAACAGCCAACCTCAAGTGAGAAAACCTGGTATATACAGTCCAGTGTAGTGAGGTATGCAAAGACCTGTAACCTGGGAGGGATAAAAGAACCACTCCACAACCTATTTGTTCTTGATGTACTAGGAACTCTCATTGTGGTTCTAAATTTTTTAATTTTTTTTTTCACAAATTTGTATTTGTGTTTCTGATGAATTTTCTCTTTTATAGTGTATATTGTCATGATACTTTGTACTGAATTTATATCTATCCTTCAATAAGTAGTTTGTAAATGAAAACAACTACTCCACAAATGGATGGACCAACAGCATGGGAGGGTGAACACTGCAGGTCAGGACTCCAAAAGCATTCTATACCCTAAGGAAAATAAATTATTTTAAGGACAGTTGGTGAGAGAGGCATAAGAGGATTCAAACTGGTACAACCATCCCTAAAACAACCTATATTTGTCTAATTGTAATGAATACTCCTAAACACTTTCTGCTCTGTTCATGATTTCTCTGCAATACTTTTTCCCTATTTAACAATTTATTTACCTTTCTTCGTAACTACATATTAATCTAAGAGTGGGGCGCATGCGCGGCGTGATGGGAGATGGACGCGAATAGAAGGAGCTCTGGCGGGCACGGAGATAAATCACCTCCAACAGGGCTAAACATCTCCCTTTTATTTCACCACAACATACTCTGCACCCCAGTGTCTTTTTTACATTGATCAGTGCATTTTTATAACACTGATCAATGTAATAATGTCAGTGGTCCCCAAAAAGTGTAATTTGGGGTTATATTTGTCCGCCGCAATGTTGCAGTCCCACTAAAAATCACAGATCACCGCCATTACCAGTAAAACAATAAATGCAAATAAAAGTCCCTAAATTGATCCTGTAGTTTGTAGACGCAATAACGTTTGCGCAAACCAATCAATATACACCTATTGCGATTTTTTTTTTACCAAAAATATGTAGTAGAATATACATTGGGCTAAACTGATGAATACATTTGTTTTTTTCTTAGGATATGTATTATAGCAGAAAGTAAAAAAAGCAGAAAGCACCCACTCCAGGTGCATGTCGCCCAGAAAAAAGCAGAAGAATCATAAGCCACAGGGGTCCCTCACCACGTACCTCCTGCGCACTGCAGAGCGATCAAGCATGGCTAAAGCACCCAGTTCCAGTGAGGATCTCAGTCTCCGGCGGCTTCCCATTGGGCATTGCATTGGGCGGCTGCACCGATCTCTTAGAGACCAAACATGATGAACTGGCACTAGCCTGCCCTGATCTCCGTAAGGACTATGAATCCCTAGCAGAAAATTTCCAGATGGTGCAGTCACAGGTCGAGGACCTCGACAATCGCAGGAATAATTTGAGGCTGCGTGGTATCCTTGAGTCAGTTGCAGACCTTCCTGCTGCGGCTAATAAGCTATTTCACACACTCCTTCCCTGTGTGCCAATCTCAGCGTTTGTGTGTGATAGGGTCCATAGGGCCCTTCGCCCTAAACCCCTGGCTGATAAGCCACCAGGAGATGTAATAATATGCCGAAAAGATTACTTAATCAAAGAGGCTATATTGCGTACTGCTAGAAACACGGCAACCAATGAGTTGGATGGAGTGAAGATTCAAATCTTCCCGGATATCTCACAGGCTACGCTGGACCACAGACACAGGATGAGAGAGTTCACATCAGTGCTCCAATCAGCCCACATTCGTTACAGATGGGGTTTCCCATTCAAACTCACAATACCCCATAACGGAACCACCTACACAGCCTACAACATTGCAGAAGGGAAGGAAATACTGCTAAAACTGGGCCTTCTAGAGTCAGATGCCCCAAATTGCCAGCCTCCTACACCGGGATCCAGTCCAATATGGAATACGCCCTCCTCACACAGGAACCAAGGCAGATGGCGCCAACCATTCCGGGATCAGCCGGCCTAACCCTCTCTGCTCACAGGTTCTTTGGATGACTATACCGAGACAAACTTACTCCATGATGGGCCCTCACTTCAACAAAATTCAGAACCAGGCCTCATTGAAGGGTTTATTATTCCTCCAGTTATGACTATACAGATGGAAGACTGCTCTGTATCTCCAGGCTCATGTTATGGGCCTCTGTAGGATCCTTCACTCCTCTTTGCCTCTATTCCCACATGGCAGGACAATCTTTCAGATGGCATGTCTGCATCTAGGCACTTCTTATGATACCCGTATGCCTTTGGGCGGTAAGTCTCCCCGCATCCACAGTCATCCCCCCTACAGGCTCTCGGGTCCAACCCGCTGTGGGACTCAGGGCAGCATGTTATTTATGGTTACCCTGTTCTCCACGTCGGCATTCTTTGGGCCCCCTGGTTGGTATTGGACTTCACAGTCCAAAGAAAGTTTATCGTTGGTCAAAAGGAATGTTTTCCTCTAACCCGCATGCTCAATTTTTGTTTCTGAGCAGAATTGCATTTTCTTTCAGTCGGTTTAAGTTTATGCTGTTAATATGTTATGAAAGACTATCCCTAACAAAACTTTCACACAATGCCTCAGACAAATGTATTTTATATCAGAAGACATGTATAGTACTATTTCTGCCTGAATGATGTGACTCTGGCTATTCCATGGCAATATTCCACTCGTCATCCCCGCAGCAATCACCAAGCTTCTAATTCACTAAGTGCAGGGCTTTAATCTTCCTCAAAAAAGGAAGAAAGCATTTTGTCAATATAAAAGTCTGGGTGCAGATATCCTCTTATTGCAGGAGACCCACTTCTCCAATACTAATCACCCGCAATTCTTTGACAAATCCTTTAAACAATTTTACTATACAACCCACACCACCAAATCGCGTGGAGTAGCCATATTTCCAGAATAGTCCTTAAACCTACAACTTACACTTGGAAATTTAATGATTCATTACTGAAAGACCCCTCCACTATTGACAGCCTCACATCACATCTCAATAATTATTTTGATGAGAATCAACTCCCAGACACTTCTCCAGATACACTTTGGACAGCTCATAAAGCTGTTATACGGGGCCATCTTATTAACATTGCTTCCAACAAAAACAAGACCAAACTTAATGAGCTCCGTTCTCTCACGAAAACACTAGATGGACTGTATAACTGATATAATCAATCCCCGTCCCCAGACCTTCTCCAAAAATAAATTATAAAAAGCGGGCTTTGGAACTCCTGCTTCCTGACAAAACAGAAAAAGCCTTAAGATGGGCTAAAGCCAAATTCATGTTATACAGTAACTGTACATCTACATTGTTTGCGAGGAAACTCAACCAGGCCATGCAACCATCTCACACCTACAAACTACGCAACCAGGCAGGGGTAGACTACTACAAGAATTTATTTGCAGTATCTCAACCAACTAGAGACCCGACAACTCAATCTTGGTTTTCAAAACCTGGCATTGCCCACTCTGTCTAGCCAGCAATTAGAGGCCCTGAACGCTCCTTGCACTGTAGCGGAAATTACTACTATAATTAAATCACTTAAATCCTCAACAGCACCGGGCCCAGACGGTTAATCCAAGTCATATTACAAAAAATTCTCACACATTTTATCCCCTAAACTAGCTATCGTCTATAACCACATTTTAAAGGGCAATGATTTTCCTGGAGAAATGTTATTGGCCAACATGTCCCTTATCCCTAAACCCCACAAGGATCACTCGCTTCCCCAAAACTTCTGCCCGATCTTGGTCATTAATAATGACTTGAAGATCTTTGGCAGATTGCTGGCAGACAGACTGGCCTCAGTCATTACAACCTTGATCTCTCCGGATCAAACGGGTTTTATCCCCAGAAGACAAATAACAGATAATATCCGACTAGTCACTAGCATCATACAAGATGCTAACTAACATTCTAAACAAGCACTACTCCTCAGCCTTTACATACATAAGGCGTTCAACAGCGTTAGCTGGTCATACTTGGACCATTTATTACCCAGATTCGCCATCACGGGTGAATTTCTGCAAGGTTTTCATGCCTTATAAAGGGACCCCCAAACTCATATCAAATTACCAGGCAATAACTCCCAATTCTTCCCACTTCAGAAATTCACCAGACAAGGGTGCCCTTTGTCCCCCCTTTTATTTGCCCTGGCAATAGAGCCCTTATCCTTCGCCATCTCAGAAAATGTAAATATAAAGGGTTATCATAAAGGTCCCAAAGAATTTAAACTTAGCCTCTATGCTGATGGTGTCCTCCTATTCCTAACTAACCCACTTGTAGCACTGCCCAACCTAACCTCTCTACTGGACTCGTTCCAAGAGATATCAGGACTAGGTGTCAATTTAGTTAAATGTTCTGCCATGCCAATTTATATACCGAATGAACTTGCAGCCTCATTGCAGCATCACTTCCAATTCGCTTGGAGCACTCAAACATTTCGCTACTTGGGGGTACAGCTCACTCCTCTCTTTCAAACACTTTTTCAAGCAAATTATTACCCCATGGTCTCCCATATCAGATCCCTGATAGAGGTTTGGGAAAAGTACCATGTCTCATTTCAAGGCAGGATCACAGCCATTAAAATGGCTGTTTTACCCAAGTTGCTATTTTTTTCAGAACTCTCCCCATCTACGTCTCCAAGACTTACATTGAATCAATCCAGAGAGATGTAAATAGGTTCATATGGCATCATAAAAGACCAAGATTCCACAAAACTCTACTGTACAGACCCCAACACCTTGGAGGCCTCCCGGACCTATGGCGATATTATCTGTCGGCCAGGTTAGCACAAACAGCCCAATGGCATGCCCCCTCGGCCAACATACCTTGGTTAACTTTTGAAGCGCAAGCCCTCTCTCCATTTCTCCTGTCAGGGCTATTGTAGTCCAGATCTATAAAAGCTAGTCAACTCACTTCATTAAACATGATTGTATACCAATCTTTATACCTTTGGTCACTATATGGTAAGAAATTCCACTTAGCCTCTCCCCTCTCCCCCTATGCTCCTTTTTAGGAGACCCTCATTTCCCCCAGCCTTTCACAATAGCACCCGGTTCCTCCTATGATGCACGGCTGCAATAACGACATTACAATCCCTCAAAGAGGATTATCACTTTAAAACCTTCCATCAGTTACAATTAGAGCACAAATTGCCTCCCTCTGAGCTGTACAGATACACTCAAATTAAGCATTTCTACCACACTAGGGGCAACCTAGAATCCCGAACACAAAGCACACAATACAAACACATTTGCTCACACTCCTCCAGAGACAAAGGTATTATTTCCAATTTTTATTGCTTGCTTAACGAGTTTGCCCTAGAGGCAAAAACTAAACCTATGCTTAGTTGGGAGAGAGAAATTGGCCAAATTTTTGAGCCACCTGACTGGGAGGAGATGCTAGGTAACATGTTTAAAAACACAAGGTCACAGTCAATCCACGAAACAGCTGTCAAACTACACACAAGATGGTACATGACACCCATGAAACTTCACTCTATCTACCCTGCGGTATCTCCACTGTGTTTCCGTGGCTGTGCCGAGTTAGGCTCACTAACACACATTTTTTGGAGCTGTACTCACCTCAAGCTCATCTGGCAGAAAGCAACTTCAAAGACATCCACCATTGCAGGTCGCTTAATTACTCTTACTATACAAATGTGCCTATGCTTCACTCCTATACCTGATATCCCTGCACCTTGCGAAAAACTGATTTACACACTTTTCGTAGCCATACACTGTGTCACAGCATTAAACTGGCGCACCTCGACACTCTCCTGGTCACAAGTGCAAGCCAGAATGGATGCAATTAAACTATCCAAACGCATTCACCACACCTTTTATCATAGGTGTGCACGGCCTATTGCATTAGGGTGTGCACCCCAAAGTTCCAACGCACATAAATGCCACCTTCTCTCACAGGAAGGGGGCTCTGGTGGTGGGAGGGAGTCGATTGGGAGCATAGGCATGCGCAGCCTATTGCATTAGGGTGTGCACCTCAAATGTAATAAAACATGGACAGTTTTAGTAGAGCAGGGGACTTGTCAGTAGGGCAGAGGTTGGTTTCAGTAGGGCAGTGGATGGTGCCAGTAGGTTTTTATTTATTTATTTATTTTTTACAATTCTTTTTAGGAGCCCTGTTTAGGGGCTATGGTGAACTATCAGCAGGGGAAATCTGTGAAACATGGGGTGATTAGGGTGTGCCCAGGCACACCCGGCACACCCCCTGCGCACACCTATGCCTTGTATGATACTATGCACATTCGTGATAATAAATAGAAGCATTGGAATACTGCATTTTTATGACATTGTAATTTTCCTCAGTGATATTTCCATATGATGCTCACACCTCTCATATTAAAATGTATTGTAAACTACATACTACTTTAGATGATGAACCCTTTTTACTGGACTTCAATATCTCCTCATGTCTGTATTTACTAAACATTATCTAAGATATTTAATTTTGTCTGACACATTGACTGTATTTTTATGACTTTTCAATAAAAGCATTTGTAATAAAAAAAAAATAATAATTTAAGAGTGTATTCTGCTTTTGTCATCCTCCCTTGCTATCAGCTTTGATTCAGTCCTTTTTTTCTATTCCTCAAAAGTACTTCATGTTTGTAAGTAGGGATGAGCCAAACACCCCCCGGTTCGGTTCGCATCAGAACCTGCGAACGGACCGAAAATTCGCACGAACGTTAGAACCCCATTGACGTCTATGGGACTCGAACGTTCAAAATCAAAAGTGCTCATTTTAAAGGCTAATTTGCATGGTATTGTCCTAAAAAGGGTTTGGGGACCCGGGTCCTACCCCAGGGGACATGTATCAATGCAAAAAAAACTTTTAAAATCGGCCGTTTTTAAGGGAGCAGTGATTTTAATGATGCTTAAAGTAAAAAAAAAAAAGTGAAATAATCCTTTAAATATCGTACCTGGGGGGTGTCTATAGTATGCCTGTAAAGTGGCGCGTGTTTCCCGTGTTTAGAACAGTCCCTGCACCAAATGTCATTTTTAAAGGAAAAAATCTCATTTAAAACTGCTTGCGGGTTTAATGTAATGTCGGGTCCTGGCAATATGGATGAAAATCAGTGAGACAAATGGCATGGGTACCCCCCAGTCCATTACCATGCCCTTTGGGTCTTGTATGGATATTAAGGGGAACCCCGCACCCAAATTAAAATAAGGAAAGGTGTGGGGCCACCAGGCCCTATATACTCTGAACAGCAGTATACAGGCGGTGCAAACAAGACAGGGACTGTAGGTTTGTTGTTAAGTAGAATCTGTTTGTAATTTTGAACGGGTACATTTTTAACGTGTTTAGCTCCAGCCAAAAAATCTTTTTTAAGCTTTTTGGGAAACATAGGGAAGGGTTATCACCCCTGTGACATTTGTTTTGCTGTCTTTCCTACTCTTCAGAAGATTTCACCTCACTTTTGTCCCAATGACAAATGTTTTTTGAAAATTTTGGGTTTTTTGTGGAACAAGGATTGGAAAGCATAAGTGGAAAGGAGAAATGTTTTTCCCATATTAACTCTTACAGAAGAGAATTTCCCTTCCTAGGGGTAGATTTCATCTCACTTCCTGTTGTCTCCTTCCGTTTGCAAGTAGGAGTCGTTTGTAAGTTAGATGTTTGAAAGTAGGGGCCTGCCCTATATATTCAGCAGAAATTTGGGCCTTAGGTGTTGTTGTGGCCACAACACTGTCAACACTTTTAAGAAGGGCCCTGCTGTGAAATATTAGATCAAGAATTGTAATTACATGCCCCTGTTGAACAGGGGCAGAAAAACTGGGCCTTTGGTGGTGGTGCTGCTGCTGCCACAACCCTGTAAGTCCTTACTCGCTCTTGGTGGGTACAGAAATGGGCCCTGCTGTGAAATATTAGATCAAGAATTGTAATTACATGCCCCTGTTGAACAGGAGCTGAAAAATTAGGCCTTAGGCACTGGTGCCACAACACTGCAACCCCTCACAGACACTCTAGTTGGAACGCAGGAACGAGCCCTGCTGCAAAGTATTGCATCAAAAATTGTAATTACACGCCCCTGTTAGACAGGGGCAGAAAAATTGGGCCTTAGGCACTGGTGCTGGTGCCACAACACTGCAACCCCTCACAGACACTCTAGTTGGAACGCAGGAACGAGCCCTGCTGCAAAGTATTGCATCAAAAATTGTAATTACACGCCCCTGTTAAACAGGGGCAGAAAAATTGGGCCTTAGGCACTGGTGCTGGTGCCACAACACTGCAACCCCTCACAGACACTCTAGTTGGAACGCAGGAACGAGCCCTGCTGCAAAGTATTGCATCAAAAATTGTAATTACACGCCCCTGTTAAACAGGGGCAGAAAAATTGGGCCTTAGGCACTGGTGCTGGTGCCACAACACTGGAACCCCTCACAGACACTCTAGTTGGAACGCAGGAACGAGCCCTGCTGCAAAGTATTGCATCAAAAATTGTAATTACACGCCCCTGTTAAACAGGGGCTGAAAAATTGTGCCTTAGGCACTGGTGGTGGCACCCAGAACCAAAAATGTTCTTACAAGCTATCAGCGTGAGGAGGAAGAGGATAATTATTCAGGGATAGTCACTCAGCATCAGCATAGGCAGTCTTTGAAGGGATCTGAGATTTAAAAAAAAATTATTCGGTTACATCAGCATCAGGTGCTTGGTAGCTGGTGGTGATCCAAGACTGATTCATTTTTATGAAGGTCAGTCGATCGACCGAGTCGGTGGACAGACGCACCCTGTTATCGGTCACCACACCTCCAGCAGCACTGAATGTGCGTTCCGAAAGAACGCTGGATGCAGGACAGACCAGTAGCTCAATTGCATACTGTGCAAGCTCTGGCCAGTGATCCATCCTCAAGACCCAGTAACCCAGAGGATTTTCGGTGGGAAAGGTGTCCAAATCTGATCTTGCCCCTAGGTATTCCTGCACCATGTAAAACAGACGCTGGCGATGGTTGCTGGAACCGATCATACCTTGGAGCTGCGGACCAAAAAATTGTCTGAACGCATCGGTCACACAGCCACCTTCTCCACCGCTCCTTCTTTGACTAACCGAAGCCTCAGCAACACGTTGTCCAGAAACAGGAGTTTGTAACCTTCCAGTCTCTGGGAACGTGTTGCACAGACCTTTCTGCAAGGCCTTCCGATGATGTTTCATCCTCTGCTCCCTCTGCGATGGCAAGATAAGGTCCGCAACCTTACCCTTGTAACGTGGATCAAGGAGGGTTGCCAGCCAGTTGGTGTGTGTATTGGTCCAGCAACGCACCAGCACCTTTACAGCCATTGTGCTATTTGCTGGGTGTCTGGTGTGCTCCTGTACCTTTAAGAAGGGATGGGCTGCCCTTCAGTCCACCTGCTCTCATTTATCCATCAGAATGCATGTGCCTCCACTGTGGGGACACTCATATTTTAGTGTTAGGACCACAGATATCAGGGTGCCATGACGAGGCTCTGTGGCTTACGCATGCGTTTGCAAATGCGTGCGGACTAAACCCCTGTTTTTAACGCATACTGTTAGACAGGTTAATTTGGTTGTCTGCGAGCTGGTGGTAAGTAGGCTTGGAATTTTTTCCTGGGCATTCCCCAGGCTTTGTTTATATCAGTATTGGTCCTTCTCCTTGATACCACGAATACGAGGATCCTTACGCAGGCTTTGCAGGATCAGGGAGGCCATGCAGCGTAGGTTTGCTGAGGCATTCGGTCCGGAGTCCTCTGGGTCACTAAGGACGACATGGTCCGCAGCCACCTCCTCCCAGCCACGTACAAGTCCATGTGCTTCTTGGGACTGATCCCTTAAAGACTGCTGCTGATGCTGTGTGCCAGGCTCCACCTCCATACTGACACAATCTTCCTCCTCCTCCTCATCCTCGTCCTCTTCCTGTGTGATCGGCAGGCACGCAGGAACACTGTCTGGATAAAGGGGGCCTTGAGAGCTAAGGAAGTCCTCCTCTTCCTGCCTCTGTTCTGCCTCAAGTGCCCTGTCCATTATTCCACGCAGCGTGTGCTCCAACAGGTGGACAAGGGGGACAGTGTCACTGATGCATGCACTGTCACTGCTCACCATCCTCGTGGCCTCCTCAAATGGTGACAGGACAGTGCATGCATCCCTGATCATGGCCCACTGGCGTGGGGAAAAAAAGACAAGCTCCCCTGACACTGTCCTGGTGCCATAGTCGCACAGGTACTCATTGATGGCCCTCTGCTGCGTGTGCAGCCGCTGCAGCATGGCCAATGTTAAGTTCCACCTGGTGGGCATGTCACAGATTAGGCAGTTCTTGGGCAGGTTAAACTCCTTTTTGGAGGTCCGTCAGCCGAGCACTGGCATTATATGACCGGCGGAAATGCACACAGACTTTCCTGGCCTGCCTCAGGACATCCTGTAAGCCCGGGTACCTGCCCAAGAACCGCTGCACCACCAAGTTAAGGACGTGTGCCAAACAGGGCACATGGGTCATTTGTCCCTGTCGGAGGGCAGAGAGGAGGTTGGTGCCATTGTCGCAAACCACCATTCCTGCCTTAAGTTGGCGTGGCGTCAACCACCTCTGAACCTGCCCCTGCAGAGCTGACAGAACCTCTGCCCCAGTGTGGCTCCTGTCTCCCAAGCACACCAGCTCAAGCACCGCATGGCATCTTTTGGCCTGCATACTTGTGTAGCCCCTTGAACGACTACGGAGCACCGCTGGTTCCGAGGACAAAGCACAGGAAGAGGCCATGGAGGAAGAAGAAGAGGAGGGGGTGGAGGAAAGAGGTGTGTCACAATCATTAGCATTTTGGAGGCGTGGTGGCGGAACAACCTCCAACACTACTGCACCTTGTCCTGCATCCTTCCCAGCTGCCAGCAGAGTCACCCAATGCGCCGTGAAACTTAGGTAATGTCCCTGTCCATGCCTGCTGGACCATGAGTCAGCGGTAATATGCACCTTACCGCTGACCGCCCTGTCCAGCGAGGCATGGACATTGCCTTCCACATGCCGGTAGAGAGCCGGAATCGCCTTCCGTGAGAAAAAGTGGCGTTTGGGTACCTGCCACTGAGGAACCGCACATTCCACAAACTCACGGAAGGGGGCAGAGTCTACCAACTGAAAAGGCAGCAGTTGAAGTGCTAGCAATTTTGCCAAGCTAGCATTCAACCAGGGTCAAACAGTTCGAGGGACTCCTAAGGAGGACATGGTGGGGCTAGGGAAGGAGTCACTGATGACATTGAGCCGAGGGAAGAGGCCGCTGCTTTGCCAGACAAAGTACCCTGGGCATGGGTGAGAGTGGATGAGGAGGATGAGGACGGCTTGGTCATCCACTCGACCAAGTCTTCCGCATGTTGCGGCTCAACACGGCCAGCTGCCGAAAAAAAGGCCAAGCGTGTCCCACGGCCACGTGCTGATGAGGATGCACCGTCTCCACGACCAGCACTAGACACAGAGTCTGCTTGCCCTCTCTTATTGGCTTGTGACTGTCTGCCTCTCCTTCTTGGCCTTCCAGACATACTAATGGCCTGTAGCTGCACTAAGCTGGGATATATATATATATATATATATATATATATATATATACTGATACTGCAGCTAGCAAAATCAACTGCCTGCCTGTAGTATGAGAACACCACCAAACTTCTACAGGTAGCTTTAGCTGAACACTGTGCAGAGCTTGCAAAAAACTAACTTGTAGCTTTTTTAGCTGCCTGCGGTAGTGATAGGATCAGGAAAACACCACCAACCTTCTACAGGTAGCTTTAGGTGAACACTGTGCAGAGCTCGCAAAAAATAACTTGTAGGTTTAGCTGAACACTGTGAGGTGGACGCACCACACTAACTTGTAGTTTTAGCTGAACACTGTGAGCAGGACGCACAGCACTAACTTGTAGTTTTAGCTGAACACTGTGAGCAGGACGCACTGCACTAACTTGTAGCTTTAGATGAATACTGTGCAGAGGTCTCACTACACCAACTTGTAGGTTTAGCTGAACACTGTGAGCAGGACGCACAGCACTAACTTGTATTTTTAGCTGAACACTGTGAGCAGGACGCACAGCGCTAACTTATAGTTTTAGCTAAACACTGTGAGCAGGACGCACTGCACTAACTTGTAGCTTGAGATAAACACTGTGCAGAGGTCTCACTACACCAACTTGTATTTTTAGCTGAACACTGTGAGCAGGACGCACAGCACTAACTTGTAGTTTTAGCTGAACACTGTGAGCAGGACGCACTGCACTAACTTGTAGCTTTAGATGAACACTGTGCAGAGGTCTCACTACACCAACTTGTAGGTTTAGCTGAACACTGTGAGCAGGACGCACAGCACTAACTTGTATTTTTAGCTGAACACTGTGAGCAGGACGCACAGCACTAACTTGTAGTTTTAGCTGAACACTGTGAGCAGGACGCACTGCACTAACTTGTAGCTTTAGATGAACACTGTGCAGAGGTCTCACTACACCAACTTGTAGTTTTAGCTGAACACTGTGAGCAGGACGCACTGCACTAACTGTAAATAGTCTAGCTGCCTGACTGTGGTACTAATAGGATCAAAAGAACACCAGTACTTTTCTTCAGGTAGCTGTATATACTGTAACAAGACAAGCCTGCCTGTCAGTAAGAAGATAACAAGAACAGATCTAGCTGAACACTGTGAGCAGGACGCACTGCACTAACCATAAATAGTCTAGCTGCCTGACTGTGGTACTAATAGGATCAAAAGAACACCAGCAATTTTCTTCAGGTAGCTGTATATACTGTAACAAGACAAGCCTGCCTGTCAGTAAGAAGATAACAGGAACGGATCTAGCTGAACACTGTGAGCAGGACGCACTGCACTAACTGTAAATAGTCTAGCTGCCTGACTGTGGTACTAATAGGATCAAAAGAATACCAGCAATTTTCTTCAGGTAGCTGTATATACTGTAACAAGACAAGCCTGCCTGTCAGTAAGAAGATAACAGGAACGGATCTAGCTGAACACCGTGAGCAGGACGCACCCCACTAGCTTGTAGGTTTGCTGAACACTGTGAGGTGGACGCACCCCACTAACTTGTAGGTTTAGCTGAACACTGTGAGCAGGACGCACCCCACTATCTTGTCGTTTTAGCTGAACACTGTGAGCAGGACGCACTGCACTAACTGTAAATAGTCTAGCTGCCTGACTGTGGTACTAATAGGATCAAAAGAACACCAGTACTTTTCTTCAGGTATCTGTATATACTGTAACAAGACAAGCCTGCCTGTCAGTAAGAAGATAACAGGAACGGATCTAGCTGAACACTGTGAGCAGGACGCACTGCACTAACTGTAAATAGTCTAGCTGCCTGACTGTGGTACTAATAGGATCAAAAGAACACCAGTACTTTTCTTCAGGTAGCTGTATATACTGTAACAAGACAAGCCTGCCTGTCAGTAAGAAGATAACAGGAATGGATCTAGCTGAACACTGTGAGCAGGACGCACTGCACTAACTGTAAATAGTCTAGCTGCCTGACTGTGGTACTAATAGGATCAAAAGAACACCAGCAATTTTCTTCAGGTAGCTGTATATACTGTAACAAGTCAAGCCTGCCTGTCAGTAAGAAGATAACAGGAAAGGATCTAGCTGAACACTGTGAGCAGGACGCACTGCACTAACTGTAAATAGTCTAGCTGCCTGACTGTGGTACTAATAGGATCAAAAGAACACCAGCAATTTTCTTCAGGTAGCTGTATATACTGTAACAAGACAAGCCTGCCTGTCAGTAAGAAGATAACAGGAACGGATCTAGCTGAACACTGTGAGCAGGATGCACCCCACTAGCTTGTTGGTTTAGCTGAACACTGTGAGGTGTACGCACCCCACTAACTTGTAGGTTTAGCTGAACACTGTGAGCAGGATGCACCCCACTAACTTGTAGTTTTAGCTGAACACTGTGAGCAGGACGCACTGCACTAACTGTAAATAGTCTAGCTGCCTGACTGTGGTACTAATAGGATCAAAAGAAGACCAGTACTTTTCTTCAGGTAGCTGTATATACCATAACAAGACAAGCCTGCCTGTCAGTAAGAAGATAACAGGAACGGATCTAGCTGAACACTGTGAGCAGGACGCACTGCACTAACTGTAAATAGTCTAGCTGCCTGACTGTGGTACTAATAGGATCAAAAGAACACCAGCAATTTTCTTCAGGTAGCTGTATATACTGTAACAAGACAAGCCTGCCTGTCAGTAAGAAGATAACAGGAACGGATCTAGCTGAACACTGTGAGCAGGATGCACCCCACTAGCTTGTAGGTTTAGCTGAACACTGTGAGGTGTACGCACCCCACTAACTTGTAGGTTTAGCTGAACACTGTGAGCAGGATGCACCCCACTAACTTGTAATTTTAGCTGAACACTGTGAGCAGGACGCACTGCACTAACTGTAAATAGTCTAGCTGCCTGACTGTGGTACTAATAGGATCAAAAGAACACCAGTACTTTTCTTCAGGTAGCTGTATATACCGTAACAAGACAAGCCTGCCTGTCAGTAAGAAGATAACAGGAACGGATCTAGCTGAACACTGTGAGCAGGACGCACTGCACTAACTGTAAATAGTCTAGCTGCCTGACTGTGGTACTAATAGGATCAAAAGAACACCAGCAATTTTCTTCAGGTAGCTGTATATACTGTAACAAGACAAGCCTGCCTGCCAGTAAGAAGATAACAGGAACGGATCTAGCTGAACACTGTGAGCAGGACGCACCCCACTAGCTTGTAGGTTTAGCTGAACACTGTGAGGTGGACGCACACCACTAACTTGTAGGTTTAGCTGAACACTGTGAGCAGGACGCACCCCACTAACTTGTAGTTTTAGCTGAACACTGTGAGCAGGATGCACTGCACTAACTGTAAATAGTTTAGCTGCCTGACTGTGATACTAATAGGATCAAAAGAACACCAGTGCTTTTCTTCAGGTAGCTGTATATACTGTAACAAGACAAGCCTGCCTGTCAGTAAGAAGATAACAGGAACGGATCTAGCTGAACACTGTGAGCAGGACGCACTGCACTAACTGTAAATAGTCTAGCTGCCTGACTGTGGTACTAATAGGATCAAAAGAACACCAGCAATTTTCTTCAGGTAGCTGTATATACTGTAACAAGATAAGCCTGCCTGTCAGTAAGAAGATAACAGGAACAGATCTGGCTGAACACTGTGAGCAGGACGCACTGCACTAACTGTAAATAGTCTAGCTGCCTGACTGTGGTACTAATAGGATCAAAAGAACACCAGTCATTTTCTTCAGGTAGCTGTAAATACTGTAACAAGACAAGCCTGCCTGTCAGTAGGAAGATAACAGGAACGAATCTAGCTAAACTGAATACAGTGTATATATATATATGCAACACCTGGGATGCATATATATACAAAATACACTGTAAGTGCAGCTAACTGACTGACTGTTCTGCCTAATCTATCTAACTCAAATCAAATATCACTGTCTGTCTCTCTCTCTCTCTCAATGAACGCCGGAACACACACTACACAGGGCCACCGTGCAGGCGGCCCTATATAGTGTGGGGCGTGTACTAAATCCCCTGAGCCATAATTGGCCAAAGCCTCCTTGGCTTTGGCCAATTACGGCTCTCTGTTCAGGCGGCGCTGTGATTGGCCAAGCATGCGGGTCATAGTGCATGCTTGGCCAATCATCAGCCAGCAATGCACTGCGATGCCGCAGCGAATTATGGGCCGTGACGCGCCACACCAATTTGGCGCGAACGGCCCATATAGTTCGCAATTCGGCGAACGACCGAACAGCCGATGTTCGAGTCGAACATGGGTTCGACTCGAACACGAAGCTCATCCCTATTTGTAAGTACCTTTGCATTGAAATGCTTTATTTCTCTTGCTTAACTTGTACATAAAGAGTTAATGTTTAATGCCAAGGTCCAGCCATTTGTTTTGTTTTGTTTAGAGTAGGAAAAACTTAAAATATCCAAAAGGTTTTTACTTCTGCATGTGACCTCAATAAAAATATTTTCTTTTCTTCACAGATATCAACAAAAGACATTTTTAGAAGTTGTAACTCTTCGTACTCTACTAGCTATGTGTTTTTTTTTCATTTGTCTAAAAATGCCAAATGTCAAAAATACCAGTTTGGGCTATATCCAAAACAAAGTGTAGTGCCTACCTCAAAAGGACCCATTATATGTGTTGGGTCCCATGTTCCTGCTGAGCATGGTACTGAGGATAGCTTTATATATACCCTAAAGACTCAAGGTGCATTGACACCATAAATACCACAACAATTTGTTAAATAGTAGCAAATAGTATATTGCAGGGTAATATACTACGGATCTTTTCGGTCGAAAATCAGATGGACTTTAGATTTGAAACATGTTTAAAATCTTTCCAACGGATTCGAGTCTGGTTGAAAAATCCGTTCCTCTGTATGCTAGTCAGACGGACGAAAACCGTCATCATTAGGGATGAGCCAAACAACCCCCTGTTCGGTTCGCAACAGAACATGCGAACAGGCAAAAAGTTTGCTCGAACACGCAAACACCATTAAAGTATATGGGACTCGAACATGAATAATCAAAAGTGCTAATTTTAAAGGCTTATATGCAAGTTATTGTCATAAAAAGTGTTTGGGGACCTGGGTCCTGCCCCAGGGGA
This sequence comes from Lithobates septentrionalis, assembly GCA_037952835.1. Taxonomy (NCBI): domain Eukaryota; kingdom Metazoa; phylum Chordata; class Amphibia; order Anura; family Ranidae; genus Lithobates; species Lithobates septentrionalis. The sequence goes on from JBBDGP010000584.1 coordinate 3,407,886, forward strand.
CATGGATCAATGCAAAAAAAAAGTTTTAAAAATGGCTTTTTTTTCGGGAGCAGTGATTATATTAATGCTTAAATTGAAACAATAAAAGTTTAATATTCCTTTAAATTTCGTACCTGGGGGGTGTCTATAGTATGCCTGTAAAGGGGCGCAGGTTTCCTGTGTTTAGAACAGTCTGACAGCAAAATGACATTTCAAAGGAAAAAAAGTCATTTAAAACTACTTGCGGTTATTAATGAATTGTCGGTCCGACAATACACATAAAAGTTCATTGATAAAAATGGCATGGGATTTCCCCACAGGGGAACCCCGAACCAAAATTAAAAAAAAAATGGTGTGGGGGTCCCCTTAAATTCCATACCAGGCCCTTCAGGTCTGGTATGGATATTAAGGGGAACCCCGCCCCAAAAATTTAAAAAAAAATGGCGTGGGGTCCCCTTAAAAATCCATACCAGACCCTTATCCAAGCACGCAACCTGGCAGGCTGAAAGAAAAGAGTGGCAGACGAGGGAGCGCCCCCCCTTCCAAACCGTACCAGGCTACATGCCCTCAACATTGGGAGGGTGCTTTGGGGTCCCCCCCAAAGCACCTTGTCCCCATGTTGATGGGGACAAGGGCCTCATCCCCACAACCCTTGCCCGGTGGTTGTGGGGGTCTGCAGGCAGGGGGCTTATCGGAATCTGGAAGCCCCCTTTAACAAGGGGATCCCCAAATCCTGCCCCCCCCCATGAAATGGTAAGGGGGTACAAAAGTACCCCTACCATTTCACAAAAAAGTGTCAAAAATGTTAAAAATGACAAGAGACAGTTTTTGACAATTCCTTTATTTAAAGTCTTCTTCTTTTCCACTCGGTGACCCCACCCCCTCTCACCACAGGGAAGTCCCAGTCATGTCCCCGTGCGTCAGAGGGGGCGGGGTCACCGGGTGGCCCTGCCCTCCGTTATTAAAGAAGTGTCAGGAGACAAGAAATGTCACACAGTGGGAGCCTCCCATCATGGATGCAGAGCGGCCCAAGAATGAAGAAGGGAAGAAGACGCCATGGAGGAAGATGCTGGAGGAGAACGCCGGAGCAAGAAGCAGAGGATTGGAGGAAGAACCAAAGGAAGAAGAAGATGGAGGAAGAAACCGCAGGAAGATAGAAGAAAGAAGATAGAAGAAAGAAGATGAAAAAGAAGAAAACTTTAAATAAAAGGAATTGTGAAAAACTGTCTCTTGTCATTTTTAACATTTTTGACACTTTTTTGTGAAATGGTAGGGGTGCTTTTGTACCCCCTTACCATTTCACACAGGGGGGCCTGGATCTGGGGGTCCCCTTGTTAAAGGGGGCTTCCAGATTCCAATAAGCCCCCCCGCCCGCATACCCCCACAACGACCGGGCAAGGGTTGTGGGGATGAGGTCCTTGTCCCCATCAAGATGGGGACAAGGTGCTTTGGGGGGGACCCCAAAGCACCCTCCCAATGTTGAGGGCATGTGACCTGGTATGGTTCAGGGGGGGCGCTTTCTCTCGTCCCCCCTCTTTTCCTGCAGCCTGCCAGGTTGCGTGCTCAGATAAGGGTCTGGTATGGATTTTTCGGGGGGACCACACGCCATTTTTAAAAAAAAATTTGGTGCAGGGTTCCCCTTAAAAGCCATAGCAGACCTGAAGGGTCTGGTATGGCTTTTGTGGGGGACCCCACATGCCATTTTTTTTTTAAATTTTGGCGCGGGGTTCCCCTTAATATCCATACCAGACCTGAGGGGCCTGGTATGGAATTTAGGGGGATCCCCACGCCTTTTTAAAAAAAAATTTGGTTAGTGGTTCCCCTGTGGGGAAATCCAATGCCATTTTTATCAATGAACTTTTATGTGTATAGTCGGACCGACAATTCATTAATAGCCGCGAGTAGTGTTAAATGACTTTTTTTCCTTTGAAATGTCATTTTGCTGTCAGACTGTTCTAAACACGGGAAACATGTGCCCTTTTACAGGCATACTATAGACACCCCCCAGGTATGAAATTTAAAGGGATATTACACTTTTATTGTTTCACTTTAAGCATTATTAAAATCACTGCTCCCGAAAAAACTGCAGTTTTTAAAACTTTTTTTTGCATTGATCCATGTCCCCTGGGGCAGGACCCAGGTCCCCAAACACTTTTTATGACAATACCATGTATATAAGCCTTTAAAATTAGCACTAAGGATTTCTCCCATAGACTTTTAAAGGGTGTTCCGCGGCTTTCGAATTTGCCGCAAACACCCCAAATTGTTCGCTGTTCGGCGAACTGGCGAACAGCCAATGTTAGAGTCGAACATGAGTTCGACTCGAACTTGAAGCTCATCCCTAGTCATCACGTACGAATCTGGTGTGATCGTGTGTAGCCAAGTCGTTCCTTCGAAAGTCTGTCGGAAGTCCGTCAAAAGTCAGTCGAAAGTAAGTCGGAAAGACCGTTGGACCTTTGATGCCAAAAAGTCCGCCCGTGTGTACACGACGTTAGATTTACAATCTAAGGTAATACCAGCAAAGACTTCAGGGTAAAGAAGGATAGTTGTCCCTGCATTGAGTCTGATCCCCTCCAAATTGGTGGAGAATGCGGGCATAAGACCCAGAGACTGTACCTCTTGCAGCAGAATTTTTGAAAAAATAAATAAGAGCCAGCGCTCTTAAAGGGACAGTACGCTAAGAAATTATTTGTTTTTCTTTTTTTTTAGCAATTCACTGGTACCAGTAAACTGATAAGAGAATGGAGGAACTAATCAAACAGCTGGTACAACCACGCATAGACCAACAAGAAACTAACCGCTTGTTGATAACTGCTACCCAAGCGACCATGCAGGAGCAGAAGGAGTTGAATAATCTCATACAGAGTCAGGTACAGTCCCTGACTGACAAAGTCCTATGTGTGGACAATGTTGCAGGTTCACGCAAGCGAGTACAGGCTGCATTACAGAAAATGACAGCCAAAGATGATGTGGAGGCTTTCCTCGCAAATTTTGAGAGGTGGCAGAGCATGAAGGGCTACCCGGACCAATGGGCTGAGGTCCTTGCTCCCTTTTGACCGGGAACCCACAGAAAGCTTATTTTGATCTAAATGCTGCTGAGGCCCGGCAATATGAAACTCTGAAAACTAAGATTCTGGCCCGCCTTGGCGTAACAATGGCTGTGAGAGCTCAGCGCGTCCATGCTTGGCAATCTAGGAGCATGGCTGCTAAACCCTGACTTTGGATACAAGTAACTGAAGATACTATTGACATGAAATTGTCACCACATGTTGATAACATTCCATGCAATCCATACATACAAAGAAACCAAAACAAATAAGATCATAAATTAAGTTATGTGTAATAAAATGGAATAACACAGGGAAAAAGTATTGACAACGCCAACTGACATGTATTTAATACTTCATACAACTGAAATGTATTTAATACTTCATACAAAATCCTTTGTTGGTAATGACAGCTTCAAGAAGCCTCCTGTATAGGGGCGTGGCCTGAAGCTTCATGGAGTAAGGAGTGCGGTGTGAGAGCTCCGGCTACATATATCCTTATCCTCTATCCTTTGGGGCTAAATTACCCTCCACTTTGGCATACTGTACCACAGCTTACTCAGGTATCTCCCGCGATCATGTCGCCACCTAAGCGCAACACCGGAATGCTCGGGAAGCTTGACAAGTACCACCACGAGGAGCTGGAGCCAGCGAGCGAATATGGCGCTTCCTCGGCTGCAGGGGAAGAGACCACGACATCCGGGGACACAGCTCGCATCTTAGAAGCAGTCTCTGTCTGCCAAACAACCCTCACCTCCAAGATAGAGGAAGTTAAGGTCGACATCTCTCTTATCCGCCAAGATATCCACAAACTGAGAGAGAGAGAGTGTCCGAGGCAGAGCGCAGAATTGGCCAGACGGAGGACGAAATTCCGCCATTACAGGTCACCGTGGAAAGGCTGCAATATCAACTGAATACAGTTCTTAGCAAGCAGGACGAAATGGAAAATAGACTGCGCCACTGCAACCTTCGCTTTGTGGGACTCCCTGAGAGAGCGGAGGGCTCAGACCCTCCAACGTTCCTAGAGAATTTCCTCATCACTTATTATGGCAGGGAGGCCTTCTCCTCCACTTTCGTGGTGGAGCGCGCGCACCAGGTAGTGGCGCGGCCCCCCGCTCCTGGAGCCCCTCCACGAACTTTCATCACAAAACTGCTGAACTTTCGGGACAGGGACACCATTCTACGTCTCACCCGGGAAAGGGGCAACATCCTGTTTGGAGAAACACATGTAGTTGTTTTCCCTGATTTTTCCGTGGAGGTGCAGAAAAAGAGAGCGCAATTTTCGGAGGCCAAACGCCAACTGTGCAACCATCACTTAGCATATGCCATGCTGTTTCCAGCGTGCCTCCGTGTGGTCCGGGACGGTAAGGCTCACTTCTTTGAGGATCCCTCGGCGGTTATTCCCTGGCTAGAGAGCCGCGCTGCGGCCGGTCCGGCGCCATCGTGACCTGTGCAACACACTTCTGCCTTGCTACCCTCTACTGCATAGGAATCCTTCATCCAGAAGACGCACATCACATGAACAGTGAGTTGCCTTTTCCACACTCCTTCCCCTTTATCAAGCCCCTTGTACCTGTAGTCCTAATGGATTCCTCTATCGCCTGACTATCCACCCCCCCTCTCTCAACGTGTATCCCGAGTAATGCCACCCTTGCTGTCAATCAGCAATATCACTTTGCCCTTTTGTCAAACTGAATGTCTAGCCGGACTCATGTAACTTGAAGCACCCCCTCCAGACGTTCGGATGCTAACTAGATTGGCACCGCCATGTTCTTCAACTAACTTCTGTTCGCCCTCAGCAGTTCTCGGGGTGGCACCTGATCCGTCCTTTCTTTGGTTCACATGTTTTTTGCCTATCCTACTAATCGGACTGGGTCCCCCCCTGCAACTGCTCAAAGCAATGTTTCCCTGGCCAGCAGCAGCCCCCACGGCCGTGGAGCTTTGCCATAAGTTTTATGTGCCTCGCTGGTCCAGAGTTGGCATAGTTTTAGTTTCATATGTTTTATTTGTTAATGTTCTTTTTTCAACATATGAGCAATGTCTAACATGTCATGTAATGCAACCTACGAATAGCCTGCTTTTACATGTATCGACCACTGTATTTATTTGTGGGATCTCCTGCGGACTGGTACGGACCGCTTTACAGTCCTCGCTGGCCTGCCTGCGGGACCTCACAGTTACGATATATGGGGTTAGATCTGTTTATTATTTAATTTTTGCAATGCTGCCCGGAGTGGGATCGGCTGTGGTATTTGAGGCGGTGGGCCTTCTCCAGCTGGTCCAACTAGGCACTACATTCCCATTAATTACTAGATGACCTCTTTAAAAATTGTCACGTGGAATGTAAGAGGGCTGGGAGATAAGTCTAAATGACTAGCTGTGCTATCTCATCTTAAACGCATGCAAGCGGACATATCTGTACTAGTGGAGACCCACATAACAGGACAGCTCCAAATGGCCCTCAAAAAACTGTGGGTGGGCTGGACCTACCAGGCCCCATATACTAACAACTCCAGAGGTATTGCTATCCTCATAGCCAAAACGGCCCACTTCCAAATACATAATCTAAGATCGGACCAGCAGGGGAGGTTCCTGTTTTTGCATGTCACTGTGGGTGGTCTTGAAACCCTCTTGTTGGCCTTCTATGTTCCCCGCCATTCCAATTTACTGTTCTTAGGGAGGGTTTGGCCTTCATGTCTGAGCACCCCATGTTACCAGCAATCTGGATGGGGGATTTTAATATGGTGATTGACCCCCCTTTAGATAGACTCCCCTCACCCAACACGCCACAGAACAGGCCATCTCGCACTAGGTTTGGTAGATTCCTTTCGGAATTTGCCCTTTCTGATACCTGGAGACTTAAGCATCCCACCACACCTGCATACTCCTGCTTTACACCTTCACAGAATGCAATGTCCCGCATAGACATGATCATACTCACCCCTACCCTAATTCCAAATCTCCTTGCAGTGGGATTCGGTGCGAGAGTTCTCTCGGACCATTCACCCTACTGGATCACTTTGCAACTACCCTCCTCCCCGCCATCCCGCTTGTGGAGACTGAACCCATTCTGGCTCGCAACTCTCACTGATGTTGAGATTATACAGCGCGAATGGTCCTTCTATTTTCAGTCCAATCAAGGGTCGGCCTCGCTCGGGATGGTGTGGGAGGCTTTTAAGTCCCACGCCCGCTTGACCCTCTCCACGCACATCAACAGACACAAGGCCTCCTCTAACAACATCCTGCAGCAGGCTGAGGAGCACCTGGGTTCCTTTGAACAGGCTTTTCTGGCAAATCCAACACCCTCCAACTCTGCCCAATTACACTTGCAGTCCAGGCTCACCGACCATTTGCACTTTGAGAAAGCAAAGAAGGGTATTTTCTTTAGCAAACAAAGGGTCTTTGAGCACGGAGGGGAGGCTTTTAGCCTATATGGCCCATCTGGACCATACGCCCCTGGTGGTTGTTCAGCTCTGCTCGCAGGATGGAACAGTGCTCACGGACCCTGAACAAGTAGCCCATGAATTTAGAAGGTTCTATGCTGATCTTTACACCTCTAGAGCTAACAGACCCCTAGATGAGTTACACCTACTCCTGGATAAAATTGACTTCCCCTCTCTCTCAACTACCCAGGTAGAACTTCTGGAAGCACCCATAACCGAGGAGTGCATTAAAACAGCGATAGCGAGTCTGCCAGCATCAAAAGCCCCTGGCTCAGACGGTCTCCCGCTGGAATTTTATTCTCAATTCCAAGAGGTCCTCATCCCCAGGCTAGAGGCTCTATACTCACATATATACACATCCGGTACACTCCCGCATACTATGAGCGAGGCACTGATTGTCCTCATCCCAAAGCCGGGAAAAGATCCCCTCCAGCCTGAGTCATATCACCCGATCTCTCTCCTCCAACTGGATGTGAAAATCCTCGCTAAAATTCTTGCCATGAGACTCAATAAGGTTATCCTCAGCCTCATTCATCCCGACCAAACAGGCTTTATGCCAAACAAGAACACAGCGTTTAATCTAAGAAGGCTATTCACAAATCTTCAAACCACACATGATGAGGTTGGGTTCAGGGTGGTGGTCAGTCTGGACGCCGCCAAGGTGTTTGACTCTGTGGAGTGGGGCTACCTGTGGGAGTGCCTTCATAGATTCGGCTTTGGCCCCAGGTTCATTAAATGGCTCCAACTCCTTTACCAGACTCCCACTGCTCGGATCCAAGTCAACGGTAGAATTTCCACCCCATTTTCACTATCAAGGGGAACTCGTCAGGGTTGCCCCATATCCCCTATGTTGTACGCACTAGCTGTCAAGCTGTTGGCCATTGCCATTAGAGCACACCCCAACATTAAGGGCCTCTGTCGAGGACAGTTGACTGAGGTGCTTAGCTTATACGCGGACGACATGCTACTTTATTTGTCGAACGCAGGTCCCTCCCTGGTAGTAGCCCTGAACCTCATCCAACAATACGGGGCTTTTTCAGGGCTACAGATCAATTGGTCTAAGTCCCAAATACTCCCTATAGACGTTTCTGTCCCAACGAATACACAGGTAAGGACCAGCCAACTCAAGTACCTAGGTATACAATGCTCACGCTCCCTAACAGACTATATACACTTAAACATTGAACCAATGTTCACACTTCTTAAAAATAAAACGCAAATTTGGTCCAGACTACCCCTCGGAGTGATGGGTCATATTAACTTGGTGAAGATGATCCTCCTCCCCAAGTTACTATACCTGTCTTGGCACGCTCCGTTGTACATCCCAATTCATATATTCAGATCCCTCAAATCCATACTCAACACCTTTATATGGGGTTCATCCAGACATAAATTGTTATGGCAGACCCTTAAATGCCCCACTCATCTGGGGGGAACGGCCACCCCTGACCTCACACTCTACTACATAGCTTCTCAGCTGTCCCATTTTTATTATTTTAATAGGCATGATAGATTCCACTACACCGTTCTGGTATGCACACTCGCCACCGATATAGTGGCCCATCCCTTTCAGATACTTTTCTGTAAACACAGGGGCATGTCTCGTCTAACGGGTGGGAACCGAATGCTGCAACACCACTGTAAAATTTGGCATCGTGCACTCACCACTGTGGGGGCTCCCCCCGTACACGCACACACTCCACTCTGGGACAACCCCCAACTCCCTGAACTACTGACCATCCCAGACTTTAAACTATGGATAATCTACAAAATCATCTATCTTTCTCAGGTTGTTGCGGCAGGGGAGGTTAAGCCCTTTTAGGCTCTAAAGGCTGAATATGCTCTTCCTAATCATATGTTTTTTAGGTACCTTCAGGCTCGTCACGCCCTCCAATCTCAATTTAATAATTCTATTCCCAGCTTAGAAGTGGTGACAATCACAGATTTATTCTTAGGTGATGACCCGAAAAAACTGATTTCCACCCTGTATAACCTCCTCCTCTTGCCGGCTGCCACCACCCACACACAACACCTGAGGGTCAAGTGGGAGGCTGACGCCGGAAACTTTGATAATGAGAAATGGGGGGACATACTTGGGACCTGTACAAAAGTGTCTCCTAAATTGTCAGATCGCCTCACTCACCTATATATCCTCCACAGATCTTACCTTACCCCCGCCCGAATCCTCAGGTACAGGCCGGAAGCCGACCCGGCCTGCCCTCATTGCAGAAGCATCCCCAGCACTTTTTACCACCTCATATGGTCTTGTCCATCTATTCAGAACTACTGGCTGCAGATAGTTAAGTTTCTCCACGACTGTATGGGCTCCCCTCTGACGCTGTGCCCCCGCCAATGCTTGCTTGGTCTACTCACAGTCTCGGAGGAGGAGAAATACCTGTCAATATTTCTGCAGGAGACCCTCTTCATAGCCAGAATGCAGGTTGCCCAACTGTGGCTTCGGCCCAACTCCCCCACTATACAGCAGTGGAAGAGGGCAGTAAACCTCACCCTCCCTTACAAGAAAGTTCTGTACACCCACCGTGGTTGCCCAGCCAAATATCACAAAATATGGGATAGATGGATGAATGAAGCCTCCACATGCACAGACTAGCATTACATACCATATCTCTGTTTGTCAGTTTAATGGCACCTGTCTTCGCTTATTGCTTTACTCTTCACTTATATTGCTAGGTTGTATATTTTGATAACGGGTTGCAATTATTTGTCCAGACAATCTATGTAAAAGTTAATATGTCTGGGTTTGGAGCACGTAGCACCTTGTATTCTGAAACTTGTAAACTTGTATTGATTTTTATGCTCAATAAACTTTATTTTTTTGATTAAAAAAAAAAAGAAGCCTCCTGTATAGAAAAACTAGTCACATGCATTGCTCGGGTGTGATTTTGGCCATTCTTCAGTACAGTCTTCAAATCTTGAAGGTTCCATAGGTCTCTTCTATGAACACTGATCTTTAATTCTATCCATAGATTTTCTATTGGATTCAAGTCAGGTGACATCAGCTTTATTATCTTTCTTTGAAACCAATTTAGAGTTTCCTTGGCTTTGTGTTTGGGATCATTGTCTTGCTGAAATGTCCACCCTCGTTTCATCTTCATCATCCTGATAGATGGCAGCAGATTTTTTCAAGAATGTCTTGGTGCATTTTTCCATTCATCATTCCTTCAGTGATATGAAGTTTGCCAGTACTGTATGCTGAAAAACAATCCCACACCATGATGTGCCCACCTCCAAACTTCAGGTGGTATGGTGTTTTTGGGGTGATGTGTAGTGCCATTTGACTTCCATAAATGGTCTGTATTATTGCATCCAAAGAGTTCAATTCTGGTCTCATCTGATCAAACTATATTCTCCCAGTATTTCAAAGGGTTGGCTAAATGGTGTTTAGCAAACTTTAAACAAGCTTCAACATGCTTTTTCTTCAGCAATTGAGACTTGCATGGTGAATGTGTATACAGGCCATGGTGGTTGAGTGCATTACTTATTGTTTCCTTTGAAACAATTGTGCCTGCTAATTCCATTTTTTTTAAGCTCTCCACAAGTGGTCCTTGGTTCTTGGACAACTCTTCTGATATTTCTTTTCACTCCTCTGTTAGAAATCTTGCGAAAAGCACCTGCCCGTGGCCGGTTCATGGTGAAAATATGTCCTTTCCACTTCTGTATTATGGCCCCAACAGTGCTCACTGGAACAATCAGAAGTTTAGAAAAGCTTCTGTAACCAATGTCATCAGTATGTTTTGCAACGAAAAGGTTATGATGGTCTTGAGAGAGCTATTTGCTTTTACCCATCATGAGATGTTTCTTGTGTGACACCTTGGTAATGAAACACCTTTCTATAGGCCAACAGTTGATACTGAACCAGTCGATAGTAATTTGCACTGACCAGGGGCAGGATTGCTTTCTAATTACTGATAGGTTTTAGCTGGTGTCTTGGCTTTCAATGGCTTTTTGCACCTCCCTTTCTTCATGTGTACAATATTTTGTACCTGTGTCATTCCATTTTATTACACACAACTTAACTTCTGGATTTATTTGTTTTGGTTTCTTTGTATGTATGGATTGCATCTGCTGTTACCGACATGTGTTGAAAATTGTGGTCAATAGCACCTTATAACTACCTAGCTACCTACGTAACATGTTATCTAGAAAACAGGTGACATGTTCTAAACTTATTTTACCCACTGTATAACTTCATATTTTTTATAATACCAGCATGTTTTTTATTTTGAAATAATTGTGACAAACAAATATATATAGTATATAATATACAGTGTATATATAATTATATGAATAATAATTTGTGTACAGTGTTGCATGTCGGGGGGCATTAAGGAGCAGTAAATTATAAGTGACGCCAAAAAAAAAAGTGGGAATAAACAATGTTGGGTTGTTTTCTTTTGATCAATAAGATCACTTTGGGGTATCTACATTCCAAAAAAGTATTTTGGGGGGCTTTTGTACTTTCCTGGCTTTTTATTTGATATGTTTTAAAAGAGAAAGTGAGGGAATCTAGTAAAAAAAAGCATATAGTAGTATATATATAATTATATGAATAATAATTTGTGTACAGTGTTGCATGCCGGGCGGGGGGGGGGGGCATTAAGGAGCAGTAAATTATAAGTGACACCAAAAAAAATGTGGGAATAAACAATGCGGGTTTTTTTTTTGTTTTTTTGTTTTTTACTTTTTTTAAAGGGACATCACATATTAAAAGAAAATCATGGAATTCCCATAAAAGTTGGGACACATATTACAGTGGATAGATTTAGGGCAGGTTATTCTGGAGGAAACCCACCCCTCCTTAACCGATTGCCGCTCGCCCACCGTCATATGATGGCTGTGCAGCGTGGCTCTCGTTCTGGGTGGGCGCATACGACGTCCATCTATTTAAACAGGGCATGTACAGCCCTGTACTGTCGGTGGCAGCGTGTCACAGAGACACCGCTCGTCACCGTTGGGGGTGAACAGCCACTGGGCAAGGCTGTTTACCACGTGATCGGCCCTGATAAAGTCATGGCCAATCACAGATGGTACCTCCCCACTTTACATGGCACATGTGCACAATCGCGAGCGCGCTGCGCGTGCACGTTGGTGGCAGCATGTTCCCGGGAACACTGCTCATCACCACCGCAGGTAAACAGCCATTGGCCTGTGGCTGTTTACCATGTGATTGGCTGTGATCCTTTCACAGCAGATCACTAAATGTAAACACAGTCCAGTAACTACCTGTTACCGGCTCTTCCCTCCTAACAGACTGCTTCCAGTGTGAGGAGAGAAGAGCCAGGAGCAGTGAGTTACAGATCTGTGTTCTGTAGTGTCTGCAGCAAGCATAACACTTGTCCCATCACCCCCCCATTGTCATTTGTCACCACAGTCACCCCATAAAGTGCACCTGTCACATAAGAGACTGCCATCGGTGACCGTCAGCGGTGCACCCGTCACCCATCAGTGACCATGGCCTGTCCCCGTCTGTGACCATCAACCATCACCTGTCAGTGACCATCACCCATCACCGTCCGTGGCCTGTCACCCATTAGTGACCATCGCCTATCACATTGTCATCACCTATCAGTGAACGTCACCTGCCACCCATCGCACAGTCCATCAGTGACCTTCACCTGCCCCCTGTCACACAGCCATCAGCATAATGTCCAAAAAATTATATACCAGTGAGGAGGCTTTCAGATCCTCTCCATGACTGATGAGAGCAGCGGGGAGTTCTCATCAGATTCCAATTCTGATTCCGAATCAAATTCAGCATTTGAACCAATTGAGATCAGCAAATGATTCGGAGAAAGAATGGGTCCCTTCGAAAAGGGCACGGCACTCTGGAAACAAGGCAGCCGCCAGTAACCTGGATTATATTCCCAGGCTAAGTACCAGCGCTGCCGCCAGCAAGAGGCCCCAAGAACAAATTCCCAGGCCCAGTACCAGCGCTGCCTCCAGCGATAGACCCCGGGAACAAATGCCCAGTACCGGTGCTGCCGCTGGCGATAGGCCCCGGGAACAAATGCCCAGGCCCAGTACCAGTGCTGCCACATCACGCCTGAGTACCAGCACAGGAAAATCAAATCCCCTAACTACTGGAGTGTCACCTCCCCCAAGAGACAGGGCCTCTACATACATGCCAGATGATCTTGCCAACCCAACATGGCTGCCTTCTGACTTGGGATCACCAATTACTCCCCCTTTCACAGCACAGCCAGTTGTGCAGGCCAACATCCAAAATTTCACAGAGATTGATTGTTTTATCTGTTTTTGCCCGACACTTTGCTACAATTCATTGTGGACCAGACCAATTTATATGCCCAGCAGTATATTGCAACCCCCAATCATCATATGCCCGTCTGTTTGAGTGGAGAGATCTTAATTTGGAGGAGTTGTTTATTGTTTATGGGCCTCACCACAAACATGAGGCTTCCAAAAAAAAATTAAGGGCATGCCTATTGGTCCACCAACCCCATCCACCACACGCCCATTTATTCTGCCGTAATGTCCATGTCCCGATACAAGATGATTATGAGATTCCTTCATTTTAGCGACAACACCCAATGCCCTCCCCACAATCATCCAAATTACGATAAGTTACAGTGGGGCAAAAAAGTATTTAGTCAGCCACCAATTGTGCAAGTTCTCCCACTTAATAGATGAGAGAGGCCTGTAATTGTCATCATGGGTATACCTCAACTATGAGAGACAAAATGTGGAAACAAATCCAGACAATCACAGTGTCTGATTTTTGAAAGAATTTATTTGCAAATTATGGTGAAAAATAAGTATTTGGTCACCTACAAACAAGCAAGATTTCTGGCTCTCACAGACCTGTATCTTCTTCTTTAAGAGGCTCCTCTGTCCTCCACTCATTGCCTGTATTAATGGCACCTGTTTGAACTTGTTATCAGTATAAAAGACACCTGTCCACAACCTCAAACAGTCACACTCCAAACTCCACTACGGCGAAGACCAAAGAGCTGTCAAAGGACACCAGAAACAAAATTGTAGACCTGCACCAGGCTGGGAAGACTGAATCTGCAATAGGCAAGCAGCTTGGTGTGAAGAAATCAACTGTGGGAGAAATAATTAGAAAACGGAAAACATACAAGACCACTGATAATCTCCCTCGATCTGGGGCTCCACGCAAATCTCATTTAAGATCCCGTTTACGTAACCGGGTGACCCCGCCCCTCTCTGACAACACAGGGAAAGCCACAGGGAAGTCCCCGTGAAGTCCCTGTGCCTCAGAGGAGGGCGGGGTCATATTCATCTCTAATGTATTTTTCTATGAAATTTAGTGCCTCTATAGAATTTTATATATATGTGTGCGTACCTATACACACGCATGTATACATGCGTTTTATATGTATTTTAATTTCTACTTTGGATCTAATGTTATCTTCAATTTTATGTCATATTCATCTCTAATGTATTTTGGGGGTGCATATAGGTCTTTGAACTTAGGGGCTTGTTGCTACAACATTAGGATGTTGATATAAATATATCCATAGTACACACTATTAATAAGTGACACTACATATAATCAACATGGTATTAGGGATATACTTAGAAGTCATCCATTACACATGAGATTTGATTGTGGATATTTACTGTTAGATTGCCTTGTCATAGGTCATACAGTAGCACTGGTATATTTTGTATGTTTGGGATAATATGTGCTGAACATCAGTCTCCGTCCTGCATAAACATCACATTGGCTGTTTATATATTTCTATATATGTGGATATTTCCTTTTGGGCTATGAGTTGGACTTTATTAACTCGTTCCCCATATACACAGCTGTAACCCTTTTTCGAACACGCGTAGGGGAAGGGCCAGGACGGAGCATGGAGCCTTTCACTGCACTGAGATGCAATGCACAGCTTATCCCTCCTGATAGGCAAACTTTGAGGCAAACTTTGGAGACTGTTATCAGATTGGTGCACTCACGCACCTTGCAAATTCCCCTGCGGGGAATTCCCATGCCGTTTTTATCAATAAACTTCTATGTGTATTGTCAGGCCGGCAATTTATTAATCGCTGCAAGTAGTTTTAGATGACTTTTTTTCCTTTGAAATGTCATTTTGCTGTCAGATTGTTCTAAACACGGGAAACATGAGCCCCTTTACAGGCATACTATAGACACCCCCCAGCTACGACATTTAAAGGGATATTACACTTTTATTGTTTCACTTTAAGCATTATTAAAATCACTGCTCCCGAAAAAACGGCCATTTTTAAAACTTTTTTTTGCATTAATACATGTCCCCTGGGGCAGGACCCAGGTCCCCAAACACTTTTTATGACAATACCATGCATATAAGCCTTTAAAATTAGCACTTTTGATTTCGCCCATAAACTTTTAAAGGGTGTTCCGCGGCATTCGAATTTGCCGCAAACACCCCAAATTGTTCGCTGTTCGACGAACTTGCGAACAGCCGATGTTCGAGTCGAACATGAAATCCCTACTGAGCACTAAGCACTAAGATTAATGCACACAAGTTGGATTTTTTATGAACTTTATGTGCATTTCTTTCATATATTGGACTTTAATAATCACGTACCACATCTTGGATTTGATATTCACACTCATTGTGTGGCACTTGGCACTTTTCTGTATTTTGCACTTAACACTGTGATATATTTATTTATAATTTTTTTTTTTTCACTGTAAATTTCAGACTATATAAATGATTTTTTCATCCATTATATATAGAGGTAGTAGTTCAGTAATCGCTACTCTCATTCTAATGGTATTCATCTAGTATATTATTTACACATTGCACTTTATAATCACTTGTTTATATATATATATATATATATATATATATATATATATATCCTTTGTGCCTTGCTGTGGCTGGATAAGCCGCCTATGCAGTATTTTCAGTATACCTCATATGCATTAATAATCTCCAGATTGATATTTTCACCTTAGCGCAGCGTATCTTTTGTATACATTATATAAGAAGTGTCAGCAGTACGAAGCGTCACACGGCGGAAGACTCCCACTGAGGCAGATCGTGTGGACGGAGCAAAGAAGAAACCAGAGAAAGATGCAGGACAAGAAGAGCGGAGGAAGAAGAAGATGGAGAAGAAGAAGATGGAGAAGAAGAAGATGGAGGAAGAAGAAGAACACCGAAGAAAGACCAAAAGAAAGAAGATGGAAGAAGAAGAAATCAATAAAGGACTTGTCAAAAACCGTCTCTTGTGTTTTTTAACCTTTTTGACAATCTTTTTGTGAAATGGTAGGGGTACATTTCTACCCCATTACCAATTCACACGGGGGCGGGATCTGAGAGTCGCCTTGTTAAAGGGGGCTTCCAGATTCTGATAAGCCCCCTGCCTGCAGACCCCCACAACCACCGGGCAAGGGTTGTGGGGATGAGGCCCTTCTCCCCATCAACATGGGTACAAGGTGCTTTGAGGGCTACCCCAAAGCACCCTCCCAATGTTAAGGGCATGTGGCCTGGTACGGTTCAGGAGAGGGGGGGCTCTCTCATCCCCCCTCTTTTCCTGCGGCCTGCCAGGTTGCGTGCTCGGATAAGGGACTGGTATGGATTTTTGGGGGGACCCACACCATTTTTTTTTTAATTTTGGCACGGGGTTCCCCTTAATATCCATACCAGACCTGAAGGGCCTGGTATGGAATTTAGGGGGACCCCCACGCATTTTTTTTTTAAATTTTGGTTTGGGGTTCCCCTGTGGGGAAATTTCATGCCGTTTTTATCAATGAACTTTTATGTGTATTGCCAGACCGACAATTCATTATAGCCAGCGCTAGCGATAGTAGTTTTACATTACTTTTTTCCTTTAGAAATGTAATTTTGTTGTCAGACTGTTCTAAACATGGGAAACATGCGCCCCTTTACAGGCATACTATAGACACCCCCCAGGTACGAAATTTAAAGGAATATTACACTTTTATTGTTTCACTTTAAGCATTATTAAAATCACAGCTCCCGAAAAAACTTCAATTTTTAAAACGTCTTTTTGCATTGATACATGTCCCCTGGGGCAGGACCCAGGTCCCCAAACACTTTTTATGACAATAATTTGCATATAAGACTTTAAAATTAGCACTTTTGATTATTAATGTTCGTGTCCCATAGACTTTAACGGTGTTCGCGTGTTCAAACTAATTGTTTGCCTGTTCGCATGTTCTGCATGCGAACCGAACCGGGGGTGTTTGACTCATCCCTAATTTGTACTAAATAGAGAAGAGGTGTTTTTTCAGCTTTCTCCAGGTTTTAGCATTCACATTGGGTTTCATTGTGAGGGAAAATGCCTCCAACCCAGTGTCCAGGTTTTGCTGGAGACCAGCAGGTGTATGTACAGGTGCAAACAGCCTTTATAATCACAAACCTGGCCATAGCTTGGGGCTCCAGCCAGCAGACAGGTATGCTCCATTGAGGGGACAGGTGTGCTCCCCCCAAAAGCCATGAGGTCTCAGGCTGGGAGACAAAAGGGCTTAACACAGATGCCAGGTAACTCCCCTATATGAGGCTAGGGCATGGGTCCATGCAGTAGATAGCTGCATCTAAAAGGGGTTGAGAGGTCTGAGAAAGTCTAGAGAGCAGAGAAAGCTGCAACTGTTATACATGAGCACAGCAGGTGTGCTATTAGTCAGTCTGGAGGACCAAGGAAAAAAGGCCTGATTTCCGTTATTGCTTTGAATCCTGATGTAAGAGACTTAAATTCATGTTTAAATAAAAGGAGCGAACAAGCCCTGAAACATGGATCTAACTATTGTGGACTCACTGGAAAATACCAGTGATACTACCACTTAGTGAAGTTCCCCAGTATCACTATATAATATAAATAAATATATATATATATATATATAAATATTTTATTACATCTTTTCATGTGACAACACTGAAGAAATTACACTTTTCTACAATGTAAAGTAGTGAGTGTACAGCCTGTATAACAGTGTAAATTTGCTGTCCCCTCAAAATAACTGAACACACAGCCATTATTGTCTAAAACGCTGGCAACAAAATTGAGTACACCCCTAAGTGAAAATGTCCAAATTGGGCCCAAAGTGTCGATATTTTGCGTGGCCACAATTATTGGCCAGCACTGCCTTAACCCTCTTGGGCATGGAGTTCACCAGAGCTTCACAGGTTGACACTTGAGTCCTCTTCTACTCCTCCATTATGACATCATGGAGTTGGCGTATGTTAGAGACCTTTGCGCTCCTCCTCCTTCTATTTGAGGTTGCCCCACAGATGCTCAATAGGGTTTAGGTCTGCAGACATGCTTGGCTAGTCCATCACCTTTACCCTCAGCTTCTTTAACAAGGCAGTGGTCGTCTTGGAGGTGTGTTTGGGGTCATTATCATGTTAGAATGCTGCCCTGCGGCCCAGTCTCTAAAGCGAGGGGATCATGCTCTGCTTCAGTATGTCACAGGAGATGTTGGCATTCATGGTTCCCTCAATGAACTGTAGCTCCCCAGTGCTGGCAGCACTCATGCAGCCCCAGACCATGACACTCTCACCAACAAGCTTGACTGTAGGCAAGACAGACTTGTCTTTGTACTCCTCACCTGGTTGCGGCCACCCACGCTTGACACCATCTGAACCAAATAACTTTATCTTGGTGTCATCAGACCCAAGACCCAGGTTCCAGTAATCCATGTCCTTAGTCTGCTTGTCTTTAGCAAACTTTTTGTAGGCTTTCTTGTGCATCATCTTTAGAAGAGGCTTCCTTCTGGGATGATAGCCATGCAGACCAATTTGATGCAGTGTGCGGCACATGGTCTAAGCACTGACAGGCTGACCCCCCACCCTTTCAACCTCTGCAGGAATGCTGGCAGCACTCATACGTCTATTTCCCAAAGACAACCTCTGGATATGATGCTGAGCGTGTGCACTCAACTTTTTTGGTCGACCATGGCGAGGCCTGTTCTCAGTGGAACCTGTCCTGGTAAACCGCTGTACCGTGATAGAGCTCAGTTTCAGGGTCTTGGCAATCTTCTTATAGCCTAGGCCATCTTTGTGTAAAGCAACAATTCTTTTTTTCAGATCCTCAGAGTGTTCTTTACCATGAGGTGCCATGTTGAACTTAAACTGACCAGTATGAGAGAATGAGAGCGAAAACAACAAATTTAACACACCTGCTCCACATTAACACTAACAGGTCTGGTATGGATATTAAGGGGAACCCCACACCAAAATTTTAAAAAACATTGCGTGGGGGTCCCCCCAAAATTCATACCAGGCCCTTGATGTCTGGCATGGATTTTAAGGGGAACCCCGTGCCACCATTTTTAAAAAATGGCGTGGGGTCCCCCAAAATCCATACCAGACCCTTATCCGAGCACACAACCTGGCAGGCTGCAGAAAAAGGGGGGACGAGAGACCGCCTCCCCTCCTGAACCGTACCAGGCCACATACCCTCAACATGGGAAGGGTGCTTTGGGTCCCCCCAAAGCACCTTGTCCCCATGTTGATGGGGACATGGACAAGGGCCTCATCCCCACAACACTTGCCCAGTGGTTGTGGGGGTCTGCGGGCGGAAGGCTTATCAGAAACTGGAAGCCCCCTTTGACAAGGGGGCCCCCAGGTCGGTCCTGCCCCACTATGTGAATGGGTATGGGGTACATTGTAAAAGTGTCAAAAAAGTAAAAATGACAGACGGTTTTGGACAATTCATTTGTCAATTTTTTTTTAAAGTGTCCTGCGATGTCCATCCATCTTCCAGATTCCGATAAGCCCCCCTCCCACAGACCCCCACAACCACCTGACAATGGTTGTGGGGATGAGGCCCTTGTCCCATCAACATGGAGACAAGGTGCTTTGGGGGGGACCCAAAAGCACCCTCACATGTTGCGGGCATGTGGCCTGGTATGGTTCAGGAGGGGGGTGCTTTCTTGCTCCCCCCTTTTTCTGCGGCCTGCCAGGTTGCGTGCTTGGATAAGGGTCTGGTATGCCACACGCCATTTTTTTTATTTTGGCGCAGGGTTCCCCTTAACCATTTCAGTACACTATAATTTATATACTAGACTGTCTGAATATATAGTTGTGCTCATAAGTTTACATACCCTGGCAGAATGTATGATTTCTTGGCCATTTTTCAGAGAATAAGAATGGTAACACAAAAACTTTTCTTTCACTCATGGTTAGTGTTTGGCTGAAGCCATTTATTATCAATCAACTGTGTTTACTCTTTTTAAATCATAATGACAACAGTAACTACCCAAATGACCCTGACCAAAAGTGTATTGCTCCTTTAACATCAATGACAGCTTGAAGTTACATAGTAGGTGCGGTTGAAAAAAGACACAAGTCCATCAAGTCCAACCTATGTGTGTGATTATGTGTCAGTATTACATTACATATCCCTGTATGTTGCGGTCATTCAGGTGATTATCTAATAGTTTCTTGAAGCTATCAATGCTCCCCGCTGAGACCACCGCCTGTGGAAGGGAATTCCACATCCTTGCCGCTCTTACAGTAAAGAACCCTCTACGTAGTTTAAGGTTAAACCTCTTTTCTTCTAATTATAATGAGTGGCCCCGAGTCTTATTAAACTCTCTTCTGCGAAAAAGTTTTATCCCTATTGTGGGGTCACCAGTACAGTATTTGTAAATTTAAATCATATCCCCTCTCAAGCGTCTCTTCTCCAGAGAGAATAAGTTGAGCGCTCGCAACCTTTCCTCATAACTAAGATCCTTCAGACCCTTTATTAGCTTTGTTGCCCTTCTTTGTACTCGCTCCATTTCCAGTACATCCTTCCTGAGGACTGGTGCCCAGAACTGGACAGCATACTCCAGGTGCGGCCGGACCAGAGTCTTGTAGAGCGGGAGAATTATTGTTTTATCTCTGGAGTTGATCCCCCTTTTAATGCATGACAATATTCTGTTTGCTTTATTAGCAGCAGCTTGGCATTGCATGCCATTGCTGAGCCTATCATCTACTAGGACCCCCAGGTCCTTTTCCATCCTAGATTCCCCCAGAGGTTCTCCCCCCAGTGTATAGATTGCATTCATATTTTTGCCACCCAAATGCATTATTTTAAATTTTTCTACATTGAACCTCATTTGCCATGTAGTCACCCACCCCATTAATTTGTTCAGGTCTTTTTGCAAGGTTTCCACATCCTGCGGAGAAGTTATTGCCCTGTTTAGCTTAGTATCGTCTGCAAATACAGAGATTGAACTGTTTATCCCATCCTCCAGATCGTTTATAAACAAATTAAATAGGATTGGTCCCAGCACAGAACCCTGGGGAACCCCACTACCCACCCCTGACCATTCTGAGTATTCCCCATTTATCACCACCCTCTGAACACGCCCTTGTAGCCAGTTTTCAATCCATGTACTCACCCTATGGTCCATGCCAACGGACCCTATTTTGTACAGTAAACGTTTATGGGGAACTGTGTCAAATGCTTTTGCAAAATCCAGATACACCACGTCTACGGGCCTTCCTTTATCTAGATGGCAACTCACCTCCTCATAGAAGGTTAATAGATTGGTTTGGCAAGAACGATTCTTCATGAATCCATGCTGATTACTGCTAATGATATCGTTCTTATTAATAAAATCTTGTATATAGTCCCTTATCATCCCCTCCAAGAGTTTACATACTATTGATGTTAGGCTAACTGGTCTGTAATTTCCAGGGATGTTTTTTGGGCCCTTTTTAAATATTGGTGCTACATTGGCTTTTCTCCAATCAGCTGGTACCATTCCAGTCAATAGACTGTCTGTAAAAATTAGGAACAACGGTCTGGCAATCCCCTGACTGAGTTCCCTAAGTACCCTCGGTCTTTGTGGTATTTGTGAATGAGGCTCTTTATCTTCTCAGATGGTAAAGGTGCTCATTCCTCTTGGTAAAAAGTCTCCAGTTCCTGTAAATTCTTGGGCTGTCTTGCATGAACTGCATGTTTGAGATCTCCCCAGTAGGGATGAGCTTCGAGTTCGTCTCGAACTCATGTTCGACTCGAACATCAGCTGTTCGCCAGTTCTCCAAACAGCGAACAATTTGGGGTGTTCGCGGCAAATTCAAAAGCCACGGAACACCCTTTAAAAGTCTATGGGAGAAATCAAAAGTGCTCATTTTAAAGGCTAATATGCATGGTATTGTCATAAAAAGTGTTTGGGGACCCGGGTCCTGCCCCAGGGGACTTGGATCAATGCAAAAAAAAGTTTTAAAAACGGCCGTTTTTTTCGGGAGCAGTGATTTTAATAATGCTTAAAGTCAAACAATAAAAGTGTAATATTCCTTTAAATTTTGTACCTGGGGGGTGTCTATAGTATGCCTATAAAGGGGCGCATGTTTCCCGTGCTTAAAACAGTCTGACAGCAAAATGACATTTCAAAGGAAAAAAAGTCATTTAAAACTACTTGCGGCTATTAATGAATTGCAGGTCAATACACATAAAAGTTCATTTATAAAAACAGCATGGGAATTCCCCACAGGGGAACCCCGAACCAAAATTTAAAAAAAAAATGACGTGGGGGTCCCCCTAAATTCCATACCAGGCCCTTTAGGTCTGGTATGGATATTAAGGGGAACCCCGGCCAAAATTTTAAAAAAAAATTACGTGGGGGGTCCCCCTAAATTTCATACCAGACCCTTCAGGTCTGATATGGATTTTAAGGGGAACCCTGCACCAATTTTTTTTAAAAAAACGGCGTGGGGTCCCCCAAAAAATCCATATCAGACCCACAGGGAAGTCCCGTCATGTCCCCGTGCGTCAGAGGGGACGGGGTCACCGGGTGGCCCTGCCCCCCATTATTTAAGAACCGTCAGAAGAGGAGAAGCGTCACACAGCGGGAGCCTCCCTCCATGCCACCATGGATGCGGAGCGGCCCGGAGAAGAAGATGAAGGAGAGAAGAAGATGAAGCCCGTGCCAAAAATTAAAAAAATGACATAGGGGTCCCCCTCAAAATTCATACCAGACCCTTCAGGTCTGGTATGGATTTTAAGGGGAACCCCGCGCCAAAATTTAAAAAAATTGGCGTGGGGTCCCCCCAAAAATCCATACCAGACCCTTATCCGAGCACGCAACCTGGCAGGCCGCAGGAAAAGAGGGGGGGACGAGAGAGCACCCCCCCTGAACTGTACCAGGCCACATGCCCTCAACATTGGAAGGGTGCTTTGGGGTCCCCCCTAAAGCACCTTGTCCCCATGTTGATGAGGACAAGGGCCTCATCCCCACAACCCTGGATGGTGGTTGTGGGGGTCTGCGGGCAGGGGGCTTATCGGAATCTGGAAGCCCCCTTTAACAAGGGGACCCCCAGATCCCAGCCCTCCCCCCTGTGTGAAATGGTAAGGGGGTACAAAAGTACCCCTACCATTTCACAAAAAAACTGTCAAAAATGTTAAAAATGACAAGAGACAGTTTTTGACATCTCCTTTATTTCTTCTATCTTCTTTCTTCTAACTTCTTTCTTCCTTCATGCTTCGGTTTCTTCCTCCATCTTCTTCCTCTTCTGGTTCTTCTGGTTGTTATGGTTCTTCTGGTGTTCTCGTCCAGCATCTTCCTCCGCGGTGCCTTCTTGTCTTCATCTTCTTTTCTTCATCTTCTTCTCGGGCTGCTACGCATCCACGATTGGATTGAAGGCTCCCGCTGTGTGACGCTTCTCCTCTTCTGGCGGTTCTTATATAACGGATCCGACAATACACATAGAAGTTCATTGATAAAAACGGCATGGGAATTCCCCACAGGGGAACCCCGAACCAAAATTAAAAAAAAAACTGATGTGGGGACCCCCCACGTCATTTTTTTTTTTAAAATTTTGGCCGGGTTCCCCTGTAGGGAATTCCCATGCCGTTTTTATCAATGAACTTCTATGTGTATTGTCGGACCGGCAATGCATTAATAGCCACGAGTAGTTTTAAATGACTTTTTTTCCTTTTGAAATGTCATTTTGCTGTCAAACTGTTCTAAACACGGGAAACATGCGCCCCTTTAAGGCATACTATAGACACCCCCCAGCTACAAAATTTAAAGGGATATTACACTTTTATTGTTTGACTTTAAGCAATATTAAAATCACTGCTCCCGAAAAAACCTCGGTTTTTAAAACTTTTTTTGCATTGATCCATGTCCCCTGGGCCAGGACCCAGGTCCCCAAACACTTTTTATGACAATACCATGCATATAAGCCTTTAAAATTAGCACTTTTGATTTCTCCCATAGACTTTTAAAGGGTGTTCTGCGGCATTCGAATTTGCCGCGAACACCCCAAATTGTTGGCTCTTCGGCGAACTTGCGAACAACCGATGTTCGAGTTGAACATGAGTTCGACTCGAACTCGAAGCTCATCCCTACTGCTGATTGGCATTCTCAATATCTTGGATATCTTTTTATATCCTTTTCCTGTTTTATACAGTTCAACTGCCTTTTCCCACAGATCCTTTCACAATTCTTTTGCTTTCCCCATGACTCAGAATCCAGAAACATCAGTGCAGCACTGGAAGATGCAAGGGTCTGTCAGGAGTAGAGATGAGCTGAACACCCCCCCCCCCCCCCCCGGTTCTGTTCGCAGCAGAACATGCGAACAGGCAAAACATTTGTTTGAACACCGTTAAAGTCTATAAGACATGAATGTGAAAAATCAAAAGTGCCAATTTTAAATGCTTATATGCAAGTTATTGCCATAAAAAGTATCTGGGGCCCCAGGGGACATGAATTAATGCAAAAAAGAGTTTTAAAAACAGCAGTTTTTTCGGGAGCAGTGATTTTAATAATGCTTAAAAAAGTGAAACAATAAAAATGAAATATTCCTTTAAATATCGTGCCTGGGTGGTGTCCTTAGTATGCCTGTAAAGTAGCACATCTTTCCCGTGTTTATAACAGTGCCACAGCCAAATTAAATTTCTAAATGAAAAAATGTAATTAAAAAATGCTAGCAGCTGTAATGTATTGTCGGATTCTGGCAATATAGATAACAATACCAAAAATACCAAAAAAAATTAAGTGGATGTCACCCCCAAAATTCATACCAGGCCCTTCAGGTCTGGTATGGATACTAAGGGGAACCCCACACCCGAATTTAAAAAAAAAATGGTGTTAGGTTTCCCTAGGCCCCCAGGCACTATATACTCTGAACAGCAGTATGTATACTATACGGCATGTCCTATATATTTTGCAGAAAATTGGGCCTTAGGTGTTGGTGGTACCAGAACACTGTAAGCCCTCACAGTTACTCTTGTTGGGTGAAGGAATGGGCCCTGTTGTGAAATATTATATCAAAAAATTGTAATTACATGCCCCTGTTAAACAGGGGCAGAAAAATTGGGCCTTGGGTGGTGGTGGTGGTGCTACAACACTGTAACCCCTCACAGATACTCTTGTTCGGTGCAGAAACGGGCCCTGCATTGAAATATTAGATCAAAAATTGTAATTACAAAAAATTGGGCCTTGGGTGGTGGTGGTGGCGCCCTAAGCCAAAAATGTTGTTGAAAGCTAGCATCATCAAGATTAAGGAGGAATAGGATAGTCAGCATAGGCAGTCTTCAAGGGATCCCACATCCATAGCAAATTCAATCACTTACATCAGTATCAGGTGCTTGATAGCTGCTGATCCAAGACTGATTCATTTTTATGAATGGGAGAATATCAACAGAGTCTGTGGACAGGCACACTCTTTGATCCATTACAAACCCTCCAGCAGCACTAAATGTGCATTCAGAAAGCACACTGGATACAGGACAGGCCAGTAGCTCAATTCCATATTAAGCAAGTTCTGGCCAGTGGTCCATCCTCAAGACCCAGTAACCCAGTGGATGCTCTGTTGGAAAGTCTGCTCTTGCCCCTAGATATTCCTGCACCATGTAATGGAGACGCTGACGATGGTTGCTTGAAACGTTCAGACCTTGGCGCTGAAGACTGAAAATTTGTTTAAAGGCATAGGTCAGTCAGCCACCCTCTCCATTGCTCTTCCTCTGACTGAACAAAGCCTCAGCAATACGTTTTCCAGCATCAGGAAATTGTAACCTTCCAGGGTGTGGAAATGCGTTGCACAAACTTTTCTTCAAGGCCTCCTGAAGATGTTTCATCCTCTGCTCCCTCTGCGAAGGCAGGATGAGTTCTGCAACCTTACACTTGTAACATGGATTTGGAAGGGTTGCCAGCCAGTAATGATCCCTCTCCTTGATACCTTCAATCATAGGGTCCTTTCGCAGAATCAGGGAGCATATGTTTGCAGAGGGATTTGATTCTGAGTCCTCTGGGTCAATAAGGATCACTTTCTCCGTAACTACCTCCTCCCAGCAACGTACAACTCCTTGAGTTTCTGAAGACTGAAAACCATCCCTTGAAGACTGCTGCAGAGTGTTATCCTCTACATCCATGCTGACACAATCCTCCTCCTTCTTCTGTGAGTTTGGCGGGCCCACAGGAATGCTATCTGGATAAATGGGGCCTTGAGAGGAAAGGAAGTCCTCCTCTTCCTCCCGCTGTTCTGCCTCAAGTTCCCTGTCCATTATTCCTCAAAGCGTGTGCTCCAACACAAAGACAAGAGGGACAGTGTTACTGATGCATGCATTGTCACTGCTCACCATCCTCATTGCCTCTTCAAATGGTGACAGGACAGTGCATGCATCCTTGATCAGTAGCCATTGGCGTGGCGAAAGAAACCAAGTTCCCCTTGCCCTGTCCTGGTGCCATATTTGCACAGGTACTCATTGATGGCCCTCTCCTGTGTGTGCAGCTGCTGCAGCATTGCCAACGTTCAGTTCCAACTGGTGGGCATGTCACAAAAAGAGGCGGTTGGTGGGCAGGTTGCATTCCCTTTGAATGTCAGCCAGCTGAGCACTGGCATTGTATGACTGGCAGAAATGACCACAGACTTTTCTGGCCTGCCTCAGGAGATCCTGTAAGCCCGGGTACCTGCTCAAGAACCGCTGCACCACCAAATTCAGGATGTGTGCCAAACAAGGAACATGGCTCAAGTGTCCCTGTCAGAGGGTGGAGAAAAGGTTGGTGCCTTTGTTGCATACAATCATTCCTGACTGAAGCTGGCAGGGCTTTAACCACCTCTGAACCTGCCCCTGCAGAGCTGACAGAATCTCTGCCCCACTGTGGCTCCTGTCCCCTAGGCAGACCAACTCGAGCACCGCATGGCATATTTTAGCTTGACAGCTTGCGTAGCCCTTTGAACGCTTATGGAGCATCACTGGTTCAGAGGACAAATCTGCAGAAGAGGCCATAGAGGAAGAAGAAGAGGAGGGGGTGGAGGAGAGAGCTGTGGCAGAATTGCCACTAGCATTTTGGAGGCGTGGTGGTGGAACAGGCTCCAACAACACTGAACACTGTCCTGCATCCTTCCCAGCTGCCAACAGAGTTACCCAGTGCACTGTGAAGGTAAGGTAACATCCCTGCCCATGCCTGCTGGACCATAAGTGAGCGGTAATATGAACCTTACTGCTGACCGCCCTGTCCAACAAGGCCAAAACATTGCCTTCCACATGCCGGTAGAGAGCCGGAATGTTCTTTTGTGAAAGAAATGGTGGTTTGAAACCTGCCATTGAGGTACAGCACATTCCACAAATTCACGAAAGGGGGCAGAGTCTACCAGCTGAAAAAGCAGCAGTTGCAGTGCTAGCAATTTGGCCAAGCTAGCATTTAGACGCTGATGGCTGGGACTGAATTTCTTTTTACAGTTCAGTAACTGGGGTAGGGAAATTTGCCTGCTAAAATCAGATGGTGGTGTACTGCTAGCAGATTGGCTGCAAGTACTTGGGACACCTATTGCTATACCTTCATTCCTCTCAGTGCAGGTTTTTGTGGACTGGAGGTATAGTAGGGTTGGAGATCCCAGATGAGGAGCAAAGAAGTCCGCCTTTTTCTTTGATGTGTTTCTTTCAAGTGCTGTTGTCATAAAGCAGATGTGACCAGAACTGTGTGACTGTGACAGAGTGAACCAGACATAAATAGGTGAAAGTAGTTTATTAAGGTAAATACATGTGATTACACCACCAATACAAACAGAGTGAACAAACCAAACAACCAAACAGTGATAATAAACCAACCAGCATATGTATAGGTTGTACAAACTGTGGTTTTAAATCTCCCTGTGTAACAAAAGACTGAGCAGACACAATGCACTCAGCAATCACCTGTGGGGAACAGGCTGAGCAGTGCTCGCAAAAATCGCTGGGATCATCTTCAAAAAGCCATACTAGGGATACAACCTGATTCATATTAAAAGGAGGAGTGAAATCATCATGATCCTCTGGAATACAGGGCAGGGCCAGCTCAGTACAGATCTTGATCAAAGGCTGCACCTCCTCAAACAATATATAACCCTGATCGACCAGGGAGTGAGCCAAACGTATAGTTGCAAACAACTGGTCACTAGACCATCCTTTCAAAGCCTGGCGGCAATAAACACCACTTTCAGATGCCAGCAGAAAAAAATAAATAACCTCATTGGTATTCATGTTTGCAACCAAACTGAAAAAGGGTTCCCCTGTGCAGCCTCTTCCAGTCAGGGATGGCCCTGGTATTCTGTCATAAACCAGATGTGACCAAAACTGTGTGACTGCGACATAGTGAACCAGACATAAATAGGTGAAAGTGGTTTATTAAGGTAAATGCATATACATATGAACACACCACCAATACAAACAGAGTGAACAAACCAAACAACCAAACAGTGATAATAAACCAACCAGCATATGTAGCAAAAGGGAGTACCAGAATCATAATCAAGCCAGGCCAGGGTCATAAACAGGAGATCAGTAGATGGGGGGCCATAAGTAAACAGACAGGGAACAAGATGGAAGGGATCAGGCTACAGGGCAAAGATCAAGGGATATAGGAACAGATATAACAGGTTCAGGATACGGGATACAGGAATCAGGAATCAGAGTTCAGGATCAGGATCAGGATAACAGGTAAACAGGCTGTAGGTCAGGGCACAAGGATAATACCAGGGCAGAGCGTGAGTGCATTCGCCGGGTATTTATACAATAGCTACTAACGAGGATAGGTAAAGCCTGATTGCAGAAGGTAATAACTTCTCCAGACTGCCAGGATCCATCTGCTGGTGGATGCCAGTACTGCGGTCGAAAGATGACATAATACCAGCAGGGAAAACCTCTTCTGACTGCTCCAAACTGCCAGGAGACACCTGCTGGTGGGCCTCAGTACTGCATGCCAAATGATCGATATTACCAGCGGAGAGAACCTTTCCTGACAGCTGTTGCCAACAGACTGCATGGCAGGTCGTCATATGTCTGGTAAAGCATTGTAGCAATATATTGTAGCAGAGCATCCCAGAGAGAGCCAGGAAAAGTCCTATTCAGGGTTTATACATCTCCCAGGCTCATCTCATACACATTCAGGAATCCATGATCCAGTTTGGGTCGTGGTCTTCTTCCCCAGGCTAATTTAAACTCTCCTGAGCAGACAGCTTTTGCTCTCTGCCTGGGAAACACAGACAACACTGGTCTGTGAGAGCACAAAGGTTGGTAAAAAGCTTTTAAGTGGTTGATGTGGAAACTAACAAGTGGTGGGCTTGCTCAGCCTGGTAGTTAGGGCCTGCATAGTGTGTAGTTAGAGCCGAGACACGGCTAGGTTTTTGTTTGGCTGTTTTGTTCTCTTTGTTTTGTTCTGAATACTGTACAGCACCTTTATAGACTTGTAAATATCACCATTAACCACATGACCACTGGGCACTTAAACCCAGTTCCTAACCAGACCAGTTTTCAGCTTTCAGTGCTCTCACATTTTGAATAATAATTACTCAGTCATGCAACACTGTGCCCATATGAAATTTTTGTCCTTTTTTTCACACAAATAGAGCTTTCTTTTCATGGTATTTGATCACCTCTGGGTTTTTTATTTTCTGTGCTATAAATGAAAAAAGACAGAACATTTTGTAAAAAAATGAACTTTTCTTTATTTCTATAAAATTTTGCAAATAAGTAATTTTTCTTCATAAATTTGGGCCAAAATTTATACTGCTACATATCTTTGGTAAAAATAACCCAAATTAGTGGATATTGTTTAGTCTGTGTGAAAGTTATAGAGTCTACAAGCTATGATGCCAATCACTGAAAATTGATCACATCTGATCACACCTGATGTACAGAGGCCTATCTCATTTCTTGAGACCCTAACAATCCAGGAAAGTACAAACAAAATGACCCCTTTTTGGAAAGTAGACATTTCAAGGTATTTAGTAAGGTATTTAGTAAGAAGCATGGTGAGTATTTTGAAGTTGTTATTTCTTCCCTCTTTGCAAAATTAAGATTTTTTAATTTTTTTTTTTTTTTTCACACCAAATTGTCATTATAACCGGTTATTTCTCTCACATGGCATGTACATTCCACAAATGACACCCCAAAATGTATTCTGCTACTCCTCCTGAGTATAGAAATACCACAAGTGTGAGACTTTTACACAGCCTGGCCACATACAGAGGCCCAACATTGAAGTAGCACATACAGGCGTTCTAGGAGCATACATTTCACAGCTAATCTCTCAACCACCTATTACATTTTTGAAGGCCCTGGAGCACCAGGACAATGGAAACGCTCACAAAGTGACCCCATTTTGGAAAGCAAACACCCCAACGTATAATCTATGAGCCATAATGAGTCTTTTGAACGGTTCATTTTTTTTCCAGAAGTTTTTGGAAAATGTGGGAAAAAAATGAAAACGCATTTTTTTTTACATAAAGATGTCCATTCCTAAGATATTTCCAACACGTAGCATGTACATAACAAAAATGACACCAACAATATATTCTGCTACTCCTCTTGAGTATGGCAATACCACATGTGTGAGACTTTTACACAGCCTGGCCACATACAGAGGCCCAACATTGAAGTAGCACATTCAGGCGTTCTAGGAGCATAAATTACACATCTAATTTCCCTACATTCTATCTTATTTTTGAAGGCTGTTCATATTTCTAACACATAGCATGAACATACCAAGAATTACACCCTAAAATACATTCTGCTGAGCAAAGGGTAAACAAAAGATTACATACAATTGTTCGACTCGAACATCGGGCTCATCCCTAATACATACACACACATACTGTATATGTGTTTTTTTCTCTTACTTATTTTTATTCCAGTTTATTGGAATATAGTATAACATTTACTGTTTAAGATCACTATTACATGAATTTATATTTTAAATCATTCCTTCGCAATGACACTTTGAAAGATTGCTATAGTGTTTCTTCCTATGGAAATATAGCAGTGATATATTATACCTAGAAGTGTCATTTCTCAGTTAGTGATTTGCTAAAGCTTATATTATAGAAAATATTTTTCCTTAACATCCAGTGTGGTCTGAAAGATAAACTCAAGTTCATGTTAATGTCATTGAGACTTCAAAAAAACCTGCGTCATCAAATTCAAATTCCATTAAACTAAAGTATCAAAGTGCTGTTTATTTTCACTGAATTACACTGTAAAAAAAAGAGATTCTGAAAATTGAATTACCATCTGTGTGTTTTTTCCAAACATTTAAAATGGGATAATTGTTAAAATAATTATTGCACCTACAACTACTAATTTTAAAAGTGGCTTCTATGTACTAAGCTAGGACTCATATCTCTGGAGAGGTTGTTGTATTTTAGTGCCTAAGTACTCGGTCTAAGTTACGTGACCAATCGGTATGCAATTGCACTGTGTGTTGGCAGATTGCATGCGGATTGTAAGCTAACAGATCTGCCGGACGCAGATCTGTGTGTGTGGTGGCTCAGCAGACCAGTCTGCAGACAAACGGTTGGGTGGTGGCAGGCTATTGTTTATTGTGTGTCTGGTGTGTGGGTGTGGGGACAATGGGAAGAGTGATTAAAACTGGGGTTCAAGCAAGTGTGTAGTAATTGCTAGACTGTTCCTCAACCCTTAGAGTGCACCAGATTGTATGTAAGATTCGTATCTGCCTGTGTGTGGTCAGCTAGCTGGATTGGAGTGGAGTCTCCCTCTAGTGGTGGCCAAAGGTAGCGCAGGCTGTGAAAGTACCACAGCCAGTCTTACATGCACAGTATAAGTTCCCCCTTATTCCCTTAGTTCCTCATATACCCCAGTCACGGAACGCATGTCGCGGTTAGCTAGTCGCCGTGGGCGTGTGGAATTCGTGACAGATAAGTCACTAATTTTAAAGTGTATCCACAAAAACATGTAATATAGTGCAGCTTACCAGCTCTTAATGGCTACTTTAGATTTTTTTTTTACACCTTTGCTAATAACATATTTCCTGTTCTAGGGTGACAATTCACTGCACTGTAGCTATGGATCCTGAACCTGATCTCCTGATTTTGACTACAAAAACCTCCTTCATCTCTATTACACAGGGATGAGGCAGATAACATTGTTTGAGACATCAGTTCAGTGCACAGGACACAAGATTTCTGAAATGAATTTTTCTGTATTAAAAAAAAATCAACTTTGTATATCGTATTAAAGTAAAAAAGAAAAAAAAACATCATATTTACCTGCTCTGTGCAGCGGTTTTGCACAGAGCAGCCCTGATTCTCCTCTTCTTGGGTCCACCACCCCCACTTCTGGCCCCTCCCTTCTGTCGAGTGCCCCAAGAGCAAGCAGCAGCTCTGCAAGCAGCAATGGGGTCACCCAAGCAGGTGCGCTCCTGAGCCGCTGCACTGCATGTCCATTTAGCCCCCTCTCTCTTCTCATTGGCTCACTGGCTGTGATTGGCAGGAGCCAAGGTCTCAGCCAATGAGGAGGAAGAGTCCCTGGAGAATCAATGCAATGCACATCACAAGATCAAGATGGTACTCAGGTAGGTATTGGGGGGATGGGGGCTGCTGCTGCACACAGAAGTTTTTTTGCATAGAATGCATGAAGATAAAAAAACCTTCAGCCTTTAGAACCACTTTAAGTCCATAAGTGATTTGACAGGTATTATCCATTTCAAGTCCAGACACTTTCACCCCATTTCAGTCCAGGCCAATCTTCAACTTTCAGCACTGTCACACTTTGAGCGATAATTACTCAGGCATGCAACACTGTACTCAAATGACATTTTTCAGATTTTTTTTTTTAAACATATAGAGCATTCTCTTAGTAGTATTTAATCACCACCGTTGTTTTGTTTTTTTTTGCTATAAAATTATATTTCTTCAAAAAAATGAGTCCAAAATATATTCTGTTACTTTATTTTAGTAAAAAATAACTGAAAACAGTGTGGATTAGTTAGTCTGTGTGAAAGCTAAAGATTATACAAACTATGATATATACTGTATATATTTAAAAATTGATCAGCCCAGATGTACTGACTGCCTATCTCATTTCTTGAGACCCTAAAATGCGGGGACAGTTCAAATACCCTCCAAATTACCCTTTTTTTGGAAAGAAGACAGTCAAGGGTCTTTAGTAGGGATGAGCCCGATGTTCGTGTCGAACGTAAGTTTGACTCGAACATCGGGTGTTCGCCTGTGCGCCTAACAGCGAACAATTTGGGGTGTTCGCGGCAAATTCGAAAGCCGCGGAACACCCTCTAAAAGTCTATGGGAGAAATCAAAAGTCCTAATTTTAAAGGCTTATGTGCTTGATATTGTCATAAAAAGTGTTTTGGGATGCCCCAGGGGACATGTATCAATGTAAAAAAAGTTTCAAAAACGTCAGTTTTTTCAGGAGCAGTGATTTAAGTAATGCTTAAAGTGAAACAATAAAAGTGAAATATTCCTTTAAATTTCGTACTTGGGGAGTGTCTATATTATGCCTGTAAAGTGGCGCATGTATCCCGTGTTTAGAACAGTCCCTGCACAAAATGACATTTCTAAAGGAAAAAAAGTCATTTAGAAGTACTCGCAGCTATAATGAATTGTCGGTCCCGGCAATACAGATAAAAGAAAAAAAATGGCATGGGATCCCCCCAGTTCATTACCAGGCCCTTTGGGTCTGGTATGAATATTAAAATAACAAAATTAAAAAAAAAAACTGCGTGGGGGTCCCCCTCAAAATCCATAGCAGACCCTTCAGGTCTGGTATGGATCTTAAGGGGAACCCCGGGCCAAAATTAAAAAAAAATGGCGTAGGGTCCCCCAAAAATCCATATCAGACCCTTATCTGAGCAGGCAACCTGGCAGGCCACAGGAAAAGAGGGGGGGGTGAGAGAGTGCCCCCCCTCTCCTGAATTGTACCAGGCCACATGCCCTCAACATGGGGAGGGTGCTTTGGGTAGCCCCCCCAAGCACCTTTCCCCATATTGATGGGGACAAGGGCCTCATCCCCACAACCCTTGCCCAGTGGTTGTGGGGGTCAGCGGGCGGGGAGCCTATTGGAATATGGAAGCCCCGTTTAACAAGGGGACCCACAGATCCCAGCCTCCCTCCCTGTGTGAAATGGTAACGGGGTACAAATGTACCCCTACCATTTCACAAAAGAAGTGTCAAAAATGTTAAAAATGACAAGAGACAGTTTTTGACACAGCTTGGGACAAGTCCTTTATTAAAAAATAAAAATGTCCCATGAAGTCTTCTTCTCTCACTAAGTCGACGTTCTGAAAAAGAAAAAAAAAACAAAGCCCCGACCGACCCGCCTCCATGGAAGGCACCCGCCATATGATGCATCCTCGCTGGTGACAGTTCTTTTATAACTGAGGGTGGGGCCACACGGTGACAGTCCCGGGAGACTCCGCCCCCCTCTGATGCATGGGGACTTTCCTATGGCTTTCCCGGGTGTCAGAGGGGCAGCGGGCCACCCATTTACGTAACATATTTTTATGTCAAATGGTTTTTTCGCAGCGGTTTTTCAAATGCAAATTTTTTAGAAAAAATACACTTACATGACTTTTAATGCACAAAAACACGCTTTAAAATTGCGCCCACCTGTGGAATGGCTTCAAACTAGGTTACCATTTTGGGGTTGCACAGGAAGTCTGGAGCTGGAATTATTGCTCTCACTCCTACGTACACAGTGATACCTCACATGTGTGGTGCGATTGCCGTTTACATATGGGCGGAGTGATGCGCTGACATCCCCACCACTATCGTGTCCCGATGGATGGGTTTTTTGGTTGTGTATGGCCGACACACCAAATAATAGGTGCTATTTTATTTTTAACGCATGAGTGCTATGTTTTTTACCCAATGAAGCCAAATGATTCTTACACTACAAATATGGAGTGTTCTTGGTTTCAATCTGGTGTCATATCCCATTGTTCACCTACCGAGTGATACCGGATGTGTGGAGCAGCCGTGAGACAAGAAGAAAGGCCCAGGCTGGGTGATAAGCCACAGGAGGTACCTGACCCCCTATAACAAGGGGTCCACAGGAGCTGGTAAGCAGTTTCTTCAGCTGGTGGTGGATTCATAGCAGTTTTGGTGTTGAAAGATGGACTTGTTCCCCAAATAGATCATCTTTACAAATCACCTGTTTATGGACAGTTTGCACATAATTTTAATTCCTTCAGGGATCTATGCACTGTGGCACTTTATTCATTTTTTGCCTATTGATTCATTGATTTATTATGAATGATTTTTTTCAACAAATAGCGTGATTCTTAATATATACATGTTTACATATACGTGCAAGATTGGCGCACACTTTTTTTCATTTTTTTTAACAACATCCCATGTGACAGCATGGGCCCTGACAGGTCCTCTTTCTGGAGAGATCTTAGGTCTATTAGACCCCAGAAATGAAATAAATTATATCCCACTTCTATTAGACCCCAGACTTCTCCTCTGGCCTCCAATGCAGCCGAAATCCCTAACACTTCTGGTTTCTGACAACACACAGTGGGAGGAACAACATCAGTTCCTTTCACTGTGTGCCCTGAGTCAGATGCTGCCAGTTGTTTCTTTACCGGGCTCTAGGGATGAGCCGAACACCCTCTGTTCGGTTCGCACCAGAACTTGCGAACAGGCAAAAAATTTGTTCGAACACGCAAACACCGTTAAAGTCTATGGGACACGAACATGAATAATCAAAAGTGCTAATTTTAAAGGCTTATATGCAAGTTATTGTCATAAAAAGTGTTTGGGGACCTGGGTCCTGCCCCAGGGGACATGGATCAATGCAAAAAAAGTTTTAAAAACAGCCGTTTTTTCGGGAGCAGTGATTTTAATAATGCTTAAAGTGAAACAATAAAAGTGCAATATCCCTTTAAATTTCGTACCTGGGGGGTGTCTATAGTATGCCTGTAAAGGGGCGCATGTTTCCCGTTTTTAGAACAGTCTGACAGAAAAATTACATTTCAAAGGAAAAAAAGTCATTTAAACTACTTGCGGCTATTAATGAATTGCCGGTCCGACAATACACATAAAAGTTCATTGATAAAAACAGCATGGGAATTCCCCACTGGGGAACCCGAACCAACATTTAAAAAAAAATGACGTGGGGCCCTTCAGGTCTGGTATGGATATTAAGGGAAACCTCGGCCAAAATTTAAAAAAAATGGCGTGGGGTCCCCCTCAAAATCTATACCAGACCCTTCAGGTCTGGTATGGATTTTAAGGGGAACCCCGCGCCAAATTTTTTTTTTTAAAATGGCGTGGGGTCCCCCTAAAAATCCATACCAGACCCTTATCCGAGCATGCAACTTGGCAGGCCGCTGGAAAAGAGGGGGGACAAGAAAATGCCCCCCCCTGAACCGTACCAGGCCACATGCCCTCAACATTGGGAGGGTGCTTTGGGGTAGCCCCCCAAAACACCTTGTCCCCATGTTGATGAGGACAAGGGCCTCATCCCCACAACCCTTGGCCGGTGGTTGTGGGGGTCTGCGGGCGAGGGGCTTATCGGAATCTGGCCCTCCCCCTGTGTGAAATGGTAGGGGGTACTACCTACTATTTCACAAAAAAACTGTAAAAAATGTTAAAAATGACAAGAGACAGTTTTTGACAATTCCTTTATTTAAATGCTTCTTTTTTCTTCTATCTTCTTTCATCTTTCTTCTTTCTTCTATCTTCCTTCGGTTTCTTCCTCCATCTTCTTCTTCTTCTGGTTCTTCTGGTTCTTCCTCCGGTGTTCTCGTTCCGGCATCTTCCTCCGCGGCATCGGCATCTTCTTCCCTTCTTCTCCTCAGGCCTCTCCGCATCCATGATGGCATGGAGGGAGGCTCCCGCTGTGTGATGCTTCTCTTTTCATCTTTTTCTCTTCATATTTTTCTCTTCATCTTCTTCTCTTCATCTTCTTGTCTTCATCTTCTTTTCGGGTTGCTCCACATCCATGATGACATGGAGAGAGGCTCCCGCTGTGTGACACTTCTCCTCTTCTGATGGTTCTTAAATAATACATAACCCCCCCCGTCTGACCTCACGGGGAATGCGACAGGGAAGTCCCCGTCAAGTCCCCGTGCGTCAGAGGGGGGCGGGGTAACCGGGAGGCTCCACCCCGTTATTTAAGAACCATCAGAAGAGGAGAAGCGTCACACAGCGGGAGCCTCCCTTCATGCCATCATGGATGCGGAGCAGCCCGAAAAGAAAATGAAGACAAGAAGATGAAGAGAAGAAGATGAAGGGAAAAAGATGAAGAGAGAAGCGCCACACAGCGGAAGCCTCCCTCCATGCCATCATGGATGCGAAGCGGCCCGAGGAGAAGAAGGGAAGAAGACGCCGTGGAGGAAGATGCCGGATGAGAACGACCGGAGGAAGAACCAGAAGAACCAGAAGAAGAAGATGGAGGAAGATATAAGAAAGAAGATAGAAGAAAGAAGAAGCATTTAAATAAAGGAATTGTCAAAAACTGTCTCTTGTCATTTTTTTTCATCCATTTTTTTGGACACACTTCTTTTTGGCTCAACAAAATAACTTTTTATATTGCCTTTCTTTCCTCTCCCTCTTATCATGCTGGCTAAAAACGGGTGTAGTCACTAACCACTTGAATAATTGGTGGTATCAATCAAATATGTTAATTTTCTGTGACACTAACAAGATAGGCCAATTTTGTAGAGATTGAGTTTGCATGTGTGTATGTGAGTATATATATATTTTGCCATATCTCTTTCAAACTAGCTACGACTATAGCTATTGCCGAAACGAGTCAGCTTTATTGTTTTATTGTCACTCTGATGTACCAATAAACAAAACTTTAAGGATTACAGTTTTGCCAGCTCTCCTTATTACTGTTGCATTGGAGTGTGTTGGGACACATCGAGCCTCGGCACCTGTGAGTGGACCTGGTGTATGGAATGAGTTGTCCCTGCAGAGAGCGCTGTTACCTTTCTACTTTTCCATACTGGTATGGAATGTGGCAGTGATCAGATCGCTGGTATGGTGGTGATTAGTGATGAGCTTCGAGGTCGAGTTGAACTCGAATATCGGCTGTTCGCCAGTTCTCCAAACAGCGAACAATTTGGTGTGTTCGCGGAAAATTCGAAAGCCGCAGAACATCCTTTAAAAGTCTATGGAAGAAATCAAAAAAGCTAATTTTAAAGGCTTATATGCATGGTATTGTCATAAAAAGTGTTTGGGGACCTGGGTCCTGCCCCAGGGGACATGGATCAATGCAAAAAAAGTTTTAAAAACTGCCGTTTTTTCGGGAGCAATGATTTTAATAATGCTAAAAGTGAAACAATAAAAGTGTAATATTCCTTTAAATTTCGTACCTGGGGGGTGTCTATAGTATGCCTGTAAAGGGGCGCGTGTTTCCCATGTTTAGAACAGCCTGACAGCAAAATGGCATTTCAAAGGAAAAAAAGTCATTTAAAACTACTTGCGGCTATTAATGAATTGCCGGTCCGACAATACACATAAAAGTTCATTGATAAGAACGGCATGGGAATTCCCCACAAGGGAACCCCGAACCAAAATTTAAAAAAAAAATGGCGTGGGGGTCCCCCTAAATTCTATACCAGGCCCTTCAGGTCTGGTATGGATTTTAAGTGGAACCCCGCGCCAAAATGAAAAAAAAAATGGCGTGGGGTCCCCCCAAAAATCCATACCAGACCCTTATCCGAGCATGCAACCTGGCAGGCCGCAGGAAAAGAGGGGGACGAGAGAGCACCCCCCCTCCTGAACCATATCAGGCCACATGCCCTCCACATTGGGAGGGTGCTTTGGGGTAGCCCCCCAAAACACCTTGTCCCCATGTTGATTGGGACAAAGGCCTCATCCCCACAACCCTTGCCCAGTGGTTGTGGGGGTCTGCGAGCAGAGGGGGGCTTATCGGAATCTGGAAGCCCCCTTTAACAAGGGGACCCCCAGATCCTGGCCCTCACCCCTGTGTGAAATGGTAAGGGGGTACAAAAGTACCCCTACCATTTCACAAAAAAAGTGTAAAAAATGTTAAAAATGACAAGAGACAGTTTTTGACAATTTCTTTATTTAAATGCTTCTTCTTTCTTCTATATTCTTTCTTCTATCTTCTATCTTCCTTCGGTTTTTTCCTCCATCTTCTTCTTCTTCTGGTTCTTCTGGTTCTTCTGGTTCTTCCTCCAGTGTTCTCGTCTGGCATCTTCCTCCGCGGCGTCTTCTTACCTTCGTCTTCTTTTTTGCCTGTTCACATGTTCTGGTGCGAACCGAACAGGGGGG
The DNA here is from genome assembly GCA_037952835.1 of Lithobates septentrionalis. Classification (NCBI taxonomy): domain Eukaryota; kingdom Metazoa; phylum Chordata; class Amphibia; order Anura; family Ranidae; genus Lithobates; species Lithobates septentrionalis. The sequence goes on from JBBDGP010000584.1 coordinate 3,446,793, forward strand.
TGTTCGGCTCATCCCTAGTGGTGATTAGGATGCTGGTATGGCGGTGATCAGGACACTGGTACAGAGTATAGCAGTGATCAGGACATTGGCATGAGATATGGCAGTGATCAGGATGTTGGTTTGGGGTATGGCAATGATCAGGATGCTGATATGGGGGTATGATGGTGATCATGACTCTGGTATGGAATATGGTGGTGATAAGGACGCTGGTATGGGGTTTGGCATTGATCAGGATGCTTGTATGGGGTATGGAAGTGATCAGGATGCTGGTATGAATTATGGAAGTGATCAGGATGTTGGTATGGCGAATTGCGGTGATCTGGACGCTGGTGTGGGGTATGGCGGTAATCCAGACCTTGGTATGAGGTATGACTGTGATCAGGATGTTGGTATGAATTATGGCAGTGATCATGATGTTGGTATGGCAAATTGTGGTGACCTGGATGCTGGTTTGGGGTATGGTGGTAAACAGGAACTTGGTATGAGGTATGGCAGTGATCAGGATGCTGGTATGAATTATGGCAGTGATCAGGATGCTTGCGGTGATCTGGATGCTGGTGTGGGGTATGGCGGTAATCAGGGCCTTAATATGAGGTATGGCTGTGATCAGGATGCTGGTATGGCAAATGGAGGTGATCAGGATGCTGGTATGCTGTATGGCGGTGATCAGGACATTGGTATGATGTATGGCGGTGATCAGGATGCTGGTATGAGGTATGGCAGTGATCAGGACACTAGTATGGAATATGGCAGTGATCAGGACCCTGGTATGGTGGTGATCAGGATGCTGGTATGACGTTGATCAGGACGCTGGTATGGCGGTGATCAGGATGCTGGTATGGGGTATTGTGGTGATCTGGACATTGGTATGGGATATGGCGGTGATAAGGATGCTGGTTTGAGGTATGGTGGTGATCAGGTTGCTGTTATTGCAAATGGTAGTGATCGTAGCACTGGTATGGCGTATGGTGGTGATCAGGTTGCTAGTAGGGATAAGCCTGATGTTCGTGTCGAAAGTAAGCTTGATTCGAACAGAATTTAGAACATTATGAGGTGTTCATGGGAAATTGGAGCCCCTGCGGAACGCCCAATAATGCACTGTGAGATCGCAGTGCATTGGCGGCTGCTGATTGGCTAAAGCATGCACCTGACCTGCATGCTTTGGCCTATCACATCGCGCTCTGCCAAGAGAGCCATGATTGGCCAAAGGCAGGGTGCCTTTGGCCAATCATGGCTCAGGAAGCTAAGTCTACGACCCACACTATGTAAGGCTGCTTACATAGCGGCCGTACATAGTGTAATGAATGAGAGCAGCAAAATGACATTTCTAAAGGAAAAAATGTAATTTAAAACTGTTCCCGGCTGTAATGTATTGCCAGATCCCGGCAATATACATAAAAATCATTGAAAAAAACGGCATGTGTTCCAACCCCAGTCCATTACCAGGCCCTTCAGGTCTGGTATGGATATCAAGGGGAACCCTGCGCCAAAATTTAAAAGAGAAATGGCATGGGGTCCCCCCAAAATCCATACCAGGCCCTTCAGGTCTGGTATGGATTTTAAGGGGAACCCCGCACCAATTTTTTTTAAAAAATGGAGTGGGGTCCCCCCAGAATCCACACCAGACCCTTATCTGAACACGCAACCTGGCAGGCCACAGGAAAAGGGGGGACAAGAGAGTGCCCCCCCTCCTGAACCATACCAGGCCACATGCCCTCAACATGGGGAGGGTGCTTTGCGTCCCCCCAAAACACCTTGTCCCCATGTTGATGGGGACAAATGCCTCATCCCCACAACCCTTGCCCGGTGGTTTTGGGGGTCTGCGGGTGGGGGGCTTATCAGGATTTGGAAGCTCCCTTTAACAATCCCTCCATGTGAATGAGTATCAGGTACATTGTACTCCTAATCATTCATCAAAAAAAGTTGCAAAAAAGTTGGTGCTCAGAGGTGGGTAGGGGGACTAAGGGTGCATCAGAAGGGGGGGGTTTCTGCACCTTTTCTTTGAGAAAAAAGCCCTGTCCCCCGTCGATTCGTTCACAGTGATAGATCCTTCGCTGGGGACGGAGGAAGCCAGGAATCCCCCCTTTGCAATACAGGCTGCAATACAGGCTCTGGGCCTTATACCCTCTCCTACACGAGCAGTTCTAACCCCAGACGTCCTAGATGCCAAATTGTTTATTAAACTGCAGCTTCTGCTTCAACAAATCACCCAATCTATTTTGGCTGCTGTGAGCAAAATATTTGCAGAACTGAGGGGGGAAATCACCCAAATGGGGGAACGCACGGACATGCTAGAGCAAAAATTGGACGAAATGGTGAATTATGTGCAGGCCATAGAAGATGAGAACTCCAGCCTTAAACACTCAGTCTCCCAGCTACAGCTACAGCAGGAGGACTTGGATAACAGGGAAAGAAGACAAAATTTATGTGGTATCCCTGAAAAGGTAAGTGACTCGGCCGTACGCCCCTAACTCCTGGAGGTCTTTAACAACTTGGCTCCCTCGGTGGTGGATGTAGAGTGGCGCCAAGACAGGGCTCATCGTTCTCTGGGTCTTAAACCCCCGGCTGGAGCTATGCCAGAGATGTAATTGTGAGGTTTCACTTTTATGATAGCAAGGAAGCCCTGATATTGGCCACATGCAATAAGTCCCCGATCACGTACCAGGGGGCTAAGCTACAGATATCTAGTGACCTCTCCCCCATCACATTAGCAAAACGGAGAAACCTGCGACCAATAACAGTGCACCTGCAACATCAACGGGTCCAGTATTACTGGGGATTTCCCTTTCGTCTCACCGTGTCCAGAGATGGGGTCCAATACAGCCTTCGGGATCTTCAAGAGGGTGAAGCCTTTGTGAAAAGTTTAAATCTCCCCCATTGCCTGAAGAAGATTTGCTACCTCCCCCTGGACAAGCCCATCCATTTCCTACTATTCACAGCCACGTCTGGACCCCTGTAAGGGGCCAATCAAGGAAGCAAGCCTCCACACCTCAATGCTCACGTTTCACCAAGCAACCTCCTTGATCTTCCTGGCCAGATCTTTTGGCTCACTTTTGTCTTTTTTCCCCCTGCAGTTTACAGGGTGCACAGTGCTGTGTGCTGGACTTCAGGTAGTATGAGTCTCCCTGAAAATTTGTTGTAGGGGCTCTCCTTTCCCATATCCGTGGGTCTATTAAAGGTAAAGTTACTGTTATTGTTCTGTTGCTCTTTAATGACTGTTTTCTGATGAGCTAACTTTTGTCAGACTGTTACCGTGACTGCCAAGTTCATAAGGAGAGTGGTCCCCTCTCTCCCCTAAATCCCCTTGCTGGAAACCCCCATGTGCCCCTACATGGCCTTTGCCACAGTGCGAAGCCTCCTGAGATGCCAATGGATATCAGGCTTTCAAACCTTGGTTTTCTTTTTTTTTTTCTTCTGGATGTTTTTGTTTTTATTTTTATTTTTGTGTTTTTATTTTTCCAACATGTTCATGCTTACATGTCAGCTTTGTAGGTTGAGGTCACAAGACTTTGTTTTATTTCTATTGTTATGGGTTTCCTTCCTAGAGGTATATATGTTCTTTCACAGATACCATAGGGCTAGTTCCCTTTGCTATGTTCATAATTATTCATCTAACAGTTATCATGCCTTTTATGTTATGTTTCCCCACAGGGTCTACATGCCAATGATAGCTACCATTGATGATTTGTTCTCATGGCGTTGAGAATCATGTTGTATAATGTAAAGGGTCTGGGCTCCATTCGGAAGCATTGGATGGCTCTGAAGGAGTTCAGATCCTCGGGTGCGGATGTGGTCATGCTCCAGGCGGTATGTTGAAATCAGCTTCCAGATTTTTTCCCACCTCCTACCTGGCCTCGGATTCCACGGGCAAAGCTGGGGTGGCAATTTTAATTAAAAAATCTTGTCCCATTAGGGTCCAAAAAGTACATGCCGACCCCCACGGGAGGTATCTTATCCTGGAGTGTGGCTACATGGCCACTTCTTTCACCCTAGTAAATTTATATGCTCCAAATACTGGACAGGTTGATTTCCTCAACAAGATTTTTGACTCTAAAATTTATTGAACATAGAAAACATTATTTAAAAGAGGAAAACAGATCCAGAAATCTGTACAACATCAGTCCATGAGAATGGTTACAAGAGTACAGACCATACATAGCTCAATGAAATATCATAAACAATTCAAGGATAGGATAACCATCATTCCATCATAGAAGTATTGAATTCAAAGAAGAGCTATGTCGTTGGTAGATGTTAAAATTTAACATCTACCAATGATGATCAATGATGATCTTCTTTGAATTAAATACTTCTATGATGGAATGATGGTTATCCTATCCTTGAATTGTTTATGATATTTCATTGAGCTATGTATGGTCTGTATTGTAACCATTCTCATGGACTGATGTTGTACAGATTTTTGGATCTGTTTTCCTCTTTTAAATAATGTTTTCTATGTTCAATAAATTTTATTTTTTAACTGTATATTACCTGTTATCGTGCCTAAAAAGTCCAAGCCCACACATTTCTCTCTTACTATACTCAATCATAGGACGTGGCACAGATTACTTTATACGTATCCGCAGTACCACTCTGTGACGATACAAAATTTTTGCAAGGTTTTTGACTCGCCTCAATATCACTCTCAACCCTTTATGATTGTTGGAGGAGACTTCAACTTGATCATGTCCCCCACTAGAGACAGACAAGCCATAATTAGAGACGTCCCCTCACGGAGGATCACCTCCCAAGCCAACTCTTTTCGCAAATGCATTAGATCCCACCAACTTTTTGACTCCTGGAGGATTAAACACCCCATGGCTAAACAATATACTTTCTACTCCATGGCCCACAAAATGTACTCTTGCCTTGATCATTTTCTTATTTCCGCCCCACTCATACCTTGCATTGTAGATTCTGACATACTCCCCATCACTTGGTTGAACCATGCCCCTATTGTATTGGATGTTATGTTATCTCAGACCCCCACTAGGACATGTCACTGGCGCCTTAATGACAATCTTTTACAATCCGAGATCTCACGCACAAAATTGGCTACAGACCTAAAGGAGTTTTTTCAATTCAATTTGGGGTCTGTCTCAGATTTATCCACACTGTTGGAGTCGCACAAGGTGGTCTTCCGTGGTGCCTGTATCGCAGAGGGCTCCCGCATAAAAAAAGACAGGAACAGTGTCAAGTTCTCAAGTACCTGACTGATGAGCCCGATAGTGCAGAGGAAGGCTTCCCTTACGTATCTGACTCGCGGCCCCGGGTATAGCAGACAGGTGGCACAGGAGTGCAAAATGGTATGAGTGCCTGGCAGGATCAACAGCAGATGGGTCAGATGGCCGGCACAGCAGACAGGACCAGCAGGCTGGATGGATCAGCAGACAGGTGAGCAGACTGAATGGATCAGCAGACAGGTGAGCAGACTGGATGGATCAGCAGACAGGTAAGCAGACTGGATGGATCAGCAGACAGGTGAGCAGACTGGATGGATCAGCAGACAGGTGAACAGACTGGATGGATCAGCAGACAGGTGAGGCAAACCGGGACCGGAGCTGGATGGCTGCAGTAGGTAAGTAGAGCAGACTGGAGGAGAGTCTTGGAACCTCAGGCAGGCCGGGTCGGTAATCAGGCTGGAAACAGAGGCACAAAAGGAGCAGGCAGAAGGAATCATCAAACGAGCCAAGGGTCAGATGCAGGCGGATAACAGGGACAGTCTCAAAACAAGCCGGGTCAAACAGGAGCAGATATCAGATCTTCAGGAAACACATACACAGAGCTGTAGATCAGACAGCAAGGACACAGTGCTGCTGAGGTGTTTAAATAAGGCAGCCTGTTGCCAATCATTGAAATCAGCCTGGACTAAGTTAACCCTTAGGTGGCAGATCCATGACATTGCCCCCTCCTAAAGGGCAGCCTCAGGATGCCGAATTGGACCAACTTCACAGCATGGGATCTCTTGAAGGCTTGCACTAGTTCTTTAGCATGAATATTGCTTTTGGGCTCCCAAGAGTTATTTTCCGGCCCATACCCCTTCTATTTAATTAGATACTGAACCTGATTGTACCCCCTTCTACAATCCAAGATTGCCTCCACCTCAAATTCCTCCTCTCCATTGACTATTACAGGCTCCAGTGGATTAGTACTACAGGGAAGGGATTCGGAACAGCAGGTTTCAAAAGAGTCACATGGAAGATGGGGTGAACTTTAAGTGAATCGGGTAATTCCAGTTTATAAGCTATGTCATTGATCTTTCTCTTTACAGGGAAGGGGCCAATAAACTTAGGGCCCAATTTTCTTGAGGGGTAAGCCATTTTCAAGTTCACTGTAGACAACCATACCTGGTTGCCGGGTTCCATAATTAGTTATCCTTGTTTTTTCCTGTTAAAGATCTTTTTATTGTACTCTTGTGTTTTGGTCATGGTCTCTTGTAATAGTTGGTTGTTTTTAGAGAAGAAATCTATCGTTTCAGAGACTGCAGGGATTGAGCATTCAGGTATGGTACTAGGCAGGAAGGACGGGTGAAAGCCGTAATTAGCAAAAAATGGAGTTTAATTGATGGCAGAATGGGAAGTGTTATTATAAGTGAACTCAGCAATGGGGAGTAAAGCGACCCAGTCATCTTGTGAGAATGAAGAAAAGCAACAGAGGTACTGCTCCGGGATCTTTCCGTTTGCCCGTTCATCTGAGAGTGGTATGCAGAGGAGAAGGCCAATTCGATCTCAAGGGACCCACACAGAGCTTTCCAGAACTTGGAGGTGAACTGGACACCTCGGTCGGACACAATGTTTGCTGGGACTCCATGGAGCCTAACAATTTCTTTGATGAATATTTTTGCAGTTTCCACAGCCGAGGGTGTTCCTTTCATGGACAAAAAATGGGCCATTTTGGACAGCCTGTCCACCACCATGAAGATGGTAGAAAAACCCTCTGCCGGAGAGAGTTCCACAATGAAGTCCATTGAGATAATTTTCCAGGGTCTCTCTGGAACGGGCAATGGCTTCAGTAAACCCCAGGCTTTTACCTTGCTGTTCTTGCTTCGGGAGCAATTAGTACAAGACTCCACATAACTCTTATGCCCCGTACACACGGTCGGATTTTCCGATGGAAAATGTGTGATAGGACCTTGTTGTCGGAAATTCCGACCATGTGTTGGCTCCATCACACATTTTCCATCGGATTTTCCGACACACAAAGTTTGAGAGCAGGCTATAAAATTTTCCGACAACAAAATCCGTTGTCGGAATTTCCGATAGTGTGTAGACAAATTCGACGCACAAAGTGCCACGCATGCTCAGAATAAATAAAGAGATGAAAGCTATTGGCTACTGCCCCGTTTATAGTCCCGACGTACGTGTTTTACGTCACCGCGTTCAGAATGATCAAATTTTCCAACAACTTTGTGTGACCGTGTGTATGCAAGACAAGTTTGAGCGAACATCCGTCGGAAAAAATCCTAGGATTTTGTTGTTGGAATGTCCGAACAAAGTCCGACCGTGTGTACGCCCTATTACAGTCATCTACCACCTGAGGCCACCATAACATGTGTTGTACCAGTTTGGCCGTCTTCAGGGCACCGAAGTGCTCAGCCAGCTTGTGGTCATGCCAGAGCTCCAATACTGCCACCCTTAAGTCCTTAGGTACAACAATTTTACCTTAATGCCACAGTAGGCCATCCTGTGCCTGTAGCTGGTTTCAGAAGATGAAGCAACCTCAGCAGAAGCCTGTTTGATTCGGGATAGCAAATTCTCCTGTAGTATGAGAAAGTTTCCTGAGGGAAGGATGGTGTCTGGAAGTGTGGACCTCTCAGAGTTGAACATACGTGAGAGTGCATCTGGTTTTGTATTCTTCGACCCTGACCTGTACATTATATGGAATGTGAATCTAGAGAAAAAAGTGCCCTCCTTGCCTGCTGTGGTTTTAATCTCTTAGCTGTTCTCAGATATTCCAAATTCTTGTGGTCCGTATAGACCAGAATGGGATGTGTTGCACCTTCAAGTAAGTAACGCCATTCTTCTAATGCGGCCTTGATGGTCAAAAGCTCACAGTCTCCCACATCATAATTTCTTTCTGCTGTAGATAATTTGCGGGAAAAGAAAGCAACTGGATACAGTAGGGCTTTAGCTCCTTGCTGTTGAGACAGCACAGCCCCTACTGCAACTTCTGAGGCCTCACCTTCAAGAACAAACGATAAGGCAGGGTCAGGGTGCTTCAAGATGGAGGCTGAAGTGAACAGTTTTTTGAGGGCTTCAAATGACGATTGCGCTTTGGGAGACCAGAGGAATCGGGTTCCTTGTTTAGTTAGTTTGGTAATGGGGGAAATAATAGCAGAGAACCCCCTAATAAACATCTGGAAGAAGTTGGGAAACCTGATGAAGTGCTGAACCCCCTTCTTGTCCACAGGAGCTGGCCAATCTAAGATGGTGGTGACTTTCTGGGGGTCCATCTTGATGCCTTCAACAGAGATTATCAGACCTAAGAACTGGATACACCGAAGTTCAAATTTGCACTTCTCCGGTTTGACGTAGAGGCCGTGCTGCAGGAGTCGGGTTAGCACATTTCGGACATGCCTACGGTGGTCATCTACTGTGGAGGAGAAAATCAGGATGTCATCCAGGTACACAATGACGTACAAGTCCAGATAGTCACGAAAAATGTCATTGACAAAGAGCTGAAAGGTGGCTGGCGCATTGCATAACCCAAAAGGCATGACTGGGTATTCGAATTGCCCGAATCTGGTACGAAGAGCCGTCTTCCACTAATATCCTTCTCGAATATGCATTAGGTTGTATGCTCCCCGGAGATCCAGTTTAGTGAACATGACTGTGGTTCCCAGTCTTTGAAACAGTTCGGGCACAAGAGGCAGTGGGTAACGGTTTTTGACAGTAATCTTGTTCAATACTCGGTAGTCTACGCAGGGGCGTAGTGAATGGTCCTTCTTTTCAACAAAGAAGATACCTGCGCCAGCCGGAGAAGTAGAAGGGCGAATAAATCCTTTTTTAAGGTTGTCATAAATATAGTCCTTCAGCGTGCCCAACTCAAGCTTGGTTAAAGGGAAACTCCTTCCGAAGGGGACCTCAGCCCCTGGTAACAGTTCAATAGGGCAGTCCTAGGATCTATGGGGAGGAAGGGTCTCTGCACCCTTCTTACTGAACACGTCCAGAAAATCATAGTATGCCACTTGGATTGATTGGCATAATTCAGAATCTGTGTCAAGGCAGAGTAAGGGAGAGGGGTTGACTGAGGCAGGCAATGTTGCTGGCAATAACTTGAAGGAAATTTGATTTCTCCAGTGGCCCAGTTGATGTGGGGATTATGGGCCTGCAGCCAGGGCATACCTAAGATGATGGGGAACAGAGGTGATGAAATGGCATCCAGGTGTAAAAACTCTTGGTGATGGGAAGCAACGATAGCCAGCAAAAGGACAGTCTCCTGTGTGAGATTTAATGACAGAGCCATCAGCAAGATGTACGGCTAGTCCCCGGGACTTTGGTTGAAGTGGAATGAGGTGTTTGGCTGCAAACTTCAAGTCTATGAAACAGCTGCAGGCTCCGGAATCAGTTATGACGGATACCTGGATACTCTTTCCTGGGAGCTGTAACATGATGGGGAGAGCAAGGTGAGAGGCTTGGTTAGGTAAGACAGGAACATGCGTTAAGAGATTGAGAGGCACCTACTTAGAGGTTATTGATTTGTATGCGCTGTCGTTCCTCCGTGGTGAGAGAGGGACAAAGCAAACCCAACTGTATGGGCTCGGAGGAATCCGGAGCTGGAGCAACTGGAGTGGAAGGAGTCGGGCTGGAGAAACTGGGAACTTTAGGTAGCATCCAAGTTGGCCGATATTGACCTATGGATCTTTCGGAGTGACGTTCCCTTAGGCGTCGGTCAATCTGAATTGAAAAAATAATAATTTCGTCCAGAGATTGGGGTATCCCTACTTGTGCCAGTTCATCCTTTAGAGGATCAGATAGTCCCATCCGAAATTGGTAACGAAGGGCCGCATCGTTCCAATTGGTATCAGAACTCCAACGCCTGAACTCCAACGGCTGAATGCCTGAATGTGGTGAGGTTGTCTAACGATTCAGCTTTTTGTTCCAGAAGGCGATGTGCCCAGACTTGGGGTCCACCGGCCAACAGGGAGATAACAAAGCCCACTTTAGTTGCTTCCAGAGAAAAGGTGCGGAGTTGTAGGGCAAAATAGAGTTCACAAGCATTACGAAAGACTCTGTATTTGCTACGTTCACCCGCAAGTCTTTCGGGCGTGGGTACGCTTGGTTCTGGCGGTAACATCACTACTGAAGGTGTGGACGAGGTACCAGCGAGGTAGCGCTTTGAGGGTTGGCGGGAGATGACAGAATTTGAACTCGTTCTTCCAGCCGAGTATATCCCTCTTGTAGATCTTTAACAGCTTGTGTCAAACCCGCCAGGTGTCGGCACAGTTCTTCCATGGGGGAGGTTCCCCGCTCAGGCTCAGACATGGCTGTCTGATACTGTCCAGTTCTCACGTACCTGACTGATGAGCCCGATAGTGCAGAGGAAGGCCTCCCTTACATATCTGACTCACAGCCCCTGGTAGAGCAGACAGGTGGCACGGGAGTGCAAAATGGTATGAGTGCCTGGCAGGATCAACAGAAGATGGGTCAGATGGCCGGCACAGCAGGCTGGATGGATCAGCAAACAGGTGAGCAGACTGAATGGATCAGCAGACAGGTGAGCAGACTGGATGGATCAGCAGACAGGTGAACAGACTGGATGGATCAGCAGACAGGTGAGCAGACTGGATGGATCAGCAGACAGATGAGCAGACTGGATGGATCAGTAGACAGGTGAGCAGACTGGATAGATCAGCAGACAGGTGAGGCAAACCGGAAATGGAGCTGGATGGCTGCAGTAGATAAGTAGAGCAGACTGGAGGAGAGTCTTGGAACGTCAGGCAGGCCGGGTCGGTAATAAGGCTGGCAACAGAGGTACAAGAGGAGCAGGCAGAAGGAATCATCAAACAAGCCAGGGGTCAGATGCAGGCAGGTAACAGGTACAGTCTCAAAACAAGCCGGGTCAAACAGGAGCAGATATCAGATCTTCAGGAAACACATACACAGAGCTGCAGATCAGACAGCAAGGACACAGTGCTGCTGAGGTGTTTAAATACGGCAGCCTGTTGCCAATCACTGACATCAGCCTGGACTAAGTTAACCCTTAGGTGGCAGATCCATGACAAACAGACTTTTACAGTCCTTGACGGATGCCCTGCAGAAAGCAGAGCACTGGCTGTTGCGCAAACCCACAGTGTTGAAATTAAGTAGGGTCACCTCCCTCAGGGAACAGATAAAGTCCTTGCATCTTGGTAGGGCGGCCAAATCCATAATCTGGGCAAAACAAAAATTCTATGAATTCTCTAATAAACCACACAGGATGCTGGTCAATAAACTATGTCCACGCCCCTTTAACTCTTTTCCTGATTATCTCCTTCGGGCTGATGGGTCTAGAACCCATTGCCCCAAGATTTTTGGCAGCTTCTACCGCCAGTTGTATAACTGCCTTACCCCTGATAACCATTTTAACTTTACCCAAGCAAAATTTGACAAGTTCTTTTCTTTTCTTAAACTTCCAAAATTGTCCCCCTCCGACCTGACCAAACACAGCTCTAAACACAGCTCTAAACACAGCTATAACTGCAGAAGAACTTCAAAATATAATTAAGGATTTCCCACTTCATAAATCACCAGGCCCAGATGGACTTCCCTACTTCTATTATAAGACCTTCCTGGATATCCTATTTCCCCACATGCTAACTTTATATGGCACTCTGCTCAATGGACAATGCCCGCATCCCCAGTTTTCACATTCTTATATCTCAGTTATCCATAAACCGGGTAAAGACCCTTCCGTCCCAGATAACTATAGACCTATAGCTCTCCTAAACTCAGATTTCAAAATATTCACAAACATTCTAGCGTCTAGACTCTCCAAACATATTCCTAAATTGATTAACAGGGATCAAGTGGGTTTTGTTTCAAATAGACACGCTGGGGACAACACTCGCCGCACTATAAATTTGATCGATCTATTGAATAGATCTCCCCGCCAGGCTCTTATTCTGAGCCTGGATGCACAAAAGGCCTTTGACAGGTTGAGCAGGCCTTTTATGTTCTCCACCCTGTGAGTGTATGGATTAAAAGGCCCATTTTTCAAAGCTTTGGAGGCTCTATACTCACAAGTCACGACTCAAGTTCAGATGTCATCCTTTTTGTCGCCTAGCTTTTCCATGACTAATGGCACTCGACAGGGGTGTCCCCTATCCCCACTACTTTTTATCCTGTGTTCGGCACCTCTTGCCGAGTCCATTCGTATCCATCCAGATATACGTGGGGTGGTGATGCGACAAAAGGAATATAAGCTATCGTTATTTGTGGTTGACATTCTGATAACTATCACAAATCCGTTGTTGTCCCTACCCTCACTACACAACCTTCTGTCCTCATTCCGTGCCATTTCTGGTTATAAGGAAAACACTACAAAATCCGAAGCCCTTCCTTTATACATACCACTGTCTTCTATCTTAACTCAAGGAATCCTATCCCTATAGGTGGTGCTCCACCTCTCTTAAATACCTGGGAGTTCATATTACTCCCACCTACTCCTCCCTTTACTCGGTAAATTACCCTCCCTTGATTGCAGATATCAATAAATCTCTACAAAGCTGGACTAGGTATCCCCTTTCCCTCCTTGGCAGGATTAATGTACTGAAAATGTCCATTCTGCCTAGGCTCCTATACTACTTTGAAACCTTACCGGTTGCCATCCCCCCTTTCCAACGTAAGGCCATCCAGAGAAGTTTTCAGAGATTTATTTGGAATGGTAAGGCACATGGCATTGCAAGTTCAGTTGTCCTTGCTTTGAGACCTAGGGGGGGCCTGGGGGCACCAGATATTGCTAAATACTATTACGCCTCACACCTAAGGGTCATTGCCTCCTGGTCCAGCTTACAGGCTTTTAGTCACTGGGCTGACATTGAGAAGGGGGTGTTGTATCTGGTCCATCCATGCTCCCTAGTCTGGTCTCAATTGCCTTATATAGACCCCATTTTTAGACGTCAATGTACGGCACCAATGAATTTCACAATAACCATATGGTGTAAATGCCTTAAGAACTTCTCTCTTTCTTCCCTGTGTTCTCCTCTTATGAATGTGTTATTTAATCCATCTATACCTGATAGTAGGGATGAGCTTCGAGTTCGAGTCGAACTCATGTTCGACTCGAACATCGGCTGTTCGCAAGTTCGCCGAACAGCGAACAATTTGGGGTGTTCGTGGCAAATTTGAATGCCGCGGAACACCCTTTAAAAGTCTATTGGAGAAATCAAAAGTGCTAATTTTAAAGGGTTATATGCATGGTATTGTCATAAAAAGTGTTTGGGGATCTGGGTCCTGCCCCAGGGGACATGGATCAATGCAAAAAAAAGTTTTAAAAACGGCTGTTTTTTTGGGAGCAGTGATTTTAATAATGCTTAAAGTAAAACAATAAAAGTGTAATATCCCTTTAAATTTCATACCTGGGGGGTGTCTATAGTATGCCTGTAAAGGGGCGCATGTTTCCCGTGTTTAGAACAGTCTGACAGCAAAATGACATTTCAAAGGAAAAAAAGTCATTTGAAAACTACTTGCGGCTATTAATGCATTGCCGGTCCGACAATACACATAGAAGTTCATTGATAAAAACGGCATGGGAATTCCCCACAGGGGAACTCCGAACCAAAATTAAAAAAAAAAATGACGTGGGGGTCCCCCTAAATTCCATACCAGGCCCTTCAGGTCTGGTATGGATATTAAGGGGAATCCCGGCCAAAATTTAAAAAAAAAATGATGTGGGGGTCCCCCTAAATTCCATACCAGACCCTTCAGGTCTGGTATGGATTTTAAGGGGAACCCCGCACCAAAAAAAAGAAAACGGCGTGGGGTCCCCCCAAAAATCCATACCAGACCCTTACCTGAGCACGCAACCTGGGGGTAGCCCCCCAAAACACCTTGTCCCCATGTTGATGAGGACAAGGGCCTCATCCCCACAACCCTGGCTGGTGGTTATGGGGGTCTGTGGGCGGGGGGCTTATCAGAATCTGGAAGCCCCCTTTAACAAGGGGACCCCCAGATCCCAGCCCTCCCCCCTGTGTGAAATGGTAAGGGGGTACAAAAGTACCCCTACCATTTCACAAAAAAAGTGTCAAAAATGTTAAAAATGACAAGAGACCGTTTTTGACAATTCCTTTATTTAAATGCTTCTTCTTTCTTCTTTCTTCATCTTCTTCTTCTTCTGGTTCTTCTGGCTCTTCTGGTTCTTCCTCCGGTGTTCTCCTCCACCATCTCCTCCGCGGCGTCTTCTTCCCTTCTTCTCCTCGGGCCGCTCCGCATCCATGGCATGGAGGGAGGCTCCCGCTCTTCTCTTCATCTTCTTCTCTTCTTCATCTTCTTCTCTTCTTCATCTTCTTTTCTTCTTCGTCTTCTTCTCTTCTTCATCTTCTTCTCTTCTTCATCTTCTTCGTCTTCCTCTCTTCTTCATCTGGTGACCCCGCCCCCCTCTGACGCACGGGACATGACGGGACTTCCCTGTGGCATTCCCCGTGACGTCACAGGGAAGTCCCGTCAAGTCAACGTGCGTCAGTTATTCTGGCCAGAGGGGGAATTGGAGAGGGCGAGGGAGGGGTGGTCCACCCAACCCATCCTGGCACAATCCACCGCCAGAGATCAGGTATGGGGATCAGATGAATTTCCATTGGCAACAACAGTTGAACAAAATTTCCCCTCCCCCTCCCCCTCTCTCCCTCAAGGATAACAATTTAATATAATAGTAACACACACGATTTAGTAGGAATGAATATGGAGGGTTTTCTCTCTATTTTATTTTATTTTATTTTATCTTATTTTATTTTCATTTATTTATTTTGTTAACTCTGTGTTTGTTTTTTGATTCTTCAGTACATGACTATATGAAAAATATTTCTTGGTATAGGATTATAATAACCTATACACACATGGGAAAATACAGTTGAGAACGCTGCAGTAGTAAATACCAAATGAATTTGTTGTGGGTGTAATGACATCCCATTTTGCCCAAAATTATAAGTTTCCCCTTCAATGGAGATGTATGGGCGGCTTGGCATAGTCTTAAATGTGCACAGATCAATATGAGGTCTGAGCGATGACACAGAAATGTTGTTTATTATTATATGATTTAGGTGTCATTTTTATTTTATTTTATTTTATTTTATTTTTTAAAGGTTTATTGAAATACACTTGTGATTTGTAGTATCATTTTTTTAATATGTTTTTAGATACGTTTTAAAAGTTGTTGTGGCAATGATAGCATATAAAATGTTTTTGTGCTGCACAGTGTTTCATTGGCATAGTGCAACAGCGGTAGTGAATTTAAGAAAGGTTCAGTTACACTATAAACAGATTGGGAAATTATCTCGATCTCGTTTCCGGTGTCACCCTGCCTCATGAGATACCTATAAAGTGTGGTGTGTGACGTTCGTCTTCAGCCTCCTTTCCCAGCTGATGCCTCTTATGGAGAAACGCCAGCTTAGGGTGGAGCTATGAAGTCTGACGTCACTACACAGTAGCGGTTTAGCCGTAATGGGAAACACTGCTCCAGCATTTGTGTGATTTTTGATTTTTTGCCAAACTTTTGTTGCCCATCGTGGTTTTAATAAATAAAACAAGTTTTTAATTACTGCACCATGGAGGTTTTTCTCCTTTAATCCCCTCTATACATGCAGAACCAAGCCGGCCGGCTTTTCTGATTCCACGGTGCAGGAGAAGGATTGCGGTTTAACACACAGACAAGCTGCTCTCCCGATCAGCTGTTTCAGTGCAGATCAGCTGTTTTTTCACCCAGCGGGACATCGCCTATGCCAGCGAGAGTTCGGAAGCAGGTGAATATCTGAGTTTGTGGGAATTCCTATAACCGCGCCGACCTGCAAGATTTACCATATCTGAGCCTGTTAGACCCCCGTAATAGGGGCCCCACGCATCTGGTAAGCGGCCGCCTTTTCTATTATCCTAGGATCCTAACACCTTCTATAGGGAATTTCTCCTATGAAAAGCACTTATGTGGAATTCCAGGACTGTTTAAAATCCCTTTGAATTGATTTTTTATTGTTTTTTTCACTATTCATTCCTAAGGGGACTTTTGTCACGTTAATTACTTATTTTTGTTTTACACTTATATTCATTTTTCAGCCACCATTTCCTTTTATGTGTGGGTTGAATAGACATTAGTAGCGCACCTGAGTCTTGTTATTATATTGTGAAAACTGAAAATTCTTGGTTTTAGTAGGGTTGCAGCACTTCTAGTCTTTTTGTTTCAATTTTGTTTCATTTAATCTTATTTTTTCAAACGGCAACAGTATTTATTTTGTTTCACATTAACTTTTGAAATAATTTTTCACTTCAGGTAAAATAAACAGGGGTCAGCGCAGTTTACACACATTAAACAATGGGAACCACCTGTGTGGCCTACCAAGGACCCCCAAAGAAACAACGTAGAGGAACAAGGGGAGGAAGCAAGAATAAAAAGAAAGAGAGAGTAGTTGGCCAAGGCATTTTCAACCTAAGTAATGAGTCCTTTACCCTCAACGAACTCAAAGTACTCGAGTTGGATCTCAAATACGCCCCGGATAGAGGATTAAATAAATTTGAGGTGTTCATTGATACTGAGAAATTTGTAGGTAAACTGAATATCAAAAAACATTTTGCAGAGAAACGAGTTCTCAATACCCAACCTATGGAATCAGAATACCAGCATAGCAGACTGAGGAATCAGTCTGTTTTCAACCCCAAAAAGTCATCTAACCATTTTCTTGAAACGTTCAAAAGTATGGTTGAGAAAAATATTAGACTTATTAAAACCAAAAGAGGGAAAAAGAAGGGTAATATACAAAAAGGTATAGAGGCGTTAGAAAAAAAGAAAAATATCGCCATCCGGCAAGCGGATAAAGGGGGGGAATAGTGGTTTTAAACAGAGATGATTAAATAAAAGGACTTAATAGGCTGGTAAGTGATACCGTAACTTACAAGAAAATTAAAGGTGATCCTACAAAAAAACTTAAAACGTCAGTGAAGGATAGCATACGCAAAGCTAAAGAGATAGGAATTCTTAACAAGAAAGAAGCTAGATATTTAGTCCCTGATGCGCCTAGACTCCCTATAATTTATCAATTGCCCAAAATACACACAAATCCCCAATGCCCACCTGGCAGACCTATCATCATCAGCGGCATAGACTCCATCTTTTCTAGACTAGGAGAATATGTCGACTATTTTTTACAGCCCATTGTTCAACCGTACCCTTCATATCTGCGAGACAGTAAGCATCTTATGAACCTGATTAAGGTTATTTCGGTTCAAGATGACACAATCATTGTTACGATTGATGTTGAATCGCTATATACCAATCTGGTTCAGAAGGATGTGTTGAGAACCACAAGGAGGGCCCTTGACTCCAAGTCTAACCTTAAGGTTGAACAGAAAGATTTCTTGATTGAGATCTTGGAGTTGGCTATGTCTAACAACTATTTTTGGCATGAGGGGTCTTGTTACAGGCAGATCAAGGGTGTGGCTATGGGGGCCAAGTATGCTCCCAGTGTGGCCAATATACTTTTGAGCCTCTGGGAAGACCACAGCATATTTGGAACCCGCGCCCCTGAGATCTGCCTGTACAAAAGGTACATAGATGATATTGTGATTCTGTGGAACGGCACAGTGGAGGCCCTAGAGTCGTTCCTCAGTAATATCAATCACAATTGCTATGGCCTTAGTTTTACAGGTAATTGGAGCAAAAGTGAGATTAGCTTCCTTGACCTAATTTTATATAAGAACAATGGTAGAATCCAGACAAAAACCCATTTCAAGGGTACTGATAGAAACAGCTACATACCCACGGCCAGCTGTCACCACCCCAACTGGCTGAAAGGGATTCCTAAGGGTCAACTACTAAGGATCAGACATAATTGTGACTCTACGTCAGATTACATGTCTCAATCTAACTTACTAGTCAATAGATTCAAGGAAAAAGGGTATCGTGAAAAAGACCTCAGAGCTACTCAATCACTAATCTTACAGATGGATAGGGATCAACTTTTGAAAGATAACATCAAAGAGAAATGTGAACTGGATTATGTTCCTTTCTTAACTATCTTCAATAGGGACTACAAAAGTGTCGAAAAAATCTTTTTAAAACATTGGCCGGTTCTGTTGGGGGACAGGACTCTGTCCAGCTTCCTACCAGAACGTCCTAGGTTTATCTACCGATGTGCACCAAATTTAAGTAACAAGCTAGCCCTGAATGTTTTAAATCCTCCCAAGAGGGCTCCCAATTTCCTGGATGTAAAAGGGTTTTTCTACTGTAGGAAGTGCAAAGCCTGTAAACTGACTAGAAATAATGTAAGGAAAGTGAAACATTTCACATCCTTTAGTACAGGTAAAGAATATAAAATAGACTAGTTTATTACTTGCAAGTCCACCTTCGTCACGTAACTTATTGTTTGCCCATGTGGGTTACAGTACGTTGGGCGTACTAAAATAAATCTCTGCACACGTATCAATGAACACCTCACAAATATTAAAAACGGTTTTCCCAAGCACAGCCTCTCTAACCATTTTAGAATCCACCACCAACAGGATCCCAGCTTGGCCATATTTTTTGGTATTGACAAGCTGGATGCTGATTGGAGGGGAGGAAATATGGTCCAGAGAATATCAAAAAACTAAACGGAATGGATCTACCGATTGGACACACTTACCCCGGCAGGTATCAATGTTGATATTGATTTAAGCTGCTATCTGTCCAACTACTGAATATTTGGTTTTCTGTCCTTTCAGATTGTGAAGAGGCTGTCCATTTCGGTTTCATCTCTTTGCATTCTTTTTATCATACATTTTTTATTATACATTTTTAAATAAAAAAATTTAAATTTATTTACATATTTTTTTGATTTATTTATATTTTTTGATTTATTTTTACTTTAATCAATGACATTTGACTTGATTGTGCAATTTGGCATCTTTCCACAAGATGGCAGTTTGTATGTCGTGGTAAATTCATAATATTCTCTTTGTATATATTCTTTGTTGCATTTTGCTTTTTGGCCACAAGATGGCAGTCAATCAATTTTGGTCTAATTCTTCATTAGATGAGAGGTCACCGGATTGGATGCCTTTAATGGTGATGTGTATTTAAGGAGGTGGTGTGCCCGTTCGTACTATCCCTGATGACGTCAGAAGGACTGACGAAACTGGTCGGACGTAAACGAACGTGACACACCATTTCCGCTCGTACTTGATTTTCCTGCTTTTCTGTTTGTTTTTTGCCCGCATGTACCCTTATGTGGGTGATGTGGTTTTAAGCCGTTTTTTAGCCTATTAAATATTTTGGCTTACTTCACCATGGGAGCTTTTTATTCATTTTTCCACATTCTTAAACATCCACGGTTTCTGTGACCTACCCTCAAAAGTCCAGTCGCATGCATCCAAGTAGCCTTAGCGCTGATCAAGATACCTGAGTTCCAGCACCTGAGTTCCAGCATCTGCACCTAGTCGTGATCGGGAGAAGCCCTGTTGGTTGTCCCCAAAGCATGCTTGACTCCTGTCATGGGAGTCACTTCCATCTGGTGAGTAGGCTGTGTGGCTGGTGATGGCGATTGATTACTGCTATTTGATGCTTCGCTGTACCCAAGAAAGATTTGCCTAGTAGCTCCACCCAGAAGCTCTGTTCTTCATATTTTTTGAACACTATTTTTTTGAACACTATTTGATACATATTTGTCGTACACATTGGATATTAATGGTGGACTTTCTCCTTTAATTTTCCACATCCGATTATTTTGATTAATTTTCATTTTTCATTTTTTTCATTTTTATATTTTCACTATGATGATTTAGCATTCAGTTGGCAGATATGATTTCACAATTTTCACGTTTTTTATTCACAATATGTCATTTTTTTTTTTTTTTTTCAAATTATTTTTTATTAAAGATTTTCAAGTACAAAATATAGTACAGGTTTTTTTTCTTGTTCATTAACGAACACATCATGAAAACATACATTAATCAAAGATAGGTTCAGAGTTTACATTGTAGAGGGTAAGTAATTTTTACAATGTTATTATCTTATTTATTATATATGATGTAATAATAGTTTATTTAACATAATGTATTTTCATGAGACAATAAAATGAAAGTGTAGCAAAAGATAGAAGGGGGGGGGGAGGGGGGGAGGGAAAGGAGAAAGGGTGGGGAAGGGGGTTGGAGGGAGTATAGGGAAGGGAGAGGTGACGGAGTGATGTAGGTATGTGTATTTTTCATTAACTATGCAAGCTTAACTAAGAAATATCGAGGGTTATATATATATTTCAATTCAGAAACCACTAGTTTTCTTTGAACCAATCCGACCATATTTTCCAATGTTTGTCAAAGACAGGTTTTTGTTCGGTTCTTGCTGCTATTAGTGATTCAAAGATGTAATTGGTTCGTGTTATAACAAGGGCTTCTGAAGCATTGGGTACAATATTTGTTTTCCAATATTTAGTAATCAGTGATCTAGCAGCTAGGAGTACATGCGTGACCACTGTACGAAAGCAAGGAGGGAAGCTTTCAATGCCCAAGTTTAACAGTGCCAAACCTGGGTTTGGTGGTTTTAGTATTCCTGTGATACGAGATATATACTTAAATATATTGTTCCAAAAGCTGGTGAGGTGTTTACATGACCAGAATACATGTAAAATGTTACCCACCTCCCCACATGTTCTCCAGCACAATGGTGAGTTGGAGAAGGAGAATTTGGATAATCTATAAGACGTAAGGTACCATCTTTGAGCTATTTTTAGGGAAAGTTCCCAATGATTTACACATCTAGTTGCTTTGTACGTGGTTCTGAGTGCATTTTCCCATTGATTGTTAGTGTAGGATTCTCCCAGTTCCAACTCCCACTTTAGGAATGGTGGGAGTTTCGTAAAGGGAGATTTATTTTGGAGGAAATTATAAAATATAAATACCTTTAGGTGTAGTAGGGGTATTTGTGTAGAATTGCCATATTGATTCATGTATAGGTATGTGGAATGATTTTAAAGATTTTAGAAAATGAGTCAGTTGCCTATATTTAAAGTGGTCTGCTAGGGGTAGTGAGTATTCCTCCACTAGTGTATTGAATGGTTTAAGCGTGTTGTTAATATATAGATCGGCAATCAAGGATATACCTCTTGTGGACCAATTTGTAAAATTGGAGTATGGTATGGTGTGGTTCAAGATTGTGATTGGAATTGGGATGTTTATACTTTTTGTTGGGGGTGGGGAAGACTTGTGTAGTTCTCTCCACGCAAGTAGAGAGGCCTGGACAGTTAGTGGTAATGATCTTAAGGGATAGGGTTTCCATGTGTCAAGTAGTAATAGTAGTCGGAGATCTTGGGTTGGGCTGAGGGCTTGTTCTATGTTGTGCCAGAGGACATCTGGGGATGGTGACAACCATTGTCTGAGTTGGGTAAGCAAGGATGCTCGATGATAGTCCTTGATGTCTATCAGGCCCATACCTCCTACCAATCTATGTTTAATTAGAACAGTTCTAGAACATCTGGGTCTTTTGGGTCCCCATATGTAATTTCTAAGAAGATAGTTTAGTGATTGGAGATGGGTGTTCTTGAGTGGAATTGGTAGAGTGCAGAAAACATATAGAATTTGGGGGAGTAGGAGCATTTTGAAGGATGCTAATCGTCCTGACCATGATAATTCTACTCTGGTGAGTCTTTTTATTTCTTTTGCTATTTTGTCAATCAGCGGGTCATAATTGGCATCTGCTAGTTTGGAGGGGTCAGCTGTTATTTGTAGTCCCAGATAAGGGATACTAGATGAGTTCCATGTATAAGGGAATCGTTTTTGTAGATCTACTTGGAGGGATGGAGGGATATTTAGACCTAAGATTAGAGATTTTGAGAAATTCACTTTGTAGTAGGACACTTGGCTAAAATTTGTAAGAATGTCATGGGCACATCTTAGGGACTTGGTTGGTGAGGTCAAAAGAAGGATGATGTCATCTGCGAATAAGTTAATATTGTGTGATTTACCTAGCAGGGAGAATCCGGGTGCATCTGGGTGTGCTCTAATTTTTTCGGCTAGAGGTTCTATAAGGAGATTGAATATAGAAGAGGACAGAGGGCATCCCTGTCTAGTGCCATTGGTAATTGGAAAGGGAAGGGAAAGGGTACCTGAGGTGTAGACCTGCGCACATGGTGAAGAGTACAGGGCCAAGATAGCCGAGAGGATGGGGCCCGCGAACCCAAACTTCTTAAGTGTTTGTGCCATATATCCCCAATGGACCCTGTCGAATGCCTTCTCCGCATCCAAAGAGAGCAGCAGAGAAGGCACCCGACAGGATCCAGCGCCATGGACCAAGTTAATAATCCTCCTTGTGGCATCAGATGCTTGTCTACCTTTGGTAAAGCCCGTTTGATCTGGGTTGATCAGAAGTGGTAGGAGAGTTATAAGTCTATGTGCTAGGATCTTGGCGTACAGTTTAACATCTGTATTTAGTAGGGAAATAGGTCTAAAGTTAGCAGGTGTAATAGGGTCTTTCCCAGGTTTTGGAATAGTAACAACATCCGCTTTGAGCATCTCGGCAGGGAATGAGGCAGAGGACATTGCTTCCAGGTAAATTTCTTTGAGTGAGGGGGACAAGATTTCGCAAAACACTTTATAGTAGTTGTTTGGTAGTCCATCTGGTCCCGGAGATTTACCAGTGGGCAACGTTTTAACTGCTTTGCGGATCTCAGTCTCCGTTATGGGTAGATTAAGCTGTTCTAATTGTGATGCTGAAAGGGAGGGTAGTGTGAGATCTGCCAAAAATGATTGAATGGCGTCATCTGAGGGCTGTTGTGTATTTGTATAGTCTTTTAAGTTATAAAGAGAGGAGTAGTATTCAGCAAAATTATTTGCTATGTCGTTAGGGTTGAAAATTTTACTGTTATCTGAGCTACGAATTAGGTAAGGGATCCTCATTTGTGTCCTACGGTCTCTCAGTCTCTGGGCCAAATGTTTGCCAGCTCTGTTACCTGAAGAGTAGTGATTTAGTTTTAGGTACCTAATATGTTTGTCATATTGTTCTAGCAACATGAGTCTGAGATCCGATTGCAGCTGGTTTAGTTTGTTTGCTATGTTTGGGTCAGGTAATTTTTTGTTCTGAGCCTCCAGAAGTTTTATATCTTTGAGAAGGGAATCTAATTTCAGTGTCCTCTGCCTCTTCATCCGCGAGCTGATCTGTAACAATATGCCTCTAATATATGCCTTATGGGCACACCACATAGTAAATGGACTGTTAACAGATTTAGCATTAACTTCAAAATAATCTTTTAGATGTTTGTTTACAAGAGCAACCTGGGAGGGTTGTTGGAAGATTTGAGGGTTGGCCCTCCAAATGTAGGATGGTGCTGATGCGTATCTCTCCTCTATCGTGAGGGACACAGGAGCGTGGTCTGACCACGTAATGTCATGCACGGCAGAGGAGGACACCTTCTGAAGTAGAGTTCTGTCTACCAAGATTAGGTCTATGCGTGAATACGAGTTATGTCTAGAGGAGTGAAAGGAGTAGTCCCGCTCATTAGAGTGTTGACACCTCCAAGCGTCGTACATCTCTTCTTTATGTAGTATGTTTTGGATTGAGGGAAGACGGCGTCTTGATTTGGAGGTGGTGTCCATTTTGTAATCCACTGTGACATTATCATCTCCACACATTATAACTGCTCCTTTTTTGATTGAGTTGATCTTACGAAACATCTTTTTCAAAAAACTGAGTTGACGTGTGTTTGGCACATAAAGATTAACCAGCGTGTATAAATGGTTGTTAAATTCCCCAATTAGGATTAGGTACCGACCCTCAGGGTCTACATGGGTCTCCCGGATTGAAAGAGAGACAGAGTCTCTGATGGCAATGAGTACACCCCTTTGTTTTTTTTTAGAAGCTGATGCCTGAAAAATGTGTGGAAATTTATGGTGGGAGAACTTGGGGATTGCTGAGGTTACCCAGTGCGTCTCCTGCAAGCACAGGATGTCAGATTTTAATTTGAGGGCTTCCTTCCACACTGAGGCTCGTTTAGCAGGGTGGTTCAGTCCGTGGACATTAAAAGAGGTCACTCTAACCGCCATATGTAATGTGTGAGATGATGGTGTGTTGGTACCTTATGCATTCCTGGGTATCTGCCGGTGGTCTTAGTTGCGGTTTTCCTTCTTTCTGGATGAGAAGAATTCCTCCAGTAGTATGATCTTGTAGTCCGTCACCGAATTGAGGGGTTAAGGGGTGAGAAAAGGAAGAGGTAAAACAGAGAAAAACAACAAACAAAAATAGAACTGGTGTGTAAAAAAGGTGAGATTCTTTCCGGAATCTGATGGCAGATGTACTGCGCATTTTTAGGAGGGGAACTGCGTGGAGTGTTAGCTCCATTAGGTGGCAGGAGACTCGTAGTTGTGGGTAGCTTATGACATTCGAGGCGAATATTTGTTGCGGCTTTTCTGCTGCTTTTTGTATGACACAACCTTCCACTCGGTCTGGTCATCTAGTTTTGAGGAGGGAGAGGGCCCTGGAGAGGGTTGTTCTGGTAGAATGTCCCAAGTGCGCAACATTGATAGGCCGTCTTCCAGATTGGTGATCACCGAGGTCTTGTCATCATGGGTGACGATGAGTTTTGTCGGGTAACCCCATCTGTATATGATGTTGTGATTGCGCAGTGCTTTAGTCACAGTTAACAGTGATTTACGTTTTTGCATCGTAAACTGCGAGAGGTCTGCGAACATTTGAATATTTGAGTATTGCTCAGGAGGTTGTGGATTTTTCCTAAAGGCTAGCATGACCTGCTCCTTAACATGGAAAAAGTGCACCCGCATCAGAACGTCTCTAGGAATGTTGTCTGATAGATGTGCAGGTTTAGGAAGTCTGTGGATTCTGTCAATGATTAACTCCGAAGAAGGGGTAGATGGTAGGTATGCTGACATGAATTCCTGGACATATTGGTGGAGTTGTGAGGGTAGGACACTTTCAGGGACCCCGCGCATTTTCAAATTATTTCTGCGTGACCTGTCCTCGAGGTCTGCGACTTTTTCTTTAAGCCATGTTACCTCATCTGATTGGTCATTATGAGCATCTACCAGGGTGTTGTATGATGCAGCATAATCCCCTATTTTTTTCTCCACGTGGTCCACTCTGCCCCCCAACTCCTTCACCTCTGTTTTAAAGTTCTGCATGCATTCCATCATGTCTGCGTGCAGTGAGCTGCGTAATGAGACTAACATGTCTCTAAGGGTTGTGTCCGAGAGGGGTTGGTTTACAGTGGGGAAAGAGTTAATGGAATCAGCCATCTCTCTCGTGTCTTCTAGAGAGTTATGGCCCGTACTGACCTTGTGGTTGGTCGAATCATTCGATATGCGGGGTTTCGATTTGGCAGGGCTGCCTGAGAGCGGAGTGGAGGCATCTGGGGAGCAGGAGTGTGGGTCCCTTCTGGAGCTCGGGCTTGGTGTGGCCGAGTGTGATTGATGTGACCGGAGAGCAGCCGGCGGCGCCATCTTGGATCCCGCTGTTGTTCTTAGGGGGGAAGAAATCGTTTAATTTCTTCGGTTGTGAGGAGTTCTGTCTCTTCCTTGTCATCTCGGAGGGTGATGTGGGTCTTTAGGTAGGTGCTGGTACCAGAAGGAGCAGTCTGGATCGCCTCGAATTGTTTTAAATCCTGCCGTCGGTGCAGAGCTAACAGGTCATGCGTCTGTTCTCTAGCGCGGTAGCCACGCCCCACAATATGTCATTTTTATATAGAGTGATTTTGCACTTGTACTTCAATAGGAGCGCGGTTTCTAAATAGACAGCTAATTATTTTCTCTTTTTTTGGGGGGCTACCCCAAAGCACCCTCCCAATGTTGAGGGCATGTGGCCTGGTACGGTTCAGGAGGGGTGGGCGCTCTCTTGTCCCCCCTCTTTTCCTGCGGCCTGCCAGGTTGCGTGCTCAGATAATGGATTTTTGGGGGGGTCTGGTATAGATTTTGAGGGGGACCCCACACCATTTAGTTTTTTTTAATTTTGGCCGGGGTTCCCCTTAATATCCATACCAGACCTGAAGGGCCTGGTATGGAATTTAGGGGGACCCCCCCACATCATTTTTTTTTAAAATTTTGGTTCGGGGTTCCCCTGTGGGGAATTCCCATGCCGTTTTTTTCAATGAACTTTTATGTGTATTGTCGGACCGGCAATTCCTTAATAGCCGCGAGTAGTTTTAAATGACATTTTTTCCTTTGAAATGTCATTTTGCTGTCAGACTGTTCTAAACACGGAAACATGTGTCCCTTTACAGGCATACTATAGACACCCCCCCAGGTACGAAATTTAAAGGGATATTACACTTTTATTGTTTCACTTTAAGCATTATTAAAATCACTGCTGCCGAAAAAACTTCAGTTTTTAAAACTTTTTTTTGCATTGATCCATGTCCCCTGGGGCAGGACCCAGGTCCCCAAACACTTTTTATGACAATACCATGCATATAAGCCTTTAAAATTAGCACTTTTGATTTCTCTCATAGACTTTTAAAGGGTGTTCTCCAGCATTCCAATTTGCCGCGAACACCCCAAATTGTTCACTGTTCGGCGAACTGGCGAACAGCCGATGTTCGAGCCGCACATGAGTTTGACTCTAACTTGAAGCTCATCCCTAGTGGTGGGATTGGAAGGGTTCTAAAGAGGTATGATAATTGTGGTAGTACTTGCATCTTGAAAGCTGCCAGTCTACCTAGCCATGATAATTAATTTCTAGCTAGTGCCTTTAGTTTGTCTTCTAGGGATTTCAGAAATGGGGTATAATTGGCCGCTAGTATGTCTTCTGTTTTAGGGGTTAGTATGATACCTAGGTATTTGATCCCTTCTGCCTTCCATATGTAAGGGAATTGTTGTTCTAAGCTTTGTTTGGTTTGTTCTGGGATTCCAATTTTTTTTTTTTTTCAAAAAAAAACAGACAACAAACAAAAATGAATACTTGCAGCAATTAAAGAAACTATATACATAAAGAACAAAACACAAAAAAAAAAAAAAAAAACCCGCATACATACATACATACATACATTGGTCATACCTGGTTCCTATGCCAGTTTAATTTTAAAGAAAAGTGTTATCCCATGTTACATATGTACACCTAGAGCCCAATAACCAATGGAGAGATTACAAAGAGTCATATTCCTCTAGGAGGCTATTGAGGCTGTAGAGGGGTCCGTAAGCCATTTGGACCAAAAAATTTCATATTTGAGGCGATAACCCCTATTTATATATGTTTCTTTGTATAATGGTAAGCTATTATTAATGAGTTGTTTCCACAAAGTCAGCGATGGGGGGGGGGGGGGGGGGTTTCTTCCAGGTGAGAGATATAGCTTTACTAGCATAGAAAAAAAACAGCCCAACCAAAGTACGCACCTACTGTCGTAGGGATAAATTGCTCTATCAGACCTAGAATACATATTGGCATTGATCGTTGCAGTGGGATATATGTTATTTTGAATATAAAAGCTGGTATTTCTTCCCAATACCTTATGATAGCTGGACAAGTCCAGAATATATGGGTAAAGTCTCCAGGAATCTCCCCACATCGCCAACAACCAGGAGCAGAGTCTGAAATAATTTTATTTAATATATGGAGGGTGTAATATGCCCTGTGGACTATCTTAAACTGAATAAGTCTGTCTCTCAAGGAGACGAGAGAGTTGAAGGGAGAGTCCCATATATTATCCCAATCATCCTCATTAAGTTCAGGGATATCCTTAGACCATTTTGATCTTAATTTCTCTAAATCAGGAAGAGAGGCAGTTGTTAAGTGAAGATACAATTTAGATGCAGCATTCTTTGTGCAATCCAACCTAAGAAGCTTCTCTAAGGCAGATTGGACTAGTTGTAGAGGAGAGCCAGAGAATTGACAGCTTAAGGCATGGGAGAGTTGAAGGAAACAAAAAGAATACGACTGAGGGACATTGAAGTCGGAGATTAGTTGGGAAAAATAAATCAAAGATTTATCCAAAATGATCTGTGTTACTGTTTTTATCTTAAAATTAGTCCAAGCATAGGGGTCGGGTAGTGAATAGAAATGCTCCAGAGTGGGATTTAACCAGAGGGGAGCATTAGGTGATATTGCCTGTAGGGGATATCGTTCAATTTTGAGGCCCTCTCCCCATACACGTAGCATGGTAAGCATAGATGGTGTCAATGAATATGGAGCACAAGGGCCCCGAAAGATCAAAAATTTCAGCGCCTCTAGGGATCCCAGCACTGCTGCTTCTACCTGAGTAGCGGAATTTGAGGTATCTGGGTTAAGCCACCAGGCCGTAGTTACTAGCTGAGAAGCCAAGTAATATTTATGGAAATCTGGACATGCCAGGCCACCTTGGGAGGTCGGGCGTACCAATGTCGCCCAGCTATACCTAGGGGGCTTTGATCTCCATATAAATGCTGAGAAAATACGATGTAGCCTTGCAAAAAAAGATTTAGGGATCCACTGGGGAGAGTGTCTAAATAAATATGTGAATTTAGGTAATACATTCATTTTTATTAAATTTATGCGTCCTAACAATGAAAGGGGTAATAACTCCCATGTCTTCAGCCGTTGTTGAGTCTCCTGGATCACAGGTGTTAAATTTAGGGATATATAGTCTGAAACCTGTCTAGAAACCACCACCCCTAAATATTTAAAATGCTCCACCCATCTTAGGGGGGTATCCGTATCGGCAGTAGGACGAGCCGCAAAGTCTATAGGAAATAGAAGTGACTTTTCCCAGTTTACTTTAAGGCCTGTGACTGCGGAGAAAGAATTGAGGACCTGTAGGGCCCCCTTAAGTGATGGTCCTGCGTCATTAAGAAAGAGGAGTAGGTCATCCGCATACAAGGCGACTCTTTCCTCCAGCCAGCCAACACGCAATCCCTTAACATGAAGGGAAGTACGGAGAGCCTCCGCCAGCGGTTCCATCGCTATGGTGAACAGGGCTGGAGAGAGGGGGCAGCCCTGTTGAGTACCCCTTGAACGAGAAAAAGACTGTGATAAGCTACCTCCCAACTTAATAGCTGAGGTGGGGTTTTGATAAATTATCTGTATCCATTTAATAAAGATCAGGGGGAACCCCAATCCTTCTAAGGACCTCCCAAAGAAAAGGCCATTCGATAGTATTGAAGGCCTTTTCAATATCTAAGGAGGCCACCACCCTAGTACCTTCATTCAAATGCTTTGCATGTATATTAGTGAACAAATGTCTCAAATTTACATTGGTTGACCTGTTGGCCATGAAGCCAGTTTGATCAATATCTACAACAGATGGTAATAGTGGCTGTAGTCTGATGGTAAGTAATTTAGTCAAAATTTTAAAATCTGTATTAAGTAGGGCAATTGGCCTATAGGAGGCACACAATGAAGGATCTTTTAGATCTTTATGAATTAGTATAACATGGGCATGGCTCAAAGAAGTTGGAAGGGCTCCATCTGTCAGGCATTGAGAATAAAGTTGTGCTAGCTTGGGAGCTAATATATTCCCATGTGTCTTATAAAACTCTATGGGGAGGCCATCCGGACCCGGAGACTTCCCCCATGGAAATGATTTGATTGCTCTTAGTACCTCTTCCGGGGTTATTGGCCCCACCAGAGATTATCTTTCTTTATCTGAAAGCCTGCCTAATGCCAATGGGTCTAGCCAGGATGCCAAATCCTTGGGCTGAAAGTCAGAAGGCAACACAGAGGTATAACGAGAACTATAATATTGGCGAAAGACCTCTAGTATATCTGGTAATAAAGAAACTGATGCACCTGAGGCAGACACCACATTGGCAATCACTGTTGGCGGATAATCCGGCTGTGCCAACATCGCTAGAAGACGACCATTAAGGTCCCCCTGTTCAAAGAACATTTGTTTATTCCGATGTAGATCTAATCTGGTGATCACTGTGAGATGGAGATGTAGCTTACGTTTTGCAGAATTCAGGAGGTCAAAATGGGTATTAGTAGGGTTAGTAGTATAAATATCAGACTGACGTGCACAGCTTGCTGTAGCGCTGTTGCAACGGCTGCCTGTTCCCTGCGAATCCCAGCAATAGAGGAGATATATTGTCCCCTGGAAAAGGCCTTGAAGGCGTCCCATATCATTGCAACAGAGGAGGATCCCTCATTAAACTCCCAATATTCCGCCAATCGTGGTGAGATATTGGACGTCAGGTCTACATGAGAAAACCAGTGGGTCCCCAAGCGCCATAGGGCTGCAATTCTATAGGATGGGGCATGAATTTTAAGAAGTAATGGCGAGTGATCTGAGAGTCCACTGGGTAGATATTATACATCTAATACATCAGACAGCATAGTCGGATTAGCAAAGGTGAGGTCGATACGAGAAGAGGTTTTATATGTGGCAGAAAAACAAGAATAGGCTCTAGTCTCAGGATGTTTCCACCTCCAGACCTCAGTTACACCCATTACTTGAACCCAGGTAAGTAAATCTGTAGAAAATTGTTTTGGGGGAACAGGTCTGTCCAGGTCAGGAGCCATAAAATCACCCATCAACAACATCTTTGCCGGATAATACGAATTTACTTTCTCCAAGATTGAGTATAGGGTGGATGAAGAAAAAGGAGGGGGAATATACACCCCTACTACTATATATTGTGTACCCCACACCGTAAATACTATTATTACATATTTGCCATTTGTTCCATTATACATGGAAGAGATTTACTGTTTAATATCGATACTCCTCTTGCATATGTAGAATAAGAAGAATGAAATGCTTGCTGAATCCATGGCTTTTTTAGTGCCAAACACTTGCTGCCCCTGAGATGCGTCTCCTGTAAAAGCACCATATGTGGAGAATGTAATTTAAGGTATCTAAAAAGTATCGCCCTCTTAAATTTAGAATTAAGTCCCCGAACATTCCAGGATAATATCCTGAAAACGGAGACATCACGTGTCGTCATTATACGTCAAATTATAAATGAAAGAAGGAGAAGTAGAAAACAAATTTAATCTAGGTGTACACACTAATGTACATCTCAAGTGCAGCCCCAATCCAGGGAGTCTATACCTGGTAATAGCATAACCAATGCATAACCAACCATTCCAAACAAAAACATATACACATACAACACCAATAAACAATACCCAAGATGACAGAAGGGCATCTATCCTTCCCTCATCTGGTGGCGTCTTCCAAAATTTGGAGAGTAGCCAGATCAGGCTTTTACCCAAAAAACAAAAAAGGAAACCCTAAAAAATTTAGTTAGCAACAGTTTGTTAGTAACCGCTTGGTGCTGTAGCACAGCACCTAGGTAGGGGAAATCTGGTTCAGAAATCGGGGGGAAAAAATAAATAGATAAACAAAAAAATAAATAAAACAGAGAAAAAAAAAACAAACAGCTCCGAGCATCAATTGAAGCAGCTTTCCCAATACCTATGGGGTAAAAAAAAGGTGGTTGCTTGTTGGCCATGGCCAACACTAAAAAAAGGGTCTAGGAAGGGGGGAGGGGAAAAGAGGGGAAGAGGGAAAGGAGGGAGGGGAGGGGAATTTTTTATTACCTATTGCCATTGATTTCAACTAGTCCCTCAAAAAAAAGAGAGAAGGGGGAGGGGGGGGGGGGGCTTCTATACTAAAACCGACACAAGCCGACTTAGAATGCAAGATAATATGGTATAGTAATAATAGAAATTGATACAATTGATACAAATTTAATACAAGGGAAAGACCCAAAAAAAAACCCAAAAAACTTTTGAGCATAGAATATATGTGAAGCATGTATATCCTTATATATGTATATATATATCTATACTAGGGATGAGCTTCGTGTTCGAGTCAAACCCATGTTCGACTCGAACATCGGCTGTTCGGTCGTTCGCCGAATTGCGAACGATATGGGCCGTTCGCGCCAAATTCGTGTGGCACGTCACGGCCCATAATTCACTGCGGCATCGCAGTGCATTGCTTGCTGATGATTGGCCAAGCATGCACTATGACCCGCATGCTTGGCCAATCACAGCGCCGCCTGAACAGAGAGCCTTAATTGGCCAAAGCCAAGGAGGCTTTGGCCAATTATGGCTCAGGGGATTTAGTACACGCCCCACACTATTTAAGGCCACCTGCACAGCAGCCCTGTGCAGTGTGTTCCGGTGTGCTTAGAGAGAGAGAGAGACAGTGTCATTTCATTTGAGTTAGCTAGATTAGGCACGACAGTCAGTCAGTTAGCTGCACTTAAAGTGTATTGTGTATATATATATGCATCCCAGGTGTTGCATATATATATATATATATATATATATATATACTGTATTCAGTTTAGCTAGATCCGTTCCTGTTATCTTCTAGACTATTTACATTTAGTGCAGTGCGCCCTGCTCACAGTGTTCAGCTAGATCCGTTCCTATTATCTTCCTACTGACAGGCAGGCTTATCTTGTTGCAGTATTTACAGCTACCTAAAGAAAATTACTGGTGTTCTTTTAGATCCTATTAGTACCACGGTCAGGAAGCTAGACTATTTACATTTAGTACAGTGCGTCCTGCTCACAGTGTTCAGCTAGATCCGTTCCTGTTATCTTCCTACTGACAGGCAGGCTTGTCTTGTTACAGTATATAAATCTACCTGAAGAAAATTACTGGTGTTCTTTTGATCCTATTAGTACCACGGTCAGGCAGCTAGACTATTTACATTTAGTGCAGTGCGTCCTGCTCACAGTGTTCAGCTAGATCCGTTCCTGTGATCTTCCTACTGACAGGCAGGCTTGTCTTGTTACAGTATATAAATCTACCTGAAGAAAATTACTGGTGTTCTTTTGATCCTATTAGTACCACGGTCAGGCAGCTAGACTATTTACATTTAGTGCAGTGCGTCCTGCTCACAGTGTTCAGCTAGATCCGTTCCTGTGATCTTCCTACTGACAGGCAGGCTTGTCTTGTTACAGTATAGAAAGCTACCTGAAGAAAATTACTGGTGTTCTTTTGATCCTATTAGTACCACGGTCAGGCAGCTAGACTATTTACATTTAGTGCAGTGCGTCCTGCTCACAGTGTTCAGCTAGATCCGTTCCTGTTATCTTCCTACTGACAGGCAGGCTTGTCTTGTTACAGTATATAAAGCTACCTGAAGAAAATTACTGGTATTCTTTTGATCCTATTAGTACCACGGTCAGGCAGCTAGACTATTTACAGTTAGTGCAGTGCGTCCTGCTCACAGTGTTCAGCTAAACCTACAAGTTAGTGGGGTGCGTCCACCTCACAGTGTTCAGCTAAAGCTACCTGTAGAAGGTTGGTGGTGTTCTCATACTACAGGCAGGCAGTTGATTTTGCTAGCTGCAGTATCAGTACATATATATATATATATATATATATATATATATATATATATACATATATATATATATACATATATATACATATATACATATACATATATATATATATATATATATATATATATATATATATATATATATATATATATATATATATATATATATATATATATATATATATATATATATATATATATATATATATATATATATATATACATATATATATATATATATATACATATATATATATATATATATATATATATATACATATATATATATATATATATATATATATATATATATATATATATATATATATATATATATGTATATATATATATATATATATATATATACAGTGGCTTGCGAAAGTATTCGGCCCCCTTGAACTTTTCAAACTTTTGCCACATTTCAGGCTTCAAACATAAAGATATAAAATTTTAATTTTTTGTGAAGAATCACCAACAAGTGGGACACAATTGTGAAGTGGAACAAAATCTATTGGATATTTTAAACTTTTTTAGCAATTAAAAAACTGAAAAGTGGTGCGTGCAAAATTATTCGGCCCCTTTACTTTCAGTGCAGCAAACTCACTCCAGAAGTTCAGCGAGGATCTCTGAATGATCCAATGTTGTCTTAAATGACTGATGGTGATAAATAGAATCCACCTGTGTGTAATCAAGTCTCTGTATAAATGCACCTGCTCTGTGATAGTCTCAGGGTTCTGTTGAAAGCGCAGAGAGCATCATGAAGACCAAGGAACACACCAGGCAGGTCCGTAATACTGTTGTGGAGAAGTTTAAAGCCGGATTTGGATACAAAAAGATTTCCCAAGCTTTAAACATCCCAAGGAGCACTGTGCAAGCGATCATTTTGAAATGGAAGGAGTATCCGACCACTGCAAATCTACCAAGACCTGGCTGTCCCTCTAAACTTTCAGCTCAGACAAGGAGAAGACTGATCAGAGATGCAGCCAAGAGGCCCATGATCACTCTGGATGAACTGCAGAGAACTACAGCTGAGGTGGGAGAGTCTGTCCATAGGACAACAATCAGTCGTACACTGCACAAATCTGGCCTTTATGGAAGAGTGGCAAGAAGAAAGCCATTTCTCAAAGATATCCATAAAAAGTCTCGTCTAAAGTTTGCCACAAGGCACCTGGGAGACACACCAAACATGTGGAAGAAGGTGCTCTGGTCCGATGAAACCAAAATCAAACTTTTTGGCCACAATGCAAAACGATATGCTTGGCGTAAAAGCAACACAGCTCATCACACTCAACACACCATCCCCACCGTGAAACATGGTGGTGGCAGCATCATGGTTTGGGCCTGCTTTTCTTCAGCAGGGACAAGGAAGATGGTTAAAATTGAGGGGAAGGTGGATGCAGCCAAATACAGGACCATTCTGGATGAAAACCTGTTGGAGTCTGCAAAAGACCTGAAACTGGGATGGAGATTTATCTTCCAACAAGACAATGATCCCAAACATACAGCAAAATCTACAAAGGAATGGTCCACAAATAAACGTATCCAGGTGTTAGAATGGCCAAGTCAAAGTCCAGACCTGAATCCAATCGAGAATCTGTGGAAAGAGCTGAAAACTGCTGTTCACAAACGCTCTCCATCCAACCTCACTGAGCTCGAGCTGTTTTGCAAGGAAGAATGGGCAAGAATTTCAGTCTCTCGATGTGCAAAACTGATAGAGACATACCCCAAGCGACTTGCAGCTGTAATCGCAGCAAAAGGTGGCTCTACAAAGTATTAACGCAAGGGGGCCGAATAATTTTGCACGCCCCACTTTTCATTTTTGTATTAGTTAAAAAAGTTTCAAAAATCCAAAAGATTTCGTTCCACTTCACAATTGTGTCGCACTTGTTGGTGATTCTTCCCAAAAAATAAAAATGTTATATCTTTATGTTTGAAGCCTGAAATGTGGCAAAAGGTTGAATAGTTCAAGGGGGCCGAATACTTTCGCAAGCCACTGTATATATATATATATATATATATATATATATATATACCAGCTTAGTGCAGCTACAGGCCATTAGTATGTCTGGAAGGCCAAGAAGGAGAGGCAGACAGTCACAAGCCAATAAGAGAAGGCAAGCAGGCTCTGTGTCTAGTGCTGGTCATGGAGACGGTGCATCCTCATCAGCACGTGGCCATGGGACACGCTTGGCCTTTTTTTCGGTAGCTGGCCGTGTTGAGCCGCAACATGCGGAAGACTTGGTCGAGTGGATGACCAAGCCGTCCTCATCCTCCTCATCCTCTCTCACCCATGCCCAGGGTGCTTTGTCTGGCAAAGCAGCGGCCTCTTCCCTCGGCT